>CP141136.1:60839135-62161635 GCA_035236585.1 Warburgia ugandensis | reverse complement strand
TTCATTAATGTTTCCATCTTCATGGAAGATTTAAAAGAAGCAATTTGATTGGTAGGATGCATGGTTTCATTTTATATGCATCAGATTGGTTGGTGAGTTGTGAAATAAAAAAGATCTTAATTTCTTAGCAATTATTTCATAATCATTAATCCCATTCTTAATATTTTTTATAAATATGGGTCTCCATATTCATGTTGGTCAAGGCCTTAATATCAATATCAATAGTTTCTATGAAATAAAAAAACTCATCTTGCAATTTTTTAATGAAATTTGTAATGGCTAAAATAGAAGTGTCGTTGGTAAAAAGAAGAAGAAGAAGAAGAAAGTAAGCTCAAATAGAAATACACTAAAGAGCAAAGGCCTTCTAGCATAATGGTGCAAGGATCCTTTCTTCTAGGTGACCAAGTTCAAGGTGCTTCTGCGTGCTTTTGTTGACCATTTTGCTTGTGTGTTTGTGTCTCTATATGCACATGCACACGTACATACATGCATGCATACATACTTATGTATGTGTATGTGTGTGAGTGTGAGTGTGTCACATGCTAGGCAATCTAAGAATAAGAGATATGCTACTTTGCATGTAAAAAATATGAGACATACTAATTTGGAAGATACAAATTCATGGAGAGTTACAAACTAGGTAATCCAAATGGAAAAAAATGATGTCTTCAAATACAAAAGTGTAATGATGACTTTGATTTTCAAGGTTCATGAGAGAGACACAGAGAGTCTACTTGGTTGGTAAAAAATATGAAGAAATTGAATTTCATAGAAAAAGAAACTCTTTAGAGAGAGTGTTTTACCCTTCAAACTGAATCTTGCCAAAGACACAGGTATCCTATGTGGCATAAAAGTTTTGGATCATTGGCAAAATTCAATTTGAAGGAATAAAATGCTTAATACAAAGGAGTCCTTCTTCCATGGAAATCAATTTTTGCTTATTTCTACTAACTAAAAAGGTGCTTGAGAAATGCATTTTCTATTCGAGAAAGAAAAGATGTTTACATTAATCAAAGACTCATAGTTGCTTTAAAAGCTGATATGCTTATTCGTTAAGAGAGAGAGAGAGAGAGAGAGAGAGAGAGAGAGAGAGAGAGAGAGAGAGAGAGAGAGAGAGAGAGAGAGAGAGAGAGAGAGAGAATGTCAAAAAAATAAAATCTTGAGAAAATTAAGGCAGAGAAGATAGAAATAAATATAACAAAAAATTGTTTAAGAATTTATTAAAAACTCAAAAAAGAAGAAGTAGAAAAGCGGTAAATGACAAAAAAAAGAAAAAGAAAAAAGAAAGAGAAAAAAAGCACATCTCAACATAATAGAAGTTTGATATCTAACCCTTTTGTTTTAATATATATACTAGCAAAGTGCCTAGGAAATTTTTAGGATACAAGTTCATACACGAAATTTCAAGATAATAAATATGTTTGAAATGCTAACTAGCAATAGAATTTAAATAGAAAATGATCAAAAAAGATTGCTCGTAGTAATTATTTCACCGCCATTAATCCCATTCTTACCTTTTGTATTAATATGGGTCTTTATATCTAGAACGGTCCAAGTCTCAATATTGATATTTATTCTAGGAAAAAAAAAGTAAAAACTCCACAAATGCATGTGTTTTGTGTCTATGCACACATGTGTGTGTATGCTCGCATGTGTCGCAAGCTATGCAATCCAAGAATAAGAGATAAAACTTTGCACAGAAAGAAAATTAGAAATACTAATTTGGAAGATAAAAGTCTATAGAGAGTAAAAAAATGAGTAATTGTTGATTGTTTAACCATAAGTTCATGGGCCATTGTAGTGTAGCTTATGCAAGTACGGGTCGATCCCATAGAGACTTGATTTAAAATGATGAAGTTTTCAATAAAAATCAATTAATAAAAGAACTGAAACAAAGAATATATTAGAATTAAACTAACAATAAAATAAAATCCAGATTTATTCAACTGTTGCAATTTACAGAATTATTTATTCAAAAGAAAAACAGAAAATGCAACTAAATAAGCTGTCCTAGATAAGCCTATCCTTGAATAATCAGAATGTGGATAAGTTAAAATCGGAATAGCGCAGGGACACAATTGATATTAAATCAGGGACTCAGATGGAATTTAACTGGGGACACAGATGGTATTTTTGACAAAGGACAGATGTGGCATTCCTTCGATCTGTTGGGGCAGAAGTGGAAATTTTTAAAATTTTTGGTTTTTAATGAAAAACCAGGTGAAAACAATGAAAATCGGAGAAGGAGAAGAAGGAGGGAGAGGAAAGGAGAAGAATGGGGATGCAGGAGTGGAAACTCGACTTGGGTTTCCTCCCTTGGACCGTCCGGTGCTAAGGAAGGTGAGGATTGATGGCGTTCCAAGGGAGAAGAGAGAGTGCCAAGGTGCGGCCTCTGCAAATGGGGATATGGGAGAAAACCGGGTTTTCTCCCCCAGGACCGTCCGAGATGAATGCCTGAGTTGGAGATGACGCCAGAGATGGGGAGGAGAAAAGAGGAGAGGAGAAGCAGAGGGAAAACCTCGGGAATGGAAATGCGGGTCCTTCCTGGGACTGTCTGGTGACGCAAAGTAATTGGAAAAGGGGGTTGCCGGCGTTGAACCAGAACCCGACGAAATGAGAGAGAGAGAGAGAGAGAGAGAGAGAGAGAGAGAGAGAGAGAGAGAGAGAGAGAGAGAGAGAGAGAGAGAGAGAGAGAGGCCAAGCCTGCTTGGTGTGTCACGCACCAATGGTTGGCCAGTGGGGAAACAAGAGTGAGAGAGCTAGGAGAGTAAGAAAGAGAAAGAGAGAGCTACAGGTTGAGGAGGATACAGGAGAAGAGAATAGGAGAAGAAAAGAATAAGAAGAAGAGGAGAAGTGGTGCTTAGGGGGTTGGCTGGTAATGAGGGAGATAGAAGGAGAAGGGGAACGTGGGATAGAAGAGATTGGAGAGGAGAAGAATAAGGAGGGAGAAGAGAGGAGGAAGGAGGGTGATCCCAAAAGAGGAGAGGAAAGAAGTGGAGGAAGGGGGAAAAATGGATGGGAAAGAGAGAGACTAACAGCGCCCCTACGTCCCCGATAGAGAGACGAGAGTGGCCCCCAAGTGGAGAGAACGAGGGAGAATGAATAAAACAGGAGGGAGAGAGAGACTTATAAAAGAGAGCGGTGGAGAGATAGAGATGTGTGAGAGCTTGAGAGATGGAGAGAGAGACGTGTAGGAGAGAAAGAGAAAAGAGAGATAAGAAAGAGGGAAAAAAAAGAAAAAGATAAGAGAGAGTGGGGTCCACTAGCTTTCTAGTCTTGCTAGAACTCTGACTTCAACTTTGTCCTGTCTTAGGACTCTTCAAAGTCTTCTTTTTCCATAAAACTTCATCATCCTCATCTCATATCCTTGATTCGATCTGGAGCATCCACGCCTGAGTTGATTAATCTGCAATGCACATGACCCAATTAGAATCATCTGAACCGTTCAATATTACTCTGATTAGTTTTAATGATCATCTGACCACTAAATCTTTCAATTCAATGGTTGATGGCCAATTAAAGCTAAAATGAAATATTTTATGTAAAATCTTGAAATTAATGGCCTAGATGCTCTAATTGATGGCCAAGAGCTAATCTCATAATTTGTTGAGTGCTCTACCAACCAACCTAAGCCACATAGGAGGAGGTCAAAAGTCCAAATCCAGAATAGGTAAGTCCATCAATGGTATGTCTATATACACCATAATCCAATATAGGCAAATTAATAGACTCATTAAGGCCTAAGTCATCCTAAATATTGTAGGTCATATTGTAGACACCATATGAATGAGAAAATAAAGTTGTAGTACAATTAGTTGATCTAAATAGCTTATTTTTTCCTTTTGAACTTGATCAAAGACACAAGGTAGGGTTGCCATTACTAGTCATATGAAGCTCTCTAAGCCAAGTCTCTCAATGTCATATCTATGAACTAACTTCCTAAGAGGGCATTAGATAAATTTTACCTTGAGTTCACATAAATAGAACGTTTAGCAAAGGCAATAAGTGGAATCTAGTCCTTAATAAATCTAACTATTATATCAAGGTATCCAAAAAAGGAGTTCATCAATTTGTTGGTTAAGTAAAGGTTTTTCACACTCCCCTAAACAAAAATATGGTGGTAATCACAATCCACCAATCAAAAGTTTGCATATATTAGATTCTCATATGCATTTTTATTTCTAACATAGCAACTCAAGGGTTCACAATTCGCCTCTTGGGTGATAATCCATGCTATCAGTGACTAAGTTCATCTTAAATCTTAAAGCTTACAATGTAGTCATATAAGACACTTGCTAATTTTTACAAAACTATTGAATGTTGTCCACTTGAATTAATTACTCAACTTCTATCAACGTATACAGAATCCTATCTTGTACTAATCCATCACATAGTCATAGTAATTTAACTGAATAAATGGGATCCTAATTATGCTTTATCAACATTTCATTGAACAGTCAGGGTATTTGTCATAAGTTGACTAAATCATCTGACAATCTTTTCATAGTAGCTAGACAGTGGAAGAACTAGCCATTATCTTATTTGATAAAATTGATTCTTATATTTATATAAGTTTCAACCAGATTCATAGATCAAATTGTTGTATAATTAATATTTAGCACATCCTTTCCAAGGATCAAGATCTATTGCATAGAGTCACAACCCATCATGCATGTTATTCACTAAGTACCTCTATCATTTGGTTTATTACACTAGATAAAAGTCACACCTCTTAACTTTTTAAGCTATTGCTAAGGAGCATATTTTAATTCTCACTTTGACATAATTGGCCAATAGGAAATATCCCTATGTCATATATGTTGTTTTAGACTTTTGTCCACACATGTTGTTTGAACATCCATAACCCTTTCATTATTGTTTAGTAAATAGTAACAATCAATAACTGTTTGTAAACATCCTTAGATGTTTGTTGGAATCCTGCATAAGTAGTACCATAGTAGTCATTGCTTGCAGCTAATAGTTGCACTGATAAACCACCTTATCATAGTAACCTAAATTTAGTATTTAGGATCTAAGTTCTTTTGCTTTCAAGTGTTTATGGCTAAACAAAATATGTTTGAAGATTGCTTCATCTGTATAGTCTTTCAATGTTTCCACAACCTCATTTGAATGGAGAGTTTCCAATTTAAAATACGAAAAACTTGCAATCATTACCAACAAAAGCACAATAGATTATCCAAGATCTCAAAGTTGATTCTTTTACCTGCATTATACATGCAAGGTATCCCCACACTTTCAAGGTTTCTAGAACAATACTCTTTTGATATATTTCAAATGCCTCTTGAATCAAACTTTGGTGTCTTGATTATTCATATATGAAGCATTAGCATCCTAATTACTTCTTGACCAAAACTCAATAGCTTGACCAATTTCTTTATAATATGCCTTTGTCAGATCTTGCTGTTTGAACTCATGAAAATTGAGTCTCTGTAGTACAATTGAAATCATACAACTAGACTACAATTAACCTAATAAATGGACCCATTTCATTATTCAATTATAACCTGATATGGTTCATAGTACTTTCTTCCAATTCTATGCACTTGTCTTCATACGGGTAAAAACTGAAATTATAGAGTTAAATATATCAAATTGATGTACCTCTATGCTAATAAAATGGAAGAATTAACTATTAGAAGATAATTTTCTTTTTCAATTTGCATATCTCACATATCTAACTTTATGCTCTCTCAATCTATATCTTCAAACAAATCATCAATTTGTGACATGTATTTCATCATCTATCAAGTTACTAGTTCTACAAATGTGATGGAGTCTTCTTCTATCATAATACATAACATCAGGTTGTTAAGAGTTTGTCCTTTTATTAAGAAGAAGAAGAAGAAGAAGAAGAAGAAGAAGAAGAAGAAGAAGAAGAAGAAGAAGAAGAAGAAGAAGAAGACTTTCTTGTACTTCATATTTACAAGTTCGTAAAAGAGTCCTTAGACCAGATAAAGGAATTTCTTTTGCTTTATTTTAACCAAGTTTGGAAGAAAATGAACTTTCAACAAAATTGACATTAATTATTTTTAGAAAATTTCAAAATTTAACTATATGTAAGCTTTACCAATCAAGAAGTACCTAGAAACCACTTTACAATTCAAGAGAAATAAGTAGAAGGTAATGTTGCTCTAAACCGACCATTTTCAGCTTTGTTGATTGATCTTCTATAATTAACATGTTTTTGAATCAACACATGTTGTTACCAAATTAAGGTCATTGTCCTTTTTTAATAGGTGAACATGAGGTTGTTCAGTCATCATAGATGTAATCTAGTAGCTCCAAAATTTTCCATCAGACCCTTACTTTTTATACATCTTGAATTATCTTTATTCATAGTCACAATCACATGCCTTGTACACCAAACTCAAACCATGATATCTCTTATTAGATAATGTGTTGACAATGACATTGTATTTGGAACAGTTTCAGCCAACTTTTGTTGAAGAATTCAACTTGAGACTGTTCTCAATTTAGCATTTTCATACTCATTTTATTTTCCATTTCTTTTATCAAAGAGTTAAAAATTGGTTCTTCACATTCCCATATATTAACTCTCAAAATTTTTTAGTTGTATACCAATTATTAAATCCCAACGAAATATTATTTTTTTATTAAAAATATATTCGATCATTAAATATGTG
This sequence comes from Warburgia ugandensis, assembly GCA_035236585.1. Classification (NCBI taxonomy): domain Eukaryota; kingdom Viridiplantae; phylum Streptophyta; class Magnoliopsida; order Canellales; family Canellaceae; genus Warburgia; species Warburgia ugandensis. The sequence continues at coordinate 62,154,970 of CP141136.1, read as the reverse complement.
AAGCTCTATTCACATACAAAATAATAAGATGAATACTTATAAAATGAACAAATACATTCTATTGCATACATTTATATTATAAAGCAAAATAGATCCATGTCAAACTATCCAATGTGTAAATTTGATTTATGGGTATCTAATTTCATCATATGCAATAAATTTCTACATTTTTTTGAGAAATCCAACAAATCCTTTGTCTTGAAATTACCAATACGTACCCAAAATAGTAAGAATTGAAATTTTGTTTCATCTCAAATTACTAATTCAAAAATCATGAAAAATTTAGAGGACACACGTTTTCATATAGTTGAAATCTATATCTCATATTTTTGTTTTGGGCTTTTGAAAATAAAACCCTAATTTCTTTCTTATTAAGCAATTATTCTTAAAGATAAGGAAACCTATTTTAATATAACTGAATTCATTGAAATTAAATTTACTATATTTCTTATAGGAAATCTATTTTCCTTCAAAACATTATCATGAGTTTAATGTATTGAAAGAGATCAACAAAGGATCTTTAGAAAACTATGAAATATGAATTTGTGGCTAATTAGAAATCACCATGTTAAGGTTAAAGAGATCCATACCTTTGCCAGTTGTTAAGTTCAAAAAATTCATAGAGAGAATATATATTCAAATTGTTGTAAATATAAAAAATTTGCACTCTGCACAAACAAATATTCAATGAACATTAGCGTAGAAGTGTGGCGATTCTTAACGAAAGTTGAATCCTCCCAATAAGTGTGAGAGATATCATAGCTCTATCTCTGCAACTAAACCAGGCTAGACTTAGTTTGTACGTCAACCAATTTGCAAGATCAAAATCAGTCGATACTTTATTTCTAAGATGAATGCCATAAAAATAAAACTCTCAAATAGAAACAATATCAAAATTTTATTTAATTAAAAAAAGAAGAAGATAAAAATGCATCGAGAGTTTGAAGTTTTAAGAGAAACTAAAAAGAAAAAGAAAAAGAAAAAGATAAAGAAGAAGAAGAACTTCTCAATTTTTAGAAATTCTAGAAGAAGAGTGTTAGAAAGAGATATTCTCAGGTATTCTTCTAAGTAGAACTTAAGAACTAGAGAACTTCATATGAAGAAGATGGAAGAGTGATGCTGTTAAACAAACTCGAAGAGAGGGAATAAGAATGGAGTGATGCTCTCAAGAAAACTCTAGGGAGAAGATGAGAGTAGAGAATATTGTTTAAGCAGGAGGGACTCTAGAAAAATCAGAAACTAAAGAACTTTAGGAAAAGAGAGGGAAGGCACAAAAAATGGCCTAGGAGGCACCCCTTGGGCATCAAATAGCCTTGCTTGGTGGACAAGGCAACTAACTTGGCCCTTAAAATTCTCAAAACATCTTAGCACTTTCCTTTCACACTAGTAGAATTCACTAGTGGCCCTTTAGCACTAGACCATCTATATAGCAACAAGCTAACGTACATAGACTACTCACATTAGGAGCACTATCCACATACATCACTCTAACCAAGGTCCACTCACATAAAGTTTATCTTCACACAGAAAGGTAAAGGGAAAGGAAGGCCTTATTTAGGGAAACATATGTTCCCTTTCCTATGATATGGGTAATGTGGAACTAATGTGCCTTTAACTTTGAGAAAATGTCTAACAATCAATTTGAAGACAGCAAATACATAGAGGGAACTACTTTGATGTGAAGATTGTCTTAGATATCTTAAAGTTCCTAACATCATCCACTACCTTCAGATATCTTGCAAAAGAAGTCCTTAAACTCATGCAATGTGGAGGCTCAAAGACAAACCAAATTGAGAACTTGAATTCTATTGTTCTGCTCTAGCTTTCCTTGAAAGCACCTACTATATCTGTGAAGCCAAATGATGCAGAAGAGCTGCCAAATAGCCGATAGACCACCAAGACTAGTTTCTCCTATAAGATTTAGAGTTTCTGACATAATCGACCAATTGGTGAGATCAAGACACTCTTAGGAATAACTGAAGGCATGTTGAATCTTTGAAGAATAGAGCTCAGAGAGTAAAAAAAAGGCATGACATCTATTATGTGGTTTAAAGACTCCCCACGAGGGAGACAAAGCATCTTACGGGGCCAAAACACCACTCTTCATGAAACAGTCCCATGGGAGGAAGGAGAATTGAGTGTAATATCCTTAATTTTTAGTATAAATTAATAAATTACTAAGTAAATTAAATTAAAAAAATTTATAGATGGAAATTTTTCCTAAAAACTAAGAATTTAAAAGTGCTCGTCGATAGGATTCCAACGCCACAAACAACGCGGAAAATGGAGCTCAAACGAGGGAGTTAGGAGTCGTTTAAGTTATAGGGGCATTTTAGTCATTTGGCAGCGACGTATTACACAGGGGCCCAAATTGATAATGGCACCCCCGTCTTCCACACGCCTCTACCCAGATCCGTCAAAATCATTGGAGAAACCATGGAAAGAGGCGTGAAGGGAAGAGTTTCTCTTCTCGTATGACTCTAAGCTTATATCTACCCTTTCCCAAGAGCCAAAACGCTCCACCTTGAGCATTTCACTGCGTTTCACTCAATAACCCTAGCTCTGAAAACTTCAACTTTTTCGGCGAGTGGAACTCCGGTAACGACTATCAACCCCAGCCAAACGAGGTAAGCCTTAAAACCTGATTTCTGTAATTATTACATAGGTAAAAATAAATTAGAATTACGTTTAAATCAGGAAAAATCAAATTTTCCTAGGAACTCTGTGCACGCTACCGTTGGAGCGTGATTTTATAGATGAAACCACACTTGTTTAAAAATTGCACCGTGCAACTAGTGCACAAGAGACCCAAGATCAAACCCTTTAAATTTGGGAGAAATCCAACTGTGGGTTTCTCTAGAAAATGTGAAAACCAGTACCTAGGGACGTTTTTAGGAACTTGGGAAAAATCATTTAAAAACCATGGTTTTTGCCAAAATCAGTGCAAAAGGAGGGCATAAATGAATTCTAGAGGAAATTTTGAGAAAAAAAAGGTGCAAAAATTGCACGAAACGGAGGTCTGTAGCCTTGCCGAAGACGACCAGAATCCGGTTGTCTTCTCCGGCAGCGGTAACGTCGTCGGCACCCTGGCATTGACGCCCAGCGGGACACCCAGAAGATGACGTCGAACGACGTTGGCGTCACAAGCGTAGGCGACATCGCATGCGCGCGGGAGAGATAGCATTCGCCGTCTCAATGGGGTCGGGATGCGCTGCGTCTTGGCGACCGTAACGCACGCGGCGGTGCGTCACGGTGTCGAAGACTCACGCGGCGCGTCTCGGCTGTGCGTTACAGTTGAGGGCATCTTCGTGACACCGGTTTACGTCGGTGTAAACCAGAGGAAAACAGAGCCGCCGATATAGACCACCTTATGGTGGTCAGGCAGGCCCCATTTACATATTGTTTTCACTATAACTTGATTTTTGGGAGCTAGAGGAGTCCAACTCATGATCCGAAAGAGGCGTTGTAACCGTATTGACAACGTGGACCTATTTTTAACTTAAAGACTTATAAATGACCACTTTTAATTTAGAAAATTTTTAAAATAATTATGTGACATATACAGGTGTACTTGAATATACCAGTTAAAGGGAGTTATTAGCAAGCTAAGTGGTTCGCATTGAGATAGGTGATGACAATTAATGCTTTGCCTTGATTTTTAAACCATGCATAAACATAGCATCATGTGTGATTGTGTTTTAAATTACAACTATTACTTACCGTGGATTTCAGGCGACTTGAAGTACATTATTATGATTATTATAAATTGAAATCTTTTATTGAATAAATTCATGACAAATGTTTTTATGAGCATGATGGTAATTAATTATGCTTAAATAGTGACTTATATCTTAGTATATATTGGAAATGAATGGATTGACATGGGAATAAGAATAGAGGCTTATTAGCTGGTCCTTTTATAAGCTAACCTCAGGATGAGGGGCATGTCTTGGGGATTTCGAGCTATGAGTGCTCTTAAGTTTTAGCATATACATATGATTTTCGTGTTTTATATTTGATGACGGGTGCTCTCGCCTGGTGGGCGGCATGCTAGGAGGGATAGAACCAGCCACCCACCCTCCGAGATTATGATATGATGATATTGTGATATGATAGACACCTGCCCATAGATGACATTTGGTAGGGTTTGGTAATATGAATAGTCCACACTACTGGTCTGAGCCTTTCCATGGGGACAGACGCTAAGTCTCCCGTTATGGTGTCGACGGAGAGCGGCGGTGGTTGATACTCATGGAGGATTGCCATTACGACATGATGGCCCATATTCTTATTATGTGTGCATGTATGATAAGCATGGTTATGGATGGTATGCCTGGGTGTGACGAAACTCAGAGGTTGGCTATGAGTACTCATAATCAGTGATGTTAGTGCGATGTTGTGGGACCCATTACCTTAAGGTGCCCTTATTCTTGTTGTATGCTCATTTACATTGATTCATGTCATGTTTTGACTCCGTGAAATGCATGTTTTAGCGTATGGAATAAATTGACATTTATTTGGACATTACTTATGATACTGCTATTTTCATAAATGATAGACTTTTCATCAGTACTGTTAATTATTTATTTTATTTATTACATTAATTGTCTATGTACCTACACAAGCGATAGCTTGCTGAGGCATTGCTTTGTTTTGCAATGCCTTAGATCTCGAGCGCGACATCAGGAAAGGAAAAGCTATTGAAAAACCGTGAGAGCTGTTGAAGATCCTTTTCCTAGAATATTAAACAGTGATGTGAGTCAATGAACAGGATTATCATTTGAATTTAATTATGGACTGAATACTTTTATTTTATGGATTTGATTGAGATGTTTAGACATATGTTGGACATTTATATGGGATGTTATGATGGATAGACCTTGGGCCATATTCTTATTGTGTTTTGGACAATTATTTGCTTTAAAATAAAGGCGCCGATTTATTTGATGTTGATTGGTACGCATATTATTTTAAATCTAATTATGTTTTAATTTTATGTATGCCATTTTGAGCAAGGAAAAATAACCCCGGAGTTTTTAAGATACGTTTTAGTAAAAGGTTAAATAAAACTTTTCTCATGGGATCCCAATTGCTCTTATTTAAAATGCGATTATTTTTTTTTTTTTTAAAATGTCTTAAAAATCCGGGGTGTTACATTGAGTCATTACAACCACGTTAAAATAAGATTGATATTTACTGGGCATGTGGACAGGGAGAGTCTTAATTTGATTAGCACATAAGTGAATGGTGAGACTCTTGATCTTGATCGGGTCCTTCCACTGGTGAGCACTACATTAGATAGTTCCAATCATCCAGTGATAGCCCATCAATATGTGATGAAGAAAGAAAAGGTTATTCCTGTTCTAACAATCTTTTCCAATGCAACAACCAGGCTATTAAGATCTACTAGTCTTATTTGCCTATCAGAATGTTGGACTAATTGAGGATCCCATGGTCTACATAGTAGAAATCATAAATCTCAGATTAACAAACATGAAAATATTGAAATTTTGTGATTACTGGATTCTCTCCATCTATCAAGAACCCATGACTCACTAGTAGTCCATACAAGCACAACCCATCTTTAAATCTGTTAAACCAGTTTCGATCCCTTAAAATTATTTCTCTCTGGTAGATCTTTGAGACTAGCTTGGTGTGATTGTGACAGTCTCAGGTTCTTTACTATTCGGATGAGCATTCCTTGGCTAACATGTTGATAAGCCCAAAAGCAATTGCTAGCTTCTCATTGTGGTAAGTGTCAAGTGTTCAATTTTGTGCAAAATATCCCTAATTTAGTATTTAATTAGAGCATCTAGCCATGAATTTTAAGATTTTTCATAAAATATTTTATTTTAGCTTTAATTGGCTATCTAACCGCTGAATTGCAAAATTTCACGGTCAGATGATCATCAAAGCTAATCAGAGGAATAATGAACGGTTCAGATGATTCTAATTGGGTCTTGTGCATTGCAGATCAATCAACACAGCTTGAATGATCCAGAACAAATCAAGGAGATTAATGAAGATGATGAAGTTTCTTGAAAAGAGATGACTTTGAAGACTCCTAGGACAAGACAAAAATGGACTTCTAGTGAACCCCACCCCTCTTTATCTCTCTTGTTCTCTCTCTCCATTTCTCTTACCTCTCTCTCTCTCTCTCTCTCTCTCTCTCTCTCTCTCTCTCTCTCTCTCTCTCTCTCTCTCTCTCTCTCTCTCTCTCTCTCTCTCTCTCTCTCTCTCTCTCTCTCTTGTCCTTCTTATACACCATCTTTTCTTCACCCTCCACTCGCTACTCTCTCATTTTCCCTCTCTGGAGAGGCTGGGCGGCTCTCCTACTCCCTTCCATTCTTCTTGTCTCCGGGACTCCTTATCCTCTTCTCCTCTCCTTCACGTACCCCTTCTCTTTCTCTTCCTCTCTCGTTCATCTTCTCCCATCTTTACGACCGAACTCTCTCTCTCTCTCTCTCTCTCTCTCTCTCTCTCTCTCTCTCTCTCTCTCTCTCTCTCTCTCTCTCTCTCTCTCTCTCTCTCTCTCTCTCTCTCTCTCTCTCTCGTTTTTTTAATTCTCACTCATCTCTCCACTCTCTTTCTCTCTCTCTGCTTTCTCTCCAAGATCCACTTACTTCCCTCTCCTAGCTCTCTCGCTCTTGTTTCCCCACGGTTGGCCATAGGTGCATGACATACTTCCCACAATCCCCTCCTCCCGCATCTCTCTCTCTCTCTCTCTCTCTCTCTCTCTCTCTCTATCTTTCTCTCTCTCTCTCTCTCTCTCTCTCTCTCTCTCTCTCTCTCTCTCTCTCTCTCTCTCTCTCTCTCTCTCTCTCTCTCTCTCTCTCTTGTGTTTTCCTTTTCTTCCCCGTTTTCCGGCAAAACCCAGATCACCTAGCCGAAAATCCCCTCTCCTTCATCTACCTCTAGATTGATTCTCCTTCATCGAACTAGTCAACCACGCCCAAACCGTCGTTAACCCTCTGCTCCTCCGGCGTTCTTCCCCGCCTCCGGCTGACCCAGGCGTCGTCATAGGACAACCCGGAGAAGGAAACTCGATGCGGGTTTTCCTCTCCTCTCCTCTCTTCCCCTTCCCTTTCTCCTCTTCCTCCTCCTTCTTCCTCACCTCCTCTGGCGTCTTCTTCTTCATGGGGGATTTCTCTGAAATTTTTTATCCTAAATTCCAGTTTTGCCCTTAGTTGTTAAATAGAAATCTCATTTCTATCCTTGTCAGTAATTACATCTATGTCCCTGACTATTCCAGTTCTGTTTTATCCTCATTCTGCTTATTCAAGAACATATTAATCAAGACAGATCAATTAAGGTCTAACCCAATCAACGGGTTTGCCTTAATCAAACCAAAATCTTCAGTTTATCTTCTTTTCTTCTTTTCTTTTGATTTCAAATAAAATTTATAAATTCATTCTTAGGATATCCCTAGACATATTGAAGTTTTTGATCTTCGATCTGAGATCCAAAAATCAATCTGAGCGGTCCAAATCTCAAATTAGCCCATATTTTGATTATTTTAAGGAATCTAATGAATCTGACCAGTAGATCTCTAATCAAGAACATGCTAAAGACATCTACAAATGTTGATCAGATTTCAAAAGAGAGGATTTGAATATATTCAAAAGCAATAAGCTAGGAAATTAGTTTTTTTATTTTATTTATGATTGAACTAAAAATTTTGTAATAGTTAGAAATTGACTTAATTTGAACTTTAAATCTAATTCCAGTCATTTTAGTATTTTTTGTTATTTCTTTTGAATTTTAGATGATTAAAATTTAAAACTCTATCTTTTAAAGCGAGTTCCTATGGGATCGACCTATATTTGTATAGCTATATTACAATAGCCCGTGCACTTGTGGTTAAATATCAATGTCACAAAAAAATTGTTTAACCGCAAGAACACTGTCTACTGTAGTATAACTATGCAAATATGGGTCGATCCCACAGGGACTAGCTTTAAAAGATGGAATTTTAAATAAAATTTAATTATCTAAAATTCAAAATAAATAACAAAAAAACACTAAAATTATTGGAATTAGATTTAAAGTTCAAATTAAGTGAATTTCTAACTATTACAAAACTTTTAGTTCAATTAGAAAAAAAAAAAACTACTTCCCTAGCTTAATCCTTTTGAATATCTTCAAATCCTCTCTTCTGAAATTTGATCAGCCTTTGCAAATGTCTCCAACACGTTCTTGATTAGAGATCTACTGGTCAGATTCATCATATTCCTAAAAATAATTAAAATCTGGGCTAATTTGTAAATTTGAGATTTGGACAACTGAAGATTTTGGTTTGATTAAGGCTAAACCGTTGATTGGGTTAGACCTTAATTGATCTGTCTTATTTAATCTGTACCTGGATAAGCAGAATACGGATAAAATGGAACCGAAATAGTATGTAATTATTGAAAAAGGACAGAAATGAGATTTCTATTTAACAACTAAGGACAAAATTGGAATTTAGGATAAAAAAATTAAAACGAAAAAATTTCAGAGAAATCCTCGACGAAGAAGAAGACGCCAAAGGAGGTGAGGAACAAGGAGGAGGAAGAGGAGAAGGGGAAGGGGAAGAGAGGAAAGGAAAACCCGAGTCGGGTTTCCTTCTTCGGGCCATCTGATGATGATGCCTAGGCCGACTGGAGGCGGGGAAGAACGCTAGAGGAGTGAGGGTTAACTACGATCTGGGTGTAGCTGACCAATCCGATGAAGGATAATCAATCTAGAGGCAGATGAAGGAGAGGAGATTGCTGGCTGGGCGATCTGGGTTTTGCCGGAAAACGGGGAAGAAAAGGAAAACACGAGAGAGAGAGAGAGAGAGAGAGAGAGAGAGAGAGAGAGAGAGAGAGAGAGAGAGAGAGAGAGAGAGAGAGAGAGAGAGAGAGAGAGAGAGAGAGAGAGAGAGAGAGAGAGAGAGAGAGAGAGAGAGAGAGAGAAGGGATGCATGAAGGAGAGGAGAAGAGGTGAAGGAGTCCCGAGAGAAGAAGAATGGAAGGGAGAAGGAGAGCCACCCAGCCTCCCGAGAGGGAAAACAAGAGAGTAGCTAGCGGAGGGTGAAGAAAAGATGGTGTATAAGAAGGATGAGAGAGTCGTGAGAGATAAAATTGTGAGATATAGAGAGATAAGAGAGAGAGAAAGTGAAAGGAGAAGTTAGAGAGATAGAGACGTGTGAGAGCAAGAGAGAGAGGGTAAGAGAGAAATACGTGAGAGATGAGAGGTAAGAGAAATGGAGAGATAAAGAGGGGTGGGGTCCACTACTAGTCCATTTTTGTCAGAACTCTCCAATTCTTCAAATTTCTCTATCGTATGAGTCTTCAAAGTCTTATCTTTTCAGGAAGCTTCATCATCTTCATTAATCTCCTTGATTTGTTCTAGATCATCCAAGCTATGTTGATTGATCTACAATGCACAGTACCCAATTAGAATCATCTGAACCGTTCATTATTCCTCTGATTAGCTTTGATGATTATCTGACCGTTAAATTTTGCAATTCAATGGTTGGATGGCTAATTAAAGCTAAAATAAAATATTTAATCAAAAATCTTGAAATTGATGGCTTATATGCTCTAATTAAATACTAAATTAGAGATATTTTGTCCAAAATTGAACACTTAACAGTAAGACAATGCTATATCTGAGAAGTATCTTGAATATATCCAACCATCCTTACTTTTGTCTCAATTTCACCTAACAATAAATAGATTTCTTTACTTTGAACATGACCTTTGTCCCAACAAAAAACTCATGAAGTACCTCGTTCCACTATAAGATAACTGCAACCTCTTTCTTTCTCGTCCATTACTCTACTTGTCCCTAAACCATCCTCCCATCGGCCAGCAGCTGAATAAATATTCTACAAAAGAATATACCAGCCTCCATCATGAGGCTCTAACGAGATTAGATGCTTATCGCCCACTTCAACGTTATTTTAGGTTCTACAAGCAGCCAATAAAGAGCCCCATTGAGAAGCCGGAGGCTCCATGGGCATGCTAATTATAGCCTTCTCGGCCTCTTGAACTAGTTCTGCTCACCCAAGAGAATCGGCTACACGTCCCTAATGTTCACTCCAAGGCTCAATACCATAATCCTTCTTCATCGAGTCAAAAACTTCAAGACCCTCCTTAACCGTTCCTGCATGGATGCAAGCACATAGTATCCCGATGAATGTGGTTCCACTTGGCGTCAGCCCATAACTCTTCATCCTTGGTAAGAGCTCCAATGGATTTTGCCCATGGACATGCGTGGCAAGCTCTCCAATCATAGAGTTCCACAATATGATATCCCTCTCATGGACCCCATTAAACACTTGCAGAGCAGCATCTAAGTAACCACACTTATAGCATACATGGGTGCTAGAGCTGTAGTAAAGACTACATTCATAGCTCCGTCTAAATATTCTTCTCCACATATTTGTACACCCACCTCCCTTGATCAAGTGCACCCAAGTTAGCACAAAACTTTAAAACGGTCACAAGAGTGATTGTATCAGGTTCTATTCCCAAGACTTGAAGTTGTTTATTATTTTATCATTTATTAATTAACAAAATTCACAAAGAGCCTGATAAACTGTCTAGTGGTAAATGATTCAAATGGGACAAATCTAACCCCAATATAAGCTAATAACACATTTATTCTAGATAGAAACTTTTCACTAATTTTTCCATCTCCATAAAAATTTAAAAGAAGCAGTTTGATCGGTAGGATGCCTGGTTTCATTTTATATGCATCAAGGTTCTAGATTTGATATCGAATAATAATGCATTTTTTCATTCATTTTGATACAATAAAGATAGTTTTCTTATTGAATGGATTGATTTCTTGATGAATTGTGAAATAAAAAGGATCTTTATTTGCAATTATTATAATCATTAATCCCATTCTCACTATTTTTATTAATATAGGCCTAGGTATCCATATCGGTCCTGGCCTCAATGTCGATATTTTTTTTAAGAAAAGGTTCAAGTAATAACTCAACTTGCTATTTTTTTTATGGATTTTGTAATTGTCTAAAGTAGAGATGTGGGTGTAAAAAAGCCAAGCTAAAATAAAGATATACCATGGAGCAAAGGCCTTATAGCTTAGTGGTGCAATGACCCCCTATTTTGGTCCACCAGGTTCAAGGCCGCTTCTAGGTGCTTTTGTTCAACATTGTGTGTGTGTGTTACAAACTGAGTAATCCAAGAATAAAAAAATATACTCATTTGCACATACAAAATATGAGGGATAAAAATTTGAAAGTTATTTAAAAGAATATATGATATATTAAGGCAAAGAAGATAGAAATAAATAGAACAATTAAATTGCTTAAATAGTTATTTGAAAACTCAACAAAGCAGAAAAGAGATAAACAGCAAAAAAAATACCACATTTCAACATAAAGAGAGTGTCGTACCTAACCCTTATGCTTTAATATATTCTAGCAAATTGCCTAGGCAATGCCTAGGATACAAGTTTAATTATGAAGTAAATCTCATTAAAATGCTAATTAGTACTATAATTTAAATCAAGTTATGAAAATGAATTTCAAGATAATATATATATATATATATATATATATATATATTTGAAATGCTAATTAGCATCAGAGTTTGGATTACGAGGATATGCTAAACCAAGAAGATATGTAAAATGTCATCAATTACATGTAATCATTTTATACAATATGCGTATCAATTAAGTATAAGCTAGACCATAACGTCACATGGTGACAAGAGGATATGTAAAATTACATGAACTACCACATAAGCCAAGTTGATGTAATATAATTCATTACTTGGGCAGAGGATGACAAGCCCATTTCAGCGATATTGATTTTGTCCTAATTTGGCAATCCCGCATCCTTAATCTCAAACCCTCACTTAGGGTTTTGCAAGGAAAATACGAATCATTGGGTCTTGGTGCAAATATACCTTGCCGATGAAATATCCAATTGAAATGGGATGAAAGCCACACGATTCGCTATTGATGATGTATAATTTTATGGGCATGGATCTATGGATCCACAAGTAGACTTCCCATGTAGGCTCAAAGAATGTCTTTCTCCCTTAGATGAGAATTGAGAAAAGTGACGTCCCATGAAGAGAAAATTATATTGATTTATTACCTAAATTTCATATAATTGAGTCTCGAATAAATTAATTTATAAAGGAAAAGAGTTATTGCTTAAATTTAATACAATTAAGGTGGTGGAGATAGTACAAAAAGGATAGAAAAGAATTTTAATACTAATATATATATATATATATATATATATATATATATATATATATATATATATATATATATATATATACACAGAGAGAGAGAGAGAGAGAGAGAGAGAGAGAGAGAGAGAGAGAGAGAGAGAGAGAGAGAGAGAGAGAATAGTGTGTGGAGTGCTTGACCCTTTTGATTCATTTAGATAAGTCGATAGATGCAGATCTTCCTTTGCCAACTACCAGAAGACTCGCGTCCAAGACAGAAATTGATAACAGTAATTTTTATCACAACCGTAACACATTTGGCTAGAATTTGTTGTTTATGCAGAGTGATACGAAATAGAACCAACAAAAACAAAGCACTGAGCATTTCATTATTAGAGAAAGCAAATAGACAATGGCACGTAAAAGCTTTCACCATCTCACTTTCACGTATTCCAATCAATTATTGACGAGACAACATAATACTTGCAGCGAAAGAAATTCTTAACCGTTTGAACTCCATTTACTATTGCTGCCACTTAACGCTTCTAGCTTCGAGTTATGTCTCTATTTTTCCAGTACGACTTGCTGGGGCTTTGGTCGATGAAGCTCTTTTACTGGGCGCGGTTGGGAGACCTTCTGCACCCTGTTACTGGATTGCAACCCCTGGTATATGGTGCACTAGGTTGCTCGCAGTTATTGTGTGGACATGGGGGCGCGTTACCCTGACCAATTGGAGGGTAAGTTATTATCTGGCCAAGGCAAGGAATAACCATTTCTGTCACACAAAGCATGCACATCAACAGGAGAATGGTAGTAGAGGAGTCCGCAGTATTCTTGGCCATTGTTCACCAGGCACTATATCCTTTCCACGGCTCGAAGTACAGAGATAAGATAAAGATGTGAGGAGAAAAGGAAACGGATACGCCTCTACGTCAAAATGGACAAAAGCTTTCACGGAACAATCCTTTAGCATTAGCACATATTTATACATTTATGAAATCGTTATATTGATTGACCTTAATGAAAATGGTTATTACTCTCGAGGAAAGATTTGCACGAGGAAAGGGCAGCTGGTTTTCTTGCCTAGTTTACTTTTACAGAGTGTGCATGGTGTTAGAGATATTATTAGATAGGATCAGTTAAAGATATTCCTATCAAATTAGATCGTCCTTAAGGAAGGGATATCATATATATTCTTTCCACTTTCCATTCATTTATTTTTGTATATAATAATATGGATTGATACAATGATTATATACAATTTCTTTTAATCTAGCATGGTATCCCAGAGATTTTTCTCTAAGAGAATCTTTTTAGACCACAAATATGGGAAAGGTCTCTGCCTATCATCGGCGGAGAACAAAATTCGGAGATAAAAGACTCTTTTAGAGAAGGATAAAAATCCAACTATTTGTGTTTCACAAATTTTTTTAAACGAGAAACTGTAATTCGCCTTCTACCAATATCTGGAGGAAAACCAAGATTTTCCTATATCTTTTCCTTCCATATCGTCCTTTCTCTTTTGTGATTGAGCCTTAGATCTCATTATGTTTTACTGAAATTTTCATATTTGTTCTTTCTGGAGTAAAGTCCTAGGTCTCACAGTCTTCTGCTAAAATTTTCAGATTTCTTCTCTATTTTCTAGATGAAACCTTAGATCTCATTGTCTCTGCTCAATCTCTTCTTTATTGTCCACAATAAAGCTCTAGATTTGAGTTTTTAACTATACTTTCTGTTTTACTAATATAGACTATAAATCCTTTTAAAGTGACCCTCTATTTACTAAAATATGCCGTTTGAATCATTTTAACAAAAGGTGTTTATTACATTATTTATTAATTAACAATATATAAATTTCAAGCCCTTACCAAGGTAATTATCAGTTTCACTTAAACTGTAGTATACTAAATTCTAATTAACTTTCTAATAGTATTATGGTAATACATATTTGAACGTTAAAACCAAAATTTTCAAGGAGCTTGATAAACTTTCTAGTGGTAAATGATTCAAATGGGAAAAGCCTAGCCCCAGTATCAACTCATAACCTAGTTACTCTAGATAGAAAATTTTCATTAATGTTTCCATCTTCATGGAAGATTTAAAAGAAGCAATTTGATTGGTAGGATGCATGGTTTCATTTTATATGCATCAGATTGGTTGGTGAGTTGTGAAATAAAAAAGATCTTAATTTCTTAGCAATTATTTCATAATCATTAATCCCATTCTTAATATTTTTTATAAATATGGGTCTCCATATTCATGTTGGTCAAGGCCTTAATATCAATATCAATAGTTTCTATGAAATAAAAAACTCATCTTGCAATTTTTTAATGAAATTTGTAATTGGCTAAAATAGAATTGTCATTGTAAAAAAAGAAGAAGAAGAAAAAAGTAAGCTCACATAGAAATACACTAAAGAGCAAAGGCCTTCTAGCATAATGGTGCAAGGATCCTTTCTTCTAGGTGACCAAGTTCAAGGTGCTTTTGTGTGCCTTTGTTGACCATTTTGCTTGTGTGTTTGTGTTTTGTGTCTCTATATGCACAGGCACACGTACATACATACATGCATGCATACATACTTATGTATGTGTGTGAGTGTGTCACATGCTGGGCAATCTAAGAATAAGAGATATGCTACTTTGCACGTAAAAAATATGAGATATACTAATTTGGAAGATAAAAATTCATAGAGCGTCACAAACTAGGTAATCCAAATGGAAAAAAATGATGTCTCCAAAGACAAAAGTGTAATGATGACTTTGATTTTCAAGGGTCATGAGAGCGACAGAGAGAGTCTGCTATGTTGGCAAAAAATATGAAGAAATTGACTTTCATAGAAAAAGAAACTCTTTAGAGAGAGTGTTTTTACCCTTCAAATTGAATCCTGCCAAAGACACAGGTACCCTACGTAGCATAAAAGTTTTGGATCATTGGCAAAATTCAATTTGAAGGAATAAAATTCTTAATACAGAGGAGTCCTTCTTTCATGGAAATCAATTTCTGTCTATTTCTACTAACTAAAAAGGTGCTTGAGAAATGCATTTTCTATTCGAGAAAGAAAAATACGTTTACATTAATCAAAGTATAAAGAGTCATAGTTGTTTTAAAAGCTGATATGCTTATTAGTTAAGAGAGAGAGAGAGAGAATGTAAAATAAAATAAAATCTTAAGAAAATTAAGGCAAAGAAGATAGAAATAAATATAACAAAAAATTGTTTAAGAATTTATTAAAAACTCAAAAAAGAAAGTAGAAAAGAGGTAAATGACACACACACACACACACACACACACACACACACACACACACACACACACACACACACACACACACACACACACACACACACACACACACACACACACACACACATCTCAACATAATAGAAGTTTGGTATCTAACCCTTTTGCTTTAATATATATACTAGCAAATTGCCTAGGAAATTTTTAGGATACAAGTTCATAAAGTAAATCTCAAGATAATAAATATGTTTGCAATGCTAACTAGCAATAGAATTTAAATAGAAAATGATAAATAAATAAAAAGATTGCTCTTAGTAATTATTTCAGCACCATTAATCCCATTCTTGCCTTTTGTATTAATATGGGTCTTTATATCTAGATAGGTTCAAGCCTCAATATTGATATTTATTCTAGGAAAAAAAAGTAAAAACTCCACTTGCTATTTTTAATGAACTCTATAGCAAGCTAATGTGTGTGTGTAAAAAAGTAAGTTAAAAATGAAATATACTATCAAGCAAAGGCCTTCTCGCTTAGTGATGCAAGAGCCACTTCTTTTTGGTGAATAGGTTCAAGGCTACTTCTGCGTGCTATTGTTCAACATTGTGTGTGTGTGTGTATGTGTGTCTACACACATGTGTTTTCTATCTCTGCACACACACACACACACACACACATGTTTTGTGTCTATGCACACATGTGTATGCTCGCATGTGTCGCAAGCTGTGCAATCCAAGAATAAGAGATAAAACTTTGCACATAAAGAAAATTATAAATACTAATTTGGAAGATAAAAGGAGAGAGAGAGAGAGAGAGAGAGAGAGAGAGAGAGAGAGAGAGAGAGAGAGAGAGAGAGAGAGAGAGAGAGAGAGAGAGAGAGAGAGAGAGAGTCTTTTTGGTTGGGCAAAAAAAAAAAAAGAAGTAAATTTGATTCAGGTTTCCGTCTATTATTGGTGGATGCCAGAATTTGAAGATAAAAGCTCTTTTTTGCAGAAGGATAAAAATCTGAGTATTTGTGTTTAACAAATTATTTTTAAATTTAATTACCCTCAATAAATCTTCTTGCTTTTGACTTCCCTTTCCACCATTATATGGAGGAAAATCAAGATTTTCCTTGATCTTTTCAAATTGATATTGTTGTATGAATTAAGGGTGGAGGACATGGGATAGACTCTATCCTATAATGGTCCGTTCCTTCCCATAGAGGCGGTGTAGTCGTCGAGGTATCTGGGCAAACTATTGAGTCATAGTAAAGCCACGGCTTGTTGGTGGGCATTATGTTTTACATTTTACATTTTATATTTGAGATATGTCAACTAAAGTCAAGTAATCCTAAAGGATTAATGACTTATTTTGATAATTTCTGCTTTGACAAATTTTGATTAATGATATTTGGTTATTTTTATTGAAACCATTATATCTTTGGATATGATTGAACTTGTGAATAATGATCATTTATATGTATTGATTCATGTTTGATAATTTTTACTATATGTGGATTGGTCATTATGGATATTGAAGGATTTGATATATGTTGTTATGATCCATGGACTTATATTGAATATAAATATGGATTTTGGTTTGTTAAGGTTTATCTAACCTTGTAAATTTCTCACTACGAGTTGTTGAAGTCACCCCCTTACAACCAATAATTTTAGGTGGAAGTTCTAATATAAGGAGAAAAAGGAGAATGACTACTAAATAACTGGCTATTGAAGAGACCTTTAAACTATAAATAGGGTGTGTAACATTGTTTACTTTCTTATTGTAATAAAAGAGTTGACTAGACGTTATTAAGGATACATTTGATATACTTCATACTTGGTGAGTTTTGACTAATGAGTGTGTTTGGGGCTGTGACTAGTATATGATATTAGAAGAAAGGAAAATTTTATATCTTTATATTATATTGAATCTTACAAATGCTATCAGATGTTTTCCATATCATATGTGTTAAATGCTCAAGTCTAAAAAATAGAGGAAACTCTGCCCAAATTTTAGACAAAAATGTATGATTTTAGTAATTGATTTTGAAAAGGATATTTTAAAACTAGGGCCCCCCACTGTTTTCAAAAGTATATGTGTATATATATATATATATATATATATATATATATATATATATATATATATATATATATATATATATATATATATAATAAGGTCCTCACAAACTGCTCATAGAAAGTAAAGTAACACGAAGAGTCTATCACTTAGATT
This sequence comes from Warburgia ugandensis, assembly GCA_035236585.1. Taxonomy (NCBI): domain Eukaryota; kingdom Viridiplantae; phylum Streptophyta; class Magnoliopsida; order Canellales; family Canellaceae; genus Warburgia; species Warburgia ugandensis. Next base: position 62,137,331 of record CP141136.1, on the reverse strand, counting down.
GATTGACAACATCTATCCTTTTGATATAGTTAAAATATTATGCATTGTTTTCTTATATAAGTGGAAGGTTGGTTGGCCTACATATAGTAGAATGTTTTTGCAAAGATTCCTTAATTGGCTCAGGTCAACATGCTTATGACATTTTGAGATTGCAATTGTAGATAACTAGGTCCTTGGAAATAATTAGTTGACATTCTAGATTGTATATAATGCTTTTCCTCTTTGTTTTTTATGAGATAGTTCTTTCTATAGCTTATGTGCTTACGCTTGAACTTTAACTTAATGTAAACTTGTAGTCTGTAACCACTGAAAGTGCTCAGGATCAAGTGCTGGTACAGAGAATGACTCACTTTCACACTGTAGAGTTGATTCTAGTAATGAAGAAGACACTATCATAATTGTTGAAAACTCTAATGAAACGAATTTGAAGACTTCGAATCTTCAAGGGGAGACAAAATCTTTGGTGAATCTCCAACCGTGTTTCTATTTAGTTTATCATCTTCCACTCAGTTTTAGGTTCATGCTATTTAATGTTCTATGATGTTGATTCTATTGCAAAAATTAAAATGCTTCTGCAGAATGTCTAATGTCCATTTTACATCTTATGTGTGAAAATGATACATGAGCATTCCCCCAGCTTGATAATGGTACTCATCACTTTAATAACAGTTCTCTAGTTGTTTAATAGTAACTAATTCAGAATGATAATAGTTAAATATGCATTTTCCTGTGTATTTTATTGAGCCTCAGCATCCCACTAAGTTCTTGTGGAGGGAAAGTTCTGTGGGTAACATGATGGCTTCAAATGGTTCTCATTCTTTAGTCATGCAGCACCTGAATTTCTTCTTCAAGCTGGCAAGACAACTTTTGTTTATAGGCAGTCATAACATCGAGTGTTTATATAATAGATAACATTGATATGGCTCTTTTATATGTAGAAGTTAAAAATGTTGGTTCCAATAAGGACATTCAAAATGCAGTCCATTTCTTTTTTATGTATTCTAAAAGAAAAAGGCAACCCTGTGCACTAAGCTCCTACTTATGTGGGGTCTGGGGAAGGGCGGACCACAAGGGTCTATAGTACACATCCTTACCTTGCATTTTTGCAAGAGGCTGTTTCCACGCCTTGAACCTATGACCCTAAGGTCACATGATGACAACTCTACCATTGTGCCAAGGCTCCCCTTCTTACATTTTTATGTTCTCTGATGACAAGTAATATTTGCTTTTAGGTGCCACTTTACTGGTATATCTATACAGTGAAAGGTTCTAACTAGAATCTGCTTCACATGCAATAATTTTGAATATCATGGAGCAGCACTTGCTTAAAGTTTGGTACCCTGTGGTCTTGATGTTCACCAGCTTAATAGACCAAATTGGATGGACCATATACAGATCATGACAAAGTCAATGCCATTAAGTTAGGGAATCCAGTCACTCATTTATAGTAGTATTAAAATGTTATTTTACTTAGTCCTGTTCTTCCAGGATGCAATTGTGTTCTCAAACATTGTAACAACAGTTTCACCACTTTAGGCTCAAGATGTTCGAACTGCAGAGATTGGCAACCTTGGATATTTGCAGTATTGCAAAAATATAAGTTTAATCCATTCAAAACGTCCAGCCATTACTAACTGTAGACGATTGCTCACTGTATGAGTAGTTATAGATAGACCTACACAGTTCTGTATAAGCTATGAATTTTTCCTGTTACATTATGTGTTTATTTGACTAATGCTACAATATTTCCTTGTGATGTTAAGCTAATGTGATTATACTGTGGCAATTATATCAACCTTTTATTGCTGTTTTGAGGAGTCCAATGGTCTCATGAAAAGGCATAAAGTTCACTTGGTAGATGTATTTTCTTTGGCTGTTCCCATGTTCAGTCTTTTCGTCTTTATTGAAGTCATCACAGTTGATTCTAGTAGATAAAATCTAGGATCATGACCTTAGTATTATTTGCTGTTGATGCTTTCTGATGGAGTTCGTCACTTCATTGATGACTCTAGCACTGTTATATGAACCTTTGTACTGATAATATTGTCCTAGGGGTGATTGTATCCCATAGTTACGGCCCCATTATGTTTATGTCACCATGGATAGCTGAAGCACCCAACACAAGTGCATCTGAACATGTTCCAGTCACTTACATCACCTACCTTATTTTATGTAGGTCAATGGTTTGCCACATTTGTAGGATGAATTCTTGATTCTAATGTAAAGATCTCTCTTCTTGAAGTGCAATTTACTTGGACTAATGTTTTTTGTGTTAGCCTTTTAGACCTTTGGAGTTGTCTCTATGTTTCCCACTCTGTAGTAGTTTGGAGTATGTGTCACATCATGTGTTCTCGTACAGTGCATGCTTCAATCTTTCCATAAGCAAGCAATAGTTTATAAGTCCAAAATTACATGGTCGGGGTGTGCACAGTTGGATGGTAAATAAAACACAAAATGTTTGATTTTAGTTGAGATAGTGGATGGAATGTCTTCTTATTTGCTAGCAACTTATTAGGAGATTGACAGTACTGAGGATGGTCCAGCTGTTTTATCCTTATGTATTGCCAGTAAATGGTAGGACTTCTTACCAAAAGAGTATTGGTGTGCTGTTGTTTCTGCTCAAGATGTGGTTGAAGGCTTTGTATATGGGATTTTGGACAGTATGACGCTTTCTGTTTGATTTCATTTGGAGCCTGCTCTAGTTTAATTGGTTAAATGCATATTTGTTAATTCCTAAAACGGTGTGGCTCGATATGACTTCCAGGAAGTTAAATCCTTTAAGATGGTATTTGGTATTGTGTAAGTACGACGGAGAACGGGGTTAATGGGAGTAATGGCATATGTCTAATTATATGACAAACAACCGAGGGTGAATATCGACAGGTGTTTTATCGGGGGATTTCAGTGAAAAATGATCCGACTTTGCAGCTTTTCCCTATTGATCATGTTCAAAACAAGGCTTGAATATTTTAATAAATATCCAACGTAATATGTCCAACATAGCAGTTTGCCAACTGCCTAGATATATTGGTCTTATTGTTCAATGTTATAGCTATAATTATGCATTTACCATATTTTACTAACATTTCTCATATGCTAAAGTTATCCAATCCTCACAAATTTTTTGTTACAAGAAAGGAATCAATTGAACTGACCAATCAACATATAAATGCCTCACTCATAGGTAAGTCACATGTCTAAGGTAGTGCATTGCATCGCTTTAGGAGATATGGGTGCATGTATATTAAGAGGGCTTTCGACAAGAATGTAGATTGAGGCTATGTATATTCCAAGGATACATACGAAAAGGGTGTATATATAAAGAACTATTGGGTGTGAGTTATAGGTTGAAAAAAAATAAAATTGTAAAAGGAAAAGAACTCACCAATAAAAAAGAAGCATAGCTTGAAAGGTTGACAGTTGACTTGCAAACTCGTCTGAGTTGCCTTATGTTTCCACATCTTCTATTTGCACTTAGTCTTTTAATGCATATCCAATATAACGTGTCTAACATATAGCAATGTGCCAAATTGGCCAGGTGTACTGAGTTTTTTGTTCAATGTTCTTGTTAAGCGTTCTTTTACCATACAGTTCTCGAGAAGCTAAAGTTATCCAAGAAAGGCAGCTCTGGTGCACAAAGTTCTCACATATGTGGGGTTCAGGGAAGGGGCGAATCACAAGGGTCAGTAGTATGCAGGTTTACCTTGTATTTTTGCAAGAGACTATTTTTACACTTTGAACCGGTGATCTCAAGGTCACATGACGACAACTCTACCATTGCGCCAAGGCTCCTCTAGTTAAGCGTTCTTTTACCATATAGTTCTCCACAAGCTAATGTTATCCAATCCTCACAAAATTTTTATTACAAGCGAGGAATCAGGTGAACTAGTCAATCAAGCAAAGCCATTAATGACTTGTCAATCTTGCAAACTCATCCAAGTTAACTTGACTCTGCAGCATGTCGAGTTGATTGGTGCAGAGTTGAGTTCACTTATAAATTAACTAACTACATTCCAAAATATTGAAAACACATGTATGGTTCGATTCACAACTTTTTAGATATCAAATGATCTTTTCTCGAACTTGCCAACCCGTTTACTTGTAAATAAATTACTTTTATAACAATCTCAACCACTATCATTACTTTTTCAAGTCATCTAAGAGCAGGCCTATCAATCGGTTGGGTTAGTGCAGTTGTATTGTTCCCCATCCATATCCAAACTAATCTGATTTATGTGAATCCCATTTGAATTAAACTTCTAATCCTATCTTCATATCCAAATTCTAACCATTCAAGTTTGATTATTTTTTCCAAATCTAATTAACAAGAAATCAAATATAATTATCAACCACGAGAAGTATAGAATGAAAATTTTTCTTAATGATAAGGTATTTTGAGATTTAACTTAACATAAGATGATCTTATGTCAAGGTTTCACTTTGTCTGAATCAAATTTCACAGTGTGTGACAGGAGTTGATAATCACATTTACACAAGGAAACTTTGCAAATTTTCCATGTTAAAAAAGGGTTTAAAATATATTTCAATATATCAATTGTTGTAAGTTTATTCCTCTGGTTCTAACGATGGTTAAATATATTTCCCTTGAATGTAACAAATAAAGCAAAGAAAAAGACCCTTGATTACAAGTAATTGTGCAATAATCAAAACATAAGTCTTCATCCCATTGATCTTTCATATAATGTAGTTCTAACCTTGGGTCAAAACCCGTTAGGCGATAGTCAGAAGGACTTATTAGAGTCCATATGACTTGAGATCAATTTTATAACATGATTTGGTTGCTAGCTCAATTTTACAACATAAGATGGTTGATCGTGAATGTGTATATATATCTTTTGAAGTATTACTTAGACTCAATAAGAAGATATAGTCTTCAATGTCCTTCTATTTTATATTGAGTATAGCATTAGCATGCTCTCTTTCTTTCATCTTATAGGCATAGATAGCAGGGTCATAGCTTTTCACGCATAGCAATATCCTTTCTTTATATATTTTAGAAGATGTGTAATTCCACTAGGCAACATCTTAGTATTTAGCTAGCCTTTAGTACTAGGCGAGAAATATGTATTGTGCCATTGATTAGGCACCTTTACCAGTGCAAGAAGCTAATAATTTTTATAGAGCCCCAGTATATTTTTTGTAGACATAATCAATCATAAAGCCAGAACTTGACTAATAGGCTAGTTTTGTTTAAAAAGAACGGGCCCATAAGGAACTACATTTTTTAGAAGGGATAAGGCCTAAGCAAGCTAGCCTTAGCCATGCACATTAGAAGCAGACGTTAGCAAACTTTGGTTCATAAGACAACCATGTCCGCAAAGGAGGGTAGGACCTACCTTAGTTCGTTGTTTTGGGGGTGGGGGGGGAGGGTCCTCACTCTTGGGAGGGAGGGTTGGGGCCACAAAAGCAAGCTAGCCTCATCCATGCACATTGGAAGCATGAGGTAGCTGACTTCACTTCATAAGGCAATTATATGCCATGCCACCTTGTATGCATTGGCTCTTGAAGCAAATCCAAATCCAAGTTCCACCACGTCGTGGGGGCTGCACAGATAAATGTCTGGTGGGGTTGGTGGGGGTGTGCTCACTCTTGGGAGGGAGGGTTGGGGCCACAAAAGCAAGCTAGCCTCATCCATGCACATTGGAAGCATGAGGTAGCTGACTTCACTTCATAAGACAATTATATTCCATACCACCTTGTATGCATTGGCTCTTGAAGCAAATCCAAATCCGAGTTCCACCACGTCGTGGGGGCTGCACAGATAAGGACTCGATAGGCCGACTTGTGTCCACACGCAGAGTAATCCACGTATGGCATGAATGACTCACCCTTGAATCCATGGAGAGATCGATCCACAAAGGTTTTGACTCTAATTGTGGACGTCTTCTGATTGAACTTTGCTAAATATAATTTGTCATCCTAGTTGGGCTGGACTGTCAAACTAGAGTTAAAATCTCAAATTTGCTAAGTAAGTTTCATGTCAACGGGTTGGAAGGATCTGGTACTTCCAACCCAACTAGTTTTCAGAACCTTGGGAATCAGGGTACTGGAGGGTTCAGAAGGGGCCGAATTACTGGGAAATTTGCCCAAAAGATTCATTTCACGATGTGCTCCATTTCTTACTCGATTGGGGCAGAATTCTTCGGCACTAGAACAAAATTCGCAAATGTGCATTGGGAGGAGATTCCCTTGTCTATCCATGCAAATCACCATACATGTTTGTTGCTCTACCATTTCTATTTTTTCCTGCAAATCAGAGCAAAACGTTATTAGGATGTTGAACATTTTGCTTAAAAACAGATTTAGCAAACGTGTTCAGTGTATTAATCTCTCCAAACACTAAAAGCATTCCTACAAGCTGCTTGTCCCATCTGCCGGAGTGAATAGGAGACCGTGAAGTGTTAAGTGTTCAATTTTGGTCAAAATACCCCTAATTTAGTATTTGATTAGAGCATCTAGACCATTAATTTTAAGATTTTACATCAAATATTTCATTTTAGCTTGAATTGGCCATCCAACCGTTGAATTGTAAAATTTAGTGGTTAAATGACTATTAAAGCTAATGGAAGGCTTAGATTGCACTAATTGGGTCTATGCATTGCAGATTGGTCAACTCAGGCATGGATGCTCGAGATCGAATCAAGGATATTAGATGGAGATCAGATGAAGTTTCATGGAAATAAGATGGAATTTGAAGAATCCTAGTACAGGACAAAGTTGAAGACTTGCAGAGTTCTAGCAAGACTAGAATTCCAGTGGACCCCACTCTCTTTCTTATCTCTCTTACCTATCTTCTCTTCCTTCTCTTTCTCCTCTCTTTTCTCTCTTATCCTTTTCTCATGTACGTCTCTCCCCATCTCTCTTTTAAAAACACCCTTCTTCCTTCTAAAAAAAAAAACATTTTTTCCTTCTCTTGGAGAGGCTGGGCTGGTCTCTCTCTCTCACGTCTTCCCTTCTTCCCTCTCCTCTCCAAGCTCACATCTACTTCTCCTCCAAGGTTGGGCTGGAAGCTGCACCTCCCAGCTGGAACGTTAGAGGGCAAACCCACCTCCAATCTTCTCTCCCACGTTCTCTCCATCCCATCTCTCTTCTCCTCTTTCCTTATTTTCTTCCCATCTCACGCACTCAGCCTCTTCCTTATGTCCCCTGTCTCTAGCTCTGTCTTTTTCATCCCATCACCAGCCAGCCCAGCTCGGTTCCCAAGTTTCCCTGCTCTGTCGCACTCCCATCTTCACTGCTTAGATTTCCCACGTTATCCAGCTTCTTCATCCCACGTATCTGTAGCGACCCGGGTTTTCAAAAGTATTTTTTTTTTCAAATAAAATTTCAAAATTTAACTCTCCTGCAGGATTTTTTTTTTTTTTTCAAAACATTTGAAATATATATAATGCATATTTATTTTTCTCAATTCCCCCTTCAACCCGGTGTCACAGTAAAACCTTCACATATAATAGCGGAATATAAATATACCATTACAGGATCTCCCTGGTCACAAATTTCAAACAATGAGTAATTAAGGTTCAGATTAAATATATCAATGTCGCCTGTCTTATTACATTCATCCTCAAGTGTTCATTATTTCAAAATGAAAGATAACAAATAAAATGTCTAACTAACTACTTATCCATACTTCTCTTCTGAATTCTCCTTAGTTACTTTGGTCAAGTCGACTGCTTAATCCTCTCGTGCTTCACCTGAAATGTTTTGTAAGGGTGAGTACGACGACTCAATAGGAAAATGCCTAAACCAGCCGTTTGAAAACCACGACAAAGGTGTTGGCATACCTTCAGTAGTGCAACCAATAAAATGTTCAATCATAAGTGTAATATGAATATTATACAACATTCATGCCTTTATAAAAATTTAGTGTTTTTAATAAATTCTAATAATCCTTCAATTATCATACATACACGCTCATTAGGACTTATCAAACAATGATGTATCATAATCTGTTATATCACTGTGTGGTAGCGTCCTACCACAAACCCATCTGACAATTGTCAAATATCCTCTAGGATGACCGACATGTCAATCCATGTCTGAATAACTATATGGTATACTATGCACGTAGAGGACTCACATCCAACTACGTTCGGCCGTGGATACCACACGGGCTACACCAGTCCTCATGGGGGCACTGGATCACGAGAGAGCAGTCTCCCCATGATACAATACTCTCTACAATAGGCCTCTTAGGGCAAGTATCAACTTTCAGAAGTCAGTGGCCAACTGATCTTCCTAGCATAGCAACCAGAGGGGTCTTAGAATTTTCCCCAGGCTAGGCTCACCTCTCACGAGTTGCCTAATTTTAGGCTAGGCACAACTCTTTTGAGTCGCCTATTTTTCATTAAGTCCTTCCACATTTCTTAATACCTCTTATGAAAGTATTCATAACTTTTCAATTCGCAAGCAATAGGCATAAATCATCTACTAGCTTATTCTTGTGAAGTATTGGAATATCTATTGCTCAATACTTTCAAACTCGTACATTATACCCTACCAGGTATCAGGAAGAAAACAACTGTTTTGTTTCAAATATCACGATCATCATTTGGTAATTATTTAAGTTGTAAATAGTACTTACATAAATAAATTATTGGTGGATCGCCCTTCTAAAATCACATAATCTAAGATGATGGTAAGTAGTAAACTTATTATCCAAATAGCTAGTGCGACCCTTCATGGGCCGGTTGCCGAGCACCATGCCCAAGTGTTGGGCACCCTGCTTATTTTCCATGCGTCATCTGCTAAGCACATGATCCAAGCACCATCTATAATATGCGTGAATGTTGATGGTTTAGATGCCACACTAGGCGCTAGATGCTAGCCACATCATCTTTAGTGTTATATTTCCACTCAAGTCAACAACTATAAGAGTCATGCAAACGTATCCACATTCTAAGAGGAATTCATGTGACTCACATTAAGTGTCATACATGCATACAGATTAAAAGTTGTGCAGGACATAAAATACTAAATGATAGATAGATAACTATATTATATAATCCATGTGTCTAAGATGCTTCCCATGCAAAACTATCTTATGCAGTAGGTGTTGTATGCCTCAACCAATTGTATATTATATTTTATGTTGTTCAAGCAAAGACAACAAAGTAGCCATATGATGGTCAAGATGCAAGATAAAACATGCCAATACCATGCAGTCATAGAAACAAGTCATGCGCATGCATGAAACATAAAAGCCGTATCACCCATCAATGGTTCATGTAGAAATAAGAGAGAAATGTATTAGATTATTATTATTATATATTATTATATTTATTTATTTGCCCATTATGGTTGCGTGCTTATTCCAAAGAAGACCATGTATATCTAAGAACTCAAAACGAGATTTCCTATCTAAACATAGAAAAATCAGCTCATTCAAAAGTCATGCATAAGTCCATAGTAAAACCGTAGTTCATACATGCTTTGTTCCGAGTAAAATAAAATCCGCATGCTTATGTTTTCAACACAACAAAATCAAAACATAAGATGCTCAAAATATCATCAGTCTAATGTTCAAATCGAACCATGTGAAAATCTCACTCAACCACAAGTTATTCACATGCCCAGTCATGCACCTATCTCAACGAGTTCGATTATACCAAAAGGAAAATATGGGATCAATATGTAGCGACAGATTATCATAAAAAGAACCAACTGATTTAGACTGTTTCCTATTCCCCTACCTCGTAGATGAGATGTTCTTCTTCAGTCTTCTTTTCCGAAACGCAAAATATATAGCGCGGCTTGATTCTCCTTTGCTTCTTCCCTTTTCCTCTCTCTCTCTCTCTCTCTCTCTCTCTCTCTCTCTTTCTTTTTCCCTCTTCCTCTTTCTTTCTTTCTCTCCCTTTCTCTCTTTCTCTTCCTCTTTCTTTGTGTTTCACAAATTTATCCCATATGTGATTCTAATTAGATGCTTATCTTCATCCTTTCGCAACTAACCAAAATTATCTAGGTTCATTGCACCTGGACACTTCTGGCTTTTGGGTAGGGAATTTCTCCAAAAAGGTTATCTTTGGAGACTTGAACTCTAGTTCTAGAGTTTAACCTCTTCATTCTATAACCATTAGGGCATTTAGCTTCTTATTGTCAATTCCATGCAAGAAATATATATATATATATATATTATAAAATGCATGTTATTACAGTATCTCTCTCTGCTTCCTCTACCTCATCTCTGGCGTGCTACACCTTCATACCCATCTCCCAATTCTCTCTCTCTCTCTCTCTCTCTCTCTCTCTCTCTCTCTCTCTCTCTCTCTCTCTCTCTCTCTCTCTCTCTCTCTCTCTCTCTCTCTCTCTCTCTCTCGGTGCATCGGACGACCCAGTGAGGAAAAACCCAGATTGGGTTTTCCTCAATCTTTCCTCCCGCGTGCCCTCTTTTCCTCATTTTTCCACCGGTCCAGCATAGCCCAGATCACCGGATGGCCATAGAGGGTTTTCTCCCTATTTCTTCCTCTTCGGCTCCACTTTCTTCTGGCTGGGCATATACCCATTCCAGCTTTCCTCCCATCTCTTCCCCTATCTTTTTCCTCTCATCCTTTCTCTTCCTCCTCCCTTTCTCCCCCAACCATCTCCGGTTTTCTCCCATACTCTTTCCCTCTGCTCTCCTTCTCCTTCAGTCGCACGACCCAAGGAGAGAAAACCCAACTCGGGTCTTCTCCCCATCTTCCTTCCCTCCTTCCTCTTCTTCCTCTTCCAGATTTCTCCCAAAACGTGTTTTCCTGGTTTTTTAGTGAAAAACCAGAACCCTGATGAAATTACAAATCTGCACCTGCATATCTCAGAAATTACAATTCTGTCCTATTTCAAAAATTCCATCTGTGTCCCCAAAAGAATTCCATCTGTGTCCCCTGGCAGATTTCAGAAATACCAATTGGGTCCCCTGTTTAATTACAACTGTGTCCCTGTGCTATTCTGGTTTTAACTTATCTTCATTCTGACTATTCAAGGATAGTGCAATCCAGGACAGACTAATCCAGAGACAGTGCAATTCAAGGACAAGCTTATCCAGGACGCATGTTATTTTTTATTTTCTGTTTTCCTTGGAATAAATATTTGTGAACATTGGAACAATTGAATAAATCTGGATTTTATTTTTTTGTTAGTTTATATTCTTTTATTAATTGAATTTTATTGAAAACTCCATAATTTTAAATAAAGTTCTCGTGGGATCGACCCGTACTTGCATAAGCTACACTACAATAGCCCATGCACTTGCGGTTAAACAATCAACAAGTTTTTTGGCACCGTTGCCGAGGACTTGAAATGGAGTTTTTATAAAATTTAATTAAAAATCCAAAAAAATCAGAAAAATACAAAAAAATAAGAATTGCATTTTAGGCATTCTTAGGTGCATCTTTAGGCATTTTTAGTGCATAATCACTTTATTTCCTGAATTTGGTACTAATTGTTATTTTTCTTTTTCAGGAAATTGGAGTGGAGCTTTATCAATTGATAGATTTTTCTTACTTTCCTAGATTAGAAATTTTATTTTTGAGTGAATTTGTAGTGAGGCCCCTTGTAATTTGCATTTTCAATTTCAATTTTAAAGGGTTATAATAATACAGGGCAAGTGTGGGACAAGGTGGCCCACACTTGATCTTCATCAGAAACCTCACTGTAAGTCTCCTCACTCATTTATTTTCTAGATTAGGGTTTGCATTTGGAATAATTTGCATTGTTTGGTACTTAATTGCATATAGAAAGCATATGTTATAATTGTTGCATCTTAGGGTTTTGCATTAGTTTATTGCTTTCAATTGCATTTTAGGACACGTCTAACGCTTTAAGGTGGATTATATGTTGATCGAATTGCCATGGTGTGTGAAATTTAATTAGTAAGGGCACCCTACCCCACAAGATCAAGGGTGGATTTCATCACCACTCCTTGGCCCACCTAGGATAATCACCTCAAGCGCGCAACCCTACTATTCACTTTAATTTAAAATCAATCAGAAGAGACCTATAGGGTTATCACATGCTTGTAAGACCCTCTTAATATGACACGAATTACTGTTACTCCGGTTGTTTTTTATCATTGTGGTTATTGGGGGTTGTCTAATAGAGCCTCGCTCTTCCCCCACCTCCTGTTGACATTTGTTGAGGTCTAAACGCCTCCTTACACGAGGGTTGTATTAACCGCTTTGGTTAGAACCTAACTGGTAAGCAGTAATCAACTCCTAAAGAGAGTAGGAGCGTTAGAGTAGGCTAATTAAAAGCATTGTCCCCAAAGAAAATCAAAATATCTATGCTTGTTAGCCTTAGGGGATTGCTTGATTGTGTCCTGTTTTGTGCATCATTTTAGGCATTTAGGTTGCATCATTTAGGATATAAAAAATAAAAAACCAAAAAGATCTTTCATTGTATGCCCTTTTGGATACGCGACGAAACCGGTAGGTTAGTCTCGTACGACCAAAAAGACAGACCAACAATGGCTGATCAACGATCAAGGGGTAACTCACCCCATGGTAGTGTTAGAGGTGATCAAGCTCCACTCATCATGAATGAGGACCCACCACCTCTAATTGATGATGAATATCAACCTCCACCAAGGAGGAATAATCATCAACAAAGAAATTGGAGAAGGAATGAAAATAGGGAATGGGACCAACAAAGTGACCATGGAGAAAATGATGTTTATCAGAATCCTCATGGACGAACCTTAAGAGACTACCTTCAACCTACACGCACCAGTACACCCTCTTGTGTCATTCTTCCTCAAAATGCTGGTGCGTTAGAATTAAAAACGGGAGTAATTCAATTACTTCCCAAATTTCATATGCTAGATAGTGAGAGTCCTTATTTGCACCTTAAAGAATTTGATGAGGTATGTAGTACTCAAACAACCCAAAATATAGGTCTAGACACTGTCAGGCTTAAGCTATTTCCTTTCTCTTTAAAGGAAAAGGCAAAAATGTGGTTTAATGCGCTGCCACCAGGTTCCGTAAGGACTTGGAATGAAATGACTAGGGAATTCTTGAAAAAGTTTTTCCCTACACATAAAACAAATACACTCCGTCGTAAGATAATGAACTTTACCCAAAAAGATAAAGAATCATTCTACCAATGCTGGGAAAGGTTCAAAGATCTATTGCTTACTTGCCCACACCATGGCTATGAACCATGGCTCATTATCAGCTTCTTTTATGAAGGACTTAATTCTGACATACGCCAGTTTGTAGAGATGATGTGCAATGGTAACTTTTTGAATAAACAACTAGATGAGGCGAGGAGTATTTGGAATGGCTAGCTGAAAGTGCACAGACCTGGGCTGACTCAGAAAGAGTAGAACATTCAGATAGACCTAAGCCCACTACCACATCTACTAGGGGAGGCATGTATGCCATGACTGAAAAAAATGAAATCAGTGCCAAAGTAGCAACCATAGCTAGAAAAGTAGAAGCCATAGAAATGGGAACGAAAACCTTAACTAATGATGAACAAGTGTGTAGCATTTGTGAAAGTACATCACATCTTACTCAGGAATGTCCTACCATCCCTGCATTTCAAGATGTACTTCATGATCAGGCTAATACACTCAATAATTATAAAAGACCTTTCTCCCCATATTCTGAGACATATAATCCCAACTGGAGAAACCATCCAAATTTCAATTGGAGAAATGGACCTAATGCAAATGTCTCACAACTAGGCCCATACCAAAGTCATCAACAACCAAACCAAGGACTACTTGCTCCACCACCATACCAAACTCATCAACCTCATTCTCCTGGACTTTACTTGCCCCCACCTAAAAGGCATGTAGAGGATAATCAAGTTAATCAAAATTAGGAAAGGAAAATTTCTCAATTAGAAAAGTCTGTGAATGAACTAAAAAACATGATGAGTCAAATGATGCAAAATATGGAAAAAGGAAAATTCCCAGCTCAACCTCAAGCAAACCCTAAGGGAGTGCATGTGGTTAGCATTAATGCATCTGATGAAACATCTAGCTGTACCATGGAACAAACTAAAGCTGTTACTATTCTTAGGAGTGGTAAAATAATTGAGAAAGATGAGCCTAAAAAGATTGAAAAGGTAGAAAAACCTAAAGAAAAATCTAAAGAAAAGGACCATGTTTCACCTGTTGAGCCATGTCCAGTCCTTGCTCCATTCTCTCAAAGGTTGCGCCAAGCCCCAAAGTCTGCATCTAATGATGAGATTTTAGAGATTTTCAAGCAAGTCAAGATCAACATACCGATCTTAGATGCTATAAAACAAATCCCATCGTATGCCAAATTCTTAAAAGACTTATGCACCATCAAGAGAAAATTAAATATTCAAAAGAAGGCATTTTTGACTGAACAGGTTAGTTCTATTCTTCAACATCATACACCACCAAAGTACAAGGATCCTGGTTGCCCCACTCTTACTTGCATTATTGGCAACTACAAAATTAACCAAGCTCTTCTTGATTTAGGATCTAGTGTAAACTTATTACCATACTCGGTATACGAACAGTTAGGTCTGGGTGAATTGAAACCTACATCTACTACGCTCCAGCTAGCTGATCGTTCTGTAAAAATACCGAGAGGGGTAATAGAGGATGTGTTAGTCCAGGTAGAACAATTTTGCTTCCCTGTCGATTTTCTGGTTCTAGATACACAACCGGTGGTGAATGAGAAGAATGAAATACCAGTCATCCTGGGACAACCATTTTTGGCTACGTCCAATGCCTTAATCAATTGTAGAAATGGTGTGATGAAATTGTCCTTTGGCAATATGACAATAGAGCTTAACATTTTCAATATCTGTAAGCAACCTGGTGAAACTACTGATGATTTGCACTGTGTTAACATGATCAATTCAGTTGTGCAAGATCAGTTTCAGTCATCTTCCTTGTCGGATCCACTTGAGGCATGTTTGACCCATTTTAATGAGTTTAATGAGGATGCATTAATAGAGGAAGTTAATGCCCTCCTTGATTCTGTTCCTATATGGAAACAGAAAAATGGAAACCTCCTTTCAATGACCTTCCACTGAGGGAGTCCACTCCCCTTCCATCATTCATAGAACCTCCTAAGCTTGAATTGAAATATCTACCATCAGATTTAAAATATGCCTTTTTAGGAGACAAAGAGACTTTTCCTGTAATAATTTTTTCCCAATTAGAAACATCTTAGGAGGACAAATTAATAAACACTTTAAAAGAACACAAAGGTGCTATAGGATGGACCATAGCTGATATAAAGGGCATTAACCCTTTAATCTGCATCCATAGGATATATCTAGAGGATGAAGCTAAACCATGTCGTTAAATGCAAAGAAGGTTAAATCCTAATATGAAAGATGTGGTTAGAGTAGAAGTCCTAAAGTTGCTTGATGTGAAAATCATCTATCCCATAAGTGATAGCAAATGGGTAAGTCCTACTCAGGTGGTTCCAAAGAAGTCTGGAGTGACAGTAATAACTAACGCCAACAATGAATTGATCCCTACCAGGGTTACTACTGGTTGGCGTATGTGTATCGACTATCGAAAGTTGAATGCTGTTACAAGGAAGGACCATTTTCCTTTGCCCTTCGTTGATCAAATGTTAGAAAGGGTTGCAGGACACCAGTACTATTGTTTCTTAGATGGTTATTCAGGGTATAACCAAATAGAAATTGCACCCAAGGATCAGGAAAAGACCACATTTACATGTCCTTTTGGTACTTTTTCTTACAAAAGAATGCCATTTGGATTATGTAATGCTCCTGCCACATTTCAACGTTGCATGTTAAGCATTTTCAGTGATATGGTGGAGAGAATTTTAGAGGTTTTCATGGAGGACTTTTCTATTTTCGGTAATTCATTTGAAACATGTCTTGAAAATCTAAGAAAAGTCTTAACTCGTTGTAAAGAAAAGAACCTAGTGCTTAATTGGGAAAAATGTCATTTCATGGTTCCTAAGGGAATTGTCTTAGGTCACATTATGTCATCTAAAGGTATAGAGGTAGATAGAGCTAAAGTTGATCTAATTTCCAATCTACCCATTCCAAAATCTATTAGGGACATTCAATCTTTCCTAGGTCATGTGGGATTCTATCGGAGGTTCATTAAGGATTTTAGTGCAATATCTAGACCACTATGTCACCTCCTCACAAAGGATACTCCCTTTGAGTGGACTAAGGATTGTCAAGAAGCATTTATAAAGTTGAAAGACAAGTTGACCACTGCACCTATCATGCAGCCGCCTGATTGGAGTCTACCATTTGAAATCATGTGTGATGCTAGTGACTATGATGTAGGAGCTGTATTAGGACAGAGAAAAGAAAAGAAGCCATACGTCATCTACTATGCCAGTAGGACCTTAAATAGCACCCAAATGAACTATTCTACTACAGAGAAAGAACTCTTAGCAGTTGTCTTCGCATTGGATAAATTCAGGTCTTACTTGGTTGGATCTAAAATGTCACACCCGTGTCCTACAATCAGGTTAAAACAAGAATTAACTCATTAATCTTCTCAAATTCTATGAAACAAGACAACCAAGGCAGGATTGAGCACATGGGCCCGCATGAGTCTAGTTGTAAATTGAAGACAGTTTTGGGTAAAATTTTGAATCCTTAGAACTTGTTAAATTGTATATCTTGTAAGGATTAGATGAATTGAAAATTCATTTGGATCCATAGCAAAATGTGAGCAAACTTATTTGAAAGTCAAAATTTTATAGAAATTCAAGTAATTATACAGTAAATTAAAAATATAAAAAATACTACTTGTTTCTCTCAGTCTCACTGCGTCCAGGGAAATCCAGTTCCCATCTTTTCCCCTGCTTCTTAGTCTCTTTTTCTTCTCGTTCATGGTAAAGAAGTTAGGAGAAGGATTCAAATCCCAAAAGCGAGTCCCAAAATTGCCACCAGGACCATGGAAATCACCAATCATAGGCAGTTTGCACCACTTGCTGGGCTGACTACCACATCGTTGCCTTTGGAACTTAACCAAGAAGCATGGGCCCCTTATGCACCTGAAGCTTGGCCAGATATCTACAGTAGTAATATCGTGTCCTGAAGTTGCTCGAGAGATCATGAAGACACATGATCTTAACTTAGCACAAAGACCCGACCTCATTGTTTCTCAGATCCAACTATATGGTTCCAAAGACGTTGTCTTTGCCCCATACGGTGATTACGGGAGACAACTCCTAAAGATCTGTATTTTGGTGCTCTTAAGCGCTAAGCGTGTCCAATCATTTCTTCAAGCAAGGGAAGAAGAGGTATCAAATCTCGTTCAATCCATCTCATCTATGAATGGAGCGGTAGTTGATCTCTCCATGATGCCCATGTCATTAAGCAACAACATAACATCCAGGGCAGCCTTTGGCAACAAGTACAAATGCGAGAAGCCTCTTCTGCATTCCGCATACCCATGACCTGGAGACAGCTCCACGCTCTTGCTGTCAAGGTGAGTCATGCTTTTGATGTCTTCATAGCCTGCAATGCCTTTGACTTGAATTTTAAAAAACTAGCATGCGAGAAGATGCATTGAAGCTGTTTGACAAAATTACTAAAAGGAATATTACTACTTGGAATGCAATTATTACTAATGCTATCCTTGAAGGTAAAAAGGTTGATACAGTATCTACCTTTTTAAAACTTCAACGCACTAGTCATGAGCCAGATTCAATAACATTCTGCATGTTACTCTGACTATTCTGATCTTTGACTTGGGGCCCAATTATATAGATTCGTTCTTTGATTGGGGATAGAAACAGATGTCTCCATTGCCAATGGGCACATTGACTTCTAAGGAAAATGTCACCAAATTGCTGATGCTGCGGTGGTCTTTGATGGAATTTCTTATGTAACAATGTCTCTTGGTGTTTGATGATTGCAGCGTGTGTACAGAACAATGAGGAAGGGAACACACTTACGACCATCTAGCAGGCAAGAAAGGAAGGCAGTGAACTAATTGATTTCATAGTTTCCAACGTGCTTAACGCTTGCGTAGGGCTTGTTAGGCTTGAACTTGCAAGGTATTTCATGCTCTAGCTGTTAAATCCTATGTTGAGGACAACATCTACGTGGGAAGCCCCCTTATTTATATGTATGGCAAATGCAGGAGTATTATGAATTCTGAGAAAGCTTTTAATAAAATGCTAGAGAGAAACTAGGTAACCTGGAATAGCATCATAGGTGGGTATGAAAACCATGGTCATTCTGAGATGGCAATTGCTTTGTTTGAAGAAATGATAGTTTCGCCAACCTATGTTATGTTTGTTGGTGTACTATTAGCGTCTGATAAGGCTAGGAAAGTAGAGGAGGGATTGAGGATTTTTGAAGAGATGAAAAAGAAGCATGGAATTGAGCCAGGGTGTGAGCATGATGCACGTATTGTGGACTTGTTGGGGAAGCTAGAATGAGGGAAAAGGTGTATGAGTTTACCAAGGGAATGCCCATACAGCCTACGATGTCTATTTGAGGAGCACTTTTGGGGGCTTGTAGCGTACATAGGAAGCCCCAGTTGGGAAACATTGAGACTAGGAAATTGTTGGAGCTTGATCCCATGGACTCTGGCAACCGTGTGTTACTGTCAAACATGTTTGCCTCTTCCGGCAGGTTTTGAATGCAGTTTGAACGACATTGGTTATTAAATTGTGAATCGTACTACAAACGCAGGTAAGGACCCTGAACCCTTGCATTCTTTAAATTCTTGTTGTTATGTTCTCTTGAAATTAACTTTATGCATGTGTAAAATGTATGTATATGGCCACCTTGGTTTAATGGATGATAGAAATTGTAATCTCTTATTAAAAAGGTCATGTTATAGTGTGATTGCTATGCTTAACTGTTGTGATGATGCAAACTGTTATAAAATGGTCAAGCCCAAGATAGTAAGCCCTGAGGGCCTCCCGGTAAGCTATGATGACGCTTTCCAAGATGGTAATTCCTGAGGGAAAGGGCTACCTGGTTGCTTGCAACTAAGGTGAAGCCACCCAAGATGGTAAATCCTGAGGATTGGACTGTCTGGTATTGAGCCTCCCAAGACGGTAAACCCTGAGGGAAAGGGCTGCCTGGTTCTTTGGAATCATGGTGGAGCCACCCAAGATGGTAAACCCTGAGGGATGAGCTGTAAGGTATTGAGCCTCCCAAGATGGTAATTCCTGAGGGAAAGGGCTGCCTGGTCTTTTGGGATCACAGTGGAGCCGCCCAAGATGGTAAACCCTGAGGGATGAGCTGACATATTGAGTTACCCAATATGGTAAACCCTGAGGGAAAGGGCTGCCTGGTTGATTTCGACTAAGGTGGAGCCACCCAAGATGGTAAACCCTGAGGGAACCTGACTTTGGCGCTGCCCAAGATGGTAAATCCTGAGGGTCCGGCTGCCTTAATGATGATACACATAGTGGGCCACCCAAGATGGTAATCCTTGAGGGAGATGACTATTGAATCCTAATGTAATGCGAGGCATGTTTAATATTACTGAGAAAATCATCAATGAGTATACAGCTTTGTTGGAAGTAACGCTTATAGTTTGCATTTAACTTTAGAATGAGGTCTATGACTTAGTCACTCATCTATTGAATGTCCTGTGGTTGGACACGAATAGGAAATCCTTATGGGGTGTGCTTGTTTGCATGCGATGACTGTTGCGTCATATTAGAATTTGGGGAAAAACTGTAATTCTGCTGTAATAAGCATAGGCCTTACTTGATAGCACATGCTAACTATGTTATATATGACTAGTTAAAATGGAAAATGCATGCTCATGTTATAGTGAATGTGTTTTTAAGCGTGGCAATGAGAATGACTGGATATGCATGGGTTTAGTTCTTTTCCCTTACTGGGCTTCGCAGCTCACCTTGTTATTTTGCAGGTACTAGTCAGGCAGAGAAGAGAAAGGTCGTTGAGTGAGTTGAAGAAAGCTTGCTTGAAGCTATTAAATTTTGAGTTGTATATAAATACATGTATATATGTGCTAATGCTGTAAACGAGTTATGTCTCATTTTGACACTGATTCCTTATGTATCATGTATGTCTCACTATGATAGATAGTACGGAGACTGAGTCTCCCTTCAGTAAATTACGATTGCTCCATTGTCTATCAGGTGAACCGCATAGCATGCGTTAAATGCATAATGTTCGAAAAACAGGGGAGACTCTGCCGAAATTTCGGTAGGACTCGGTTGTTAAAGGAGAAAAATATTCCACTAGTAAACTGTGACTTGCACAGGACAAGAGCACCTAGCTCTCTCAACACTTTTGCTGTGATATAAATTATGAAAAAAAGAAGAAGCAAGGCCACGTAGGCCTAGCTCGCCCAATCGTTAGGCTTGATTAAGCCTAATCGCGGCCCTGGGGATATGGGGTCGTGACATAAAATAGTCATATTCACTGACCATTCGGCCCTCAAGTATCTTCTTTCTAAGAAAGATGCTAAGCCTAGACTAATTAGATGGATTCTCCTACTCCAAGAGTTTGACATTGAAATAAAAGATAAAAAGGGAGTAGAGAATGTGGTAACAAAGCCTTTAAATGAGTTGCCAATTAAAGACACTTTCCCTGATGAGCAACTTTTTCATGTTTCCCATCCTCCCTGGTTTGCTGATATTGCAAATTATTTAGTCACGGGGAAAATTCCTGAACAATGGACTAAACAAGAAAAGAAAAAATTCTTTTCCAATGTTAAGCACTCTTTCTAGGATGATCCATACCTGTTTAAATACTGCCCAGATCAAATCATTAGGAGATGTGTCCCTGACTTAGAACAACATAGTGTTATCTCCTTTTGTCATTCAGAAGCATGTGGTGGACATTTTTCTACCCAGAAAACAGCGGCAAAGATTTTGTAGTGCGGTTTTTATTGGCCGACGTTGTTCAAAGACACACATGTGTTTTGTAAATTATGTGAGCAATGTCAAAAGTTAGGAGGAATAACCCGTAGGAATATGATGCCTCTAAACCCTATTCTTATCATAGAAATTTTTGATTGTTGGGGTATAGATTTCATGGGTCCATTTCCACCTTCTTTTGGGTACATTTATATCTTATTGGCCGTAGACTATGTTTCAAAATGGATTGAGGCTATCCCATGTAGGCATAATGATCACAAAATAGTTCTTAAAATTTTAAAAGAAAACAATTTTTCTAGATTTGGGACTCCTCGAGCCATTATAAGTGATAACGGTACACATTTTTGCAACAAAGCATTTGAAGCACTAATGAAAAAATATAATATTACACATAAAGTTGCAACACCGTATCACCCACAAACAAGTGGACAAGTAGAAGTATCTAATCGGGCCATCAAACAAATCCTTCAAAAGACTGTTAATCCAGATCGTAGAGATTGGTCTCTTCGACTGACTGATGCGCTCTGGGCTTACAGGACTGCACATCGCACCCCGATTGGTATGTCTCCCTATCGTATTGTATATGGTAAGGCTTATCATTTGCCTGTGGAATTGGAATATAGAGCCTATTGGGCAATAAAGACATTCAATTTTAATATTGATAAAGCAGGCTCACATCGTAAACTCCAACTTAATGAGTTGGAAGAGATCAGGCAAGAAGCTTATGAGAGTAATAGGATATATAAAGAAAAGATGAAAGTTTTTCATGATAAGAACATAATGAGAAAATCCTTTACTCCAAGCCAGAAGGTTCTACTTTACAATTCTAAGCTCCACCTATTTCCAGGTAAGCTTAGATCTCGATGGACCGGTTCATACATAGTAAAAGAAGTTTTTCCATATGGGACTGTCGAGATTGAGAATACTAGGACTGGTCATTCTTTTAAAGTGAATGGTCAACATTTAAAGCCTTTCCTAGATTATGAGAATCCAGAAGTTGAGTCCACAACTTTGGAGGATCCTATTTATCAGGATTGAGTGAATTTGATCTCTTTGTACCATATTTTGTATTTTGTTGTTTTCTGCATCACTCATATTCATTTTAAGTCCTACTTTTTAAACATTGAGGACAATGTTTCTGTCAGGTTGGGGGGTGTAGAATTCTAGCAAATTCTAGTTTTCTTTTAGTTTTTAAGTGTTTTCCTTGGTTTTTTTCAAAAAAAAATAAAATTTAGGTCATTTCCTATACCATGATGAGAATTGGATTTTTTGAAGTATAATCTGGATAACTTTAGCTTATTAATGGAATTGAATATGATTAATTCAGTATTTTACTCATTTTCTAAAGTATTCCATAAAAGCAAAGTCTCAGATCACATTTGTACACGCAGTTGCATATAGATAGTCTAAATTGATAAGTGGCTATAACTTAAAAATTCTGAAGAAATTCAGTGGAGACCTATAACACAAGTGAGTTTTAGAGCCATTCATCCTTTTTGAGAGGTTATAAATGTTCAAAATTTTCTTCAGCGTGCTTAAAGAAAATTGATCCCAAACTCTTAAATTTGGCTAATTACCTGAATAATTAGAATACTACCTTTAAAATTATGGAAGTTCATTGAATTTGATAGATTATAAGAAACCTATAAAATGATATAGGCCATCCTTGTTATTAACCTAGAGACATAAAGCCTACCCAAAAGTATTTTACCACTAGTTAGCCAAGTTGAGCTTTGAATATAAAGCCATTTTCTTTTGTCACCCAAATTACCATTTACCCATATTAACACATATAAATTATCCATTACCCATTTTTCTTTGAAAAATAAATTAGAGAAGAAGGAAAGAATATCTTTTAGTTGCAATAAAAGTAGAAAAGTGGATATGAAGAAAAGAAATAATCTTCAAAGTGAGTCAAAAGTATTGAAATACAAGAAAAGATTCTGAGAAAAGAAAAAAGAAAAGAAAAAGAGTTTGAAGAATGCAAAGAAATGGAAACAAAAATATTCACTTTAGAAAAAAGCAAAGAAAAGAAGAATTGTCAACTTTAGTAGAAGACCTCTACTTATTTTTTTGAAGAAACTTTGAATATCCGTATACCCTTTCTTTGGTACCCTGTCCTAAGCCTATGTTTCGTCCCAATTAAATACCTATTGATTCTAGGATGAATATAGTCTTGATGAGGAAATGAATGGATAGAATTTAAAAGAGTGGTATTTCTAAATATTCAAAAGTAATGGCATCTATTCTAAAGGGATCAAAACAATTCCTCAGTAACTCTCGTTCTTCATGAGTATATGTGAGATATATTTGTTTTCATTGACTCTTCTCACATAATTAAAAAAGAGATATGATTTGAACCCTCTATCTGAGAGATTTTATTTCTGAGCATATGCCATTAGTAAGGATTGAGGTCAAAACATATTTCAAATGGAGTTCAAAAGTTAGAAGTCTACTTAAAGATAAAGATTATTCTATGTGTAGACTGTATATGCACACAATCACTCTGAGATCTGAGCTTAAGAGGAATATTTTTAGCATATGGGTAGGGTTTTGAATTATTCAGTCATCTTTATTAGTTTGCTAAAGTTGATAGATTTATTGAAGATAATTCTCTGAGAAAAAAATGGAGATGACCTGAAAAATAAAAAAATTGTGAATTGATTTCTTCGCATCTTTTGCTAGGGACTAGCAAAATGCTGGTTGGGGGTGTGTTAAGTATTCAATTTTGGTCAAAATACCCCTAATTTAGTATTTGATTAGAGCATCTAGACCATTAATTTTAAGATTTTACATCAAATATTTCATTTTAGCTTGAATTGACCATCCAACCGTTGAATTGTAAAATTTAGTGGTTAAATGACTATTAAAGCTAATGGACGGCTTAGATTGCGCTAATTGGGTCTATGCATTGCAGATCGGTCAACTCAGGCATGGACGCTCGAGATCGAATCAAGGATATTAGATGGAGATCAGATGAAGTTTCATGGAAATAAGATGGAATTTGAAGAATCCTAGTACAGGACAAAGTTAAAGACTTGCAGAGTTCTAGCAAGACTAGAATTTCAGTGGACCCCACTCTCTTTCTTGTCTCTCTTACCTATCTCCTCTTCCTTCTCTTTCTCCTCTCTTTTCTCTCTTATCCTTTTCTCATGTACGTCTCTCCCCATCTCTCTTTTAAAAACACCCTTCTTCCTTCTAAAAAAAAAAACATTTTTTCCTTCTCTTGGAGAGGCTGGGCTGGCCTCTCTCTCTCACGTCTTCCCTTCTTCCCTCTCCTCTCCAAGCTCACATCTACTTCTCCTCCAAGGTTGGGCTGGAAGCTGCACCTCCCAGCTGGAACGTTAAAGGGCAAACCCACCTCCAATCTTCTCTCCCACGTTCTCTCTGTCCCATCTCTCTTCTCCTCTTTCCTTATTTTCTTCCCATCTCACGCACTCAGCCTCTTCCTTATCTCCCTTGTCTCTAGCTCTGTCTTTTTCATCCCATCACCGGCCAGCCCAGCTCGGTTACCAAGTTTCCCTACTCTGTCGCACTCCCATCTTCACTGCTCAGATTTCTCACATTATCCAGCTTCTTCATCCCACGTATCTCTCTCTGCTTCCTCTGCCTCATCTCTGGCGTGCTACACCTTCATACCCATCTCCCAATTCTCTCTCTCTCTCTCTCTCTCTCTCTCTCTCTCTCTCTCTCTCTCTCTCTCTCTCTCTCTCTCTCTCTCTCTCTCTCTCTCTCGTTGCATCAGACGACCCAGTGAGGAAAAACCCAGATTGGGTTTTCCTCAATCTTTCCTCCCACGTGCCCTCTTTTCCTCATTTTTCCACCAGTCCAGCACAGCCCAGATCACCGGACGGCCATAGAGAGAAAACCCAGAATCCCTATTTCTTCCTCTCCGACTCCACTTTCTTCTGGCTGGGCATATACTCATTCCAGCTTTCCTCCCATCTCTTCCCCTATCTTTTTCCTCTCATCCTTTCTCTTCCTCCTCCCTTTCTCCCCCAACCATCTCCGGTTTTCTCCCATACTCTTTCCCTTTGCTCTCCTTCTCCTTCAGTCGCACGACCCAAGGAGAGAAAACCCAACTCGGGTCTTCTCCCCATCTTCCTTCCCTCCTTCTTCTTCTCCTTCCTCCTTCCTCTTCTTCCTCTTTCAAATTTCTCCCAAAACGTGTTTTCCTGGTTTTTTCGTGAAAAACCAGAACCCTGATGAAATTACAAATCTGCACCTGCATATCTCAGAAATTACAATTCTGTCCTATTTCAGAAATTCCATCTGTGTCCCTAAAAAAATTACATCTGTGTCCCCAAAAGAATTCCATCTGTGTCCCCTGGCAGATTTCAGAAATACCAATTGGGTCCCCTGTTTAATTACAACTGTGTCCCTGTGCTATTCTGGTTTTAACTTATCTTCATTTTGACTATTCAGGGACAGTGCAATCCAGGACAGACTATTCAAGGACAGACTAATCCAGAGACAGTGCAATTCAAGGACAAGCTTATCCAGGACGCATGTTATTTTTTATTTTTTATTTTCCTTGGAATAAATATTTGTGAACATTGGAACAATTGAATAAATCTGGATTTTATTTTTTTGTTAGTTTATATTCTTTTATTAATTGAATTTTATTGAAAACTCCATAATTTTAAATCAAGTCCTCGTGGAATTGACCCGTACTTGCATAAGCTACACTACAATAGCCCGTGCACTTGCGGTTAAACAATCAACATGAAGCATCTTTTTCTCACCTGCCCCAATATTGCTCCTATAAGGAATGAACTTGCCAAGTTAATTCCATGTCAATTGTTCCTCCATCTCTAATATTAGTGAAGCTTTTATTCTTGATTAAAAAAAGGACCCAAATTCTTGAGAATTTCAATCTTATTTGCCATGACTATTGCATATCTTTGATGATCAATATGAAATATTCAAAATGAGCTTTATCCACAACATTTCTCCATTGTTCATAAGAAAAAAGTTACCCATTTTGGAAATTCCATATTATTGAGTGCTCAAATTCTCTTGAAAAATGGCCTTTCTACCTACCTAGCCAATGCCTCATTTTACATGAGCAGAGATGCCATCTCATTCCTACTAAGAAATCCATTATTATGATCAAATAGAATCCTTATCGCAGTGGTGCTTTTCAGCTAGCTTTTGGCAGTTCTGCCATCAAAGAATCAAAGAAAGTAGGGGCAGGATACCAAAAGATCCTGATGGTTGTATCATGTGATGGTTGCTTCATTGCCAGATCCTACAAATTGTTTCAAGAATGATCAAGCAATCTAGCTCAATGGGAAGCATTATTTTGGACAGATTAAAACTCACAAATGATCTAAGCATTAAAAATTTACAGGTTCACAGAGGTTCTTTGGTAATGATTCGGATGGTGAAGACTTGCTTAGATGCTTTGATAGCATCAAATTTTGCCGTGTTCATCGACAAACGAGTAGGGTAGCAGATTATTGAGTTAGTTCTGCTACCTAAAATTATATTCTCGTATATGGAAAGTTGAGGAATGATAGATGCAAAGGCATCCTTTTATCTAAAACATGGCAGGGCAATTTAAGATGTTCATGTGATTTAGCAAAGAAGAGGAGCATTGGCGCAACGGTAAAGTTGTTGTTATGTGAGCTTGAGGTCACAGGTTCAAGGCGTAGAAACGGCTTCTTGCAAAAATGCAAGGTAAGGCTGCGTACTATAGACCCTTGTGGTCTGCCCCTTCCTCGAACTGCTCATACACGGAAGCTTTCTGCATCGGGGCTGCCCTTTACGTCATTTATCAGAACCGGCTTGACTATCTCATTTAGTTTCCTTCTTCTTCTAGCAGTAAGTAACCAAATTAGAAATAATCCTTAGACTGAATCACTCCGTGATTTCAGCAACTGAGAGCCTTTGCATGGCTAGACTGTATGGACCATCATGGCACTATCAAGGAACTTTGGGTGATGTGACCCATTCATCTTGTTCATTCTCCCCTAGATTGGCTAGATATCAAAGTTAATGATATTTGGATGATTATTCCTTTGCCGATTTGAGTTTCTAAGTGATAACCATTGGATTCTTAAACTTGGTAAACTAGCACCTAAAGCATCCTCATGAATTTTTGCAGGTAATCTAAACAGGGGAGGCCCAACCAGATGAATAGGTTATGATATCATAATTTTTCTTACAGAAGCCCGTCTTGTCTGTTTAAGTATGGAATAGTAGATGAGTTCTGTTTTAATTGCTTCAAACTTTGTAGAAATTTCTTTGGCTAGACTTTCCCTTCTCCATAGGCTGAAATTATGGAATAGGAAACTCATGTAAATTTTGATTTTATGGACCTTTTTGCTACAAATACATTAAATAGGAGAATCATAACTCCCATTTAAAGGCTAATAAATTCTAAAGGATTTCAGACCGCTAATTTCGTAATCGGGTCCATCTAGCTTCTCATAACTTCAGAGGCATTGATTGAGTATAAAA
Source organism: Warburgia ugandensis (assembly GCA_035236585.1). NCBI lineage: Eukaryota > Viridiplantae > Streptophyta > Magnoliopsida > Canellales > Canellaceae > Warburgia > Warburgia ugandensis. The sequence goes on along the minus strand of CP141136.1, from coordinate 62,110,065 downwards.
ATATTTGTTTGTGCCAGGCATTTTAGTCCATGGAGAAATCTGCTTAAATTCTAACAGGCGTCCTAACCCCTCAACAATGGCCACCGATGGTGTGTATCGCAGTTACACTGCCCTTCTGTTTATACTAATTCTTTGCATGGGAAAAACCGTGATCCCTTGTTTAGGCAGAAAATGGATAGAGTGTCCTCCCCCAGTGAAAAAGCCATGTCCTCCACAAGGAATTACCAGCCCCGGGTGCAGACAGACCATACCATAGAGGTTGCAATCCGATAACGAAGTGCAGAAGAAATGATTCCCCTGCAAATCCGTCTTAGCATTTCTTAATGAGATCTTAGCCTTCTTCTTAAATGGAGCAAGTGAAAGTGAAGAGGAGGTTCAATTAGCTGCAAGTCCCTAAATGTTTATACTTTCTTCTTTTTTTTTCAGTTTTAGTTTTCAGCTTTCCTCTTTCTAATATGAAAGATCAACATGTATATAAATGAGGAAAGCAGATGGTGGAGGCTTTCGCGGAAAATAATTGCCATGCAATAATGGATTTTATCAGTTGCAGCTACGATTTCGAAATGTGGTTTCCTGGTAATCCTGGTTCAGTTTGGCCATTTTGGATGTGTTAAGATCCACTGGATGGTTTAGATCAGCAAAAGCTAAGGCCAACATGAACATTTTGCTGCTTTACGTCAAACTGTGTTACAGCTAACACCATACAATTTCTCTAAGAATGTATCCTAGTAAAGAGCAGAGACTAGAAGAAGCTGACATTGTGAAATTTATATGAATCTCTAATCACAGTAGACTCGAGGATCAATTGAACATTTATACGTTAAGGCCTACAATGACCAGGCCAAGTTTGTGTATACCCGAAACTGATGCATGGTGAACCCAATTGGCTTCCCAATCGAACCATCGAATAGAATCAAACATTTAAATGTATCAGCAACTTACAACCCCTTCGACTCTTCGAAATACGACCTTATTTTTCCAAAATTTCCAAGTGTTTGCATGAAAGTTAGCGGACAATGATTAATATCTTAGAATGCAGATCCGCCACCTGATTTCTTCCCCAGTAAGACGTCCTTGGCCTCGTTGATCTTAGTAGCAAGATAAGCGCTCCCCCCACGATCTGGATGATTTGCTATCATCACTCTTCTGTGGGCCTCTTTAATCTTTTCCAGTACATCACGCTCTCTGAAACGCCAAGCACAAACCGTTTGAACACAGGAAAAAGAAGAAGAATGAGCGTTAAGGGAATCATCAATTCTCAAATAGACATACCTGATGCCAAGGATCAGTGCAGCTTCTTTTCTCGTCATGACCGGCTGAAACCCACCCTCATAGAATCGACGAACTCGAGGGACCATGGGTCGGTTCTTTAAATGATGCCATGCTTGGATTAGGAATCTCCCTCCAAGGGCAGCAGCGGCCACTGAAACACCCGTTATTAGAGGACCCGTCTGCAATGCCATACATGTAAAGCACATTCAGGTTAAAGTTGTACCACCAAGACAATTGGAAGAACTTGATGACATCAGTATCAAAAATAAATTTGAGAATGAAAATCTTCTGAGGGGACTCTTCTAAGAAAACCTTCAATAAAACACACAGTACATGCTGATCGTTGTATCTAATGTAATACTAAACATTAGTGGTTAGGTTCAACACCGTTCTTGAGCACTGAACCATACAGGCTTTCTTGTAACTCAACCTTTTGACTGGAATTCCTATGAATTGACAGATTCGTTAGGAACTAGAAACGAGTTATGGAGAGACATGACTCAAAACTTTTAGACTATTCGGGCATGCCAAGCATGAGACCAGTGACAAGATATGCATAATAAAAGTATCAAAACACCATTCTACATGGAAAGTGCAATACATGGTAAATTTAAAATAGCTCCCAAAAGGCATATTCAGAATTATAATTGAAAATACATAACAACCAGCAAACAGATGATGGATAATTCAAACAGACCTGTATAAGTTAAAAAACACATATTTACTTTACATTGAAAGATATACTCAAAGGGGGAGCCTTGGCGCAATGGTAGAGTTGTCGTCGCATGACCTTGAGTTCAAGGGTTCAAGGCATGTAAACAGCCTCTTGCAAAATGCCAGATAAGGCTGCTTAGTATTGACCCTTGTGGTCCGCCCTTCCCCGGACCCTGGATATGTGGGAGCTTCATGCACCGGGGCTGGCCTTTTTATTGAAAGATATACTCAAGTATATATTACACGTATCAGGATCCCAGATGTGGTAAACAAGTTCATCCAGGGTCCTTAGTTAGTATCAGAACACAAACTACAAAACTTGATGTACTGAAGAATCACTTTTAAAGCTAAGCTTTAGATTAACTATTCACATGTGTCCCTTGCAGAAGAGTGAAATGAGAACCTGATAAAAATGCCAATATGAGCATTTTACAAAGGTTAGTAACAAATTGGCCTTTTTTGTCTTAATCAGTGAAAGATCCAAACAGATGGTACTCGTTATAGAACATATGCAACTACCTTGCAAGGATAGCAAACTATAGAAGCAGCAAAAAAGAAAGAGCTAAGAACTTGTGAAGAGATTAGTTCTTGATACTCTCTCAGGTAATAAATCACATGACATCCAAACTGCCTGTAAATATGGAGAGAACGAAAAGAATATGGTGAGAATGAAAACATCTCCTCAGAATATCATCTATTACTCAATGAATATCCTACACTCCACAATAACTTATATTTTACCCACCAGAAGATATTAAATCACATTCAACTCACCATCTCCAACAGAGATGATAGGAAGCATCAGAATCTTCCTAGAATAGCTAAATTTGCCACCACCCATAAACCTTCACATCCACTGGTACATAGCTATGTGACTGATAAGAAATAATACCGGAAGAGGTAGGTACTACAGAGACTCACCATCTCCAACAGAGATGATAGGAAGCATCAGAATCTTCCTAGAATAGCTAAATTTGCCACTACCCATAAACCTTCACATCCAGTGGTACATAGCTATGTGACTGATAAGAAATAATACCAGAAGAGGTAGGTACTATAGAGACTATCTCCCTTGCCCCATGAAACAAACCGGGATAATCATGTTGATATCACATTGAAGTAAGAACTAGGCATAATTGCATAAACCAATTAAAAAGATGGCATGCATCCGTGATCTGTTTCTATATCTCTTCTCTAAAGCAAGTCAGTCAAGTGGAAGACCATCTATTTCGTATCTAGTGTTAATCCTTTAAACCAAGTTACATGTATTGGATGATTTATAGACAAGTGGTCTTGATTTTGAGTCCATAACCCACTTGGTCAGAAGAAAGCTAAACTAGACATCACAAAGAACACACTCAGCTGCCCATGTTGTTTTTTATCCTCATAATTAATATATTTATGTGATAAAAGATTATATCTGTAATCTTTTTCAAAATTTTCTTTTTGACTTGACGATGAATTTGCTACACAATCATTTTCTTTCTCGTAATGAATAAACTGGCCTTTTTCGTATGAATGCAATTTTTTTGAGTCCTTATTTTGAATCGTATGAAGTTGAGTGACTTTATTTCGCCATTTTTGTGATACTAATTTAGACCATCTATTCTGAGATAAATTGTATTGATAATGACCCCATAACCAGTTTTTCCATTCATTCATTCCAGAATTCAGAAGTTTCTTATGTCTTGATTTGGAATCAAATATTCCTCCACATACTGGATCAAGTAAAGACTCTGGGTTTCTAGCAAGCCACCGCTACATCCATTTCATTAGGAATTGATGATCTTTTAACAATATCTTCTAAAAGATGGCTAGTCCAAGATGCTGAACAACAAAGTTTGATTTTGGAAAAGCACCATCATTATAGGAATGTACACGCGGTAGAAAAATTACGTCAATCCATTGAGATATGGTATGCTACAAGTGAATATTTGAGACAAGAAATGCATCCTAATTTTAGGATGACAGATCCTTCTAATCCAGTCCATATAATGTCCTTTTCGGAAGCTCGAGGAAATGCATCCTAGGTACACCAATTAGTAGGTATGAGAGGATTAATGTCGGATCCCCAAGGACAAATGATTGATTTACCTATTCAAAGCAATTTACGCGAAGGACTTTCTTTAACGGAATATCTAATTTCTTGCTATGGAGCTCGCAAAGGAGTTGTGGATACTGCTGTACGAACCTTACCCCTTCAGTGGATTATCTCAAAGCAAGGGTTAATATTTATTCCCCTCCATTGGGAATAATTGAATGAACAATTCTGTTCATAGGAACAAAGAGAAGCAAATCTATTCTATACTCGATAAGTACCAATACGCAATGGGGGATTGGGCCCATTTTTGTGAACGAATGCATAGATACTTGTTCATCATTTGAACGGCCCTTTTGTAAGACCATCTATTTCGTATCTAGTGTTAATCCTTTAAACCAAGTTACATGTATTGGATGATTTATAGACAAGTGGTCTTGATTTTGAGTCCATAACCCACTTGGTCAGGAGAAAGCTAAACTAGACATCACAAAGAACACACTCAGCTGCCCATGTTGCACAAAGAAAAACCATCATAGTTTAGCTTCAAGGTGCATTAATGTTTTAGCAAATTATGTCTTTAAGAATCTACTCATTAGAGTCTCACTCCAATTTCTTCACAAAGCTTGTGATGTACAGTCCAAAAGTTCTTAGGAGCCAACAGCTAATTTCCATGTTAGAACTTTGTCTAAAAGACTCAAATTATTTCATGATGTCACCCTGTCTGAAAGATGGTCAAGTCTTGTCCATTTCATTAACAACCATGAACAGAGCCAATTTCCAACAAACTTGTCCTTATTCAGTATTCACCATGTAGTGCTAACATCAGCCTCTGACAAGTGTTGGCGAAAGACCAGAAGAAGTCATGCTTAGCAACCCAACTAAGAATTCCCCCCCCCCCAAGAACTTCCTCAACGAAAAGCGAAGCATAATGTTTGAATTTTTTTTTTTGCCTGCTTGGAAACTAACTGAAGAAAACATAAAAGGGACAGAGTTCTCACTGAATTAGGCTATCTTACTTTCGAACTTTTGGTGCAACAGGGCACATATATTAATCAAAAGATGAGATGCAAATACCACACCTAAGACTGAGATGGTCTGAAGCTAAGGCAAACACAAGCAGAAGGAAAAAAAGGACTGAACTGAAAACCCCATGAGTAGAAGCCTCCAACACCTTTACACGCCAATTCTTAGCCAAATGATCCACCTCGACATACGCAGATCAACCCACATGGTTAAAATAACACATCATTTCCAAACAATCTGGAACAAGCTCTCCTCAACTCCTTTGGCGAAACACCAATCTATACCTCCCACTTTTGGAGACAGCAGAATACATTCCCAGGTTGCACACCACCATTACACTACCCGACTTGCCCTACCCTTGCAAATGTATTCACAGTCCTCGCAGTTTAACTATACAACTACATGATAGAAAGCAAAATTCATCCCTCTGATAATTCTATCATCTCCATGATAATATTGGCCTTACATTTTCAACCCATTGTCTCTATGAGAACCCCAGTGTCTATCAGCAATACTAATTCGCATCACATCCTAGCAACTAATTAGGTGACGTGACAAATATCAAAAGGTAACGAACAAATCCAATCTTGGAGCAAGTCAAAACTGCCAAAAACTCGGACATAAAGCTGAATGTCAACATAAGCATAATTTTATAATAATAAAAATTTACTTCGACAAACCTAAACAATTCATATAACAAAATAATAAAACATGAACTACCGCAAAAAGGACAATAATGCAAGGTAGATTGAACAAAGGGTTTCATTGCTGACAGGTTACAGGGAACAAATATATACATACCGCCATATGGAGATTAGAAGTAATTTATGGAACGAATGACGAAAATTTCGCCTGAACCCGGAATAACTTTGACTCCAAAAGCATATAACCTGTGGGTGTTAGCTGATGAAATGGGGCACCAACAATTCAACTTAGGAACAATCCTGTGGCATTATCTTTGCAGCAGAGAACCCTAAAATAACAATAATTGGAAAAAGAAGAAAGGGAAACCCTAATGTTTTCAACTGTTTTCGGTTCTAATTTTTTTTACCTCAAACAACGCTACGGCGACGGCTATGAATGAAGAAAGAGATATAAATACGAACAAGGATGGAATTGCCGAAGAACAATGAACTATATGCAACGAGAGAGAATGGAAAATGGAGAACCACCTGATGGTGTTTGGCGTATTGGGCTGCAAGGCTGCAGATGTTTGTAGAAATAACTAAAAGAGTTGCGTTTCGTGGGGCACAAGTTTCTCTAGAAGGGGCTACCAGCTTCCTCCTCCCCGTTAAGTATGAACCGTAAGAGGAATGTGAGAGTAGGGCGGAGTCAAACTTGTGGTGCCTTCGCATGATCGGACCCCATAACCAATTAAAGAGGGGGTTAAAATTAAATTCTACACCAAAATTCTCAGAAATCATCTTACGATGAAGAGGCCTTTATGCATGAGTTCTACATTGCAACGGTTGGGATGACTGAAAAGGTGGGCCTCAGAGTTAGGGTGTTGTCGGAAGACGGCCTGTATCTGATCTTGTAAAACAAAGATGGCAAGACCAAAGGTGGGCATACCATCAACCGAACCCATCCTAGATAGTAGTTCACATGATCAAATAATCTATAATTACTATTTCGGAGGCAGTCAGGTGCACGAAGCTCCGACATATGTGATGACTGTAGAAGAAACAAATCACCTAAGGTTCATAGTAAGTAGCTTTAATTTGTATTTTTGCAAAAAGCTATTTTTATTCTCCAATAACTCTACTCTCAGTCCAAGTCCCTCCTTAACTTTCTTAATCAGCTACGGGCAAAGCCTTTTTCTTTAAGCAAATAAAAAATTACAATGCAAATTGCTTACGCACTCACTCTGTGACCAACTGGGCTGCACATTTGTTGGCTTGGCCTGGTCTTCCTAGGCCTAGCAGATACTTGCTCATGACCATCAAACAGTTGGAGCCACTACAATTTCAGCCCGTGAACTCTTTGTTGCAGACGACATCGACCTGAAAGCTCGTTTCTTGGTTGCATTTTTTCTTTGGCACGCAACCCATCTCGGCAGGAAAATCCCAAAATCAATCCTGCGAATGCTTACAAACACGCCTAAGGTAGATAAGGGTAGTCTACTGCACAAAGCTCCCACCTATGCAGGGTCTAGGAAATGGGTGGACCACAAGGGCTTAAAGTACACAGTCTTTCCTTGCATTTGCAAGAGACTATTTCTACGCCTTGAACCTATGACCGCAAAGTTATACGACGACAACTTTTACCATTGCGCCAAGGCTCCCTTCAAAAACACCTAAGGTAGATATGTGGTTAGGGAGATATGTGGTTAGCTACTAAAGGTTGCAATATAATCATTAACAATTAAAAAAGGTTTTTTCTTATATCTATGTCATCATCATTGAAGACCTTATTCTGAATAGGGGTCGGCCTTCCTATGTCTATGTCATATGAATAAATGTGTAACGCAATTTGTCCAAAGAACTCAGCTTCTCCTCCAGAATACGCTTAGCTGCATATTGAAGTGGCCCTTTTTCCTCTTTGGAAATTGCATTGAGAATTTTGTGAAGTGGTTTGCTTTCTATTTCTTGGCTTGTGACCCCTACACCCTCTCCCATGCGCACACTCAAAAAACTAAAATAAATAAATAAATAAAAACAAGACAAAAATCTTTCCACGCAAATTGTCTCAAAGGTCTACATATGCCTATTGTCACATTGGTTGTTAGATAACTTTCCAATGGATAACATTGTGGATTTGACGGTCCAATAAGTAGTTGAATGGTTTGGATGAAGAAATCTAGCCCATATATATGGACCTTTAACTTAGTGCTCTATTTTCCTATTAAATATATATTAAGCTGATGACATTTTTCTTTGATCCCTTGAATCTTGTTTTTCCTTGTACCAATTTTAAAATTTTATTATTATATCTATTATACACTAAAACAATACAATTTTTCACCTAACGTGTCACTTTCTATTATTTTGCCACATAGCATATGGGCCCACATTCAACTCTCTCTAGGAATGATAAATCCAAGTACCACTTGGACTTTCACGATCCAAGTGCCCTTTACTTAATTCCTACTTACCTATTTTTTGTATATCTATTAAGCTATTCACAATGTTGGGAATGGTCTAGATGAGCTAAGTACCAAATTTCATGTATGTTAGATTGTTTATTCAATGTTTTCCTTTTTAATTAGGAACGACAACCATAATTTATCTTATATTTCTGAAGTTTAAAATCACAAGAAAAGGCATGAGATACAGCATCTAGTAGGCTTGGCTCTTAGCCCATCTAAGTCATTCCTAGTATGGTGGCAGAGAGATCTACAAAAATAGTTAACTAGAATGTAAGTAAAGGGCACCTATGAAAATCCTAGTGACAATTGGATTTATCATTCCTCAAGTTTTATATATTTATCATTAAATGCCTCTTTTACTATTATTCTCTTGCAATTTTAGTTCTTATTTTCCAATCCATAAAATCTCTAATTTTTACTAAAACTTTTTATATGATTATCCTTCTCAAATAAATACTTATAATATTTCAAACTTTTTGATAATCTAAGTGTCGATGCCCCATTTTTTCTGCACCATTTTAGTATTTCTATTTTTATCCTATGAAGTAAGTTGGAAGAATGAGCCTATAAAGGATTTACCTTATACAATCTCTCTTTATAAGAATTAAAATAGAAATAATTTTAGGAATGAATAATACAATATCTTAACCATTTATCCTTAGCATCGCCTTGGATCTTGCTAATACTAAAATAAGAAAGTTTTTCTTTGAGTACTTGAATCCTATTTTTTCTTACCTTAGATAGGTATTCTTAGATTTTATTTTTTTAATTATTTTATATTTATCATGTGTCATTTGGTGGATGAATTAGCCTCAAAGAATTTGATTTATACATCCTATCTTTTTCCTTTTTTGGTATGTATAAGCTTTCCTTTTTATCTTCTTTAAATTGTAATAATTCTTAAAGAATAAAAAACATGTGATTGGCCAACCCCTAATAGAGTTAAGGTCTTGATGATGATGACATTATTTCTTCTAAAATCATTCATATTATATATTTGTGACCTATAAGAAATTTATAGTTGAAGCAATGAGATGAACGATTTCGATTGTGCAAAGGTGGGCTCCACAAGATGTTGTGAGGATGGTCAAGACTTTGTGTAAGTAATCTATATGCTCATTTTCAGATTTGTTATATATCAAAATATCATAAAAATAAACGACTACGAATTTTCCAGAGAAAGGCCTCAATATCTAATTCATAACTCGCATAAATATGCTAGAAGCATTGGAAAGGCCGAATGGCATAACTAACCACTCGTATAGACCATCCTTAAACTTGAATGTTGTTTTCCATTCATCGCCTGGTCGGATCCTAATATGATGATATCCACTACATAGATCAACCTTTGAGAATAATTTCGATCCCTTGAAGATAACATCCACATCAAACTGTCAAGGTCTACCTAGTAGTATATGACTGGCATCCATATCTACTACGTCACATACCACTTTATATTTATAATGTTTTCCAATAGAAATAGGTACATGGCAGATTTCTGTTACCTTGACTGTAGGTCCTTTCTTGATCCAACCGATGGAGTATGGTGAAGGATGTGGTCTAGTGGGTAGCTTCAAATGATCCACGAGCCGCTTTGCAACAAAATTTTCACAACTCCCGCTATCGACAATTAGATCACAAACCTTTTGGTTGATCGAGCAACTTGATCGAAAGACATTATGGCATTGGCTAAAGTCCTTGGCCTTTGGAGCAAACATCACCATTTGCACAACACAGTTAACTCATTCTCCTTCTTCAATGGCGAATTCTACCCCTTCATAAACATCATCCTCATATATTGTAGTATTATCAATTTTTGCCTCTTCTTTTCCTTCTTCTACTATGAGATTAATGGGCTTACGGGTTGAACAATTGTTAGAACGATGACCAGATTGGTTGCATCAATAACACTTGTCCATCATCGGTTTGGCATAAGGGTCTGAGTGCTTTAGAACGTCATGTCTTCTTGGTCCCACAACTTGGCTCCTTTGCTGACAGGTTTGAACATGTTTGTAGGAGCAGATGTTTGAGCTCCTTTTCCTTTGTCCATAGAGGAGAAAGAACTCTCGGTAGAGTGTTTGCGATATATTGAAGTGAGTTGAGCACGTTCTAACATCTCTGCCTGAATAGCCACTTTATGTACTTCCTCCACTATATATAATACCTGTAGTCCAATCTTTTCTCTAATGGAGGGTATTAGTCTCTTAAGGTATCTGACTACACATTCAGCTTCCAACTCATTCAGATTATTGCATTCTAAAAGTTGAAAAAATTCTACTGTGTTGTCAAATACAAACTTGGAACCTTGGGAGTAGTCTTGATATAACTGAAATAAATACTACTCATAATCTGGTGGCAGAAATATATCCATAAGAAGTTGTTTCATTCAATGCCAAGATCGGATGGGTGCCTTACCTTGTCGTTGTCTATTCCTCAATAATTGATCCCACCAAATTGCAACACCACTCTTTAGCTTGTATGCGACTAGCTTCACCATTTTGGTTTCAGGAACTTCCATCATCTCGGAGAATCGCTCCACTTCGGAAAGCCAATCAAGGCAGTCTTCAATATTTAGATTTCCACTAAATTAGGGTATATCTACCTTTAGTCGATAGTCGTTGAGGTATTGTAGTGGCCCTTGTGGTCAATAATTGGCATCCTCATTTATCTCAAGTTTGGAATCTTCGTTGTTGAATGGGTAACGATGTCGTCGCCCAACATTATGTTGAAGAGCTTGATATCGTTGGATAACTCCCCTAGCATGTATTTGATCACGATTAACAAGTCACCCTTGGTTCACTCCCTCAGCACTATTCCTGTCAACCATTGGTGGCCTATTGGTGGTATTGAGATTTAACCCAGAAAGCTGCTCTTGAATCGCATTGAGTTGCTGTTGGATCCTCTCAATTACCTCCCATAGAGCACTAATCCTACAATCACCGTCAGTGGGATGTACACACTCAACTTCGTTGTAGGCCATTGAAAGGGAAACCTTGCTCTGATACCACTTGACGCAGTAGGTGTAGTAGAAGAAAACCTTGAATCCACAAGGCAAGAGGATAGAACTCACTTCTCAAAGAGAAAAAGTAATTATACTCAAAGGATAGAGAATTTGATATAAACTTGGATGTCTTAACCATAAGTTTACATACCTATTTATTTAACTAGAAAGAAGACTCTAGTACATAACTAGAATTTTCTATGACCTAAAACCATCTACACCTTTTTGACTTTAAGCTAGAATATTCAACCAATTCTAGACTTTTCTTACATTATTATATTTCAATTTCTACATATTCAACCAATTCTAGACTTTTCTTGCATTATTATATTTCAATTGTTTCTAAAATGGTTTACCCTCTAGAATCTTCTTGATTTGGGCTCAACTTATGGGCTCATGGGCCATCATAGCTTATAAAGGTTCATGGACCATTAAGTCCAGAAGCTCCTAGGCCATAATGTCCCATATTAGGTCGACAATGAGAAGGTCCAAGTTATATGCAATTGGCCCACACCAAAGAATGTAAGTGAAGTTCTAAGCTTTCATGGTCTGGCAACCTTCTATTGGCAGTTTATTCAAAACTTTAGTACCATTATGGCACCGATTACTGAGTGTCTAAAGAAAGGAAAGTTTGCATGGAGTGAAGATGCAGATAAGAGCTTTGCGCTAATCAAAGAGAAGCTTTGCACTACACCAGTACTAGCATTGCCTAATTTCAATAAGGTTTTTGAAGTAGAATGTGACACTAGTGGTGTGGAGATTGGAGCTATATTATCCCAGGAGAAAAGGCCTATTGCATTTTTCAATGAAAAGCTAAGCGAGGCTCGCCAGAAGTAGAGTACCTATGATCAAGAGTTTTATGCAGTAGTGCATGCTCTTAAGCAATGGGAACACTATCTAATTCAAAGGGAGTTCGTAATATATAAACCATCAAGCGTTGAAGTTCATCAACAATTAGAAGCACTTGGACAAAATGCACATCAAGTGGGCTACTTTTCTTCAGAAATTTCCTTTTACTATTTGGCACAAATTTGGTACTACAAATCATGTTGCGGATTCATTAAGCGACCATGCTAACTTGCTTGTCACCTTGGCTCATGAGGTTGTGGGGTTTGAATGTTTAAAAGAACTCTATAGAGACGATGAAGATTTTAAAAAGATTTGTTTTAAGTGTGCTGAGAAGCAACCTATCAATGATTTTCATATGACTGACGGGTACTTGTTTAGAGGCAATTGCCTATGCATTCCCAAGACATCTTTGCAGGAAAAACTAATTTGAGACCAACATGGTGGAGGATTGAGTGGGCATCTGAGAAGAGACAAGACTATTGCAATCTTGGAGTAGTGATACTTTTGGCCTCAACTAAAACGAGATGTAGGTAACTTCGTTAAGAAATGCAACACATGCCAGGTATCAAAAGGACAATCTCAAAATACTGGTCTTTATATGCCTTTACTTATTCCTAATAGTATTTGGGAAGATTTGTCTATGGACTTTGTACTAGTTCTCCCTCGCACCCAAAGAGGGGTAGACTCTGTCTTTGTAGTTGTTGACTGGTTCTCCAAAATGGCTCATTTCATTCCCTGTCGGAAGACATCAGACGCATATCATATAGCTCAATTATTCTTCCGAGAGGTAGTACGCTTGCATGGCATACCTCACTCCACCTCTAATCGAGATGTGAAGTTTCTTAGTCATTTCTCGATGACATTGTGGAAGATGTTCGACACCTCTCTGAATCGTAGTTCTACAGCACATCCACAAACCGATGGGCAAACTGAGGTAACCAATAGAACTCTTGGGAATTTAATTCACAGTATATGTAGAGACAAACCAAAGCAATGGGATTATACCCTCTCCCAAGCAGAATTTGCCTACAATAGTGCAATCCACAGTGCCACTAAAAAGCCATCTTTTTCTATAGTTTATGTGACCTTACCTAGGCATGTTGTGGATTTGGTCCAATTACCTCACAATTCATAAATGAATGTAGCAGCAGAGGCCCTGGCTAAACAAGCCAAAGCTATGCAAGAGGAAGTCAAACAAAAACTGGTAGAGACAAATGCTAAGTACAAGGAAGCTGCTGACAAACATCAACGCCTTAAGCAATTCAACGAAGGAGATTCAGTGATGGTGTTCTTGCACAAAGAAAGATTCCCCGTAGGCACTTATCCCAAATTAAAGCCTAAGAAGTACGGCTCATACAAGATCTTAAAGAAAATAAGTAACAATGCTTATGTGATCGATTTGCTAGATGAACTGAAAATCTCCAAGACATTCAATGTAGCAGATTTGTTCGAGTATCATGCACAAGAGCCTCTTTATCCAGATTAGAACTCGGGGTCAAGTTTTTTCCAAGAAGAGGGGACTTGATATAGGACATAATGGCCCAGAAGCTTCTGGACTTAATGGCCCATGAACCTCTATAAGCTATGATGGCCCATGAGCCCATAAGTTGAGCCCAATCAAGAAGATTCTAGAGGGTAAACCATTCTAGAAACAATTGAAATATAATAATGCAAGAAAAGTCTAGAATTGGTTGAATATGTAGAAATTGAAATATAATAATGTAAGAAAAGTCTCGAATTGGTTGAATTTTCTAGCTTAAAGTCAAAAGGGTGTAGATGGTTCTAGGTCATAGAAAATTCTAATTATGTACTAGAGTCTTCTTTCTCTTTCTATAAATAGATATGTAAACTTATGGTTAAGACATCCAAGTTTGTATCAAATTCTCTATCATTTGAGTAGAATTACTTTCTCTCTTTGAGAAGTGAGTTCTATTCACAAGGTTTTCTTCTACTACACCTGCTCCTTCATGTTGTGTTGTCAATTTGACATTCCTCTTAGTTGAATAAGCGGGTTCCATAAAGAGATAAATGTTCTCTCCTATTTTTACTCTTAACGTTACCTTCTTTTTTCCCATGCAAGAATTATAAAGCAATCACTCACTCCAATTATACACACTCCTAAATCTAATTCCCAAGCAAAGAAAAACCTGCAACCAAGCATATTCCAGGGATGATGCTGAGTAATGTAATGCCGGCTAGTGTGCAACTAATTGAGCTAACATTTGTTTTGCATAGAGCAGCCTAGTGCATGAAGCTCATGCGTATGCGGGATCCGGGGAAGGGGTGGACCACAAGGCTCAATAGTACGCAGCCGTACCTTTCATTTTGCAAGAGGCTGTTTCCATGCCTTGAACCCGTGACCTCAAGGTCACACAACAACAACTCTACCGTGACCTCACAAGCTGTACCTTGCATGTGTTTGCTAAAGAATAAACCTTTTATATAAGAAACTGTCTCTTTATAGATAATAACTGTCTTCTATGCAAATAACGCCACCCAAATCCTAAATTCACCTAGATGAGTGGGCTTATTTTTTAAAAGAAGCCCACTTAAATCCGTGATTCGGATCAATAAAACACAAGGTTAAGTAACAAGGTAGAAAAAGATTTAAATCTTGCAGGAGGCTTGGAGCAATCCAAGGACCGCACAGCTGAAATAGATTAGATACGGGGCTCACCCACGAGCAGCCGGTCCAAGTAGCTGATTACTTTCTTTTTCTTTTGAGAAAAGTAGCTGATAATTTCCATGCATGAAACTGAGTTAAACACCAGATGATTCCTCAATCTGGGGCTTTTCACAACCAAAAAGATCGGTCCAAACTACAAATAGACTGTTCCATATGCTGCTTGGGCTATATTTGAAGTTTCACATGTTTGTTCGCAAGTATTACAGTGATCTGTACCGCTAGGGAAAAGGAGAACAATGGCTAAGTAGGGCCGTTTCACTTTCCCTGGAGCTCTTCATGAGCACACGGACAGATTTGTCAGAAAGGATTACAAGAAAATTTTAATGTAAAGCTGAAACCCACAAGCTTTATTTGAGAGCATAATTAGAAGATTGCCTATGGAACTGAAGTTTTGCTGCGTAACATTTTGGCATTACAATATGGTAGCTGTTGCAAGCAAGTTACAGCGTATTTCAAGGTTGAATGGGGCGCCCTCCATGGCTTTGGTTATCAACTGACAGACTCACAACAGGAATATCCAAGCTGTTTCCCCGTGCTCCAGGACAGATCTCCTTAACATCGGCTATTCTGGCATCTGTTGCCTGAAAATCACTCCATTCACTACCACCGATAGGTTGAAATCCAACCTCATCAACACCCACTGAGACTGTTTCATCCCCAGACACTGGAATTGAACTGAAAATACTTAAACAAGCTTTGTCCACATTTTCCTCTGATGAGTCCACAAGCTTCGTCGGTGGAAGGGTGTTATCAGAACCAGAGTAAGACTTGGCTTTCTCATCAAATACTTGCTCTTCAATGCTTGCAGAAAAGAAGCCATCCATCCATCATATACAGCTTTAATGTCAAATTCTGAAAACACAATAACTCGATCTAGAGCAGGCAAGAAGTGTTAACTGTCGCATGGTACCAGCATAGAGTAGCAGAAAGCATTGACAACTGAAGGACTAAGTTGGTGTTAGCATAGTAAAAAGGATAGATTATATCGTAATTTCATTGGACACATGCAACCATCTAATATTGGAAATTTTTTCCCATAGTGATGAATCTAAACTCAGCCGCTACCCATATGAATGGTTGGAACAAGAGCTTTCCTTCTCTTAAGGAGTGAGGCAATACAAGTAGAAGGTTCTAAAAGGGCAAGAGGAAGGCCCAAAAAAACGTGGATAGAAGTGGTGAGGAATGATTTAAAAACTTTGGGACTGAATGAAACCATGGTATTTAATAGAGTAGAATGGAGGAATAAGATTCATGTGGCTGACCCCTAATTGGGATAAGGTCTTGATGATGATGATGATGATGATGATGATGATGATGATGATATAATACCACAGCCGTAAGTACTCTCATGACAATGAATGAGTTGATCAATGCCAAGACCCAATACAGGCTACCAATCCAACAAAAAACTAACAAAAGAAACCACAAACTAAGTAGGCATGGTATAATTACTCTGCACAACCAACTAGCAGTAGAACAGTTGGCCAGAAGGAACGCATCTGAATACCACTTCCATGGTCCTCTGACCCAACAACTATCTCTGAAGACAGGTTGTTTGGAACAACAACACAAATGAGCATCTTATGATACCTATTAATCTGATAGATGGTATCCAAAGAACACTATAGTTTAATGTGATTCCTTTCTGGCCTTCTAATCTCTCTACATTTGACATGTGCATTATAGGCTCATCATTCTATAGGAAGTTCCGCTAGATGCACTCGAATTTATCAGCCGCAATAGGTGGAACTTTATATGTTGAGACAAAAGGATGAAATGTCAGCCAAAGATGCCTTAGAAAGGATGATCTTTGCAAAAGGACAAAGGTTCTTAAATAGATTCAACTTACTTGTATGGACCCAATCATGAGCACACAGGTTAAAATCCTTCAAAGGAAATCTGAAGTACCTTACGGACAGAATGCAAGTGCAAATCCTAATATTGAAGTGACAAGGAAGACTTCAGCTGCATCCAGTTGGATTCTACAAGCAATGGATTTGTAAATTAAGTCAAACTCTAGTCTGTCAAGCTTTCATCTTAAAGTCTATTCAAATTTGCAAAAGCGCTTGGTAGAAAGTAGAAACAGCAATAGCAATATTCACCACATTATCATACAATACATTGTCAAGTATCACTGTGTTATTCCAATTAGATCTGATCTGAAACTCCAGTATATGCATTAACTAACCCAATCCAAGCCCTAAATCAGAGAGAGACAAAAATCATCCATTATTAGTCATAAGGCTTTTCAAAGCTACTGATTGAAGTTTCTCAAATTTCAAATTAAATTTTGAATCCATGGTGAAAAGGGATTATTTCAAATGCTAAACATTGGTAATAATTGTTCATTTCAAATCCTCAAAGTAATCATAGATCGGCAAAAAGAATATCACTCCCATTTTCATTATAGGCCTATTTCGGACCCATTTCAATCTTCTCCTATAGTCAACTTGAAATTACAAAAGACCTCTGAAGTTACAACCCAAGCTTCAGCCCCAGGTCTTCTGGGGCAATCTACTGGCTTCATCAATGTTCCTTTTTGTGTTCTCCTTTGGAATGCCTTAGGTCTACAAGGTGACAAATTTGATTAAATTTCCCTCTTTTAAAAGTTCCTCTACCATATTCACTCTCACAACTGTGGTAGAATTGGTGATTGTAAGCTGCATGAATAGTTATGTACAGTAATTTGAAGCCAGTGAAAGGACAGGGAAGCTGTCTTTGCCACATTTGGATGTTAAGATTAACTGCTAATAACAACTCTGTAAGACAATATATCAACCACTACGAGGTTCTGCAAACTTAGCCAAGTTGATTAAGTGCCTTATCTCACAGCCAAAAGGTGTGAGTTTGAATCCACTCCTCATTCCCCAAAAACATATTTTGACCAGAACTTGTAAGCTTCAGAGAGGCAAGGGAAACACAAGAAGACCAGCATATTACTAATTACAAATGACATAAGGCATGTGCTTGGATCATGGCATCTAGTAAGATCCATAAGCTTACTCTGAATAGGATAGCTAAAACATATAAGCTTCCTAAAAATCAGTTCCATAGCTTACTCTAAAAAGGATAACTAACACAGATAACCATCCTAAAGTGGGTGTAAAGCAAGCACAACTTCTGGTTTGTCTTCTAGAACATAGAAGAACAAAACAGATTTCTGCTAGCTCAAAAGTTGTAATCTCTTATTTAGCATCTGTACATGCTAGTTAATAGTAGCTAACATCAGGCACATACATAAAGCAGACACCAAGCCTGCAGTTGTCCTGCGACACTACTACAGCCTTAATGTGGCATTTGACAAATCTACTGCTGTATGCTGCCATTTAGCTTACTCCAACTGCAATGAGAATCTCAGATATTTCACCATACAATAAAAAGAATTTAAATAAAAGAGGAAAAACGAAGAGAGGTTACAGTAGCTAAACAATAATCTCCATAAATAATAAAACCAAGTGGAAGCTCCATAAGCTTACCGTAAGGTGGATACCCAAGCTCCAGCAGCACCTGGTGTTTCTGCACAAAGGAAGTACTCCTTTCTTCGTGGGGTCCCAATATCTGAAGACAGTATTTAAGCAAATACAGAGAACAATTCTTCTATGCAGATAAAGGGCAGCCTGGTGCACGAAGCTCCCGTGTATGAAGGGTCCGGGGAAGGGGCGGACCACAAAGGGTCCATAGTACGTAACCTTACCTTCCTACACCTCAAACCCGTGACCTCCAGGTCACACAGCAACAACTCAACCGTCGTGCCAAAAGGCTCCCTTCAATTCTTTTATGCAGATAATGCCCAAATTTCACTGATAAAACCAAAAGAACTTTGACCTTACATTTATCAAGAAATTTAATATTTTGAGGCAGTTTGGATACAAAAACAGCAGCCATCATATTTTGGTAGCCCACTGCAGCATCAAATAAGAAAACCCATTTAGCAGCATTTAATAGAAACACAAACATGGTTATTAGTTTTTTTATGACAGAAAAATTAAGTTAACAGTATGAATCTTACTGGAAATTCACAGGAGATAACGTGATTGTGCTGTATGAATAAAAAATGATGGCACCTTTGACAGCTGGCTCATTTCTTCGAATCCTGCAACAAGAAATGATAAAACCTTGGT
The DNA here is from genome assembly GCA_035236585.1 of Warburgia ugandensis. NCBI lineage: Eukaryota > Viridiplantae > Streptophyta > Magnoliopsida > Canellales > Canellaceae > Warburgia > Warburgia ugandensis. The sequence goes on along the minus strand of CP141136.1, from coordinate 62,091,270 downwards.
CAAATAATTCCCACAAAGAAGCTTCTAATAAGAAGAGAATATTTTGAAACATGCCCCAGGCTACTTGTATTCCATTTTTCCAGTGGTAGGGTCTAATATCATCCATTGCTCATTCCATTTCCTCAGCTGCTCAGGAATTAAAACACAATTATTAATTCAAATCTATAACCGAACAGCAGTTAGATGACATGTTCCCAAAAGACTATTACAAGTAAAGAAATGTTATAGCATGACTAACTTGCAAAGGCACTTTGTGCACATTGAACTGCCAGTACATAGCTTCCTGCATAATTACCTGTATCTAAAGGAAATAATATTGTCTCTTCACATTTCCAGCATGCACCTCAAAATTGTAGTTGCCAAAACGCATGAAAGAAAACAGCTTCCGGAGTTGATTCTTTGAGTATAGGAAATTTCCAGTAGAGATATTAGAGAAATTCTTTAGAAAAAAGAAGTAAGCTTTATTTGGCAAGAAACCGTAAGCAAAATATTATGTCCATTGCTTCAATTACTCAGTTAGTCAGAAAAAAATCATCGAAATGGTAACTATTCTGCTCCAATTCTATGATCTAGTTACCTTATAGATCAATTTCATTCCCATTATTGATTAAAGATTTCCTTTAGTTATCACTGTACATAGTGGTGGCATCATCACATTCAAAATGAGGCCTTGCCACCACATATTTTCATTATCTCTAAGATTGAAGTTGCTTACAGCCATAACAATCTTTTTGAAAAAGAAAAAGAAAGACGAGAAATTGTTTGACCAATTTTCCCTCTCCACCTGTTGCTTCACTCTCTCTCCAGCATCCACCTCATCACCTTTGCTTCTTTTCTTTCTCTTCCTTCACAAGAGATGCTCAAAGGAAAAATCATTTATTCAAAAGCACTATAGAATCAATCTGCTTATTAGCTTGACAAAATCAACTTTCTCTAGAACTCAGGGCCAGTCAATAGCATTGCCAACTGCTCAATTGCCTATGGAGAAGCAACCAACCTAATGATTTACATCTCATGAAACACCACTGACCCCAACAAAACCCCAATGAGGTGTCCCTCTCACCTATATGTAACACCCCGGATTTTAAAATTTTTTTTTTTTTTTTTGACAATTTAAATAAGAGCATTTGGGATCCCATGAGAAAAGATTTATTTAACATTTTACTAAACCTATCTTAAAACTCCGGGTGTTAATTTTTCCTTTCTCAAAATGGCGTACATGTAATTTAAACACAAATAAATGATCCGCGTATAAATCAACGTCAAATAAATAGGCGCCTTTATTTTAAATCAAATAAACGTCAAAAAACGATAATAATATGGCAGGGGGTCTATCCATCATAACATCCCATATAAATGTCCAATATATGTTCAAAGATCTAAATCACATCCAAATATAAAGTATGCAGTCCATAATAAAATTCAAATGATAATCCACTCTAATGACTCACATTACTTTCTAAAACTATGGAAACTAGTCTTGACGGCTCTCGAGGTTTATCAACCGCTTTTCCTTTCACAGTGTCGCGCTCGAGATCTAAGGCATTACTGAAACAAAGCGATGCCTCAGAAGCTATAAACGCTTGTGTAGGTACATAGACAATTAATGTAATAAATGCGAGAAATAATGAACGACATTGATGAAAAGTCTAACATTTATGGAAATAGTGATATCATAATGCCAGTATTCAAATAAATGCCAATTTATTCCAAATGCTAAAACATGAAGTTCGAGTTAAAACATGACATGAATCAATAACATGGAGCATACAACAAGAATAAGGGCACCCTGAGGTAATGAGTCCCACCACATCGCACTTAACATCACGATCGGGAGTACACATAGTCAACCTCGAGTGTCGTCACACCCAGGCATACCATCTATAACCATGCTCATCATACATGCACACATAACGAGAATATGGGCCATCATCTGTGGTAAGGCAACCCTCCATGGGTATCAACCACGCAGCTCCCCGTCGACACCATAACGGGAGACTTAACGTGTCCCCATGGAAAGGCTGGGGCCCAGAGTGAGTGTGGACTATCCATGTTACCAAACCCCCTACAGAATGCCATCTATGGGCGGGTGTACATCATATCACAAACTCATCACATCATAATCTCGGAAGGTGGGTGGCGGCCACATCCCTCCTAGCATGACGCCTTGCCGACGAGAGCACGTCATCAAATATAAAACAGGAAATCATATGTATATGCTAAAACTCAAGAGCACTTATAGCTTATGATCCCCAAGACATGCTCCCTCATCACGGGGTTGCTTTATCAAAGGACCCTAATAAGCCTCTATTCTCATTTCCATGTAAATCCATGCATTTTCTATATATATAATAAGAAATAAGTCTCTAAATAAGCATAACAAATTAATATCATGCTTGTAAAAGCATTTGAAATAAGTTTATTCAGTAAAAGATTTCAATTTGGAATAACCATCTTACGCAATGTCGCATGAAATCCATGGTAAATAAAAATCGCAATTTAAAACACAATCACACATGATGCTATGTTTAAACATGGTTTAAAATCAAGGCAAAACATTAGTTGTCGTCACCTACCTCAGTGTGAGATCACTAGCTTGCCAATAACTCCCTTTAATTGGTATATTCAAGTGCACCTGTACATGTCACATCACTATTTTAAAATTTTTCTAAATAAAAAGTGGTCATTTCTAAGTTTTTAAGTTAAAACTAGGTCCGCGTCGTCAATACGGTCACAACGCCTCTTCCGGATCGTGATTTGGACCTCTCTAGCTCCCAAAAATCAAGTTTTGGTGAAAACTACCATCAAATGGGGCTGCTTGGGACCACCATAAGGTGGTTTAAGCCGGCGGCACCCTTTTCCCCCTCACCGGTTTATACCGAAGTATACGGGTGCACGAGAGACGCACGGCGTCGCGGGCGCCGCACGGGGGACGCGCGCCGCGCGTCTTCGGCACCGTGACGCGCACGCGCGCGTGCGGCGAACGACGTCATGTGACGTCGTCCTGGCTGCGTCTGCGAGTGCGTCTTGGCGTCGGCGCCCGGGCGCCAAGCCCAGAGCCGAGAGAAGACGACCGGATTCGGTCGCCTCGACAGGGCTACAGAGCTCCGTTTTGCGTGATTTTTGCACCATTTTCTTCAGAATTCTCTCTAAAATCCATTTATGCCCTCCTTTTGCACTAATTTTCTCAAAAACCATGGTTTTTAAACGATTTTTCCCAAGTTCCTAAAAACCTCCCTAGGTACTGGTTTTTGAGTTTTCTGGGCAATTCCACCGTTGGATCACTCCCAAATTTAAAGGGTATGCTCTTGGGTCTCTTGTGCACTAGTTGGACGGTGCGATTTTCAAACAGACAAGGTTTGATCCGTGAAATCACACTCCAACAGTAGCGTGCACAAAGTTCCTAAAAATCTGATTTTTTCCAAAATTTTTATACGTTTTCCTAATTAATTTCCTAATTAATAAATACAGAAAAACATAGGTTTTGAGGCTTACCTTGCACCTGGCCGGAGTTGCTCGTGTTGCCGAGGGCTCCACTCATGGGAAAATTCAAGTTTTTACAGATCTAGGGTTTGCGTATCATTCATGGAAAATGCTCAAAGTGGAGCGTTTTGGCTCACAGAAGGAGCATAGATATGAGGTTTTAGAGTCTTGGGAAGAGAAACTCTTCCCCACACCGCAGCTCTTCCCACATCTCTCCGGCGATTTCGCCGGACTGGTAGAGAGACGTGTGTAGACAGAGGGTGCGGATTATCAATTTGGACCCCTGTGTAACACGTTTCTGTCAAAAGACCATTTTGCCCTTACAACTTTGACGGCTCATAACTCCCTCGTTTGAGCTCCGTTTTTCGCGTTCTTGGTGGCGTTGGATTCGTATCAACGAGCACTTTCTAATTATTATGTTTTCAGGAAATAATTTCATCCATAAATTTTTATTTTAATTTATTTAATAATTTCCTATTTTTATCTTTAAAATTAAGGATATTACACTATATCACCTAACTAATTCATTTGGCTAGATACATTACCAATCGTGCTAAGAGTGGAAAGGAGCTTTGCCTCTCTATCTGAACCAATGTTTTGCACTGGCAGAAATGGTTGTTATGAGGACAGCCACGATAAGGAATTTCGAGACATTAGAAAATCATTGTCAAATAAGTCTGGGTCAACTTGCACAAACTATGACTGACACAATTTGTTTTCCATGTTTTGGTTGAGTGAATGGGGTTTCTTATTGGCATAGTGAAGTAAAACCCGAATGAGTTGACGATTCCCTTGAGGAGGTGTTCAAACAAATTTTCATCCATTTAGAGACAATTTCGATATTCTAAGGCTTTGTTGCAAAATCAAATGAACTTGTTGAAACTCATAATATAAGGAAAGAATTGAATGAGTACAAGTTTTGTAACCAGGAATGATATCTTCCCAGAATGAAACTTTCATATTCTGCCTGTGCATGTAAAAGAACAAGGATTTACAGATGCAGCCTGTTTGCTTGTGGAAGCGATTTTAAAAAATTTTAGGGAGCAGAATCGTCAGAACTAGCATCTAGCCATGTCAAATCTTCAATCGAGATATGATTAAACAGGGAGAACAATTATTTGAGGATCAAAGGTGTGATGCACTTTTACCACTTCGGGTATTATCAACTTTACACCCATTGCATCTCAGGCTGGTAGTAGATGGACAACCAAGATCAAATATAGAGGAAAAGAGAACTCAAGGAAGAAGTGGAGAAAAAGAGACATCAGGGCTTATTCTAAAACTTCCACTTGGAACTCTAGATGCCTTTATATAGAAGTCTCGTCTAGAGTTTCCTAATCCTGCTTAAAGTCAAATTAGAATTAGTGAATGATAATTATGCCCTCAAAATCTCTATGTTTGAGAAATGACAATTATGCCCCTAAAATATCTACTTTTGAGAAATGATTAATATGCCCTTATCCTTCTCCATAGAGAGCCTAGTACCAAATCTCCATCAAATCGGCACAGCAACATCCCATCTCCATCTAGCCTGCCCTAGCCCTAGACCCACATAATATACACCAAAGTGAATTAGCTCTAATCCCACTAAAAGCCTCCATCCACCTCAACGCGCACTTATCCAATATTGAGTAAATAATCATTCTTGCAAACCTGTTTTAAAACAAATATATTTAACTACTAAATGGATCGAGGAAATAGTTTGCAAAACTATCAATAAAATGCCGCTTCTTGAAATAAAGGTTAAATGCATGTCATGACTTATTTCTTTACAATTAGAAAATCTAATTAGCAATTAGATCTACTAAAGTCATGGTGTATATATCATAGAGTACTTCCCCAGCACATAAGTTGTTAAGTATTAATCTAGCTGCTTTCCCAGCAATGCCTCAATAGGTCGAATTAATCCAAACCAAAGGTAAGCACACCAAAATAGCGATCACCAAACATCAACTTCACAACGTAGTGGAGGGTTTCTAAGAGCACTATGGTTAGAGCCCTAAGCCGAGCTAGTTCAGCTGCAACAGTAGCTGCTGCTTGAAACTCGACCTCCGTGGAGGACCAGCAATAGCCTGCCACTTTCTAGAGCTTCAAGAAATGACATTGTCACTTAGGACGATAAAATAGGCAGAAGTAGAGCTACGACCATCCTTGTTGGTAATTTTGATACCATGTTCTTACCAATGTTGGATATTGCAGAGTACCTACGATACAAGATATTCACGAACATTCTCCAAATAGATATCATAAAAAAGGGCAGTCTAAGTGCATGAAGCTCTTGCCTATGCAGGTTCCAGGGAAGAGGCGGACCACAATGGCCTATAGTACGCAGCCTTACCTTGTATTTTTACAAGAGGCTGTTTCCACGCCTTAAATCCTGTGACCTCGAGGTCACATGACGACAACTTGTACCATTGTGCCAAGACTTCCCTTCTCCCAAAGAGACCAACGATTGTAAAACTTAATTGTGTTAATTAAGTGAATGTACGTATATATAACATTATACCCTTGTGATTTGGGGATGAAATGATAAGATCAAATTTGAATACAAAAATCAGATGATCTGTTAGTGGAGGATTGATAGGAAGTCAACTGTTGGACTGGTTCTTCTGTTGAGGTTTAAATCTATCTCGATGAGCTGGCACAATCTCTTTATCATCTTCAATACTAATACACGATCAAGTGATCAACTATATTAAAACTAAGAAATCGAGCTTGTTAGTTAACACTAATAAAGGCTACTCAGCAAGGGGATGGCAAACTTTAGGTAAATTTTTAGTTGGGTAATGATCTTCTGCCCTAAAATATCTGCCTTAAACATAGATATGATTATTTTAAGTACAATTGGTTAATGGGCTGAGGTCTGTTTTATCCAAGTAATTTGTGCTTAATTATACAAAGGAAAAACAGTAGCCAGAAACCCCACATAAAATTATCTTTGGATAATGTCAGTTCTAGAATTTAGATTACCATTAAGAATTTGTTCTTAAATTATTCAACTTGTATATGATTTAGAACTCACACTCCATAGATAATTTGTCCAAAATTTCCAGCTAAAATTTTCACTTATATATAATTATAGAGTTTGACTGCGAAGCAATAAAATTTAGAGATGGCTGATGATCTTATCACTGCAAATATTCTGAACAAGGCACATTCCCTCGATCAAGGAAGAAGTACACTTCCTTGGCTGCCACGGTAAAACATATGTCTAGATCCACACAAACAGACTTGCACAAAACCAACAGCAACTCAAATGGGTTTGTCTCTATGCCAAACGGATATTTCATTTCACCAAAAGCTAATGGTTCAAATTTTCCTAGCAAACCCTGAATAAGGCTTTTTAGGCAAAGATCCATGATTCGGCGTCAATGGGTTGAGCTTGTCATCTTTGCCAGATTAATTGGATTATTATCATGCAAAGACGGGATATATAGAGGCTGCAAGAAGAGAACTTCCTTGAGCAAGCAAGTTCACTTCTCGAATGCATTTGCAGGAAGAAACTTGGATTAGGAATGCATTAAACAATCCGTGTGACATAAGAGTGAGAAGATGAACCTAATGATGGAGAGAATTGAACGGAGAAAAAGCACTTGTTTTCAAGTCATGTAGGTCATCATGCCAGGGACGAAGCTTGGGGGGTCATGGCCTGCATCATGCAACGTAGTGATGGAGAGAATTGAACGTAAAAAAGTACTTACTTTTCAAGCCATGCAGATGCAGTCCATCCCTGGGATGCCTTCCAAATGAAGAGGGTGCATGTCTCTTATGATCTCCCCCATAAAAAGCAAAGAAATCGCCAAATCTCTAGGGACTAGAGAGTACTCATCTAATGCTTCACGCGTGACATTCTTTAACTGCATATTTAACAGAAAAGAAGATTCTACTAATTACTTTAATTTTCTTGGATTAAGGTTCAAAGATCACATGAAGAGGTTTCATGATGTCGGATTTTTACTGGTTTTGGATTTTCTGCAGTGTTAAAGATTTCTAGGGTCATTCTTTCTGCCAGAATTCCTTCTGAGATACGATTTATAGCACATATTCGGGTAATGGTTTTGCACTGACAATTAAAAGTACATATGGGACCAGCTATTTGGTAACACAAACTGTTCATGTTCTGGGACCCATATTAGATAGGCCATACCCAAGAGCTTTTCTCCATTGGATGTCCCTGATCACTTCTGTTGTGGCCTGGTTATACAACGGTCTGGTTTAAAAAGTTTAAAAGATTATGGTAAATAATCAAAAAGTTAGATCATCGAACAGGATCTATTTAAGATGGGGCCGAGAAGATGAGCAGTCAGTATGACCACATAGTGCATTTCATTTCTACATTTTTCCATGCATGATTTGTCACTACCATCGTATACTGTAGAAATTCAATCTCTCTCTCTCGCTCATATTTCCACTGTACAGCTTACTATGTAGGATGTCGGCTCACTTTTTCATATTTTTTCTAGGAGCTAAGACTCATCTGATTCGCCTCATGTCTTTGATATCAAAACACATATATTAGGAATCTCTAAGTCCTCCATTTATGGGCCCCTAATGGTTGTAATATGTATTGTGATTGGAAGAGATTTAATTTTTTTGTTTTACTCCATCCATCTTACAATCATAAGATGCCAAGAAATTAAGGCCTTAGAGACTCTCAGTAAAGAAGAGGAGCCTTGGCGAAATGGTAGAGTTGTTGTCGTGTGAACTTGAGGTCACGGGTTCATGGCATGGAAACTGACTCTTGCAAAATGCAAAGTAAGCCGTACTATTGACCCTTGTAGTCCGCTCCTTCCCTGGACCCTGCATATGCAGAAGCTTTGTGCACTAGGGCTGCCCTTTTTTAGACTCTCAATAAATGTTGGTTTTAGTTCTAAGGATATTTGACTGAGGCTAAATCTAATAAATTGTCTTGGATCTAATCAAAATACAAAAAGTGAGTCTGCAACCCAATTTTTTCTTTAGTACAAACCCATTCAAATGGTTGTCTAGTAGAAATTCTGTGTCAAATTTTTACCATGAAACCATTTGTATGGTTTGTATTTTCCTTTTCATAGATTCAAGACATTCATTTGATTCATTCAGTCTTCTTATTCAGCCCCAATTAGATGTCCTTGGTTCAAAAACTCATATCTACTAGAATTCCAAGGCCTTCATTTCTAGGCATCGTATGGTTGTACATATGGCTAGTTAGACTTTGTTTTTTTTTTTTTTTTTAACACCATACCCAATAATGAAGAAGGGAGCTTTGGCACAATGATAAAGTTGTCGTCATGGGACCTTGAGGTCACGGGTTCAAGGCGTGGAAATGGCTTCTTGCAATGATACAAGGTAAGGCTTTGTACTATAGACCTTTGTGGTCCACCACTTCCCCAGGCCCCATATAGGCAGGAGCTTAGTGCACTGGGGCTACCCCTTTTTTACCCAAAAATGAAGGCCTTAGTGATTTATAATAGAGGTAAGATTTGGAACCCCAAGCATCTGATTTAGGCAAAATCAAATGAATGTCTTGGACCTATGAAAAACCAAAAGAAAGAAAGAAGAAAAGTTGGTTTGCACCATATTTTTCTTCCTTGTATACCATACATGCAATTGTATGGTAGAAAATCAAATCTCTGATCATTAGGAATCTCTAAAGCCTTCATTTTTGGGCCTCTTATGGTTATAAAATGCATGCTAAGAGGGTCTATTTGTTTTATAGTATTCATTTTACAACCATAAGAGACCCAAAAATGAAGGCCTTAGATAGTTCCATCAGATGTAAGTTTTAGTACCAAGGACATCTAATTAAGGTTGAATGAAATGAATGTCTCATATCTACAAAAAAATACAAATATAGTAAGCCTTTATCCCTTTTTCTTCCATACAAATAGTTTATAATAGAAATTCCTGTGTGTGTGTGCATGTGTGTAGATAGTATTCAATTGCGGCAGAAATTGTGCCAAAATGGGTCATAGGCCCACTTTTTCATACTTTTCATGGACCACGCACAAATGTTGATCTTGTTTGGTTTCAACGAAATGGCCTAGGTACAAAAAATCCCAACTATGGGATACCTCTGTGGCCTTCATTTATGGGCCGATTCCTATTATGTGTTGCTAACTTGTTACTAATATTGTTCAAAGTTCAGACACAGGTAAACTTATTCAAAAATGGAAGAAAGTCGTTAACCAACTTTGCTTAATAGTTTTCTCCATCTTTATGCCTGCTAATAGCAGAAGATGAAATCAGTATTCATGTTATAACCTTGTTCGTCGTTTATTATCTCCTCGTTAGATAGTCTCATTCTTGCATCTAAAGATAAAAGATTTCATTTGATTGTCCAAAATTAAACCAAGATAAATCGTCCTTTAATAAAGAATATTAGAAGGGGTAATAAAAATTTTCCCTGTAATAAGAACATAGAGGATAAGATCGTCTCTTACTAAGATGGCATTTTTATGGAGCCATTGAATATTGGCTACATATATATATATATATATATATATATATTTCTTTTACCTTCTTTTTTGTGATAAAAACTAGAACTCTCCTGACAAATGTCTAACGTAATTGGTTGCAGATAGCACGGCATTTCTTTTGCAATACACTTGGTTGCATGTTCGTGTCACCGCTTTTTCCTTTGATAGGGGATTATATTTAAGAGTCTGTGTGTGATTTGTTTCAAAAAAAAAATTGCATGTAATAAAAAAATAAGAATAGAAGTTGCATGAAATCTCACTTTTCTAGACCTCTGTCGTTGTTTGCATATCTGTGTTTATAATCAACGAGGCTCTTCATTATATTGTTAACATTTCTATTAGGAGGCACTAGAATCAGATCACCATAGAATCTCACCACGCATTCTGAGAAGACTACTGCAGATCCGTGCAAGATGGACGTAGGAATGCCTCCGAAGCGTAAACGAAAGAGAAAACTTCCTGCAGGGGGTCTAGGGGAACACTTCGAGCTGTTTATATGGAGTACGAGAAACTTTATCATACAAATGAAGACACTCATGTATTAGATTGGAAGTGATGAAGAGGGTGCTAAAAAAGTAAGCCCAATTAACGGATTCATCCGGAACTTCAGCAACCGATGAAACCCGAAATCTTGTGGTTTTCATGGAAGTGGAAATGCACTTTGATCATCCAACATTACCATCTCATCAGAGAATTCAACTGCAAAGCTCTTAGACAATAGTAATTTGGTTCTGGAAGGGAACTTTGACGAAAGAAATGGAAGTTTATTACGACAAAGCTTTGATTACCCTGGAAACAACTTTCTGTCGTTGATGAACTAGGGTTTAATCTGAAAGCTGGCCAGAGCCATTCTATGACGTCATGGAAGTGAAGAGGATCCTTTGGTGACCTAGAATCACACCTAAGACAGTGCTAGAAACTACTATGGTAAACAATTGTTGGATTCTGATCATCTAACGGACGGTTCAAATACAAATTTTTTTTTATTAATACATCAAAGATGAGATCTTGAGGTCACGGGTTTAACGATAGAGTTGTCGTCGTGTGACCTTAAGGTCACGGGTTCATGGCATAAAAATAGTCTCTTGTAAAATACAAGATAAGGTTGCATGCTATTGACTCTTATGGTCTGTGTAAGCTCTGTGCACCTAGGCTGCCCTATACATCAAAGATGAGATCTCCTCTACATCTCTCAAGTGACATCACAATTTTCACTTTGGGTAGATCCACTGGCATCCGGCCTATTAACAAGCTTAACATACAGAGTTTGTTCCATGGTGAGCACTATATGTAATTTCCCAACGAAACCTAATGCTACAGAAAATGGCTGATCGAGACGACAATGCCTACCGGTTAGAGAGAGAGAGAGAGAGCGAGCAGGCTAAAGTCCAAAACGAGTAAAAGAATGCAACGAGTCGTAACTCGTGAGTCATTATCCCTTCCGGTCAAACCTGGTTTTCTCTTCCGTATGGCTAGAGGCGAGCTGTCAGCAATATGCCTACCTTGCTGGGTCTTTAATTGCTTCATGTACTGTTACAGACGAATAAGCCCATCTACATTTCCCCGAAGACAAACAAATCTTTTTCTATGAAAAGACGTTGAACCTACCAGCATCCTGGCCTTATGGTGCTTTCAGCTTGTCCATCGAAGGGCTACTCATACATTGCTTGAAGAGATTCTCCTACTGGGCACCGGCATCTCTCTCCGTGCTTTTACCTCTTTATATCGGAAGGTTACAATCAAAGGCATAAAAGCAGAGATAAAAGGTTGCGGTAATATCACCTCCTTTCTTTTAATTTAGATTTGGGTCATAGCATCTACGTTCTGAGACTAACCAAATGATTAGGATACTGAGTCTTCTTCCTGGAAACATTTTTTTTTCCTGACTTGGGTGTCTTCCACCTCCCTTCTTCCTCTCTTTTCTTGATTCTGTTGACAAGTGCCATCACTCCATGGCAGTTTGAATGGATTTGCTTGGCCTTTTCTTATTATTGTTGCCTGAATTTCTACAACTGATGTTCTTTTTCACACACACACACACACACACACACTCTCTCTCTCTCTCTCTCTCTCTCTCTCTCTCTCTCTCTCTCTCTCTCTCATGATACTGTTCTCCTTTATGATCCAGTGGCTCAAATTAGCAGTTTGGAGAAGTTTTAACGTTTAAAGTTTTTAAAGGAATTCCACATCAAATCAAAGCCTTAAACAGGGAAGCAGAGGAAAGAGAACCAACAGGAGAGAGAGAGAGAGAGAGAGAGAGAGAGAGAGAGAGAGAGAGAGAGAGAGAGAGAGAGAGAGAGAGAGAGGTGGGGGGCTGGTTGGGAGAACCAGGGATTTGTCTCGCTTTCTTGGTCTATTTGTTATATTTCGAATATAGATGCTTATAGATGCTTATTTTGTTCTCTTGATAAATATTAAATGTCATTTGTAGTCGCTGATGCTGTTTTCTTGAATTAGCAGCTTGAAGTTCTGAAAGATGGAGCCAATCCAGATCAAAGCGAAGGCACAAAGGGAGAAGAACAGCAACGTAGGATAAAAATCGGCCTTTTACATGCCTCTATTTTGTTGTCCACAATGTATTCATCTCCCTACAATACTCATCTTTTCATTAAAGCATGAGAACATGAAGCCCATTTTCTAGAGTTGCTTACCCATGCCTTACAGTCATTGAAGGCGTTTGGAATGGCTGGTCAAAGCAATCCAGTAATGGTGGTGGAAAAGGAAGGGAAAGAAAAGAATAGAGAATATAGGAAAGGTAGCTGGACACTTCATGAAACAGTGATTCTCATTGCAGCAAAGAAGATGAATGATGAAAGGAGGATGAAGAAAGAAGTCGACAGCGAGGGGAGGACTAAACCAACTGAGCTTAGGTGGAAATGGATTGAGGATTACTGTTGGAGAAATGGATGTATGAGAAGCCAAAACCAATGCAATGACAAGTGGGATAATCTTATGAGGGATTATAAGAAGTTGAGAGATTATGAGAGGAGGATAGCTGAGAGAGAAGAAGAGAGTTCTTATTGGAAGTTGGAGAGGGAGGGGAGGAAGGAGAGGCATTTGCCTTCAAATTTCTTACCTCAGATATATGATGCTTTGGTTGAGGTGGTAGAAAAGAAAGAATTTCACAAAATGAAAGTTCAAACTCCTCCCAAGAGGGTTCTCGAGGTAGAGGAATCAGTAAACAACATTGGTTCTTCCATTCCAGATCAGTTTCAACAGCATGGTTCAAACCCAAGTCCACCATCACCACAGCAACTTCTGCCACATGCTCATACTTTACCCTCATTTGGTAATCTGTTTGTATTGGTTTCTTTATTAGTGCCGATACTTCTGAAGATATTGCATATCTCACTTCTTACATATTACCAGATCCAAAACAGTATTTCGTGATATTCTTTTGAATAGTTTGTTTTATTTCTACAATTTTCGAACTTTCAATAGTTTATTTCACATAGGTTTGATGGATTTCTTATCATCCGGATGTGGGAAATGGTTTCTTGTAATGCTTTTCTAATGTTCTTCCGATCTAGTCCATTCTTCTATCCATGTTGAACTGGTTTTCCTTTCTTTCCTTGCCCATTGTTCTTTTCTGGCTTGTGCTTTGGTGATAATGATCTTTTTTTCATTCTATTATTCAACATCTTTCCCTGCAAGTACCATTTCCAATCCTAACTGAACTTTTGCTCCTTTCATTTTTTACTCAATGTTATTTTCCTTTTTTTTTAAAGCTTTCCAAATGAATTTCTTTTCTCTTTTACTTTATCTCTGCCATTTTTAACACATCTCAAGAAACGTGAGAGTTGACCCAATTTTTTTTGTTGGTCTTTGGCTTTCTCATTGTTTCTATTAGTGGTATTGATTGGTTTGATTCCATTGTTTTTGTTCGAGATGCGGGATAGCTTAGATTCTGATGCAAGTGATTATTCGAACACATCTGCAAAGAGAAGGAGAAGAGGCGAAGAAACCAGAAGCAGCACAAATACTTCAGACGAACTGTGTTCTGCAATCTCCAAGAGTGCTTCCATTATAGCAAATGCACTTCAAGAGTGTGAAGAAAAGGAGGAGAGAAGGCACAAAGATCTTCTAAATATACAAGAGAGAAAGCTGAAGATTGAAGAATCAAAGGCTGAGGTTAGCAGGCAGGCTATCAGTGGCCTCACTGCTGCCATTAACAAGCTTGCTAATTCAGTCTTTGCTTTAGTTTCAGACAAAAACCAACCACCTCCAATGTAAAAAAAGTGAAAGCAAAGATTTGGATCTGTACCCTTAATTTTTTGCTTATTTGGTCTATTTCATTTTCTTCAATTATTTAATTATTAGTCATTAATTGATACTCATTTCCACTTAATCACACTTAATCTCATTTATTGTAAACCTCATGAAAACAAATATTCAACGACCCTATTGATGCCTCCAAGAAAAGTGGATTATTTCATAAGAAACTGCAATTCTTACCCATTAGCATTTTTTGCTTGTTTCCTCTTTCATCAATAATGTCTCCGGTACCTTGTAGTTGTAATCTAAGCTCTGATCTTTTGGTAAAAAGGGCAGCCCCGGTGCACGAAACTTCCACATATGCGGGGTCTGGGAAGGGGTGGACCACAAGGGTCAATAGTATGTAACCTTGCTTTATATTTTGCAAGAGGCTATTTCCATGCCTTGAACCTGTGATCTCAAGGCCACACAACGACAACTCTACCATTGCACCAAGGCACCCCTTTAGCTCTAATCTTTTGGTCATGTGGCAAAATGTAAGTATTTGTCTAAAAAATAAAAGAACAAAAGCAGAATGGAGGATCTTAAAACATTTTTATTTTATTTCTTACATGATGTGTCTTGGTGCTTGAGATAAGGTGAGTTGGTTGAGACAAGATGAGATCTGAGTTGAGCTGGGGATGAACCAAATTTGACATGAGGAGATGATTGAAAATTTAAATTAAAGGTGGAAAGTGGAGATATATCACTCCATGTCATCTCATTTCAAGTCAGCTCGGTCCATCCCAGGCAACACTAAGGAAGGAAAAAGAAAGAGAAAGAGAAGATCAGCTTCCCAGTATTAATTACTCCTATTTATGGAAGCAGCTAACCATAACGAGGGTATTCCTCATGAAATAACAAAATGCCAAAGAAATAATACATGCATTGTTATCTTATCCCGTGCTTTAGGCAACCATAAGCATATATAAGTTATTCAAGAACAGAAGTAGGGCTGTTATATAATATCTATCTATGTTCTAAAGGTTCAGAAGCTATAACTAAAGGAGGTTGGTAACATCCAGGGATAATTTTCTTTACAGTTTGTAATCTGTGCTAAACTACTAGGCAAAGAAGGACATGGATCATTGAACCAGCGGCCCCGGCTTGTGCTTGTGAGCACACGTTTTTGTTTAGAAAAGAAGATGCACATGGACCACATATTTGCACAAAATGGATCAAGAGAGAGATCATTCATGTGGATTTTCAAACGTTGGTTGGGTTTTTCACCCACCGCTACACTAAACGACATAACAAGCAGGACTTGGTAGTCAAAGGATAGTCAAACTACACCTCACCGTGACGCTTGCCACAGGCTGTAATATCCCCATGCAATCAAGGGAAATATGGCGACTCGCAGACCTCTTACACTCGGTTGACTGCTCTCAATTTCTGTGCTTGTAGAAACATGAAACAGTTCAAGTGGGGCAAACAAATGGGTGGTCAAAGATGTAATGCTGTGCTATTTTTGCAGATCTCCTCCATGATCTCTCGTAGATAGGCCTCACATATGGGACGGAGTGGATAACCTAAAGGGATTGGGGCTTGAACGAGTCGTATTTTGTTGTGGGTTTATCAACTACCAGTCACCTAACTGGAATGAATTACTAACAGCATTTCTGTTACTATTTGCTGGAGCTCTTGATCATTGTTATTCGAGAGAGACAATATTACAAAACCTTCTTAGTGATCAGTGTATTCCTCTTAGATCTCATAAAAATGCAAGCCCAGTGCAGCAAACTCCTGCTTATACAGGTTTCGGAGAAGGGTAAATCACAGAAGGCTTATAGTATGCAGCCTTATCTTGTATTTTTATAAGAGCATGTTTCCACACTTTCAAATTCGTGATTTTCAGGTCATACTATGCAACTATTGGCCGAGATTCCCCTTCCACCTAAAGATCTCATAAAAAGGGCAGCCTGGGGTATGAAGCTTCCCATACATGCAGATCTAGGCAAGGGCAAACTACAAGAGTCAAATAGTATATAATTTTACTTTGTATTTTGCAACAGGCTGTTTCTATGCCTCGAACCTGTGATCTCAAAGTCACAGGACGACATCTCATCCATTCAATAAATTCATTATAATACAAGCAATATATTATCTTATGAAATATATTCTCAACATATGTTAAACGAACAGCATGCAGTTTTGTCAGCCATGTTATATCTCATAACAATGCCAATCTATAGACTACTCGTAGAAGATGAATGGCATAGATGGTCAAAACTTGAGCCCAACCTTTGATTTCAGCCAACCATTGACGTAGTCGTGAGTATTTTATTTAGTGCAATCTGAATCTCGGTAAGCGTATTCATTGTTGGGCGTGAGAAGTACTCGCCCTACCTTTTATGATCGGTTGTGTTAAAATGACCTTTATTAAATTTTATGATCATGGGATGTTTTGGCCTATGCTTATATAAGTAGAAAATAGTGGCTTAATTTTTTAAGACACCTAAAGCAGGTAGTTACAATCATTCAAATGTATTGATTTTTATCAGTTATCAATCTTTGATACAAAGAACAAGAGGAATAGCTTAGATCTGCAAAATCTTCTTCACACGCATAAGAGAATAAAAAATTCTTTTATATTATTAAAAATAAGAAGAAATAAGTTCGGAAGAGGGCACCTTCTTTTAGACTTCTCTGGACCTGCTGTCTCTAGTGCACATAAACAAATAGAAAAACTCCAGCTTTTGGCTTCTCTCTGCCTCTCATGTCTCGCCTTTCACCACCCAGTAATCCTCGTCAGAAAAGCCCGCCACTGATTTTACTCCACCCCACCCTTTCTCCACCTCCTTCTTTGACTAAAAATGACAGTCTCAGTGCACGAAGCTTCCCCTATGCGGGATTAAGAGAAGGGCAGACCACAAGGGTCTATAGTACACTGTCTTACCTTACTTTTGTCTTACCTTACTTTTATGCAAGAGGCTATTTTCATGTCTTGAACCCGTGACCTTAAGGTCATGCCACGACAACTTTACTGTTATGCCAAAGCTCCCCTTCACCTCCTTCCTTGACTCTATTCACAAATTCCATTATCTCCCTCCACCCCAAAATCCTTTCTTTCGTCTTTCCATTCCTCCTCTGTCGTTGCCATCTCCGAAGTCATCAAAGAAAAGAGGGTCAAGTCCAAATCTTCTCTAACCTGGTCAGGATGACCACAAAAGCCCTTACTTTTGCAATTCCCTGGCTCCCAGATCCGAAAAAATCCAAACTTTATTTTGTTTTTTGGCTTTTAATTGTAGCTGATAGCCAGAGATGAAGGACTGATGCTGTATGAAGATAGGGTTCTGGGTCGATCTTTTGAAGATGTGTGCACCCAGATGTATCACAGAGGAAAATGTTTTGATTTGTCCATCTCTACTAAGAGACCAATATGAGTTACCAAAAGAAGAAAGAAATTTCCATCCATAGGGTGAAACCTAGCCAGTCTGCACCCAACACAAATTTTGCACCGGAGTGTCATCCTGAAGACATGCATTATGGATACCATGACAACATTGACAAGCCCTAACGTCTGGCTCTCTGGTTTATTTTCTGAAGTTAAAGATACTTGAACGATGGGCATGAAGAAACTATCTTTGATGTGTGTCCCATTACTTTCATCTCTACTAGTGGTTTCTCCCTCCACGATTGTTTCTCCTAATTGTATGGTTATTATGAAGTATGAACGGTGCCCCAGTAAACTCGTCTATTAACGTGGTACGTTTAGCATAGCAGCCCCACTTAACATGCAAATAAAGGAGACGGTTTTAGTTAAGATGCATTATCAGTCACGTTGCTCTAATAGAGATTGCAAGTCTCATCTTGGTTAACAGGAGTAGATATATGCAGTGTGATCCATTAGATATCCAAAAGTGAAGCAATGGAGCAAGGAGATGAATGTGTCAAATCATGCAAAGGTGGGCTCCAGAAGATGTGGTTGCTAGACACACTTCCTGCTTGTAGTCATTTTAGCACTCCTCTAGTCTGAGTTAACAAATCTCCTCCTTTTCTCTAATTAAAAAACAAATCACTCACACACTCTTAAATCTAATCCTCAGTCAAAGGGAAAAGCAGCAACTCAATCCTTGTGACTAAAGCATACTTCAAGGGAAATGCCAAGTTATCTGTGACCAATTTTGTTAAACATTTATTGGCAATTAACAAATCTATTTGCTTTTAGCTGAATTGCCATTAGAGGAAAAGTGTTCTAACAAGGAAGGAGTTTCTTTGCATTAGGAAGATCAATGAGGTCTTGAATCTTTGTTATTCCCAATGTTTAGGTCCTTCATAAGGTAATTGTTTTGTGTCAACTTGGGATGGACAAAGCTGCTCACGTTTGGAATTGATGGACAGGTCGATGTGAAACATGAACTTGCAATTGATTATGGTTGAACTACCACCACTTGCTACAACTTTTAATTAATACCCTGGAAAAATTGTGAGAAGAGGATTTCAGAAGAGCTTTCTATTCTCTTTAAAAACTCTCACACCATAAAATTTTCATGAAAGCATTTAATATATTTCCATCTGTTATGTAGGTAATGTTTATTCATTTGGAAGAGATTTTTTCTGCAATCTCAATTCAGCATATCTAGAGTGTTACCATTTGACCTAAAAGGTAAAGCTCCTCAACTGGAAAATCCCCTCAACATTCTACCCGAGGTTGAAAATTAGTATGGAAAATCTCACGATTTAGACTAGCAACCTTTTTGTTAGTAAGTTTATGATATCATGTTGGTTTACCATTTTATGTAAAAGTTTAAACTAATAGGAAATGGATCAAAATTAATTTTATGCCTAACATAAGAAAGCCAATGAAAAAGGCAACATCAGAGCTAGAGAAGGTGTACTATCAACTTATACTTCTAAATCTTTCCATTCGACTTGGAAAAATGTTTCCAATTACCAACGACACTGCATAATAATTAGACTAAGTGGGTATTGACATTTGTATGCCAACAATAAACAACATGCTAACCACTTTGCCTTGTTGTTATCATGCATACAAATTGAAAACTTTTGATATAGTTAGAAATTAACAAATATTTTATTCAAAATCTCACTCAAGTACTTCACCCATTGCTTCAATTTAACTTGACTTGCTGCCCTTTTCACTGGCATTGAGTTTAGAAGTGGTTAATCGAACTAATCTTGAAATTAGCTTATGGGGCTTAACTTTATTAATCTTTTTTCCTTTGCCTTTTATTTTTGGTTTGTTTTTGTTTTTTGTTTTTTATGTGAGCAAAGAATTACAAAGCAAATTGCCCAAACACTCTCACTTACACTAGGCTCCTCAATCTAATCCTTGGCTACTAGAACCTACAACCAAGCATACTTAGGGGAGATGTAGACGGTTGACATTTCTCCCATTCTTGTTGCTAAGTGTTTAATTTTGGTCAAAAAACCCCTAGTTTAGCATTTAATTAGATTATCTAACCTATCAATTTTGTAATTTTTAGATAAAATATGAATTTTAGCTTCAATTGATCATCCAACCATTGATTTATAAAATTTAATGGTCAAATGATCATCAGAGCTAATCAAAGGTATAATGAGTTTAGATAACTCTAATCTGGTCTTTAATTTTGCAGATCAAATAAAATAGCTTGGATAGCTCAAATCAAAATCAATGGTGTTAATCATCTTATAGAACATCACAAGGCAAGATGGGATGGTTTTCAAAAAGAAAATTTGTTTTAAATGGAGAAAAGGAAAAGATTTTCTAGAAAGAGAATTAACTCAGGAGTGGAAAGCTTCAAAATAGAAAGAGGAGTGGAAAAGAATTAGAAGGAGGATGAGATAAATAGAATACTTGAAAAGAGGAAGTTGGGGACGTTATAAAAGGCCTTTCCATAGTCTCCGATCTCCCATGCATGAAAACCCAAGAAGAGGGCAGCCGTTGCAAACCTCACCATCCCCTGTCTTTCCCTTCTCTCTTTCACTTTATCCCTTCTCTTTCTCAATCCCTCTCACCTGCCTCTTCTTCTCTTCCTTCACCTAGTCCGAACCTCGCCCTTCTCCTCACGTCCTCTATCTACACCTCTATTTTTCACCACTTTAAGATCGTAGAAAAGGAAACTAAGCATCACCCCCCTCTCCGCACTTCTCCTCCTCACTTCTTCTTCTCTTTCATATATATATATATATATATATATATATCAACTATGGAACCTGCAAGAATTGCAAGAGAGACTGCCCCTTACAACAATCTTCTCTCCCAGCCGACAGCACCACCACTGTTCACCCCACAGATCCTCCACTGCACCACCTCCCTATGTCCTTCCCTCTTTTTCCCTCTGTCACATGCTCTTTCCTTTCTACCGGCCAACACTTCCTTCTCACCTATGCTCTCTTGTTCCACCCGGCACACACTAGCCGATAATTCCTCTCTTTCATCGCGTCTGTCTACACCCCAGCACCGTACGACACCCAGCAAAGCTCTCCTCCAACAAGCATCTATTCCTCACCTCTGTCACGGGTCTGCTCCTCTCTTCCCTCTTCTGTGCTCCACCAGGGTCGACTAGCACACCTCTCATCTTCTCTATCACCTTTTACATCACTGTAGGAGATAAAACCCAATCCATGTTTTCTTATTTTCCCTCAAGTTTTCCTCTTTCTCTTCTTCCCCAGTCCCTTACTTCATTGTCTTTCTCCAGCTTTTCTTGTTTGCCCTTAGGATATTAATTCCAATTACGTTTTCATCTTTTCCTCTTCTTATTCCAGCTTTGCCTTATTCTAGTTTGTCCTATCTGTGTTCTGTACCATTCTTAGAGTAATTCAAGAACTGTGTAATCTAGAACTTTTTTTATAAAGTCTTAACCTAATTAATGGTTTAGCCTTAACAAACAAGATTTCTTTATTTCTTAATCTTTTCCATGTCAGAATTTTAATTAATCTTCAAATCTTGTTCTTATGATACCTTTTAGCTTATCAAATATCCTTGATCTTCAATTTGAAATCTAAAGATTCGATCTAAGCTGTCCAAAACCCAAAATCCTTTTTTAGTCTAGATTTTCAAAATTTTGAAAAATCTGAATAATTCAGCCATTGGATCCTTAATCAAATATATTAATGAGAGATTGATAAAGGCTGATCAATATTGATGATATCAAATTTGAAGTATTTTGTCAAAATCAAGCTAGACAAGTAGATTTTATTTATTAGTTAATTTTTTGTCTTTTTGAACTTGGACTTTTATAATTTTCATTGGTTGATCTAAAATTTTAATTTATTATTATTTATTTTTTATCAATTAAATTTTATTTAAAATCCATCTTTTTAAGTTGAGTCCCTGTGGGATTGACCTGTACTTGCATAAGCAATACTACAATAGCTTATGCACTTGCGAAAAATAATCAACACTTGTTGTGAGGCATTTTGGTAAGGTGAGTTGTTGTATCTGTCTTAGGTCACCTCGGTCTAGGTTTACTTAAAGTAATATATTTTTCTTGCCTTAAAAGATTTTGTGTATATATCATAAGGGATTTTTCAAACAATGAAAACTAGAGAAGTGTAAAATGAAAAAAATAAATAAAAATAAAGAGACATACAAATAAGCACATAAAGATAATGAAGCAAGGATGAAAATAATTCACGTGTTGTGAATGCATTAACATATCCAAAAATATCAAAATTCATCGTATTTCAATTGGATGACATAGAACTCAAAGCTAATATCTTAGAATAACGAGTTGTCCACAATACATAGCTGACTGATAGAGACATTTGTTTCTCATGGGCAATTGTGATGACCCAGGTTTTCTCATGCATTTTTAAATGAAAAATCTAAATTCCTAAGGCGGGATCCCTATTTTGAAAAAATAATGCAATGCAGCGGAAATTCATTAGTTTTAAACTCATTTTGAAAACCCCGAGTGTCATTTGCTTTCCCAACAATCAAAGTAGTTTTTGAAAAACTTCAGAAATCATAAATGTTTTTCCCCAGGTCTATCCAGTCACAACACACAGTCCAATTGTAAATAAATACATGTCCAAAGGGTTGAGAGTTTACTTACATGTATAATTGTCTCCTTTTTAATTAATTTGCTCATAGCACTAATATCTCCTGAGGTGTCTTCTATTTGTGAGTGGAACTATTCTAAAAAATGTTAAGGATAAGGTGAGTATATACTATACTCAGTAGGAGTCTATCACTACTAGTTTTGCAATGCATGCTATGTTTAAAATCATGTGCTATTAAAAACATGTGCATATTCGAACAACTACGTTCCATATTGATATTAAAAACCACTGTCGAAGTGAAATACTGACGACTTAAAGGATAGCATAATCCAAGTCGAAAGTATCATATATCATAAACATAATGATATGCATACGATGCTCCACTGAATCCAACTCATGGATATCTGGTATAGTCGACCAACCTCATGTCATGTCATATGCAATGCAAATAAATCCTCAAACCATAGCATCCAACTATGCCCACGACCTCGCCGCAGTGTGGTCCCCGGGTACCTGAGGACACAGCGTCATAGCCTCCATGGGGCATATGACACATCCTTCATCGTAAATCATGCAATTTATGAAATTGGTTGCAAAACATGCATGCAATGCTAGTCTTGCATTTGAAGTCATAACCCTGCCTAAAAGCCTGACAGCTTAGAAGCCTGCCAGCTTAGAAGCCTATTAGCTCTCTTTGGCTCGCCCTCATCGGCCCGCCCTCATCGGCCAAGGCTACACTTATCATGCAGACAAGCAAAAACCCCTTTTTCAAAACCTGTCCTCTTTGAGTCCCTCACAACTGCCTACCCAGCATCTTTTGGGCACTCCAGCGTGTTTTGGTAACCCTAAAGGACATGCAATTTTTCAAGAACTCAATGCTCACAAATCATGCGATATATGCAATTATTTGCAAAACATGTCTATGCATAATGTATTTGTCATATCCATGCTGAATTCGTTTATAAGCTAAACAAGTCATAAAATAAGTCATGCTAAACAAATCATATAACTTATACTTTAAAACATGCAGTCTCAAAACAATCATGGCTCTTTTTAAAAGTCTAGTAGCGATAGAGCACCTACCTCAAAGTCTTCTGGAGTCACATCCTTTATCACTTTAACCCATCCCTGGGTCTCATTTATAATCTCCTGGGTATGAATGGATACAAGGAGTCCTTATTAGTTTTATTCTATTTAGATAGCTAGATTTGCCTATTGGGTCCATGGTCCTTGCCTAATTCATTCGTCAGGCTAGATCCTATGGTGTGGATCTACTTTCCCATAGTTAAACTTTGTAATTTATCCTCTAATCCTAACTTTAAAGTCTCATTAGGCCCACGTGCCCCAGTTCCCAAGACACCCATGTATCCTGGTTGAACCGCGACCGCCTTACGTGCGTGTGCGCCCAAAGGCCGTGCCAGGGACCACGTTTCACACGCGCACATTCATGCTCAAGTGACGCGCTATGACGGGCATCATCGCACGGACGCACCTTGTAGCATGGCGCGTCTCAGCTCCTAGGGCACCCCGTGCACCCTGGTTGAGCCAGGACCCATGCCCCATGTTGCACACGCACTTGAAGGCCGCACTTAGGACAGTGTACGCACACGCACATGCATGCCCAAGTAGTGCGCTTCAGCACGCGTCCCAGTCAACGTCCTGCAAATGTGTCTTCGACGCAGGCGGGTCGCGTCTTGGTGCCCAGGATCCCCGCGCATCTTGGACGAGTCAAAAGCCTGCCGCATGCTTGCGTGCGAGCGATGCTGGCCCCCAAGGGACGCATCACGGGGTGCGTCCAGTGACAACTGGTTTTGGACGGGTTTCAGAGGAAACCCATCTTCTCCGGTTTCCACAGTGTCTCCCCAGCCGGAAAACACCCAGATCTGGCGTGGATCTGGGCAGGGAAGAAGCAAAACCAAATAAGAAGGGGTGGGGGGCTTACTTGGGTGGTTTGGGAGAGTACCCATCGCCGATGGGTGCACCTATTCTTCACCCTGAAGCTCTTGCTCGCCGGAAACCGTGAAGACGGGGAAAAACCCCAATGCCCAGATTAGAACAGAGAAGAGAGGGGAAATGGGGAGACGGGAATGGAATGGCCGGCCTGACTAGGGCCTGGCCATTGCCGAAAAAATGCAGGGAGATGGGTTGAGACGGGTTTCCAATTTTGCCAAAAACCCCAATCTCAAACGGGTGGAAAAAATGCGATTTTGAAGAGGGGGAGATGGGGTTTTTATAGAGGGGAGAAGGCAGTGCCCCTCAATGGTGGTGCCGATATTTCCCCTGGTGTATTCTAGAGAAATCGGGAAAAACGGGTTTTTGGAGGGGTCTAGAGGTTGAAGACGACAGGGGGTGCCATTATCAAAATGGTCCCCTGCATTTTTCATCCTTTTTATTTTTCTATTTAATTTTCAGAAATACCCCTATCTTTAAATGACTGTAACTTCTTCATACGAACTCCATTTTGGGTGATTTTTGAGGCTTGGATTCCATTTTTCGAGTAAAATCTAATGGTACTAAGTTCTCTCACAAATTCCTTCATTTACTATTTTAAATAAAGTGAAACATTTAACTCAATTTATTTCCTATAGAATGTTCAATTTTCGTTAAAAATAGTGTAAATTGCTCGGGCATTACAGCAATGAGGTTTATACATACACGCAATATAATGAATAGCATCCATATTTGAGGTTCCACATGCCTATCATTAATCTTATATTTCTGATAATTCTAAGTCAAACCATGGATGATACAAATAAAATGGTTTTCTAATCCACATGATGACAAGTGCACTGTTTGGGTAGCTTGATAGGCCGTGAAGTCTATTCCATTGCGTTTGATTCCATCATCATCAATACTCACGATTACAATCATCACCTTGATCATCGAATTTGATAAGAGAGTTTGACTATGATTTTCAAAGAAAATTTAAATTCTTTTTTAGTGCATAATAATTGAAAAAATCATTAAATCATAGTAAACTAGAAGTAGAAGCAGATTACAGGGGTCTGACTTGATTTAACAGTGGGAAGGCAATTTTGCTTGCATTATTTGCCCTCAGATGTGTCCTAGCTCAGGAACCTAAATTGACAACTAACAAGAAACCAATAGCTACCTATAGTTGCTATGTATATAGTTTTTTATTTTGAAAAAATAATTTAATTTTTGGTAAAAATGTATTAGAATACGCGGTTTGTTGGTTTGTTTCCATTGTTTTTTTCCCCTCCTCAGATACTAAAAAAATAGGAAAAAGAAAGTAAGGTCAGAAATTTCTCTAACAAATATTCCAAATGCAGACTTAGGAATGTCTAGTGCAATTGGTTGCATACAACTCGACATGTCCCCTAAATGCACTTGGTTGAAGGTTTGAATTGCCACTTTTTCCTTTGTCCGAGAATAGTTTTAGGAGTTTTTGTGTGTGAGTGATTTGCTTTGTAAGTTTTAGCTTGTAGCAAAAAAAGAAAAGAAAAAAAGAACTACTCAAGTAAGATGTGCAAGAATAATGCTATAATAGGGAGCCACCACATGGTGAGTTACTCTGTGTGGTGCCCAACTTTAATACCAAATGTCCCACCTTCAATTGATTTGCAACTAGATTTACAAATAAAATTTTAAAGTTCGACAAATTATTCATGAAATTTGTGAATCTTCTAGCCTAGTGCTATAAGGAGATTAGAGGTTCAAGCTCATGAACGTGTGTCTAATTTTTTAAAAAGGAAAAAAGAAGAGGTTTGGTCAAATTCATGTCAAAATTTTCATTAAAAACAAAGTGAAGTTAATTTTAATAAATTTGCATTGAATTTAAAATTTAGTGATAAGCTTTAGGTGAAGTAATTATATATAGATCTCCACATAGAGCACACTTTTGCATGAATTGTCTCGCCTTGGATTGCTAGTGCTTTTGATATGTAGTAGTTCCAAAGGGATTGGTTTGTTAAATCAACATACAAGAAAAAGGGAATACTAAATCAACCCAAAATCCTTACTAAAAAATTCTAGTGTCCCCATAACCAAGATTTCATATCTGCCATTGGAAACATTTTCATCATTGGCAAAATCAGCTGATAAGCAATTGGAGTCAACTTTTTGCATGATAGAGTCCACTAATAGATGATCTGCCTAGGTAATTTAATTGTTTTTTATTTGAACTAAATAGATCATCTATAGGTGAAGCCATCACGTAAAAGGTTGGAACACTTTTACTCCAAGCGCTTAGCAATGCTTGATTTAGCATTCCTCCAAAGAATTCAAAATCCTATTCCTCCAATAAGATAATTAAACATGTAAATGATGTGAGAGAGAACCTCTTGGTGAAGTCACCTTTCATCACAATACATACTCAATTTCCAAAAAGCCTAGTGTCTCTCTTGTTGACATTATATTGTGGATTTGAGGTCAGCATCCTCCGTCACATTAGAGGCTGGAGAGATCTAAGAGACCGTGTAAGTGACTTCGTTTGGAAATCTTTATTTGTACCAAAAGGAAAATATAATCATCCAAAACTTCTGGTTAGAAGATATTCAGAGCAAATGAATGGGTGGGATGGTCCTAGGTTTAGTAATATTTCAATCGTTAGGAGAATTTTGTAGTTATCATCCTAACTTTTTATATTTTTAGCAAATCTTTTATCACAAGCCAAAAATTACAAAGCAAATTATTTACACAATGACACTAAATACAGTCTTAAGTCCTAAATCTAATCTCAAGCAAAGAAAAAAGCAGTGACTTGAACCTCTAACTAAGTGTACTTAGGAGAGATGTCTAGGTGCTTACGACCGACCAACTATGCTATATATATTTATTGTCTTTAACATTCTCAACTTCAAGGCTGAAATATGTCAAAAAACATAGCAGATAGATCATCTTTGAGATAACGGGATCTAAGATGTGACCCACAAGATTGACGGGAGCTCACCAACCATCTGGACCGGCAGGCACATTGTCTAGAAATCATAATAGGGAAAGCGGTGTGATTTCTCCTTACAGAACAACAAAAGAAAGCTACATGTTCTTGAAGCACATGAAAAGGAGCCATTTGCTTTCAATTTCTAATTGGAGAAGTCTTCAGTAGGGTAACTCATAGGCCAGCTAACTGCCACGTGTCAGACACTTGATCACATATATACACCCCTCAAAACTACTGCTTCCGTGTCAGGAGGGGGTGTTGCAGGTCTCTTTCTTTTTTGTTGCATCTGCAACAACCCCTCCCTAAATCTAAGGCAATTTCTTGCTTCCTAATTTTGCTTTCCCTTTTTGTTTGAAATTTGAAGCAATGGCCACTATGGGAAACAAAAATTTCATTGCCAAGTTGGTGAGTTTCGTTTCTTTACTTTGTTTCAAGTTCTTCGCTTTCAAATTTTCTTCTTTTTTGGGTTCTCGATGAGTTCTCTGCATAGCACCGGTATCTGGATACCATTCCTCGAAATCAGCCACACTAGGATGAGGCGAGACGACATAGTTGGTTTGAGCATACCATGCTGGTTCACGTAGGCAGTGAAGGTCACAGCAATGATCACTAGTACGCCCATACGGCTGTGGAGATTGTAATAATATTTATTTCCCAATAGCTTGTTGTAGTTGCACCAAGGTTCATGTGAGGTCATTGCACCAACGTCATGACCCAAAGAGAGGCAATAATCCGTCCGAGAAGGGTTTGATCCTCCTTTTTCCATTTTAGATAAGCTGATTACGAATCTCAGTTGTTGGGTCATAAATGGTCTTTGGAGGATCAACAATAGAGCCATTCCTATGGCCAAGTTTACATATTGATCTGAGAGTAGGGAGACCGATTAACCCAGTGGATATAATTTGTGGTTGTGAGTTTTGCAACAGGAAAATGGGTGGTGTTGAATTGGGTAGTAGAGATTGGGAAAGTAGAATCATTGCATGGTGGAGGAATGAGATGAAGAATTTGATGAGGAGGAACTGGTGGCTTTTGACTTCGCTGAGACCTGAGGGCAAAGGAGACAAACGAAGAGGGGAAAACCCTAGACTGAGAGAAGGGGAGAACGAAGGGGAACAAGGTAGGAAGCCCCAGGATCTGATTGTGAAATTCTGACACTTCAATAAAATTCTATTTTCTCTCTCGTAAAATTGTTTGATAGGGCTGTGAGTACATCTATAAGCTGAATATGTACGAGTAAATTACAAAACCATCCTCAGTATAGATATAAATAAGAGAGATGTATATAAACAAATACAACATCTGGGTGATCATTAATAATCATCATGATTAGCGTCTACTTATCGAATCCTCAGCCTAGAACAGTAACTGTATATACATTCATGGACAGGCGGAGGAGAAAAAGTACAAGAAGAGCAACCTTCTTACGAAAACCATGCATGGACAAGACATTCTACCACCAATGCCGGCAACCACCGCCCCTGCTACCTCCTTTGCCTCTAAGCCATCTCCTTTGTATTAATGGTCTCTCACGCTTATATCCCATTGCTTAACTCATTGCAGTTGCTGAGAAGCATGTCACTTCAACATAATGGGCCCCCACCCATGGTTGATCTCGACTATACATCTGATTTCTCCTACCTCTGGTTAATC
The DNA here is from genome assembly GCA_035236585.1 of Warburgia ugandensis. Lineage (NCBI taxonomy): Eukaryota > Viridiplantae > Streptophyta > Magnoliopsida > Canellales > Canellaceae > Warburgia > Warburgia ugandensis. The sequence continues at coordinate 62,062,572 of CP141136.1, read as the reverse complement.
TCGACGCTAGATTATCAATTTGGGAATGAGAAAAATCGCAAGAATGGTTTGGATTGGCCAGAAGTGGGGCCTGTTATGTGAAAGTGGTACGACTCGCTATGCTATGAAGTCTCGGCCTATGTAGAGCATTCCTCATGGACAAGACATCCCACCACCAATTGATGATGTCCATCCCCATTATCACGCCCAAAGAGTCCTACAAGATAAGGAAAGTTAGTTAATTGTAATCCCAATTTGATTAGGAGTCCTAATTAGAGAAGAAAAAGGAAATTTGAATTAGAAACATACGAGGAATCTACCAAGAAAGTTCTAAACCGCCTATGGCCTCTATAAATAGGACCAGAGGTAAAGCCAAAAGGCATAGAGCAATTAGGTTGTACATCTCTCTCTGATAGTGAAAGTCTTCTCCCTCCTCATCTCGTGGACGTAGGTTATACATAGCCGAACCACATAAATCTTGTGTTTCTGTATGTGATTGCGTGTGTTTCTGTGATTTTGATCCTAACCGCTATGCATAACAAGTGGCATCAGAGCTTTGGTGAACACAGAAGCAGGAACAGAGCCTGGGAGAACTAAAGAAGACTATCGGAACAGTATTGGCGACATAGGAGATCAACTAGACTTGGGCTAGGAGCGGCCCAGATCTATATTCAAAATTGGGCCAGGTGTGGCCCAGATCCGCGTTCAGACCTGGGCCAGGTGCAGCCCAGATCCACATTCAAACGCAGGAAAGGTGCAGCCCATATCAAGTTCAGGCCCAAATTACGTTTGGACCTAGGGAAGTCTTGCCTAGATCGTGTTCAAATCCAATGTAAGCCCATATCACACTGGAAACCCTAGATCTGATGGTCCAAAACATTTGCATAGATTGCACGATCCAGATCACACAACCCAGATTGCATGGTCTAGATCGCGTGACTCAAATTGGGTAACCCAGACTGGGTTTTTTTTGTTCAGTAAATTTTCTCGCCGAAAAACTAAAAACAAAGCAGCCGGGGGGGGGGGGGGATGGGGTACTAGGGTTTTTGGCTGGCCGGTGAAAATAGACCGGAACCCTGTTCTTGTATTCGGCACATCTGGGAGGAGAAAGTTGAGGCTTTTCGGCCGGCTAGTAAAAATTGTCTGAAACCCTCCAAGCCAAAAGAACACACACGAAGAAGAAAAAAAAGGGTGAAAGGAAAGGAGACTTATCTGATCTCTCTACTGAGGGGAACCACGCTGGAGAACGTTGCAAGTTGAGGGGGAAGCAACGTCGGAGGCCGCCTCAACCAAGGGAGGCAGCGCACCAAGTTGTTGCCTCAACCTTAGGAAGCATCCACTGTCTCACTGAAGAAAGCCGCACAATGCACCAAGAGGAGAGAAGAGAGAGGGCAAAGAAAGTTAGGGTTTTACTTTCTTAACCTTTTATATAAGGTCTAAAAAATTTCACGTTCTTAGTTGATACTAACACCCCTGGTGGCGTGAAATAGAGCACCTGAAAATTTGATTTAGTCACCTCCTATGGTCTGAACCAGTACTGCCTGAAATTACAGAGTGCCCCCTTAAGTGCTAAATTAGCACCCCCTAAATAGAAAATTTAGGGCACCTCTTATTGTAAAAAGTACCCTTCCTAAGGTTTTTGACTGTTCTGGACTCATCCTTACACTCCATTCTTCCTAATTCTAATAAAAAAAGGTAGAAATAAAGTTTAAACCCATGGAGGAGACCAGTTTTGGGAATATCGTAGCTGGAGCCATGATAAAATTATACGCCACAAATTATATGCTATGAAACCTAGAATGGAAGATCTTTTGCACTGCAAAGATCTTCATGACCCCTTAGATGATCATGGAAAAAGACCTGAGGTAGTATTTGAAAAAGATTGGATAAAGATAAATAAGAAAACTATAAGTCAGATCCGATAGTGGATTGATCACATCGTATTTTACCACATTGCTCAAGAAGAAAATGCCTATATTCTTTGAAAAAAGTTAGAGAATATGTATCAGGCTAAGATCACTCGAAATAAGTCCTTGCTAATAAAAAGGCTTGTCAATCTAAAGCTAAGGAGCGGAATGACTGTGGCTGAACATACTAATGAATTTTAAAATATGGTAAATCAACTAGGGACAGCGGCGTTACAACTTGGAGATGAATGGCAAGCTCTATTATTGCTGAGTTCACTACCTAAAAGCTAGGAGACACTGGTAATTTCACTCAGCAACTTAGCACTAGAAGGAAAGTTGACCATGGCTATGGTCAAAGACGTCCTATTCAATGAGGAGACAAGAAGGAAAGAAGCTGGTATAGACTAGGCACATGCCCTGGTAACAAAAAATAAGCACACTATGAGAGCCAGGCAAAGGGGAAGGAGCAAGAGTAGGTCAAGAGGGAAATCACAGACTCACAACAGATCATAAAGTCAACCCCATAGGACAGTTCAAGTGTTACCATTGTGACATTCTAGGGTATATGAAGAGAGATTGTCGAAAACTAAAGAAAGAGATGGGTCATGGCAAGCCAAAGGAGGACAATGGTGAGACTCTAGTCACCATTGCTTAGGACATAGCAGTGCTCACTATTAAAGAAGAGTCATGCCTGCACGTTATCAAGAGCGAAGCATAGTGGATGATAGACACAACAACTTCCTATCACGCCACTCCACACAAGGACTTTTTCATCACATACAAAGAAGGAGACGTTGGCACTGTAAAGATGGGGAATGACTGTTCCTCAAGAATAGGTGGGATCATTGATGTGTAGATAAAGACAAACATAGGTTGCATAGTAGTACTCAAGGATGTGTAACACATACAAGAACTCAGACTGAACCTAATATCAGTCCTGGCTCTTGACAGATAAGGCTATACCAACTACTTTGGCAATAGTACTTGGAAACTGATGAAAGGCGCTATGATTGTAGCTAAAGGACACATATGCAGCACATTATACAAGACCCACACAAGAATATATAAAGACAGCCTTAACACAATGGAGGATGAAGGATCTCCAAACCTTTGGCATAGAAGACCCGGTCACATGGGAGAGGTTTGTTCACACTTGCAAAGAAGCAGCTCATCAAACTAACCAAAGGTATAGCTCTTAATCTATGCAATTACTATTTATTTGGCAAGCAACATAGAGTTGCATTCTCATCTTCTAGTAATAAAAGAAATGAAATATTGAGTTTGGTGTATTTGGATGTATGTGGTCCCATGAAAGTAGAGTCATTGGGCAGGCATAAATATTTTGTAACATTTATAGAAAATGCATCTAGGAGGGTATGGGTATACTTTGTAAAGAGTAAAGAACAAGTATTCGAATGCTTCAAAAGATTCTACATGATGGTGGAGCAACAAACTAGAAAGAAGCTCAAGAGCCTCAAGCAACAAACTAGAAAGAAGCTCAAGAGCCTCAGAACAGACAATGGAGGAGAATACACATCAAAAGAGTTCAAGGTGTATTGCGTAGCATGAGGCATTTGACGCGAGAAGATAGTTCCACGTACCCCACAGCACAATGGAGTAGTTGAGAGGATGAATCAAACTATTGTGGAGAGAGTAAGATGTATGCTCAGTATGCTTAAGCTACCTAAGCTATTCTAGGGTGAAGTTGTGACATCGGGTATGGAGATGAAGAATTCAGATACAGATTGTGGGACCTTGAGACGAGAAGAATCATCCGTAGCATAGATGTAATATTTCAGGAGAATTAGTTCTATAAAGATGCAAGAAGGGCTAAAGATACTAGCACTCCAGCTCTAGTACCAGACTCAGCACCCATTCAGATCGACTTAGATGCTGAACCAGAGGCAGAGGAGTTCGAGCAGGGGGAGCATCAATCCCTTGTACCAAAAGATGTTACGACATCAGATGTTGAATTATCACCTCAATCTGAAGTAGAAGCTCAGCCAAAGATGTCAACAAGAGGACGTATTCTGATTCCATCATAGAAATATTCTAAATCAGAATATATCATGCTCACTAATGAGGGGGAGCCAGAGAATTTTCAACAAGCTCTGGCCATGCAGACAAGGGAAAATGGGTGCAAGCTATGCAAGAAGAAATTAGCTCATTAAAGAAAAATCAAACATATGAGCTAGTGGCACTTCCCAAGGGAAAAAGAACAATGAAGAACAAGTGGGTCTTCAAGGTGAAAAGAGGAGGCAATGGAGAACAACAAGAGGGTTTCGAAGTCTAAAAGAAGAAGCATTTAGTATGCAAGTTGAAGAAAAGTCTCTATGGCCTCAAGCAAGGGCCAAGACAATGGTATAAGAAGTTTGACACATTCATGACGAGTCAAGGTTTCAAAAGAACAATTGCAGATCAGTGTGTTCATCCAGAGATTACTTGAGGGTAAATTCATTATTCTACTACTTTATATAGATGACATGTTGATAGTTGGATCAGATATGACAATGATCAGCAAGTTGAAGAGAGAGTTATCTAAGTCTTTTGACATGAAAGACTTAGAGGTAGCTAAGCAAATTTTGGGGATAAAGATTATATATGACATGAAAACAAGAAAGTTGTGCCTGTCAAAGGAAAAATATGTGGAACGAGTAATCAAGAGGTTCAGTATGGAGAGTGCCAAGCCAGCCAATACTCCACTAGGCAATCATTTTAAATTAAGCAAGAAGATGGGTCTCTCAACACCACAAGAAATAGACATGATGGATAAGATTCCCTACTCATCAGTAGTTGGGAGTCTGATGTATGCAATTGTGTGCCCAAGGTCAGATATTGTTCATGTAGTAGGAGTCGTGAGAAGATTTTTTCAAATCCAAGCAAAGATCATTGGGAAGTTGTGAAGTTGTGAAGTGGATACTATGGTACATGAAGGGCACATCTAAGTTGTGCCTGTGCTTCAAAAGTATGGATACACTCCTAGAAGGTTGCATAGATGCTGATATGGCTAGAGATCTTGATGGAAGAAAGTCAACATCAGGGTCCATTTTGACTTCTGCAGGGAGAGATATATCATGGCAGCCTAAGTTGTAGAAGTGCGTAGCTCTATCGACAATAGAAGCTGAATATATTACCATAGCTAAAGCAGGCAAGGAAATGTTATGGATAAAGTAGTTTCTTTAAGAGCTTGGTATCACACAGGAAAAATACAAGATATATTGTGATAGTCAGAGTGCTCTAGACTTGAGCAAGAACTCAAAGTATCATGCGCGCACCAAGCACATAGACATACGATATCACTGGATACAAGAGGTGACAGAAGAACATATGCTAACGTTGGAAAAGATTCACACTGATGAGAATCCTGCAAATATGTTCACAAAGGTGGTAACTTATGAGAAGCTGCTGCTATGTAAAAACACAGCAGTCATGAGCTCAAACTAGTAGAGTATGGCATGGGGATGGAGGGGGAGAATTGATAACGTCCATCCCCATTATCACGCCCAAAGAGTCCTGCAAGATAAAGAAAGTTAGTTAAGTGTAGTCCCAATCTGATTAGGAGTCCTAATCAGAGAAGGAAAAGGAAATCTAAATTAGAAACATACTAGGAATTTATCAGGAAAATTCTAAACTGCCTCTGACCTCTATAAATAGGACCAGAGGCAGAGCCAAAAGGCATCGAGCAATTGGGTTGTACATCTCTCTCTGATAGTGAAAGTGTTCCCCCTCCTCCTCTCGTGGACGTAGGCTATACATAGCCGAATCACGTAAATCTTGTGTTTCTGTGATTTTGATCCTAACCGCTACACATAACACCAATGTTGACAACCACCGTCACAACCCACCTCCTTTGCCCCCAACCCACCTCCTTTGCATTAATGGTCTCTCACTCTTATATTCCATTGCTTACCTCATTGCAGTTGCTGAGAAGTATGTCACTTCAACATAATGGGCTCCCACCCATGGTTGATCTCGACTACACATCTGATTTCTCCTACCTATGGTTAATCTCGACGATGGATTATCAATTTGGGAATAAGAAAAATAGCATGAATGGTTTGGATCGGCCAGAAGTGGGGCCTGTTAAGTGAAAGTGGTATGACTCGCTATGCTACGAAGTCTCGGCCTACGGAGAGCATTCCTCATCTCCCAGTAATTTCTTCTTTTCTTCCTCCCCCACGCTTCGATCTTTTAGTAAGTGTGAGCGAGTAGGCTCAAATACATTCTGCTACTATTTGAGGTATCAATGGTTACTTTGGAGAAGCCGTATCCTCTTCTTGTTGACATTGAGCAAAACCTGGCCTAGCATCCAAAAAAGAAAAGGAAGCAAAACGTGACCTCTCTTCTCTAGCTTATCGCTGATCTCCTGTCTGATCTCCTATATATAAAAGGGCAGTCCTGGTGCATGAAGTTCCTGTGTATGCAGGGTTTGGGGAAAGGGCGGACCACAAGGGCCAATGGTATGCAGCTTTACCTTATATTTTGTAAGAGACTGTTTTCACACCTTGAACCTTGACCTCAATGTCGCCAAGGCTCTCTGATGTTCTAAATATCTTCAATTTAAATCGTTAGACAAAAAAAAAAAAAAACACAGAACACCGGTTCTTGTTTGTTCGTCCTTGACACCAATACAAACGGCACCTGGAATAGATATCGAACCACGCAGGCGCTTTAGAGAACGAAATTAGGGCCGTCAAGATGGCATGTAAAAGCTGTTGGCACATATGCAATGAAAGTAGCCCACCCGTTTGTTTTGTACGAAGCTTTGTGGTGTGTGTGAGTTTACTTCAAAGAAAGGAGAACAAAGTGGTGCAGAGGAGGGAGGGTTAGAAATACTGGAACTCTCTTCAGCCTTGCATCATAGCAGTGGAGTTCCTACTTCGTAGTGTCTCATATTTTTCCTTTTCATTTTTGTTAAAAGACAAGGCTGTTGGTCTCTTGTTCTGGGGGATTGAATATCGAGTGCTTGATCTCTTTAGACCATAATTCCCGATCTAATCCTTAAACCATATCATTTCTCAAATATTAGCTGCAGAGCAGTAATAATTCTTTCTTTTTTGGGAATGATAACCGTAGTGATTCTCGGAGAAACTATTGACAAATGGATGCCACTATAAAAAGGCAGTGCACAGTTGATTTCCCCCTTAAAAAGTGGAGTGCGGATATCAGGTACCTATTTTTATAGTTTAAGCTATACGTCATACGTTGAAGTACACTCAGTGGATTAAGCCGCCTCTCTCTCTCTCTCTCTCTCTCTCTCTCTCTCTCTCTCTCTCTCTCTCTCTCTCTCTCTCTCTCTCTATATATATATATATATATATATATATATTAAGAAATTATGAAAAGAAAATTTTGACATTTGTACAATGATAAACATAATCACTACTGCATGTTCAAACACATAAAGTTGAATTGATACCGTGCTGATTCATGAACACACCATCATCCCAAAAGCTAACTTCAAAGTACAGGTCTCCCAATCATATTTGCTCCGAAGATGCCTAGACAACGAGAATATTTGCAATTCATTTCCTTATTCAATGCGACCCATTAAGGAAAAGTACATGAACCAACGGAAGCAAGCTCCTCTCCCTCTCTAAAACACAATTGTAATAACGGATTTTAACTTTTTAAATGCTTCTCAATTGAAAACAAAGTAAGACTATTGAAAAGAAAGTAGTCTTACGGGAGTACTATCCTTGCATTTCATGTAGTCCATGAGAACCTGCAGAAGAAGCACAGTCCATTGGCTGAAATCCAATTCTCCCCTTCTCCAAGTCATAAACAACCCGCACATCCTGCTGTTGACAGTTCCCGCAGCAGGCCCAAAATTGCCATCGTCCATCCTCTGGAACAAGAAATACTTCACCACGTAGGAGTTAATTCGAGGGCCCATGGCATAGAAGTAGTTCTCTGTAGGCAAAACTAGAGTTGCATTGCTCAGAAAACAGAAAGTGATTGAAGGAAGATCATCAAAATGGGAGTTGTTCATACATGGAACCTTGTAAAAAAGATCGAACCGAGTTCGGCTCTCAAACTCGACTGATCGTGCGTAAGTTATGGTTGATCTTAACACCGAAACAAGACGTGACTAAAGTGGCTCCGGAAGGTGAGTGTACGTTTTACTGGAGTCAATTATCATCCCACCATTACCTTGTTCATCAGAATTTCTTAAACTCAAGCGCACTTCAGTAAGACTAATATTGCTTACACTGATACTCTGTAGACCAATGTAATAGTAACTTTGGTACATTGCACTCTTCAACATGTAGGTATATTGCAGATGTCATTCATTGAAATTGCAATGTGTCCGATAACCGAAGGGCTAGAAGCCTTTTGGAGGAACCCAAGTTGTGATGGAAGAGAAACTGCACCTTTGGCAAACCCTACAATGCCAATGGGCTCTCTAAATGTGGATCCTACACCCGAAACAAAAGTTTGTGATCTCCCTGGTAGAACTACGATCAGTCTCATGGACTCTGAAGGTGTCCCTAGCCAAGGTCTCAATGACAATCCCTCCTGCACCTAAGTATGGGAGAAAGATGGGCAGGGTCTTTAAGAAGAGTACTTAATGAGCAACCAGATACATTGCACGGGTCACAAGAGTTATCTGAGCTATGGGTATCTAAACATAATGGCTAGTGCGAAGTTCTCTAAGGGATGAAGATGAGTAAGTAGAAGAGAAAGAAACCATTAACTTGTAGTTTTTGTAGTCATCACAGTCCATGCAATTAAAAGTGAGGTTCCCACAAGGAACCACTGTAAAATCACTTCCAGTATCCATACAAACCAGGATCACTTGCTGGGGGAGACCCTAAATTCAAAGAAATCAGGTTTTAGTCTCTAAATTATCTGAGTGGCTGTAATATGTTTGACACTTGTTGTGGTTTTGAACCTTTCGATAGGCTGGGAGGTTAGAAGAAGGTTCTAGAATGGGTTAGGCCCAAGACAAGGACTAAGTGTTCTTATGCTTTGCATGGATTTGATTGAAGAAGATGGCGATTACAACAATAATGAAGAGAGAGCTGCAGATGGTTGTGTTGATGGGTGGCATTTTTGCTTTCTGTATCTGTCGAGCGAAAAAACAGAAGAAACGGGTGTTGTGGGGTGGGGAAGGAGAGTCTTTATAATGCTCTTAAATGATTGAGACGTTGACGGCCGTCTTGCCAACCAAATTGCGAATGTTATTCCAGCAGCTAAAACTATGATTTGGCTTCATGTTGTTGGTGATCTAAACAATCCAGGTTTTGGACCACGTCTTGGATGGGCCATTCGAAGGACATCTTCATGGGGTGATCTTAGCTTTATTTTATTCTTTTGAAAGATAATCTTAGCTTTGTGGATGATTTGTCCGCATATTATTGGCGATCCAAACAATCCATTTGTGAAGGTATAAAATGGCCGGTTGCTTAAAAACAGATAAATAAACAGTGTAAAAAGCTGGCCTATCACGGGGTAAGGATTGTTGGGTGCATGACCGATCTATGATGGAACAGGAGATGAGTGATTTGGATCACCAAACATATGAGTCCTAGCTACTACAGTTAGCCGCCACAATAAACAGGTCCTTGTTTAATCAACAGCCACCGGACGAGAGCTCATAATAGAGAAGTTGATGGTTCTCTAAGCGGAGAAAACCAGTGTTTATGCTGGCTGATAAAGGCCAGTAAGATGGGAAGGAAATGGAATGCAGGTGCCTCATAAGTCGCTTATCTGCATGGGGTTGGAGATATACGAAACAATGCAAGTAAAAATGGTCCGATGATTGTCAAGATTACTAGGAAGCTAGAAAAGAAGGGAAGGCCGCCGCACGAAAAGGGGAGATTCTACGTATTTTCCATTTTTAATGCCTTTGCTTGTGGTACTTTCATTTTTTGAAGTTCCTAATTATCTTTTGACATGTACATATTCGATAGTTGAGAGAATTTAACCATAAAGTTAACGTATATTTTGCTATAGTTGTATATATAAGCAAGTTGTAGTTTGAAGTGATTAGTGTGGGGCCCTAAGGTCATTATGGGAAAATAATAATCAGTTAATTGTAATACAAAAGTACGCTTAGCTTATAGCTAGAAACTAGTTATAGTGTTTAAGAGTTAAGGGAGAACATGATTGACTCCGCTCATTGCCATGTCTAAGACTCTAATTAACTTAAGTTTCAGCAACCTTTTTGCTTTTGAGCAATGCTTACAAATAGGGAAGGCTGTGCATGGCTACTCTTGGCATGATTTAACATGGTCGCACGATTGAGGCAACTCTTGGGCATCGGCTTCACATGGCATTGGACAAGTTAGGAAAATGTATTTAACTGCAAAAAGACATGGGATCCGAAGCAGCTCGAGCTCAAAGAAATGGATGAAAGAACTTTGAAATGATTGAGTAGGAAACACGACGGATGATAAATATTTTAAGGAGTCACATAAGAAAATGTGAACAAATGTCTTGCCACACACACACATATATATAGACACACACACACACACAAGCTCTGGCAAGGTTGTTTTGTGTTTATCATTTTGTATTAAAAATAGGTAAACACATATCCAAAAGTAGGATTGTGTACAGCACAAAAGAACCAATAGCTTCCAACCCTCAGAGACTCCTAGCTGTGCCCCTATACTATAAGGCTTTGGTTCAAAAGAAATAGCTATTATATTTTATATCAAACTAAAAACAATGGAATTCTAAGGGAAGATTATGTTCTAGAAGGCCAAAAAGTTTTAGATGATGAAAGAATTTGTTAGAAAAATAGTAAAATAGTTTTATTTTGAAAAAATTATAAAAAAAAGAAGATAAAATTAAGTTTCATTTTATAAAAAGAAAATATAAAAGTTTTCTAAAATTTAATGAAAAATCAACATAAAATATATTGTGTACATGTCCCCAGAGAGAGAGAGTAATAAAGAATAGTAATCCAAGGATTTATAGATTATTACGCAAATAAAAAAGATTATATAACAATATCAAACAAAGAAAATAAAGAAATGGGTTTGGATCTTTCCAAAATTTTGCAAAAAATTCAGAATAGATATAATGCAAAGAGAAGTTGAAGATTTTCTTGAACATTTTTAGCATCTTAAAAGACAATAGTGAATGTTGAGAAAGAGCCCGAACACTTGATTTTCCTAATATTCTTTGATCAAGGGTTTTTAAGCTAAAGGGTTTGTTTTAAACTCCAATTCACTCCTTTTTGTACTTACGTTAAGTGTGACAACTTTGTGAGATTTTCACAATGTGAATTGGGGAGCGTTCATTAAGATGCCCCAGCCTTGCATGCTAGACACCAAGAGATACCTTTTTGCCTAGATTACCTCGAGTACCATGCGTTTTTTGGACTGAGTGGAAAGGAGTTAGTATAATTCGTCTTTAGCTAGACCTTGTGCCAGAATTCTTCCCGTAAAGCGATCCTTGATAAGGAAGGAGTTAGGGTGAAACTCGGAAAGGTAAATATTCTCTTCTGTGAATTGACGAACATAAGAGTAGTTGTTTCCTGATTTTAGGAACATGAAGTACGTTAGAAAGTATAAACTGGGAATTATTTGTGAAAGGAGAGAAGATCAAACTATAGAAATGGTTAAAATTAAAGTTGAGTAGATCAGGTTCTTTGTAGATGTTTGAAAGGATCAGATGAGAGAGTTTGGACGTAACATGGTGCATGGCACTAGAGTTTGGAAAGCATTTCATTGATATTAATCAGATGGTTCGGATCAAGCATAGGCAACATTCGCATGAGATGTAGGATCTCCACTGAGGCCTCTAAGTAGATCCCAACAACGAGATCAGTCCGGTGACTAATTTTGTGACAGAATTGGCACTCGACTTTGAATTTAGGCTTGTGTTTGTTGGACTGTTGGAATAGGATTGTGTATATGAATTGTTATTGGAGCTGTTTCCTGGATGGGAAGAAGAAGGTAGCACATACTGGCTTTCCCCCTTGGAACGGCTAGCAATATTATATTGGCCGAATTAGTAGCTAGTTGTAGAGTTCTCTGCTAGCCTTATTTTATAGCCTAAAAGTATACTTTGAAGATCAGGAAAGGATGGGGTAGGAGAGCGTGTGGAGAGGGTTGCAACAATGTTGTAGTCCAATTAAGGTTTTGATAGGCTGTCGCATTAATCTCTCGTAAGGAATGGGGCGACCTGCAACAGCTAAGGTATCAGGAATAAAACTCAACGTTTGTTGATTTTTCTGGTGATAAGTACTTGACGAGAATCCAAGTCTAATGAAGAGAGAAATTGAGGCGGGGCTTGCGGTGATCCATCGATGCAGAGAAACATTCCCTGGTCTCAAGGCAAATTGGCATCTGCCAGTGTACGAAACTTTCGCGTGTTAGCTTAAGTGTAACATAGTGGTGGATCGTGCTTGTGTCGAATGGTGCTGAAGAGAGGAGTGTATCATTTTGGGTCGCTGGAACAAGTGTTCTTGTTGACTGTGTTGTTGGATGTTAGCAATTGTCAGCAACAACCATGTTAGAAGATGGAATGGGGTTTGAATGAAGAGAATGGGAAGAAGAGGGAAAGAGAAGGAAAGTGAGCAGAATGAGGAAGGATAAGGATCCAATCCTTAGGCCTCTCACACTGATAAATTGTAAAAAATTTCTCTATGAGAATGATCGTATGACTAGTATCTATAGTTAGTTTACAACGTAATTAGGGTTTACACAATGTACATAAGATGATAAGAATGACTCTAACCACATATATACCTTACTGCGGAATGATGGGAGAGTGCATGCATTACAGCTGCTTGCCGTGGTGCACCCCACTTTTACACAATAGGGTTTACACATCATTGATCAAACCCCTCTATCTGATTACCATGCTTCTGGATCACTATTGCTCTAAAAAGAGCAATGATTGAATGAGCCTAGAATCTAAATAAATATTCTTTTGACATTAGAACATGGGCGGTGAAAAAACTTTTTTAAAGAATGGTCCATATTCAAGTAAGTCAGAAGAAGAGTTTTCAGATGTTATATTCATTTAATAACCTTAATGCTTGATATACACGTGATCTAGAAGCATAGAAATTAATCAAATGGAAGGGTTTGATCAACTATTTCTTCGTCCCATCATGTAAAAATGGGGTGCACCACAACAAGCAGCTGTACTGTGCGACTATCCCATCATTCTTGTACTCTAGTAATGTTAAGTGCAAAGGTAAGATGGAGAATAGGAATCGGACTTCCAGTTCTTACAATTAAGAATCAAATGATGCCGTAGATTGACTAAGGGACTTTGCTCATAACCAAATCCTTAGATCACTTTTTCCAGTGACCTTGTTCCACAATATTAACTGGACTTTACACTTAAAGACTGATGCATCAGATGACACTAATCGGCTTAGTTGCTCGAGCTTGTTTTTCTGCAAAAAAAGTTGCTTGACCTTGTTATACTGCTATATCGTGAACTCGCTGAGCCGTCCATTTGACAACCCAGGAGATAAGTAAGATCATGCAGTGGGGAAGACACGTTTGGAACATGGTTTATTTATCTAAGTGAATGTGTTGTGCTAGATCTTTCACTGATTTAGTGACCAGGATCTTTGGATCTGAGAACTATGCAATAGCACACACACACATAAAGACGAGAAGATTTACATGATTCGGCCATCTCGGCCTACGTCCATGGGAAAAAATAAAAAACACTATTTGATCAGATTACAAAGGAGGAGGAGGATCAAAACAAAATCCTCTCTCCACTCTACTCATACCAACACTACATCTCTTCTCTCTCTCTCTCTCTTTCTCTCTCATGGGCATGGACCATAGCGGGTCCACCCCAACAATCTCCCCCTCCATGCTCATGGGAGGAGAATGCACTAAAAGACATTGCTACAATGTTTTTGCTCCCCAAAATTCTTGTATAGCTTCTATCCAGCTCGCTCTCCAATAGTTGTTTGCACTTTCCAGATGCTCCACTAACCGTCTGGTCATATCTGCGACTTCTTCTGAAAGGTTTGCTGCTTCTCTTGCTCAATACTCTCTACTGAATCTAAGTGCTAATCAGTCATTGAGTGTACCATAAGAATTTAGAAGCTTGTCCACCTAGAAGCCTGCAAGTGCCCCGCACCCACCCTCATCGGCCGCCCTCGTTAGCTGCTTATAAATATCACTTGGAGTGGTCACGTTCACTTGAAATGATCACCGGGTTTGCTTGAAATGGTCACGGAGACCACTTAGAATCGCAGCCACCTTTTACCGTGTAATGACCACAATTTTTGTAATATTAAAATCCCATGAAAAGTTCAATTTTGAAGATAAGGGCATTTTGGTCATTTCACTAGTCACCTTGACTAAACCTAGAAACTTGGTCTTGAAAATGGTACCATTAGATGCGTGTCGGAAAAAGGAATCCAACAAGATCAAAATCACCCAAAACGGAGTTAAAATGAGCAAGTTATGGCCCTTTGAAGTTCAGGGGCAAAACTATAATTTTCACAAAAACGGATTTAACTGCAAAACACAGGGGCCCGTTTTGATACGGGCACCCTTCATCTTCCACCTCCTAGAGAGTTCTAGAACGGCGGTGATTGGAGGGGAAATCACCACCATTCTGAAGGTTTCTCCACCGCCATTCAAAGGCAGTGAGAGCCCCCTCCAGAACCCTCTCTTAGCTCTATAAATAGAGCTCTTGGGCGCCTCTAATGGCAGCCCAAAACGTTGAGGAAAAACCATTGGGGAGCAGTGCCCTAGAAGAGAAAACAAGGAGAAAAACCCAGCAACGAGCCAGGTACGCCCAAAATCCCTCAAAACCCATCTCCACCATAGTTCCAAGATTAATTTCCCTAGGTTTTTGCATGAAAAACCATGCAAAACGGAGCCCGGGAGAGCCACCAAGGACCCAGGGACGTCCCCTGGGCCGCACTGGTTCGACAGGGTCGAACTAGGGTGTCCTGAGGATGCCCCGGTCCCCCATTCGACGAAGACGTTCCAGTCGGAATGTGACGCGTCGAACGCGTCTGAAGAAAACCAACGGGCGCGTCCCCGGACGCGCCCACAAAAGAGAGAAACGACGGAAAAACTCGGCGCGTTTGCAGACGCGCCCACTGAGGCGCACGCCACAGACGCGCAACGCTAGTAGTGCGTCATTTTTTGGTTCCTTAAGGAAGCCGGGGCGCACGTCGCAGACGCGCAGCGCCCTAGCATTCCGTCTTTTTATTTTTAAAACTCTTATGTACGTACGACACTAAAATGCTTATAACTTGAGATCTAGAGCTCCGATTGAGGCGTTGCAAAAGGCGCTGTGTCCGTGTCGATGACGCAGACACATCAAAACTATAAAATCCATGATCAAGGCCCAATAAAAGGTGGGCATGACCCTTAAAATAGGATGGTGGCGCGTTGCCACTAGAACTTTGGAAAACTGAGGATACCAAGGCCCAATTAGGACCTTAGGACACCCATAGGCATAGGGATGGACCCCTAATGCCTAAGTAATAAGACCAATTACTCTAAAACCCATAAAAGATAGGCCAAGCTAACCTTGATTCCCCAAACCATGATCAGGAGCGTCCGAGGACAAAAGGGTTAGTGCGACCTAGCCAGGTAGGTGCTCTATCACTATTAGATTCTTTTAAAAGAACTATTATTGTTTGAGAACTTATGTTTTAAGTATATGACTTGTTTAGCATGACTTAATTTAGCATGCATGTGATAAATGCTTTGTACATAGACATGTTTGGTAAATGATTGCATATATATTATGCACATATATGTTTTGCAAACAAGCGCATACGTTGCATAATTTAAGTACTTGCAAAGATTGCATGTCCTTAAGGGTTGCCAAAAGATGTTGGAGTGCCGAGGGCCAAGCAGTTGCCAGGCAATTGTGAGGGACCCAAAGAGGACAGGTTTTGAAAAGAGGTTTTGGCTTATTTGATCTTATGTGATTTGGGCTAGTAAGCCCGTGGGTGCTATGCTGAGGGGTCTGGGTTGGCCACCCAGCCTCTACCACTATTAGGTGGAATGGGTACCATGCCCGAAAAAGGGCATGTCCCTACGTCGACTGCATGTGGTACAGGGGGCTACCACTGGTGTCACGGCACTGGGTCGATGTGTCATATGCCCCGTGGAGGCTATGACGCTGTGTCCTCAGGTACCCGGGGACCACACGGTGGCGAGGTCGTGGGCATAGTCGGACCCTATGGTTTATGGACTTATTTGCATTGCATATGGCATGATATGGGGTTGGTCGACCATACCATACTAGAGATCCATGAGTTGGATTCCATGAAGCATCTTATTTATATCATGATGTTATGATATATACGTATACGATACTTTCGATTTTGGATTATATGATCCTTTAAATTGTTGGTATTTTAGTTTGACAACGGATTTTTATATCGATATTGAACTTGAGTATTCAGACATGCACATGTTTTGGAAAGAGCATATGATTTTAAAACATTACATGCATTATAAAACTAGTAGTGATAGTCTCCTACTAAGTATAGTATATACTCACCCTATCCTTCACATTTTTCAGGATAGTTCCACTCATAAATAGAAGACGTCTCAGAAGATATTAGTGCTACGAGCAAGTGAAGTAAAAAGGAGACAGTTAAAAATGTAAGTAAACTCTCAACCCTTTGGACATGTATTTGTGTTTATTTACAGTTGGGCTGTGTGCTGTGACTAGATAGATATGGGGAAAAACACTTATGATTTCTAAAGTTTTTCAAAAACTACCTTGGTTGTTGAGAAAGCAAATGACACTCGGGGTTTTCAAAATGAGTTTAAAACTAAAAGGTTTTTCACAGCATTGCATGGTTTTTATAAAATGGTTTTCAAATAGGGATGCATCCCGCCTTAGGAATTAGATATTGCATTTAAAAATGCATGAGAAAACCCGGGTCGTCACAGTTGGTATCAGAGCCCAAGTTTTATCCTTTCACAACAAATTCAAAGATGTCCAAGGGTCATGAACAATAAAGAAAATCAAGAATAAGTAGTATAAATAGGAGTAGTAGAGATGACTACTTCTATTTAAAGATTACAATATTAATGCTCAAGGCATTTCACCATAAACACATAGGTGAAAAAGGAGATAGTCCTAGCAAATACTTAGATATTGGATTGATTGAATCCTATCAAAATCATAGGAAATAAGAATTGTTGTGTAGTGGTGCAAAGATGAAATCTCATATAAGGATCCTATTATGATGAGAATGAATGAATGAAGATGATCAATGGACTTGTTAGTAGATAGTGTTGACCTGCAATAAAGTAATCTCACTAAAGGTGAGAAAATCAAAGAACCAAGATGGCTATCTTACCATCATAAAAAATATTAGAATATGAGTACACTCTCAAAAGGATATAATATGAGTAAAAGACAGACTTTGAGAAGAATTTTGATGATAAACTAAGAGGGATAAGAATGCAAGATGATATCAATAAATGACTGTGACTCGAACTAGGTCGCAAAGGTATGGATCTTGAAGGACTTAGCTCAATTTTGGATACTATTCAGGAGAGTAAAGTGCTATTGAATAATAATTACCTAAGAATTATGGAGCAAATCAAAAGAGGTATACAAGTGACAGATTATGTGAATAAGAGAAACATAACACGAATATGATAAGGAAATGAATTCGACCAAGTTATCAAAAGATTTTGATGATAATAGATTGATCCTAACATGAACTTGTAAGAGAAGTGTAGCATGACCAAAATGTCAATGCCATTATTAAGACATTGTATGAATTTTATTGAGGCTATAGGCAACTGAGGATTTCAATAATCTTAAGACAGTTTAGAATTTCTGAGAAGCATTCAGTTTATCATATATGTTAAGTAAAGGAGTAGATGCAGTATCAAATATATGCAACAACGCCTATAGAGACATTGATCCAGGTAGACCAAATGGATATTGAAGAAAAGAGAGAAAGAGATAGAGATGTAACCATAAGTATTCGATGAATATTGAATAATCCAAAGAAGAAGATCATGACTCTATGAAGATACATACAATTCTAACATCTTGAATCCTACAGGAGGGAAGATCAAACAAATGCAAAAGAATAATAATAGTTGAGTTGGCAAGGATACATATAATAGAGAGAAAGCATATGGGATTTAAGATTTTGGGTAAAAGTATCGAATTTCAGGAGATTATGCGACAAGAAAGTTTCGAAAAGGAATAGTGACCAACTAGAAATTAAAATTCTACAAATGGTTTGATATCAATTATTACAATTAGATTCTTATTGGATCCATTAGCTTGTGGGGAACACCAATGGATGTAATAAAAAAGAAAATTTGGTGATATCTCACCTTGCCACTACATGAGTAAATAAAAAGGAATTAGGCCAAGACAGTGACTTGTCCATCTATCTATCTTCAGCAAGAAGGGTACCATCAAGGATCAAATGAAGGTCTTGCTATCATCAATTGGAAGACCAAATATCTTAAGACCATCATTGAGTGTTGTTAACTAAATAGAGGCATCCCACCCTAATTATCAGGTATATTAATATCTATGAGTTAGTAGTTGAAGTTATATACTCAGAAGGATGTTATAAGTCTTTAGACTTGAGTACTTGATAGGCTAAGTCATTTGAGGGTATAAGGCCAGTTGATTAGGCCACATCATGAAGTTGATTAGGCCACATCATGAAGAGCTACAAGTACAATAAATATAGTAACAACTAAGATAGGAGCAAAAATAAGAAGTGATCTAAACCAATATGAAAGGTTTTTCAAACCTTAGTGGCTACCATGACAAGGTGAAGAAATTACTTTGGGTCTGAAAAATACTACAGACTTGGATTGAAAGAAAGGTAGATAAGTACCGATCACTCTAGAGGCCCTTGAGCTTATAACACATCTGGGAAGAGCTCAATAGGTAATCAAATAAAGTCTTTCTATGTCTAAGAAAATGTTTATGCTTATCTAAGTATTGTAAAACTTGTGGAGTTAACAACTTCAGTACAATTTGATATAATCGCTATTGAAGGAGAATTATTGCTATTATAAATTGAGTATAAGAAGGCACTTGAAAGATAAAATAAGGAGGCACTTGAAGAATAAAATTTGAGGAATTGAGAAAATCACTACTTACGAGTATACCTCCTGACAATATAGATTGCATGATTGACAATGAAACCTTGATAAAAGATTGCACGATATATTGACATAGGGGATGGAAGGAGAAAAGGTGAGATGGCTAGCCCACTATAAGGTGAGATTTGATGTTACATTGCCTATAGACAAATAGTTAGTTGTTATAAGCATATTCCAAGTACTAAAAATCAATTAAAGGAATTTCTTAAGGACTAACCCGACTGGATTGAGTATAGAACTTTTGAACTAGAAGGTAACGAAGAAAACCATCAAGCAAAGAAAGGACAAAGAGGATGATGAAGGATTCAATCATGACCTAGTAAGGGTACTCGGTTATGAATAAGAGACTTTTTGCTTTGCATGAATAGGAACATTATTGAAAATCCTAATGACAAATTGATATGAATAGTGAGATAGGCCTCTGGACAAGAACATTTGACCCATGATGATGAATCGACTTGAGTTTGGATAAAATCTTCACAGAGGAAAGCGTTTAATGAATTCAATAATTATGAAACTGGATATGGAGTTAGGACATTTACTTTCAGTATATGATAAGGTCCTCGATGGAAGAAGCTACTAATTGGCTTTCATGATTTTATTTTGAATGTAACTTTGATCGAAGAATAAAATCACATATGGAAAACGACAGACAGTTGAAATTCAAAGTTAATCAAGGGTTTGGCTATAGATCACATGATACCATGTCAGTTATTGAAGTATCTTAGGGACAAATATGAAAGATAAGAAGCAAAGTTAGACACAATGGAAAGAAGGTAAATTTTTGGACTCTTACTAATGACATATAACCAATCATTAGAAGGAGATATGGATGATGAAGAGCTCATTAGATGAAAGATAAAAGAAAAAGGGATTATCCTATGATATTCAAAATAGGAGAAATAAGATCATATGATCTCAAAGAAGTATAGAGTAATTTATACATGAATATAGAAGCATGATCCTATGAGGAGACTATCCTATACACGATAAGAAAAGTATGGGCATCTAAGGATTTCGAGATGGATGAATTACAGCTAGAAACCGCTATGGTTAAATTGGCACGTATGAGAGTATGGCAATGCATCAGAGTACACAGCGAAAACGGCCCTTATAGGTGAGGCCTTATAGGAGGAACAATAGAAATGATAAATTGAGGATGAACCTAAATTTGATTCCTAAGGGGGAATGCATTCACCAAGAAATCATCTAAGAGTCAAATACCTGGAAGATGATAATTTATGGAATTTCGAGGACAAAATTCTTTTAAGGGGGTAATAATGTAATGACCCCAATTTTTGTAATATTAAAATCCCATGAAAAGTTCAATTTTCAAGATAAGGGAATTTTGGTCATTTCACTAGTCACCTTGACTGAACCTAGAAACTTGGTCCTGAAAATGGTACCATTAGATGCGTCTCAGAAAAAGGAATCCAACAAGACCAAAATCACCCAAAACGGAGTTAAAATGAGCAAGTTATGGCCCTTTGAAGTTCAGGGGCAAAACTATAATTTTCACAAAAACGGATTTAACTGCAAAACACAAGGGCCCGTTTTGATACGGGCACCCTTCATCTTCCACCTCCTAGAGAGTTCTAGAACGGCGGTGATTGGAGGGGAAATCACTGCCATTCTGAAGGTTTCTCCACCGCCATTCAAAGGCAGTGAGAGCCCCCTCCAGAACCCTCTCTTAGCTCTATAAATAGAGCTCTTGGGCGCCTCTAATGGCAGCCCAAAACGTTGAGGAAAAACCGTTGAGGAGCAGTTCCCTAGAAGAGAAAACAAGGAGAAAAACCCAGCAACGAGCCAGGTACGCCCAAAATCCCTCAAAACCCATCTCCACCATAGTTCCAAGATTAATTTCCCTAGGTTTTTGCATGAAAAACCATGCAAAACGGAGCCCGGGAGAGCCACCAAGGACCCAGGGACGTCCCCTGGGATGCACTGGTTCAATAGGGTCGAACCCAGGGTGTCCTGAGGATGCCCTGGTCCCCCAGTCGATGAGGACGTTCCAGTCGGAACGTGATGCGTCGAACGCGTCTGAAGAAAACCAACGAACGCGCCCGCAAAAGAGAGAAACGATGGAAAAACTCGGCACGTCTGCAGACGCGCCCGCTGAGGTGCATGCCACAGACGCACAACACTAGCAGTGCGTCGTTTTTTGGTTCCTTAAGGAAGCCGGGGACCACGTCGCAGACGCGCAGCGCCCTAGCATTCCGTCTTTTTATTTTTAAGACTCCTATGTACGTACAACACTAAAATGCTTATAACTTGAGATTTAGAGCTCCGATTGAGGCGTTGCAAAAGGTGTTGTGTCCGTGTCGATGACGCGGATACATCCAAACTATAAAATCTATGATCAAGGCCCAATCAAGGGTGGGCATGACCCTTAAAATAGGATGGTGGCGCGTGGCCACTAGAACTTTGAAAAACTGAGGATATCAAGGCCCAATTAGGACCTCAGGACACCCATAGGCATAGGGATGTACCCCTCATGCCTAAGTAATAAGACCAATTACTCTAAAACCCATAAAAGATAGGCCAAACTAACCTTGATTCCCCAAACCATGATCAGGAGCATGCGAGGACAAAAGGGTTAGCGTGACCTAGCCAGGTAGGTGTTCTATCACTATTAGATTCTTTTAAAAGAACTATTATTGTTTTGAGAACTTATGTTTTAAGTATATGACTTATTTAGCATGACTTAATTCAGCATGCATGTGATAAATGCTTTGTACATAGACATGTTTGGTAAATGATTGCATATATATTATGCACATATATGTCTTGCAAACAAGGCATACGTTGCATAATTTAAGTACTTGCAAAGATTGCATGTCCTTGAGGGTTGCCAAAAGACGTTGGAGTGCCGAGGGCCAGGCAGTTGTGAGGGACCCAAAGAGGACAGGTTTTGAAAAGAGGTATTGGCTCATTTGATCTTTATGTGATTTGGGCTAGTAAGCCCGTGGGTGCTATGCTGAGGGGTCTGGGTTGGCCACCCAGCCTCTACCACTATTAGGTGGAATGGGTACCATGCCCAAAAAAGGGCATGTCCCTACGTCGACTGCATGTGGTACAGGGGGCTACCACTGGTGTCACGGCACTGGGTCGATGTGTCATATGCCCCGTGGAGGCTATGACGCTGTGTCCTCAGGTACCTGGGGACCACACGGCGGCGAGGTCGTGGGCATAGTCGGACCCTATGATTTATCGACTTATTTGCATTGCATATGGCATGATATGAGGTTGGTCGACCATACCATACTAGAGATTCATGAGGTGGATTCCATGAAGCATCTTATGCATATCATGATGTTATGATATATACGTATATGATACTTTCGATTTTGGGGTGTTTCTTTATTGCTACTATTGCAATTCATCTGCTGTTGCAAGTCTACTACTATTTTCACTTGTTCCTATTGCAACTTTGTATTGTTACAACTTTGCACTATTGCAACTTGACTATTGTAAGTCGTACCTGTTGAAGCTCTGATTGTTATAACCAGCTTACTGTTGTAACTCACACTGTTACAACTCAGTTCCTTGTAGCACTGACATTTTGTCCTGTAGCAATATTGTAGCCTACATCATCATGAGTATACTGTAGCTATAATTATTACAGTTCTATAGCAGTACTATAGATGTATTGTAATGATTACTGTATTAGGACTATACAAGTACTGTAACATCGACATAATGAAATTTATTTTTTTAGTTGGTTGTTTTCCATCAATAGCCTGTTGTCTCTTTCTTTCTTTCAGCAGTCTTTTCTTTTCTTTCGATGCTTGTCCGGATCTGTCTTCCCTAGATCTCTACGGTCATTAGTATCTTCTTCCATGACCGGTGATTGCTCGATCAATGATTTTGACTTAGCTACTGCAATCCACCTATCTCCTTCCTCTGATCGGCAACCAGTTCCTTCTTCGCTTGATTTGCTCTAGCGCTCGTTGGCTACATCACTAACTAGTGGGCACAACAGCCCAGTCCCCGGTCCTCTTTCCATCTTTGCTCCACCAGTGCATGATCGCTCCATTTTTCGCCGTTAGCATCACTCCACCAATGCTAAACTCCATGTTGCCAACTAGTGGGCACAACAGCACCATTGATCTTAGATCGATCTCTATTCCAGCTTGTATACATCTTCCTAATCCAAGTCAGCTGCTCTGCTCTTCTCTGATCTTCAGTTAACGACTACAACGTTGGAAAATGAACGTCGTTGTAGTTGCTCCCTTTCTCATCATGATAAGTGATGGATGGAAAGTTCAATTGACCGATCCTATGGCCAGTCTCCATCTTTCTTTTCATCTGTCATTGGAATCGGTGTCAAACCCACCAACAACACTGGCCATGATCTTTTCTACTGCATATTTGTAGATATTGCTCTACTCCATCTAGTGTCTGATCTGCATGTATCTTCTTTTTCTGTGATTTGTCTATCATCTCACTAGTGATTTGTGTCTTTGTCACCAACAGATGAGCAAAGCAGCCCATCTTTCCATCTTTGTAGCTCCACCACCATCAATGGATTGTACAATCGCATGTTTCCACTGCATCTTTGAACCACCATGCTATCACCTGCTTCCTTGCAATCTCCAATTGACGTCTCGGTTCAGATCGCCATTCGATTCTAATATCGAACAGCAACTTTGATCCATGTAGGATCAAAGAAATCTGAGTTGTCCGATCCTAGCTTACCTAGTCCGCCTTTTGATTTGTGTTTAGATCAATGATCTACGTTTGGTGTGGGACAGCAACCCTATTCCACATAGGGTCTTCAATATCTGATTTGTCTGATCAAACTGATTTAGCTCGGGGATTGGACCATTGACAAGCCTAGTCTAGCCTTGGGGCTAAGCCTTTGTTTTGTAATAGATCTAATCAGATCTAGCTCTTTGCTTTCTTCCTTTGGCATTCCTCATGGTCGAGGTCAGATCTAGTTGTGTTTGATCAACTTCGCTCTGATAAACGATCTGTTTAGAACCCTACTCCGATGCCACTTTGTTGTGCCAGATCTTTCACTGATCTGGCAACTAGGATCTCTGGATCTGAGAATTATACAATAGCACACACACATAAAGATGAGAAT
Source organism: Warburgia ugandensis (assembly GCA_035236585.1). Classification (NCBI taxonomy): domain Eukaryota; kingdom Viridiplantae; phylum Streptophyta; class Magnoliopsida; order Canellales; family Canellaceae; genus Warburgia; species Warburgia ugandensis. The sequence goes on along the minus strand of CP141136.1, from coordinate 62,038,528 downwards.
ATTTACGTGGTTTGACCATCTCAGCCTATGTTGATGGGAGAAAAAAAAACACTATCTGATCATATTACAAAGGAAGAGGAGGATCAAAACTAGATCCTCTCTCAACTCTACTCATACAAACACTACATCTCTTCTCTCTCACTTTTTTCATGATTTGAAATCTCCTATTTATAGGAGTTACTGGTGTGTGCATGTCAAGATTTGCAGGCGATAAAGTCTTCAACCTACGACGCCGTTGGCCGTCAATATTGAATTCCATTGGGATGGTGACAACGTGCTAGATGTCGGCTATCTTCATCACATGGGCATGAGCCATAGCAAGTCCACCCCAATAGAATGGATTGCATTGCTCTTTCAAGTTGGAGCACCACTTCTGCTTCTAATCATGGGATTCAACTTATAAATTCAGGTTGGCCAACTATCCCATTCTTGGAGTTTTGGCCTAGGGGTGGCGGATTCAAGTCAGTTATCTTTGAAGCCTAGGAGTTTTGGCCAATTGGACGGTTGAGGTAGAATGATGAGTTTGGAATGGAGAGCCATTGTAGCAAGGGCAGCTAGTGAATCCTTTTGTTAGGAGCTTGTATATAATGGATAACATAATACTACCTCAAAAATACAAGCCAAGGAATATTGTCAGGGCTTTCTCTTTGAATGATCAAAACCATTCATCGGGTGACTTGCTATGGACGGGTTTTGCATACAATATCTTCACCATCATATGGTTTTAAGACTTTGATTTGTGGAACCTTGGTTCTAATTCTTGTGTAATTAGATAGCTGCTCTTTTATTCACTAACCATCCATTTAAATGCTATAAAACTGATCGAAATATAAACCGAAACTGGTAGAATTGAGGGGTATGTAGACCAAAAATTTGTCTCTTCATTTATTTTTTTTATTTTTATTTTTTCAGAATGAAAATATTTTTTTGCCTTTTTCAGCCAGAAGTTAGAAAATATTCTCATCTAACTAAATAAGGCATAACCCGTATATAAAATAAAAGCTTTTCTCCTCCTTTCTTTTCCTTTTTTCTTACCAGAACGATTTCCCTCATTTCTTGCTATTCCAGCTGGTACATTGAAAATATTCTTGTCTGACTTAATAACACGGAGCTCCTTCAACTTTCAATAGTTTCGATCAAAGCTATATAATTTCTTCTTCTTTGTTTTCTTTTTTTCAATCGTTATATTGTTAGATAAAAGAGTGTCGCACACCCTTGAATGGACTGACTTGGAACCTACATGATTGAGTTTCACTCTTGTGCCACTGCGCTACACATCCAACAAGGGCTACAGAACTATAAACTCTTATCTACAAGATTCTCCACCTCAATTGAGTCCTAAGCCTTTGATCGACAAAGGTCTTGCCAAATGTAGTTTCTCTTGCCTTTTTATTTTCAAACCTTCCATGTAAAGGGCACAAATCAAATGGTTCAAATGAGTTTTAGTTTTGGTGCATAGCTCATCCTCATCATAGGCTACTAAATTGATTATTCAACTATAAATTTTTATGCTCGTTAGAAGCTTTTCTCTTATGTTTCTTTGAGTTGAATTTTTTTTTTGAAAAAAAAAAAACGAAGAAGCAAAACAAGCAGCTAGGATCATCAAATTCATTGAATTCTCATGGGTACCTAATTTTATATGCCAAACATGATAAACAACTTAGATGTTTCAAAAAAAGGTTCAGAGTGGCATCTACATCTTCATGCACTTGAGTATATGGTATTTTGATATCATTTTTTGTATACAATGATAAAGAGGTGCATATCCATATTCCACTAGAATAGATATGCTATCTTAGATCTAGGTTCCCACTTGACAAATTTGGATTTAGGTTGTGGGATCCATATTGTGTCTCTAATGAACCAAAATCCATTTCTATACTTAGTATAGTACTACTACTATACTATAATAATAATAATACAAACAACAACAACAACAATAATAAATTTAAAATCAATGAAGAATTACAAAGCAATTTTTTTCTTTCTTTCTTTCTTTCTTTTTTTTTTTCATAGAAGGTGTTACATTGATTAATCATAAGACCAAGATGGTTGCTGAGAAAAAGAAAAGGGAAAGGAAAGGATGAAAGAAAGTACAATTATCTCATCTAGAAACGGTGAAAGAAGTCTTCAAAATTCCTTTGGCTAGTTATCAGCGAGCTCATTGGTGAATCTCAAAGCGTGCCTAAAAAAGATGTTTCTCTTTGATGATTTGATTGATTTCCTTCATCATAGTAAAAAAATCTCCGTGGAACCTTAAATGTCCCATTGATCCAAGCTATTGCATTTTGAAAATCTCCACATAAGTGAAAAAGATGCCTTCCACCACGATGCTTGGTCCAATCCACTGATCCCAAGTTTTTATGCTCGTAGAAATTGACAAATTTTCTGCTTCTTTTGAATCCTTAACACCAAGTAGTCCATTGTATGATATAAGAATACCTTGGTAGTCTCTAAATGTTCCTTCCACTCCAACCAAACCTGAATTCCCCATGCTAGACTACTCAAACTTGAGCTTCAAGGTTCCAATGGGCAGCGCTTTTTACTTTGTTTATTTTTTATCTTCCTTTGTGGCATGTTGATAATTATATGCACCATAATTTGCTTGTAATCGCAATGGAGTACCTTGTAAAGATCTTATGAGAAGAGGCAATAGATGTCACTTGTAGGCAGCAATTTTCTGATCTTGAGTACCTTTCTTTGAAAGCTCTTTGAGTTCCTTTCCCTGCAAATAAACCAAACAATTAAGTGAGGGCCACTTTCTAAATGAACCTAAATCATTTTGCTTTGACACCAATGTACCATTATGAGCTGCTAAAAGGATTGACACGTGACTCTTCACTTTGGACCATGTTAAGAAAGAAGACCATATCTTATGAGCAAAAGGATAGTGAAGGAAGATATGATTAGTGTTTTCTTCTTTGCCATTACACAAATAATAACAGTTAGGTGTTAAAAATATTGCACTAAATTACATTGAATGAATCTTAGCTTAGAAGTATGCATCAAAATGTACTTTTTGAAGATAGTTAAAGCCTTCTAAATTTGTGCAAGGGATATGGTAGCTCTATCTCTGGATTCAACTAAGCCAGACTTAATATGTTCTTCAATAGATTTACATGATCAACATATTTGCAGGATCAAAATTGGTTTGTACCTTTGTCCCAAAGATGAGTGTCTTAAAATAACATCTCAAAGGTTTATCCTCCAGTCATAATCAAATCTTTGAAAGAGAAACAAGATCATAATTCAATTCACATCATAAATAAGATAAAAAAATGGATTTGGAATCTTAAGTTTTAATAGAAACTGAAAGACAAGAAGAACTCAAATTTAGAAACTCTAAAATAAGTGTTAGAAAGAGAGATTCTCATATCTCATCTTTCTAGCTTAAACTCTAGAGCTAGAGAGGATTCTTTGCACCAATCTCTCCTTATATCCTTTGTAGTTGTCTATTGAGATATTCTCTATACTTGTTGTTCTAGAGTAAGTCCAACCACATGCATTCTCTATTTGGTTTGCTCTTGAGTCTACCTAGCTATAAGCATTCTCTTTAAGGGTTCTTCTACTCGTGTATTTCTCTTGTTTTATAGTTCAAGCTAAAAAATAAAGACCTGAGTGTATTTCTTTCTAGCACTCTTGTGTCTAGAGTTTTTTAACCTAAGAAGTTCTTCTTGCCTTTTAGTTTCTTTTGAAGTTTAGATTTCTAATCTATTTCTGACCTTATTTTCTGAAGTGGATTGAGTTATGATCTTGTTTCTTTTTAAGAGATTTTCATTGTGATTAGGGGATTAACTTTTGATATTTTATTACAAGAAATTCATCTTAAAGATAAAAGTACTAATTGATTTTAATAGTGAAAATTAATTGAAGTATATATAAAGTTTAGCTTGGTTGAATTCCTAAGATAGAGTCGCCATGTCCCTAGTACAAATTGGGTAGGCTCAACTATCTTCAAGAAGGGCATTTTGAACCGTACGTCTAATCTAAGATTCATTAAATTTAATTTTGCACAATATTTCTAACTTTAGGGAACTGCCATCCTCTCTTTTTGAGGTTTTTAATGGTGAGAGGGGTATTTAGAGTTGCTAGCCAAAGGAAAACCTACTAATTTTGTAGGCACTTGATTGTTCTATACATTTTTTGAATTGATATGTAATCTTCTCATCATCAATGAAGCACTAGGCCACCATATCCTTCCATCATCCAGTGAAGTTCATGGAATAGTATCAACTCATTTTATTAAATTGTTATAAGCATAGCTTTCCCCAATTCCAAGCGTACGCTTGAAATTGATTTTCCAACTGTTTCCCACTTATGTTTGTGAGTTCTGAGTCCTTCAATGGCACCTAGTTGTTTAGTTTCCAAGTTGAAATGATGAGGGAAGCAATTGCACATTGATTGCATTTGGACCAAATATCCATCCAAAAATGTGTTTTATTGCCTCTTCTTGGAGCAAATATAATACTATCTTCAAAAAATTAATACCCTTCAAATATTTCCTTCCCTTTACAAAGAAAATGAGTCATGCATCCTCCTCCATATAATTACAAGAGATATGCTATCCAAATTGAGTTGCAAGACTGATCGCCCCAAACAACATCATGCCAAGTGTGTCTATAATGGAAGTTTGTTGGTGACATTGCACTGGTCTCTTCTTAATTGACAATTGATTAACTTAAAAAACCATTTCTTTCTATTTAAAACTTTATAAATAGCTTAAAAGGAACTAATAGAAAGAAAGAAAAATCTTATTTTTTTGCTTGTAATTTTGCACCTAAACCCTCATCTCCTCAAACAATCCATGAATAGTCAGAATCTATGGAGATTTTACTAACTTTGGATATTGATTTCTTCTACTTTATGATAGAAATTTTCAATGAAACTTGGTACCTAGAAGAATTTGATATCAATAAATTCAATTATATAGTTAGATTTCAAATCAAGATAGCGAAAATTAAGACATTCAATCACAAATATAGGTTGTTCATCAACTTGCACAATAGTACCTTCCAAGATTATTTCATAAAATTAAACAAATTTGACCATTAAATCTCAAAATAATTTATATAAAACTCTTTCTTACTCAACAAAAAATATAAGAAAAGGATTAGATAATTAAAAAGGTGCAAAACTTTAAGTAACTCACTATCATTGTTCATGTGAATAGTAGCAAGTAGCTTACTTTAATCAATTTAAGTTATAAGATTTGAATGAAAATTAAAAATCAAACATCTGGATCTTCTTTTCCTTGATGCCTTCTATCCAATGAATTAAATTTTAACGATTTTTGTCAAGTATCAAACCAGAAATCGACGTGCAAAGTACATCTATTCAACAGCCTGTAGTGCACTATTCGTCTTCTTAAACCTCCATTTTTGTCTGAATTTTCTGGCTTTTTTTCACTCCATCTTGGATATGGTATTTTCTAGATACTAGGAAGTCAAGTTGAATTCAATTTTTGATAATTTCCTTTTCCATTCTCTTTCCTTTTCTCCAAAGAATTCTAAATAAACCAAATTTCCTAATTTTAACTTAGTTTCCCATTTGAAAACTATTTCATCTCTCTTCATCCTTTTCACATTCCATTATTAAACATAAAATCCCTTAGCATTCTCAATTCTCTTGTGCTTATGGTTTGGATTTGATGCTTGAGGATTGAATGGAGTCTTTGGTTTTGATCTAGATAATTTGGATTGATCTTAGCTTTCCATTTTAATTTAAGCTTGATCAAAGATCTACGATGTTGATCAGCTTGACCTAACTGCATGGATCTTGATCTAGTACCTACAAAACAAATAAAATAACCTAATTAGTACTATACAATATTTAATTTTATACATACTTACCTCAGATCATCATCTAACCTTGAGAATTTACAAAATTAAGTTCAGATTATAAAATTTTAAATGATATATTTTCATATAATTTTCTAAATAACATCTTAAAAATATATCAAAATTCATGTTAAATTAGGGTAATTTATATAATAATAGACTCTTAACACATTGATTGTATTTGGACCAAATATCCATCCAAAAATGCATTCCATTGCCTCTTCTTGGAGCAAATCCAATACTATCTTAAAAAAATTAATAGTCTTCAAATATGTCCTTCCCGTTACAAAGAAAACGAGTAGTACATTCTTCTTCATATAATTTTAAGAGATATGCTATCCTAATTGAGTTGCAAGACTGATCCCCCAAACAGCATTGTGCCGAGTGTGTCCATAATAGATATTTGTTGGTGACATTGCATTCTCTTCTTAATTGGCAATTGATTAACTTCAAAAGCCATTTGTTTCTATTTAAAACTTCCAAAATAACTTAAAAGAAACTAATCGAAAGAGAGAAAAATCTTGTTTTTTTGCTTGTAATCTTGCACCTAAACCCTCATCTCCTCAAACAAATCCAAATCACACCTTGCTACTAATTTCTCTGCAAGAATAGGGAATATTTGAACTACTCATGTTTGAGAAAATAAAACACTTGTTGCCTAGAAATATGAAAAAAATCAATAAAAACAAATAAACAAGTTTCCAAGAAAGCACTTGATTTCATTTTATCAATGGAATGTCCACATTGACATTAGACTATAACCATGCAAGTAGAATCTCAATGGTCTACTTGATCCATCAATCACAGTTGCTCACATATTGTTCATTTCATCATTTAAATCCTAACTCCATTGGTGGTGTAAGTTAATCCTACAAGATTTTTAATCCCACAGTACTATTTGATACTCATCTCATTTTATTTCCCCATATGAATATAAGTATATCATGGATTTGAAGTAGTGCATCATTGTGGAACCCTGGATTTTTATAATATTTTTTATAATATAATAATAATAATAATAATAGTCGTAGTCAGGATCCCATGTTAAAAAAATTCTATTAATTATTTTATTAAAACATTTATCGAAAACCTCCGAGTGTTATTTTCTTTTTCAAAAACATCACAATTATAATTTAAAACATAATTTAATTTTGCAGTGATACAATTGAAACAATACATATGTTAAATCAACGTCAAAATCATCAGCACCTTTATTTTCAAAACAATAAATATCGAAAATACAATAATAATGTGGCTTAGGGTCTATCCATCATAACATCCCACCTAAATGTCCATCATATGTATAACTATCATAAACAAATCCATAAAATAAAGCTAAACAATCCATAAAGAAAGTCACATGGTACTCCATTTATAAACTCACGTCAATGTCTATCAGTCAAAGTAAAGAAATCTCCCACTGGTATCACAATCTCTTAACAGTCTTACCCTTCATGTTGTCGCGCTCTAAATCTAAGGCATTGCAAAACAAAGCAATGCCTCAGCAAGCTATTGCTTGTGTAGGTACATAGACATTTAATATAACAAAGATGGAACAAATTCAATGACAGTGGTGATATAATAAGAAGATCTATCATTTATGCAAATAAAATTATTATAATCAATGCTAACATAATGTCAAAGCATTATGTACGATAAAACATGCATTTCATGAATTTAAAACATGATATGAGCTAATGTAAATGAGCATACAATAATAACAGGGTACCCCAAGGTACATGGGTCCCACGAGCATCACATACACTCGTATCATCGATCATGAGTACTCATATCCAACTTTTGAGTGTCGTCACACCCAGGTGTATAATCACATCTCTGTTAAGTGTTCAATATTGGTCAAAATTCCCCTAATTTAGCATTCAATTAGATCATCTAACTGTTCAATGTTATAAAACTTAGATTGATTTTGAATTTAACTCCAATTGACCATCCAAACCTTAATTTGTCAAAATCAACTGTCAAATGATCATTAGAGCTCATTAAATGACAATGTACGATTCAGATGATTCTAATTTAGTCTTTTCTTTTGCAGATCAACCAAAGGACGCACGAACGGCTATGATTAAAAGTTAACGGTGCAGATCATTTTAAAAAGGATTGATGGGCCAGATCAACCGTAAAGATGGATTGGATAGTTTCCTAAACGATAATTGAGCTCAAGTGGAAATAGTGGACAAAAATGGCAACTTGCAAATCTGTAGGAGTTTCCAAAGTCAAGAGAGGGGACCCAAATTAGCAAGGAGAAAAAGGCAACCCCTTCCCCCACTTCTTTCTTTTCTTTCCTTCTTTTTCCTTTTTCCTCCTTTTCCTTTTTCCTTTTTCCTTCCTTTTCTCTTTTCTTTCTTTTTCCTTCTTTCCTTCCTTTTCCTTCTTTCTTTCCTTTTCTTTTTCCCTTTGTCATTCTCACGTACCCACTTTCCTTATTCTCTTTTTGCCTTCCTTCTTAACCGTACCCAACTCTCTCCTCTCTCCTCTATTCTCTCTTCTCATCTCTCTCCATTCTACCTTCTCTCCCCCTTCTTCTCCTTCTTACCCACTTCTTCTCCTCTCTTCCCATCTTCACACACAAAACCCACATCTTCTCCTCTCTTTGAAACTCTCCCTCTCTTCTTCCCCTCCTTCTCACCGCTCCCATCACAGCACCAGCTCCTTCCTAGCCAACCACATTGCTCCTCCTCCCTTCACTATCATAGCCCAAACCCATCACTGATCATTGCACGAGCAGCACCCCTTCTCTTTCTCCTCCTTCTCTCTCTCGTTCTTCTCCACCCAACTATCCGTGCTTCTTCCTCTCTTCTTCTGCCTCACCTCCCTTCCCTCTATTGTCACCGCCCGACATGCACCACTGGCACGCATCAGTGGCAGCACTCTCCAGCCCAACTTGCTAAAACACCCATGTTCACTTCTACCCTCTCTTTTCGTTCGTTCCCCACTTTCTCTTCCCAACTCTAGGCCACCTAGCACAGAACGGCCGTGGACGACGCCCATCATCGGCCAGGAGCTCCCTCGTCACTGCCCGCACAAGACGACTTCCCCAATCATTCATCTTCTCCGGCCAGGCATGAGCCGGATTTGTGCCAGACGAACTAGCATAGAGGACGCCCCACCTTCTCCTCCGGCTCCCTCTTCTCCATCTCCGGCATTGTTTCTCTGTCGTCGGATAGACCAGAGGTGAAAACCCAGATCTGGGTTTCACTTCCCCTCTCCTTTTTCCTCTTTTCCTCTTCTCTTTTCTCCTTTCTCTCTTCTCCTCCTTCGGTCGTTCTCCATCAAGTTTCCTGGTTTTTCTTAAAAGACTAGATTTTAACAAAATTCCAGTTTTGCCCCTCTCTCTTAAAATTCAATTCCATTTCTGTCCTTTTTTAGAAATTACATCTGTGTCCTGCTTTATTCTAGTTTTGTTCTATCTTCGTTTTTCTTATCCAGGAACTGTCTAATCTCTACCAAATCAATTAAGGCCTAACCCAATCAACGGGTTAGCCTTAATTAAACCATATCTTCAATTTCTCATTCGTTTCTTCTCCGATTTCAAATTAATTTTATAGAGTCATTCTTAGGACATCCCTAGACATAATCAATGCATCCAATCTTCAATCTAAAATTTATCAATCAATCTGAACCGTCCAAATCTTGAGAAGACAAATTAGCCCAAATCGCTTTGATTTTGATGAATCTGACAAATTCGACTGGTGGATCACTAATCAAGAATGTGTTGAAGATATTTGTAAAGGCGGATCAGTTTATAGAATACCAGAAGTGAAGATTTTGATAAAGATTGATCTAGGGAAGTAGTTTTTTCTCATTATTTGATTTTATTTATTTTATTTCAGAACTGGAAATTCTGTATTTTTGAGAATTTGATTAGATCTGAACATTGATTCTCATTTCAATAATTCCAGTAATTTTGAGTGATTTTTTTTTAAATCTTACATAATTAAATTTTATTCAAACTCCATCATTTTAAATCAAGTCCTCGTGGGATCAACCTGTACTTGCATAAGCTACACTACAATAGCCTGCGTACTTGCGGTTAAACAATCAACAAGTTTTTGGCGCCGCTGCAGGGGACTTGGAAAGGAGTTTTCATAAAATTTAATTAAAAATAAAAAAAATTAGGAATTGCAATTTTCAGCATTTTAGGAAAATTGTAGGTGCATTTTTCAATTGTTTTTAGGGCATAATCACCTTGTTTCTTGAATTTTGTACTAATTTCTAATTTTATTTTTTAGGAAATTGGAAAGTGGAGGAATTTGGCAAGTGGATCTTCACCAAAATGGAAACCTCCCTGCTTTCCTAGAATAGGACTTTTTTTTTTTCTTTTGAGTGAATCTTGTAGTGAGAACCCTTTGTAAATTGCAACTTCCATTTTAAATTTTAAAGGGTTGTATAATACAGGGCAAGTGTGGGATAAGGTGGCCCACACTTGATCTTTATCAGAAACCCCACTATGAGTTTCCTCACTCATTTATTTCCTAGATTAGGGTTTGCATTTAGAATAATTTGCATTGTTTGGTAGAGTAACTCATATAGAAGCATCTTTTATAATTGTTACATTTTAGGATTTTGCATTAATTTACTGCTTTTAATAGCATTCTTAGGGCATGTTTAATGTTTTAAGGTGATTTATATGCTGATCGAATTGCCATGGTGTGTGAAATTAATTAGTAAGGGCACCCTACCCTTATAAGATCAAGGGTGGATTTCATCACCACCTCTTGGCCCACTTAGGATAATCACCTCAAGCGTGCAAACCTTCCTTTTACATTAATTTAAAATCAATCAGAAGAGACCTATATGGCCATCACATGCTCGTAGGACCCTCTTAATAAGACGCGATTTATTGTCAGTTTAGTGGCTTTTGATCACTGTGGTTATTGGGGGTTACTTAATAGAGTCTCGCTCTTCCCCCACCTCCTATTGACGTTTGTTGAGGTTTAAACGCCTCCTTACACGAGGGTTGTATTAACCACCTTGGTTTGAACCTAATTGGTAAGCAGTAATCAACGCCTAAAGAGAGGAGGAGCGCTAGTCTAGGCTAATAAAAGCATCGCCCCCACAGAAAATCAAATATTTTGCTGCTTATTAGCCTTAGAATTATTTGAGTGTGCCCTTTTGTTTGCGCATCATTCTAGAAGTTAGGTTGCATCATTTAGGTTAGTTTTCTCAAAAACAAAACAAAAAGAAACTTCCCTTGTATGCACTTTTGGAGATGTGACAAAACCGGAAGGTTAGTCAAGTACGACCAAAAAGACATACAACAAGATCAGGCCACATCTATGACTAATCAACGCTCAAGGGGTAATTCACCCCATGGAAGTCAAGGGGCTCCACTCATCACGAATGAAGACCCACCACCTCTGATGGACGATGAATATCAACCTCCACCAAGGAGGAATAATCATCAACCAAATAGAGATTGGAGAAGAAACAATAGGGAGTGGGACTAGCAAAGTGAACATGGGGATGATAATATTGAGGGTCATCAAAACTTTCGTAGTAGAACTTTAAAAGACTACCTTCAGCCTACACGCACCAGCACACCATCATATGTAATTCTTCCTCAAAATGCTGGTGCGTTAGAATTAAAAAGGGAAGTAATCCAATTACTTCCCAAATTCCATGGTTTAGATAGTGAGAGTCCTTACTTGCACCTTAAAGAATTTGATGAGGTATGTAGTACCCAACGAACACAAAATGTAGGTCTAGATACTGTGAGGCTTAAACTTTTTCCTTTCTCTTTAAAGGAAAAGGCAAAAATGTGGTTTAATGCACTGCCATCAGGTTTCATAAGAACCTGGAATGAAATGACTAGGGAATTCTTAAAGAAGTTTTTCCCTACCCATAAAACAAATACGCTTCACCGCAAGATAATGAACTTTACCCAAAAGGATAAAGAATCATTCTATCAATGCTGGGAAAGGTTCAAAGAACTACAACTCACTTGCCCACATCATGGCTATGAACCATGGCGCATCATCGGCTTGTTTTATGAAGGACTAAATTTTGACATGCGCCAGTTTGTAGAGATGATGTGTAATGGTAACTTTCTCAACAAACAACCAGATGAGGCGGAGGAGTATTTGGAATGGCTAGCTGAAAGTGCACAAACCTGGGCTGACTCAGAAAGAATAGAACATATAGATAGACCTAAGCCCAATAACACCCATGCTAGGGGAGGCATGTATGCTATGTGAGAAAAAGATGATATCAATGCCAAAGTAGCATCCCTAGCAAGAAAAGTAGAAGCCACAGAAATGGAAAAGAAAAACTCAAATAAAGAAGAACAAGTGTGTAGCATTTGTGAAAGTACGTCACATCTTACTCAGGAATGTCCTACAATCCCTGCTTTTCAAGATGTACTTCATGATCAGGCTAATGCACTTAACACATATAAAAGACCTTTCTCCCCATATTCAGACACTTATAATCCCAACTAGAGAAACCATCCAAACTTTAGTTGGAAAAATGGACCTACTGCTATTTTTCCACAACCAGGACAATATCAACCTCATCAACAAAACCAAGGACTTCTTACCTTACCTTTTCAAACTCATCAACCTCCTTTTGGACCTTACTTGCCCCCACCTAAAAGGCATGTAGAGGATAATCAAAACGTTCAAAACTAGGAAAGGAAAATTTCTCAATTAGAAAGTCAAATAAAACAAACCAACCAGTCCATGAATGAATTAAAAAACATGATGAGTCAAATGATGCAAAGTATGGAAAAAGGAAAGTTCCCAGCTCAACCACAAGCAAACCCTAAGGGAGTGCATGCGGTTAGCACTAATGCATCTGATGAAACATTTAGCTCTACAATGGAACAAACTAAGGCTGTTAACATTCTTAGGAGTGGTAAAAGAATTGAGAAAGATGAGCCTCAAAAGACTGAAAAGGTAGAAAAATCCACGAAAGTTAAAGAAAACTCTAAACCAAAGGACCCTGTTTCACCTGTTGATCCATGTCCTATACTTGCTCCATTTCCTCAAAGGTTGCGTCAAGCCCCAAAGTCTGCCTCTAATGATAAGATTTTAGAGATTTTCAAACAAGTCAAGATCAACATGCCGATCTTTGATGCTATAAAACAAATCCCATTATATGCCAAATTCTTAAAAGACTTATGCACCATAAAGAGAAAATTGAATGTCCAGAAGAAGGCATTTTTTACTGAACAGGTTAGTTCTATTCTTCAGCACCATACACCACCAAAGTACAAAGATCTTGGTTGCCCCACTCTTACTTGCATTATTGGCAACTACAAGATTAACCAAGCTCTTCTTGATTTAGGATATAGTGTAAACTTATTACCATACTCAGTATATAAACAGTTAGGTCTGGGTGAACTGAAACCTACGTCTACTGCGCTCCAGCTAGTTGATCGTTCTGTAAAAATACCGAGAGGGGTAATAGAGGATGTGTTAGTCCAGGTAGAACAATTTTGCTTCCCTGTCGATTTTGTAGTTCTAGATACACAACCAGTGGTGAATGAGAAGAATGAAATACCAGTTATCCTGGGACGACCATTTTTGGCTACATCCAATGCCTTAATCAACTGTAGAAATGGTGTCATGAAACTATCCTTTGGCAATATGACATTAGAGCTAAACATCTTTAACATTTGTAAGCAACCTGGTGAAACTACTGATGATTTGCACAGTGTTAGCATGATCAATTCAGTTGTGCAAGATCTGTTTCAGTCATCTTCCTTGTTGGACCCACTAGAGGCCTGTTTGGCCCATTTTAATGAGTTTAATGAGGATGCATTAATAGAGGAAGTTAATGCCCTCCTTGATAATGTTCCTATCATGGAAACAGAAAAATGGAAACGTCCTTTCGAGGATCTTCCACTGAGGGAGTCCACTCCCCTTCCATCATTCATAGAACCTCCTAAGCTTGAATTGAAATCTTTACCATCAGATTTAAAACATGCCTTTTTAGGAGACAAAGAGACTTTTCCTGTAATAATTTCCTCCCAATTAGAAACATCTCAGGAGGAAAAGTTAATAGATACTTTAAAAGAATACAAAGGTGCTATAGGATGGACCATAGCTGATATAAAGGGCATTAACCCTTTAATCTGCACCCATAGGATATATTTAGAGGATGAAGCTAAACCATGTCGTCAAATGCAAAGAAGGTTAAATTCTAATATGAAAGATGTGGTTAGAGCAGAAGTCCTAAAGTTGCATGATGTGGGAATCATCTATCCTGTAAGTGATAGCAAATGGGTAAGTCCTACTTAGGAGGTTCCAAAGAAGTCTGGAGTGACAGTAATAACTAACGCCAACAATGAATTGATCCCTACCAGGGTTACTATTGGTTGGCGTATGTGTATCGACTATCGAAAGTTGAATGCTGTTACAAGGAAGGACCATTTTCCTTTGCCCTTCGTTGATCAAATGTTAGAAAGGGTTGCAGGACATCAATACTATTGTTTCTTATATGGTTATTCAGGGTATAACCAAATAGAAATTGCACCCGAGGATCAGGAAAAGACCACATTTACATGTCCTTTTAGCACTTTTGCTTACAAAAGAATGCCATTTGGAGTATATAATGCTCCCGCCACATTTCAGTGTTGCATGTTAAGCATTTTCAGTGATATGGTGGAGAGAATTTTAGAGGTTTTCATGGACGACTTTCTGTTTTCGGTAATTCATTTGAAACATGTCTTGAAAATCTACAAAAAGTCTTAACTCATTGTAAAGAAAAGAACCTAGTGCTTAATTGGAAAAAATGTCATGTCATGGTTCCTAAGGGAATTGTCTTAGGTCACATTGTGTCATCTAAAGGTATAGAGGTAGATAGAGCTAAAGTTGATCTAATTTCCAATCTACCCATTCCAAAATCTATTAGGGACATTCGCTCTTTCCTAGGTCATGCAGGATTCTATAGGAGGTTCATTAAAGATTTTAGTGCAATATCCAAACCATTATATTACCTCCTCACAAAGGATACTCCTTTTGAGTGGACTGAGGATTGTCAAGAAGCTTTTATAAAGTTGAAAGACAAGTTGACCACCGCACCTATCATGCAGCCCCCTGATTGGAGTCTACCCTTTGAAATCATGTGTGATGCCAGTGACTATGATGTAGGAGCTGTACTATGACAGAGAAAAGAAAAGAAGCCATAAGTCATTTACTATGCCAGTAGGACCTTAAATAGCACTCAAATGAACTATTCTACTACGGAGAAAGAACTCTTAGCAGTTGTCTTCGCATTGGATAAATTCAGGTCTTACTTGGTTGGATCTAAAATAGTCATATTCACTGACCATTCGGCCCTCAAGTATCTTCTTTCTAAGAAAGATGCTAAGCCTAGACTAATTAGTTGGATTCTCCCACTCCAAGAGTTTGACACTGAAATAAAAGATAAAAAGGGAGTAGAGAATGTGGTAGCTGACCATTTGTCTCGCCTAGTCCTAACAGAGCCTTTAGATGAGTTGCTAATTAAAGACACTTTCCCTGATGAGCAACTTTTTCATGTTTCTCATCCTCCCTGGTTTGTTGATATTGCAAATTATTTAGTCATGGGAAAAATTCCTGAACATTAGACTAAACAAGAAAAGCAAAAATTCTTTTCTAATGTTAAGCACTATTTCTAGGATGATCCATACCTGTTTAAATACTACCCAGATCAAATCATTAGGAGATGTGTCCCTGACTTAGAACAACATAGTGTTATCTCCTTTTGTCATTCAGAAGCATGTGGTGGACATTTTTTTGCCCAGAAAATAGCGGCAAAGATTTTGCAGTGTGGTTTTTATTGGCCGTCGTTGTTCAAAGACACACATGTGTTCTGTAAATTATGTGAGCAATGTCAAAAGTTAGGAGGAATAACCCGTAGGAATATGATGCCTCTAAACCCTATTCTTATCATAGAAATTTTTTATTGTTGGGGTATAGATTTCATGGGTCCATTCCCACCTTCTTTTGGCTACATTTATATCTTATTGGCCGTAGACTATATTTCAAAATGGATTGAGGCTATCCCATGTAGGAATAATGATCACAAAATAGTTCTTAAATTTTTAAAAGAAAACATTTTTCTAGATTTGGGACCCCTCGAGCCATTATAAGTGATAACGGTACACATTTTTGCAACAAACCATTTGAAGCACTAATGAAAAATATAATATTACACATAAAGTTGCAACATCGTATCACCCACAAACAAGTGGACAAGTAGAAGTATATAATCGGGCCATCAAACAAATCCTTCAGAAGACTGTTAATCCAGATCGTAAAGATTGGTCTCTTCGACTGACTGATACGCTCTGGGCTTACAGGACTTCACATTGCACCTTGATTGGTATGTCTCCCTATCATATTGTATACGATAAGGCTTGTCATTTGCCTGTGGAATTGGAACATAGAGCCTATTGGGCAATAAAGACATTCAATTTCAATATGAATAAAGCAGACTCACATTGCAAACTCCAACTTAATGAGTTGGAAGAGATCAGGCAAGAAGTTTATGAGAGTAATAGGATATATAAAGAAAAGATGAAAGTTTTTCATGATAAGAACATAATGAGAAAATCCTTTACTCCAAGCCAGAAGGTTCTACTTTACAATTCTAAGCTCCACTTATTTCCAAGTAAGCTTAGATCTCGATGGACCGGTCCATATATAGTAAAAGAAGTTTTTTCATATGGGACTGTCGAGATTGAGAATACTAGGACTGGTCATTCTTTTAAAGTGAATGGTCAACGTTTAAAGCCTTTCCTAGATTATGAGAATCCAGAAGTTGAGTCCACAACTCTGGAGGATCCTATTTATCAGGATTGAGTGGATTTGATACCTCTGTACCATATTTTGTATTTTTGTTGTTTTCTACATCACTCATATTCATTTTAGGTCCTACTTTTTAAACATTGAGGACAATGTTTCTGTCAGGTTGGGGGTGTAAAATTCTAGCAAATTCTAGTTTTTTTTAGGTTTTTAGGTGCTTTCCTTGTTTTTCCTTGTTTAAAAAAAAATTGAAAGAAAAAGTTGAAAAATGTTAGGTCATTTCCTTTACTATGATGAGAATTGGATTTTCTGAAGTATAATCTAGATAACTTTAGCTTGTTAATGGAATTGAATATGATTAATTCATCTTTTTACTCATTTTTTAAAGAATTCTATGAAAGCAAAGTCTCAGATCACATCTGTACACGCAGTTGCATATAGATAGTCTAGATTGATAAGTGACTATAACTTAAAGATTCTGAAGAAACTCAGTGGAGACCTATAACCTAAGTGAGTTTTTAAGCCATTCATTTTTTTGAGAGGTTATAAATATTCCTAATTTTCTTCAGCGTGCTTAAAGAAAATTGATCCCAAATTCTTAATTTTGGCTAATTACCTGAATAATTAGAATATTACCTTTAAAATTCTAGAAGTTCATTGAATTTGACAGATTATAGGAAACCTAGAAAATGATTTAGGCCATCCTTGTTTTAACCTAGAGATATAAAGCCTACCTAGAAATACTTTTACCACTAGTTAGCCAAATTAAGCCTTTTCTTTTGTCAACCAAATTATCCTTTACCCATATTAATCCAATATAGATTATCCATTACCCATTTTCTTTGAAAAATAAGTTAGAGAGGAATGAAGAAATATCTTTTAGTTGCAATGAAAGTAGAAAAGTGGATATCAAGAAAAGAAATATTCTTCAAAGTGATTCAAAAGTACTGAAATAGTCTGAAGAAAAGAAAGAAAAAAGAAGAAGTCTGAAGAATACAAAGAAAAGTGAAAAAAAAGAAATATTCACTTCATCAAAGAAAAAAAAAGAAGAAAAAAGTTATCAACTTTAGAAGACCTCTACTTATTTTTTGAAGAAACTTTGAATATCCTTATACCCTTTCTTTGGTACCTTGTCCTAAGCCTACGTTTTGTCCCAGTTAAAGACCTATTAATTCTAGGATGAATATAGTCTTGATAAGAAAATGAATGGATAGGATCTAAAAGAGTGATATTTCTAAATATTCAAAGGTAATGGCATCCATTCCCAAGGGATCAAAACAATAAAATTCCTTAGTAACTTCTGTTTTTCATGACTATATGTAAGATAATTTTGCTTTAATTGACTCTCTCACATAATTAAAAGAGAGATATGATTTGACCCCTTTATCTGAGAGATTTTGTTTCTGAGCGTATGTCATTAGTGATGATTGAGGTCAAAACATATTTTGGATGGAGTTCAAAAGTTAGAAGTTTACTTAGAGATTAAGATGATTCTATATGTAAACTATGCACACACACACACACACTTTGAGATTTGAGCTTCATTGGAATTACTTTGGCATATGGGTAGGGTTTTGAATTTTTCAGTCATTTTTATTAGTATGCTAAAGTGATGTGATTTATTGAAGATAATTCTCTGAGAAAAAAGAGGAGTTGACTTAAAAATAAAATTTGAAATCTTGAAATTTGGTTTTTCCCATGTTTTTCTCGGGACTAGCAAAATGCTGGTTGGGGGGTGTGTTAAGTGTTCAATTTTGGTCAAAATTCCCCTAATTTAGCGTTCAATTAGATCATCTAACTGTTCAATTTTACAAAACTTAGATTGATTTTGAATTTAAGTCCAATTGACCATCCAAACCTTAATTTGTCAAAATCAACGATTAGATGATCATTAGAGCTCATTAAATGACTAATGTACGGTTCAGATGATTTTAATTTAGTCTTTTCTTTTGCAGATCAACCAAAGGATGCACGGATGACTATGATTAAAAGTTAACATTGCAGATTATTTTAAAAAGGATTGATGGACCAGATCAACCATAAAGATGGATTGGATAGTTTCCTAAACGATAATTGAGTTTAAGTGGAAATCGTGGACAAAAAGGGCAACTTACAAATCTGTAGGAGTTTCCAAAGTCAAGAGAGGGGACCCAAATTAGCAAGGAGAAAAAGGCAACCCCTTCCCCCACTTCTTTCCTTCCTTTCCTTCTTTTTCTTTTTCCTCCTTTTCCTTTTTCCTTCTTTCCTTCCTTTTCCTTCTTTCTTTCCTTTTCTTTTTCCCTTCGTCATTCTCACGTACCCACTTTCCTTATTCTCTTTTTGCCTTCCTTCTTAACCATACCCAACTCTCTCCTCTCTCCTTTATTCTCTCTTCTCATCTCTCTCCATTCTACCTTCTCTCCCTCTTCTTCTCCTTCTTACCCACTTCTTCTCCTCTCTTCCCATCTTCACGCACAAAACCCACCTTTTCTCCTCTCTTTGAAACTCTCCCTCTCTTCTTCCCCTCCTTCTCACCGCTCCCATCACAGCACCAGCTCCTTCCTAGCCAACCGCATTACTCCTCCTCCCTTCACTATCATAGCCCAGACCCATCACTGATCATTGCACGAGCAGCACCCCTTCTCTTTCTCCTCCTTCTCTCTCTCGTTCTTCTCCACCCAACTATCCGTGCTTCTCCCTCTCTTCTTCTGCCTCACCTCCCTTCCCTCTATTGTCACCGGCCGACATGCACCACTGGCACGCATTAGTGGCAGCACTCTCCAGCCCAACTTGCTAAAACACCCATGTTCACTTCTACCCTCTCTTTTCGTTCGTTCCCCACTTTCTCTTCCCAACTCCAGGCCACCTAGCACAGAATGGCCGTGGACGACGCCCATCATCGGTCAGGAGCTCCCTTGTCACCGCCCGCACAAGATGACTTCCCTAGTCATTCATCTTCTCCTCCCAGGCATGAGCCGGATCTGTGCCAGACGAACTAGCACAGACGATGCCCCACCTTCTCCTCTGGCTCCCTCTTCTCCATCTCCAGCGTTGTTTCTCTGTCGTCAGATAAACCAGAGGTGAAAACCCAGATCTGGGTTTCACTTCCCCTCTCCTTTTTCCTCTTTCCCTCCTTCTCCTTCTCCTTCTCCTCTTCTCTTTTCTCCTTTCTCTCTTCTCCTCCTCGGGTCGTTCTCCATCAGGTTTCCTGGTTTTTCCTAAAAAACTAGATTTTAACAAAATTTCGGTTTTGCTCCTCTCTTAAAATTCAATTCCATTTCTATCCTTTTTTAGAAATTACATCTGTGTCCTGCTTTATTCCGGTTTTGTTCTATCTGCATTTTTCTTATCCAGGAACTGCCTAATCTCTACCAGATCAATTAAGGCCTAACCCAATCAACGGGTTAGCCTTAATCAAACCAAATCTTCAATTTCTTATTCGTTTCTTCTCCGATTTCAAATTAATTTTACATAGTCATTCTTAGGACATCCCTGGACATAATCAATACATCTAATCTTTGATCTGAAATTTATCAATCAATCTGAATCGTCCAAATCTTGAGAAGACAAATTAGCCCAGATCTCTTTGATTTTGATGAATCTAACAAATTCGACTGGTGGATCACTAATCAAGAATGTGTTGAAGATATCTGTAAAGGCATATCATATTTTAGAATACCAGAAGTGAAGATTTTGATAAAGATTGATCTAGGAAAGTAGTTTTTTCTCATTATTTGATTTGATTTGTTTTATTTTAGAACTGAAAATTCTGTATTTTTGAGAATTTGATTAGATCTGAACATTGATTCTCATTTTAATAATTCCAGTAATTTTGAGTGATTTCTTTTTAATTTTACATAATTAAATTTTATTCAAACTCCATTATTTTAAATCAAGTCCTCGTGGGATCGACCCGTACTTGCATAAGCTACACTACAATAGCCCGTGCACTTGCAGTTAAACAATCAACAATCTCCATGCTGATCATGCCAGCATATAGAATAAGAGTATGGACTGTCATGCTGTAGTGGCAACCCTCCAGGGTTTCAACCACCGCCGCTCCTCGTCAACACTATAATGGGAGACTTAACGTCCGTCTCCATGGAAAGGCTCGGACTGGTAGTGTGGACTATCCATGTTACTAAACCCCTACAGAAAGTCATCTGTGGGGTGTCTATCATATCACAATCATATCATAAATCTCGGAGGGTGGCTGGCTGGCCCTACTCCCTCTTAGCATGACATCCACTGAGTGAGAGCACCCGTCATAAAACCCAAAACACAAAAAAACATGTATCTAAAAAACGAGGAGCACTCGTAGCTCACAATCCCCAAGGCATGCCCCTCATCCCGGGGTTAGCCTCTAAAAGGACCAATCACTAAGCCTTCGCTTTCCTATCTCATGAAAACCCATCAGTTTCAATGATGCAATAAGAAAAGAAAATTTCTAATTTTGCATAAATATGTAATATCGATATCATGAAATCATCAGTCATAATCCATTCAATATATTGTTAAAATCAAATATCAATCATAATATATAAAATTCTGAGCTTCACAAATTTTTGACTAATTTAAACAATGCAATTTAAATCACAGTCAATCATGATGCTATACAAGGTTTTAAAATCAAAACAAAATATTAAGTGTCGTCACCTACCTCTATGTGAGATTACTCAACTTGAGTGTATAATCCTCTTATCTTGTACGTTCTGATGTACCTGTCAATACCACAATACTATTTGATGTTATTTATTTTATCATAAGGGAATTTACGGTGATCCAACTGTTGGATCATTCTCCAAGATTTTTTATTATGATTTGGTTCTTAATTTGGTCTCATCTCATGTTTATCTGTTTGTTTTTATGTCTAACTAACGTTAATACATTAATATGATTGTTAGATCATCCTCAGATCAATAATTTCTCAAGATCTAATTCAGACCAATGGTCTAGATCAATTTCTAAAGTAATCACACTAATATGCCCATTAGAACCCTTATTTATTGTCATACTTTATCTCATTGTTCAAATCTTGAGGCCTGATCACCCTTTGATTAGTCAGTTCTAAGTTATTAATATTTTATAATTTAATTAATTTAAAAGTGATCAAATGTAGGTTTTCAAGCTAAATTTAGGTCCGCAACGGATGTTTCTGATTGTGATTTAGACCTCGGTAGCTCTCAAAATCAAGTGTTTTGCAAAAATACTTCATAAATTAATATTATTAATTTATAGGGGGTCGGGAGGTGCGTTTGCACCTGTTTAAACTAGGTTACATTGGCGCTACGTAGAAACCGGCGCTGGGGAAGACAATCGGAGTCCGGTAGTCGCTAGTGACCCCACAAGTGTCCAAATTTCATGATTTTTGCACAATTTTTCTTGGAATTTCATGTATTTTCTATTTTCAACACTCATTTGGCTTGATTTCGCTAAAAACTAAGATTTTAACTCAATTTTTCTCATGTTCCTAAAATTTTCCTACGTACTGTTCTTCGCTATTTTCGACATCATCCACTGTCAGATTTTCCTCAAACTTAAAGGGTTTGTTCTTGGGTTCCTTATGCACTAGATGGACTGTCCGATCTTTTGTTTTAATGATGTTTTAACAACCTATTTGTGTTCCAACAGTAGCATATACAGATTTTTAGGAAAAACAATTCCGACTTTCATGGACGTCGTTGATGTATATACTACACATGTAAAGGGGGATTAGTGGGTTAGGCCTTACCTCGATCAGCTGGGCGGTTGTTGACGCTGCCGAATGCCCAGTTATCAGAAAAATGTGACTTTTCAGAGGTTAGGGTTTAAGGAAAGGACGCGATGGAGAAGATATTGAGAGGAGCAGACTAAGGGAGAGAGAGATTATGCTGGGGAAGAGAAAGGGAAACTCTTCCCTTATACGCCTTTCCCTCCTATTTTTTTGGTGAAATCGTTGGATCTTATAAGGGGGGATGGAAGGGGTGCCGTGTAACACCCCGGATTTTTAAGACAATTTTTTTTTTTTATAATGGCATTTTAAATAAGAGCATTTGGGATCCCATGAGAAAAGATTTATTTAACATTTTACTAAACCTATCTTAAAAACTCCGGGTGTTAATTTTCCTTTCACAAAATGGCGTACATGTAATTTAAACATAAATAAATAATCCACGTATAAATCAACGTCAAATAAATAGGCGCCTTTATTTTAAATCAAATAAACGTTCAAAAGACAATAATAATATGGCCCAGGGTCTATCCATCATAACATCCCACATAAATGTCCAACATATGTCCAAAGATCTAAATCACATCCCAATATAAAATATGCAGTCCATAATAAAAATCCAAATGATAATCCTGTTTAATGACTCACATAACTGTCTAATACTATAGAAAAATGGTCTTCAGCTCTCACGGCTTCTCAACATGACCTTGCCTTTCTGTTATCGCTCGAGATCTAAGGCATTGCAAAACAAAGCAATGCCTCAATGAAGTATCGCTTGTGTAGGTACATAGACAATTAATGTAATAAATGCAAGAAATAATGAACAATACTGATGAAAAATCTAACATTTATGAAGATAGTGATATCATAATGCCATGTTCAATAAATGCCAATTTATTCCATATGCTAAAACATGAAATTCACGGAGTTAAAACATGACATGAATCAATAAAATGGAGCATACATCAGAATAAGGGCACCCTAATGTAATGGGTCCCACCACATCGCACTTAACATCACGATCGAGTACACGTAGTCCCGACCTCGAGTGTCGTCACACCCGGGCATATCATCCATAACCATGCTCATCATACATGCACACATAATAAGAATATGGGCCATCATCTTGCCGGTGGCAACCCTCCATGGGTATCAACCACGCCGCTCCCCGTCGACAAGTAACGGGAGACTTAACGTCTGTCCCCATGGAAAGGCTCGGACCGGTAGTGTAGACTATCCATGTTACCAAACCCCTACCGAATGCCATCTATGGGCGGTGTCTATCATATCACAAACTCATCACATCATAATCTCGGAAGGTGGGTGGCCACTTATCCCTCTACATGACGCCCAGGGCGAGAGCACCCGTCATCAAATATAAAACACGGAAATCATATGTATATGCTAAAACTCAAGAGCACTTATAGCTTGAAATCCCCAAGACATGCCCCTCTCATCCCGGGGTTAGCTTCTATAAAAGGACCAAATTTACTAAGCCTCTATACTCATTTCCATGTAAATCCATGCATTTTCTATATATATAATAAGAAATAAATCTACAATTAAGCATAACTAATTAACATCATGCTTGTAAAAGCATTTTAAATAAGTTTATTCGGTAAAAGAATTCAATTTGGAATAATCATCACATGCCTTGATGTCGCATGAAATCCATGGTAAATAAAAATCGCAATTTAAAACACAATCACACATGATGCTATGTTTAAACATGGTTTAAAATCAAGTCCAATCATTAGTTGTCGTCACCTACCTCGGTGTGAGATCACTACTTTGCTAATAACTCCCTTTAATTGGTATATTCAAGTGCACTGTACATGTCACATCACTATTTTAAAATTTTTCTAAATAAAAAGTGGTCATTTCTAAGTTTTTAAGTTAAAACTAGGTCAGCGTCGTCAATACGGTCACAACGCCTCTTCCCGATCATGATTTGGACCTCTCTAGCTCCCAAAAATCAAGTTTTAGTGAAAACTACACTAAAATGGGGCTGCGGGACCACCATAAGGTGGTTTAAAACCGGCGGCGCCTCTTTTTCCGCCGGTTTACACCGGCGTACACTGCGCACGAAGGCGCACGGCGTCGCAGACGCCGCACGGGACGCGCGCCGTGCTTCTTCGGCCGTGACGCACGCGCGTGCGTCACGGTGCCGCCAGAACGCGCCGCGTCCGGTCCCACCGCGACGGACCCACCGAGGGCCGTCCCGCACGCGCGCGCGCGCGCCGCGCACGCGTGCGGCGATGACGTCATACGACGTCGTCTCTACGTGCGTCTCCGCGTGCGTCACCCGGCGTCGGCGCAGGGCGCCGGCATGGCTGACGACGCCGGAGAAGACAACCGGATTCCGGTCGCCTCCGGCGGAGCTACAGAGCTCCGTTTTGCGTGATTTTTGCTCCATTTTCTTCAGAATTTTCTCTAGAATCCATTTATGCCCTCCTTTTGCACTGATTTTTCCAAAAACCATGTTTTTTAAACGATTTTTCTCAAGTTCCTAAAAACATCCCTGAGTCTTGGTTTTTGAGTTTTATGGGCAATTCCACCGTTGGATCACTCCCAAATTTAAAGGGTATGCTCTTGGGTCTCATGTGCACTAGTTGGACGGTGCGATTTTCAAACGGATTAGGTTTGATCCGTGAAATCACGCTCCAACAGTAGCGTGCACAAAGTTCCTAAAAATCTGATTTTTTTCCTAATTTTTAAATACTTTCCTAATTAATTTTCTAATTAATAAATACAGAAAAACACGGTTTTGAGGCTTACCTTGTGCCTGATCGGGGTTTGCTCGTGTTGCCGGGGCTCCACTCGCTGGAAACTTCAGATTTTTTGCAGGTCTAGGGTTTTGCGTATCATTCATGGAAAACGCTCAAAGTGGAGCGTTTTGGCTCCTAGAGGAGCATAGATATAGGGTTTTAGAGTCTTGGGGAAGAGAAACTCTTCCCCACACGGCTCTTCCCACGTCTCTCCGGCGATTTGTGGATGGTAGAGACGTGTGTAGACAGGGGTGCCGTTATCAATTTGGACCCCTGTGTAACACGTTTCTGTCAAAAGACCATTTTGCCCTTACAACTTTGACGGCTCATAACTCCCTCGTTTGAGCTCCGTTTCTCGCGTTCTTGGTGGCGTTGGATTCGTATCGACGAGCACTTTCTAATTATTATGTTTTCAGGAAAGAATTTCATCCATAAATTTTTATTTTAATTTATTTAATAATTTCCTATTTTTATCTTAAAAATTAAGGATATTACATGCCGTTATCAAAACAGCCCATTCAAATTATCAAATTGCCCTTACAAGTTCAATGGCCCATAACTTTTTCGTTTGAGCTCTGTTTTCTATGTTTTTTATGTCGTTCGAATCCTATCGACGTGTACTTTCTAATTTTCAAGTTTTTAGAACCAATTTCTAGGTATAAATTTTTAATTTAATTTATTTAATTTATCACTATTTTAATATTAAAATTGAGGATATTACAATTATATCCCTTTAAGGGAAGTAGGGTGCTTGCATGTTGAGGGGACTGTCTCCATAATATGCTTAATAAGGATTTATGTTGAGTGAGGATGTATCCCAAGGATGCATAAGGAAATGGTTTATATACAAAGACCTATTAGTTGTGTGGTTACCAATTTAAAAAAGAAAAAGAAAATATAACCTTGTAGACTTATAGGATGGATGCTCATAATTTTCTATTAGCAATTGAAAATGGAGTCCTGTAAGATTTAGCACACTATGACATGCAAACAAGTGAACCCTCCATTTTATGAAATAGGATGACTTTTTTTAAGATCTAAACCGTTCATCTTATTTGTCTTACGAAAATTAATAGGCCATGAAAAATGAAGCATTTGTATGATTGTAACCTGTTGTTTTTAGTCTTTGAATAAAATTAAAAAACACTAGAATGCTTTAGTGCGCGAACTCTTGTTGGGACTATTTAAATAAATGTGGAGCTCCATGATTAAAACTATTTTTTTTCATCTTCTCGGTTTTAGCATATATAAATTGCACTGTACGAAAATTCTCTGTTTGATGATTCTAAGACTTTGATTTAGGAGGCTTTATTCATGTACACAGAGTGCTTCCTTTTTCATCTCTAATGGTCCGTCTAGAAGCAAGAAATTGGAGACATTTTTTTATTTTTCATAGATCTAAAGTTTCGTACATGACTCATCCATAACAAGGCCAACTGAATAAGCGGTTTGATCATTAAATAAGTGGCCTCCACCATACTTGTAGGGCCTCTAGTCTTACTAAATTACAAATAAAAACAATATTCTACACCTCTTCATCTACCGCCAACATAAAGTAATATCTCTCAACTATGAAAACTAACTTTTTAATACCTAAACTATTAAAAGATTTGGGATGCCAATTCCGCTAGTTTTTTTGACGGAACGGCTGTGGAAAGAGTCTTCCGGATGAAATTTTGTTAGTTTAGGCATTGAAAAGTTAAGATCAGAGGGACTACAGCATTGTTTCTTGGAGTTCTAAAATGGAGGGTAATCAAAATAGCTGAAAAAATAATTAGTGATAGGATCATCAAGATGACGTGACATATTGGACGAGGCCCATCTGTGGCAAGTTGATTAAGACGAACGGTTCAGATCGTTCAAAAAGGTCAGCTGAAATTATACTTTTGAAACAGACTCTAATTAAGATAGTCAGTGCAAGCTAAGCTAGCTCATTGAGTCCACAACTGCTAAGAAACTTCCTTGGTAAGCACGTTTCCTTCTTTCTTCGTCTTGACGAAATGTGAGAAAGACAGACTATTAACCAACGTCATCGATCCTTCTTTCCTATAAAGCAGTGCCGACATGAAAAACCAAAAGAGATAGGAAAATCTTATCCTTCACATACTCTAATCCCTTTTTGCTAATGCTCTCGCTTAATAACCGTGGATGTGGTGGGGCACCACTACCGAAGTGAAGCTTTCACCTCTTAGATTGTACTCGCAGGTGAGATTAACGAACCCAAAGGAAATAGATAGAGAAAAGTTGCGGTTTCGTGGCAAAGGAAGAGAAAAAGCGGGAGAAAAAAAGAATCGCCTGACAACAGCCCGCAACAAACTGTACGGAATGAAAATAATATGCGCGTGGGAAAAGGAGAAGAAGCCTCCACGACGGGACCCAAGGGAAACGCGTCTGAATCCTTTTCCGCTTGCTTTCTACTTCGAATCAGAATATTTCCTAGTAGTTATTACACCGTGTTTCAGTACATGTCATATCTTATGATCCTGACTTGGTTGTCCGACGGTGCGACCCCTAGTAGTCATAAAATCTAAAAAGATAAAAGATAAAAAATACAAAAATATATACACTGAAATATGTGATTTGAGGTATATTTATGGATTATATCAATATTATTATCTTTTTAATTAAAAAAGTAGTCATATAAATTTTTTTTGTACACTATAAAATCTCATGTCATGCAAATATATATATATATAAGAGTAGTAATTTGAATTATTTCATATAGATAAAAAGAACATATGATATTTGATTAGTTAAAAAAAGTAAAAAATTAAAAAAAAATTAATTAATTTTTTTATCCTCCAATCAAATGTCACATGCTGTTTACACTGAT
The DNA here is from genome assembly GCA_035236585.1 of Warburgia ugandensis. NCBI lineage: Eukaryota > Viridiplantae > Streptophyta > Magnoliopsida > Canellales > Canellaceae > Warburgia > Warburgia ugandensis. The sequence goes on along the minus strand of CP141136.1, from coordinate 62,010,650 downwards.
GTTATTAGGTAAAATTAACTTTATACATTGGCAAAAATATAATTGTCCCCTCCCATATTACAAAATAAAAGCTATTTGCCTTTTCTTTTTGGTGCTCCTAACTACGCCCCCAGCCCATGGCGGGGACGTGTTGCCCCTTTCAGCCCTAATGAGCAGCTCAAACTAGTGTTAGGGGATTTCGATCTTTAGACTGCCCATTTGTAGCACAACATAATTTGATATGGACATAATAAGATCAAGTCTTTACATTGCAATTTGGCCCCCATGTTTGGATAACATGAGTCATTCATCTCGATTGTTGTCTCAGGATCAAATGATCTTAACCGTCCAATAAATTATCTTCTTTACAGAGAAGATGAATTGAGGAAAGAGGGTTTTTAAGGTCTTTACTGGCACAGATAGTCAAAAGGAAAACAGTGAATCAATAGGGTTGAATAATAAGGTAAAGAGGTTCATGCCAAGCAACTTCTTTTGGAGAAAGAAGGCAAGGCAGAGGGGAAGGCATTGGACTTTTAGCCATGCCCATCTTTTTCTCCGTCGTTTCCTTAACAAACACCTCAATTAAAAACAGACTTGATTCTGCTCAGCGATTCTGACTATGCACTGTACCGTATCCTCCCTCCACCAAACCTACCGTTTCTGCTTTTCCTCCCCCTAGCCAACGAAAATCACTAAGAAAAACATAAAGCATCCAAAACTTTACCTCGAACTGACCCTTTTACCCTCCCGGAATGTTCCAGTAGTCCACTGCTTCGTGGTTAAGTGAGAATTCGTAGCCAGGGATCATACGGAAAGCATCCAATCAATGTGGGCCGTCCTCAAGAATCAAATTTGGCAATCACAGCCCCGCAATAATCATGACACTTGATTTACGGGGTATGATACGCGGGATTTGACTACAGATGGAAATCTTGAGGAGGACGCAAGGGCGTATTTTGGTCATTTAAAACTCTCTCTCACTTCCCTCTCTTACTCTCTCCCTCGCTCTCTACTTTCCTATATAATTCCGCTTGCTTGCTCTTGTTTCCTCTGGAAATCGCCAGTCCATATTGCTTGCAGAGAAGAGAGACTCAATTCACTGTTTGTTGGTTCATCGATGGAATACCACGCAAATCGAGGAAGAGGGAATGACCACAGAGGCAGAGGGGGAGCAAGAAACAGAAACAACAATGCGCAAAATCCATGGAGGGGTTCTCGCCCTCCTTCTCAGGAGCCACCGATGCACGGAAACCCCAGGCCGAATCCCGGTCAAAGTCCAACTTATTGGGGCCGAGGTGGTGGCCGAGGCGGCAGAGGAGAAACTGATCCACAGATGTACGGAAATCCCAGGCCGAATCCCGGTCAAAGTTCAACTTATTCCGGCCGAGGTGGTGGCCGAGGAGGAACTCAGCCAACATCTTACGGAAGCCCCAGGCCGAATCCCGGCCAAAGTTCCGGCGTGGGTGGTGGCCGCAGCGTCGGAGGGGGAACTGGGCCACCTTCTTACGGAAGGTCCAGGCCGGATCCCGGCCAAAGTTACGTCGTGAGTGGTGGCCGCAACGGCAGAGGAACTCCACAGTACCAACCCGTCAGCCGGAATACGGGTTCCACGGAGACCGGTAATTGCCTATTTCGATTCGTAAGAGTGTTATTTTTGTTTTGTATTCTTCAATTTCTGGCGTGCTCGGGGCCGTTGGATTTTCTGGCTTTGGTAGTTCCTGTTTCCGGCCATTTCCATGGTTTATATTGTGGTGATAGATCCACCTTGAAGTTAAAGATCACGGCGGCTGAAGCGCTAATTGGGCCTGTGTTGGGTAATTAAGCACTCTGGGCCATCTTAGAGCCCCGAAAATCTGATGCATGAACGGTAGTGATTTTGTTTTTGTTCGTTGTAAGAACTTTTCGAGCCATCCATTTGATATCTCGGATTGGGAAAATCTGGGATTGCCCAATGGGAAAGGTTTTTTAGCGCGATCGATGTCTTGAATCACTGAAAAGCTAAGGCCCAGCTGCTTATTTACTGATCCATGACGTTTATCTTCTTTGTCTCCCATTTTTGGCCTTCAATCTGACGGTTGAAAATGAGGACGCCTAACAAATGGCTTGGATCATTCAACAAAGGAGGCTCACTTTGTCATCACATCACTGCCCTTTTTTATCTTGCTGAAAGCTATCTATTACAATAAAAATTTGCCGTTGGTTCTCCGAATAATTTTTTTAATGCGGTGCTTAATTTAAGTAATTTCCTGAGAGCTACATATAATGGACGGCAGATCTGGGAGGTATGAGTGGGGCCCATAGTTCAATTATCAGAACCATTTTACCTGGTACGGATGGGTACTATGTAGACGCTGTCCATAATCTGTGGATTCTGAGGGTTTGATTTTTGTTGGGTTGGTTGATGAAAGTCAGCAGTTGCTTTTCTATTTTCTAACCATTCCCTTGAAGGCCAGGCATTTGAGGCATAGAATTGTGAAATGGGTCCTTTTTCTGGTGCACCCCCATCTTTAGTAAGGGAAAATGGAGGCTCGGAATTATATGATTGTGGTTGAATTCTTGGTGACATGCCCAATAGAACCCGTGGCTTGGATCTTTGAAAAGATGGCACTCACTTGTGTTTTGCCTCTTTATAGCAATTTGGACGTATATGAAGCCATATGGTTGAGAAGGATTTTTAACTGCCAACCAAATGGTTATCTTTTGTTATGACATTATTGAATTGAAAGACCGAAAAGACGACCATATGTCAGAAATGATCATGTAACTAATGCTGCTTCTGATTGCAATTGCATCTCAATCATCTCTCCCAACTCATTGTATTGCAATGTGATGGCTGTCAAGATGCAATTAGATAACCGAATTTAGACCAAGTAACATCTTGGATTCTCTACCATCATGGAGTTTAATATATGCATTAGTTCCTCATCTAGTTTCAGATTTCCAGTCATTAGTTTACGAGCTTAACTGATTTCTATAACTTGTCTGCTTCTAGCTTCACATGGATTATGCAACATCTTCTGGTTTGTATGCTATCCATATAAGTTGGAAGTTGTTAACGCCTCAATGAACCTCAAATTTTCAGTAATGAGTTTACAAGCTTAACATATTTCTATACTTCACAGGTCTTCTAGGACCAGTAAAACGGCCAGACAAGGGTGGCCAGTCTGCAACCAGACTGCTGAAGCTTCTTGTCAACCACTTCAAGGTGAAGTTCGATCCCCAAATGGTGATCCTTCATTATGATATTGACATCAAACTGGAGAAACAAGAAAAAAACAGGGCTATTGCTGAAGTTACCAAGTCGGATGCACTTATGATAAAAAACAAGTTGTTTGCAGACAACCCGACACAATTTCCCTCATCATGTATTGCCTATGATGGCATGAAGAACATCTACAGTGCAGTTGAACTACCAACTGGAATTTTCAAAGTGGTAGTATCAAAGGGCGTGGACATCAGTCCCCGTACCTACACGTTTGCGATACAGCTGGTGAAGTCATTGGAACTCAACCGAATCCATGAACTCACTGAACCATCCATACCGCGTGAGGTCTTCCAGGGAATTGATGTGGTCATGAGGGAAAACCCAAGTAGGACTAGGTTTTTTATTGGTCGTGGATTTTATTCCAAACAAGTGGAGGGTGGTTGTGAACTTGGCAGGGGGATTATAGCCTCTAGAGGGTTTCAACAGGGTTTGATGCGCACTGCTCAGGGTTTAGTCCTTCGCTCTGATTACTCTGTTATACCACTTCGAAAACAAGAACCAGTGTTGACATTCCTGCAGGAACATGTGCGCTATTTTGACAAGAATGTTCCATTGAGTAATGCCAAGCTTAAGAGAGATGTAGAGTTTGCCTTAAAAGGATTGAAGGTGACGGTCAATCATAGGAGGACTAAACAAAAATATGTGGTTAGGGGGCTAACCAGATCTCCTGCATATGGTACGGAATTCCCTATTGATGATCCAGCTGATGTGAAGTCAAAGAGAATGGTGCGAATTGTGGAATTTTTTGCAGAGAAATATGAGAAGGATATTTTGTATAAGCATCTTCCTTGCCTGGATTTATCTAGGAATAACAGGATGAATTATGTGCCTATGGAGTTCTGTGAGTTGGTGGAAGGACAGAGGTTTCCAAAGGAGCGTCTGCCCAAGGAAGTTGACCAGCAGCTGAAGAAAATGTCTTTAGCTTCCCCAAGTGATAGAAGAAAGCTTATCTGTGACATGATTGAAGCAAATGATGGGCCCTGCGGGTATGCACTAGCTCACCTTGATGTTTATTTGAATACTGTTCGTCTTTAACTTTGAATTCTTTTCTTTTTTTTTAAATTCCCTAAGGGATGCATGGTATGCTTATAAACTTTTATTTGTTTTTTCATTCCCTAAGGTATGCTCGTTATAACTATAAACTCTTGTTGATTGTTTCATTCTCTAAGGTATGCTTGGTACAATTACAATATCCCTTTCATTGAATTATCCGTTATTAGCTGCTTATTAAGAAGGAAGACATTGTGTCTGTGGATGGTTGCTTTATCCCCACAATATTTATCCTTTTAAACATAAATTAAAATTAGTCAAGAACAAACATCCCAATGTTTTGGGGCTGCAAATAATAATAGATTACCATCTGTAGATAAATTTATCTTTGATTTTGTTATTCATGTGCCAAACACCTCCCAAGGAATGATCTTAGTTAGCATATGAACCATATGAAGCACCCAGTGTCTACACCATCTCTATCACCCAGCTGGTACCCTTCCCCCTTTCTCTAAGAAGTCTACTAATCAAATAGCGAATCCTTATATTTTATTTAAAAGTATAAAAGTAGTGATGTTTGTAGGTTGGAATAGTTGTAGATTTTGAAACTGCATGAACAGCTGCTGATTGTAGAGAGCCATGAATCAGTTCTGTGTTTATTTGCTTTTGGCCAATGTGCAAAACCTGGTTGGGCTGGTTACTAGTATCCAAAAGCTTGGAGCTTTCATTGAATAGGCCCAGTTGAATTGAGAAGGGGAACCAATTTAAGATACAAGGATGGTCATCTTGGAAGTTGCTGGCCTGTCCATAAATCTCGTTCCTTACTTGGCCAAATTGTTTCCTATTTACTTTTACCTTTTGGATTTTCTTTCTGTGTTTCTTACTGTCCTTTATATATATATATTTTTATAGGGGAGACATTGCCAAAAATTTTAGTATTACTGTCAGCAAAGAAATGACAGAAGTGAGTGGTCGCGTTCTCAAAACTCCTAGTTTGAAACTCCGGGATGCCAGGGAGCAACCCACCAAACTCACACCTCAAGGAGACTGCCAGTGGAACTTCCTTAACAACAAGGTGTTGGATGGCAAGCAAATTGAGCGCTGGGCAATCCTGGACTTTAGTCAAAATTCAAGCAATTCTTGGCATGAACCTTTGCGTGGTGAACCATTTGTTAAAAATCTTGTGCAACGCTCCAACAGCCTCGGCATCCGCATGAAAGAGAGTCCTCTCTTTTACTTGCCATCTGACATGAACACACTTTCAAACAATCTTGAAATCTCTAAAACCTTGAAAAAGGCCTTTGAGCTTGCAGATAGAAGATTGCAGATTCTTATCTGTGTGATGGCGGATCGTCATGATGGCTACAAGAATCTGAAACTAATATGTGAGACTGAGATTGGGATAGTAACTCAGTGCTGTCTGAGCCAAATTGCCAACAAGCAAAGAGACCAATACTTTGCAAACCTTGCGGTCAAGATCAATTCCAAGGTTGGAGGCAGCAATGTAGAACTCTTTGATTGCCTTCCTCGCCTTGACATGGAGCAACATGTAATGTTTATGGGTGCTGATGTTAACCATCCAGGAAGTGGGGACGCTTCAAGTCCCTCAATTGCTGCTGTAGTGGCCACCATGAATTGGCCAGCTGCCAATCGTTATGCTGCCAGGATCCGAGCACAGGACCACAGGACTGAGAAGATAAAGAATCTGGGTGAGATGGCTTCAGAGCTTATTGAAACATATGCTCGAATCAACGAAATCAAGCCGGAGAAGATTATATTCTTTCGTGATGGTGTCAGTGACACCCAATCCAACATGGTTCTCAATCAAGAGCTGAGTGACCTTAGAAAGGCAATTGAATCAGATGGTTACTCGCCAACAATAACATTGGTAGTAGCAACAAAGCGCCATCAGACGAGGCTTTTCCCTAGGGATGGGAGTCAAGGTGGCAGGAATGGTAACGTACCTCCAGGAACGGTTGTTGACACAATAATCATTCACCCAGAAGATTATGATTTCTATCTTTGCAGTCATAATGGCCTCCTGGGAACTAGCAAGCCAACCCATTATCATGTTCTCTTTGATCAGCATGGCTTTTCCTCTGATGAGATGCAGCAGTTGATATATAACCTCTGTTATACATTTGCGCGATGCACGAAACCAGTTTCTTTGGTTCCACCAGTGTACTATGCTGATTTGGTTGCATATAGGGGACGGCTCTACTATGAAGCGTCAGTGGGTACTCGCTCACCATCTTCAACATTGTCATGGTCTCCATCCTCGAGCTCATCTTCCTCATCATCACCAGCTTCTTTTGATCACATTGTTTTCCCTAAGTTACACAGTGACGTCGAGAATCTGATGTACTTCACTTGAGTGCAGTTGACGACCAGCCGAGGATGCCAAATCACCCCTGGGGTTTGGCACTATCTTATAATTGCTGAAGTCCGTTGTTTGAGTTAGTCAGGTAAGTATGGTTTGGACAAATATCTTGCAGTTTGATTGAAGAAGTCTTGTTGCTTGAATTATTCATGTAGCAGATATGACTCTATTTGAGTTTGTTATGGACAAATTTCTTTCAGTTTCATTCAGTCTATTATATCAAAAGGTTAGATATTGCATGCATCTTGTTTGTTCTGAATGGTTGGATAATCTTAAAGAGGTGAGACGACTTAAATGACTGGGAAGTCAGTGACTCAAAAGGCAACCATCCCAAGAAAATGTTTGCTAATAGACTCCTTGCACCAGTAAAGAGGGAAAAGGTTGGGCGGCATTTGCACATTTACTAGCTTTACGTATGCGCTAGATCATAATGTGTAAATGCACTAGGAGAGACATCAGTTGATGCATTCCTGAGAGAAACTCGTGTCAACAGATGTTGGTAATATCCTCTGCTTGGTCTCGCAGAAAGCATGAAGCTTTGAGTTGTGGAGAATCGGACCTCCATAATTGACGCAAGCCATTTTGTTCCTTTGGTCTCGCATAAATTGGTCCAATAGGCTTCATACAATGGCGGTTGGATTGATCTCTTGTGGGCTCTATGTGAATTCTATTGCCAACTACTAAGCAAGTCAGTTGCACGATCTGATGCATTTGACTAAGAAATTGTAAATTGATATGAGCCACAATACTTTACGGACCAGTTCAGTTCTTCTGTTTGCAATCCTTCGAGAAGGTAGGAACATATTACTTCGCTCAGAAAGGGTATGCAAGTGATTACTTGCTAATTAAAAGTCGCGAGGAATGCTAGTAGGATGTTCCACATAAGAATGTCTATCGACCACAACTGATGGAGCCACCTTACTCTATTATCTGATTACTCCGTCCGTGTAGTTCCAAGAACATGTGGATTGGATGATTCTACCGCCTGAAAGTTGTACTTTCCCACCGCAAATGAACGGTTTGGAACTTTGTATGACAGTAGTCTGAATTTAACTCCAGAAAACACAGTTTTTAGCATCCTGAAATTCTCTCGGAAGTCATTGGCAGAAAGCTTATTAGACATAAAACGTCAGATGATTTGATCCTTTTTGGGATGTCACTAGAGGAACTTTGGTGTCCATAGATGGCAGCACCATAACTAGATGGGAAATTTTAATGAAGCACCAAGATGCTTTTCTCTGGTGTACAAAGTGGTAGGATAAAAGAAAACGACTAGCCATAGCCATCACTTTGGTTGGTTGGTTAGAGAGAGAGAGAGAGAGAGAGAGAGAGAAGGATTTTTCGGCTATTTTTCCTTCGTTAGAACGTTGTGCTCTTGCATAGCAATGATTTCTGTCATTCAAATTCCAGCACCCAAGTCGACTTCACCATGGATGTAGCTAAGACTCGCCGTTTATTGGTGAACTGTTCACAGTGATAGACATAAGCTCTTTCCCTGTCCATCAATTCTCTGTTCAAGTGAGAGAATAGAGAGGCAATCTGTAAAATGGTAGAGAGTTGCAATTGAAATTGAAGAATGAGCGTAGAACACAACAATTGATGGGCTGTTTTATGTACAACATCATTCAACATCTGTAATGATAACTCATACTGAATGTTCAGTTAAAGCAAACATCACAATCATCTAATATTGAACTGCTCAGGTAGGCTAATTCTGTACCAAGATAATTGATGAAAGTAGTTTTTGCTGTGTAATATTGATCCTTGTGGTTCGTTCCTTTCTCGGTATATGCGGGAGCTTCATGCACCGGAGCTACCTTCTGTCTCTTCCTTTCTTATTGTTTAACATGAGGAATGCTGGTAGAGATCACGACAACACCAAACAGATGTGCATCTACTCCACTTTTGTATGGTAGGCCTCTACATGTCATTATTCCATGCCGTTCATCTGACTCCTCTGAGTTTGAATATCTAATGGCCCAAAAGGCGTGCCAAAAGGAAGCCAATAGCATCCAAGAAAACTTGATTTGGTTCTTTGGAATGTAAATTGTTGCATAATGTAGCGTTTCTGATTGTCTGTGTCTAGCAACATGGAAGAACTATTTCTTGGATACTTTTGGCATGACTTTGGGGCATCAGATAGGCAAAGTTAGAGTCAGGTGACCAACATGAACCAATGGCATGTAGGGCAAAAAGGGCAGGGCTGGTGCACGAAGCTCATGCATATATGGGGTCCAGCAAAGGGGCAGGCTAGAAGGATCAATAGTACACAGCCTTACCTTGCATTTTACGATAGGCTGTTTTCACGTCTTGAACCTATCTTATAAAAGTGGAAGGATGATGAGTGTTGTCATTGTGCTCTATAAAAGTGAGAGTTTTAGAAATAGAATTATGGACTGAAATCTAAATATTTGAAATGTACATGAAAAATAGAGTTCAACGGCACTAAAAATACTAAAATTAGAGACCAGATAAAAATTTACTAATTATTTTAATTTAAATAATTAATAAATTAATTGAAGAGGGGTAAAATAGAGGTTTTACATGTGGGGCACACAAAATCGAGCACTAAAAACCATGCCTGTTAGACATCACGGGGGTTATATGGTGCTGACTACCAACATTAATTGTTGGCAATCATACCTGCATTAAATAAAAAATGAAAAATTAAATTAAATTAAATTAAATATCAGATATTTATGACGAGGCTTTAAATGCACCTCCGCCTCAATTAATTTTCTCCTTTTCACCCCCCAGCATTCATTGCCTATGGTTCTTGTGCCACCGACGACTACGCTCCAATGCAGACCTAACACAACGTAGCACTTTGGCCCCCTCCTCCTATGGTGATGGAACTAGCTTCTCCGGCCAGCACCAATAAGGTAGATCTGTCCTCCTCCCTGCCCTTTATCAGTTGACGGCCATTTTCCCCATTTCTTCGTCTGTTAGCACCGAAAACGGCATCCTAGTGACATCTTAGGTTTACTGTTTTTACCAAAAACTATCCATGTAATGGGCCAGATTGGTTATATGATCGTTCATCTTGTACATCATGAACGTAAGAACAATACCCCTTTGGTTTCATGGGGATGCAACGGGTAACGATGCCAAAAAAGTGAAAAAACAGTAAGAAGGGGGAAATTTTCTAATATGCATAAAACTGGCTAAAAACCTTAGATTTAGGCATGAAAACATATAAAACTAAAATTTTTGAAAACTCAAACAAAATTACATAAAAAATTATAAATTTTCATGACTATATGCATTGTTGGCGACGACTAGAATTCAGTTGTCTTCTTCGGCCATGGCGACACTTTCACTTACTGAGAGGTGATGCATCCAGGATGCAGGTCGGAGATGCATAGTGGTGATGCACGCACTGGGAACAATTGCTCGTATGCGGGTGATGCATGCATTGTTCTCGGCCACGATGAAACACCTGTGTGTCCAAGTGATGGAGACGCACGAGGGATGCGTTCAAGGTGCGCATGTCCAAGTGACGGAGATGCACCTGGGACCATTCTAGGCACGTGTCACATGCCCGTGCATCCCCGTGACATCGAATTTAAATTAAATTAATCTAGAAATTTTCGAGACTGTCCAAATTGAGCTGAAACCTTAGAATCTCAATTATGAGGGCTACAAAAGTCCAAATCATGATCCGAGACATCCGTTGAATATATACATCAATTAGGAGATGAACTAGTGAAATAGAAGGGCAGATCTCAAGTATCCATCAAGAAAAGTGATCGTGACCGTCGATCTGGCCCCCTGTTTATCATGACATACATTCATATTTTTTATGATGAAATTGATCTTTGCTTGATTCTAATAGGTGCATAACCATGTACTATTCATGCCTTGCATGCCAGAGTGATTGGATATGATGTCTTTATGTTTAGGCATAAACTATGCTTTAGCCGCCATTGATTTGTTCAGACTTATGATCTTTCATGCACTATTTACTATAGATGATTGATGATTTGATGTATAAGAAAATGTTTTACTCCATGAGATTTTCCATGACATCGATATTCTTATACTACACTATTACATTGCATTTCTTATTAAATGTGATAACCTATACAAGCAATAGCTTACTAAGGCATTGCTTTGTTTTACAATGCCTAAAATTTGGAGTGCGATAGCATTAAGGGCAAGCAGATAGAGTAGCATTAGAGAGAGACAGGACCACGAGAACCATCTACTACTCCAGAGACTGATTAGATGTATGCTTCATTTGACTTGTCATGGAACCTCTTTTTTGGTTGTATAGTTACACTGATTATAAGGATGGTATTGGACCTGACTCTTATTGTACTAAGTATATATACTTGCTCATGTGAGTGGATGTGGTTATTTTGGATGGGATCCCAGGGCCTTATGTATATTTGTTGATTCTATATCTCTTATCATGACAAGTATTTAACCAGGTTTTAGTTTTTGATTAAGCATGCTCTGTATTATATTGCATTTAGTTTTATTTATCACCTTGGATTTGGACTTGGATGACCCTGGGGTGTCATAGTTCAACTAGGCATGTTGAATCCAATTTTTTTTTTAATATCATGTTTGGCATTGAATTTCCTATGGGTGAAGGTTAAGTACCTGAATTCTTAGCAAAACCTCGTAATGATAGTGAAGCAAGAACTCTCTCTCTCTCTCTCTCTCTCTCTCTCTCTCTCTCTCTCTCTCTCTCTCTCTCTCTTCTATAGCTCTGTCATAATTCAAGCTCTCCAACAAGCTTGGTGCAATAAGTGAGCATGCCATCAATTGAAGATTCGAGTTTTGGATAGATGTGAGTGAGTTGCTCATCCATGCAACAATGATGAGCATGCGCGCACCAAGCATGGGATTCCATTCGCAATGGGCTTTGAAGGACCACTCAAAAACCACTTATGGCCATGTGTAAGTAGGATAATTGCTGTGTTTTTCATCCAATCTTTGGTTGCTTTTTCCTCTTCACCCTTCATTTGTGTAATAACATCCACTATTAGTTACAAATTAAGAAGAACCAATTGCTAAAATTTTCAATCAATTGAGCTGATTGAATAACAACAACAACAACAACAACAACAATGCTACTACAAACAACAACAACAACAACAACAACAACAACAACAACAATAATAATAATTTTAAAATCAGCAAAGAATTACGAAGCTTTTTTTTTCCTCTTTTTTGTTTTCACAGAAGGTGTTATGTTGATTTAATCATAAGACTGAGATGGTAGCTGAAAAAAGGGGAAAGAAAAGTACAAAAGAAAGTACAATTATCTCATCTAGAAATGGTGAAAGAAGTCCTCAAAACACCTTTGGCTAGTTATCAGTGAGCTCATTTGTGAAACTCAAAAATGTGCCTAAAAAAGATGCCTCTCTTTGATGATCTGATTGATTTCCTTCATCATAGTAAAAAAATCTCCGTGGAACCTTAAAGGTCCCACTAATCCATGCTATTGCATTTTGAAAATCTCTAGATAAGTAAAAAAGATGCCTTCCACCATGATGCTTAGTCTAATCCTCTGATCCCAAGTTTTGATGCCCCAGAAAGTGACAAAATTTCTACTTCTTTTGAATCCTTAACACCAAGTAGTCCACTGTATGTTTAAGAATACCTTGGTAATCTCTAAATGCTCCTTCCACTCCAACCAAACCCAAATTCCCCATGCCAGAGTACTCAAAATTGAGCTTCAAGGTTCCGATGGCAACTGTGTTTACTTTGTTTCTTTTCTATTTTCCTCTATGGCATGTTGATAATTGTGCACCAAGGCTTGCTTATAAGGATGACTAAGTACCTAGTAAAGATCTTATGAGAAGAGGCAATACATGTTACTTGTAGGCAGCAATTTTCTGATCTTGATTACCTTTCTTTTGAAAGCTCTTAAGTTCCTTTCTCAACAAATAAACCAAACAATTAAGTGAAGGGCCACTTTCTAGATGAACCTGCAGAATCGTTTTCCTTTAATACCAATGTACCATTATGAGTTGCTACAAGGATTGACGTATGACACTTCACTTTGGACCATGTTAAGAAAGAATACCATATCTTATGGGCAAAAGGATAGTGAAGGAAGATATGATTAGTATTTTCTTGTTTGCTGTTACATAGATAACAACAATTAGGTGTTAAAAATATGGCACAAAACCAAATTCATTGAGTCTTAGCTTAGAAGCATGCCTCAAAATGTACTTCTTGAAGATGGCTGAAGCCTCCCAAATTTGTATAAGGGATATGGTAGCTTTATCTCCGAATTCAACTAAACTAGAATTAATATGTTCCTTAATAGATTTGCATCATCAATATCAGCTTGTACCTTTGTCTCCAAGATGAGTGCCTTAAAATAACGTCTCAAAGGTTTATCCTCCTATAACAATCAAACCTTAAAGAGAAACAAGATCATAATTCAGTTCATTGCATACATAAGATCAGAAATGGATTAGGAATCTAAGAAGAACTCAAATTCAAAAACTCTAAAAAAAGAGTGCTAGAAAGAGATGCTCTCATATATCATCTTTCTAGCCACATGCATTCTCTACTTGGTTTGTTTTTTAGTCTACGTAACTATAAGCATTCTCTTTAAGGATTCTTCTACTTGTAAGTTTTTCTCATTCTAAAGTTTAAGCTAGAAAGTTGGGACCTAAGAGTATTTCTTTCCAATGCTCTCATGTCTAGAATTTTTAAACTTGAGAAGTCCTTTCAATTTCTCTTGAAGTTTAGATTCTTGATCCATTTCTGACCTTATTTTCTAAAGCGAATTGAGTTATGATCTTGTTTCTCTTTAGTGGTTTCATTGTGATTGGGGATTAACTCTTGAAATTTTATTTTAAGAAATTCAACTTGGAGATAAAAAGTTTAACAAACTGATTTTAAAGTACATATTAAGTTTAGCTTGGTTAAATTCCCAAGATAGAGTTGCCATATCCCTGATACAAATTTGGTAGGGTTAACTATCTTCAAGGAGGGCATTTTGAATTGTGCCTTTAAACTAAGATTCATTAAATTCAATTTTGAGCAATATTTCTAATATTAGAGAACTACCATCCTCTCTTTTTGAGAATTTTAATGGTGAGAGGTTGATTTATTGCTAGGCAAAGGAAAACCTACTAATTTTATTGGCACATGATTGTTCTATGCATTTTTGAGTTGATATGTAATCATCTGATCATTAATGAAGCATTAGCTTTTCATATCCTTCCATCATCTAGTAAAGTTCATGGAACAGTATTGTGACAGGCCGAGTTTTCAAAAATAAATTTTTAAAAAATTTATTTGAAAATGATTAGGATCTTGAGTAATTCTTTTTCAAACATTTGAAGACATATGATATATATATATATATATATATATATATATATATATATATATATATAGTTTTCAAAACTACCCTTCCAAGCCTCGGTGTCTTATTTAGCATGAGTCAATTAATGAAATGTGAATCAACTATGATCCTTGATAGATAAAAGAGTGTACCTGCTTATTTAACATACGACGATGGGATTAACTAGTGTGCATGATTTTGAACATGCGCTATGTGTTGGATCCATCAAATGATGATATGCGCGTAGTTTTTAGACCAAGAGTCTAACATGGATGGGAGTCGAATCCAAGATGTTTGGTATCAAGTTAATAGCTATAAATAGTCATTGACTCTCGAGAAAGGGTAGAAGAATGGGACCTATTATGGGACATACAATGCATTTATTTGTATGCAAGACTTGGGTTAGAGATAAGTTTAATCACTCATTCATTATTCACATGCAACTAGTTGTTTGCATGATCTCCTTAGAGTATAAATCTAACATGCATTTATAATCATTCAAATGATGACTTTTCAATTCTTTATCTAGGTATAAATAACAAGATGCATGAGCACGGCTTTGAACATGAGATGATTGTACATGTTGTGATATGGATTAACAAATAGGATCCTATATAAGACATGACCATAGTGTTTGTACTACAAATCAATGTATAACATCCAAGTAAAAATTATTATTGAATAACATCTAACCAAAAGCATTTCCATAGTGCACACACATGGTTAAAAATCAATCTAACTTAGAAAGTCCCACACAGGCCTACCTCTTGTTGATGATTTTCTTCCACAATCCTCTTGTTAAAAAATGTGGAATGTGAATGATTCTTGTTATAGGCAAACCTGGACATACTTTGAATCTTGTCTCAAAATTCTCCAAAAAAGACTTTCTTAGAGGTAATGTAGACACTTAAACTCTAATGCTAAAGCATTCATAGTTGCTTTGTAACCAGTATAGCCAACTATATTTTGTTATCAATCTTATGCAAAATAAATAATAGTATTATGAAAATTCAAGTTGTTATAAGTATCGACTCTTTTTATAATTTGTTATAAGCATAGCTTTCTCCAATTCTTAGCCTACTATTAAGTGTTCAGTTTTGGTCAAAATAGCCTTAATTTAGTATTCAATTAGATCATCTAGGCCATCAATTTCAAGATTTTATATAAATTATTTTATTTTAGCTCTAATTGGCCACCCAGCCGTTGGATTGTAAAAATTTAACATTTAGATGATCATCAGAACTAATGAAGAGTTTAGATGATTCTAATTTAGTCCTTTGCACTGTAGATCAATCAGATAGGATTTGATGATCCAGATCAAGATAGATGGATTAGATGAGGAAGCTTCCTAGAAAAAGAGCAAACTGAAGATAATCAGGACATTAATTACAAAAATCTGGATAATGGTGAGGAATTGGAGGTGGATACAATATTGGAGAATCAAAACAAAATTGCAAAGTTTTGACAAGGTTGGACTGCCGTGGACTCCACTTCCTGTTCATCTCTCTCTCTCTCTCTCTCTCTCTCTCTCTCTCTCTTATTCTCCTCCTTTTCTCACTCCCGTCTCTTCTTCTATTCACCACCTCCCATCACCTTAGGAAAGGAGTCCTCTCCAACGCTCCTTCTCTCTTCTCCTCTCTCCTTCTAGCTCTCACGCTATCTCTTTCACGCCTCTCACTTTCTCGCTTAGGCTGACCTTGGGGAGGACGGCCCTTCAACCCTTTCTTCTCTTCTCCACAATCTTCTTCCCCCGGCTTCTCCTTAAACGCCTGTCTGCTTCAGTGCTCAACCACTTCCCATCACCTCTTCTCCTCTCTCCCTTGTCTGGAACACGTAGGAGGCAGACCACCTTCATCTTCCCTCACTTCTCTCCCCCTCACATCTCTTGATCATGCTCTTGTTGCTCTCTCGATCTCACTCTCCTTCCTCTGCCTTCTCTCCTCACTCTCTTTCTCTCTCGCTCGCACGTTCCCTTTTTCTCTCTCGGTTATTTCTCTCCTCTATTTCTCGTTCAGATCCGGTCTCTATCTCTCCAGACAAGTTGGCAACCTCCCTGCTTCTCTTCTCTTTCACGCACCGCAATACACCCCTTTCTGTTTCACTCTCTCCCTCGCACCTCAGTCGATGCCCTTCCACACATCGCACCGGTTTCATCCCCTGCTGCTCACCTCCCGTCTCCTTCCCGCTCTCTCTATTCCCTCCGCCCAATTCCCCCAGTACAGTCACCTCAAAAGAGGAAACCCAAAATGGATTTCCTCTGCTTCCTCTCTTCTCCTCTCCCATCTCCTCCTCTTCTTCCCTTCTCTTTCACCTCCAGAGTCTTTTTGGTTTTCTTCTCTTTTACCCGGTCGTCTGCTCCACAGGCATCTTCCCCGTCACTGGCTTGGCCAAACACGCCTATATAGTCTTTTCTGCTCCACCAGAGAGCTCTGATACCAGGACCTAGCACAGCACAGACCCAGTCCGTCACCGCATCCACCTCCTGCATCCTCTGTTCTTCGTTCCCTTCTCCCTAGTCATCTCCACTTCCTATTGGACCCTCTTCTTAGCTCCATTGGAGCCACTGCTCATCACTGCTCGGGCAGCGTTCCCACGGCTTCCCTTCTCCCCTGATCATCGGCAACCGTAGCACCACAACAGACCAGTGCCCTCTCTCTCTCTCTCTCTCTCTCTCTCTCTCTCTCTCTCTCTCTCTCTCTCTCTCTCTCTCTCTCTCTCTCTTCACCACTGTCAGATCAAGAGGAGAAAACCCAATCGTTTTCCCCTACTTTCCCCCCTCCTTTCTTCTCTTCTTCTCCCTTCTCCTCCATTTCCTCTGTTCTTCCCATATCCAGCAATCTTCCCTTCTTCGTCTTTCTTCTTCAATCATCGGGCTTGATTATGGTTTTTGTTTAAAACCAAAATTGCAGAAAATTTCCAGTTTTGCCCTAGAAAATAAACTAAATTCCTTCTATGTCCCGGATTGTAATGACATCTGTGTCCCCATTCTAAGCGACCTTTACCTTATCCATATTCTGATTATCCAGAGATAATGCTATTCATGACTGTTTATTTAGTTTCATTTTTTTGTTTTCTGGAATTGAAATTTCTATAAATTGCATCAATGACATAAATATGGATTTTTATTTTATTGTTAGTTTATTTCTATTTTATTCTTTATTTTAATTTTTTTAAACAATTAAATTTTATTTAAACTCCTCCTTTAAGTTGAGTACCCGTGGAATCGACCCGTATTTGCATTAGCCATACTACAATAACTTATACACTTGTAGTTAAACACATCAACACCTACTCTTAAAATTGATGTTCCAACTATTTACCCCTTGTGATTTTGAGTTCTAAGTCCTTCAATGACACCTAGCTGTTTGGTTGTGAAGTTGAAATATTAAGAGAAGAAATTGCATTTTTTTAATGTTTTTTGCAAGTATATGGGCTATTATACTATAGTTTATGCAAGTACGGGTTAATCCTACAGGAACTCAATTTAATGAAAATAGTGTTTAAATAAAATTTAATTACTAACTAATTAAATTAAATAATGGTAAAAAAATTAGGTCTATCCATTAATCAAAAGTACAATATTTTTGAACTAAAAAGACAGAAAATTCAATTAAATAATCACTAAAATCTACTTTCATAGCTTGACCATAATAAATTTCTTCAAATCTGGTGATATCAAAGTTAATCGGCCTTTATCAATCTCTCACTCATATATTTGATTAAGGACTCATTGACTGAATTTGATAATGTAGACTAAGAAAAGAAGTTGAGATTTTGGACGATTTTGATTATTTTTATTTTAGATCTCCCATAACATTCTCTGATGCGGTATGCATCAGATCATATTCTTGAATTTTCTTAATTTTTTTCAAATTAAAATACCAGAGCAACACCTCTTATTATGCTGGAAATGAAATATTGTTACTAGAAAAGTAGTGGATAACTAAGATAGTCATGTACATGTGACACTAGCTAAGCAATTATCTTATCCACGTTCACAATCCATGATTAGTCCAGTCTCTGTTTACAGTCCATGAATAGTTAGAATCTATGGAGATTTCACTAATTTTGGCCATTGATTCTTTTACTTTATGATAGAATTTTTCAATGAAACTTGGTACCTAGAAGAATTTGACATCAATAAATTTAATTATATGGTTAGATTTCAAATCAAGATAACAGAAATTAAGATATTTAAACACAAACATTGACTGTTCACCAACCTGCACAATAATACCTTTCAAGATTATTTTATATTATTAAACAAATTTGACCATTAAATCTCAAAATAATTATATGAAACTCTTTCTAACTCAACTAAAAATATAAGCAAAGGATTAGATTATTCAAAAACTCATTAAATAGACCAAACTAAAGGTACAAAACTTTAAGTAACTCACTATTATTATTCATGCAAACAATAGCAAATAGTTAACTTTAATCAATTCAAGTTACAAGATTTGGAAAGAAAATTGAAAATCAAACACCTGGATCTTCTTTTCCATGATGTCTTCTATCTAATGAATCAAATTTCAAAGATTTTTGTCAAGTATTAAACCAGGAACCAACGTGCAAAGTATTCTTATTCACCAGCCTGCATGTGCACTGTTCTTCTTCTTCAACCTCTGTTTTTGTCCGAGTTTTGAGCTTTTGTTTCACTCCATCTTTGATCTAGTATTTGTAGATGCTAGAAAGTCGGTTTGAATGAAATTTTTGATATTTCATTCTCCATTCTCTTTTCTTTTCTCCAAAAAATTCTAAATCAACTAAATTTAAAATCCCTTTGCATTCTCTATTTTCTTGTATTTATGGTTTGGATTTGATGCTTGAGGATTGAACTAGAGTCTTTGATTTTGATCTAGATAATCTTGATTATCTCAGCTGTCCATTTTAATGTAAGCTTGATTAGAGATCTATGATATTGATCGGCTCGATCTAATTGCATAAATCTTGATCTATTACCTACAAAACATAGAAAATAACCTAATTAGCACTATACAATATTTGATTTTACACATACTTATCTCGAATTATTATTTAACCTTGAATATTTACAAAAATAAGGTTAGATTATAAAATTTTAAATGATATATTTTTCATATAAATTTTTATATATTAAAAATATATCAAAATTCATGTTAAATGAGGGTAATTTATACAATAGTAGACTCTTAACACATATTAATTGTATTTAGACCAAATATCCATCCAAAAATGCATTCTATTGCCTCTTCTTGGAGCAAATCCAATACTATCTTCAAAAAATTAATACTCTTCAAATATATCCTTCTTGTTACAAAGAAAATGTGTAATAGCTTGCATTTTTACAATATATATATATATATATATATATATATATATATATTCTTTGTATGGAATTGACAACAAAAACGCCAATTGCCCTAACGGCTATAGAATGAATAGGCAAAACTTTAGAACTAGAGTTCAAGTCTCTAAAGAAAACCTTTTTGGAGAAATTCTCCACCTAAAGCCAAGAAGTGTCCAGGTGCAATGAATATGGCAAATTTTAGGTGGTTAGGAAATTTGGAATAAAAAGGAAATGAATCTAGAGAATTTTAGGTAGTTAGGAAAGGATGAGAAACATAAAGAGAAAAGAGAAAGAAAGAAAGAAAAAAACACACAGAGAGAGAGAGAGAGAGAGAGAGAGAGAGAGAGAGAGAGAGAGAGAGAGAGAGAGAGAGAGAGAGAATCCATTTGAAGTGTTATTCTCAGAGTTTTGCAGAGAAGATCGTAGAAGAACAATTCGTCTTCGAGGTAGGAGTGTAGGGATGCACCATACATTACTGAAGAGTTAGTAGTTTTCTTTGAGAGTTTTATATGGGTTAGATTGACATGTTAGGCTCTTGATATTGCTTATCATTTTAACTTGTTTTGATTCCTTAATAAATAAATAAGCATTATGTGCTTGTTTTATATGGATCCAATCATAATCATATGTTTTTACAATTATTATAACTATGGTAATCCCATTTTATAAAGATCTAAGCATGAATAAGCATGTACATTTAGATTAGATCTCTTTGAGTTATCATATATATACATATACGCAAGATCATCTATGCATGTTGTTGTATTATGAATACTTTAGAAATAAATATATACAATCGGTCACATATGTTGGGTCCTAGATCGGTTTGATGGAGAATTTATCTCATGATCAAATAGCGCATGGATTCATAATAGTATCCATCCGTGTATGATGTTTTAATAATAATAATCCATAACTTGTCTTCATATATTGCATGTGTGCACAAGATTGCAAAATGGTTGATGCTTCATTTATAATTGAAATGCCTTATTGATTGACGGATCAATTCCTAAGCCTTAATACAATTCTTAGTTTTGAAATTTTATATGCATATGACCACTTTTGATTTTATGTTTGAGCACTCATCAACGCTATGCATGACACCTTGGATTGGTGTCATGCTTGCCTTTAAAAGATGGGATGCGTGTTGTTTTTTTTTTTTTTCACACATGGGTGCCTTACTTAATTACGTTAATTGGGCAGCTAACCATGCACCACACACATAGTTGAGGTAATGAATATTTGTGTTTGAGTATCTTGCATGGTGCTTAATATGGGAACATGCATGATATAACACCCTTGAATTAAAGCAACTACCAACTAACACTTATGCCTTGCATGACACTTTTTTTTTTTTCATTCATGAGTGTTACATGGCTTACACTTAGAGCGTGAAGATTTTTGCATTAAGCTTAGCTTGCCAACCTACATGATATTCAACGCCTTAGATGAAGTGGTGGGCATCTAGCATAGGTATGGTGCCACACATACAATGCTTGCACATAGCACATGACATGCACTGCCTAGACTGCATGTATAGCAAATGGTGCATGGACAACAGGCATGGCGCTCAACATTGAGGCATTGTGCTTGGCCATTAGCCCATGAACAGTTTGCATCGTGCTCAATCCTTGGGTAAGTACTTAAAGTGTGAATAGTGCTTAACACTTGCTCAAATGCTCCACATACAAGATTTTGATTGGTTTTATATTATGTAGTTTGGAAGTTCTGATCCAAGAATATATGTTTCCATGTGTGTATAGTCTATGTTTTATAGCAAGTATAGTAATTGATTAAGATAATTGTTATATTGATGCTTGTAATAACTAAAATATAATAATTGATCTCTGCATGATGCATATATGATTTTGAAAATGTTGTGCTGCAAATATGATATAATTATATATGCTAAGACTAGAATAAGTTTGTCGATGATTTATGCTAATTGAAATATGGCTGGAGAACAGAAAGTCTTGAATACTCTCATATGGTGCCTTAAGTAATGTGAAATGATCTAATGAATGAAAATTAGGTAACTTAAAAGAGTTCTGCCTAGCGTAAAATTAAGCAACTTATAAGAGTTGAGCCTAGCCTGGGGCAAATTGTATAACCCCTCTGATTGCTATGCTAGGAAGGTCAATTGGGCACTGACTTCTGAAAGTTGATACCTGCCCTAAGAGGCCTATTGTAGAGAGTATTGTATCATGAGGAGACTGCTCTCTTGTGATCCAGTGCCCCCATGAGGACTGGTGTAGCCTGTGTGGTATCCATGGTCGAACGTAGTTGGATGTGAATCCTCTACGTGCATAGTATACCATGCAATTATTGGACATGAAGAGACATGTAGGTCATCCTCGAGGATATGGACCATTGCTCAAATGGATTTATGACATGACACTACCACTCAATGATACAACTGTTTGTGATATGTCATTCTTTGATAAAAGACCTAAGAGGCTTGTATGTGTGAGATTTGAAGGATATATTAGAATTATTGGGAACACTAGATATTTATAAAGGCATAAAATCTTATAATGTTTATATCATACTTTTAATTGAGCATTTAATTGTTTGCACTACTTAATTTATACCAATACTTTTGCTATGGTTTTCAAATGGCTGGTTTAGGTTTGTTCCTATTGAGTCTTTGTACTCACCCCTACAAAACATTTTAGGAGAAGCACAAGTTGATTAAGCGATCAGAGAGAAGAAATTAAATAAGGAGAATAAGGAGAAAAGAAGTAGGATAAGTATTTAGTTAGAATTTTCAATTATTATTTTGAAACAATGAACATTTGAGATAAATGCAATAAGACAGGTTACTTTGATATATTATATCTGAGCTACGATTTAAACTTATATTCCTTATTATTTGGGCTGTGACCAAAGAGATCCTGTGATGATATGTTTTAATTCTGTTATTATATGTGAAGGTTTTAATGTGGCACTGGGTTGAAGGTGAAGTTGAGAAAAATAAATGCGTAATATATATTTCAAATGTTTTTTTAAAAAAAAATCTTGTAGGAAACTTTTATTTTTAGATTTTATTTCAGAGATTCTTTTCTAAAACCCGGGTCGCTACAAAATGAGTCGTACATTCTCCTCCATAGAATTCTAAGAGATATGCTATCTAGATTGAGTAGCAAGATTGATCCCCCAAAACAGCATCGTGCCAAGTGTGTCTATAACAAATGTTTGTTAGTGACATTGCACTCTCTTCTTAATCGGCAATTGATTAACTTCAAAAACCATTTGTTTCTATTTAAAACTTTCAAACCACACCTTGCTACAAGTTTCTCTGCAAGAATAGGGAATATTTGAGCTGCCTGTGTTTGAGAAAATAAAACATTTTTTGTCATAAATTATGAAAAAAAATCAATAAAAATAGATAAACAAGTTTCCAAGAAAACACTTGATTTCATTTTATCAATGGAATGTCCACATTGACACTAGACTATAACCATGCAAGTAGAATCTCAATAGACACATGATCCATCAGTCACAATTGCTCACTTATAGTTGATTTCATTATTAGATTAAATCCCAATTGCACTGGTGGTGTAAGTTAATCCTAAGTGATTTTCAATCCCACAGTACTATCCGATACTTATCTTGTTTTATTTCTCCATATGAATATAAGTAGGTCGTGGATTTGAAGTAGTGCATTATATCCTTTTAAAGGAAATAGGATGCTTTCATGGTGAGGGGACTATCTCCATAATACACTTAATAAGGGTGCTTGTTAAGTGAGGATGTATCCCAAAGATGCTATGGAAATGATTTATATAAAGACCTATTAGTTTGAGTTACCAGTTTAAAAAGAAAAATATATATATATATATATATATATATATATATATATATATATATATATAACCTTGTAGAATTATTATAGGATGGATGCTCATAGTTTTCGGTTAACAATTTAAAATAGAGTCCTATAAGAGTTAGCACACTAAGGTGTGCAAACAAGTGAGCCCTCCATTTTATGATTTAAGGTGACTTTTTTAAAGTTCTAAACTGTTCATCTTGTTTGGTTTACGAAAATTAGGGGCCATGAAAAATGGATGCATTTGGATGATTGTAATTTGTTGTTTTTGGTCTTTGGGTTAAAATTAAAAAGCACTAGCATGCTTTAATGCGTGAGCTCTTATTGGGACTATTTAAAATAAATGTGGAGCTCGATGATTAAAACCTTTTTTTTTTTATAATCTTCTCCGTTTTAGCGTATATGAATTGCACTGCACCAAAATTCTGTATATGATGATACTAACTCTTTGATTTAGGAGGCTTTATTGATGTACACAGAGTGCTTCCTTTTCATGTCTAATGGTACGCCTAAAAGCAAGAAACTGGAGACGCTTTTTAATCTTTTACAGATCTAAACTTTAGTACATGTCTCATCCATAGATCTAAAATGGAGGGTAACCAAAGTAGCTGAAAAAATCATTAGTGCTAGGATGATCAAAATGATGTGAGATATTGGACGAGGCCCATCTGAGGCAAGTTGATTAAGACGAACGGTTCAGATTGTTCCAAAAGGCCGGCTACAATTATACTTTTCACACGAACTCCAAGTAAAAGAGTCATTTTCTAATCCTTACTTGCTTCAGTAGAAGCTAACTCACTAAGTGAACACGTGGTAAGGAGTTTTCTTGTTCGCCAAGTTTCGTTCTTTCTTTGTACTGAGAAAATGTGAGAAAGACAGAGACTGTTAACAAACGGCATCCCCCCTTCTTTCCTATCAAGCATGGCCGACATGAAAATCTAAACGGAATTGGGTAAATCTTATCCTTCACACACTCTATTCCCCTTTTTCAAATGCTGTCGCTTAATAACCATGGATGTGGTGCATCACCACTACGCAAGTGAAGATTTCCCCTCTTGGATAGTACCCGCAAGTGAGATTAACGAACCCGAAGGAAATAGATACAGAAAAGTTGCAGTTTCGTGGCAAAGGAAGAGAAAAAGCGGGAGAAAAAAAGCATCGCCTGACAAACAGTCTGTACGGAATGAAAATAATATGCGCGTGGGAAAAGGAGAAGAAGCCTCCACGACGGGACCCAACTTCCCCACTCCCAAGGGAAACGCGTCCGATTCCTTTTCCGCTTGCTTTCTACTTCGAATCAGAATTTTTCCTAGTAATTAGGGATTCTAGATGCAGAAACGGTTGCAGTTTCGCGGCAGTGGGAAGAAAAAGCGGGAGAAAAGAGAGTCGCCTGACAACCGCCCATAACAAATATACTGTACGGAATGCAAAACGAGAGTCTCCACTAGCAGGGGAATTGCGTCTGATTCCTTTTCTACTTGCTTTCTACTTTGAACCAGAATATTTCCGAGTAGTTATAACACCGGGCTTCGGCCCATGTTCGACAGTTCTTTGGGACCCTTGGCTGTCATTAAATCTAAAAAGATGAAAAATATAAAATATACAGGTTTATGTGATTTTCTTTAAATTGAGGTATATTTATAGATAATATTAGTATTATTATCTTTACAATAAAAAAAATAACTGTTACAAGATGCATATTACAAAATTCTATAGTCATTCAAATATATATACTGGGCTTGCTAAGCCTAAGCTATTTAAATAGGCTCACTTTTAATTTAAGTAGGTTTGAGAAGGGTAGGCTCGTTGCTTCACTCAGCAAAAGAGTCCTATTCGTAAGAGTGCTAGTGCAACATACTAAGAAGGGCTAATAGGGGGGGCTTGAATTGTTAACTTACTAATAGCTAGAGGGTGACGGCAAGCTAATAAGGTGTTTAGGAGCCTTCTATTAGCCCTATTGGTAAATAATGTTGGTTGCTTGCTACTTTCAATGAGAAATTGAGCAAGGCAAAGGATAAATCAGTTGTCCCAAAAAATATAATTGTCCCCCTCCTATATTGAAAAATAAAAGATGTGGACCATTTTTTCTTCGGTGCCCGGGAGGTACCCACCAGCCCCTGGCAGGGTCGTGTTGCCCCTTTCATCCCCAATGAGCTTACTGTGCAGCTGGACCTGCATTAGGGGATTCTGACCTCTAGACCTCTGATTTGCAGCACAACATATTTTCATACGGGTACAACAAACATAGATCATGTCTCTGCATTGCAATTTAGCCCCGATTGTTGGATAATTATCCAAAGGGTGTCTCAGGATCAAATGATCTTAACCGTCCAATAAATTGTTTTCTTTACAGTGAAATGAATTAAAGAAAGAGAGAGGTGTTAAGGCCTTTACTTGCACAAGAAGTTAAAGGAAAACAGCGAATCAATAGGCTTGAATAATGAAGTAAGAGGGTCATGCCAAGCAACTTCTTTTGGAGAAAGAAGGCAAGGTAGAGGGAGGGGAAGTCATTGTACTTTTAGCCATGCACATCATTTTCTCTTAACAAAACACCTCAATTGAAAACGATTCTGACTAAGCACTGTACCGTATCCTCACTCTACCAAACCTATAATTCCTGCTCTTCCTCTCTCTAACCAACGAAAATCACTCAGAAAAACATAAGCATCCCAAACTTTACCGCGAATTGACCCTTTTACCCTGGAAAAATTCATTTGGCCACCCAATTTCCACCATCAATGATCAATGTGGGATGGGGCCAACCAGGAATATTCCAGAAGTTCACTGCTTCGTGGTGAAGTAAGAATTCGTATCCAGGGATCATACGCAAAGCATTCAATCAACATGGGCCCTCCTCAAGAATCAGGATAATCGTGACACTCTTGATTTACTGTGTATAATGATCGGGATTATACCATAGATGGAAATCTTGCGGAGCACGCGAGGGTATTTTGGTCATTTAAAAGTCTCTCTCACTTCCCTCACTTATTCTCTCTCTCTCTCTCTCTCTCTCTCTCTCTCTCTCTCTGCCTTCCTATATTAAGTCCGCGTGCTTGCTCTTGTTTGCATTAGAAATCGCCAAACCGTATTGCTTGCAGAGGAGAGAAAAATCAGTTCAGTGTTTGTTGGTTGATCAATGGAATACCAAGCAAATCGAGGAAGAGGGAATGACCCCAGAGGCAGAGGGGAAACAAGAAACAGAAACAACAATGCGCAAAATCCATGGCGGGGTTCTCGCCCGCCTTCTCAGGAGCCACCAATGTACGGAAACCCCTGGCCGAATCCCGGTCAAAGTCCAGCTTATTTCGGCCGAGGTGTTGGCCGAGGCGGCAGACGAGGAACTGAACCAACATCTTACGGAAGCCCCAGGCCGAATCCAGGCCAAAGTTCCAGCGTGGGTGGTGGCCGAGGCGGCAGAGGACGAACTCAGCCAACATCTTACGGAAGCCCCGGGCAGAATCCCGGCCAAAGTTCCTGCGTGGGTGGTGGCCGCAGCGTCGGAGGGGGAACTGAGCTACAGTCTTACCGAAGTCCCAGGCCGGATTCCGGCCAAAGTTCCGTCGTGGGTGGTGGCCGCAGCGTCGGAGGGGGAACTGAGCCACCGTCTTACGGAAGTCCCAGGCCGGATCCCGGCCAAAGTTCCGTCGTGGGTGGTGGCCGCAGCGGCAGAGGAACTCCACAGTCCCAACCCGTCAGCCGGAATACGGGTTCGACGGAGACCGGTAATTGCCTATTTCGATTCTTAAGAGTGTTATTTTTGTTTTGTATTCTTCAATTTCTGGCGTACACGGGGCCGTTGGATCTTCTAGTGTTGGTACTTCCCGTTTCAGGCCATTGCCATGGTTTATTGTGGTGATCACGGCGGCTGAAGTGCTAAACGCTGTGGATCCATCTTAGAGCCCCGAAAATCTGATGCATGGACGGTAGTGACTTTGTTTTTGTTCTTTTTAAGAACTTTCGAGCCATCCATTTGATATCTCGGATTGGTAAAATCTGGGATTGCCCAATGGGGAAGGTTTTTTAGCTCGATCAATGGCTTGAATCCCTTCAAAGCTAAGGCCCAGCTGCTTATTTACTGATCCATGGCGTTTGTCTTCTTGGTCTCCAATTTTTGGCCTTCAAGCTGACGGTTGAAAATGAGGACGCCTAACAAACGACTTGGATCATTCAACAAAGGAGGCCCACTTTGTCATCACATAACTGCCCTCTTTTATCTTGCCAACTACTAAGCAAGTCAGTTGGACGATCTGATGCATTTGACTAAGAAATTGCAAATTGATATGAGCCACAATACTTTGCGGACCAGTTCAGTTCTTCTGTTTGCAGTCCTTCGAGAAGAGAGGAACATATTACTTCGCTCAGAAAGGGTATGCAAGTGATTACTTGCTAATTAAAAGTCGCGAGGAATGCTAGTAGGATGTTCCACATAAGAATGTCTATCGACCACAACTGATGGAGCCACCTTACTCTAGCGCCTGAAAGTTGTACTTTCCCACCGCAAATGAACGGTTTGGAAACTTTGTATGACAGTAGTCTGAATTTAACTCCAGAAAACACAGTTTTTAGCATCCTGAAATTCTCTCGGAAGTCATTGGCAGAAAGCTCATTAGACATAAAACATCAGATGATTTGATCCTTTTTGGGATTGTCACTAGAGGAACTTTGGTGTCCATAGATGGCAGCACCATAACTAGATGGGAAATTTTAATGAAGCACCAAGATGCTTTTCTCTGGTGTACAAAGTGGTAGGATAAAAGAAAACGACTAGCCATAGCCATCACTTTGGTTGGTTGGTTAGAGAGAGAGAGAGAGAGAGAGAGAAGGATTTTTCGGCTATTTTTCCTTCGTTAGAACGTTGTGCTCTTGCATAGCAATGATTTCTGTCATTCAAATTCCAGCACCCAACGTCAACTTCACCATGGATGTAGCCAATACTCGCCGTTTATTGGTGAACTGTTCACAGTGATAGACATAAGCTCTTTCCCTGTCCATCAATTCTTTGTTCAAGAGAGAGAATAGAGAGGCAATCTGTAAAATGGTAGAGAGTTGCAACTGAAATTGAAGAATGAGCGTAGAACACAACAATTGATGGGCTGTTTTATGTACAACATCACTCAAGATCTGTAATGATAACTCATACTGAATGTTCAGTTAAAGCAAACATCACAATCATCTAATATTGAACTGCTCAGGTAGGCTAATTCTGTACCAAGATAATTGATGAAAGTAGTCTTTTGCTGCGTAATATTGATCCTAGTGGTTCGTTCCTTCCCCGGACCCTGCATATGTGGGAGCTTCGTGCACTGGGGCTGCCCTCAGTCTCTTCCTTTCTTATTGTTTAACATGAGGAATGCTGGTACAGATCATGACACAAACAGATGTGCATCTACTCCACTTTTGTATGGTAGGTCACTACATGCCATTATTCCATGCCGTTCATCTGACTCCTCTAAGTTTGAATATCTAATGGCCCAAAAGTCGTGCCAAAAGGAAGCCAATAGCATCCAAGAAAACTTGATTTGGTTCTTTGGAATGTAAACTGTTGCATAATGTAGTGTTTCTGATTGTCCATGTCTAGCAACATGGAAGAACTATTTTTTGAATACTTTTGGCGTGACTTTGGGGTGTTAGAGAGGCAAAGTTAGAGTCAGGTGAACGACATGAACCAATGGCATGTAGGGCAAAAAGGGCAGGCCTGGTGCACGAAGCTCCAGCATATACAGGGTCCAGCGAAGGGGCAGGCTACAAAGAGTCAATAGTACACAACTTTATCTTGTATTTTGCAAGAGGCTGTTTTCGCATCTTGAACCTATCTTATAAAAGTGGAGGGATGATGGGTGTTGTCATTGGACTCTATAAAAGTGAGAGTTTTAGAAATAGAATCATGGACTAAAATCCAAATATTTGGAATGTACAAGAGAAATGGAGTTCAACGATACTAAGAACGCTAAAATTAGAGACCGCTAAAATTAGAGACCGGATGAAAATTTGCTAATTATTTTAATTTAGATAATTAATAAATTAATTAAGGAGAGGTAAAATAGAGATTTCTTTCATGTGGGGCCCACAAAATCAACTGCTAAAAACCATGCTTGTTAGACATCGTGGGGGTGGTATGGCGCTGATTACCAACATTAATTATTGGCAATCATACCTGCATTAAATAAAAAAAATAAAAAATTAAATTAAATTATATCTCAGATATTTATGGAGGCTTTAAATGTGCCTCCCCCCTCAATTAATTTTCTCGTTTTCACCCCCTTAGCATTCATTACCCCTGGTTCTTGTGCCACTGATGACGATGCCCTGATGCAGATCGGACACAATGTAGCACTTCGCCCCCTCCTCCTACGGTGATGAAACCAACTTCTTCGGCCAGCCTCGACGAGGTAGACCCGTTCTCCTCCCTCCCTTTTATTAGTTGACAGTTATGTTCCCGATTTCTCCGTCTGTTAACATCGAAAACGGCGATGAGATGCCATTTTCTGGTGACATCATAGGTTTACTGCTTTTACCAAAAACTATCCATATTACGGGCTAGATTGATGATATGGACCATTCATCTTGTGCATCTTGAACACAAGAACAAAACCCCTTTGGTTTCATGGACATCCAATGGGTAACGATGCCGAAAAAGTGAAAAAACAATAAGAAGGGGGAAATTTTCTAATTTGTATAAAATTGGCTAAAAACCTTAGATTTAGTCAAAATTAGTAGATCAAAACATATAAAACTGAAATGCTTGAAAACTCAACCAAAATGACATAAAAATTATAAATTTTCATGACTATATGCGTAGTTGGCGACGACCAAAATTCGGTCATCTTCTCCGTCGACGGCAATACTTTCACTTACTCAGGGGCGATGCATCCAGGACACGTCTTGGAGACGCATAGTGGTGACACACGCGTTGGGAACAACTGCACGTGTGTGGACGATGCATGTTTTGTTCTCGGCCACGATGAAACACCAGTGCGTCCAGGTAATATAGACACACGAGGGGTGCGTTCAGGGTGTGTGTCACGTGCAGGTGTCCTAGTGACAGAGACACACTTGAGACGCGTTTTGGGCGTGTCACGTGCCCGTGCATCCCTGTGACTTCGAATTTAAATTAAATTAATCCAAAATTTTCCTAGACCATCCAAATTGAGCTGAAACCGTAGAATCTCAATTATGACGGCTATAGAGGTCCAAATCATGATCCGAGACATCTGTTGAATGTATACATCAATTAGGAGATGATCTAGTGAAATAGAAGGATAGATCTCAAGTATCCATCAAGAAAAGTGATCGTGACTGTCGATCTGATCATGGGCCTTAGGACTGACTGATCAGAGAATGATTTGATCGTCAGATTGATGCGTCATCATGGACGTACGCATGGATTACTAAATAAACATAGAAATTGGATTGATTATGATAAGAAAGACTACAATTGATGACCTAATTTAGATTTAAGTAATAAAAAATGATCCAATGGTTGGATCGTCTTCAAACATAACAAGATGAAAGGAATTGGCTCTCTATTGATCAAGGCACACTAATTGATAAGTCATAACTTAGATTGATTATCAAAGTTGGCAGATGATCGTCTAGATGTTAGAAAGGATTAGTTTGATTAGGGGTTAATTAGACGATCTAGACTGTTAATATTGGATTAACTACTAGATCAGAGAGATCATCACTTGGATTAATGTACTCTTGGGGATATAAGAATACCAAGTGAATGGATAAAGATTAAGATGAATAACAAAGACACAATTAGAGTGGTAATGACTTAGTGTAGTATTATGGCCTAACAACTACGACAGAGCACACGAGTTGAGGTAGTACGTGCCTAATTAGGAGATAGCGTATTTGAGGTAGGTGATTACATTTAGTAATTTTCCTGATTTCATAGATCATGACATATTACTTGGAAAACTTGAAACATGAATTTCATGCCCTATTATGTTTTCATGAGAATACCTTTATCATACATGATTGGTATTATGACATCTTAA
The DNA here is from genome assembly GCA_035236585.1 of Warburgia ugandensis. Classification (NCBI taxonomy): domain Eukaryota; kingdom Viridiplantae; phylum Streptophyta; class Magnoliopsida; order Canellales; family Canellaceae; genus Warburgia; species Warburgia ugandensis. The sequence goes on along the minus strand of CP141136.1, from coordinate 61,979,557 downwards.
TCTACATGATTTATCTATATTTTAACGTATAATTGATGATATATTAGTATGTCTTTTGACTTGATCCTCTTGAGATAGTTTACATATGGGAATTTCTATGATTTATATAGCGTTTTTGCTGCTTTATGATGGGTGTTTTTGTTCAATGGATGCTATGCTAGGAGGATTGTAGGGTTGACCACTCACCCTCTAAAAATTACATATTATAAACACCGCCCTAATGGGCATTGCTTGCGGTTTGTGGTAATCATGGGCAAGCCACCAACGCATGTTTGACCAACTCCCATGCCTTGGCGGACACTAATCTCCTGTTTCAATGTTGACAACGAGTGGTAGTGGTTTATTGTAACACCCCGGGTTTTTATAACATTTTTTTTATAATAATAATATTTGCATTCAAGGTCCCATGTTAAAAAGATTATATTAATTATTTTACTACAACATTTTTTGAAAACCTCCAGGTGTTATTTTCTGTTTCCAAACATCACAATCATAAATTAAAACATAATATAGTTTCATGATAATATATTTGAAAACAATACACATGTCTACCAACATTAAATGCATCGGCGCCTTTATTTTCAAAACAATAAATATCCAAAACACTATCATAATATGCCCTAGAGTCTATCCATCATAACATCCCATTAAATGTCCATCATATCCATAATATAAAAGTATACTGTCCATAAAGAAAATCAAATGGTAGTCCTGTTTATTAACTCACATCATTGTCTATCAAATCAAGTAAAGGAATCTCCCATTGTTATCACGGTTTCTCAACGGTCTTGCCCTTTCTACTGTTGCGCTTGAGATCTAAGGTATTGCAAAACAAAGCAATGCCTCAGCAAGCTATTGCTTACGTAGGTACATAGACAATTAATGTAATAAAGATGGAATAATCGAGTAACAGTGATGATCTAATAAAAAGATCTATCATCTATGAAAATAAAATCATTATAAGCCATACTAACATAGTATCAAATTATCAAGTATGATAAAACATGCATATCACAGATTTAAAACATGATATAATCAATGTAAATGAGCATACTATAATAACAAGGCACCCTAAGATACATGGGTCCCACGAGCGTCGCATACACTCGTATCACTGATCATGAGTACTCATATCCAACCTCTGAGTGTCATCACACCCAGGCATACAATCCCATCTCCATGCTCATCACGCAAGCACACAGAATAAGAATATAGATCGTCATGCCGCAGTAGCAACCCTCTAGGGTCTCAACCACCGCCGCTCCCTGTCGACACTATAATGAGAGATTTAATGTTCGTCCCCATGAAAAGGCTCGAACTGGTAGTGTGGACTATCCATGTTACCAACCCCCATCGAAAGCCATCTATGGGCAGGTGTCTATCATATCACATCACAAATTTCGAAGGTGGGTGGCTGACCCTCTCCTCATAGCATGACATCCACTGGGTGAAAGCACCCGTCATAAATCTCAAAACACAAAAATCACGTATGTCGAAAACCAGGAGCACTCGTGGCTCGCAATCCCCAAGGCACGCCTCTCATCTCAGGGTTACCTTCTAAAAGGACCAACTACCAAACCTCCACTTTCCTTTCTCATGAAAACTCATCAATTTCAGTGATGCAATAAGGAAAGATAATTTTCTAATTGTGCATAAATAGATAATATCATTCTCATAAAATCATCGGATCATAAAGCCATTCGATACATGATTGAAATCAAGTAACGATCATAGTATAAAGCTCTAAATCTCACAAAATCAGCAACTAATAATAAGTGCAATGTAAATCACAATCAATCATGATGCTGTGATAATGCAGGATTTTAAAAATCAAAATAAAACATTAATTTTCGTCACATACTTCAATGTGAGATCACTCGATTCAATCGTATAACCTCTTTATCTTATACGTTCAGATGTACTTGTAAATATCCTAATACTATCTTAAAAATTTTCTACATTAAAAGTGGTCAATTATAAGTTTTTAAGTTAAATATAGGTCCGCTTCATCAATACGGTTGCAACGCCTCTTTCAGATCGTGATTTGGACCTCTGTAGCTCTCAAAATCAAGTTTTATGTGAAAATACCACATAAATTAATATTATTAATTTATAAAATGGGTCGGCCAAGCTGTTTGCACCTGTTTACACTGGTGGCCTGGGTTTATACCGGTTTACACCAACGTAAACTGGCGTCATGAAGACGCCCGGCATTGCGACGCACCCCCTAGTGCATTGCAGGCGCGAGTGACGACACGCTCCCGCGCGATGTCTCTGCTAGGGTGTCTTGCTCGGCGTCCCGGTGTCAGCGCCAGGGCATCGACGCGGGTGCCACTATCGGAGAAGACGACCGGGTTCCAGTCCTCTCTGGTGAGCCCATAGGTGTCCAAATCTCATGATTTTTGCACCATTTTGCTTAGAATTTCGTGTAGTTTTCATTTCTACCATTCCTTTGGCTTAATTTTTGCTAAAAACAAAGATTTTTATGAGATTTTTCCCATGTTCCTAAAACTTCCCTAGCTACGGGTTTTCATGATTTTCGGCAACACCAGCCGTTGGATCTCTTTCACATTTAAAGGGCTTGTTCCTGGGTTCCTTATGCCCTAAATGGATGGTCCAATCTTTGTTTAAAAGATGTCTTATATGCCTATTGATGCTCTAACATTAGCGTGTACATGTTCCAGGAAAACCCATGTTTTCCCCTGACTTCCATGCATGCTATTGATCTATATTCACACATATAATATGACAATTAGGAGATTAGAGCTTACCTCGATTTGCTGGGTGTTTGTTGATGTTGCCAGAGCCCTACTTGCAGGAAAACTTGAGTTTTGCAGAAGTTAGGATCTAGGGAAAAACTCGATGGAAACGAGGGAGAAGATGGTAATTAAGGCCATGAGGAGGGAGATATAGATCATGCTAGAAAGGGGGAAGGGAAACTCTTCCGTTACATGTCTCCCTCTGACGATTTCTCTGGAAAAACGTCGGATCTGATAAGGTCAGGTGGAAAGAGGTGCCATTATCAAAACTACCCCCTCTATTTCTGGCTCTGTCAATTTACCAAAATGCCCTTATAACTTTAACGGCTCATAACTTCTTCGTTTGAGCTCTATTTTCTGCGTTCTTTATGGCGTTGGATTTCTATTGACGTGTACTTTCTAATTTCCAAGTTTTTAAAACTAAATTCTATACATAAAATTTTAAATTTATTTTATCACTAATTTAGGATTAAAATTGAGGATATTACATCCTTCCCACCTTTCCTCGAAATTTTGCCACATACCTTTATGTAAATAACTCTGGGTGGATCCTTCGCATTTCCTCTTCTGTCTCTCATGTGGCCTCCTGTAGTGAATGATGCTGCCACAGAACTTTGACTAATGTAATGGTTTTATTCCTTAACTCCTTGACTTTCGTATTCAGTATGCGCACCGGTCTCTCCTTGAACGTCATATCAGGCTGTAACTCTCCTGGGATCTGCTCCAACACGTGTGAGGGATCTGGCATGTATTTTCTCAGCATGAAAATATGGAAAACGTCATGTACATTTGCTAATTATGGTGGTAAGGCTAGCTAGTATGCTACTGACCCAACTCTGCGTAAGATCTCAAAAGGTCCAATATACTTGGGGCTAAGCTTCCCTTTATTTCCAAACCTCAACACTCCTTTCATAGGAGAAATCTTCAAGAATACATGCTCACCTTCAAAGAACTCTAAATCTTTTCGCCTCTTATCTACATAACTTTTTTGTCTGTTGTGAGCTGTCAATAATCTTTTTCGAATGAGTTGGACCTTCTCTGCATACACTTCCACCAACTCGGACTTCACTATGCGTCTCTCTCCTACATCACTCCAACATAGGGGTAACCGACAAGGTCTGTCATAAAGTGCCTCGTATGGAGCCATCCCAATACTCATGTGATGACTATTATTATAGGCAAACTCTACCAGTGATAAGTGATATTCCCAGCTATCCTTCCAATCCATAACACAAGCCCGCAGCATATCCTCAATTATTTGGATGGTCCTCTCGCTTTGACCATCTGTCTAAGGATGGAATGCTGTGCTAAATTTTAGCCTTGATCCTAACGCCTCTTGCACGCTCTTCTAGTATTTTGAGGTAAACTGAGTATCTCGATCCAATATAATTGTCAAGGGAACTCCATGTAGACTTACGATCTCCTTGACATATAGTTTCGCTAGGCTGTCCACTATCTGATTCCATCTGATAGGAAGGAAATGAGTAGACTTGGTCAACCTATCCACAACGACCCATATCATATCATGGCCGCTAACAGTCCTCGGAAGACCCACAATAAAGTCCATGGTAATATGATCCCACTTCCATTCAAGAAGGTCCAATGTCTGAAGTAGTCTTGATGAACATTGATGCTTAGCCTTGATCTGCTGACAGGTCAAACATCGTGCAACGCACTCCCCAACATCCTTCTTCATACCATTCCACCAGAAATGTCTCCTAAGATCCTGATACATCTTTATACCTCCAGGATAAATTGTATACTGGGACTGGTGTGCCTCCTAAAGTAACTCACGCCTCAATTCATCATTTGCCGGTACTACCAGCCTACCCTTAAATTTGACTCCTCCATCTGGTCCTCTCACAAAATATGCCTTATCTACTAGATCCTATGTCTCTTTATCTTTGTCCTGTGCCTCCAAGATCCTGTCGAAGAACTTAGACCGAGTCGACAAATTGGCAATCATTACTCTAGACTTCCTACTAAGTGCAATGACGTTAGCCTTCTCAGGATGGTACTGTATGGTGAAGTCGAAGTCCTTAAGATACTCCATCCATCTACGCTGCCTCATGTTCAAATCACTCTGAGTAAAGAAGTACTTGAGGCTCTTATGATCAGTGAATACCTCAAACTTCTCACCATAAAGATAATGTCTCCAGGACTTCAACGTAAATACCATTGCTACTAACTCCAAATCATGTGTTGGGTAATTTACCTCATGTGTCTTCAACTGTCTCGACGCATAGACAACTACCTTCCCATGTTGCATCAACACTGCTCCTAATCCCTTGCCAAAGGCATCGTAATAAACCACATAACCACCTGCACCTGATGGTAAAGTCAATACTGGAGCAGTAGTATGTCTCCTCTTGAGCTCTTGGAAGCTCTCCTCACAAGCCTCAGTCCATACAAATTGAATGTCTTTCCTGGTCAAGGTTGTCAATGGTAACGCAATTTTAGAGAATCACCCTATGAAGCGATGATAATATCCTGCCAAACCGAGAAAACTGTATATCTCAGTCACTGTCTTAGGTCTCTCCCAATGGAGTACTGCCTCAACTTTCGCTGGATCCACGACGACTCAATTTTTAGATATGACGTGGCCTAAGAATTGCACCTTATCTAACCAAAAATCACACTTACTAAACTTAGCATACAACTGATGTCGACGAAGTGTGTCCAATACTGTGTGGAGATGCTCCCTGTGTGCCTCATGACTAGGCGAACAAATCAAGATGTCATCAACAAAGACAATCACAAACTTATCTAAGTAAGCTTGGAAGACACGGTTCATTAAGTCCATGAACACTGCAGGTGCGTTCGTCAATCCAAACAGCATCACTAAGAACTCATAATGGCCATATCGACTCCTAAAAGCAGTCTTCGAGATATCCTCTTCTCTAACCCTCAATTGATGATATCTTAACCTCAAGTCCATCTTGGAGAACACTCGTGCTGATTGGAGCTGATCAAATAAATCATCTATGCGTGGCAAAGGGTATTGGTTCTTTATAGTAACACTGTTCAACAACCAATACTCAATGCATAGTCCCAGTGATCCATCCTTTTTCTTCACAAAAAGGACTGGTGCTCCCCATGGTGATCCACTCGGCCTGATAAAACCCTTATCTAATAACTCTTGCAACTGCACTTTAAGCTCTCTCAACTCTACTGGAGCCATTCGGTATGGTGCTTAGAGATAGGCGATGTACCCTGCAGCAAGTCAATCTCCCTGCTTGGCGGCAATCCTGGTGACTCCTCAGGGAAAATATCAACAAATTCACGGACAACATCAATATCGTCAAGCCGTGGTTGCTCCTTGTCCTCAACAGTCACATATGCGAGAAACGCTCTACACCCTTGTGAATAAAATCATACTACCTTCATAGCAGAAATGATGCATGTACCTGACTGACCTTTCTACCCTGGTACACTATTTATGGTTGCCCAGGTATAAGAAAAGTGACTCGCTTCTTTCGGTAGTCCATGGTAGCCCAATAATTGGCTAACCAATCTATCCCAAATATAACATCGTAGTCAACCATGTCTAGTAAAATAAAGTCAGAGTCCATCCTCACACCTGATATCTCCATGGGTATCTCTCGAAGATACACGGTAGTCTCTACTGTCTCTCCTACATGTGTCATAACATCTAACCCAAATGCTAATTTGTGCACACAAACATCAAGGCAAGATGCAAAAATGCATGATATAAAAGAATGAGTGGACCCTGTGTCAAAGAGGGCCCTAGCATGTCGGTCTGAGATTAGAAGAGTACCTCCAACGACTTGGTGTGATGCCTGCACCTGTCTTGATGTGATGGAAAATACTCGTCCTTGACTACGTGGAGAGGTAGCTGTCTCTGCCCCCATCTCGGCATGTCTCTCTTTCTGCCCCTTATGATAGTCTTTAATGAAATGACCTACATCTCCACAGTTGAAACATCTCTACTGCTGTGGTCTGTCGAATCTATTGCACCATTGCCCAGGGTGCCAACCCTTGCACCTGTCGTATCTCTTCTTCTCTGTGTCTCTCTTAGGCTTAGTCTGCGACTAATAACCTGGTGCTCTATGTGCCTGCATAGCACTAAAGGGCCTCTTGCCATTAATGGGGTGGTATGCGCTCCCTCTAGTCCTGAGAGAGTTCTTCTCCAACATGGAGGCCATGTCCGCCTCATCTCTCACAGTAGTAGGTCAGGAAGTAATCACCCGATCTCTCAGCCAGGGTGTCAGTCCATCCACAAATTTATTTGTTGCCTCATTGTTTGAGGCAAGTGCGGCAAAAGTAAACCTCCTTAGTAGGGTAAATCGGTTCAAGTACTGCTAAACCGTCATGTCTCTTTGCTCCAAGGTGGCAAACTCCTTCTTTAATGATTATAATGCATGGGGTGGAAAGTACTGAGTGTCGAAAGCTTATTTAAAGGCTGCTCATGTCATCATCTCAGTAGGATTTGGTCATGTAAGTGTAAAGGTTTGCCACCAAAAGCCTGCCTCACCCTTCAGTAGGTAGACAACTACTCGAACTTGATCCTCTTGTGCAATCTTCATGACGTCAAATGTATTTTTTGCCTCAAATAGCCATTGCTCAGCCTCCTTAGTATCACCGTCGCCATAGAAAGGTGACACCATCTTTTGGAATCTTTCTAATAGCTTATCTGTCTTCTTAGGATCACTAGTAGCATCACCCTCAGTGGCCTTAGATGCTGGTGGGTCCTGCACTGATTGGGTGGAATGAACAGACAAGTCCATAGGTGCCACTAGAGGCGGTGTGATAGGGTTAGGTTTCGCAGCTTGAATAACAGTCTTAACCTGCTGCTGTATGAGCGATACTAGCCCTAACATTACTCTGTTCACTAACTCTGCATCTCGATCCCCTTGATTAGAGGACTCAGCAGGTGGGGCAATTGGTGTAGCAGGGGTAAACCTTGTCCTTCTTCGAGGAGCCATCTATCAAAAATTTAAATACCATTAAGTGTAAATTCCACTCTCCTAGTTCCTCTTTACTATAATTTATGGACTGTTACCCACACATAAATGAAAATTTGTAAAGATTATGATGGACTAAACTGGGCTCTGATACTAACTGTAACACCTCGGGTTTTTATAACAATTTTTTTTATAATAATAATATTCATATTTAGGATAAAACATTAATGAAGCATTAATTGTCGTCACCTACCTCAATGATGTAATAATGTAGGGTTTTAAAAATCAAAATAAAACATTAATTGTCGCACCTACCTCAATGTGAGATCACTTGGTTCAAGCATATAACCTCTTTATCTTATACGTTCAGATGTACTTGTCAATACCCCAATACCATCTTAAATTTTTTTTACATTAAAAGTGGTCAATTATAAGTTTTTAAGTTAAATTTAGGTTCGTATTGTCAATACGGTCGCAACACCTCTTTCGGATCACGATTTGGATCTCTATAGCTCTAAAAATCAAGTTTTATCTGAAAATACCCCGTAAATTAATATTATTAATTTATAAAATGGGTCGGCCAGGCCGTTCACACCCGTTTACACTGGCAGCATGGGTTTACACCAACGTAAATTGGCATCACGAAGATGCCCAGCACCGCGATGCGCAACGAGGACGCACCGCTGTGTGCGTAGTGGTCGTGAGGACGCTGTGCATCCTGTTTGTTGCGCGCGACGACGCACTCCCGCGTGACGTCTCCGCTAGGGCGTCTTGCTCGGTGTCCCGGCATCAGCGCCAGGACACCAATGAGGGTGCCGCTACCAGAGAAGACAACTGGGTTCTGGTCCTCTCTGGTGAGCCCACAGGTGTCCAAATCTCACAATTTTTGCACCAATTTGCTCAGAATTTCATGTAGTTTTCATTTCTACCATTTTTTTGGCTTGATTTTTCCAAAAACTAAGATTTTTATGCTATTTTTCCCATATTCCTAAGACTTCCCTAACTACAATTTTTCATGATTTTCGGCAACACCAGCTGTTGGAATTTAAAGGGCTTGTTCCTGGGTTCCTTATGCCCTAAATGGTCGGTCCGATCTTTGTTTAAAAGATGTTTTATATGCCTCTTAATGTTCCAACATTAGCGTGTACATGTTCCAGGAAAACCCACGTTTTTCCTTGACTTCCATGAATGGTATTGATATATATTCACATATATAATATGGCAATTAGGGGATTAGAGCTTACCTCGATTTGCTGGGTGTTTGTTGATGTTGCCAGAGCCCTACTTGCTAGAAAACTTGAGTTTTGCGGAAGCTAGAATCTAGGGGAAAACTCGATAGAAATGGGGGAGAAGATGGTGATTAAGGCCATGAGGAGGGAGATATAGATGATGTTGGAAAGGGGGAAGGGAAACTCTTCCCTTACACGTCTCCCTCCGACGATTTCTCCGGCGAAATCATCGAATCTGATAAGGTCAGGTGGAAAGGGGTTCCATTATCAAAATTGCCCTCTCTATTTTAGGCTCTACCAATTTGCCAAATGCCCTTATAACTTCAACGGCTCATAACTTCTTCGTTTGAGCTCCGTTTTCTATGTTCTTTATGGCGTTGGAATTCTATTGATGTGTACTTTCAAGTTTCTTAGTTTTTAGAACTAAATTATATACATAAAATTTTAAATTTATTTTATTTATTTTATTACTAATTTAGGATTAAAATTGAGGATATTACATTTATACCCTGGAGTGGTTGCTATTGTTAAGAAAAAGGATGGCTCCATGAGATTGTGCGTAGACTATTGGATGCTGAATAGGGTCACCATTAAAAATAAGTACCCTCTTCCCCGAATTGATGATCTTTTCGATCAACTTCAGTCAGCTAGAGTCTTCTCTAAGATTGATCTACGATCAGGGTGCCATCAACTTCGAGTTAGAGAAGAAGATATCCCCAAGACAGCCTTCAGGACTCGATACGGCCATTATGAATTCAGAGTGATGTCCTTTGGTTTGACTAATGCTCTAGCCGCGTTTATGGACCTCATGAATAGGGTGTTCAAGGAGTACTTAGATAAATTCATCATAGTGTTTGTGGATGATATCTTAATATATTCTGAAACTCCTGAAGACCATATGGAACATCTAAGGATAACATTAAGCACCCTACGAGCACACAAGCTATATGCAAAATTCAGTAAGTGTGAGTTTTGGCTGGAAAAGGTTAATTTCTTAGGACACATTATTTCTCAAGATGGCATAGCAGTTGACCCTACTAAGGTTGAATCAGTACAGAACTGAGAAAGACCTAAGACAGTCACAGAAATAAGAAGCTTCTTAGGACTTGCCGAATATTATAGGAGATTCATCGAAGGTTTTTCACAAATGGCTTTACCTCTAACTAAGCTGACTAGGAAAGACACAAGATTTGAATGGACTGATAAGTGTGAGGAAAGCTTCCAAGAACTAAAAAGAAGGTTGACTACCGCACCTGTCCTTACCTTACCTTCAAGAAGTGGCAGATTTGAGATATACAGCGATGCCTCACAACAAGGGCTAGGCTGCATACTTATGCAACATGGGAAGGTAATCGCTTATGCTTCTCGACAACTCAAGAAGCATGAAGTCAATTACCCAACCCATGACTTGGAATTAGCAGCCATAGTCTTTGCCTTGCGAATATGGAGACATTATTTATATGGGGAAAGGTTTGAAGTTTTTACAGATCACAAGAGTCTTAAATATATCTTTTCCCAACAAGACTTAAACATGCGACAAAGAAGATGGATGGAATACTTAAAAGACTATGACTTCTCCATTCATTATCACCCTGGAAAAGCTAATGTGGTAGCTGATGCATTAAGTAGAAAAACCCAAGGGATGTGTGCAAGTTTATTAACGAAGAGATGGAAGCTACTACAAGAAGTAATCACATGAAAACCAGACATAAGTAAGCACAAGATCATCATGGCAGGACTAATAATAAAGTCGGCTGTTAATGAAAAAGTTAAGCAAGAACAGAAAGGAGATCCAGATATACAAGCTTTCATAGGAAAACCAGGATTTACAAAAAGGGAAGATGGTAGCATTTACATGCAAGGAAGATTAGTGTTACCAGCTAATGAAGAGTTAAGACAAGAAATCTTAAAGGAGGCTCATCGGTCCAAGTATACAATACACCCAGGAGGGACTAAGATGTATCAAGACTTAAAGAAACAATATTGGTGGGATGGTATGAAAAGAGACATAGGGGAATTTGTGGCAAAGTGTTTAACATGTCAACAAGTAAAGGCTGAACATTAAAGACCTGCGGGATTGTTACAACCCCTTGAGTTACCCGAATGGAAATGGGACCATATTACAATGGACTTCATCGTAGGGCTACCCAAGACCTCTAAGGGTCATGACATGATCTGGGTAATTGTTGATAGATTAACTAAGACAGCCCATTTCCTTCCTATACGTCATACCCAATCCACTGACAGCCTATCTCAGCAATACATCAAAGAGATAGTAAGTCTACATGGTATACCCCTTAGTATCACTTCAGATAGGGATAACTGCTTCACTTCGCAACTCTAGAAGTCTGTCCAAAAATCCTTAGGATCTTCCTTAAACTATAGCATAGCCTTCCATCCACAGACCGATGGATAGTCAGAGCGCACAATCCAGATAGTCAAAGATATGTTGCGAACTTGTGCCCTTGATTGGAAGCAAAGCTAGGATGAAAACCTACCGCTAGTCGAGTTTGCGTACAACAATAGCTTTTAGTCAAGCATTGGCATGGCTCCATACAAGGCGCTCTATGGGAAACCCTGTCAATCACCCACCAGTTGGAGTGAAGTTGGAGAGTCCAAGGTGCTCCAGTCCGAGCTGGTAGAGCAATGTGCCGAGAAGGTCAAACTCATAAGAAGCCGCCTCCTCACAGCTCAAAGCCGCCAAAAGTGCTGATTGAAGGAGGAGACCATTGGAATTCGACATAGGAGAGCACGTTTTCCTGAAGATATCTCCCACTAAAGGAGTTATGAGGTTCGGTATCAAAGGCAAGCTTAGTCCACGTTACATAGGACCTTTCGAAATCCTGGAGAAAGTGGGAAAAGTGGCCTACAGGATCACACTACCCCCTTAGCTGTCTGAAGTGCATAACGTGTTCCATGTATCTATGCTAAGGAGGTACGTGCCTAACCCTGCTCATATCATCAACCAGGTACCCATAGAGTTGACGGAGGATCTCAAGCTAGAGACAAGACCAATTGAGATTCGTGATCGTAAGAATAAGAAGTTGCGGAACAAGGACATACCCTTAGTCAAAGTTTTGTGGAGAAATGCGCACATGGAAGAAGTGACTTGGGAACCGCAGTCAGAAATGCGAGAAAAGTACCCCAAGATCTTTTGACTGTATATAGTAGAATTTCGGGGGCAAAATTCCCCTAAGGGGGTAAGAATGTAATGACTCCAATTTTGTAATATTGAAATTCCAAGTTTAGCAATGAAAAGTTCAGTTTTTAAAGAAAAGGGCATTTTGGTCATTTCACTATTTACCTTGACTAAACCCAGAAATTTGGTCCTAAAAATGGTTCCATTAGATGTGTCTCGGAAAAAGGAATCCAACAAGACCAAAATCACCCAAAACGGAGTTAAAATGAGCAAGATATGACCCTTTGAAGTTTAGGGGCAAAATTGTAAATTTAACAAAAACGATTTAACCTGCAAAACACAAGGGCCCGTTTTGATACAGGCACCCCTTCATCTTCAACCTCTAGAGGGTTCTAGAACGGCGGTGATTGGAGGAGAAATCACCGCCATTCAAAGGCGGTGAGAGCCCCCTCCAGAACCCTCTCTTAGCTCTATAAATAGAGCTCTTGGGCGCCTCTAATGGCAGCCCAAAACGTTGAAGAAAAACCGTTGAGGAGCAGTGACCAAGAGGAGAAAACATGGAGAGAAAACCAGCCACGAAGCAGGTACGCCCAAAAACTCCCCAAACCCATCTCACCCATAGTCCTAGGCTCAGTTTCCCTAGGTTTTTGCATGAAAATCCATGGGGAATAGGCCTCTAGGGAGTCACCAAGGACCCTGGGACGTCCCCAGGGCATCCCAAGGACGCCCCGGTCCCCCAACAACTGAAACGCCCCAGACGGACGAGACTCGTCGAATGCGTCTGAAAGGAAACCAATGGGCGCGTCCGTAGACGCCCCCACTAAAGAGGAAGACGGGCGGAGAGTACCGTGCGTCTGCAGATGCGCTCGCTGAGGCGCACGCCGCAGACGCGCAGCGCCCTAGCATTCCGTCTTTTTATTTTTAAGACTCCTATGTACGTACGACACTGAAATGCTTATAACTTGAGATCTAGAGCTCCGATTGAGGCGCCGCCAAAGGCGTTGTGTCCGTGTCGACGACATGGACACATCCAAACTATAAAATCCTTGATCAAGGCCCAATCAAAGGTAAGCATGACCCTTAGAATAGGATGGTGGCGCGTGGCCACTAGAACTTTGGAAAACTGAGGACACCAAGGCCCAATTAGGACCTTAGGACACCCATAGGCATATGGATGGACCCCTAATGCCTAAGTAATAAGACCAATTACTCTAAAACCCATAAAAGATAGGCCAAACTAACCTTGATTCCCCAAACCATGATCAGGAGCGTCCGAGGACAAACGGGTTAGCGCGACCTAGTCAGGTAGGTGCTCTATCACTATTAGATTCTTTTAAAAGAACTATTATTGTTTTGAGAATATATCTTTTAAATATATGACTTGATTTGCATGACTTAATTCAGCATGCATGATAAATGCTTTGTACATAGCCATGTTTTGTAAATGATTGCATATACATTATGCACATATATGTTTTGCAAACAAGTGCATACTTTGCATGATTTAAGTACTTGCAAAGATTGCATGTCCGTGAGGGTTGCCAAAAGACGCTAGAGTGCCGAGGGTCAGGCAGTTGTGAGGGACCCAAAGAGGACAGGTTTTAAAAAGAGGTTTTGGCTTATTTAATCTTATGTGATTTGGGCAAGTAAGCCCGTGGGTGCTATGCCGAGGGGTCTGGGTTGGCCACCCAGCCTCTACCACTATTAGGTGGATGAGTACCACGCCCAAAAAGAGGCAAGTCCCTACGTTGACTGCATGTGGTACAGGGGGCTACCACTAGTGTCACGGCACTGGGTCGACGTGTCATAGGCCCCGTGGAGGCTATGACCGAGTGTCCTCAGGTACCCGGGGACCACACGGCGAGGAAGTCGTGGGCATAGTGGACCCTATGGTTTAATGATTTATGTGCATTGCATATGGCATGATATGAGGTTGATCGACCATACCATACTAGAGATCCATGAGTTGGACTCCATGAAGCATCTATTGCATATCATGATGTTATCATATATATATATATATATCTATAATACTTTCAATTTTGGATTATGTGATCCTTTAAGTCATTAGTATTTCAGTTTGATAACGGATGCTTATACTGATATTGAGCTTGAGTATTTAGACATGCACATGTTTTGAATGAGCATATGATTTTAAAACATCTCATGCATTATAAAACTAGTAGTGATAGGCTCCTACTGAGTATAGTATATACTCACCCAATCCTCAACATTTTTCAGATACAAAGTAAATACTTAAGGGCAAGGAACGTTTGTACTAGGAGACACAGACTGAGTACAAGTAAGTAAACCCCTATCTTATCTTTCAATGTTACTTGATTGAAGTTACTCTCTAATAGCTGAAATTTGTGACTAACACTTTCTTGGGAATAATATTGATTTAAACTTTGCCATGGCTAAATAAATTGAGAATGTGTTTTGACACTCGGGGTTTTTATGAAAGATTGTTTTCCAAAAGTAAAAGATTTTCATGCATCTCATACTTATAAAACAAGAGATCTCGCCTTTTTATCAAAATTGCATCATATAAAAACTCGGGTCGTCACAACTATTCATGCCTTTCATGCCATAGTGATTGGATATGATGTCTTTATGTTTAGGCATAAACTACGCTTTAACTGTCATTGATTTGTTCAAACTTATGATCTTTCATGCGCTATTTACTATGGATTATTGATGATTTGATGTACTAGTAAATGCTTTACTCCATGAGATTTTCCATGACATCAATATTCTTATGCCACACTATTACATTACATTTCTTATTAAATCTAATCATCTACACAAGTAATAGCTTACTAAGGCATTGCTTCTTCTTTTTTTACAATGCCTCAGATTTGAAGCGCGATAGTGTTGAGGGCTAGCAGATAGAGTAGCATTACAGCACGAGAACCATCTACTACTCCAGAGACTGATTAGATGTATGCTTTATTTGACTTGTCATGTGGAACCTCTTTTTTCGCTGTATATATACACCGATTATAAGGATGGTATTGGACCTGACTCTTATTGTACTATGTATATATACTTGCTCATGTGAGTGGATGTGGTGATTTTGGGTGGGACCTTAGAACCTTATGTATATTTGTTGATTCTATATCTCTTATCATCATGACAAGTATTTAACCAGGTTTTAGTTTTTGACTATGCATGCTCTGTATTATATTGCATTTAGTTTTATTTATCACCTTGGATTTGGACTTGGATGACCCTCGGGATTTTCTTTTGGAATTTCCTTTGAAATGATTATTGTAGTTACATTAAATATTAGCTTTGTTCTTTCAAGGATCCCAATTATTTTACTAATTATTATTATTATATATGAAAAAAGGTTTTAGAAAACCTAGGGTGTCACAGTTCCACTTGGCTTGTTGAATCCAAATGTTTTTTTAATATCATGTTTGGCATTGAATTCCTATGGGCGAAGGTTAAGTACTTGAATTCTTAGCAAAACCCTGTAATGATAGTGAATCAAGAACTCTCTCTTCTATAGCTCTGTCATAATTCAAGCTCTCCAACAAGCATGGTGCAAGAAGTGAGCATGCCATCAATCGAAGATTTGAGTTTTGGATAGATGTGAGTGAGTTGCTCATCCATGCAACAAGGACCACGCATGCTCGCACCAAGCATGGGATTCCATTCGCTATGGGCTTTGAAGGAGCACTCAGAAACCCCTTTTGGCCATGAGTAAGCAGGATAATTGCTGTGTTTTTCATCCAATCTTTGGTTGCTTATTCCTCTTCACCCTTCATTTGCGTAATAACATCCATTGTCAGTTACAAATTAAGAAGAACCAATTGCAAAAAATTTCAATCAGTTGAGCTGATTATTCAACAACAACAACATCAACAACAACAACAACAACAACAACAACAACAACAACAATATTACTACTATAATAATAGTAATAATACTAAGAATAACAACAACAACAACAACAACAACAACAGCAGCAAAGAATTACAAAGTTTTTTTCTTTTTTGTGTTATGTTGATTTAATCATAAGACTGAGATGGTTGCTAAAAAAAGGGGAAAGAAAAGTACGAAAGAAAGTATAGTTATCTCTTCTAGAAATGGTGAAAGAAGTCCTCAAAACACTTTGGCTAGTTATTAGTGAGCTCATTTGTGAAACTCAAAATGTGCCTAAAAAAGATGCCTCTCCTTGACGATCTGATTGATTTCCTTCATCATACTAAAAAAATCTCCGTGGAACCTTAAAGGTCCCACTGATCCAAGCTACTGTATTTTGAAAATCTCTAGATAAGTAAAAAAAATGCCTTCCACCATGATGCTTAGTCCAATCCTCTAATCCCAAGTTTTGATGCCCAAGAAAGTGACAAAATTTCTACTTCTTTTGAATCCTTAACACCAAGTAGGACATTGTATGGAGCTAAGAATACCTTGGTAATCTCTAAATGCTCCATCCACTCCAACCAAACCCAAATTCCCCATGCTAGAGTACTCAAAATTGAGCTTCAAGGTTCCAATGGCAGCAGTGTTTACTTTGTTTCTTTTCTATTTTCCTCTATGGCATGTTGATAATTGTGCACAAAGACTTGCTTATAATCATGACTAAGTACCTAGTAAAGATCTTATGAGAAGAGGCAATACATGTTACCAGTAGGCAGCAGTTTTTTTATCTTGATTACCTTTCTTTTGAAAGCTCTCAAGTTCCTTTCTATGCAAATAATTCAAACAATTAAGTGAAGGGCCACTTTCTAGATGAACTTGCAGAATTGTTTTCCTTTGACACCAATGTACCATTATAAGTTGCTAAAAGAATTGACGTATGACACTTCACTTTGGACCATGTTAAGAAAGAAGACCATATCTTATGGGCAAAAGGATAGTGAAGGAAGATATGATTAGTATTTTCTTGTTTGCCGTTACATAGATAACAGCAATTAGGTGTTAAAAATATTGCACAAAACCAAATTCATTGAGTCTTAGCTTAGAAGCATGCCTGAAAATGTACTTGAAGATAGCTAAAGCCTCCGAAATTTGTATAAGGGATATGGTAGCTTTATCTTTGGATTCAACTAAACCAGACTTAATATGTTCCTTAATAGATTTGCATCATCAATATCAGCTTGTACCTTTGTCTCCAAGATGAGTGCCTTAAAATAACATCTCAAAGGTTTATCATCCAATAACAATCAAACCTTAAAGAGAAACAAGATCATAATTCAGTTCATTGCATACACAAGATCAAAAATGGATTAGGAATCTAAGAACTCAAATTTAGAAACTCTAAAAAAAGAGTGCTAGAAAGAGATACTCTCATATATCATCTTTCTAGCTTAAACTCTGAAACCAAAGAAGATTCTTTCCACCAATCTCTCCTCATGTCCTCTAGAGTTGTCTATTGAGATATTCACTCTCCTTCTTGTTCGAGAGTCTATCTAGCCACATACATTCTCTACTTCGTTTGTTTTTTAGTCTACTTAGCTATAAGCATTCTCTTTAAGGATTCTTCTACTTGTAAGTTTTTCTCATTCTAAAGTTTAAGCTAGAAAGTTGAGACCTAAGAGTATTTCTTTCCAATACTCTTGTGTTTAGAATTTTTAAACTTGAGAGGTCCTTTCAATTTCTCTTGAACTTTAGAATCTTGATCCATTTCTAACCTTATTTTTTGAAGTGAATTGAGTTATGATCTTGTTTCTCTTTAATGGTCTCATTGTGATTAGGGATTAACTCTTAAAATTTTATTTTAAGAAATTCAACTTGGAGATAAAAAGTATAATAAACTAATTTTAAAGTATAGATTAAGTTTAGCTTGGTTGAATTCCCAATATAGAGTTGCCATATCCCTAATACAAATTTGGTAGGATTAACTATCTTCAAGAAGGGCATTTTGAATTGTGCCTCTAAACTAAGATTCATTAAATTCAATTTTGAGCAATATTTCTAATATTAGAGAACCACCATCCTCTCTTTTTAAGAATTTTAATGGTGAGAGGTTGATTTAGAGTTGTCAGCAGAAGGAAAACCTACTAATTTTATAGGCACATGATTGTTCTATGAATTTTTGAGTTGATATATAATCGTATGATCATTAATGAAGCATTAGGTCTTCATATCCTTCCATCATCTAGTGAAGTTCATGGAACAGTATTGTGACAAGCCGAGTTTTCAAAAATATTTTTTTTTTAAAATTTATTTGAAAATGATCAGGATCCTGAGTAATTCTTTTTCAAACATTTGAAGACATATGATATGTATAGTTTTCAAAATTGCCCTTCCAAGCCTCGATGTGTTATCAAAACTCCACATATAGCCAAAATAAGTACGTAAGAATAAGTACTACCAAGACCCACTAGTTACAGCCCAAACAACCATAATGACACTATAACTATATGACAAAATTCTAATATTCATAGTAAAATCTATTGTCTTATTATATTACTATTCTCAATGTTCTATAGTAGTCTAAAACAAAGTAAGGTAACTTATTCATTCTTATACTTTCTCTCTCGTTGTTCTTAAACCTCTTGCAATAACTTATTACTTACTTTTAACTAGAAGATTGGCCTAAAATATATTGGTGAGGGTGAGTACGATCACTAAGTGGGAAATTCTATTCCAAATAAAATATGCAGAAAACACATGAATGCATAGAGATATTAGGATGTAAGCGGTTAAAAGAGATCTGTATCAAATCTCAAAAATGTTCAAAACTTAAAATCAGTGGTAAATCACGTAAAGTATTGTGAATCCATATCTAGAATATTATGGGACATTAGAAGTTGTTCTCAATGTCAGAAACATATCATATAGTATCTACCTCGTAATATTTAAAATTCAAAATCCGCGACCAATCACATAAGGTTGTATAAATAGAATTTTGTTAGATACATTGCATTAGCAATTATTCCTAGTGTCTGAAACATGTCACATAATTTCAATCAGAGTCATAAAGCAAGGTCCTGCTAGGCCATAAAGGCTTATGGTCTAATACTCTCGAGGTCGACTGATATACTAGATGTCTATATCACAATTCAGTTGCTATGCACGTAAAGAGAACCAATTTCTCATGCCTGCATTCAATTGTAGATATCATACAACCTACACCAGTCCTTATGGAGGGAGAATGGATCACACTGAATGAAGGGTCCTATGACCCTCCCAAACGTACAAAAGCCTTTATCTCAGGTGGGTATCATAATTCTGTTTTAGAATGCTAGTGGTCAGCTGCACTCCTAGCATAGCAACCGGAGGGGTCTTATGACTTGCCCCAACCTAGGATCAACTCTTATGGGTTGCCAAATTTAATGCTAGGCACAACTCTCAAGAATCTCCTAATTTTCATTTATTAAAACATTTCATATTTCTCATAAAAATTCATATGGAATAATGATTCAATCACTCCTTACACACGGCTTCAAAGAGTCTCATTACAATTCTAATCACATATTCATGGTGTAGTCATGTAAACACTCCTTAGAGCGAAATCTTAAAATCTTGTTTAGCATATCAAAGTAGATAGAGTACAAAGAATTTCAATCCTTATATCACTTACATATGAATACAAATGTACTTATGCAAAATATTTGGCAAATCAAATATGATGAAATATAATCTTTTCCATAATCATTACACATATGTAATTATCACATAATTTTCTTCCATTTTCAAAAATGTCTTGAAAGAGGGCCATCATGCACGGAATATCAACATTGCACATGGTGCTTTGGAATTTGAAGTTCATGGTGCATATGCTTTAGATCATGTAAACAAGAGTGACTCTAGGCATAAAAAGAAAATGAAAGATCCATGAAGTGTATGCTTTTAGATTGTAGAGAACAAAAGTTTGCAGGCTTCAAATGATGGATCAATGGTGCGCAAGGTCACATAGATTAGGAAATCAATAGTGAGCAGAGCACTAAATCCAATAGTCACTAGTGTGCATGATTCTAAGATGAACATGTATCAGTGCGCATGATTCTAAGATGAATTTGTATCAATGAGCAGAGAACATCGATGGTGCATAGGGTTTTAGAAAGAGAACAACTACAATACTAGAAATGTGCACAATGTATCTAACCCATGGATGTGCTTGCATGGTACTTAGATCAAGACAGATCAATAATGTGCATTGATGAATTAAGGAAATAAAATAGTGCGCATGCTTATGAGATAAATGGATGAAACTAAAGTCTACTATGCTCTTTGATAGATCTTGGAACAAGAAGGATTAGCCTACTTATTTAGCATGAGTCAATTAATGAAATGTGAATCAACTATGATCCTTGATAGATAAAAGAGTGTACCTGCTTATTTAACATACAACGATGGGATTAACTAGCATGCATGATTTTGAACATGCGCTATGTGTTCGATCCATCAAATAATGATATGTGCATAGTTTTTAGACCAAGAGTCTAACATGGACGAGAGTCAAATCCAAGACGTTTGGTATCAAGGTAATAGCTATAAATAGTCATTGACTCTGGGGAAAGGGTAGAAGAATGGGACCTATTATGGGACATACAATGCATTTATTTGTATGCAAGACTTGGGTTAGAGATAAGTTTAATCACTCATTCATTATTCACATGCTACTAGTTGTTTGCATGATCTCCTTAGAGTATAAATCTAACATGCATTTATAATCATTCAAATGATGACTTTTCAATTCTTTATCTAGGTATAAATAACAAGATGCATGAGCAGGGCTTTGAACATGAGATGATTGTACATGTTGTGATATGGATTAACAAATAGGATCTTATATAAGACATGACCATAGTGTTTGTACTACAAATCAATGTATAACATCCAAGTAAAAATTATTATTGAATAACATCTAACCAAAAGCATTTCCATAGTGCACACACATGGTTAAAAATCAATCTAACTTAGAAAGTCCCACACATGCCTACCTCTCGTTGATGATTTTCTTCCACAATCCTCTTGTTAAAAAATGCGGAATGTGAATGATTCTTGTTATAGGAAAACCTAGACATACTTTGAATCTTGTCTCAAAATTCTCCAAAAAAGACTTTCTTAGAGGTAATGTAGACACTTAAACTCTAATGCTAAAGCATTCATACTTGCTTTGTAACCAGTATAGCCAACTATATTTTGTTATCAGTCTTATGCAAAATAAATAATAGTATTATGAAAATTCAAGTTGTTATAAGTATCGACTCTTTTTATAATTTGTTATAAGCATAGCTTTCTCCAATTCTTAGCCTACTATTAAGTGTTCAGTTTTGGTCAAAATATTCCTAATTTAGTATTCAATTAGATCATCTAGGCCATCAATTTCAAGATTTTACATAAAATATTTTATTTTAGCTCTAATTGGCGATCCAGTCGTTGGATTGCAAAATTTAACGTTTAGATGATCATCAAAACTAATGAACAGTTTAGATGGTTCTAATTTGGTCCTTTGCATTGCAGATCAATTAGATCAGATTGGATGATCCAGATCAAGATAGATGGATTAGATGAGGAAGCTTCTTAGAAAAAGAGAAAATTGAAGATAATCACGACATTAATTACAAAAATCTAGATAATGGAGAGGATTCGGAGGTGGATACAATATTGGAGAATCAAAACAAAATTGCAAAGTTTTGGCAAGGTTGGGTTGTCGGTGGACTCCACTCCCTCTTCATCTCTCTACTCTCTCTCTTTCACATCTCTCTCTTATTCTCCTCCTTTTCTCTCTCACGTCTCTTCTTCTACTCACCACCTCCCATCACCTTAGGAAAGGAGTCCTCTCCAACACTCCTTCTCTCTTCTCCTCTCTCCTTCTAACTCCCACGCTATCTCTTTCACGCCTCTCACTTCCTCTCTTAGGCTAACCTTGTAGAGGACGGCCCTTCAACCCTTTCTTCTCTTCTCCACTATCTTCTTCCCTCGGCTTCTCTTTAAATGCCTGTCTGCTTTAGCGCTCAACCACTTCCTATCACCTCTTCTCCTCTCTCCCTTGTCTGGAACACATAGGAGGCAGACCACCTTCATCTTCCCCCACTTATCTTCCCCTCACATCTCTTGATCATGCTCCTCTTTGCTCTCTCTCCTTCCTCTGCCTTCTCTCCTCACTCTCTTTCTCTCTCGCGTGCACATTCCCTTTATCTCTCTCAGTTATTTCTCTCCTCTATTTCTCGTTCAGATCCCGTCTCTATCTCTCCAAACAGGCAGGTAACCTCCCTGCTTCTCTTCTCTTTCACGCACCACAATACACCCCTTTCTGTTTCACTCTCTCCCTCGCACCTCTCTTCTTCTGATCACCAACACGCACCCCCCCCCTCTCTCTCTCTCAGTGTCATCTGCCAGTCGATGCCCTTCCACACACCGCACCGATTTCATCCCCTACTGCTCACCTCCCGTCTCCTTCCCTCTCTCTTTATTCCCTTCGCCCAATTCCCCAAGTACGGTCACCTCAAAAGAGGAAACCCAAAATGGATTTCCTCTGCTTTCTCTCTTCTTTTCTCCTCTCCCATCTCCTCCTCTTCTTCCCTTCTCTTTCACCTCCAGAGTCTTTTTGGTTTTCTTCTTCGTCTGCTCCACAACCCAACTTCCACAAGCATCTTCCCTATCACTGGCTTGGCCAGACACGCCCATATAGTCTTTTCTGCTCCACCGTAGAGCTCTGACACCAGGACTTAGCACCGCACATACCCAGTCCGTCACCCCATCCACCTCCAGCATCCTCTGTTCTTCGTTCCCTTCTCCCCAGTCATCTCCACTTCCTATTGGATCCCCTTCTTAGCTCCATCGGAGCCACTGCCCATCACTGCTCGGGCAGCGTTCCCACGACATCCCTTCTCCCCTGATCACCAGCAACCGTAGCACCACACCAGACCGGCGCCCTCTTTCACCTTCTCTCTCTCTCTCTCTCTCTCTCTCTCTCTCTCTCTCTCTCTCTCTCTCTCTCTCTCTTCACCACTGCCAGATCAAGAGGAGAAAACCCGAATTGGGTTTTTCTCCGTTTTCCCCTACTTTCCCCCCTCCTTTCTTCTCTTCTTCTCCCTTCTCCTCCATTTCCTCTCTTCTTCCCATATCCAGCAATCTTCCCTTCTTCATCTTTCCTCTTCA
This sequence comes from Warburgia ugandensis, assembly GCA_035236585.1. Classification (NCBI taxonomy): domain Eukaryota; kingdom Viridiplantae; phylum Streptophyta; class Magnoliopsida; order Canellales; family Canellaceae; genus Warburgia; species Warburgia ugandensis. Next base: position 61,956,438 of record CP141136.1, on the reverse strand, counting down.
ATCATCGGCTTGATTATAGTTTTTGTTTAAAACAAAAATTGCAGAAAAATTCCAGTTTTGCCCTAGAAAATAAACCAAATTTCTTCTATGTCCCGGATTGTAATGACATTTGTGTCCCTGTTCTAATCAAGCTTTACCTTATCCATATTTTGATTATCCAGAGACAATGCTATTCATGATTGTTTATTTAGTTTCAATTTTTTGTTTTCTGGAATTGGAATTTCTGTAAATTTCATCAATGACATAAATATGGATTTTTATTTTATTGTTAGTTTATTTCTATTACGTTCTTTATTTTAATTTTTTTAAACAATTAAATTTTATTTAAACTCCTCTTTTAAGTTGAGTCCCCGTGGGATCAACCCGTATTTGCATTAACTATATTACAATAGCTTGTACACTTGCGGTTAAACACATCAACACCTACTCTTAAAATTGATGCTCCAACTGTTTACCCCTTGTGATTTTGAGTTCTAAGTCCTTCAATGACACCTATGTGTTTAGTTGTGAAGTTGAAATATTAAGAGAAGAAATTGCATTTTTTTTATTGTTTTTTGCCAGTATACAGGTTATTATACTATAGTTTATGCAAGTACGGGTTAATCCTATGTGAACTCAATTTAATGAAAATAGAGTTTAAATAAAATTTAATTACTAACTAATTAACATAAATAATAGTAAAAAAATTAAATCTATCCATTAATCAAAAGTACAAAAATTTTGAACTAAAAAGAAAAAAATTCAATGAAATAATCACTAAAATCTACTTTCATAGCATGATCATAATAAATTTCTTCAAATCGGGTGATATCAAAGTCAATTGGCCTTCATCAATCTCTCACTCATGTGTCTGATTAAGGACTCAATGGCTAAATTTGATAATCTGGACTAAGAAAAGAAGTTGAGATTTTGGACAATTTTGATTATTTTTTATTTTTATTTTAGATCTCCCTTAACATTCTCTGATGCGGCATGCATCAGATCATATTCTCGAATTTTCTTAATTTTTTTCAAATTAACATACCAGAGCAACACCTCTTATTGCGCTGCAAATGAGATATTGTTACTAGAAAAGTAGTGGATAACTAAGACAGTCATGCGCAGTCCTGTGCATGTGACACTAGCTAAGCAGTTATCTTATCCCTATTCAGAATCTATGATTAGTCTAGTCTCTGTTTACAGTCCATGAATATTCAGAATCTATGGAGATTTCACTAATTTTGGCCATTGATTTCTTTTACTTTATGATAGAATTTTTCAATGAAACTTGGTACCTAGAAGAATTTGATATCAATAAATTTAATTATATGGATAGATTTCAAATCAAGGCAACAGAAATTAATATATTTAAACACAAACATTGACTGTTCACCAACCTACACAACAATACCTTTCTAGATTATTTTATAATATTAAACAAATTTGACCATTCAATCTCAAAATAATTATATGAAACTCTTTCTAACTCAACTAAAAATATAAGAAAATGATTAGATTATTCAAAAGCTCATTAAATAGACCAAATTAAAGGTACAAAACTTTTAAGTAACTCACTATTATTATTCATGCAAACAGTAGCAAGTAGTTAACCTTAATCAATTCAAGTTACAAGATTTGGAAAGAAAATTGAAAATCAAACACCTAGATCTTATTTTCCTTGATGTCTTCTATCTAATAAATCAAATTTCAAATATTTTTGTCAAATATTAAACCAGGAACCAACGTGCAAAGTACTCTTATTCACCAGCCTGCATGTGCACTATTCTTCTTCTTTAACCTCTATTTTTGTCCAAATTTTGAGCTTTTGTTTCACTCCATCTTTTATCTGGCATTTATAGATGCTGGAAAGTTGGTTTGAATGAAATTTTTGATAATTTCATTCTCCATTCTCCTTTCTTTTCTCCAAAAAATTCTAAATCAACTAAATTTAAAATCCCTTAGCATTCTCTATTTTCTTGTATTTATGGTTTGGATTTGATGCTTGAGGATTGAACTAGAGTTTTTGATTTTGATCTAGATTATCTAGATTATCTTAGATGTCCATTTTAATGTAAGCTTGATTAGAGATCTAAGATGTTGATCGACTCGAATTATCATTTAACCTTGAAAATTTACAAAATTAAGGTTAGATTATAAAATTTTAAATGATATATTTTTCATATAAATTTATATATATTAAAAATGTATCAAAATTCATGCTAAATGAGTGTAATTTATACAATAGTAGACTCTTAACACATATTAATTGTATTTGGACCAAATATCCATCCAAAAATGCATTATATTGCCTCTTCTTAGAGCAAATCCAATACTATCTTCAAAAAATTAATACACTTCAAATATATCCTTCTTGTTACAAAGAAAATGTGTAATAACTTGCATTTTTATAATATATATATATATATTCTTTGCATGGAATTGCCCTAATAGCTATAGAATGAATAGGCAAAACTCTAAAATAAGTTCAAGTCTCTTAAGAAAACCTTTTTGGAGAAATTCCCAACCTAAAGCCAAGAAGTGTCTAGGTGCAATGAATATGGAGAATTTTAGGTAGTTAGGATGTGGCGATCCGAGTTTTTATAACACATTTTATAATACATTTTGTAAAGATAGGGCCCTTAGAGTAAAATTTTTTCGCAAACCAAAGCAGTGAAAATTCTTTTCTTTAGAATTTGTTTTGTAAAACCTAAGTCACCACCTCATACATAACATAAGTAGAATTTTGTATAAGATAAAATTCCATTGAAGGAATATTCTTTTATTAAACTTCAGGATCCATCCAATGGTTCACAGTACACAGCCCATTGTATCCTTACAATACTTGTCCAAATATACAATCCAAATTACAAAGTTCAAAATTCAATACGTGTTCTAATACAATGTTTCAAGGGATATACCCTGATTACTTATTCTTCAATTGTTCTTCAAGTCTTGAGCTCCTAAGTCTCCTTCTCTGTATCTGAGATATTGTAAACATTCGAACATTTACAATATCTCAGCAAGCTATGCTTGGTAGGAGATAAGAATGTAAGTTATTGACAGTATAATCTCAAAATTCAAGTATCCCATAATTCGTTCTATCATAAACACATTTATTAATAACTATTAGTTATAAGGACATCCCATTTCCTTGTCATTTGTGTTCACCTTTATGCATACATATTGTATAAGGACAAATTCGTTAAAAATGTAAAGATAATCAAGAATCATTTCTATACAAAGCTGATCAACTCCTTTCATTATAAGAGATTTGTATCTCAGCCAATTACTATACAGGGAATTTCCCTTCTTGGGAAAAATATTGGTAATATACAATTACCTGACATTTCATCATGTCATCCCTTAAGGCATTTCACTATGCCAATTTCATATGCATCATAATGCAAAATAATCAAGGACTATGCTTGCAGTCTGATCCGTATAGCGCGCCCGGATAACTGTTCAATAATCCACTTATACCATTCTCGGTGGAAATTACAATATCCATCTCCATATGGGAGGACCATGGCTGTCACAGTGGTGGCCTTCCCATAAATGCCCCACCCGACTTTTAGCCTTTCTTAGGCTTGGTATTCAATATCATCAAGTTTCAGAGAGTGGGTGGCCAAACCCTCTTAACTCTCCTAGTATAGCATCCCGAGGCCTATGCCTGTTTAAAATAAAACCACAAGCCTCCAAGCTTGTATGTAAAATAATACTTATACATATCAGACTATCTGTATGTTTATCTAGGACTAGAATATTTTCTACTTTCCTATTCACTTAGGGTTGTTCTTAATTCTCAACTTGATCATTTAATACTTATTTTCACCTAACTCAATAAGGTATTCTTGCTCCTTGAAATCTGCCATAGTCTCGATCAACATATATCTGTCAAATCATATGTATAATGTCATTTTTCTAATCAAGGGTACATACTACATGGTCTTTTGATCATCCTTATGTAAGGTTAGATAATTTGCTATCTTTTTATGTTCTTATTATTATTCAACCAGTTAGTGTCTTACTTGGTTGAAGATAATTTATTTCTTCCTATCACTAGACAACTCCTCCTTATTTCAGGATGACCAGTACTTACCAGTTAAAGTCTGCTCAAAAAGTGGTTAATACAACCCTCATGTAAGGAGGCGTTTAGACCTCTCTTACATCAATAGGAGGTGAGGGAAAAGAACTTGGCTCTTGTATACCCCCTATAACCATAATGTTCAGAGTCCACTTGAGTGGTACTAGCTCAACCTTTGACATGGTTCCTATGAGCTCTTTACCTTAAGTCCCTTCTCTAATTGATTTTAATTAATTTCCATGGATATGCACAATGTCATCCATGGATGTTCATTATTTTTCTACTTTGGGCCAATGAAATGATAAATCATTCCTTATATTGTCCTACTAACTATAGCCCTTATTAAGTCAAAATCATTCATTCATCTTAGTTGTCCATGAATTTCTATATTTCATTAGTTTACATTTTTGGTGATTTATGCTCCTTATATCTTAACAATTACTTAACAATTGAATAAAATTTGACAATAAGTAAATCATCAACTTGAAAGCATAAATCAAATATAATTTTAACAACTATATACTAACATTCTTCCTATGAATGTAACTTAAGCTAGTGAAATAAAACTAACATGATCCTAAGTTATGAAACACATCTTCTATCATAATGAAATCATGTTTAAATCCTAATTTATACTAACATGATCCTAAGATAATCAAATCTACTAACAAATTACTCATTTAGGGCATATCATACTAAAATTTAAAGATTACACTATCATGCTTTCTAACTTAGAACATAAATCACATTTACACTTCTATATCCAATAAAAGACAATTAAAACTTAAAACATAAATCACATTTACACTTCTATATCTAATAAAATACAATTAAACTAATTTTATTAAGATTATTATAAACCTTTAAATATGATCCAACCATTAGATCTTAGGTGTTTTCCTTTAGATTAAGGGTTTTAATTACCTTTAGGGCTTTTAATCCATTAAGATCCAAAAATCATATCCACTTGATTTTGTCACATTTCATCTATGATCTAACTGGATTTCATCATAATATCATCCCTTTAATCCATCCCAAGGATCTGATCATACTTGATCTCATTGATCAAGTGGGTCCCTTTGTATTTTTTGTAAGGGTTTTTCTACCATAAAGGGTAGATCTCCTATTTTATCCAAGATCTGTCCAAATTAACCATAGATATTACTTTATTACATTATTATATCATCACTAAAATAAATTTCCAAGATCTGATCACCTCAGATCTTGAAGATCTTAGAAATTGGACACTTATTTTCAAAATACAGAATAATTCAGAAATAATTTTTAGAAATATTATGACTTCATAGACATTACAGGCTTTCCATAGTTTCTTTCTGATCTCAATTTGGGGTTCATATGACTCCACAATCTTAAATTGAAGTTTATAGCCGTTCCTAGCTAGGCCCAACAGAATTAATCTCTCTCAATTGAGGGTCCAATCCTTGTTAGATTTTCTTTAAAATTGTACCCTAGGGGATTTTGACTATTATGGATCGATTGGAAAGCTCAAAATTTCCATCTGAGCTCTCTATCACCATAAATTGAAGGGTCTGATATTTACTTTATTTTTACCATTTTTCATTCAAATTAAATTACAGAAAAATAAAATTTACACTAAAACATAATAAATATGTATGGGAAGTAGTTCTACCTACCTAATTGGAGAAAAACAATATAATTGATGCCCAATTTGAGAGAAATACCGGTTGATGATAATATAGCCCGATTATCCACCTTTTTGTGATTTTCTGTTGTTGGAACCATTGGATCTTGAAATTGATTTGGGGCTTTTGTATATACTGTAGTATGTGATGTTATGGACGGTGAAATTGATGAGTTTCTTCCTGGAATGGAGTGCCTAATTGAATTTAGGTCTCTTGTTCTAATTACAAAGAAGAGAGAGAAATAAGGAAAAGAGAGTTTGGGGAGGGATGAAGGGGAATTTGGGGCTGATATTCCAGGGAAGATTTGAAAATTTCATGGTTAAGGTTGTAAAAATTTTTGAAAAATTTTGGGACATATTTATAGCCAAATTTGAATTTTTTATCATTTCTTTTGATAAGATATTTTATTACTTTAGATTTTTTAATTACTAATGCATTCTCCATTCCCACTACAATATCCACTACCAACAATAATTCACTTAGAAATTATTGGTGCTTGTAGAATGTTGGCCCACTTTGTGGGCCCCACTTTTATGTGAAAAGACCTTTTTGCCCTTTTAACTCCAAAATTGGAGAATAATAGGCAATATTTGTCCGAACTCGGAATCGAGCGTACTTAGTGGCATTGGAATCGTATTTCTAAGTACTTCATGAATATTGAGGTCGTATTTCTTGGATATGGGATATGGGTAAAATTATCATTTTACCCCCAAATGGAAAAATTAAGGAATTTTCATTTTAACTCAGAATTGAACGTACTTAATGTTGTTTCTATCAGTTTTCTAAGTACATCCATAATTTTTATGTTTTAATTTATAATATAATCTCTATAAAAGGAGAATTTTGAATAACCTAATATTCCAGCCCAGAATTTCTAAAAATTCAAACTTTATTAATTTTTCTTAATAATTTACAAAAATTCGGGGTCATTACATAGGAAAGGATGATGATACATAAAACATTAGAATCTAAGATAGGATATAATAGGAAGAAGATTTGATAGGATGAGAGTAAAATTGGAATAAAAAGGAAATGAATCTAGAGAATTTTAGGTAGTTAGGAAAGGATGAGAAACATAAAGAGAAAAGAGAAAGAAAAACAAAAAAAACAAGAGAGAGAGAGAGAGAGAGAGAGAGAGAGAGAGAGAGAGAGAGAGAGAGAGAGAGAATCCATTTGAAGCGTTATTCTCATATTTTTGCAGTTTGGACAAGAAGATTGTAGAAGAACAATTCGTCTATTAGGTAGGGGTATAGGAATTTATCTAATCCTGTTGGTTTTCAAATGAAAATTTATTTTTATGTCATTAATCTAGTTGATAGGGATGCACCATACATTAATGAAGAGCTAGTAGTTTTCCTTAAGAATTTTATATGGGTTAGATTGACATGTTAGGGTCTTGATATTGTTTATCATTTTAAGGTGTTTTGATTCCTTAATAAATAAATAAGCATTACGTGCTTGTTTTATATGGATCCAATCATAATGATATGTTTTTACAATTATTTTAACCATGGTAATCCCATTTTATAAAGATCTAACCATGAATAAGTATGTGCATTTAGATTAGATCTCTTTGAGTTATCATATATATACATATACGCAAGGTCATCTATGCATGTTGTTGCATTATGAATACTTTAGAAATAAATATATACAATCGGTCACATATGTTGGGTCTTAGATCGGTTTGATGGAGAATTTATCTCATGATCAAATAGCGCATGGATTCATAATAGTATCCATCTGTGTATGATGTTCTAATGATAATCCATAACCCGTCTTCATATATTGCATGTGTGCACAAGATTGCAGAATAGTTGATGCTTCATTTATAATTGAAATGCCTTATTGATTGACGGATCAATTCTTAAGCCTTAATACAATTCTTAGTTTTGAAATTTTATATGCATATGACCACTTTTGATTTCATGTTGAGCACTCATCAACACTATGCAAGACGCCTTGGATTGGTGTCATGCTTGCCCTTAAAAGATGGGATGCTTGTTGTTTTTTTTTTTTTTCACACATGGGTGCCTTACTTAATTACGTTAATTGGGCAGCACGCCATGCACCACACACATAGTTGAGGTAATGAATATTTGTGTTTGAGTATCTTGTCTTGCATGGTGCTTAATATGGGAACATGCAGATATAACACCCTTCGATTAAAGCAACTACCAATTAACACTTATGCCTTGCCTGACACTTTTCTTTTTCTTTTTCTTTTTTTTCATTCATGAGTGTTACGTGGCTTACACTTAAAGCATGAAGATTTTTGCACGAAGCTTTGCTTGACACCCTATATGATATTCAATGCCTTAGATGAAGTGGTGAGCATCTAGCATAAGGTATGGTGCCACACACACAATTCTTGCACATAGCGCATGACATGTACTGCCTAGACTGCATGTATAGCAAATGGTGCATGGACATCAGGCATAGCTCTCAACATTGAGGCATTATGCTTGGCCATTAGCCCATGAACAATCTGCATCGTGCTCAGTCCTTGGGTAAGTACTTAAAGTGTGGATAGTGCTTAACACTTGCTCAAATGCTCCACATACAAGATTTTGATTGGTTTATATTATGTAGTTTGGAAGTTGTGATCCAAGAATATATGTTTCCATGTGTGTATAGTCTATGTTTTATAGCGACTATAGCAACTGATTAAGATAATTGTTATATTGATGCTTGTAATAACTAAAATATAATAATTGATCTCTGTATGATGCATATATGATTTTGAAAATATTGTACTTCAAATATGATATAATTATATATGCTAAGACTAGAATACGTTTGTCAACGATTTATGCTAATTGAAATATGGCCGGAGAATGGAAAGTCTTGAATACTCTCATATGGTGCGTTAACTAATGTGAAACAATCTAATGAATGAAAATTGGGCAACTCAAAAGAGTTGTGCCTAGCCTAAAATTAGGCAACTCATAAGAGTTGAGCCTAGCCTAGGGCAAATTGTAAGACCCCTTTGGTTGCTGTGCTAGGAAGGTCAATTCGGCCCTGACTTCTGAAAGTTGATACCTGCCCTAAAAGGCCTATTGTAAAGTGTAATGGCTTGCATTTTTAAGAAATAAAGAAATTATATTTTTTATGGTTATTACGAATTTTTTTGCATGTGGAGAAAACTGTTACAAATGGCTAAACATGATAATTTGACAGTTATAGAAAAAGGGTGTAAATACACCATTAAAAAATTGAAGAGTTACAAATATGTAATAAATTAGGAAAACCATTACAAAGAAAGCTTCTATAAAAGAAACAAAGAAAATGGAAAGAAAAGCTTAAGAATGTGAAATAGTGGGAGAGGAAGAAGGGGAGTGCGTGAGACAAAAAGAAAAGAGAAAAGGAAAGAAAAAAAAGGAAAGAAAAAAAAAGAAGGAAAAGAAGATCAAGAAGAAAAGTAGAGATCTGAAATTTGCTTCAAATCGATTAGAAGCAGAGGATTTTGCGTTGAAGGAAATCGCATTTTGAGTTAGGGAATCTAAATCTAGACCACGGTTTTCTCTTGAAAACAAAAAGTATCGATCTTTTGTCTATTGTTTGTTTTGTTATGCAATTATATTAAAATTTCCTAAGATATGAAGTTGAATATGTTTGATGGATTGATAGATGATAAGCATGTGATAATTGTTGAGTATTTTGATACAAAGTTCACACATGATTTGTGAATGTATAAAATATAAAATAGAGATGGACGGTTGAGATATAAATATGGCTTCTTCTTCTTTGGGTTTTTATTTCAGTATTGAGAATTGACGCGTAATACTCTTTTTGAGTCATATTTCACTAGGGATTTGTTAATTGCATGAAAAATAAATAAATAAACTAATTGATAAAATTCTGCACACATATGGCATTTCGACCAGCATAAAAGTTCATTAAATTTAAACTCAGGTGAATAAAGCTATGATCATGATAGTTGCATCATATGTGTGTTGCTGGAATAATAAGATGTAATTTCATGGGCACATGCGCAAAGTGTATAACTTGAAGCAGCCTGCCACCAATCAATAGCATGCTTATAAAAGATATGGCTGGGATCAAGCATACAGTATCAAACTATACTAAGCACAAAGTAGTACCTAAGCGCATAGAGTTCTAGATTGGGTTCTAATACTCAGCAATTTGGATATGCAAACATGCTTTAGAATATTAAGTGTTAGATCGTAATTGGACTTAAACTATGCATTAGTTTAATTTAGAATATTAAGTGTTAGACTGTTTTTGGACTTGAACTATGCATTAGTTTAAGTATTACCACATCTTGCAGTAGATCTTCTAGTAAGCATTTGATGATTTAGTAATATATAACTCTGATTTATGTGAGATGCACCAAGCCATCCTTGGAGTGTGGTGTGTTGGATTATACAAACTGCACTATGCACCAAGTGATACTAAAGAACATGGGCGTTGGATAGAAGTTGAACACATTAGATTTTAAATCTTGTTTAGCTGTATCACGCCATAAATTATAGGCAAGTGGATAAAGTTTAGATTAAGGATCATGCGCACTCTATTGAATTAAGCACATGGCAGGTTTGGAGGAGAAGAAGATTTAGGTACATCATGTGCTAAGCATTGATTATTAAATACACATACAAATAGTGAAATCTGAGTAATAGTCTAACGCATAAATATAGAATGATGATCACTTGTAAACATATATTTAATAATAGGAACACGTGTCATCTTGGATTTGACAAACATTCCATAATTTAAGTTGAATTCATGCATGTAATATTTTGGACAATATTTGCACATTGAGAGTTGAACTAAGTTCATGCGTGCTAGATATTAAGCATTGACCCATAGTTTTACATAGGAATATTTAACTATGCCTTGTACTCTTTGTACAACTAATATAATATCAAATGTAAAATACATAAGCACAAACAACCACAACATGAAATTGATGATCTGCATGGGTGTAGTATAAGGCATTATTATGAAGTGCCCCATCAAGCACTTAACGATCTGCTCTAGCCTTGATAATCTTGCCATGTATCTAGTCAACTATAAAGACCCAGTTTATTAGCATAAAATAGATGCAACATTTTCTCGTAATCTGTAGGGTGTGGCGTACTGGATTCAAACTAGCATTATTCATGTGATTAGATTAGAGCACTTCACATCTTACAATCTGTTATTGTATGGTGCAAAACACCAAGTAGCCTAGCACTGATCAGTTGTATAACAATTATCAGTCTAGTTAGAAACAAACACAATGCATTGAACATTCAAATAAAGACAAGGACATGATATCATGCGGCATAATAATAGTCATGCATATGACTTAGAATTGTTCTAAATAAGAGATCATGCCATGAAACCAACCAACCGAACTTAAGGTTGGGTATATTAAATATTCCATATGAAACAAGTATCTAACAACGTATCGATTGACGATGCATTAGGAGTCAATAGATATATTTGACATAGTAGATTATGTTTTATGGATGCGGGAATTTTTGAAATTTCTAATGTTTTAAATGGACTCATTTTGATATTTTGAATCTGTTACCAAGAGAATTGTGTATGCTCAGATCCTAATATAAATGGCAATATTTTTAGCATTTATGATTAGTTTATCAAAATTTTTGCAATTTGACCCTAAGGGTTATAAACATGCTTGAATTTAGTAAGGATAGTATATATGCATTTATTATTAGTATGACTTCTGTATGATTTTGCACTCTTGCACAACTATACCTTGCTAAGAAATCAGGAGACTCTTAAGAGTTGATCCTGGCTCAGGGATGTTATATCAAATCCCATGGTTGCTATACTAGGGAGTCAGTTGGCCACTAACTTCCAAACAGGTACCAGCCTATAATAGGCATGTTTGGCGAGGGTATGTTACATGGGAGGACTACCCTTGTATTTGTAACATCCCGGGTTTTTATAACACTTTTTCATAAATCTTTTGCTTTGTGGGGCCCCAATACTTTGCTAAAACTGTTCAAAACCAAATAGCGGAAGAATAACTTTGAAAAGAATACTTTAAAAATCCCGAGTGTCTTTTTTTTTTTTTTTTTTCTTTAAAAACAATGATTTTTAGTGGAATGAACATCACATTCCTACCAAAAATCCGGCAGATTCTCCCCTGTATTTTGGACCTTGTGCATTTAATGCATACAATGCAACACCTGATAATCATCATGTACATATAAATATCCATGATAGAGACTCTGTCTCCCTCCAAATACCAACATACACATTTTCGTTTAATTTAAATAATGAAATATTTTGCTAATGCCAAAAAGGCTAGGAAATTGACCTGTATACCCAGGACCACTCTAGTCATAGCCATTCGTGTCAAACAGTAATGAATCCACAATCACATGTCCATTTCTAATAGTCATAAAACAATTTTTATTACATAAGAGTTGCAAGAACCTTCAGAAATCTTTACCTATACCTCACCTTTACTCAAAATAGCTTCCTTGTAGCTTCCAAGTCAAAACTATGTGCCTTTCCCTTTGCTATAGTCCTTCGAACCTAAGATATTGTAAACAAGTACAATATCTCAGCAAGCCTTCGCTTGTGTAGGTAGTTTCATCATCAACACACAAGTTTATACAGTTCTAACTTTAAAAGGAACAATTTATCGTATGTTGTGAAATTTTGTGTCATTTGATGCCAAATAAGTAGTATAATATATTCCAAAATTTATACCACGCCATTTCAAATAGTTTCCATGTCCAATCAATTTGAATCGTCAATTTCACATCCATGCTTACTGTTTCCAAATAATGATAATAACCTTAGTAAACATTTAGATGATATGGAAGATAGTCACAACTCTTCGCATGCCTCAAAACCAATAGAGAAATGCATTTAAACCAGGAAATGCTTAATATGTAAATAAAGAGTATTTCAACCAGTGTATACACACACCCATATATATATATATATATATATATATATATATATATAGACACACACACACACACACACATATACTCTAAATCTCATCAAGATTTTACGAGTATAAAACCACTTAAATCCGGCCACCTGCCGTTGGTCATGAGTACTCATTATTGACCTGAAATACCATGGTGCCCTACACATGTGCTATTGCGCAATATACATATAAAACCCGAAAATAATGGAACCTCTGTGCGACAGACAAGAACCAATCAAGTCTGTGGTTATCGCACCGATACCAAACGGATAGACTCCTTTGCACCGTATTCATGGAAAACATAGCACACAAGCCATGACCTGTCCATGATGACATGAGCTTGCATTATGCCCTCAGGCCAGGTATCCACCATACATATATAATTTTAGAAGAAAGAGAATGATCAGTCCTCAATCTTCCTAGCACAGAGTCCACTGGCCCCAATATGTCCGTCATAATATAAAAATACTAGGCAGCATCCCATGCCTATAAAACTGATAAAACCATATAATTTCATGTATTGGTTTTTCAATCTGATAGTAAAGTAAACCTGTCATTTTAAATAAATTGCATGAGTATACCCTTTTGATAGCTGCATAAACTAAAAAGATCAAAATCTCAAGTTTCAAGTAAATTCCAAGCATGTTGATGTCCAAACTACCTACCTCCCTTTTTGTGCTCCACAAATTTGCTATATCCTTCCTTTAATCACTTAACGATCACCTAACCAAATCAAAATTTGAATTTATTGTCAATACAAATCCATATGTTCATAATTTCAAGTAAATTTACACATTTCCAAATCAAGATAGCTAGTTCATCCATCTATTCCCAATTTTTGTCATATCCTAGCTAATTTAAGGTCTTAAGATTCATCGGTGATGTCTGATCATCAATCAGACATCAAGGATTTACTGTGCAAACAGTACCCGATCGGACGACCGAGATTGTCCGATCGATTTCCTGCCTATATCTGTCAATCTAGTGTGATTTAGACTACATCAAGTCTTTAGTTTTTCATCCCTACCCTTAGATTAGGGATTGGACAGTTGGATCATCCCTAATTATAGATCTAGGTTAAAAATGCATAAATTTTGCAAACTACCAAGATTCAAGACATGGGTATCCTAGATCTTACCCTTAAGGAGTGTCTTCAACCTCCAATCATCAGCGAAGAACGCGATTGCCGTTGATTTTTCTGTCGCCAACAAATCCCGCCGTGGGTACTATTTTCACCCTTTTTCCTCCACCAAAACTTGCTAAATCAATGAGCAAATATAGGGCTTTTGCTCATGGTAGCGAGGGGAAGACAATGAACGGCACCGATCATTGATCACTGACGCCGTTCACGCTGTCTTTTCCAGCGATTGTCAGTTTTTCTCCACCGTCGATCTCCTCCTCCCTTAGTTGATGGGAGAAATGGAGGGTGGAGGATGGGTAATTTCCTCCCCTCCTTTCTCCTCTTTCCTTCTCCTCCAGTCTCTCTTCTTCTCCCTCTCTCAATCGCACGGAGAACAAACCTAACGGTCTATTTTTTTTTTCTTCTTTTCTTTAAGTGGGTGGGGGGTGTCCGTATCAATTACAGCCCCCTCCATTTTTTAAGTGGTTTTTGTTCTTTTTTTTAAAGTTCTTACAGTATTGGATTGATCCGACTATCCCATGTAGTCGGTGTAGTTAGTGTGGTACCCACTAACGAACGCAGTTTGAAACTTTGGTTTTTGCTGCATGTATAGTCAACCGTATATTTTGTTTGGATATGCCAATGCTTGTGACATGATGCTAAGTTCCATCCAGATATATATTTATTATTAACTAGATTTACTTATGAATTAATCATTCAATAAATATGGATTGAATTTAACTCAGATCTTTATATGCATGGATATTACATGTATTATCCAATATGATATCATTATGATTATTACATAACTAGTTGATATGAATTGAGAGCTTACGATGTAACAATGACATGCTTGATAGTACATGCATGCGTTTAAAAAAAAAAAAAAAAACTTGCATAGCAAGATTTTCAAAGTTTTTGGCTAGGTTTATATTTTCTACCAGGTAATTCATATTACTCACCAAACCACCCTACAGGTGAAGAGCAAAAGGAAAAGCTTGAAATTGACGCGAAGGAGATTGAGTAAACTCTGAGTTTCAAAGTATGAGCTAGAAATAGTTTTAATTTATTTGAAGACTTTAGTCAATTTGTAATAAATTAAATATTTGAACTTTATATTGTGATTTAAAGGTCTTAACTGGCTGAAAAAGATGAACTGTTATTTTGAATATATTGTGGAGCTTTATTTGATGTACTTGGGTTAGAAGAAGTAATTTCAATATATTATTATATATAGAATTGAAAAAAAAAAAAATTATAAGGATCGATCCTAACAAGATTTATCAAAAATATTAAGAAAATCTCTTTATAAACCCCAAGTCGTCACATAAAGAGTATTGTATCATGGGGAGACTCCTCTCTCATGACCCAATGCCCCCATGAGGACTGGTGTAGCCTGTGTGGTATCTACGGTCGAACGTAGTTGGATGCGAGTCCTCTACGTGCATAGTATACCATACAGTTATTGGATATGAAGAAACATGTCGATCATCCTCAAGGATATAGACCATTGCCCAAATGGATTTGTAGTAGGATGCTACCACTCAATGATAGGACCGTTTGTGATACGTTATTCTTTGATAAAAGTCCTAATAGGCTTGTATGTGTGAGATTTGAAGGATATATTAGAATTTATTGGGAACACTAGATGTTTATAAAGGCGTAAAATCTTATAATGTTTATATCATACTTTTAATCAAGTATTTAATTGTTTGCACTACTTGATTTATGCCAATACTTTTTCTGTGGTTTTCAAACGGCTTGTTTAGGTTTGTTCCTATTGAGTCTTTGTACTCATCCCTACAAAACATTTCAGGAGAAGCACAAGGTGGAATAAGCGATTAGAGAGAAGAAATTAAATAAGGAGAAAAGAAGTATGGATTAGTATTTAGTTAGATTTTTCAATTATTATTTTGAAACAGTGAACATTTGAGATAAATGCAATGAGACAGGTTACATTGATATATTATATCTGAACTACGATTTGAACTTATATTCCTTATTATTTGGGCCGCGACCAAGGAGATCCTGTAATGGTATGTTTTAATTCTCCTATTAGTGATGGTTTTAATGTGGCACTGGGTTGAAGGTGGAATTGAGAAAAATAAATACGTAATATATATTTTAAATGTTGTTTTTTAAAAATCCTACAGGAAAGTTTTATTTTCAGATTTTATTTCAAAAATTCTTTTCTAAAACCCGGGTCGCCACAAATGAGTCATACATTCTCCTCCATAGAATTATAAGAGATATGCTATCTAGATTGAGTTGCAAGACTGATCCCCCAAAACAGCATCGTGCCATGTGTGTCTATAACAAATGTTTGTCAGTGACATTGCGCTCTCTTCTTAATCGGCAATTGATTAACTTCAAAAACCATTTGTTTCTATTTAAAACTTTCAAATCACACCTTGCTACAAGTTTCTCTACAAGAATTGGGAATATTTGTGCTGCCTATGTTTGAGAAAATAAAACATTTTTTGTTATAAATTATATATAAAAAAATCGATAAAAATAGATAAACAAGTTTCCAAGAAAACACTTGATTTCATTTTATCAATGGAATGTCCACATTGACACTAGACTATAACCATGCAAGTAGAATCTCAATGGTCTACATGATCCATCAGTCACAATTGCTCACTTATAGTTGATTTCATTATTAGATTAAATCCCAATTGCACTGGTGGTGTAAGTTAATCCTAAGTGATTTTCAATCCCACAGTACTATCCGATACTTATCTTGTTTTATTTCTCCATATGAATATAAGTAGGTCGTGGATTTGAGGTAGTACATTATATCCTTTTAAAGGAAATAGGATGCTTGCATGGTGAGGGGACTATCTCCATAATACACTTAATAAGGGTGCTTGTTAAGTGAGGATGTATCCCAAAGATGCTATGGAAATGGTCTATATAAAGACCTATTAGTTTGAGTTACCAGTTTAAAAATAAATAAATAAATAAATATATATATATATATATATATATAACCTTGTAGAATTATTATAGGATGGATGCTCATACTTTTCGGTTAACAATTAAAAATAGAGTCCTGTAAGAGTTAGCACACTAAGGTGTGCAAACAAGTGAGCCCTCCATTTTATGATTTAAGGTGACTTTTTTAAAGTTCTAAACTGTTCATCTTATTTGGCTTACGAAAATTTGGGGCCATGAAAAATGGATGCATTTGGATGATTGTAATTTGTTGTTTTTGGTCTTTGAGTTAAAATTAAAAAGCACTAGCATGCTTTAATGCGTGAGCTCTTATTGGGACTATTTAAAATAAATGTGGAGCTCGATGATTAAAACCTTTTTTCTTTTTTTTTTAATCTTCTCCGTTTTAGCGTATATGAATTGCACTGCACCAAAATTCTGTATATGATGATACTATCTCTTTGATTTAGGAGGCTTTATTGATGTACACAGAGTGCTTCCTTTTCATGTCTAATGGTACGCCTAAAAGCAAGAAACTCGAGACGCCTTTTAATCTTTCACAGATCTAAACTTTAGTACATGTCTCATCCATAGATCTAAAATGGAGGGTAACCAAAGTAGCTGAAAAAATCATTAGTGCTAGGATGATCAAAATGATGTGAGATATTGGACGAGGCCCATCTGAGGCAAGTTGTTTAAGACGAACGGTTCCGATTGTTCAAAAAGGTCTGGCTACAATTATACTTTTCACCCAAACTCTAAGGAAGAGAGTCATTTTCTAATCCTTATTTGCTTCGGTAGAAGCTAACTCACTGAGTCAACACCTGGTAAGGAGCTTTCTTGTTGGCCAAGTTTCGTTCTCTCTTTGTACTGAGAAAATATGAGAAAGACAGAGACTAGTAACCAACGTTATCAACCCTTCTTTCCCATCGGCTGAAATTATACTTTTGAAACAGACTCTAATTAAGACAGTGAGTACAAGCTAAGCTAACTTACCCAGTCAACCACCGTAAGAAACTTTCTTGTTCACCAAGTGTCCTCCTTTCTTTGTCTCGACAAAATGTGAGAAAGACAGACTATTAACCGACGTCATCCATGCTTCTTTCCTATAAAGCATTGCCGACATGAAAAACCAAAAGAGATAGGAAAATCTTGTCCTTCACAAACTCTAATTCCTTTTTGCTAATGCTCTCGCTTAATAACCGTGGATGCGGTGGGTCACCACTACCGAAGTGAAGCTTTTCCCTCTTAGATCGTACTCGCAAGTGAGATTAACGAACTTGGGGGAATATATGCAGAAAAGGTTACAGTTTCGTGGCAGTGGGAAGAAAAAGCGGGAGAAAAGAGAGTCGCCTGACAACCGCCCATAACAAATATACTGTACGGAATGCAAAACGAGAGAGTCTCCACTAGCAAGGGAATTGCGTCTGATTCCTTTTCTACTTGCTTTCTACTTTGAACCAGAATATTTCCGAGTAGTTAAAACACCGGGCTTCAGCCCATGTCCGACTGTTCTTTGCGACCCTTGGCTAGTCATTAAATCTAAAAAGATGAAAAATATAAAATATACAGGTTTATGTGATTTTCTTTAAATTGAGGTATATTTATAGATAATATTAGTATTATTATCTTCACAATAAAAAAATATAACTGTTACAAGATGCATATTACAAAAATCTATAGTCATGCAAATATATATACTCGGCTTGGTAAGCCTAAGCTATTTAAATAGGCTCACTTCTAATTTAAATAGGTTTGAGAAGGGTAGGCTCGTTGCTTCACTCAGCAAAAGAGTCCTATTCGTAAGGGTGCTAGTGCAACATATGAAGAAGGGCTAATAGGGGGGCTTGAATTGTTAACTTACTAATAGCTAGAGGGTGACGGCAAGCTAATAAGGTGTTTAGGAGCCTTCTATTAGCCCTATTGGTAAATAATGTTGGTTGCTTGCTACTTTCAATGAGAAATTGAGCAAGGCAAAGGATAAATCAGTTGTCCCAAAAAATATAATTGTCCCCCTCCTATATTGAAAAATAAAAGATGTGGACCATTTTTTCTTCGGTGCCCGGGAGGTACCCACCAGCCCCTGGCAGGGTCGTGTTGCCCCTTTCATCCCCAATGAGCTTACTGTGCAGCTGGACCTGCATTAGGGGATTCTGACCTCTAGACCTCTGATTTGCAGCACAACATATTTTCATACGGGTACAACAAACATAGATCATGTCTCTGCATTGCAATTTAGCCCCGATTGTTGGATAATTATCCAAAGGGTGTCTCAGGATCAAATGATCTTAACCGTCCAATAAATTGTCTTCTTTACAGTGAAATGAATTAAAGAAAGAGAGAGGTGTTAAGGCCTTTACTTGCACAAGAAGTTAAAGGAAAACAGCGAATCAATAGGCTTGAATAATGAAGTAAGAGGGTCATGCCAAGCAACTTCTTTTGGAGAAAGAAGGCAAGGTAGAGGGAGGGGAAGTCATTGTACTTTTAGCCATGCACATCATTTTCTCTTAACAAAACACCTCAATTGAAAACGAATCTGACTAAGCACTGTACCGTATCCTCACTCTACCAAACCTATAATTCCTGCTTTTCCTCTCTCTAACCAACGAAAATCACTCAGAAAAACATAAAGCATCCCAAACTTTATCGCGAATTGACCCTTTTACCCTGGAAAAATTCATTTGGCCACCCAATTTCCACCATCAATGATCAATGTGGGATGGGGCCAACCAGGAATATTCCAGAAGTTCACTGCTTCGTGGTGAAGTAAGAATTCGTATCCAGGGATCATACGCAAAGCATTCAATCAATATGGGCCCTCCTCAAGAATCAGGCATTCGCAACCCCACAATAATCGTGACACTCTTGATTTACTGTGTATAATGATCGGGATTACACCATAGATGGAAATCTTGCGGAGCAAGAGAGGGTATTTTGGTCATTTAAAAGTCTCTCTCACTTCCCTCACTTATTCTCTCTCTCTCTCTCTGCCTTCCTATATTAAGCCCGCGTGCTTGCTCTTGTTTGCATTAGAAATCGCCAAACCGTATTGCTTGCAGAGGAGAGAAAAATCAGTTCAGTGTTTGGTGGTTGATCAATGGAATACCAAGCAAATCGAGGAAGAGGGAATGACCCCAGAGGCAGAGGGGGAGCAAGAAACAGAAACAACAATGCGCAAAATCCATGGCGGGGTTCTCGCCCGCCTTCTCAGGAGCCACCAATGTACGGAAACCCCTGGCCGAATCCCGGTCAAAGTCCAGCTTATTCCGGCCGAGGTGTTGGCCGAGGCGGCAGACGAGGAACTGAACCAACATCTTACGGAAGCCCCAGGCCGAATCCAGGCCAAAGTTCCAGCGTGGGTGGTGGCCGAGGCGGCAGAGGACGAACTCAGCCAACATCTTACGGAAGCCCCGGGCCGAATCCCGGCCAAAGTTCCGGCATGGGTGGTGGCCGCAGCGTCGGAGGGGGAACTGAGCCACCGTCTTACCGAAGTCCCAGGCCGGATTCCGGCCAAAGTTCCGTCGTGGGTGGTGGCCGCAGCGTCGGAGGGGGAACTGAGCCACCGTCTTACGGAAGTCCCAGGCCGGATTCCGGCCAAAGTTCCGTCGTGGGTGGTGGCCGCAGCGGCAGAGGAACTCCACAGTCCCAACCCGTCAGCCGGAATACGGGTTCGACGGAGACCGGTAATTGCCTATTTCGATTCTTAAGAGTGTTATTTTTGTTTTGTATTCTTCAATTTCTGGCGTACACGGGGCCGTTGGATCCTCTAGTGTTGGTACATCCTGTTGGATGTTGGCTTTGCTAAGCCTTCACCCATAATATAATATGTGAGTAAATAAGAGCATAAAAACATCAATGAAATAAAAAAATATTCTCAAATTCACTCAAGAACAATAACAAATACAAAGGTTGCTATCTTACAAGACTCACTCCTTCACACTCTCACTTACTCTTCACTCCTTACTTCTTTCTTTCTTTCTTTTTCACTTTCTTACAAACGAGGAGTGCTCATCTATTTATACTTGTTCTTGACCTACCACCTTCTTAATGTGTGGTGAAGATTATTACAAGTGTCTTTGATCTAATGGTTAACACTTATCTTCCAACCTAATTTCATAAATATCTAAGAAAGATATTTCTAAAGAGTTATCTAGATTTGTTGACTTTTGTGCATTTTCTAGAACATAGACCTTCTAGATTATGGGCCTTTTGTGTAACACGCAAGACAAAGCCCATGACCAAAAGAAAAAGAGAAAAGATGGGCCTGCCCATGTCATTAGGCCCACACATGCTTTTGGTTTACTTCCAATACTTCCTGTTTCAGGCCATTGCCATGGTTTATTGCGGTGATCGGTCGACCTTGAAGTTAAAGATCACGGCAGCTGAAGTGCTAAACGCTGTGGATCCATCTTAGAGCCCCGAAAATCTGATGCATGGACGGTAGTGACTTTGTTTTTGTTCGTTTTAAGAACTTTCGAGCCATCCATTTGATATCTCGGATTGGTAAAATCTGGGATTGCTCAATGGGGAAGGTTTTTTAGCTCGATCAATGGCTTGAATCCCTTCAAAGCTAAGGCCCAGCTGCTTATTTACTGATCCATGGCGTTTGTCTTCTTGGTCTCCAATTTTTTGCCTTCAATCTGACAGTTGAAAATGAGGACGCCTAACAAATGACTTGGATCATTCAACAAAGGAGGCCCACTTTGTCATCACATAAGTGCCCTCTTTTATCTTGCCGAAAGCTTTCTATTACAATAAAAAATTGCCGTTTGTTCTCCGAGTAATTTATTTAATGCGGTGCTTAATTTGAGTAATTTCCTGAGAGCTACATATAATGGACGGCAGATCTGGGAGGAATGATTGGGGCCCATAGTTCAATTATCAGAACCATTTTACCTGGTACGGATGGGTACTATGTAGAAGCTCTCCATAATCTGTGGATTCTGAGGGTTTGATTTTTGTTGGGTTGGTTGATGAAAGTCAGCAGTTGGTTTTCTATTTTCTAACCATTCCCTTGAAGGCCAGGCATTTGAGGCATAGAATTGTGAAATGGGTCCTTTTTCTGGTGCACCCCCATCTGTAGTAAGGGAAAATGGAGGCTCGGAATTATCTGATTGTGGTTGAATTCTTGGTGACATGCCCAGTAGAACCCATGGCTTGGATCTTTGAAAAGATGGCACTCACTTGTGTTTTGCCTCTTTATAGCAATTTGGACGTATATGAAGCCATATGGTTGAGTAGGATTTTCAACTGCCAACCAAATGGATATCTTTTGTTATGACATTGTTGAATTGAAAGACCGAAAAGACGACCATATATCAGAAATTATCATGTAACTAATGCTGCTTCTGATTGCAATTGCATCTCAATCATTTCTCTCCCAACTCATTGTATTGCAATGTGATGGCTGTCAAGATGCAATTAGATAACCGAATTTAGACCAAGTAGCATCTTGGATTCTCTACCATCATGGAGTTTAACATATGCAATAGTTCCTCATCTAGTTTCAGATTTCCAGTCATTAGTTTACGACCTTAACTGATTTCTATAACTTGTCTGCTTCTAGCTTCACATGGATTATTCAACATCTTCTGGTTTGTATGCTATCCATATGAGTTGGAAGTTGTTAACGCCTCAATGAACCTCAAATTTTCAGTAATGAGTTTACAAGCTTAACATATTTCTATACTTCACAGGTCTTCTAGGACCAGTAAAACGGCCAGACAAGGGTGGCCAGTCTGCAACCAGACTGCTCAAGCTTCTTGTCAACCACTTCAAGGTGAAGTTTGATCCCCAAATGGTGATCCTTCATTATGATATTGACATCAAACTGGAGAAACAAGAAAAAAACAGGGCTATTGCTGAAGTTACCAAGTCAGATGCACTTATGATAAAAAACAAGTTGTTTGCAGACAACCCGACACAATTTCCCTCATCATGTATTGCCTATGATGGCATGAAGAACATCTACAGTGCAGTTGAACTACCAACTGGAATTTTCAAAGTGGTAGTATCAAAGGGCGTGGACATCAGTCCCCGTACCTACACGTTTGCCATACAGCTGGTGAAGTCATTGGAACTCAACCGAATCCATGAACTCACTGAACCATCCATACCGCGTGAGGTCTTCCAGGGAATTGATGTGGTCATGAGGGAAAACCCAAGTAGGACTAGGTTTTTGATTGGTCGTGGATTTTATTCCAAACAAGTGGAGGGTGGTTGTGAACTTGGCAGAGGAATTATAGCCTCTAGAGGGTTTCAACAGGGTTTGATGCGCACTGCTCAGGGTTTAGTCCTTCGCTCTGATTACTCTGTTATACCACTTCGAAAACAAGAACCAGTGTTGACATTCCTGCAGGAACATGTGCGCTATTTTGACAAGAATGTTCCATTGAGTAATGCCAAGCTTAAGAGAGATGTAGAGTTTGCCTTAAAAGGATTGAAGGTGACGGTCAATCATAGGAGGACTAAACAAAAATATGTGGTTAGGGGGCTAACCAGATCTCCTGCATATGGTA
Source organism: Warburgia ugandensis (assembly GCA_035236585.1). Taxonomy (NCBI): domain Eukaryota; kingdom Viridiplantae; phylum Streptophyta; class Magnoliopsida; order Canellales; family Canellaceae; genus Warburgia; species Warburgia ugandensis. Next base: position 61,933,211 of record CP141136.1, on the reverse strand, counting down.
CGGAATTCCCTATTGATGATCCAGCTGATGTGAAGTCAAAGAGAATGGTGCGAATTGTGGAATTTTTTGCAGAGAAATATGAGAAGGATATTTTGTATAAGCATCTTCCTTGCCTGGATTTATCAAGGAATAACAGGATGAATTATGTGCCTATGGAGTTCTGTGAGTTGGTGGAAGGACAGAGGTTTCCAAAGGAGCGTCTGCCCAAGGAAGTTGACCAGCAGCTGAAGAAAATGTCTTTAGCTTCCCCAAGTGATAGAAGAAAGCTTATCTGTGACATGATTGAAGCAAATGATGGGCCCTGCGGGTATGCACTAGCTCACCTTGATGTTTATTTGAATACTGTTTGTCTTTAACTTTGAATTCTTTTCTTTTCTTTTTTAAATTCCCTAAGGGATGCATGGTATGCTTATAAACTTTTATTTGTTTTTTCATTCCCTAAGGTATGCTTGTTATAACTATAAACTCTTGTTGATTGTTTCATTCTCTAAGGTATGCTTGGTACAATTACAATAGCCCTTTCATTGAATTATCCGTTATTAGCTGCTTATTAAGAAGGAAGACATTGTGTCTGTGGATGGTTGCTTTATCCCCACAATATTTATCTAAGGTATGCTTGTTATAACTATAAACTCTTGTTGATTGTTTCATTCTCTAAGGTATGCTTGGTACAATTACAATAGCCCTTTCATTGAATTATCCGTTATTAGCTGCTTATTAAGAAGGAAGACATTGTGTCTGTGGATGGTTGCTTTATCCCCACAATATTTATCCTTTTAAACATAAATTAAAATTAGTCAAGAACAAACATCCCAATGTTTTGGGGCTGCAAATAATAATAGATTACCATCTGTAGATAAATTTATCTTTGATTTTGTTATTCATGTGCCAAACACCTCCCAAGGAATGATCTTAGCTAGCATATGAACCATATGAAGCACTCAGTGTCTACACCATCTCTATCACCCAGCTGGTACACTTCCCCCTTTCTCTAAGAAGTCTACTAATCAAATAGCGAATCCTTATATTTTATTTAAAAGTATAAAAGTAGTGATGTTTGTACCAGTTTGTCACTCTTTGTATCTGGTTTGTGTAGTGGTTGTGGACTGAAGTAAAATTTTGCACCATGCAACTTAATTTTAACCGAAAATGTGAAACTTACTTTATCCTTCCAGTTTGTTTAACTGAATCTAGACAAAAAAGAAATTATAATCTATAGGAATTAGGTTATTTGCACGGATCTTGTTAAACATTTCAGATTAGAATTTAGGTTGGAATAGTTGTAGATTTTGAAACTGCATGAACAGCTGCTGATTGTAGAGAGCCATGAACCAGTTCTGTGTTTAATTGCTTTTGGCCAATGTGCAAAACCTGGTTGGGCTGGTTATTAGTATCCAAAAGCTTGGAGCTTTCATTGAATAGGCCCAGTTGAATTGAGAAGGGGAACCAATTTAAGATACAAGGATGGTCATCTTGGAAGTTGCTGGCCTGTCCATAAATCTCGTTCCTTACTTGGCCAAATTGTTTCCTATTTACTTTACCTTGTGGATTTTCTTTCTGTGTTTCTTACTGTCCTTTTTATATATATATTTTTATAGGGGAGACATTGCCAAAAATTTTAGTATTACTGTCAGCAAAGAAATGACAGAAGTGAGTGGTCGAGTTCTCAAAACTCCTAGTTTGAAACTCCGGGATGCCAGGGAGCAACCCACCAAACTCACACCTCAAGGAGACTGCGAGTGGAACTTTCTTAACAACAAGGTGTTGGATGGCAAGCAAATTGAGCGCTGGGCAATCCTGGACTTTAGTCAAAAGTCAAGCAATTCTTGGCATAAACCTTTGCGTGGTGAACCATTTGTTAAAAATCTTGTGCAACGCTCCAACAGCCTCGGCATCCGCATGAAAGAGAGTCCTCTCTTTTACTTGCCATCTGACATGAACACACTTTCGAACAATCTTGAAATCTCTAAAACCTTGAAAAAGGCCTTTGAGCTTGCAGATAGAAGATTGCAGATTCTTATCTGTGTGATGGCGGATCGTCATGATGGCTACAAGAATCTCAAACTAATATGTGAGACTGAGATTGGGATAGTAACTCAGTGCTGTCTGAGCGAAACTGCCAACAAGCACAGAGACCAAGACTTTGCAAGCCTTGCGGGCAAGATCAATTCCAAGGTTGGTGGCAGCAATGTAGAACTCTTTGATCGCCTTCCTCGCCTTGACATGGAGCAACATGTAATGTTTATGGGTGCTGATGTTAACCATCCTGGAAGTGGGGACGCTTCAAGTCCCTCAATTGCTGCTGTAGTGGCCACCATGAATTGGCCAGCTGCCAATCGTTATGCTGCCAGGATCCGAGCACAGGACCACAGGACTGAGAAGATAAAGAATCTGGGTGAGATGGCTTCAGAGCTTATTGAAACATATGCTCGAATCAACGAAATCAAGCCGGAGAAGATTATATTCTTTCGTGATGGTGTCAGTGACACCCAATCCAACATGGTTCTCAATCAAGAGCTGAGTGACCTTAGAAAGGCAATTGAATCAGATGGTTACTCGCCAACAATAACATTGGTAGTAGCAACAAAGCGCCATCAGACGAGGCTTTTCCCTATGGATGGGAGTCAAGGTGGCAGGAATGGTAACGTACCTCCAGGAACGGTTGTTGACACAATAATCATTCACCCAGAAGATTATGATTTCTATCTTTGCAGTCATAATGGCCTCCTGGGAACTAGCAAGCCAACCCATTATCATGTTCTCTTTGATCAGCACGGCTTTTCCTCTGATGAGATGCAGCAGTTGATATATAACCTCTGTTATACATTTGCGCGATGCACGAAACCAGTTTCTTTGGTTCCACCAGTGTACTATGCTGATTTGGTTGCATATAGGGGACGGCTCTACTATGAAGCGTCAGTGGGTACTCGCTCACCATCTTCAACATTGTCATGGTCTTCATCCTCGAGCTCATCTTCCTCATCATCACCAGCTTCTTTTGATCACATTGTTTTCCCTAGGTTACACAGTGACGTCGAGAATCTGATGTACTTCACTTGAGTGCAGTTGACGACCAGTTGAGGATGCCAAATCACCCCATGGGGTTTGGCACTATCTTATAATTTCTAAAGTCCGTTGTTTGAGTTAGTCAGGTAAGTATGGTTTGGACAAATATCTTGCAGTTTGATTGAAGAAGTCTTGCTGCTTGAATTATTCATGTAGCAGATATGACTCTATTTGAGTTTGTTATGGACAAATTTCTTTCAGCTTCAGTCAGTCTATTATATCAAAAAGTTAGATATTACATACATCTTGTTTGTTCTGAATGGTTGGATAATCTTAAAGCGGTGAGACGACCTAAATGACTGAGAAGTCAGTGACTCAAAAGGCAACCATCCCAAGAAAATGTTTGCTAATAGACTCCTTGCACCGGTAAAGAGGGAAAAGGTTGGGCGGCATTTGCACATTTACTAGCTTTACGTATGCGCTAGATCATAATGTGTAAATGCACTAGGAGAGACATCAGTTGATGCATTCCTGAGAGAAACTCGTGTCAACAGATGTTGGCAATATCCTCTGCTTGGTCTCGCAGAAAGCATGAAGCTTTGAGTTGTGGAGAATCCGACCTCCATAATCGTCTCAAGCCATTTTGTTCCTTTGTTCTTTTAGTTTTTCCTTTCCTATAGTATTTGCGGCACTGTGCATAAATTGGTCCAATAGGCTTGATACAATGCCGGTTGGATTGATCTCTTGTGGGCTCTATGTGAATTCTATTGCCAACTACTAAGCAAGTCAGTTGCACGATCTGATGCATTTGACTAAGAAATTGCAAATTGATATGAGCCACAATACTTTACGGACCAGTCCAGTTCTTCTGTTTGCAATCCTTCGAGAAGGTAGGAACATATTACTTCGCTCAGAAAGGGTATGCAAGTGATTACTTGCTAATTAAAAGTCGCGAGGAATGCTAGTAGGATGTTCCACATAAGAATGTCTATCGACCACAACTGATGGAGCCACCTTACTCGATTATCTGATTACTCCGGCAGTGTAGTTCCAAGAACATGTGGACTGGATGATTCTACCGCCTGAAAGTTGTACTTTCCCACCGCAAATGAACGGTTTGGAAACTTTGTATGACAGTAGTGTGAATTCAACTCCAGAAAACACAGTTTTATAGCATCTGAAATTCTCTCGGAAGTCATTGGCAGAAAGCTCATTAGACATAAAACATCAGATGATTTGATGCTTTTAGGGATGTCACTAGAGGAACTTTGGTGTCCATAGATGGAAGCACCATAACTAGATGGGAAATTTTAATGAAGCACCAAGATGCTTTTCTCTGGTGTACAAAGTGGTAGGATAAAAGAAAACGACTAGCCATAGCCATCACTTTGGTTGGTTGGGTAGAGAGAGAGAGAGAGAGAGAGAGAGAGAGAGAGAGAGAGAGAGAGAGAGAGAGAAGGATTTTTCGGCTATTTTTCCTTCGTTAGAACGTTGTGCTCTTGCATAGCAATGATTTCTGTCATTCAAATTCCAACACCCAAGTCAACTTCACCATGCATGTAGCTAATACTCGCCGTTTATTGGTGAACTGTTCACAGTGATAGACATAAGCTCTTTCCCTGTCCATCAATTCTCTGTTCAAGTGAGAGAATAGAGAGGCAATCTGTAAAATGGTAGAGAGTAGCAATTGAAATTGAAGAATGAGCGTAGAACACAACAATTGATGGGCTGTTTTATGTACAACATCATTCAAGATCTGTAATGATAACTCATACTGAATGTTCAGTTAAAGCAAACATCACAATCATCTAATATTGAACTGCTCAGGTAGGCTAATTCTGTACCAAGATAATTGATGAAAGTAGTTTTTTCTGCGTAATATTGATCCTTGTGGTTTGTTCCTTTCTCAGTCCCCGCATATGCGGGAGTTTCGTGCACCGGAGCTGCTTTCTGTCTCTTCCTTTCTTATTGTTTAACATGAGGAATGCTGGTAGAGATCACGACAACACCAAACAGATGTGCATCTACTCTACTTTTGTATGGTAGGCCTCTACATGTCATTATTCCATGCCGTTCATCTGACTCCTCTGAGTTTGAATATCTAATGGCCCAAAAGGCGTGCCAAAAGGAAGCCAATAGCATCCAAGAAAACTTGATTTGGTTCTTTGGAATGTAAATTGTTGCATAATGTAGCGTTTCTGATTGTCTGTGTCTAGCAACATGGAAGAACTATTTCTTGGATACTTTTGGCATGACTTTGGGACATCAGACAGGCAAAGTTAGAGTCGGGTGACCAACATGAACCAATGGCATGTAGGGCAAAAAGGGCAGGCCCGGTGCACGAAGCTCATGCATATATGGGGTCCAGCAAAAGGACAGGCTATAAGGATCAATAGTACAGAGTCTTACCTGGTATTTTACAATAGGCTGTTTTCACGTCTTGAACCTATCTTATAAAAGTGGAAGGATAATGAGTGTTGTCATTGTGCTTTATAAAAGTGAGAGTTTTAGAAATAGAATTATGGATTGAAATCTAAATATTTGAAATGTACATGAAAAATGAAGTTCAACGGCATTAAAAACACTAAAATTGGAGACTAGATAAAAATTTGCTAATTATTTTAATTTAAATAATTAATAAATTAATTAAGGAGGGGTAAAATAGAGGTTTTACATGTGGGGCACACAAAATTGAGCACTAAAAACCATGCCTGTTAGACATCATGGGGGTTTTATGGCGCTGATTACCAACATTAATTGTTGGCAATCATACCTGCATTAAATAAAAAAAAAAATTAAATTAAATTAAATATCAGATATTTATGATGAGGCTTTAAATGCACCTCCCCTTCAATTAATTTTCTCTTTCACCCCCCAGCATTCATTGCCCATGGTTCTTGTGCCACCGACGACTATGCCCCGATGCAGACCTAACACAGCGTAGCACTTCGGCCCCCTCCTCCTATGGTGATGGAACGAGCTTCTCCGGCCAGCACCAATAAGGTAGATCCGTCCTCCTGCCTCCCCTTTATCAGTTGACGGCTATTTTCCCGATTTCTTCGTCTGTTAACACCGAAAACGGCGATGGGATGCTGTTTTCTAGTGACATCTTAGGTTTACTGTTTTTACCAAAAACTATCCATGTAATGGGCCAGATTGGTTATATGGATAGTTCATATTTGTACATCATGAACATAAGAACAATACCCCTTTGGTTTCATGGGGATGCAACGGGTAACGATGCCAAAAAGGTAAAAAAACAGTAAGAAGGGGGAAATTTTCTAATATGCATAAAACCGGCTAAAAACCTTAGATTTAGGCAAAATTAGTAGATGAAAACATATAAAACTAAAATTCTTGAAAACTCAAACAAAATGACATAAAAATTATAAATTTTCATGACTATATGCATTGTTGGCGACGACTAGAATTCGGTTGTCTTCTTCGGCCATGGCGACACTTTCACTTACTGAGAGGCGATGCATCCAGGATGCAAGTCGGAGATGCATAGTGGTGATGCACGCACTGGGACCAATTGCTCGTATGCGGACGATGCATGCGTTGTTCTCGGCCGCGACGAAACAGCTGTGTGTCCAAGTGATGGAGACGCACGAGGGATGCGTTCAGGGTGCGCATGTCCAAGTGACGGAGATGCACCTGGGACCATTCTAGGCACGTGTCACATGCCCATGCATCCCTATGACATTGAATTTAAATTAAATTAATCTAGAAATTTCCCAGACCATCCAAATTGAGCTAAAACCTTAGAATCTCAATTATGAAGGCTACAAAAGTCCAAATCATGATTCGAGACATCCGTTGAATATATACATCAATTAGGAGATGATCTAGGTAAATAGAAGGGCAAATCTCAAGTATCCATCAAGAAAAGTGATTGTGACCGTCGATCTGGCCCCCTGTTTATCATGACATATATTCATATTTTTTTATGATGAAATTGATCTTTGCTTGATTCTGATAGGTGCATAACCATGTACTATTCATGCCTTGCATGCCAGAGTGATTGGATATGATGTCTTTATGTTTAGGCATAAACTATGCTTTAACCGCCATTGATTTGTTCAGACTTATGATCTTTCATGCACTATTTACTATAGATGATTGATGATTTGATGTATAAGTAAATGTTTTACTCAATGAGATTTGCATGACATCGATATTCTTATACTACACTATTACATTGCATTTCTTATTAAATGTGATCACCTACACAAGCAATAGCTTACCAAGGCATTGCTTTGTTTTACAATGCCTCAGATTTGGAGTGTGATAGCATTAAGGGCAAGCAAATAGAGTAGCATTAGAGAGAGACAGGACCACGAGAACCATCTACAAATCCAGAGACTGATTAGATGTATGCTTCATTTGGCTTGTCATGGAACCTCTTTTTTGGTTGTATAGTTACACTAATTATAAGGATGGTATTGGACTTGACTCTTATTGTACGAAGTATATATACTTGCTCATGTGAGTGGATGTGGTGATTTTGGATGGAACCTAGGGCCTTATGTATATTTGTTGATTCTATATCTCTTATCATGACAAGTATTTAACCAGGTTTTAGTTTTTGATTAAGCATGCTCTGTATTATATTGCATTTAGTTTTATTTATCACCTTGGATGACCCTAGGGATTTTCTTTTGGAATTTCCTTTGAAATGATTATTGTACTTATATTAAATATTAGCTTTCGTCTTTCAAGGATCTTGACTATTTTATTAAATAATAATAATAATATTATTATTATTATATATAGAAAATGGTTTTAGAAAACCCGAGGTGTCACAGTTCAACTTGGCATGTTGAATCCAAAACAAATTTAATATCATGTTTGGCATTGAATTTCCTATGGGTGAAGGTTAAGTACCTGAATTCTTAGCAAAACCCCGTGTAATATCCTTATTTTTTAGGATAAAAAAGGAAATTAATAAATAAATTAAAATAAAAAATTTATGGATGAAATTTTTTCCTGAAAATATAAGAATTAGAAAGTGCTCGTCGATAAGAATCCAACGCCACCAAGAACGCAAGAAATGGAGCTCAAACGAGGGAGTTATGAGCCGTCAAAGTTGGAAGGGCAAATTGGTCATTTGATAGAGACGTATTAGACAGGGGTCCAAATTGATACTGGCACCCCCGTCTTCCACACGTCTGCAGTGCCGGAAAAATCGCCGGAGAGACGTGGAAAGAGGCGTGTGAGGAAGAGTTTCTCTTCCCCAAGACTCTAAAACCCTATATCTATGCTCCTTTAGGAGCCAAAACACTCCACTTTGAGCGTTTTCTCTGAGTTTTACACAGAACCCTAGCTTGAAAAGATTTCATTTTTCCAGCGAGTGGAACCCCGGCAATACGAGCAACCACGGCTAGGTGCAAGGTAAGCCTTAAAACTCTATTTTTTAGTATTTATTAAATAGAGAAAATAATAAGAAAATCATTTAAAAATTTGAAGAAAAAAATCTGATTTTTTTTTAAGGAACTTTAGGCACGCTACTGTTGGAGCGTGATTTCACGGACCAAACCTTTTCCGTTTAGAAATCGCACCGTCCAACTAGTGCACAAGAGACCCAAGAGCATACTCTTTAAATTTGGGAGTGATCCAACGGTGGATTTCTCCAGAAAACCCAAAAACTAGTACCTATGGAGGATTTTAGGAACTTGGGAAAAATCATTTAAAAACCATGGTTCTTGAAAAAATCAGTGCAAAAGGAGGGCATAAATGGATTCTAGAGAGAATTCTGAAGAAAATGGAGCAAAAATCACGCAAAACGGAGCTCTGTAGCTCCCCGGAGGTGACCGGAATCCGGTCGTCTTCCTCGGCGTCGTCAACGGCGTCGGCGCCCTGGCGCTGATGCCAGGACGTGCACTGAGACGCACCCAGGACGACGTCACACGACGTCGTCGTCACACGTGGGCGTGTGGGGAGCGCGCAGGTTGACGGTCGCGGTGGGGCCGGGACGCGGCGCGTCTTGGCGACTGTGACGCACGTGCGCCAATGTACGCCGGTGTGGCGGCGGAAAAGAAGGCGCCCGTGGGTTTAAACCACTTTATGGTGGTCAGAAATGAGCCTATTTTAGCGTAGTTTTCACTAAAACTTGATTTTTGGGGCTAGAGAGGTCCAAATCGGGATCAGAAAAGAGCGTTGTGGCCAAGTATTGACGACGGACCTAGTTTTACCTTAAAAACTTAGAAATGACAACTTTTTCTTTAGAAAAATTTTAAAATAGTGATGTGACGTATGCGAGTGCATGTGAATATACCGATTAAATGGAGTTATTAGCAAAATTTAGTGGTCTCACCTTGAGGTAGGTGGCGACAACTAATGTTTTGCCTTGATATTTGAACCATGTTTAAACATAGCATCATGTGTGATTGTGTTTTAAAAATGCAATTATTATTCTGAGTGGATTTCATGCGATATTGCGTACGGGATGGTTATTCCAAATTGAAATCTTTTCTTGAATAAACTTATTTAAAATGCTTTTACAAGTATGATGTTAATTAGTTATGCTTAATTAGATATTTATTTCTTATTGTATATATAGAAAATGCATGGTTACATGGAAATGAGAATAGGAAAGCATTAGGCTGGTCCTTTTATAGTAACCCGGGATGAGGGGCATGTCTTGGGGATTGCAAGCTATAAGTGCTCTTGAGTTTTAGCATATACATATGATTTTCATGTTTATATTTGATGGACGGGTGCTCTCGCCGGTGGGCATCATCTTGGGAGGGATAAGTGACCACCCACCTTCGAGATTATGATGTGATGAGTTTGTGATATGATAGATACTGCCCATAGATGGCATTCGGTAGGGGTTTGGTAACATGGATAGTCCACACTTCGGTGCAGGCCTTTCCATGGGGACGGAGCTAAGTCTCAGATTATGGTGTCGACGGAGGCGGCGGTGGTTGATACGTGGAGGGTTGCCACGCTTGACATGATGGCCCATATTCTTGTTATGTGTGCATGTATGATGAGCATGGTTATGGATGGTATGCCTGGGTGTGACGACACTCAGAGGTTGACTATGTGTACTCCTGATCAAGGATGTTAGTGCGATGTGGTGGGACCCATTAGGTGCCCTTATTCTTGTTGTATGCTCCATTTTATTGATTCATGTCATGTTTTAACTCTATGATTGCATGTTTTAGCATATGGAATAAATTGGCATTTATTTGAACATGGCATTATGATATCACTATTTTCATAAGTGTTAGACTTTTTATCAGTGTTGTTCATTATTTCTTTCATTTATTACATTAATTATCTATGTACCTACACAAGCGATAGCTTACTGAGGCATTGCTTTGTTTTGCAATGCCTTAGATCTGACGCGATAACGGGAAAGCGGTAGTTGAGAAGCCGTAGAAGCCGTGAGGCTGTTGAAGACCATTTTTACTATAGTGTTAGGCAGTGATGTGAGTCATTAAACGGGATATCATTTGGATTTTATTATGAATTTGCATACTTTATATTTGGATGTGATTTAGATCTTTGGACATATGTTGAACATTCATATGGGATGGTATGATGGATAGACCCTGGGCCATATTATTATTGTCTTTTGGACATTTATTTGATTTAAAATAAAGGCGCCTATTTATTTGACGTTGATTTATACGCGGATTATTTATTTATGTTTAAATTACATGTACGTCATTTTGAGAAAGGAAAACTAACACCCGGAGTTTTTAAGATAGGTTTAGTAAAATGTTAAATAAATCTTTTCTCATGGGATCCCAAATGCTTTTAATTAAAATGCCATTATTATAAATATATATATATATATCTTGAAAATCCGGGGTGTTACAAAGTGCTTGTAACAGCCCGAGGGCTCACACCTTGCAACAATATTGTCCGTACCGGAGTGCCCATACACACCGCCCGGTTTTGTTCTTCCCCAGTTGCCCAGGGAAAAGGCCTCATCCCGTGTATCAGAGTGCACAGCAGATATGATATTGTCCTCTTTGGGTCCCTCGCCACTCCGGGCTTCACCCCTCAAGGTTTTGTTCCCTTAGGTCCCTCACCCCTCTTGGGCTTCACCCATCGGGAGGCCTCGTTGCAAGGGAAGTCCTCATCACTCTTATCTAGAGCCCAGTAACTTTCCCCCTAGCGATGTGGGCCAAGAGAATTTCCATGGGGCTTAGGCAAGGTAAAGCCCAGAGTTAGTCCCACATCGCTAGGGGGAAAGTTACTGGGCTCTTGATAAGAGTGATGAGGACTTTCCTTGAAACGAGGCCTTTTCCCCCATGGGGGGAAGAACAAAACCATGGGTGGGCTGGGTGATATGGGCCCCAGTCTGCTGACACGGACAATATCATTGCAGGGTGTGGGCCCTCGGGCTGTTACACCCCGTAATGATGGTGAAGCAAGAACTCTCTCTCTCTCTCTCTCTCTCTCTCTCTCTCTCTCTCTCTCTCTCTCTCTCTCTCCAACAAGCTTGGTGCAATAAGTGAGCATACCATCAATATTCGAGTTTTGGATAGATGTGAGTGAGTTGCTCATCCATGCAATAGTGACGAGCATGCGTGCACCAAGCATGGGATTCCATTCGCAATGGGCTTTGAAGGACCACTTAGAAACCACTTATGGCCACGTGTAAGCAGGATAATTGCTGTGTTTTTCATCCAATCTTTGGTTGCTTTTTCCTCTTCACCCTTCATTTGCGTAATAACATTCACTATTAGTTACAAATTAAGAAGAACCAATTGCGAAAATTTTCAATCAATTGAGCTGATTGAACAACAACAACAACACCAATGCTACTACAAACAACAGCAACAAAAATAATAATAATTTTAAAATCAGCAAAGAATTACAAAGCTTTTTTCTTTTTTCTTTTTTCACAGAAGGTGTTATGTTGATTTAATCATAAGACTGAGATGGTAGCTGAAAAAAGGGGAAAGAAAAGTACGAAAGAAAGTACAATTATCTCATCTAGAAATGGTGAAAGAAGTCCTCAAAACACCTTTGGCTAGTTATCAGTGAGCTCATTTGTGAAACTAAAAAATGTGCCTAAAAAAGATGCCTCTCCTTGATGATCTGATTGATTTCCTTCATCATAGTAAAAAAATCTCCGTAGAACCTTAAAGGTCCCACTAATCCATGCTATTGCATTTTGAAAATCTCTAGATAAGTAAAAAAGATGCCTTCCACCATGATGCTTAGTCTAATCCTCTGATCCCAAGTTTTGATGCCCTAGAAAGTGACAAAATTTCTACTTCTTTTGAATCCTTAACACCAAGTAGTCCATTGTATGTTTAAGAATACCTTGGTAATCTCTAAATGCTCCTTCCACTCCAACCAAACCTGAATTTCCCATGCCAAACTACTCAAAATTGAGCTTTAAGGTTCCAATGGCAACTGTGTTTACTTTGTTTCTTTTCTATTTTCCTCTATGGCATGTTGATAATTGTGCACCAAGACTTGCTTATAATCATGACTAAGTACCTAGTAAAGATCTTATGAGAAGAGGCAATACATGTTACTTGTAGGCAGCAATTTTTTTATCTTGATTACCTTTCTTTTGAAAGCTCTTAAGTTCCTCTCTACAAATAAACCAAACAATTAAGTGAGGGGCCACTTTCTAGATGAACCTGTAGAGTCGTTTTCCTTTAACACCAATGTACCATTATGAGTTGCTACAAGGATTGACGTATGACACTTCACTTTGGACCATGTTAAGAAACAAGACCATATCTTATGGGCAAAAGGATAGTGAAGGAAGATATGATTAGTATTTTCTTGTTTGCTATTACATAGATAGCAACAATTAGGTTTTAAAAATATTGCACAAAACCAAATTCATTGAGTCTTAGCTTAGAAGCATGCCTCAAAATGTACTTCTTGAAGATAGCTGAAGCTTCCCAAATTTGTATAAGGGATACGGTAGCTTTATCTCCCAATTCAACTAAACTAGAATTAATATGTTCCTTAATAGATTTGCATCATCAATATCAGCTTGTACCTTTGTCTCCAAGATGAGTGCCTTAAAATAACATCTCAAAGGTTTATCCTCCTATAACAATCAAACCTTAAAGAGAAACAAGATCATAATTTAGTTCATTGCATACACAAGATCATAAATGGATTAGGAATCTACGAAGAACTCAAATTCAGAAACTCTAAAAAAATAGTACTAGAAAGAGATACTCTCAGATATCATCTTTCTTGCCACATGCATTCTCTACTTGGTTTGTTTTTTAGTCTATCTAGCTATAAGCATTCTCTTTAAGGATTCTTCTACTTGTAAGTTTTTCTCATTCTAAAGTTTAAGCTAGAAAGTCGGGACCTAAGAGTATTTCTTTCCAATACTCTCACGTCTAGAATTTTTAAACTTGAGAAGTCCTTTCAATTTCTCTTGAAGTTTAGATTCTTGATCCATTTCTGACCTTATTTTCTAAAGTGAATTGAGTTATGATCTTGTTTCTCTTTAATGGTTTCATTGTGATTGGGGATTAACTCTTGAAATTTTATTTTAAGAAATTCAACTTGGAGATAAAAAGTATAACAAACTGATTTTAAAGTACATATTAAGTTTAGCTTGGTGGAATTCCCAAGATAGAGTTGCCATATCTCTAATACAAATTTGGTAGGGTTAACTATCTTTAAGGAGGGCATTTTGAATTGTGCCTTTAAACTAAGATTCGTTAAATTCAATTTTGAGCAATATTTCTAATATTAGAGAACTACCATCCTCGCTTTTTGAGAATTTTAATGGTGAGAGGTTGATTTAGAGTTGCTAGTCGAAGGAAAACCTACTAATTTTATGGGCACATGATTGTTCTATGCATTTTTGAGTTGATATGTAATCGTTTGATCATTAATGAAGCATTAGCTTTTCATATCCTTCCATCATCTAGTGAAGTTCATGGAATAGTATTGTGACAGGCCGAGTTCTCAAAAATAAAAAATTTTAAAATTTATTTGAAAATGATCAGGATCTTGAGTATTTCTTTTTCAAACATTTGAAGACATATGATATATATAGTTTTCAAAACTGCCCTTCCAAGCCTCGGTGTCTTATCAAAACTCCACATATAGTCAAAATAAGTATGTAAGAATAAGTACTACCAACACCCACTGGTTACAGCCCAAACAACCATAATGAAACTATAACTATATGACAAAATTATAATATTCATAGTAAAATATATTGTCTTATTATATTACTATTCTCAATGTTCTATAGTAGTCTAAAACAAAGTAAGGTAACTTATTCATTCTTATACTTCCTCTCTCGTTGTTCTTAAGCCTGTTGCAATACCTTAATTCTTACTTTTAACTAGAAGATTGGCCTAAAATTATTGGTGAGGGTGAGTACAATCACTGAGTGGGAAATTCTATGCCAAATAAAATATGCAGAAAACACATGAATGCATAGAGATATTAGGATGTAAGTAGTTAAACAAGATTTGTATTAAGTCTCGAAAATGTTCAAAACTTAAAATCAGCGGTAAATCACGTAAAGTTTTGTCAATCCATATCAAGAATGATACAAGACATTAGAAGTTGTTCTCAATGTCGAAAACATATCATATAGTATCTACCTCAGTAACATTTAAAATTCAAAATCCGCAATGAATCACATAAGGTTGTATGAATCGAATTATGTTAGATACACTACATTAGCAATTATTCCCAGTGTCTGAAACATGTCACATAATTTCAATCAAAGTCATAAAGTAGGATCCAGCTAGGCCATAAAGGCTTATGGTCTAATACTCTCGAGGTCGACTGATATACTAGATGTCCATATCATAATTCAGTTGTTATGCACATAAAGAGAACCAATTTCTCATGCCTACATTCAATTGTAGATATCGTACGACCTACACCGGTCCTCACGGAGGGAGAATGGATCACATCGAATGGAAGGTCCTATGACCCTCCCAAACATACAAAAGCCTTTATCTCAAGTGGGTATCATAATTTCTTTTTAGAATGCTAGTGGCCAGCTGCACTCCTAGCATAGCAACCAGAGGGGTCTTACAACTTGCCCCAACCTAGGCTCAACTCTTATGGGTTGCCTAATATAATGCTAGGCACAACTCTCAAGAATTGCCTAATTTTTATTTATTAAAATATTTCATATTTCTCATAAAAATTCATATGGAATAATGATTCAATCACTCCTCACATGCGGCTTCAAAGAGTCTCATTACAATTCTAACCACATATTCATGGTGCAGTCATGTAAACACTCCTTAGAGCGAAATCTTAAAATCTTGGTTAACATATCAAAGTAGATAGAGTACAAAGAATTTCAATCCTTATATCACATACATATGAATACAAATGTAATTATGCAAAATATTTGGCAAATCAAATATGATGAAATATAATATTTTCCATAATCATTACACATATGCAATTGTCACATAATTTTCTTCCATTTTCAAAAATGTCTTGAAAGAGGGCTATCATGCACGAAATATCAACATTGCACATGGTGCTTTGGAATTTGAAGTTAATGGTGCAGATGCTTTAGATCATGTAAACAAGTGTGTGTGTGTGTGTGCGCGCGATCGCACATAAAAAGAAAATGAAAGATCCATGAAGTGTATGCTTTAGATTGTAGAGGACAAAAGTGAACAGGCTTCAAATGATGGATCAATGGTGCGCAAGGTTACATAGATTAGGGAATCAATAGTGAGCAGAACACTAAATCCAATAGTCACTAGTGTGCATGATGCCACATGATTCTAAGATGAATCTGTATCAGTGAGCAGCGCACATCGATGGTGCATAGGGTTTTAGAAAGAGAACAACTACAATACTAGACATGTGCGCAATGTATCTAACCCATGGATGTGCTTGAATGGTAGTTAGATCAAAACAAATCAATAATGTGCATTGATGAATTAAGGAAATAAAATAGTTCGCATGCTTATGAGATCAATGGATGAAACTAAAGTCTACTATACTCTTTGATAGATCTTGGAACAAGAAGGATTAAGCCTACTTATTTAGCATGAGTCAATTAATGAAATGTGAATCAACTATGATCCTTGATAGATAAAAGAGTATACATGTTTATTTAACATACGACGATAGGATTAACTAGTGTGGATGATTTTGAAGGTGCGCTATGTGTTGGATCCATCAAATGATGATAAGCGCATAGTTTTTAGACAAGAGTCTAACATGGATGGGAGCCGAATCCAAGACATTTGGTATCAAGGTAATAGTTATAAATAGTCATCGACTCTTGGGAAAGGGTAGAAGAATGGGACCTATTATGGGACATACAATGCATTTATTTGTATGCAAGACTTGGGTTAGAGATAAGCTTAATCACTCATTCATTATTCACATGCTACTAGATGTTTGCATGATCTCCTTAGAGTATAAATCTAACATGCATTTATAATCATTCAAATGATGACTTTTCAATTCTTTATCTAGGTATAAATAACAAGACGCATGAGCATGGCTTTGAACATGAGATGATTGTACATGTTGTGATATGGATTAACAAATAGGATCCTATATAAGACATGACCATAGTGTTTGTACTACAAATCAATGTATAACATCCTAAGTAAAAATTATTATTGAATAACATCTAACCAAAAGCATTTCCATAGTGCACACACATGGTTAAAAATCAATCTAACTCAGAAAGTCCCACGCACGCCTACCTCTCATTGATGATTTTCTTCTACAATCCTCCTGTTAAAAGATGCGGAATGTGAATGATTCTTGTTATAAGCAAACTTGGACATACTCTGAATCTTGTCTCAAAATTCTCCAAAAAAGACTTTCTTTTAGGTAATGTAGAGACTTAAACTCTAATGCTAAAGCATTCATACTTGCTCTATAACCATTATAACAAACTAGATTTTGTTGTCAATCTTATGCAAAATAAATAATAGTATTATGAAAATTCAAGTTGTTATAAGTATCAATTCTTTTTATAATTTGTTATAAGCATAGCTTTCTCCAATTCTTAGTCTACTGTTAAGTGTTTAGTTTTGGGAAAATATCCCTAATTTAGTATTAAATCAGATCATCTAGGCCATCAATTTGGATATTTTACTTGAAATATTTTATTTTAGCTCTAATTGGCCATCTAACCGTTGAATTGCAAAATTTAACAGTTAGATGATCATCAAAGCTAATGAACGGTTTAGGTAAGTGATTAGTTTTGAAAAAATATCCCTAATTTAGTATTCAATTGGATCATCTAAGCCATCAATTTTGAGATTTTACTTGAAATATTTTATTTTAGCAATAATTGACCATCCCACTGTTGAATTGCAAAATTTAATGGTTAGATGATCATCAAAGCTAATGAATGGTTCAGATTATTCTAATTTGGTCCTCTGCATTGCAGATCAATTAGATCAGATTGAGTGATCCATATCAAGACAGATGGATTAGATGATGAAGCTTCCTAGAAAAAGAGCAAATTAAAGATAATCAAGACATTAATTACAAAAATCTGGATAATTGAGAGGAATTGTAGGTGCATACAATATTGGAGAATCAAAACAAAATTGCAAAGTTTTGCCAAGGTTGGGCTGCTGGTAAACCCCACTCCCTCTCTCTCTCTCTCTCTCTCTCTCTCTCTCTCTCTCTCTCTCTCTCTCTCTCTCTCTCTCTCTCTCTCTCTCTCTCTCTCTCTCTCTCTCTCTCTCTCTCTCTCTCTCTCTCTCTCTCTCTCTCTCTCTCTCTTATTCCCTCTCCTTTTCTCTTTCGCATCTCTTCTTCTATTCACCACCTCCCATCACCTTAGGAAAGGAGTCCTCTCCCATGCTGCTCTCTTCTCCTCTCTCCTTCTAACTCCCACGCAATCTCTTTCACGCCTCTCACTTTCTCTCTTAGGCTGACCGTGGGGAGGACGACCCTTCAACCCTTTCTTCTCCACTATCTTCTTCCCCGGCTTCTCCTTAAATGCCAGTCTGCTTCACCGCTCAACCACCTCCCATCACCTCTTCTCCTCTCTCCCTTGGCTGGAACACGTAGGAGGCAAACCACCTTCATCTTCCCCCACTTCTCTCCCCCTCCCATCTCTTGATCTTGCCCCTCTTGCTCTCTTGATCTCACTCTCCTTCCTCTACCTTCTCTCCTCACTCTCTTTCTCTCTCGCGAGCAAATTCCCTTTATCTCTCGTGGTTATTTCTCTCTCAGATCCCTTCTCTATCTCTCCAGACAAGCCGGTAACCTCCCTGCTTCTCTTCTCTTTCACCCACCGCAATACACGCCTTTCTATTTCACTCTTTCCCTCACACCTCTCTTCTTCTCATCACCAACCCCTCTGCTCTGCTCTCTCTCTCTCAGCGACATCTGCCAATCGACGCCCTTCAAAACACCACACCAGTTTCATCCCCTACTGCTCACCTCCCCTGTCTCCTTCCCGCTCTCTCTATTCCCTCTGCCCAATTCCCCTGGTACCGTCACCTTAAAAGAGGAAACCCAAAACGGGTTTCCCCTATTTCCTCTCTTCTCCTCTCCCATCTCCTCCTCTTCTTCCCTTCTCCTTCACCTCCAGAGTCTTCTTCGTTTTCTTCTCTTTTACCTGGTCATCTGCTCCATAGCCCAGCTTCCACAGGCGTCTTCCCCGTCACCGGCTTGGCCAGACACGCCCAAATAGTCTCTTCTGCTCCACTGGAGAGCTCCTGACTCCGAAGATTGAACCCAGACACCAAGACCCAGCACCGCACAGCCCAGTCTGTCACCGCATCCACCTCCACCTCTAGCATCCTTTGTTCTTCGTTCCCTTCTCCCCAGTCATCTCCACTTCCTACTGGACCCCCTTCTTAGCTCCATCAGAGCCACTGCCCATCACTGCTCGGGCAACGTTCCCACGGCATCCCTTCTCCCTTGATCACTGGTGACCGTAGCACCGCACCAGACTGGTGCCCTCTTTCACCTTCTCTCTCTCTCGTCTCTTCACCACTGTCAGATCAAGAGGAGAAAACCTGAATTGGGTTTTTCTCCGTTTTCCCCTACTTTTCCCCGCTCCTTTCTTCCCTTCTTCTCCCTTCTCCTCCATCTCCTCTCTTCGTCTCATCTCCAGCTTCCCTCTTCAATCATCGGGCATGATTCTGGTTTTTGTTTAAAATCAAAATTGCAGAAAAATTCCAATTTTGTCCTAGGAAAATAAACCAAATTTCTTCTGTCTCAGATTGTAATGACATCTGTGTCCTTGTTTTAATCAAGCTATTTAAGATTGATTATTTAGTTTTATTTTTTTGTTTTCTCGAATTGGAATTTTTGTAAATTACATCAGTGACATAAATCTAGTTTTTTATTTTATTGTTAGTTTATTTCTGTTAGATTCTTTATTTTAATTTTTTTAAACAATTAAATTTTATTTGAACTCCTCTTTTAAGTCAGCTCGTGCACTTGCAGTTAAACACATCAACATCTACTCTTAAAATTGATATTCCAACTATTTACCCCTTGTGTTTTTGTGTTCTTAGTCCTTCAATGACACCCAGCTCTTTAGTTGCCAAGTTGAAATATTAAGAGAAGTAATTGCATATTTTTTTAATTATTTTTTGCAAGTATACAAACTATTATACTACAGTTTATGCAAGTACAAGTTAATCCTACAGGAACTTGATTAATGAAAATAAAGTTTAATTATTAACTGATTAAAAAAAATACTAATAAAAAAAATTAGATCCATTGCATTAATCAAAAGTACAAAATTTATGAACTAAAAAGATAGAAAATTTAATGAAATAATTACTAAAATCTACTTTCATAACTTGATCATGATAAATTTCTTCAAATCTGGTAATATCAAAGTGAATCGGCCTTCACCAATCTCTCACTCATATGTTTGATTAAAGACTCAATAGCTGAATTGTTTAGATCTTCGAAAAATTTGATAATCTGGACTAAGAAAAGAAGTTGAGATTTTGGACAATTTTTATTATTTATATTTTAAATCTTCCATAACATTCTCTGATGTGTCATGCATCAAATCAAAATTTCAAATTTTCTTAATTTTTTTCAAATTAAAATACCATAACAACACCTTTTATTGCGATGCCAGTGAGAGATTGTTACTAGAAAGGTAGTGGATAACTAAGATAGACATGTGCGGTCATGCACGTGTGACACTAGCTAAGCAGTTATCTTATCCTTGTTCACAATTCATGATTAGTCTAGTCTCTGTTTACAATCCATGAATAATCAGAATCTATGGAGATTTTACTGATTTTGGTCATTGATTTCTTTTACTTTATGATAGAATTTTTCAATGAAACTTGGTACCTAGAAGAATTTGACATCAATCAATTCAATTATATGGTTAGATTTCAAATCAAGATAACAAAAATTAAGATATTTAATTACAAACATTGATTGTTCACCAACCTGCACAACAGCACATTTCAAGATTATTTTATAATATTGAACAAATTTGACTATTAAATCTCAAAATAATTTATATGAAACTTTTTCTAACTCAACTAAAAATATATGCAAATGATTAGATTATTCAAAAACTTATAAAATAGACCAAACTAAAGGTACAAAACTTTAAGTAACTCACTATTATTATTCATATAAACAATAGCAAGTAGTTAACTTTAATTAATTCAAGTTACAAGTGTGGAGACCCAGGTTTTTATAATACATTTTGTAAAGATAAGGCTCTTAGAGTAAAAAAAAATTAGCAAACAAAAGCAGTGGAAATTCTTTTCTTTAGAATTTGTTTTGTGAAACCTAAGTCACTACCTCATACATAACATAAATAGAATTTTATATAAGATAAAATTCCATTGAAGGAATATTCTTTTATTAAACTTCAGGATCCATCCAGTGGTTCACAGTACATAGCCCATTGTATCCTTACAATACTTGTCCAAATATACAATCCAAATTACAGAGTTCAAAATTCAATACATGTTCTAATACAATGTTTCAATGGATATACCCTGATTACTTATTCTTCAATTGTTCTTCAAGTCTTGGGCTCCTAAGTCCCCTTCTCTGTATTTGAGATATTGTAAACATTCGAACATTTACAATATCTCAACAAGCTATGCTTGGTAGGGGATAAGAATGTAAGTTATTGACATTATAATTTCAATATTCAAGTATCCCATAATTTGTTCTATCATAAACACATTCATTAATAACTATTAGTTATAAGGACATCTCATTTCCTTGTCATTTGTGTTCACCTTTATGCATACATATTGTATAAGGACAAATCCGTTAAAAATGTAAAAATAATCAAGAATCATTTCTATACAAAGCTGATCAACTCCTTTCATTATAAGAGATTTGTATCTCAGCCAGTTACTATACAGGAAATTTCCCTTCTTAGGAAAAATATTGGTAATATACAATTACCTGACATTTCATCATGTCATCCCTTAAGGCATTTCACTATGCCAATTTCATATGCATCATAATGCAAAATAATCAAGGACTACTATGCTTGCGCTTGATCACAGACACACTTGGGATAACTGTTCAATAATCCACTTATACCATTCTCAATGGAAATTACAATATCCATGTCCATATGGGAGGACCATGGCTATCACAGTGGTGGCCTTCCTATAAATGTCCCACCCGACTTTTAGGCTTTCTTAGGCTTGGTATTCAATATCATCAAGTTTCAAAGAGTGGGTGGCCAAACCCTCTTAACTCTCCTAGCATAGCATCCCCAGGCTTATGCCTGTTTAAAATAAAATCTCAAGCTTCCAAGCTTGTATGTAAAATAATACTTATACATATCAGACTATCTGTCTGTTTATCTAGGACTGGAATATTTTCTACTTTCCTATTCACTTAGGGTTGTTCTCAATTCTCAACTTGACCATTTAATACTTATTTTCCTCATCATTTGGTTGGATCATATTTCAATTTGAGGTATTTACCTTAATATATTGGTATCATACATGTCAATACTTCAAAACATAAGATCATGTATTAGACATGTATCTTCATGTAAAGGTATTCTTAATAATCCACCTACCTCAATAAGGTATTCTTACTCCTTGAAATATGCCATAGTCTCGATCAACATATATCTGTCAAATCATATGTATAATGTCATTTTTCTAATCAAGAGTACATACTACATGGTCTTTTGATCATCCTTATGTAAGATGATCTAAATCTTTCTTCCTTGAATATCCTATATACATGGGTTTAATATCATCTATACAAATACTATCTATATTATACATAACAATCTAATTTACATTGATGTTTCTTTTTCCTTATTATTTTTTATCATACAAGATCTCATCTTGTTTAATCATCCTTATCTCACTCACTATTTTTATTAGAGTTAGATAATTTGCTATCTTTTTATGTTCTTATTATTATTCAACCAGTTAGTGTCTTACTTGGTTGAAGATAATTTATTTCTTCCTATCACTAGACAACTCCTCCTTATTTTAGGATGACCAGTACTTACCAGTTAAAGTCTGCTCAAAAAGTGGTTAATACAACCCTCATGTAAGGAGGCATTTAGACCTCTCTTACGTCAATGGGAGGTGAGGGAAAATCACTTGGCTCTTGTATACCCCCTATAACCACAATGTTCAGAGTCCACTAGAGTAGTACTAGCTCAACCTTTGACAAGGTTCCTATGAGCTCTTTACCTTAAGTCCCTTCTCTAATTGATTTTAATTAATTTTCATGGATATGCACAATGTCATCCATGGATGTTCATTATTTTCCTACTTTGGGCCAAGGAAATGATAAATCATTCTTTATATCGTCCTACTAACTATAGCCCTTATTAAGTCAAAATCATTCATTCATCTTAGTTGTCCATGAATTTCTATATTTCATTAGTTTACATTTTTGGTGATTTATGCTCCTTATATCTTAACAATTACTTAACAATTGAATAAAATTTGAAAATAAGTAAATCATCAACTTGAAAGCATAAATCAAATATAAGTTTAACAACTATATACTAACATTCTTCTTATGAATGTAACTTAAGCTAGTGAAATAAAACTAACATGATCCTAAGTTATGAAACACATCTTTTATCACAATGAAATCATGTTTAAATCATTTGCACTAACATAATCCTAAGATAATCAAATCTACTAACAAATTACTCATTTAGGGCATATCATACTAAAATTTAAAGATTACACTATCATGCTTTCTAACTTAGAACATAAATCACATTTACACTTCTATATCCAATAAAAGACAATTAAAACTTAAAACATAAATCACATTTACACTTCTATATCTAATAAAAGATAATTAAACCAATTTTATTAAGATTATTATAAACCTTTAAATATGATCCAACCATTAGATCTTAGGTGTTTTCCTTTAGATTAAGGGTTTTAATTACCTTTAGGTCTTTTAATCCATTAAGATCCAAAACTCATATCCACTTGATTTTGTCACATTCCATCCATGATCTAACTGGATTCCATCATAATATCATCCCTTTAATCCATCCCAAGGATCTGATCATACTTGATCTCATTGATCAAGTGGGTTCCTTTGTATTTTTTTATTTTTATTTTAGGATTTTTCTACCATAAAGGGTAGATCCCCTATTTTATCCAAGATCTATCCAAATTAACCATATATATTACTTTATTATATTATTATATCATCACTAAAATAAATTTCCAAGATATGATCACCTCAGATCTTGAAGATCTTAGAAATTGGACACTTATTTCCAAAATACAAAAAAATACAGAAATAAATTTTAGAAATATTATGAGTTCATTAGAAACTAGATATTACAAGATTTCCATAGCTTCTTTCTGATCTCAATTTGGAGTTCATATGACTCCACAATCTTAAATTGAAGTTTTCAGCCGTTCCTAGGGTCCAGATTTGATCTAGGCCCACCAGAATTAATCCCTCTCAATTGAGGGTCCAAACCTTGTTAGATTTTCTTGAAAATTATACCCTAGGGATTTTTGAACCTTCTGGATTGATTGGAAAGCTCAGAATTTCAATCTGAGCTCTCTATCACCATAATTTGAAGGGTGTGGTATTTACTTTATTTTTGCCACTTTTCATTCAAATTAAATTACAGAAAAATAAAAATTACACTAAAACATAATAAATATATATGGAAAGTAGTTCCACCTACCTGATTGGAGAAAAACAATCTAATTGATGCCCAATTTGAGAGAATTACCGGTTGATGATAATATAGCCCAATTATCCACTTTTTTGTGATTTTCTGTTGTTGGAACCGTTGGATCTTGAAATTGATTTGGGGATTTTGTATATACTATAGTATAAGATGTTATGGACGGTGAAATTGATGAGATTCTTCCTGGAACGAAGTGCCTAATTGATTTTAGGTCTCTTGTTCCAATTAGAAAGAGGAGAGAGAAATAAGGAAAAGAGAGTTTGGGGAGGGATGAAGGGGAATTTGGGGCTGAAATTCCAAGGAAGATTTGGAAGTTTTGTGGATAGGGTTGTGAAAATTTTTGGAAATTTTTGGAACATATTTATAGCCAAATTTGAATTTTTTATCATTTCTTTTGATAAGATATTTTATTACTTTAAAACTTTTAATTACTAATGCATTCTCTATTCCCACTACAATCTCCACTACCATAAATAATGCACTGAGCAATTATTGGTACTTCTAGAACGTTGGCCCACTTTCTGGGCCCCACTTTTATGTGAAAAGACCTTTTTGCTCTTTTAACTCCAAAATTGGAGAATAATAGGCAATATTTGTCCAAACTCGGAATCGAGCGTACTTAGTGGCGATGGAATCGTATTTTTAAGTACTTCATGAATATTGAGGTCTTATTTCTTGGATATGGGATATGGATAAAATTACCATTTTACCCTCAAATGGAAAATTTAAGGAATTTTCATTTAGCTCAGAATTGAACGTACTTAATGTTGTTTCGATTAGTTTTCCAAGTACATCCATAATTTCTATTTTTTTAATTTATAATATAATCTCTATAAAAAGAGAATTTTCAATAACCTAATATTCCAACCCAGAATTTCTAAAAATTCAAACTTTATTAATTTTCCTTAATAATTTACAAAAATTCGGGGTCATTACAACAAGATTTGGAAAGAAAATTAAAAATCAAACACCTGGATCTTCTTTTTCTTGATGTCTTCTATCTAATGAATCAAATTTGAAAGAATTTTTTCAAGTATTAAACCAGGAATTAGCGTGCAAAGTATTCTTATTCACCAGCCTACATGTGCATTGTTCTTCTACTTCAACCTCTATTTTTGTTTGAATTTCTAGCTTTTTTTTCACTCCATCTTTGATATGGTATTTATAGATGCTAGAAAGTTGGTTTGAATTCAATTTTTGATAATTTCATTCTCTATTCTCTTCTCTTTTCTCCAAAGAATTCTAAATAAACTAAATTTCCTAATTTTAACTAGGAAACTATTTCATCTCTCTTTATCCTATTCACTTTCCATTATTAAACATAAAATCCCTTAGCATTCTCTATTTCTCTTATGTTCATGGTTTGGATTTGATGCTTGAGGATTGAACTAGAGTCTTTGATTTTGATCTAGATAATTTGGATTGATCTCAACCATCCATTTTAATCTAAGCTTGATTAGTGATCTAGGATGTTGATCAGCTCGATCTAACTGCATGAATCTTGATCTACTACCTACAAAACAAATAAAATAACCTAATTAGTACTATACAATATTCGATTTTACACATACTTATCTCGAATTATCATTTAACCTTGAAAATTTACATAATTAAGGTTAGATTATAAAATTTTAAATGATATATTTCTCATATAAATTTCTGTATAATATCTTAAAAATATATCAAAATTCATGCTAAATGAGGTTAATTTATACAATAACATACTCTTAACACATACTAATTGTATTTGGAACAAATATCCATAAAAAAATGCATTCTATTGCCTCTTCTTGGAGCAAATCCAATACTATATTCAAAAAATTAATACTTCGAATATATCCTTCTTGTTACAAAGCAAATGTGTAATAACTTGCATTTTTATAATATATATTCTTTGCATGGAATTAATAACAAAAAAGCTAATTGCCCTAATGGCTATAGAATGAATAGATAAGCTTTTTGGAGAAATTCCCTACCCAAGATAGGAAGGAGATAGAATAGGATAGAAGAGAGTCAAATTTGGATAAAAAGGGGAGAAGAAGAGATGTGTGAAAGAGAGAGAGAGAGAGAGAGAGAGAGAGAGAGAGAGAGAGAGAGAGAGAGAGAGAGAGAGAGAGAGAGAGAGAGAGAGAGAGAGAGAGGAGAATCCATTTGAAGGGTTATTCTCATATTTTTACAGTTTGGACAAGAAGATCATAGAAGAACAATTCGTCTAAGAGGTAGGGGTGTAGGAATTTATATAATCCAGTTGGTTTTCAAATGAAAATTTATTTTTATGTGATTAATCTAGTTGATAGGGATGCACCATACATTAATGAAGAGCTAGTAGTTTTCTTTGAGAGATTTATATGGGTTAGATTGACATGTTAGGCTCTTGATATTGCTTATCATTTTAACGCATTTTGATTTCTTAATAAATAAATGAGCATTATGTGCTTGTTTTATATGGATCCAATCATAACGATATGTTTTTACAATTATTCTAACCATGGTAATCCCATTTTATAAAGATCTAGCCATGAATAAGTATGTACGTTTAGATTAGATCTCTTTGAGTTATCATATATATACATATACGCAAGGTCATCTATGCATATTGTTGATTTATGAATACTTTAGAAATAAATCTATACAATCTATTACATATGTTGGGTCTTAGATCGTTTTGATGGAGACTTTATCTCATGATCAAATAGCGCATGGACTCATAATAGTATCCATCTGTGTATGATGTTCTAATAATAATCCATAACCTATTTGCATATATTGCATGTGTGCACAAGATTGCAAAATGGTTGATGCTTCATTTATAATTGAAATGCCTTATTGATTGATGGATCAATTCCTAAGCCTTAATACAATTCTTAGTTTTGAAATTTTATATGCATATGACCACTTTTGATTTCATGTTGAGCACTCATCAATGCTATGCATGACACCTTGGATTGGTGTCATGCTTGCCCTTAAAAGATGTGATGCGTTTTTTTTTTTTTTTTTTTCACACATGGGTGCCTTACATAATTATGTTAATTGGGCAGCATGCCATGCACCACACACATAGTTGAGGTAATGAATATTTGTGTATGAGTATCTTGCATGGTGCTTAATATGGGAACATGCATGATATAACACCCTTGGATTAAAGCAACTACCATTTGACACTTATGCCTTGCATGCCACTTTTTTTTTTTTCATTCATGAGTGTTACATGGCTTACACTTAGAGCATGAAGATTTTTTGCATGAAGCTTAGCTTGCCAACCTACATGATATTCAACGCCTTAGATGAAGTGGTGGGCATCTAGCATAGGGTATGGTGCCACACACACAATGCTTGCACATAACGCATGACATGTACTACCTAGACTGCGTGTATAGCAAGTGGTGCACAGACAACGGGCATAGCGCTCAACATTGAGGTATTGTGCTTGGCCATTAGCCCATGAACAGTCGGCATCTCACTCAGTCCTTGGGTAAGTACTTAAAGTGTGGATAGTGCTTAACACTCGCTCAAATGTGCCACATACAAGATTTTGATTGGTTTTATATTATATACTTTGGAAGTTGTGATCCAAGAATATATGTTTCCATGTGTGTATAGTCTCTGTTTTATAGAGAGTATAGCAACTGATTAAGATAATTGTTATATTGATGCTTGTAATAACTAAAATATAATAATTGATCTCTGCACGATGCATATATGATTTTGAAAATGTTGTGCTACGAATATGATATAATTATATATGCTAAGACTAGAATAAGTTTGTTGATGATTTATGCTAATTGAAATATGACCAGAGAATGGAAAGTCTTGAATACTTTCATATGGTGCAATAACTAATGTGAAACGATCTAATGAATGAAAACTAGGCAACTCAAAAGAGTTGTGCCTAGCCTAAAATTAAGCGACTCATACGAGTTGAGCCTAGCTTGGGGCAAATTGTAAGACTCCTCTGGTTGCTATGCTGGGAAGGTCAGTTGGTCACTGACTTCTGAAAGTTGATACCTGCCCTAAGAGGCCTATTGTAGAGAGTATTGTATCCTAGGAAGATTGCTGTCTTGTGATCCAATGCCCCCATGAGGACTGGTCTGGCACATGTGGTATCCACCTCCGAACGTAGTTGGATGTGAGTCCTCTACATGCATAGTATACCATATAGTTATTGGACATGAAGAGACATGTCGTTCATCCTCGAGGATATGGATCATTGCCGAAATGGATTTGATGCTACCACTCATCATTCTTTGATAAAAGTCCTAATCGGCTTGTATGTGTTAGATTTGAAGGATATATTAGAATTTATTGGGAACACTAGATGTTTATAAAGGCATAAAATCTTATAATGTATATATCATACTTTTAATCGAACATTTAATTTTTTGCACTGCTTAATTTATGCTAATACTTTTGCCGTGGTTTTTAAACGACTGGTTTAGGTTTGTTCCTATTGAGTCTTTGTACTCACTCCTACAAAATATTTCAGGAGAAGCACAAGTGGATTAAGCGATCAGAGAGAATAAATTAAATAAGGAGAAAAGAAGTATGAATAAGTATTTAGTTATATTTTTCAATTATTATTTTGAAACAATGAACATTTGAGATAAATGTAATAAGACAGGTTACATTGATATATTAGATCTGAACTACGATTTGAACTTATATTCCTTATTATTTGAGCTGTGACCAAAGAGATCCTGTAATAGTATGTTTTAATTCTACTATTATATGTGAAGGTTTTAATGTGGCATCGGGTTGAAGATGAAATTGAGAAAAATAAATATGTAATATATATTTCAAATAGTTTAATAATAAAAAAATCCTGCAAGAAAGTTTTATTTTCATATCTTATTTCAAAAATTCTTTTCTAAAACCCGGGTTTCCACAAAATGAGTCGTACATTCTAGTCCATAGAATTCTAAGAGATATGCTATCCAGATTTGAGTTGCAAGACTAATCCCCCAAAATAACATCGTGCCAAGTGTGTTTATAACAAATGTTTGTCGGTGACATTGTGCTCTCTTCTTAATCAACAATTGATTAACTTCAAAAACCATTTGTTTCTATTTAAAACTTTCAAATCACACCTTGCTACAAGTTTCTCTGCAAGAATAGGGAATATTTGAGCTCCTTGTGTTTGAGAAAATAAAACATTTTTTGTCATAAATAATGAAAAAAATCAATATAAACAGATAAACAAGTTCCCAAGAAAACACTTGATTTCATTTTATCAATGGAATGTCCACATTGACACTAGACTATAACCATGCAAGTAGAATCTCAATGGTCTACATGATCCATCAATCACAATTCCTCATTTGTAGTTGATTTCATTATTAGATTAAATCCCAACTACACTGGTGGTGTAAGTTAATCATAAGTGATTTTCAATCCCACAATACTATCTGATACTTATCTTGTTTTATTTCTCCATGTGAATATAAGTAGGTCATGGATTTGAGGTAGTGCATTATATCCCTTTAAAGGAAATAGGATGCTTTCATGGTGAGGGGGCTATCTCCATAATACACTTAATAAGGGTGCATGTTAAATGAGGATGTATCCCAAAGATGCGTATGGAAATGATTTATATATAAAGACCTGTTGGTTTGAGTTACTAGTTTAAAAAGATACACACACACACACACACATATAACCTTGTAGAAGTAATATATATATATATATATATATATATATATATATATATATATATATATATATATATGTATGTATATTATTATCGGATGGATGCTCATAGTTTTAAGTTAACAATTAAAAATCGAGTCATGTAAGAGTTAGCACACTAAGGTGTGCAAACAAATAAGCCCTCCATTTTATGATTTAAGGTGACTTTTTTAAAGTTCTAAACTGTTCATCTTATTTGGCTTACGAAAATTAGGGGCCATGAAAAATGGATGCATTTGGAGGGTTGTAATTTGTTGTTTTTGGTCTTTGAGTTAAAATTAAAAAGTACTAGCATGCTTTAATGCGTGAGCTCTTGTTGGAACTATTGAATATAAGTGTAGAGCACGATGATTAAAACTTTTTTTTTTCTTTTTCTTTTTTTAATATTCTCGGTTTTAGCGTATATGAATTGCACTGCACCAAAATTCTCTATATGATGATTCTAACTCTTTGATTTAGGAGGCTTTATTGATGTACACAGAATACTTCTTTTTCATGTCTAACGGTACGTCTAAAAGCAAGAAACTCGAAACGTTTTTTAATCTTTCACAGATCTAAATTTTAGTACATGTCTCACCCATAGATCTAAAATGGAGGGTAATGAAAATAGCTGAAAAATAGTTAGTGCTAGGATGATCAAAATGATGTGAGATATTGGACGAGGCCCATCTGAGGCAAGTTGATTAAGACGAACGGTTCAGATTGTTCCAAAAGGTCGGCTACAATTATACTTTTCACACAAACTCCAAGTAAAAGAGTCATCTTCTAATCCTTGCTTGCTTCAGTAGAAGCTAACTCACTAAGTGAACACGTGGCAAGGAGTTTTCTTGTTCGCCAAGTTTCGTTCTTTCTTTGTATTGAGAAAATGTGAGAAAGACAGACTGTTAAGAAACGGCATCCACCCTTCTTTCCTATCAAGCATGGCCGACACGAAAATCTAAACGGCATTGGGTAAATCTTATCCTTCATACACTCTATTTCCCTTTTTCAAATGCTGTCGCTTAATAACCATGGATGTGGTGCATCACCGCTATGCAAGTGAAGATTTCCCCTCTTAGATCGTACCCGCAAGTGAGATTAACGAACCCATTGGAAATAGATGCAGAAAAGGTTGCAGTTTCGTGGCAATGGAAAGAAAAAGCGGGAGAAAAGAGAATCGCCTGACAACGGCCCGTAACAAATACTGTACGGAATGAAAATAACATGCGCGTGGGAAAAGGAGACGAAGCCTCCACGACGGTACCCAAATTCCCCACTGCCAAGGGAAACGCGTCCGATCTTCTTTTTGCTTGCTTTCTACTTTGAGCCAGAGTATTTCCGTTCAGTTACATGTCCGACTGATCTTTGTGACCCTTGGTTGTCATTAAATCTAAAAAGATGAAAAATAAAAAAATATACATGTCTATTTGTTATTTCTTTTAAATTGAGGCATATTTATAGATTATATTAGTATTATTATCTTCACATAAAAAAAGCTGCTACAAGATTAAAAAAAATCTCTTTATTATAAAATTTTATGATCATACAAATATATATATATATATATTTATATAGATTAGTCATTGTGTGCTTAAACTATTTAAGTAGGCTCAAGGAGGTAAGCTCTCTACTTCACACAACAGAAGAGCCCTTTTTGTAAGTGTGCTAGCATGACATACTAAAACGGGTTAATAGGGGCTTGACTTGTTTATTTACTAGTAGGTAGGGGTGACAGGATTTTAATAGAGCATTTATAGGCCTTCCTTTAGCTTTATTAGTAAATGATATTTGTTATTTGCTACTTTTAATCAGAAAAAAAAAATTGAATAAGGTAGGGGAGAAATAGTTGTCCCTAAAAATACAATTGTCCCATCCCATATTGCAAAATAAAAGCTATTTACCTTTTTTTTCTTCCGTGCTTGGAGCTATGCCACCGGTCTCTAGACCCCAAATTGCACTGCAATATAATTTGACACAGGCGTAACAAGATCAAGTCTCTATATTGCAATAATAGCTTGGCCTTATATTTGGATAAGCTGACTCATTCATCTCGATTGTTGGATAATTATCTAAAGGGTGTCTCAGGATCAAATAATCTTAACCGTCCAATATATTAGCTTCTTTACAGATAAATGAATTAAAGAAAGCGAGAGTTGTTAAGGTCTTTACTTGCAGGAAGTTAAAGGAAAACAGCGAATCAATAGACTTGAATAATAAAGTAAGAGGGTGCTGTCAATCAACTTCTTTTGGAGAAAGAAGGCTGACTAACCACTGTACCGTATGCTCCCTCTACCAAGCCTACAAGTCCTGCTTTACCTCTCTCTAACCAACGGAAATCACTAAGAAAAACATAAAGCATCCAAAACTTTACCGCGAATTGACCCTTTTACCCTTAAAGAAATTCATTTAGCCACCCAATGTCCACCCTCAATGCGGGATGGGGCCCACCAGGAATGTTCCAGAAGTCCTCTGCTTCGTGGTTAAGTAAGAATTCGGAGCGCAAAGCATCCAATCAATGTGGGCCCTCCTCAAGAATCAGGCATTCGCAACCCCACAATAATCATAACACTCTTGTTTTACGGTGTAACAAACGCGGAATTTGACCATAGATGGAAAACTTGCGGAGCACGCAGGAGGGTATTATGGTCATTTGAAAGTCTTTCTCACTTCCCTCTCTTATTCCCTCTCTCTCTGCTTTCCTATATTAAGTCCGCCTGCTAGCTACTGTTTCCTACGGAAATCTCCATTTCATACTGCTTTGTTTGTTCGTTGATCGATGGAATACCACGGACATCGAGGAAGAGGGAATGGCCCCGGAGGCAGAGGGAGAGGAAGCAGCAGAACCAACAACCCGCAAAATCCATGGAGGGGTTCCCGCCCGCCTTCTCAGGAGCCACCGATGTACGGAAACCCCAGGCCGAATCCCGGTCACAGTCCGACTTATTTCGGCCGAGGAGGAACTGATCCACCGATGTACGGAAATCCCAGGCCGAATCCCGGTGAAAGTCCAACTTATTACGCCCGAGGCGGCAGAGGAGGAACTGAGCCAACATCTTACGGAAGCCCCAGGCCGAATTCCGGCCAAAGTTCTGGCGTGGTTGGTGGCCGCAGTGGCGTAGGAACTGAGCCACCATCTTATAGAAGCCCCAGGCCGAATCCCGGCCAAAGTTCCGGCGTGGGTAGTGGTCGCAGCGTCGGAGGAACTGAGCCACCATCTTACGGAAGTACCGGGGCGAATCCCGGCCAAAGTTCGGGTGTGGGTGGTGGCCGCAGCGGCAGAGGAACTCCACAGTACCAACCTGTCAGCCGGAATACCGGTTCCAAGGAGACCGGTAATTGCCTATTTAGATTCTTAAGAGTTTTATTTGTGTTTTGTGTTCTTGAATTTCTGGCGTCCACGGGGCCAGACAAGGGTGGCCAGTCTGCAATCAGACTGCGCAAACTTCTTGTCAGCCACTTCAAGGTGAAGTTCGATCCCCAAATGGTCATGCTTCATTATAATATTGACAGCAAACTGGAAAAAAAAGAAAAAAACAAGGCTATTACTGAAGTTTCCAAGTCGGATGCACTTACGGTAAAAAACAAGTTGTTTGCAGACAACGCTACTCAATTTCCCTCGTCATGTATTGCCAATTATGGCAAGAAGAACATCTACAGTGCAATTGAACTACCAACTGGAATTTTCAAAGTGGTAGTATCAAAGGGCGTGGACGTCAGTCCCCGTACCTACACGTTCACCATACAGCTGGTGAAGTCATTGGAACTCAACAGAATCTATGATTACTCTGTTATACCGTCTCGAAAACAAGAACCGGTGTTGACATTCCTGCAAGAACATGTACGCTATTTTGACAAGAATGTTCCATTGAGTAATAGAAAGCTTAAGAGAGATGTAGTGTTTGCCTTAAAAGGATTGAAGGTGGCGGTCAATCATAGGAGGACTAACCAAAAATTTGTGGTTACGGGGCTAACCAGATCTCCTGCATACGGTACAGAATTCCCTATTGATGATCCACCTGATGTGAAGTCAAAGAGAATGGTGGGAATTGTGGAATATTTTGCAGAGAAATATGAAAAAGATATTGTGTATAAGCATCTTCCTTGCCTGGATTTATCAAGGAATAACAGGATGAATTATGTGCCTATGGAATTCTGTGAGTTGGTGGAAGGACAGAGGCTTCCTAAGGGGCGTCTGCCTAAGGAAGTTGACCAGCAGCTCAAGAAAATGTCTTTAGCTTCCCCAAGTGATAGAAGAAAGCTTATCTGTGACATGATTGAAGCAAACGATGGGCGAACGGGTATGCACTGGCTCACCTTGATGTTTATTTGAATACTGTTTGTCTTTAACTTTGAATTCTTTTTTTTCATTCCCTAAGGGATGCATGGTATGCTTATAAACTTTTATTTGTTTTTTCATTCCCTAAGGTATGCTTGTTATAACTATAAACTCTTGTTGATTGTTTCATTCTCTAAGGTATGCTTGGTACAATTACAATAGTCCTTTCATTGAATTATCCGTTGTTAGCTGTTTATTAAGAAGGAAGACAAACATTGTGTCTGTGGATGGTTGCTTTATCCCCACAATATTTATCCTTTTAAATATAGATTAAAATTAGTCAAGAACAAACAGCCCAATGTTTTGTGGCTGCAAATAATAATAGATTACCATCTGTAGATAAATTTATCTTGGATTTTGTTATTCATGTGCCAAACACCTCCCAAGGAATGATCGTAGTTAGCATATGAACCACACGCAACACCCAATGTCTACACCATCTCCATCACCCAGCTGGTGTCCATTCCCCTTTCTCGAAGAAGTCTACTAATCAAATAATGGATCCTTATATTCTATTTAAAAGTATAAAAATAGTGATGTTTGCACCAGTTTGTCACTCTTTGTATCTGGTTTTGTGTAGTGGTTGTGGACTGAAGTAAAATATTGCACCATGCAACTGAATTTTAACCAAAAACGTGAAACTTACTTTATCCTTCCTGTTTGTTCAACTGAATCTAGGCAAAAAAGAAAGTATAATCTATAGGAATTAGGTCATTGCACGGATCTTGTTAAGCATTTCAGATTAGAATTTAGGTTCGAATAGTTGTAGATTTTGAAACTGCATGAACAGCTGCTGAATGTAGAGAAAGCCATGAACCAGTTCTGTGTTTAATTGCTTTTAGCCAATTTGCAAAACCTGGATGAGTTGGTTACTAGTTTCCAAAAGCTTCGAGCTTTCATTGAATAGGCCCAGTTGAAATGCGCCAACCATCACATTGGTAGTGGCACAAAAGCGCCATCAGACAAGGCTTTTTCCTGTGGATGTGAGTCAAGGTGGCAGGAGTGGTAACGTACCTCCAGGAACGGTTGTTGATGCAATAATCGTTCATCCAGAAGATTATGATTTCTATCTTTGCAGTCATAATGGCCTCCTGGGAACTAGCAAGCCAACCCATTATCATGTTCTCTTTGATCAGCATGGCTTTTCCTGTGATGAGATGCAGCAGTTTATATTAACCTCTGTTATGCATTTGCTCGATGCAGGAAACCAGTTTCTTTGGTTCCGCCAGTGTACTATGCTGAACTGGTTACATATAGGGGACGGCTCTACTATGAAGCGTGAGAGGGTATTCGCTCTCCATCTTGAACATTGTCATGGTCTCCATCCTCGAGCTCATCTTCCTCAGCATCACCAGCTTTTTTTTATCACATTGTTTTCCCCTAAGGTGCACAGCGACATCGAGAATCTGATGTACTTATATAATAACTTGCATTTTTATAATATATATATTATTTGTATGAAATTGACAATAAAAAGTTAAATTCTCTAATAGCTATAGAATGAATAGGCAAAACTTTAGAACTAGAGTTAAGTCTCCAAAGATAACTTTTTTGGAGAAATTCCCTACCCAAAGTCAAGAAGTGTATAGGTGCAATGAACCTAGAGAATCCTGACTAGTCAGGAAAGGATGAGGATATGTAGCTAATTAGAATCAGATATATAATAAAATGAGAATAAAATATGAATGAATCTAGAGAATTAGGAAAAGATAAAAATACCTAACAAATTAGAATATGAAATATAGGATAGATAGAAAAGAAGAAAGTCAAATCAATTGGAATAAGAAGGGGAGAAGGAGAGATGCGTGAAAATATGAGAGAGAGAGAGAGAGAGAGAGAGAGAGAGAGAGAGAGAGAGAGAGAGAGAGAGAGATGTCTAAGGTAGTTGGATTTTTATTTTATTTCAAGTATTTTGGATCGATGAAAGTATTTAGGATGCATAATTTAGAAACAAATATTTGGAATGTCATATAGGTTAAAGATTTGCATGTGTAATCAATGATTGTTATCTTGCATTGTTTGATTTACTTTATGATTATTACACTATGCATGTTGATTTTTTTTAGAGATAAGCACAACTTTGCGTGAATAGATCTTACTCACTTTATAGTGCCACTAGATCTGGAGGTGTTACATGCATAATTTGTTATTTATCAAAACTCACATGTCTAATAATACATATAAATGATTTTTTGTTTTATTTATTTATTCTATCAATGACACGCATGCTTAACAATTTCATGTTGATATGTTAATATATATAGTTAAAACGTCAAATAAGTGGCTTTAATCAAATTTTCATTATGAATATAAGAACCATGTTGATTAAGATGCATTTAATATGCCTTGATCAACGGTGAGTGTGAGTGTGCGGACGGTCGAGGCATAGAGGGAGTGTGTGTATGGACCATGTGCCATGCGCCACTCTCTTCAACATCCTAGATGATGTCAGGATGATTTTGATGATGTGAGAGTTATAGATTTTGAGAATGATAAGGTTAGGAGAGCGGCGTTTAAATTGACCCACAATTTATATACACATGGAACATATCTCAAGAATGGCTTCACTCAAGGGTGATAACGTCACCACTTTTGCATGGGATGCCTCATGGACTTCATGCACCACTTTAATACCTTGCATTATGCACATGGTGGAAGGTGATACATGGGGCATTTGTGGGGTATATGTCCCATGGAGATCCTTGTGGATGGACCCATATAATTGGTGTGTCCATGAATAAATGATGAAATAATCTGCATGGATAAAATGATGATGATCTTTCTACGCATATTAACTTGATCAAATGAATGGTTAAGATTTGATCATCACTAAAAATAAATAAGAAAGTTGATATTTTGCTATCCCTCACGCGACTCCAAAATGCATGGTTATTTTCGGTTAGATTTGTGATTTGATTTTATTTCATATTCATGTTGGCTATCTCTTCAAATGCATGAACAGAGATATGCTTGAGATTTCAGCATGATAGGTGAGATTTTTATAAGTTTACGCATTTCTATTGTTTTGCTTATGAGAATGTTTGTTGATAGCATGCACAATTGAATGCATGTGATTTTACTAATTAACTGGATAAAATTTGGTAAGTTAAATACTTGTGTATTTTGAATCATTACACATCGTCGTATTCATATGATCAAATGTTTTCCATGCATGGACATATCTTGTCAATTGCACATATGATTTTGAAAGTTCATCCATGAACAATTGTTTGTATGCATGCATAGTTTTTTTTTATATAGTAAGTGTGATATGTGACTGGGACATTTGTTAATTGATAAATATTTGAAATAAAGTGATTACTTTCAGCATGCTGCGTAGCATGGTATAAACATAAGATTTTGAACATGCCAAGCTACGAATGTATAAGTATTTGTGTTAAACCTAGAATAAGCTAGTTGATAATTTATGCCAATTGAAATATGGCTTGTGAAAGGGAAAGTTTGTGAATACTTTATATGATGTATTGAGCAATGCAAAGCAATTTAATAAATAAAAATTAGGCGACTCAAGAGAGTTGTGCCTAGCCTAAAATTAGGCGACTCATGTGAGTTGAGCCTAGCTTGGGATAAAATGTAATGCCCACTTGGTTGCTATGCTAGGAAGTCCAGTTGGCCACTGGCTTCTGAATGAGATACTTGCCCTAAGAGGCCTATTGACGAGAGTATTGTGTCATGGGGAGATTGCTCTCTTGTGATCCAGTGCTCCCATGAGGACTAGTGTAGCTTGTGTGGTATTCACGGCTAAACGTAGTTGGATGTGAGTCCTCTATGTGTATAGTATACAACACAGTTCTTGGACATGGATTGACATGTCTTGGCCATATGGGTTTGTGGTAGGATGCTACCACTCATTGATATAACAAATTGGGATAAGTCATTCTTTGATAAAAGTTCAAATGGGCGTGTATAAATGAGACTTGAAGGATGTATTTGAATTTATTGAAAACACTAGATTTTTATGAAGGCACAAATGTTGTATAATATTCATATCATACTTATGATTGAATATTTAATTGTTTGCACTTATTTGATTTATGTTGGTTTAAACATTTTCCTATTGAGTCATTATACTCGCCCTTACAAAACATTTCAGGTGAAGCACGAAAGGACTAAGCAATCGACTAAACCAGATTAAATAAGGAGAATAAGAAGAGAAGTATGGATGAGTAGTTAGTTAGACATTTTAATTGTTATCTTCATTTTGAAATAATGAATACTTGATGATGAATGTAATAAGACAAGCGACATTGATATATTTAATCTGAACCTTAATTACTTATTGTTTGGGTTGTGGTTAGAGGATCCTGTAATGGTATGTTTTATTTATGTTATATGTGAAGGTTTTAATGTGACACTAGGTTAAAGGTAGAATTGAGAAAAATAAATACATAATATATATTTTAAAAAAATCTTGCAGGAAAGTTTTACATTTTCAAATTTAATTTCAAAAATTCTTTTCTAAAACCCGGGTCGCCACAACTTGACAACCGGTTCAGGATGCCAAATCGCCCCATGGGGTTCATCACTATCTTATAATTGCTTAGAAGTCCGTTGTTTGAGTTAGTCAGGTAGCAGGTATGACTTTGGAGTATGGTTTGGACAAATATCTTGCAGTTTGATCGAAGAAGTCTGTTGCTTGAATTATTCATGTAGCTGATATGACTACTTGAGTTTGTTATGGACAAATTTCTTTCAGTTTCATTCAGTCTATTATATCAAAAGGTTAGATATTACATACATCTTGTTTGTTCTGAATGGTTGGATAATCTTAAAGAGGTGAGACGACTTAAATGACTGAGAAGTCAGTGACTCAATGGGCAACCATCCCAAGAAAATGTTTGCCAATAGACTCCTTGCACTGGTAAACAGGAAAAAGGTTGGATGGCATATGCACATTTACTAGCTTTACGTATGCGCTGGATCATAATGTGTAAATGCACTAGGAGAGACATCAGTTGATGCATTCCTGAGAGAAACTCGTGTCAACAAACGTGAGTCTTTATGACCCTTCAATTTTAGCCTTCAATCACAAGAGTGAAAAATAAAGTACCTTCAATATATAAAAAAATGGTAGTCCTGGTGCACAAAGCTGCCGCATGTGCAGAGTTTGGGGAAGGGTTGGACCACAAGGATCTATAGAATATATTCTTACCTTGCATTTTTGTAAGAAGTTGCTTTCAAGTCTTGAACTTGTGACCTCAAGGTTACACGACGATAACTTTACCATTGCGCCAAGGCTCCCCTTCAAAGTACCTTCTATCACAAGAGTGAAAAATAAAGTATTTCAAAGGCTTGGATCATTGAATGAGGCAGTGTACGTTGTCATTACGTCCTTACCTTTTTTGCTCCACTTTTGCATGATAGATCCCACCTACGGTTGGTTGGACCTGTTCATCTGATTTCTCTGACTATGGATCCAAAAAAAGTGATGATTGGATCATCCTGGTTTCTGAAAAAATGCAATTTTCATTGCTGCACGTTGAGAGTAGGGAACAATGGTTAAGGAATGGTCTATGAGTGTCGAGTAAGAGGCATAATTTTTGGATGTTAGAATTATCCAATCTCCTTGATGTTTGATGTTTAGGATACAAGCATCCTAGTTTGGAGAAAACATGGTCGGGTTCAATCAACCAATGCTTAGATTCATGTTCATCAAGCAGAAGTGGGGCGTACTACAGCGACTGTTGCTGTCATGCGCTATACTAAATCGATCTATTGCCTGCCATGACGTCCGAAAATGCGCAAGTGGTGGACTTTACGACCTCCGTAGCCAAGGTTTGTTCTGATTTGTTTCTTTTGGTCTTTACTTTTATTATGCCATTCATGTGATCTTTTTATGTATTAGATCGTAGGTTTCAAAAGGGCAGTCCTGCATATGCAGGGTCTGGTGATGGGGAACCACAAGAGTCAATAGTGCGCTGAAATAAACTCAACTGTAGGATTCACCACCAAATGATTATACTAAGTAGAAGTAAATTCCACATGTGTGATTCTGCCTATTAATATGATGGATGTCCTGTGCACCAATGCCTTCTAGAGCAATGCTGCAAGAAGAGGTCTCTTAGCTGGGTAACCACGGTTCAAGGTTATGCATGGGTAGTTGTTAAGTGTTCAATTATGGTTAAAATATTCCTAATTTAGTGTTTAATTAGAGCATCTAGGCCATCAATTTCAAGATTTTGCATAAAATATTTTATTTTAGCTTTAATTGGTCATCCAACCATTGAATTACAAAATTAACGGTCAGATGATCATCAAAGCTAATCAGAGGAAAAATGAATGGTTTAGATGATGCTAATTGGGTCATGTACATTGCAGATCAGTCGACTTAAGCATGGACGATCCAAATCAATTCACGAAGATCAGATGAGGATGATGAAGTTTTCTGGAAAGATAGGCATTTGAAGACTCATAAGACAAAACAAAATTGAAGACTTGCAGAGTTCTAGCAAGACTAGACTTCTAGTGGACCCCACCCCTCTTTATTTTTTTATCCTCTCTCTCCTCTTTTACTCTCTTCTCTTCTCTCACACGTCCACCTTTTTCTCTCATCTCACACCTCTCTTCTCTCTCCATCTCTCTTACCTTTCCATTTGTCACAAATCTCTCTCTTACCTCACCTCTCATCTCCCACGATTCTCTCTCCAATCTCTCTTCACTCTCTATCTCTCACGCCTCTCACACTCTTGTCTCTCCTCTTTCCATCTCTCTCCAACGACTCTCTCTCGTCTCCCTTTTATTCTCTCCGCTTCGTGGTTCTCTCTTCTTCAACCCCCGGGCAAGACCATGGGAGGTAGCCAGACCAAACCGCCATCCCTTCTCTCCTTCTTCTTCTTCTTCTCTCCACCTCTCCACCTCTTCTCTTCTCTTCTACTCATTCCCTCATTCTCCATCTGTTTCTCTCTTTCACTCTTTCACTCTTCCTCTCATCTCTCCATTCACCATCTCTATATCCCTCTTGTTTCATTCCCACACTCAACCCGCACCAAGCAGGCCAGAGTGCACCACAACAGCACCACCCCCCATCTCCTGCTCTTCTCTCTTTTAGATTATCTCTGTCTGCTAGAAACCGCACCTCCTCTGTCTTCCAACCTATCACGACCCAGCAGTTTACCGCGTTCCTGCTAACTCCTTCACCCAGCTCTCTCTTATTCCTTTGTCTCATTCGCTCCAGGGACTGCACCAGAGGTCTGTCCAGCACCGCTTCAGACATAACCCAGGCACGACTTTTGCTTCCCTTCTTCTTCACCCTCCTTGGCTGGTGGATCTCCCTTCATCTCTTCACCTTTCCTCTCTCTTCTCCACTTCATCACTTTGGTTGGGCTGGCCAATCACCCACCTCTTCTCGTCATTCTCTCTCTCCATTCTCCCCTCTTCTTCTTCCTGGGCAGGATTGTAGGAGGGCAGCCACAAGCCGCACCAACTCCCACCTCTCATCACTTTCTCCCTCTCTGTTCCTATTTTCTTCTTCACCGTTCTTACCCCTGCTCTTCCTCCTCTCTCTACTTTTCTCCCTCCCTCTCTCTCTCGTCTCTAATTTCCAGTTGATCTCCCTCATCCAGCTCCCTCTTCTCTCTCATCCGGCATCTCTGCGTCACCAGTAGGATCCAGGGAATCGAGTTTTCCTCCATCCTTTCCTTTTCTCTCCTCTCTTCTTCCCTTTCTTCGTCCCCATCTTCTCCTCCGATTCCCCTTTCTTCGTCGGTTTTTCTCTTCACAGAATGGTTCGGAGACGAAATACCGAAACGGGTTTTCCTCCTTCCCTCTCTTCATCTTCTCTTTCTCCTCGTCCTTCTTCCCCCTCCTCTTCCTCCCTCTCTTCTTCGTCTGGTTTTTTCCTTAAAACCAGATCTTTCACGAATTCCAATTTTACCCCTGCTCCTTTAAATGAAATCCCATTTCTGTCCTTTTTTGTTAATTCCATCTGAGTCCTCGTTTTATTTCCATCTGTTTCATGAGTTATTTCGGTTCTGTTTTATCCTTGTTCTACTTATCCAAGAATTGCCTAATCCCAGACAGATCAATTAAGGACCAACTCAATTAACGGGTTAGCCTTAATCAAAACAAAAACTCCCATTTCTCATCCATTTCTCATATAAATTCAAATATAATTCACATAGTTATTCTTAGGATCTCCCTAGATATAATAAACATTTCTGATCTTCTGTCTGATATACAAAATTCAATCTGAGCCGTCAAAATCTTGAAAAGACAAAATAGCCAGATCTTGACAATTTTGAACAATCTGACAAATCCGAACTGTGGATCTCCAAACAAGAATGTTATGAAAACATTT
The DNA here is from genome assembly GCA_035236585.1 of Warburgia ugandensis. Lineage (NCBI taxonomy): Eukaryota > Viridiplantae > Streptophyta > Magnoliopsida > Canellales > Canellaceae > Warburgia > Warburgia ugandensis. Next base: position 61,890,800 of record CP141136.1, on the reverse strand, counting down.
GTAAAGGCGGATTAACTTTTAGAAGAACATAATAGAAGATTTTGATAGAGATTGATCTAGGGAAGTAGTTTTTTCTTGTTATTTGATTTGATTTGTTTTATTTAGGAACTGAAAATTTTGTAATTTTGAGAATTTGATTAGATCTAAACTTTGATTATTATTTCAATAATTCCAGTGATTTTGAGTGATTTTTTTTAATTTTAAATAATTAAATTTTATTAAAATTCTTACTTTTTAAGTCAAGTCTCCGTGGGATCGACCCATATTTGCATAGCTATACTGCAATAGCCGTGCACTTGTAGTTAAAAATCCAAAAAAAATCCAAAAATCCAAAAAAAATAAAAAAAATTAGGAATTACATTTTTTTAATAACATTTTAGGCTTTTTTAGGTGCATCTTTAAGTTTTTTTTAGTGCATAACTACTTTATTTCCTGAATTTGGTACTAATTATTATTTTTCCTTTTTAGGAAATTGGTAAGTGAAGCATCATCAATTAGATAGATTTTTCTTGTTTTCCTAGATTAGGAATTTTTTGAGTGAATCTTGTAGTGAGGCCCCTTTGTAATTTGCATTTTTAATTTTAATTTTTAAAGAGTTGTAATAATACATGGCAAGTGTGGGATAAGGTAGCCCACACTTAATCTTCATCAGAAACCTCACTGTAAGTCTTCTCACTCATTTATTTTTTAGATTAGGGTTTGCACTAAGAATAATTTGCATTGTTTGTTAGTGTAACTTATATAGAAAGCATCTGTTATAATTGTTGCATTTTAGGGTTTGCATTAGTTTATTGCTTTCAATTGCATTTAGGACACATCTATTGTTTTAAGGTGATATATATATGCTGATTGAATTGCCATAGTGTGTGAAAATTAATTAGTAGGGGCACCATACCCCATAAGATCAAGAGTGAATTTCATCCCCACTCCTTGGCCCACCTAGGATAATCACCTCAAGCGCGCAACCTTACCATTCACTTTAAGTTAAAATCAATGAGAAGAGACCTATAGGGTCATCACATGCTTGTAGGACCCTCTTAATAGAACACGATTTATTGTTAATCCAGTGGCTTTTGATCATTGTCGTTATTGGGGGTTGTCTAATAGAGCCTCGCTCTTCCCCTACCTCCTGTTGACGTTTGTGAGGTCTAAACGCCTCCTTACATGAGGGTTGAATTAACCACTTTAGTTAGAACCTAACTGCTAAGCAGTAGTCAACTACTAAAGAGAGTAAGAGCATTAGATTAGGCTAATTAAAAGCATTGTCCCCACAGAAAATCAAGAAAATCAAAATATCTATGCTTGTTAGCCTCAGGGGATTGCTTGATTGTGTCCTTGATTGTGCATCATTTTAAGCATTTAGGTTGCTTCATTTAGGGTAGTCTTTAAAAAAAAAACAAAAACAAAAACAAAAAAGGGAAAAAGAGAAATACTCATTCATTGTATACAATTCATTTTGTAATATATAACGATTAATTACAATGGCTTATCAAGAAGAGGATAGATAAAGGATGACTTGTACAAGGGATAGGTTATTTGCCTCAAAGCAAGATACTGAGTCGTATTCAGAACCTCAGTATAACAATTACTATGCTTATCCAGAACCTCAGTATAACGATTACTATGCTTGTCTTGAACCACAATATCCCAATTCTACTTGGCCATATGGCTTTGCATATAATGATTATTATCAGGAGCCAATGGATGCACCTCACGCATTTACTAAACCTAGCAATAATTACTATCCCAAGACAAATTACCAAGATTATAATGGATGGGCTAGGCATCAGGAACAATCATGGTTTCAGGATTATCAACCATCTCAGGAAGACCTAGCATGGTTGTACCCTAATCAACCTTATCATGATTATCATGAAAATCAAGGACAAGGAAAACAATTATGGTTCCAACCTGCTCAATCCTTTCCCAGCACTCTAATGACATGGCAATATATGCCTGTTGAGTCGATGCCTTCATCACAGGAGGAGGACACATTCAATGAGACCCTTAAGGAATTTGCAGAATCGACTAAACAACTTCGTGAAGTGATGGATCAAGTACATGCTACATTTATGGAAAGATTTGGAGAATTTGAACCACATAAGAATAAGGATGAACCATTTATTAGTGATGATAGGATAGGAAATTCATGTGATCATTTTGAAATGCAAAGTCCCCTACCATCCACAGAAATCTCCAATATAGATATACTTGAGGCAAATCTTAGTCATTATTATGATTCCGATGAAGAGACATCCATTGAGGAAGATGAATTCATAGAAACCACCAACACAAAACCCCTCAACTCATGTCCTGTCTATTTTTACAAAATTGATGAAGGAACATCCTTTGAAGAGGTAAATGAATTGTTGAAGATGGTGCCACCAATGAAAACCCCTCAATGGCAAGACAAAGTAGAACCCCTTATAGAGCCTCAAATTCAAATTGAGGCTTGTAATATTGAAGATGTACCTGATTGGGACGTACAAACCTTATTTGAACAACCATTAGATAAGAAATTAGGCCCACCTGAAGTATTGCATGTGCCAATAGAATAGGAAAAGAAAGATAATCAGGATGTAAGCAAAACCATGCCCCCTCCTTTATAATACCAAAACAATCTTTTAAGAGAGGGCATAGTCAGCTTATACCTCAATTTCAGGAAAATGTAAGGGAAAAAGAGGACCATCAACATCTATATGATCTAAAAGAATTTACATTCATAGTAGTTCACGTTCTTATAGAGATTCTACCACCTAAATTTTTAATTTGGAGGAATTATATTGATTATCATGAAATTTTGAAGATAGGAGATAATCAAAGTGGTCCCACTCAATTTACATTTATGATAGTCTACTGTGTCATAATGCTACCATCACCAAAAATTTTAGGGTGGATGAAATATATAGACTATCGCGAGATTTTAAAGTGGTGTGAGAAATCTTCCATTTCATTGTTAGGATTTGGAGAACTCAATACCAATTGAGTATAGATTAGGATATATTAGGATATGTCTGACAGAAGACATTAAACTTAGAGCTCATTGGAAGGCAACCCAGAGTTTTTTATTTTTGTTGTTTTCTGCATCACCCATATTTATTTTAGGTCATACTTTTTAAACATTGAGGACAATGTTTCTGTCAGGTTAGGGGGTGTAGAATTCTAGCAAATTCTAGTTTTTTTTAGGTGATTTTTTTGTTTTTTTTTGCTTAAAAGGATGGAGTTTTAAATAAAATTCAATTAATAAAAGAATAAAAATAAAGAATATACCAGAAATAAACTAACAACAAAATAAAATCTAGATTTATTTAGCTGTTGCAATTTACAGAATTATTTATTCTAAAAAAAATAATAGAAAATGAAACTAAATAAGCATTCTTGGATAAGCGGTTAAGCATCAACCCCAATTGGTATTGAGTTGGCAAGATTTCTCACGCCACTTTAAAATCTCGCAATAGTCTATATATTTCATCCACCCTGAAATTTTTGGTGATGGTAGCATTATAATACAGTAGACTACCATGAATGTAAATTGAGTGGAACCACTTTGATGATCTCCTATCTTCAAAATTTCATGGTAATCAATATAATTCCTCCATCTTGAAAATTTAGGTGGTGGAATCTCTATAACAATTAGAACTACTGTTAATTTGAATTCTTTTAGACCATATGAATGTGGATGGTCCTCCTTTTTCCCTTACATTATCCTGAAATTGAGGTATAAGCTGACTCTACTCTTCCTTAAAAGATTGTTCTTGTATTAATAGAGGAGGGAGCTTGGTTTTGCTTACATCCTGATTATCTTTTAGTGTGTACCTTAGAGTTGGTTGATGTATGGACAGTATATCAATGGACTCTTTCTTGTCCTGTTCTATTGGCACATACAATACTTTAGGTGGGCCTAATTTCTTATCTACTGGTTGTTCAAATAAGGTTTATAGGTCCCAATCAGGTACATCTTCAACATTTCATGGCTCAATTTGAATTTGAGGCTCTATAAGGGGTTTTACTCTATCTTGCCATTGAGGAGTGTTCATTAGTGGCACAATCTCCAACAATTCCTTTACCTCTTTCAAGGATGTTCCTTCATCAATTTTGTAAAAATAGATAGGACATGAATTGAGTGGTTCTCTGTTGGAGGTTTCTATGAATTCATCATCTTCCTCAATGGATGTCTCTTCATCAGAATCATAATAATGACTAAGATTTGGCTCAAGTATATCTATATTGGAGATTTTTGTGGATGGTAGGAGACTTTGCATTTCAAAATGATCACATGAATTCCCTATCCTATCATCACTAATAGATGGTTCATCCTTATTCTTATGTGGTTCAAATTCTCCAAATCTTTCCATAAATGTAGCATGTACTCGATCCATCACTTCACGAAGTTGTTTAGTCGATTCTATAAATTCCCTAAGAGTCTCATCGAATGTGTCCTCCTCCTGTGATGAAGGCATCAACTCAACAGGCATATACTGCTGTGTCATTAAAGTGCTGGGAAAAGATTGATCAGGTTGGAACCATAATTGTTTTCCCTGTCCCTGATTTTCATGATAATCATGGTAAGGTTGATTAGGGTATGACCATGCTAGTTCTTCCTGTGATGGTTGATAATCCTGAGACTATGATTGTTCCTGATGCCTAGCCCATCCATTATCATCTTGGTAATTTGTCTTGGGATAGTAATTATTGCTAGGTTCAGTGAATGCATGAGGTGCATCCATTGGCTCCTGATAATAATCATTATATGCAAAGCCATATGGCCAAGTAGAATTGGGATATTGTGGTTCAAGACAAGCATAGTAATCGTTATACTGAGGTTCTGGATAAGCATAGTAATTGTTATACTGAGGTTCTGAATACGACTCAGTATCTTGCTTTGAGGCAAATAACCTATCCCTTGTACGAGTCATCCTTTATCTATCCCCTTCTTGATAAGCCATTGTAATCAATCGTTATATATTACAAAATGAATTGTATACAATGAATGAGTACTTCTCTTTTTCCCTTTTTTGTTTTTTGTTTTTTTTTAAAAAACTACCCTAAATGATGCAACCTAAATGCCTAAAATGATGCACAATCAAGGACACAATCAAGCAATCCCCTAAGGCTAACAAGCATAGATATTTTGATTTTCTTGATTTTCTGTGGAGACAATGCTTTTAATTAGCATAATATAACACTCCTACTCTCTTTAGGAGTTGACTACTACTTACCAGTTAGGTTCTAACTAAAGTGGTTAATACAATCCTCGTGTAAGAAGGCGTTTGGACCTCACAAACATCAACAGGAGGTGGGGGAAGAGTGAGGCTCTATTGGACAACCCCTAATAACGACAATGATCAAAAGCCATTGGATTGACAATAAATTGTGTTCTATTAAGAGGGTCTTACGAGCATGTGATGACCCTATATGTCTCTTCTAATTGATTTTAACTTAAAGTGAATGGTGAGGTTTCGCGCTTGAGGTGATTATCCTAGGTGGGCCAAGGAGTGATGATGAAATCCACCCTTGATCTTGTGGGGTCGGGTGCCCTTACTAATTAATTTTCACATAGCATGACAATTCGATCAACATATAATTCACCTTAAAGCGTTAGACATGTCCTAAAATGCAATTGAAAGCAATAAATTAATGCAAAATCCTAAAATGCAACAATTATAAAGTATGCTTTCTATATGAGTTAACTACCAAATAATGCAAAATTACACTAAATGCAAGCCCTAATCTAGAAAATAAATGAGTGAGAAGACTTACAGTGGGGTTTCTAATGAAGATCAAGTGTGGGCCACCTTATCCCACACTTGCCCTGTATAATTACAACCCTTTAAAAATTGAAATTAAAAATGCAAATTATAAAGGGCCCTCACTACAAGATTTGCTCAAAAATAAAAAAATTCCTAATCTAGGAAAGCAAGGAAAATCTAAATTTCTTAGAAAAGACAAATAACAATTAGTATCAAATTTAGGAAATAAAGTGGTTATGCACTAAAAAACATTAAAGATGCACCTAAAAATGCCTAAAATGTTTTTTTTTTAAATGCAATTCCTAATTTTTTTATTTTTCTAGATTTTTCTGATTTTTTTGGATTTTTAATTAAATTTTATAAAAACTCCGTTGCATTGATGTTTAATCGCAAGTACACGGGCTATTATAGTATAATTATGCAAATATGGGTCGATCCCACGGAGACTTGACTTAAAAAGTAGGAATTTTCATAAAATTTAATTCTCTAAAATTAAAAATAAATCACTAAAAATTACTAAAATTATTGAAATCATAATCAAAGATTATATCCAACAGAATTTTCAGTTTCTAAATAAAACAAACAGAATCAAATAACAAGAAAAAACTACTTCCCTAGATCAATCTCTATCAAAATCTTCAAGTCTGATCTTCTAAAAGTTAATCCGACTTTACAAATGTCTTCAGCACATCCTTGATTGGAAATCCACTATTCGGATTTGTCAAATTCGTCAAAATGGTCAAGATCTGGGCTAAGTTGTCATTTTAAGATTTGGACGGCTCAGATTGAATTTTAGATTTCAAAAAGAATATCAGAAACGTTTATTATGTCTAGGGAGATCCTAATAATGACTCTGTGAATTTAATTTGAATTGAGATGAGAAATGAGAGTTTTTGTTTTGATTAAGGCTAACCTGTTTATTAAGTTAGTCCTTAATTGATTTGTCTAGGATTAGGCAGTTCCTAGATAAACAGAACTGGAATAACTCAAGACACAGATGGTATTAAACAGAAAAGGATAGAAATGGGATTTCATTTAAAGGAGCAGGGGTAAAACTAGAATTCGTGAAAAATCTGGTTTTAAGAAAAAAACCAGATAAAGAAGAGAGTTGGAGGAGGGAGAAGAAGAAGGAAGAAGGGAGAAGAGGGAGAAGAAGAAGAAGGGAAGGAGAAAAACCCGTTTCGGGATTCTGTCTCCGAACCGTTTGGTGAAGAGAAAAACCGATGAAGAAAGGGGAACCAGAGGAGAAGATGGGGAAGAAGAAAGGGAAGAAGAGAGGAGAGAAAAGGAAAGGAGAAGAAGAAGAAGAAGAATAAGAAGAAGAAGAATGGAAACTTGACTTGGGTTTCCCTCTTCGGACCGTGTGTGGTATGCTAGATAGAGAGATATAGAAAGAGAGAGCCGTGCTGGGCTAGTGAAAGCTTGGGACGGTGATCAAAAGACAGAGAGAGATGCAAGAGGCTATATATATATATATATATATAGATAGAGAGAGAGAGAGAGAGAGAGAGAGAGAGAGAGAGAGAGAGAGAGAGAGAGAGAGAGAGAGAGAGAGAGAGAGAGAGAGAGAGAGAGAGAGAGAGAGAGAGAGAGAGAGAGAGAGAGAGAGAGAGAGAGAGAGAGAGAGAGATGGAATAGGAACGGGGAAGAGCAGGGGTAAGAACGGTGAAGAAGAAAATAGGAACAGAGAGGGAGAAAGTGATTAGAGGTGGGAGCTGGTGAGATCTTGTGGCTGCCCTCCTACGATTCTGCCCAGGAAGAAGAAGGGTGGAGGATGGAGAGAGACCCAATCCAACAGTGGAGAACTGGCCAGACGTTGCCAAAGCAGTGACTGGGTTGGTGCGGTGATTAGGGAGTAGAGAAAAAGAGGATGCGGGGGTGAGTTAGCCTTCTAAAGAGAGAGGTAAAGAGGAAGAACATGGGAATGGAGAGGAGGAAGATGAGATTGGAGGGAGATTCACCGGCCAAGGAAGGTTGTCGGGCTGCCTCTTATGGCCTATAATGCCTGAGCAATTTACGCTATTTAATGGGCATTCTATAGGAAATGAACTGTGTTGAATGTTTTATTTTATTTAAAATAGTAAACGAAGGAATTTATGAGGAAACTTGGTACCATTAGATTCTACTCGAAAAATGGAATCCAACGCCTCAAAGAACGCCGAATCGTATGAAGAAGTTATGGCCATTTAAAGATTAGGGGCAGTTCTGTAATTTAAACAGAAAATGAAAAAGAACAAAAAACGCAGGGGCCGTTTTGATAACGGCACCCCCTGTCGTTTTCCACCTCCAGATTTCTCTAGAAACCCTCCTTTCACAATTTTTCCAGAAAACACAGGAGAAATGGCGGCACCACCATTGAGGGGCACCATCTTCTTCCCCCTATAAATACCCCATCTCCCCTCTTTTCAAAATCATGTTTTTCCAGTCGTTTGGGACTGGGGTTTTCGGCAAAAATCGGAAACCCAATTCTCTGCGATTTTCGACAACGGCTAGGTTTGAGTCAGGCCGGCCATTCCTGTCTCTCCATTCCCCTCTCTTCCCTTTCAGATCTTAGCATTGGGCTTTTCTCTTCACGAAATTTCGCGACAGAGGGTTTTCAGAATTGGAACGGAGGTTCTACCACCGGTGATAGGCGCTCCACGGCTGCCCAGGTAAGTCATTTTTCCCCTTCCCTTCTGTTTTGCTTCCCCCAGGCCAAGGTCCATGCCAGATCTGGTCCTATCCCAGCCGGAGAGGATGAAGACCGGTTCCAGCTGACCTTGAATGAACCAGGCGTCCCAGGGACGCCATACTCCATGTGAGCCTGGGACAGGGTCCTTGGGATGGGTTCCAAGCGTACGACAGAGCGTACACTGTCCTTAGGTGCGGCCTTCAAGTGCACTCGCGACGCGGGGCATGGGTCTTGGCTCAACCAAGATGCAGGGGTGCCCTGGGAGCTGAGATGCGCCATGCTACACCAAAGGTGCATCCGTGCGATGCCATCCAGGATGCGCGTCATAGCGCGTCGCTTGAGCATGCATGTGCGCGTGCAAAACGTGGTCCCAGGCACGGCCTTTGGACGTGCACGCACGTGAGGCGGTCACGGTTTAACCAGGATGCACGGGTGTCCTGGGAACTAGGACACGTGGACCTAATGAGACTATAAAGTTAGGATCAGAGGACAATTTACGGAGTTTAACTATTGAATAGTAGATCCATATAATAGGATCTAGCCTGACAATAAATTAGGCAAGGACCCATGGACCCTAAAAGGCAGATCTAGTGATCTAACGTCTAAATAGATTGAAATTGATAAGGACTCCTTGTTATCCATATCCAGGAGTTTATAAATGAGACCCAGGGATGAGTTGAGTGATGAAGGATGCGACTCCAGGAGACTTCGAGATAGGTGCTCTATCGCTACTAGACTTTTAAAAAGTTACACGATTGTTTTGAGACTGCGTGTTTTAAAGTATAAGTTATATGACTTGTTTAGCATGACTTAACCTTATAAACGAATTCAGCATGCATATGACAAATACATTATGCATAGACATGTTTTGCAAACAATTGCATATATCGCATGACTTGTGAGCATTGAGTTCTTGAAAAATTGCATGTCCTTGAGGGTTACCAAAAGATGCTGGAGTGCCCAAAAGACGCTGGATAGGCAGTTGTGAGGGTCAGGCAGTTGTGAGGGACCCAAAGAGGACAAGTTTTGAAAAAGAGGTTTTCACTTGTTTGATCTTATATGATTTGGGCTAATAAGCTCGTAGGTGCTATGCTGAGAGGTCTGGGTTCTCCTCCAGCCTCTACCACTATTAGGTGGATGGGTACCACGGCCAAAAAGGACATGTCCCTGCTTCGATTGCATGTGGTATAGGGGGCTACCACTAGTGTCACGGCACTGGGTCGAAGTGTCATATGTCCCGTGGAGGCATATGACCTTGTGTCCCTAGGTACCCGGAGACCACACGGCGATGAGGTTTTGGACATAGTTGGGCCCTATGGTTTGAGGATTTACTTGCATTGCATATGGCATGACATGAGGTTAGCCGACCATACCATATATCCATGAGTTGGATTCAGTTGAGCATCTTAAGCATATCATTATGTTTATGATATATATATATATATATATATATGATACTTTTGACTTGGATTATGCTATTCTTTAAGTCGTTAGTATTCCAATTCGACAATGGTTTTTAACATTGATATTGAACATGATTATTCGAACATGCACATGTTTTAAAGAGTAAATGATTTTAAACATAGCATGCATTGTAAAACTAGTAGTGATAGACTCCTACTGAGTGTAGTATATACTCACCCTATCTTTAACATTTTTCAGGATAGCTCCATTCATGAGTAGAAGACGCCTATGTTAGTGCTAGAGCAAGTAAATCAAAAGGAGACAATCATACATGTAAGTAAACACTCTACCCTTTTGACATGTATTTGTATTTAATTACAGTTGGACTGTGTGCTGTGACTGAGTAGACCTAGGGAAAAACATTTATGATTTCTGAAGTTTTTCAAAAACTACTTTGGTTGTTGTGAAAGCAAATGACACTCGAGGTTTTCAAAATGAGTTTAAAACTAAAGATTTTCCGCTGCATTGCATGGTTTTTATAAAATGGTTTTCAAATAGGGATGCATCTCGCCTTAGGAAATTTAGATCTTGCATTTAAAAATGCATGGGAAAACCTGGGTCGTCACATGGCCAGCCACGGTAAGAGTTGAAAAGAGAGTGGAGAGGAATAGAGGGGTATATGAAGAAAGAGAGAGACATGAGAGATAGAGACAAAAAATCGTGGGAGATGAGAGAAAAAGGGTGACGTGTGAGAGAGGGAAAAGAGGTAAGAGAGAGATAGAGAGAGAGGATAGAGGGATAAAGAGGGGTGGGGTCCGCAAATATTCCAGTCTTGCTAGAACTCTAGAGTCTTCAAATTTCTTCTGTCATATGTGTCTTCAAATTCTTCTCTTTTTAGGAAACTTCATCATCCTCATCTTGATTTCATCCAAGCTGTGTTAATTGATCTGCAATGCACATGACCCAATTAGCATAATCTAAACCATTCATTATTATTCTAACTGGCTTTGATGATCATCTGACTGTTAATTTTGCAATTCAACGGTTGGATGACCAATTAAAGCTATAATGAAATATTTTATGTAAAATCTTGAAATTGATGGCTTAGATGCTCTTATTAAATACTAAATTAGGGATATTTTTACCAAAATTGAACACTTAAAACACCCCCCAACCAGTATTTTGCTAGTCCCTAGCAAAAGATGCAAAAAAATCAACTCAAAATTTTTTATTTTTCAGGTCATCTCTGCTTTTTCTTCAAAGAATTATCTTCAATACATCTATCAACTTTAGCAAACTAATAAAGATGATTGAAGAATTCAAAACCTTACCCATATGCCAAAGTCATTCTACTTAAACTCAGATCTCAGAGTGAGTGTGTGCGTATACAGTCTACACATAGAACAATCTTTATCTCTAAGTAGACTTCTAACTTATGAACTCCATCTAAAATATGTTTTGACCTCAATCCTTACTACTAACATACGCTTAGAAATAAAATCTTTTAGATAGAGGGTTCAAATCATATCTCCCTTTTATTTATGTGAGAAGAGTCAATAAAAACAAATTTATCTCACATATACTCATGTAGAATGGGAGTTACTAAGGAATTGTTTTGATCCCTTTGGAATGGATGTCATTACCTTTGAATATTTAGAAATACCACTCTTTTAATCCTATCCATTCATTTCCTCATCAAGATTATATTCATCCTAGAATCAATAGGTCTTTAATTAGGACGAAACATAGGCTTAGGACAAGGTACAAAAGAAAGGGTATATGGGTATTCAAAGTTTCTTCAAAAAAAAATAAGTAGAGGTCTTCTACTAAGTTGAAAATTCTTCCTTTCCTTTTGCTGAAGTGAATATTTCTTTTTCTACCTTTCTTTGCATTCTTCAAACTTTTTTTTTTTTAGACTCTTTTCTTTATATTTCAGTACTTTTGATTCACTTTGAAGAATATTTCTTTTCTTCATATCCACTTTCTACTTTTATTGCAACTAAAAGGTATTTCTTTCATTCATCTCTAACTTATTTTTCAAAGAAAATGGGTAATGGATAATTTATATGGGTTAATATTGGTGAAGGGTAATTTGGGTGATAAAAGAAAAGGCTTATTTTGAAAGGCTCAAGTTGGCTGACTAGTGGTAAAAATATTTTTAGCAGGCTTTATGTCTCTAGGTTAACAATAAGGATAGTCTAAATCATTTTCTAAGTTTCTTATAATCTATCAAATTCAATGAACTTCAAGAATTTTAAAGGTAGTATTCTAATTAGTCAGGTAATTAGCCAAATTTAAGAGTTTATGATCAATTTTCTTTAAGCACGCTGAAGAAAATTAAAAACATTTATAACCTCTCAAAATGAATGAATGGCTCTAAAACTCACTTAGGTTATAGGTCTCTACTGAATTTCTTTAGTGTTTCTAGGTTATAGCCACTTAGTAATCTAGACTATCTATATGCAATTGTGTGTACATATGTGATTTGAGACTTTGCTTTCATAGAATACTTTATAAAATGAGTAAAAAGATGAATTAATCATATTCAATTCCATTAATAAGCTAAAATTATCTAGATTATACTTCAGAAAATCCAATTCTAATCATAGTAAAGGAGATGACATAAAAATTTTCAATTTTTCAATTTTTTTTTCAAAAATTAGGGAAATCACTTTAAAAAATCTATAAAAAGGAACTAGAATTTGCTAGAATTCTATCCCTCCCAACTTGACAGAAACATTATCCTCAATGTTTAAAAAAATAGGACCTAAAATGAATATGAATGATGTAGAGAAAATAATAGGAATGAAGAACTTTGAGAAAAAATGGAGATGACCTGAAAAGTAAACTTTTTTGAAATTCTATGAGTTGATTCTTCACATCTTTTGTTAGGGACTAGCAAAATGCTGGTTGGGGAATGTGTTAAGTATTCAATTTTGGTAAAAAAATCCCTAATTTAGTGTTCAATTAGAGCATCTAGGCCATCAATTTCAAGATTTTTGTATAAAATATTTAATTTAGCTTTAATTGGCCACCCAACCATTGAATTACAAAATTAACGGTCAGATGATCATCAAAGCTAATCAGAGGAATAACCAATGGTTTAGATGATTCTAATTAAGTTTTTTGCATTGCAGATCAATTGACTCAAGCGTGGACAATCCAGATCAAATCACGAAAATCAGATGAGGATGATGAAGTTTCCTGGAAAGAGAGGACTTTGAAGACTCCTAAGACAGAATAAAGTTAAAGAATTACAGAGTTCTAGTAAGACTGGAATGTTGATGGACCCCACCCATCTCTATCTCTCTATCCTCTCTCTCTTATCTCTAATCTCTCTCCTCTCTTTTCTCTCTCTCTTATCTCATGCTCTCACACATCTCTCTCTCTCTCTTCCTCTAATTTCTCCTTTAAGTCTCTTTCTTTCCCACAATTCTCTCTCTCTCTCTCTTATCTCCCCTCTCTCCATCTCTCTCACAGATCTCTCTCTCCAAGGACTTTCTCCCTCTTCTCCCTTTTATTCTATCCTCTTCATGATCCCTCTTTTCTCCAACACCCGAGCGATCTGGTTGGGCCAGCTTACCCCCTCCTTCCTCTTCTTTTCTCCTCTCCTCTCCTCTCTTCTCTCCATCTCATTTCTCCTCCTCTCTCTTAAATGCACCACAGGAGACCCTCGCTCTCTCTCTCTCTCTCTCTCTCTCTCTCTCTCTCTCTCTCTCTCTCTCTCTCTCTCTCTCTCTCTCTCTCTCTCTCTCTCTCTCTCTCTCTCTCTGTTTAGCACACCACGCACGATCCGAAGAGGGAAACCCAAGTCTGGTTTCCATTCTTCTTCTTCTTCTCCTTTCCTTTTCTCTCCTCTTTTCTTACCTTTCTTCTTCCCCATCTTCTCCTTCGGTTCCCCTTTCTTCATCTATTTTTCTCTTCATCGGACGGTTCGGAGACGGAATCCCGAAGTGGGTTTTCCTCCTTCCCTCTCTTCCTCTTGTCTTTCTCCTCTGACTCCTCCAGCTCTCTTCTTTGTATGGTTTTTTTTCTTAAAACCAGATTTTTCATGAAATCCAGTTTTACCCCTACTCCTTTAAATGAAATCCCATTTTTGTCCTTTTCTGTTAATACCATTTGTGTCCCTGATGAACCGTCCGGTGAGGAGAAAAACCGACGAAGAAAGGGGTACTGGAGGAGAAGATGGGGAAGAAGAAAGGGAAAGGGAAGAAGAGAGGAGAGAAAAGGAAAGGAGAAGAAGAAGAATGGAAACCTGACTTGGGTTTGCCTCTTCAGACCATGCGTGGTGTGCCAGATATATATATAGAGAGAGAGAGAGTCGTGTTGGGCCGGTGAAGGCTTAGGATGGTGATCAAAAGAGAGAGAGATGCAGGGGGCGCTATAGAGAGAGAGAGAGGGGGGGGGGATGGAATAGGAACGAGGAAGAGAGGAGCGTGCGGTTGCACTGACAGTGGGAGATTGAGAGAGAAGGGAGAAGAAACAAGGAGTGGGAAAGAGAGAAACAAGAGGGGAAAATAGCAGAGAGAGAAGGAAAGTGAGAGAGAAGAGGTAGAGAGGGAGATGAGAGTGGGGGGTCTCCTGTGGTGCGTTTAAGAGAGAGGAGGGGGAGAGGAGAAGTGGAAGGAAGGGGTAAGCCAGCCTAACTTCTAGCAAATTCTAGTTTTTTTTAGGTTTTTTAGGTGATTTTCTTTTTTTCTTTTTTTAAAGGGAGAGAAATTTTTAAAAAAATTTTAGGTCATTTCCTATACTATGATGAGAATTGGATTTTCTGAAGTATAATCTAGATAACTTTAGCTTATTAATGGAATTAAATATGATTAATTCATTATTTTACTCATTTTCTAAAGTATTCCATGAAAGCAAAGTCTCAGATCACATCTGTACACGCAGTTGCATATAGATTATCTAAATTGTAAGTGGCTATAACTTAGAAATTCTAAAGAAATTCAGTGGAGACCTATAACTTAAGTGAGTTTTAGAGCCATTCATTTGTTTTGAGAGGTTATAAATGTTCCTATTTTTCTTCAGCGTGCTTAAAGAAAATTGATCCCAAACTCTTAAATTTAGCTAATTACCTGAATAATTAGAATACTACCTTTAAAATTCTGAAAATTGATTGAATTTGATAGATTATAAGAAACCTAGAAAATGATTTAGGTCATCATTGTTGTAAACCTAGAGACATAAAGCCTACCCATAAAGTATTTTTACCACTAGTCACCCAACTTGAGCCTTTCAAAATAAGCCTTTTCTTTTGTCACCCAAATTACCCTTTACTCATATTAACCCATATAAATTATCCATTACCCATTTTCTTTGAAAAATAAGTTAGAGAAGAATGAAAGAATATCTTTTAGTTGCAATGAAAGTAGAAAAGTGGATATGAAGAAAAGAAATATTCTTCAAAGTAAGTCAAAAGTACTAAAATATAAAGAAAAAAGTTTGAAGAATGCAAAGAAAGGTAGAAAAAGAAATATTCACATCAGCAAAGAAAAGAAGAATTGTCAACTCTAGTAGAATACCTCTACTTATTTTTTAAAGAAACTTTGAATACCCTCATACCCTTTGTTTGGTACCCTATCCTAAGCCTATGTTTCATCCCAGTTAAAGACCTATTGATTTTAGGAGAAATATAGTCTTGATGAGGAAATGAATGGATAGGATCTAAAAGAGTGGTATTTCTAAATATTCAAAGGTAATGTCATCTATTCCAAGAAAATCAAAACAATTAAATTCCTTAGTAACTCCCGTTCTTCATGAGTATATGTAAGATAAATTTGCTTTTATTGACTCTTCTCACATAATTAAAAGAGAGATATGATTTGAACCCTCTATATGAGAAATTTTATTTCTGAGCGTATGTCATTAGTAAGGATTGAGGTCAAAACATATTTCAGATGAAGTTCAAAAGTTAAAAGTCTACTTAGAGATAAAGATTATTCTATGTATATATTGTATATGCACACACTCACTCTGAGATTTGAGCTTAAGTGGAATATTTTTAGCATATGGGTAAGGTTTTGAATTTTTCAGTCATCTTTATTAGTTTGCTAAAGTTGATAGATTTATTGAAGATAATTCTCTGAGAAAAATGGAGATGACCTAAAAAATAATTTTTTTTGAAATTCTATGAGTTGATTCTTCGCATCTTTTACTAGAGACTAGCAAAATGCTGGTTGGGGTGTGTCAAGTGTTCAATTTTGGTGAAAATACCCCTAATTTAGTGTTCAATTAGAGCATCTAGGCTATCAATTTCAAGATTTTGCATAAAATATTTCATTTTAGTTTTAATTGGCCATCCAACCGTTGAATTACAAAATTAACGGTCAGATGATCATCAAAGCTAATCAGAGGAAAAATGAATGGTTTAGATGATGCTAATTGGGTCCTATGCATTGCAAATCAATCAACTTAAGCGTGGACGACCCAGATAAAATCACGAAGATCAGATGAGGATGATGAAGTTTCCTGGAAAGATAGGCATTTGAAAACTCCTAAGACAGAACAAAATTGAATACTTGCAGAGTTCTAGCAAGACTAGACTTCTAGTGGACCCCACCTTTCTTTATCTCTTTATCCTCTCTCTCCTCTTTTACTCTCTTTTCTCTTTCTCTCACACGTCCCCCTTTTTCTCTCATCTCACACCTCTCTCTTATCTCTCCATCTGTCTCACCTTTCCATTTGTCACAAATCTCTCTCTTACCTCACCTCTCATCTCCCACGATTCTCTCTCCAATCTCTCTTCACTCTCTATGTCTCATGCCTCTCACACTCTCGTCTCTCCTCTTTCCATCTCTCTCACGGCTCTCTCTCTCCAACGACTCCCTTTTATTCTCTCCTCTTCATGGTTCTCTCTTCTTCAACCCCCGGGCAAAACCATGGGAGGTAGCTAGACCAAACCCCCATCCCTTCTCTTCTTCTTCTTCTTCTTCTTCTTCTTCTCTCCACCTCTCCACCTCTTCTCTTCTCTTCTACTCATTCCCTCATTCTCCATCTGTTTCTCTCTTTCACTCTTCCTCTCATCTCTCCATTCACCATCTCTATATCCCTCTCGTTTCATTCCCACACTAAACCCTCACCAAGCAGGCCAGAGTGCACCACAACAGCACCACCCCCATCTCCTGCTCTTTTCTCTCTTTTAGATTATCTCTGTCTGCTAGAAACCGCACCTCGTTTGTCTTCCAACCTAGCATGACCCAACACTTTACTGCGTTCCTGCTCACTCCTTCACCCAACTCTCTCTTATTCCTTTGTCTCATTCTCTCCAGGGACTGCACTAGAGGTCTGTCCAACACTGCTTCAGACATAACCCAAGCAAGGCTTCTGATTCCCTTCTTCTTCACCCTCCTTGGCTGGTGGATCTCCCTTCATCTCTTCACCTTTCCTCTCTCTTCTCCACGTTTTTCTTCTCCTCTTCATCACTTTGGTTGGGCTGGCCGATCACCCACCTCTTCTCATCATTCTCTCTCTCCATTCTCCACTCTTCTTCTTCCCAGGCAGGATTGTAGGAGGGCAGCCACAAGACTGTACCAGCTCCCACCTCTCATCACTTTCTCCCTCTCTGTTCCTATTTTCTTCTTCACCGTTCTTACCCCTGCTCTTCCTCCTCTCCCTACTTCTCTTCCTCCTCTCTCTCGTCTCTGATTTCTAGTCGATCTCCCTCATCCAACTCCCTCTTCTCTTGCATCCGGCATCTTTGCATCACCAGTCGGATTCGGGGAATCGGGTTTTCCTCCATCCTTTCCTTTTCTTTCCTCTTTTCTTCCCTTTCTTCGTCCCCATCTTCTCCTCCAGTTTCTCTTTCTTCGTCAGTTTTTCTCTTCACCGGACGGTTTGGAGAAGGAATCCTAAAACGGGTTTTCCTCCTCCCCTCTCTTCCTCTTCTCTTTCTCCTCTTCCTTGTTCCTCCTCCTATTCCTCCTCCATCTCTCTTCTTGGTTTGGTTTTTTTCTTAAAACTAGATTTTTCACGAATTCCAGTTTTACCCCTGCTCCTTTAAATGAAATCCCATTTCTGTCCTTTTCTGGTAATTTCATCTAAGTCCTCGTTTTATTTCCATTTGTGTTTCTAAGTTATTTCTGTTCTATTTTATCTGAATTGCATAATCCCAGACAAATCAATTAAGGACTAACTTAATTAATGGGTTAGCCTTAATCAAAATAAAAACTCCCATTTCTCATCTGAATTCAAATAAAATTCACAGAGTCATTCTTAGGATCTCCCTAGACATAATAAATGTTTTTTTTATCTTCTATCTGATATCCAAAATTCAATTTGAGAAGTCAAAATCTTGAAAAGACAAAATAGCCCAAATCTTGACCATTTTGACGAATCTAACAAATCCGAACGGTGGATCTCCAATCAAGGATGTGCTAAAGACATTTGTAAAGGCGGATTAACTTTAGAATATTAGACTTGAATATTTGGATAGAGATTGATCTAGGGAAGTAGTTTTTTCTTGTTATTTGATTTGATTTGTTTTATTTAGGAACTGAAAATTCTGTAATTTTGAGAATTTTATTAGATATGAACTTTGATTATCATTTCAATAATTCTAGTAATTTTGAGTGATTTCTTTTTAATTTTAGATAATTAAATTTTATTGAAATTCCTATGTTTTAAGTCAAGTCTCCGTGGGATCGACCCGTATTTGCATATCTATACTGCAATATCTCGTGCACTTGCAGTTAAACATCAATAGTGGTGGTCTACAATGGATTTCTTATGGCAATGTTGATGGAACTACTATTGTACTAATGTGGTATAGGCGCCCAACATTTCAGACGAGATGCATAAATTGCACTAAAAAACTAAATATAATGCACCCGATTGATTTGTTTTTGAAATGGTGAGGTATTGTTGAGAGTATAAGAGCTACATGCTTATGATCGTGTTCCCAGCAGAGGAACCGTCCAAATTTATTCAGCAGGGTTGGGCCAATGTCTGGTGTAGTTGATCACAAACAGCTAGGCATTTTTCTTAGAATGTGCTTGATTGCAAGTTTGAGTTCCCACTTCTCTCTTTGACTAGAGATTAGATTGAGGAGAGTGTGTTGGTGAGAGTATACGTGGTTTGCTTTGTAATTCTTCACTTGTAAGAAGAAAAGGGAAAGGGAGACCTCCATTCGAGAGTAACTTTCTATTTGAGGATGTGTAAAATGCAAAAGGGTTCCTAGCATCTCCTCAATTATGTGGCAGAAGTGCCTAGTCAAAAGAAAGCCACCAACAAACTGGAGCCAATAGTGAGTTCTAAACAGTATCTTCTAACTTGAAGCTATTGTTGGATGTTCAATGATTTCTAATGCAAGAGCATCTCATCCGTTCATTAGCCATCTTTATGTTTTCATAGTATATTAAGTTCTTACCACTCAAGTAAATCATGACCAAATACCATTAGATCCTTCACTTAAGTGAAAAAACTACCTAACATGGCCAATCACATAAAGACAACTTAAAATATGACCAAAAACATAAAATAGGGCCCATAAACCTAGACATAAAGGCAGCCTAGTGCATGAAGCTCCCACTTGTGTGGGGTTAGGAGAAAGGGCAAACCACAAAGGGCCTATGTTACTCAACCTTACCTTGCATTTTTGCAAGAGGCTATTCCCACGCTTCAAACCCTTGACCTCAGGGTCACACGATGATAATTCTACGGTTGTGCCAATACTCCCCTTCTTAATTAGGAGTGTTTTATGATTCAATGTGACACCCTAGGTTTTCTAAACCTTTTTTCCATTTACATATAATAATAATAATTAGTTTTATAAAATAGGCGGGATCCCTAAAAATAAAAATTCATAATTTACATAAATAACGCAGTATTCAAAGGAAATGTTCAAAAAAAAACCCCAAGGGTCATCTAAGATCCAAAACCACAACAATAAATAGAAATCATATCGTCGGTATGCTAAGCATGCTCAATCTAAAACCATGACAAATCAAACATGATCGTGAAAAGATAATAATAATAATAAGTCTAAAATCCCCCAGGGTCCATCCATGATCACCATATCATATGCACATTGCCAAGTATAGGGACACTATACGAATAATGTGGGTCCAATCTATGCAAAACATCAACATCCATGTACCGCTTAAAAAGTCTATCCACAAGTCGAAGAGACATATAATAATCGGTCTCTGAAGCACAAAAAGGTTGATGGTCCTTAAAGTTCTCACTCAATCAACACTGCTCCACCTGCTTTTCCTTAGCCCTGTCGTACTTCAAATATGAGGCATTATAAAACAAAGCAAGGCCTCAGCAAGTTATGCTAGTGTAGGTGATCACATTCAATAAGAAATACAATAAAATAATGTGGCACAAAATATCAATGTCATGGTGAATCTCATAAGGTAAAATATGTACAAGGCATGTCAAATCATCATACCTCCATAATGAATAACACATGAGAATCATAAGTCTGAACAAATCAATATCAAATCTAATCATCATGACAAGCAAGGTATAAGCAACACATGGATATGCATCTATCAAAAGCAATAAGAATCTGTGTCCATATCATAATATAAATGTACGTCATGATGAACAAAACACCGTGCACAATCAAGCCCGATGAGTATCTCAGCTACACTCATGGCAATGGCAATAAGTACTCATTCTAACATTTAGAGACTTTAGCCTGTAGCTCGCACATTAGGTAACTTGCTAGCCCATAGGCACACTCACATCTGACCGCCCACCAAGGAATCAACCAAAAATCCATGTCACATGAGCATATAGAATAAGAGTATGAGCTACTATGTTGCAGTGACAACTACTCCAAGGTCTTAACCACTACTGCTCCCCTTCGACACCTGAACGAGAGACTCCTGCTGTCTCGCGTGGGAGAAGACGAACTCATAGTGTGGATTACCCACGTTCCCACTCCTATGGACATACCTTCATCTCGCATGGGAGAAGACGGGTTCGTAGTGTGGATTACCCATTATCTCACCCCTATAGACAATACTAGTGTCTAATCATAATCATTATAAAGCCCGAGGGCAAGTGGCCAACCCTGCAACCTTCCTAGCATAGTATCCACTGGGTAGAAGCACCCGTCATAAATCAACAAACCATGAATTAAGAATCAAGAATCAAAACCCGTACATAATCATTCTTGATAAAACCAAATTGAGAGAGAGAGAGAGAGAGAGAGAGAGAGAGAGAGAGAGAGAGAGAGAGAGAGAGAGAGAGAGAGAGAGAGAGAGAGAGAGAGAGAGTAATTCAATATATCAACACCATGCATGCATAAAAAATCAATGTAGAACATCCTCAAATAATCCAATCAATGCCACATAAAATTTATTAAGAAGCAGTGTATAAATCATGAGCAAAATGAGTAGCAATTATATTGGTCGTACATGTTGAAAAGCAATCTAATGCAAACATATTAGCTCATAAAATCTATACTTCAAAGTTCTCAAGTAACACATCATGATTTATGAAATTATGGAAAAATTTCAAATGTAATCACCTACCTCAAAACACAGTATTCCAATCAGGCGTGTAAGCTAAATCACGTTATATGCTCTGACGTACTTGTTACATCATAAGTCATCCATTATTTAGTGTTTTCATATCTCAAAATAAACAAATTCAAGTGATAACTTCCTTGATTTGACAGTTAATCCTAGACTAACAACCCAGATCATCTGATTAACCTCCCATTAAGGTAATTCTAAGCTAGATGTTGGTTTTTCTAATATTTAGACTGTCATCTACCATCTTTGTTCATCAATCTATGTCATGATTCATCCAATTAATATCTCTTAATCAATAAAAGGTCAGTCTCTTTCATCTTATGAAGTTTGGAGACGATTCAACCGCTGGATAGCTCTTTATCACTTATAATTAGCACATGATCATTAATTCCAATCATAGTCATTATGATCTATTTAATCTCTATGTTTGAATAGTGATTTACATGTATGTCCTTAATTATACGTCGATCTAATGGTCAGATCTCTATCTGATCAGCCAATCCTAAGGCACCTGATTAGATCAACTGTCAAGATCACTTTTCTTGACAATCCCAAGAGATCTATTCTTCTAATCTCATAGATTATCTTATATTTGATACATATAATTAGTTTCTAAAACTTGATCATCCATTAATCAGCCTGATTTAGGTTATTTAATAGTATTTTATGGTTTGACTATTTTAAAAGAATTCAAATCAAAGTTTTCAAGTCGAATATAGGTCCACGTTGTTGAGACTATCGCAATGAATGTCTCGGATCATGATTTGGACCTTTGTAGCTTCCAAAATCGAGCTTTTAGTGAATGGACTGTCCAAAATAACCCAAAATCAATTACCATTCAAACAACATCATGGGGACGATGTATGGAACTTGCTCTCTCGTTCAGCTATGTGTCAGTGACGGTGCATTCACAGCTTGCATGTACTCACACATGTCGTCTTAGCATGTCTCTAGTAACGTCCTGCCGCAACTGGGCTGGTCCGCAGTGATTAGAGACGTCGACCAGACTCCAGTCTTCGTCGGTGATGTCCATAGTACCAAATCTCATGATTTTTACACCATTTTGATCAGTTTTTCACATATATTCACTTTATAACATTTTTATTCACAGATTTGATATGTTTTTGAGGTTTTTACTCGAATTTTGCTACGTTTATAAAATTCTCCCTTTTTTATTTTTTTTACGCTTTTGGGCATCTTTAGCCATCAGATTACTATGAGATTTCATAGGTTTGTTTCTTATTTCATCGTGCAAAAGAGGAATAGTTCAGATTCCATTTGGCACCATTTCACTGGATTATTTTCACGAATCAATCACGCGTATACGCCAATGGAAAATGACAATTCACACTGTTTTCTATCGTTAAAAATAGTGAAACTCAAATGTAAACTACTATAAATGGGGAGAGGGAAAAAGGCCTATCTCAAGTCAGGCCGATCGGAGGAGAGGAACTCCATCACATCGTGGAGGAAGGGATGGTGTCGTGCAAGGGTTGGGACGTTGCGTAGTCGACGCATTTAAAGGCCTCACATTAATATGTTTTTAAAAATTTTATTTTTAAATAAAAATATGATTTTATTAATTGTTGAAATGATTGCCAGCCATAAATGCTGGTAATCATCACCATGCCCATTAATGCCCATTCCATCATTAGTTTCATTGTTGATTTTGTGAGCCCCACATGTGAAATTACAATTCTACCCTTTAGACTTATTTTATTAAATAAAAAAATTTTAAAATTACTTTTCATTCCGTCTCCGATTTTAGCATTTTTAGTGGCATTGAGTTTCATTTCTCAAGTACATTTCAAATATTGAGGTTTTAGCTAGTGATTTCATCTTTAAAATTTTGAAATCCCTAATTCCTCAATTGTTACAAATTTTCAAAATTCTACAAAATTATGCATTTTTCAAAATTTAAAATTAGCGAGTATTACATTAAGAAACACTTAAAAACCAGCAGATTTTTTCCTAGAACTTGCTGGAAAGAACATCTTACATATATTTTCCTCTCCAAGTCGACTTAATTATCCTCCTTGACGCCATCGATTGGTTTGTTGATCTGATTAGGAGAATTCATAATGCACATAATACCTTCTCCTCTCGATCTGAAGTATTTGACCAAGTCAAGTGGATGATCTTTTATGGCCTTACCTATTGCATTACTAAGCAAGTCAAGTGGACGATCTGAAGTATCTGACCAAGTTCTTGCAAATTGATTCTACCACAATATGCAAGGACCAGTCCCATCCCATGGCCGTTGGCACCCATTTTCATTTTGCAATAAAGTTTGCAGCCATTGCATTGAAGTTTTCTTTGGATCCCTTGAGCAGGCCATAACATATTACTCATCAAATAGGCACTTTTATATAAAAATCCTATATTTTTTGAGTCTTAAGGTTTATGCCTTGGATTGCGAATTAATTCTAACCCCTATTTAATACAGGGTATAAACGTTGAGGCGTGAAAAAGATTGGGTTTTCAAGAGAGAGAGAGAGAGAGAGAGAGAGAGAGAGTTCATATTATCCTTCTGTGAAATGCCACACCCTGTTCTTTTATCACTCACCAAGTCAAATGAACATGTTACTTACAAAATCAAACTAGAAGACCACCCACACCATTCACAAGGAATGGAATATAACATCTCTCCATTCAAAGCCACCCAAATCCCCTTACTCTGTCAAAACATTGGAAGAAAGAAGTCTTTTCGGCAATTTTCTTGATTGTATATAGTGTGCTCTTGCAATGCAATGATCTCTGACATTCATATTCCAGCTCTAGCTGTTATCAACTTCACCATGAACGTATTCTAATACTCACCAGCAAATGGTGAATTTCTGGCAGTGATAGACATAAGCTCTTCTGCTGTCCATGTTACACCAGTGAGATTCCGTAGCCGACTCATCAATTCTTTGTTCAAGGGAGAAAGAACAGAGAGACAATCTGTAAGATGAAGGAAAAGTTACATTTGAAATTGGAGGATGAGTGTCAAACACAACAACGGGAACTGTTATATAATATTCAAGATTTGTAATGGTAACTCATGTTGATTTTTTCAGTTAAAGCAAACATAACATTCATCAAGTCTTGGACTGTTTAGATAGATTAATTTTGATCAAGATAGGGTGGTTTCACACTAAATGCTTTTGCTCAGTTGGCATGTTGAATCCAAAAATATTTTAAGATCATGTTTGGCATTGAATTTCCTATGGGCGAAGGTAAAGTACCTGAATTCTTAGCAAAACTCAGTAATGATAGTGAAGCAAGAACTCTCTCTTCTATTGCTCTGTCATAATTCAAGCTCTCCAACAAGCTTGGTGCAAGAAGTGAGCATGCCATCAATCGAAAATTCGAGTTTTGGATAGATGTGAGTGAGTTGCTCATCCATGCAACAGTCACCAAGCATGCTCGCACCAAGCAGGGGGTTCCATCCGCTATGGGCTTTGAAAGAGCACTCAGGAACCGCTTGTGGCCACTTGTAAGCAGGACAGTTGCTGTGTTTTTCAGCCACTCTTCAGTTGCTTTTTCCTCTTCAACCTTTATTTGAGTAATAACATCCACTGTCAGTTACAAATTAAGAAGAACCAATTGCGGAAATTTCAATCAGTAGAGTACTATCAGAGCATTGTAAGACAGTCTCCATTCATGCGGAATTTTAGCTAGAAACTTGTAATAGAAAGGCCTTGTTCTTATCAATTTGGAACTAGTCTAAATCTGCAGCACTCATACTTTCATGTATCTTGGTTCATCTTTTACTGGAGTACATTTATTGCTCTTGTGAGTACGAACTGTACGTGCATATCATGATTTAGTACCTTTAGATGCAGTAGTTGCATACTAATCCTCCCTACGTTGTATATCTTCTCGTTTGGTCTTCATTTATATTACTCATTGCTGTAATCTGTCACAACTATGAGCAACGGTGGAATTACTGCTAGAAGTCATTCACTTGATTCTCAGATTACTAGTTGATTTATCTCTACATCATTTTCTTACACAATTTCATGAACTTAACAGCTCCTTTAGAATTCATTCACTTGATTCTCAAATTACTAGTTGATTTATCTCTACATCATTTTGTTACACAAGTTCATGAACTTCCAGCTCCTTAGAGTCAAGACAGTTTTACTTGCTACAATCCTTGTTTTTGTTTTTTGATGGTGAAATGTTGCGTACGAGAATCCAAACTCAAAAGGAAAAAAAATAGTTGAAGCTAGACTGCTTAAAGTTGGAAACTAAGCACCAAATTCTCTCTTAACATTTAATATTAGTTGGTCGTTCAAATTTAATGTTACTTGATCTACTCATAATGCCAATAAATTGTACAGGGTGAAGACTGTTAACCGATATGTGAAGTGAAGAACTATGAAAGCTTATTTGAATTAGAAAGCTGTATTGATAAATATTCAAGTCACCAGAAGCCTGATCGAAGGCCACAAAAGTCGAAGCATGGTACCATTTAAACCTAAATTATATACTAGTATAGAGACATCAGTTTAAAACTCACATTTCAGTACTTGCAAAACTTTTAAGAATGTGCGGAACAGAAAAAGAGCATGAGTTATTCAGCATCTAATTTCTTAATAATGCTTAAAAGGATTCTTCTGAGACTCTTTGTTGAAATATCGACACTGCCCCTCTTGGTGGGGGCGTAAAAGGGTCTTTCTTCCTCAAAATTTTTTTGTCTCCAAGAGAAAAGGAAAGTATCATGATCAATGGACTGATAGTTGAAACTAGCTTATCAATCAAACAGTGATATGTATGAGTATTTTCCCTCCATTTTCTCAATGACTGATATAATTCAACAGTCTAGCTATAAGTGACAAATAATTTTTGTTTGTATTTGGAAGCATACCAGTTGTATAGTGTTATTTGGAACTATTTCTTTGCTGCTAAATGAATCTGCAAAGTTGCCATCCAAGCCAGCTTGCTTCAGCAGCCATGTCTCTCCTGATGCCTCTCCTACGTAAGAGAAACGACTCCCCAAGAGTAAAAGAGCTCTGCTTGATTGTTGCTGGACCTCTTCATTGTGCGCACTGCAATTCAAGGCTGTTGTGATGACGTCAATTACTTCTTCTCTATAGACACTGCATTTCAAAGGATCTCCCTGCAACATAACTGCTATTCCATATGGGAACTATCGAATTTCTAGAAATGGTATACTTTTGAAGATAAATGCAAGTAAACCATTGAAAAGAAGAGTCCTCAAGAAGTACCAAAAGATCAAGCTGCAACAGAATTGCAGCAACCAATGGGCGTTGTTCAATTGGAGCATGCTGGAGGTAAGCGAATAGGATATGCATTGCATTCAAGCAACCCTCAAGCTTCAGTCCACTTAAGAATTTGTTGATCAATGTTCTTCTGGAAAATGAGAAAACTATTAATATCAGTTAAATAGTTGAGATAAAGAAATTGATATGGTTGAAGAGGTTTTCCAATGGTATTGTTGCATAAGCTTATGTTTCAATCAAAGAACTGTAGAAATAACTGGTTAAGTTAGCACCAGGCAAAGTTATTGAATTCACAGAAAAACTTTTCAGTGCGCAAATAACTCACAAATATCTATAGTGACCATAAGAAACATTGGAGAAAGAGACGTTGTTGCTTCTCCAATTAAAAGATGTAAACTCAACATTTGTCTTCTCAAAATTGTTGTTTCTTCAGAGTATCCAGATTAGCTATGTAAAGCAACCAAAGTGTCTTCTTTCCCTATGTTTCAGTTTCTATACCTGAACTTTCTAAGTTTGTTGTGGCCCAGATTCCCTTAATTTATCACAATGTAATTTTCTGACATCATGCAGTTTGGTTTCCTAGTTATAACCTCTGAACCAGGGACATCAGACCAGTGTCTCAATAAAGTAATGTATGAAGAACCCAGTTGGTAGACAACCATCAATGTGTAAAAAAAATTCTAGTGTGAAAATACTCATTGCTTCCTCATAAAATGTTCACAGAGGAGTAGAAATGCAAGATCTTCTCCCCCAAGCAGAAATGAAAACCATAGTTCATGGAGAAAAAAGTCATATTAATGACACTAGAAACGAATGATAACTCATGAAACTATGAAACAGAACACTTGAGTCCATCTATAGCATGTTGATTCTTCTAGATAGATAAATTGCGCATAAGGTTATCTGTTCCTTATCTAGGTGTTACAGATATAACCAGTACAAAAGAAGACCTTGATAATAGCTTCCATAGAGTCAACAGCATCTTTGTATGATCATGGTGAACAGAAGAACAACTCATGAATCCATTGACAATATATATTTTTATTTGCTGACAATATCTCTTTACTCATTTGCTCTTTTGTATTCATCGTTGATCTGAACCTATCACCCATCTTATATCCAAGATAATGGAATATACAATAAAAAGATCAGAAACAAATGCCATTACTTATAACCAAGATCCATAAAAAATTAAAATGTCCTAATGGCACTGCTACCAGAACAACAAAATACATTCTTTTCCATATTGGTAGTTGACGTTACCATCTTTAAAGCCCTTAAACATAGTTTTGAACCATGCATATAACTATATTCTATGAGTAGAATTGGGTTATACAAATTTTATTTGAAATACAAAACAGATGCTACCAAACAGAAAGGGAGATTCTAAGTTTCAGGAGTTGGAATTGTGAATTTCATTTCCCATTGGAAATTTTTAACTACTATGTCACATATCAGAATGATTGTACTGTGGACAGGAAAGGATAAGAATAGAGAGAACTCCTGAAGAGTGCCAGTATGGAGGACGAAGAAGTACCTATTAAGAGACACGAGCTCTGTCAGTAAAGAAAGAGCTTGTCCACTGGAATTTCTCTGGCTGCAAAGTAGGAGTTCGAGAATAGATGCCTTCTTTATGTTATTAGCTAAGTAGTGCCTGCAGCTTCCGTCTGCTTCAATGCAAGAAACTAAGAGGGAAGCTGCAGTGTTTCTCTCCTGTGTATCTCCTAATTCAAGCCATTTAATCAGCAACCTTAGACCCCCAAGCAAGATGACTTGTCTAGCATTCTCTACATTTCTATCGACATCAAAACCTGCCATAAGTTGATGTAGAAAATAGAATGCAGCAACTTGAGGATTGCATTGAATTGAAAACATGGTTTGTAACGGTCCTCCAAACTCCAACACGCTGAGGACCAATGGCACCCAGTCAGGTGACAGCATTTGTTTAGCCTTTGGTTTAAGAAGATAAAGCAAGACTGCAGACTTCAGGAAAAGGCCTCTACTCCTTAGCAATCTCATGAAAATATCCAGTTGTGGATCTGAATTCAGTATTATCTGTCTGTTCAGATCATTCCTCACCACCAATTCTGCTAATATTGAGATTGCTAACTCCAAAATCTCATCATCAGAAGAAGAATATAATACCTCCAGCAGCCCCTCAATGACGGATTCTTTTGACAGAGCCGTTTCCACAATAGCATCTCCATGAGAGTCCAGCCAAGCTTTTGCAACCATTCGAATTGCAATTTCACAGTCATACAGGCTCTCTGAATTGCAAATAGTGTTAAGTGCATTGCCAAGATTAACCACAGATACATGAGTATTTGATTCTTTCGCAGCTACTTCAGTTCTGGGCATGTAACTCTGGCAAGCCACCTCTGGTATTGGCTCACTGCGACATGGGAGGAACACACATAAATCTGATTTATGGTCTTTAGACATCTCTTCAGCTGATGGATTTTCATGTATACGAGTTGGAGGCATCTGATAGCTTCCATTGTTTCTCTGTCTAGGTCAGAAAAAAACAAAGTTATAGACAAAACTTGAAATGAATGGGTATACCAAAATTTGAGGTGGAAATTTACAAAGTTGAAGCTGCTTAACATGTGTAAGGATATAACTCAGACGAATTCATTACTACTATGTAGTTGCATGTCTCATAACCATGATTACCATCCTCTATGGCACAACTAAACATAGAACTCCACAGGAGAAAAGGGAGAAGAACTAACGTGATCAAAGTTACCAAACTCTGTTTCAGTATCTGCTCCTTGTTCTGTCACGAGACCTCCTGTATCAATAAAGGGACCATCTCTACCATCTTCACAGAGAAAGTCAGCATCCTTTTCTTCACACTCAAGCCATTGCCATTTGAATGAAGGGCCAAAAATAGTTCTATATCTTTTGAGATTGTGATGGTCAGCAAACAAACGCAAACAACAGACATCAAGTTCCTAGAAAACAATAATTTAACTTTCTCAAGTATGCAAGAGTAGATGCAAGGTCAGTCTCACTTACAGATTTTTATTGATGGAAGTTCCTGAACTGAATGATACGGATATTTTTTTTGATGGTCCATAACTGGGTCTTGAAGGTAAGGACACTGAAGGAACTGCAGGTGCTTTCACCCCGACCTTAAGCCACTCCTTGTAGTAGTGAGCAAATTGAACAGTACCCATATCCATTTTGTCGTTGTACACCTTCCTCAGAACCTTTATCTTTCCTTGTACTCTATCCTTGTCTGAATTTGGACTAGAAATGTATTCTAGTTCTTTTGTGTACCAAACCTTGAGATGCAGAAGATGTGGCAGAAAGAAGTGCTCCCAAAGATCAGGAAGCACATCCTGCCGAGCCAGAGAAGGAGAAACAATGAACACCTGAAGTAAGTGCTTAGCAGAGATCCTGTCGTTCTTCTCAAGCTTGTAGGCGATAGAGAGGTAGAGCTGAGCACAAGCAGACAGGTGTGTATTTGGTATTCCACAAGTGAAACCATTCTTCAAACTCGAAGAATTCAACGAGGCAAGGATGCCAAGAAGCCGTATCGAATTCCTTAACGATCGCATTTTAGATTCTTTTGTTGTTTCTGGTTTCTCTGCCAGTCTTTCAATACTCTCAATTCCTAGCTCCAAATTTGCAAGTACCACATCCTCTGAATTCTTCTTCCTCACCAAGCAAGAAGACCACGCCTCACGAATTCTCCTTCTGAACTGCCCATCTTTCACAAATCTTCCAACATATCCTCCAAGTATCGATATAACTGCCCGAATGGCGACTTCGTCGATTGCTGGCTCTTCTCTCCGGATATCCTCTGATACACGAGACTTAGACTTCGCTCTCGCAGACTTGGAATCGACCCCCCTCGAGGAGAAAACCGAAGACCCATTTCGTTGAAATGACTTCTCTGAACCATGCCTTGAGAAATCAATGCTCTTTCTATCGTGGCAGATATAAATTGGCAAAGTTACCGACTCTTCAGGAACATTTCGAGCCTTTGGTTTTGTAGGTTTTCTAGAACTCCTCCCGTGAAATCCTTCCTCTGCAAGTAAGTCCTGTAAGGACGCCATGTTTTTGGGATAGGATCGAATTCTCGATCAGGAAGGAGATGAACATTGTCTGAGTGCAAAATAAAACAAAGGCTTGAAAAAGGAAGCAGAGAAAGGGACTAGAAGAGAGACAGGGAAATGAAGACAAAGGAAGCCGCTGTTCTCAACGACAAAGATGTAATTTATCCTGCTTTTTAACACTTCCTGTTCCGAGAAGTACAGAGACAGCCAGCCGTTTGATTCCGGCCTCTGCTGGCCAAACTGTCATAACCGGATTAAACCGGCCCGTTTGACAACTAACCGGGTTTTATGAAGCACTTTGTGTCAATTTGTCAACAAATACATTAGACAATCATTCCTTTGTTTAAATTCAAATCTACAAAATTTTAGTTTTAACTATAAACGAGTGCTTTAAATAGTATATTATATTTCTTAAGTGTTTGCTTTAAATAGTAGATTATATTGCTTAAGTACTATACTTGACACTAATTGTACGGTTGGTACCCATACTCCCACATACTCAAATAAAGAAAAATAATAATGAATAAGTACTGCTAATCTAACATTGTTGATGGAATCTGGATAGTCATAAATATAGCCCTAATGTTCATTACATTACCCTTTCTAATTAGTGCAGTTGGTCTTAGACAACGTGCCATTTTTCTTTGGATATGATTGGATGATGTAGTAGGTTAAAGTCCCTGCTTTTTCCTTTGGCCATATATTAGATTTAGGAGTGTGTACAAGTAATTTGCTTTCTAATTCTTCTCTTGTATAAAAATAAATAAATAAATACTAAATAAATAAATAATACTTAAGATCTTATCTTTACTCATAAAATCCCGGCTCTCAAATCAACATGGTTATTACATAATCCTAGCATTCCAAATGGTGGATAAAATTCCCAATATCTTTTATGGCTTGTCTCTGAAGAAAGGAACTTTCATTGATGGAAAACAAGGACCATTCCGTTTAGGGAAGTTGTTAGGTTGAAGTCATTCATTGCACCATCTGGATTGAGTTCAGTGTGCATTGATGAGATGATATATATATATATATATATATATATATATATATATATATATATATATATATATATATATATATATATATAGTCTAGTTTTATCTGATGATGCAGGATGTTTCCTCCTTAGGAATGACCAAACGCCAAATAATTAAGCAAAGCATGGGTTGCAAATTAATGATTCTCTTATTTGAAGATAAGATCAAGCTCTAAGGAGAAACTTACATTAACTAAGTAAACAAAATAGCATGTATATATGTGTGTGTGTGTGTGTGTGTGTGTGTATGGGGTGGATTAATTTCAGTTGTTTCATGAGATTGCAAAGGGCAAGTGTAACAGCCTGAGGGCCCACACCTTGGAATGATATTATCTGTGCCGAAGTGCCCATACACCCCGCATGGTTTTGTTCTTCCACAGTTGCCCAGGGAAAAGGCCTCATTGCAAAGGAAGTCCTCATCACTCTTATCAAGAGCTCAGTAACTTTCCCCCTAGCGATGTGGGACATACTCTCAGTCCCTCACCTTGCCTAGAAGCCTGTCAGCCCTCTTAGCCCGCCCTCATCGGCCAAGGCTTCACAGCAGGTGACATTTAATTAGTTGGAAAAAAGTAGAAAACATAAAAAGTTATAGAAAATGGTAGTTAGCAACTTTTCCCCAAGCAATCAAATATTACCTTCACTTTATACCTGTAGTTCCCTGTTGAAATTACTGCTCCCATATATATATATATATATATATATATATATATATATATATATATATATATATATATATATACCTGCAATTCCTTGTTGAAATTACCGCTCTCATATATATATATATATATATATATATGATGTGTTAATTTCAGCTATTTAATGAAGATGCAATGAGCAAATGACATTTAATTGGTTGGAAAAAAGTAGAAAGCAGAAGAAGTTAGAGGAAATGACAGTTAGAAACTTTGTCTCAACTAATTAAATATTACCTGCACTTTATACCTACAACTCATTGCTAAAATTACCTCTCCCCTATATATATATATATATATATATATATATATATATATATATATATATATATATATATATATACACTCTTTACTTTTTGTAAGGATATTTTTCTCCTCTCTCTCTAGATCTACTATACTTGTTTTGATTAGTTCGTGGAGGCTTTTACAATTTCCCAGGTGGAAAGCTGGGAGGCATTGTCAAAATGAAGAACACTGAAAGGGATGTGAGAGAGGGAAGAGTTGGGTCGATCGAGTAAAAGAATCAGAGGAACAAGGAGGAGACAAAGGGAGGTAACTTGGACCAGATAATGGAGATGATATTCATGCATTTCATTCATCTTTTTCTCCTCCTCTCATTTATCGATGTAACGTAGCGTCCTGTTATCAACGTGGTGGGCCAATACCCTTGTTCTCTTCCCATTTCAAACCAAGCATTAGTAGATATCCAACCGTCGACAATAATACCAGGCCTAGGTTTGGAAAAGTTAATGAAAGAGGACAAACAACGCACCAAGATGCTTTACCTTCCTCCTCCAATTCATTGCTAGCGACATCTTGTCTTATGCTTCTTACTTCATGGTAACATGGGCATGCCCATACGTCCATAAGAAAGGGAAAAAGAATGCTCACAGGTAAGTAAATCAGTGATCAGTCGATGGTAGCAACTCTGTTATCTAAACCATTCGTTCATTGATGAACAGCTTGGATCCCCCAAAAACTTGGCCTGTATCTGCTGTTTAGAAGTCCAAACCATATATATCCCTCCGACGTTTTAGTTCAGTTGTTTCTGAACTTTCTGAGGTTGCACTTCTACAACTCATAATAGTAGTGATTGGGACCATTCAATGGAAAATATTTTTGATGCGTGGCCATGGACTGATAGTTTGGACCAACAAATACTAGATCGGTGCATGCATTTTGATCTGCACTTGTATATCTTTAGATTCAACTTGCAAATATATCTTGGCGAAGCTCATTTTGAATGAATGTTTACCTTTACTAGTTTTATTTTTCCTTCTTTTCTAGGATGGGGAGTGGATTTGAGCCCAGTGCCACTCTGGTTGTCAAACGAAGCACCTAACGAGGTAAGACTTTTTGCTCAGGAACCTTCAATAGAAAGGGCAGCCCCAGTGCACAAAACTCCCCCGTATGCAGGGTCCATGGAAGGAGTGGACCACAAGGGTCAATAATACACAGCCTAGCTTGTATTTTGCAAGAGACTATTTCCAGGCCTTGAATAAGTAACCTCAGAGTCACACACGACAACTTTACCATTACTTTATCATTGCACCAAGACACCCCTTCGATAGATAATCTAGACAGTAATTTTACTACTTGTTTCTCGTCTTTCTCGAAGCTGTACTCTAAGCACAATAGTAGTCAGGACTTAGGATCATATAATGGAGAAAGTTTTCTGGATGCTGGCCTACCTAAAGCGTGGGCAAAAGGTGAACTGTTTGTGCAGGGACCAGTTTTTTTTGCTGCAGTGATGCTTCTCCATCAACAGACAGTTCCAAATATTGATAGAAGTGGTAGGATTGCTCCGTGGGGTATGGTGTCTTGGTATGTTACCGGGAACGCACTCCGCCCGAGGATGGCAATCATGCGGGTTTAAGCCAGGTCTGGACTGGTAAAGGAGTCCCGGTATGCCCGCATGTTCAAGAGCCGGTGAAGAAGTCTACGCCCTCGTGTTTCTTGCACTGTGAAACTTTATTCTAAATCTAAATGGTTCATAGCAAATGTAATGGCCCGCATTTTTAAGAAATAAAGAAATTACGTTTTGCCATGTGAGAAAACTGTTACAAATGACTAACATTAGATGATAATTTGATGGTTATAGACAAAAGGGAGTAAATACACCATTAAAATTTTGAAGAGTTACAAATATGTAATAAATTGGGAAAAACCATTATAAGGAAAGTATCCATAAAAGAAACAAAGAAAATGGAAAGAAAAGGTTAGGAATGTGAAATAGTTGAAGTGGAAGAATGGAACGCCCCGGGTTTGGGCTCCCTCAGTAACAATATTATCCGCTCTGGGCCTGGGCCCACACGGTTTTGTTCTGGTAAAGCCCACCCAAACCCTTATCAGCTGCCCAGGAACTTTCTTCCTAGCGATGTAGGACTAACTCTCAGTGCATCCCGCCTTCATCCCCTCAGACCATCTTGGGCTCCCTCAGACTATCTTGGGGCCTCCTCCTCAAGCCATCTTGGTAGATGGCAACAATAGCCCTCTCCCCCTTAGGGGACACGCGTCCGCGTGTGGACTCCCACGCTTCCGCTCACGTGCGGTTAGCCACCCACACCGGGTCGGGGGTTGGCTCTGATACCACTGTAATCCCCTGGGTCTGGGCTCCCTCAGTAACAATATTGTCCGCTCTGGGCCTGGGCCCGCACGGTTTTGTTCTTCCCTCGTAGGGGACAACGCGTTGTTACTGGTAAAGCCCACCCAGACCCTTATCAGCCACCCAGGAACTTTCCTCCTAGCGATGTGGGACTAACTCTCAGCGCATCCCGCCTTCATCCCCTTAGACCATCTTGGGCTCCTTCAGACTATCTTGGGGCCTCCCCCTCAAGCCATCTTGGCGCACCCTCAAGCCATCTTGGCAGATGACAACAATAGCCCCACACTCTGCAACGATATTGTTCGTGCCGGAGTGCCCATACACCCCGCATAGTTTTTTTCTTCTCTAGTTGCCCAGGGAAAAGGCCTCGTTGCAAGGGAAGTCCTCATCACTCTTATCAAGAGCCCAGTAACTTTCCCCCTAGCGATGTAGGACTAACTCTCAGTCCTCACCTGCGCACAGAAGCACAGGCCTTCTTGGTCTGCCCTCATCGGCCAAGGCTTCACAACCTCTCCCCCTTAGGGGACACGCGTCCCCACGTGTCTTACCACAAGCGAGCGCCCACGTGAGGCTAGCCACCCACACCAGGTCGGGGTCTGACTCTGATACCACTTGTAACAGCCCGAGGGCCCATACCCTGCAACGATATTGTCCATGCCGGAGTGCCCATACACCCCGCATGGTTTTCTTCTTTCCCAGTTGCCCAGGGAAAAGGCCTCGTTGCAAGGGAAGTCCTCATCACTCTTATCAAGAGCTCAATAACTTCTCTCATAGCGATGTGGGACTAACTCTCAGTCCCTCACCTTGCCTAGAAACTTACCAGCTTAGAAGCCTGTCAGCCCTCTTAGCCAGCCCTCATCAGCCCGCCCTCATTGGCTAAGGCTTCACACCAAAAATTGGTAACCCATGAAAAATCAATATGTTTCAATGGTCCGTTAACTTATTCTTAGGGACTTCAAAAAAAATCAACAAAAGTAATGGTCACTGTTTCTTCTCAAAGAAACATGTGGCAAAGCTATCGAATGGGTATGCAATTTGATCAATAGTCTAAGTCATTTTGAATATAATAAATAGCTTTGATTTACAAACTGTTTAATAACTCATAATTAGATCTTGTTAAATAGGTGTTTGCTGCTTGACAATATAAAACAGACTTTCTAAGTATTTAAATATTATTTAGTAGATGAAAATGAGAGAATTTATAATCCTTATCCATGTTTTCACATCATTTTTCATCCATTTGATTTGAATTTGTACTTTCTTTATCACTTTAAAAAGACATCCACAATAATTAGCCTTGGGCAATTTATTTGTAAAAATATATGTATATCCAAATATGGACCACAGATAAATTTTGGTCAAAGTTGCAATTGTTCATATTGACTCCTTAGTTATAAGATCAGCTAAGCCCCATTTTGTCATCTCAGGGGCAACCATTCATGGTCATTACAGAGAAATCTGTTTATGATTTGTCTAGTGTCTACAAGATATGATTCATGTACTATTGATTTTACCAGATCGAAAATTCATAATGTTTAAGAAATTTACTTGTACAGGATGCACTCAATGCATACAAGCTTGCCCCACAGATGTATTGGAAATGATACCTTGGGACGGATGTAAAACTAAGTAAATTGCTTCTACTTCAAGAACATAAGACTGTAGATTGTAACAGATGTCCAACACAAAATAAAGTTTTACTATGCATGAAAAGAAGGGTGTGAATTTCATCACAAGCCCTTGAGCGGGGATTCTAGTAAAAATATGATGCATGGCGAGTCCACGGCAATACTATGATGGTGATGGGGCTAGACCTGTGGCAGAAAGAGCCAACACCCATGCCATCCCGTTTAGTGTACACATGTGGAGTTTGCCCGTTGAACGGGGCACGTTGGGCCAAAAAGGGCAGCCCTAGTGCATGAAGCTCCTGCCTATGTAGGGTCTAGAGAAGGGGTGAACCACAAGAGCCTAAAGTACACATTCTTACCTTGCATTTATAACACCTAACATTAAGTCGGACCTTACCAGTGATATGTTCTCGAATTGGTGGACTAGAAACCTGCCCCTTAGCCGATCCATTGCTATCCTAACCCCACCTTACAGAGTCTGCCCCACCTTTCGGCTGATATGGCTTTTTCATCAAACTTTGTCCACTTTGGATGTCCAATAGCCCAAAAACTTATGTTATTAGATAATTCTAGATTGGACAATTACAGAACCCAATCCCATAATATTCTTATAATCAGCAAAGACGGATGCTTGGGAGCTTTGAACATGCAACGATCGGCATTCCACGAGCAAGAGCCAGGTTAACAAAGGCATGCAGCAAGTTTCCAGCCTACACCAACTTCACAAGGGTGCCAATGGTTCCATGATGGAATTCAGATTCAAACCTATTTTAATTTCTTGAAATTCATGCTCAAGCTTCTTTCCAAAAATACTCCATAAGAAGAATCTTAGCCTTTTTAGTTAAAGGCCAGCCCCGCTGCACAAAGTTCCCACTTATGTTGGGTCTGGAGAAGGGGCAGACTACAAGAGTCAATAGTAAGCAGCCTTTCCTTGCATTTTGCAACAGGCGAAGCCTTGAACCCGTGATCTCAAGGTCATTCTGGAGAAGGGCAGACTAAAAGAGTCAATAGTAAGCAGCCTTTCCTTGCATTTGGCAACAGGCGGTTTCCAAGCCTTGAACCCATGACCTCAAGGTCATTCTGGAGAAGGGCAGACTACAAGAGTCAATAGTAAGCAGCTTTTCCTTGCATTTGGCAATAGGCGGTTTCCAAGCCTTGAACCTGTGACCTCAAGGTTTGTGCCAAGACTCCCCTTCAATACTAGCCTCTTTAGTTCTGAGTAGAAGATGAATGACATAGAATTTCCAAATAAACTGTGTATAAATCTTGATTAACAAGGGCTAGGATGCCCTGATGCATGAGAAAAGCTTATGACCTGACTTAGACGGGAGATAGATAATGGATGATCTAGACCACCTAAAATCTGGGACCTTCCCGGTAAACTTTGAACAGTTGGGTAACACGAGTACCTTCACGGAAACTCTGTTTCTCAAGACAAGGAAGAACGAGAGAGTAAGGAGTGGGCCTGGTGAGATAAGGAAATGGAAAGCGAAAAGACTTGCGAAAGAAATGGACTAGAGCAGGGGAGGTAGGGCCAAGGCCTTTGGCTTTAACTTATGAAAATCACCACTGACGACTTAAATAAATGGGGGACAAGCGGCACTTTCAGCTGTTCTTCGTTTTTTAGTCAATTTGCACTTTCTAAATTAATTATTGCTCCATACCTTGAACCTAAGAAAAGATAATTATAGATGGAAAACATTTCAAAGCATACTTGTTTGAGAAAATTTTGCCTTTTCTTCGTGGAAAAAGACGTTTATATCTAATCCCAAACAATTCTACTATAGGCCTATTTGGCTGACAGTAAATGGACAAAATTTGATTTTTAACAAAAAAAAAAGAAGGAATTCTCATGCAAAGTAGTTTATCCCTTGAAATTGAATTATGCCAAAGACCCAAAAGTCATGAATTTGGCCTGATTTAATTTCAAGGCATAAAACAATTTCCACAAAAATATTTGGGGGCTCTGGTATAATTCAATTCAAGGCATAAAACGCTTGAAAATAAATTTTCTTCCATTTGGAAGAGGCAACGTCTGTTGTTAATAGCTGTTGGCTGGAAGGATCCAATGAGTGACGAACCAAGTTATTTCAAAAAGTCAAGATGAGTACATGGAGGAAAACCTGTTTACACCTTGTGTTTTCTATTATTGCCAAAACAAAGACTAGGATCATCTATATTTTCTTATCAGGGCCATTCTCCGACAAGACTGGTGAGATAAATGGTTAGATGATGAGAAATTGGGTCACCATCTTGTATTTTAGTCAGTTCAGTTGAGGACCCACCTTCACGAGGTCTATGTCACATCACCAAAAGCATAAGTAGTCGCTAATGGTGAAGGAATATATTTATTAGTGGGACATATAGATGCTAATGAAGCTGAGAATTAAATTCTCATTAAGAATGAAGATCTTGAGTTTCCCATTCTATGTCGAGGGTCACGGAAGCATATGCATATATTTTATATCCCAGAGAGAATTTCAATCTGACGAAGGCAACTCATCTCTAAGAATATTGTGCTGGGTTTTTTCACTCACAAAAGACCAAGTCTTGCTACTTGAATAACGAGTATTTTAGTTTATACTCATAGTTCATCTTTTCAGTTTCTTCCTTCCCCTATCATTATTTTGACTAGATATTTTTGTACCGTAGAATGTTCACTTATGCAGCTGTCTGCTGATATTAACTTTATCCATAAAGATTTGCCAGAGAACCTTTGCAAGATTGATCCATAATAGCCTATTACAAGCAGTTGACATATTCTTACATAACTCTTTCAGAATATTGTATTAAATCGGGGAGACCTGTCTCTCTGAATTCTTTGTATTCGTTGCTAAGAAGATTTTTAATCAAATAAGTTGTAGGGACTCATCCTACTAAGCTTAGCCTTTACTTAGGCACCTTTCCTTTTTCCTTATCTTTAGCAGTAGGAATTGTCCAATAGGAGTAGGAGCATTCATTAACGGAGATGGATTGGCTTCGATTGGGATAAGAGAGGAGCGAGCATCGGATAATGGCAAATAGAAGTGGTTTGCCCACCCCAATAGAAGTTGTTCATGTTAAGGTGACCTATCCAGGGCACGAAACAAGCCATCAAAAGAGAATATTCTAGAAATTGACTACCTCAACAGTTGCGACTTGAGTCACCCGAAGCAAGCCATTAGCCGAAAAAGTTCCAAAAGATCCCCCCATCCTCTACTTCCAGCAAGAGGCTGATCAACAGTGAGAGACTCATGTAAGGGAGACAGACTAGGGCGTAGCATATCTATTGACCCCTGTGCTTCGCCCTTTCCCCCGACCCAAACGTGAGAGCTTTGTACACCGGGGCTGCCCTTTTATATATAATGTAGATTAAGATAGAATCAGGGCTTTTGATAGGGGAAAATGTCGATGTAGAGAGAAGGATAGTATTGACTACACTTGAACTAGTCAACCTTCTTCTCATCTTTGCATGAACTTGAATTCTTTAGACGTGATGTTCAATTCTTCTCTTTTGGTGGCTGTATTGGGGAAGCCAAAGATCTAATACCAAACTAATGAGAGAGAGAGAGAGAGAGAGAGAGAGAGAGAGAGAGAGAGAGAGAGAGAGAGAGAGAGAGAGAGAGAGAGAGAGAGAGAGAGAGAGAGAGAGAGAGAGAGCATAACCTGCTATAGAGAAAACCATACCCTTTTACAACATGTTAGTGGTGCATGAAATAGAGTGAACTGACTCGAGAAGTGCCACATCATTGGCAGTGGTTTCTTGAATTGAGATGAAATTATCTCATCCCCACTTGATGTTAAGTTGAAATTCTAGCCATCTCACTTTATCTTATGCCAAACTTGGGTTATCTCTACCTAGCTCAAGCCATCTCAACCTAGATCTCATTTGAAGATAGCTCACTTTATCTTATGCACCACTAACACCAAGATATAAACCTAAATGTTACTTGACTAATGAAGAATCTATTATGTTTTTCTTTGAGCAATTAAAACCCTAATTTTCCTTGTGCCATGTCAATATATTTAAAAATTTTAATTATTTTTATTTTATTTAGTTTTAATAGTTAGATAAATGGGCCCTAAAAGGATTTGCCTCTCTATCTGTATTACATGCCCATTCCTTAAATCTTTCTCTCATTTCTAACCTTTCTTAAAATCTCTTTGTAGAGTTTATCCTTTTCTATTTCTAAAGCACCTTTCATAAAATATCTCTATACTAGATCCTTTTTAATTCCTAAAAACTCTTTACATTGTATCCTAATCATGTCTTTCTTTGAGAACTTAGAATCTATTTTTCCTTGTGGCATGTTATTATATTTGAAATTTTAATTATTTTTATTTTATCATATCTTATTAGTTAGTTACACAGGCCCCAAGAGGGTTTGCCTCTCTTTCTCTGCTACTTGTCAGTTCCTTAAATCTCTCTCTCTCTCTCTCTCTCTCTCTCTCTCTCTCTCTCTCTCTCTCTCTCTGTTTCTAACCTTTTTCTAGAATTTCTTTATAGAGTTTATCTTTTTCTATTTCTTACACACCTTTCTTAATATCTCTTTATATGATATGTTTTTTCTATTGCTAATCATGTTTTTCTTTGAGCTCTTAGAATGCTATTTTTTCATGTGCCATGATAGTATATTTTAAAATTTTTAATTATTTTATTTTATCCTATCTTATTAGTTAGATAAATGTACCCCTAGAGAATTTGCCTCTATTAATCTGCCACATATCAATTTATTATATGTCTCTTTCATCTCTAGCCTTTTCTAAAATCTCTTTGTAGAGTCTATCTCTTTCTATTTCTTAGATACCTTTTCTAAAATCTCTTTATATTGATTGTATCCTTTTCAAATTGATAATTAAACTTCATCTTAATAATCAAAGCCATCCATCTTTTCTATGTTAATGTAAACAAATGACCTCTAAATTAATATTAATAATGAAATATGAACATCATCTTGATGATCAAATCTATCCATCTAATATAGTCTATGTTAATGTGAACCAACAATCTCTATATTAATATAAACAAAAAAATCCTAAGAGGAAAAAATTATTTCTCAATAAGCAATCTAAGTAATCCAATGATCTAATCCTTCCAACTAATACTCTATATTTATGTAAACAAAGAAATCTTAAGAGAAAAACATGACCTAGCCAAAAATTTTATTGTATGAGACATAATTGTTAAGTATTTCAAGATTATCCTAACAAGAGATAAATTTTGGTTTCTTTCTATTTCATGAATATAAACAAATTGACCTCTAACATGACTTTACCTCTTTCTATTTCATAAGTATCCTATCTTACGAAACAAACCCTTTGCTGGAAGATCATTGCGTAGAATGATCACCCACAATCGTTGTAAGCCGAGGGGAGAAGCCATGCTGGAGATTGTTGCACCGTAGGTAGTGCACGAAGTCGCTGCCTCAACCAAGGGAGGCAGCAAAGGAGCTGCCTCAACCTTAGGAAGCACCAAAGCTATTGCACCCAGAGAATGAGAGATGAGGGAAAACCAAGTTAGGGTTTTCATTCTTATCCTTTTGTACTAGGTTTAAAATTTTCAGTCCTTCTTGTGATATCGACACCCCTAGCAGCCAAAAATAGCACACTTAAAAAATTGAACTAACACCACCCCCTACCGTATGTAACAGTACCACTAGAAATTACAGAGGGCACCCCCTAAGTGCTAAATTAGCACCCCCTAAATTGATAAGGACACCCCCCTAACACAAAATTTAGGGCACCCCTAAAATTGTCAAAAATACCTTTCCAAACGTTTTTGACTATTATGGACTCATTCGTATAAGCCATTCTTCCTAATTCTACTAAAAAAAGATAGAAATAAAGTTTAAAACTATGGAGGATGAAGGATCTCTAAACCTTTGGCACAAAAGACTCGGCCACATAGGAGAGAAAGGTATGTTTACACTTGCAAAGAAGCAGCTTATCAAATTAGCCAAATGTATAGCTCTTAATCCATGTAATTACTATTTTTTTAGCAAGCAACATATAGTTTCCTTCTCCTCTTCTGGTAATAAAAGAAATGAAAT
Source organism: Warburgia ugandensis (assembly GCA_035236585.1). Lineage (NCBI taxonomy): Eukaryota > Viridiplantae > Streptophyta > Magnoliopsida > Canellales > Canellaceae > Warburgia > Warburgia ugandensis. Next base: position 61,848,197 of record CP141136.1, on the reverse strand, counting down.
CTTGAGTTTAGTGTACTTGGATGTATGTGGTCCCATGAAAGTAGAGTCACTAAGCGGGAACAAATATTTTGTAACCTTTATAGAAGATGCATCTAGGAGGGTATGGGTATACTTTGTAAAAAATAAAGAATAGGTATCCAAATGCTTCAAAAGATTTCATGCGATGGTGGAGTGGCAAATTGGAAAGAAGCTCAAGAGCCTCAGAACATTCAATGGAGGAGAATACATGTTAAGTGTTCAATTTTGGTCAAAATACCCCTAATTTAGTATTTGATTAGAGCATCTAGACCATTAATTTTAAGATTTTAAATCAAATATTTCATTTTAGCTTTAATTGGCCATCCAACCGTTGAATTGTAAAATTTAGTGGTTAAATGACTATTAAAGCTAATGGACGGTTTAGATTTCACTAATTGAGTCATGTGCATTGCAGATCGGTCAACTCAGGCATGGACGCTCCAGATTGAATCATGGAAATCAGATGGAATTTGAAGAGTCATAGTACAAAACAAGATTGAAGACTTGCAGAGTTCTAGTAAGACTAGAATTCCAGTGGACCAACTCTCTTTCTTATCTCTCTTTTCTCTCTCTCTTTCTCTTATCTTCCTTATCTTTCTCCTCTCTTTTCTCTTTTTCTCTCTCTTATCCCTCTCTCCTATACGTCTCTCCCTATCTTTCTTTTAAAAGACCCTTCTTTCTTCTCCAAAAAGAATGTTTTTCCCTTTTTAGGAAGGTGCAGGCTGGGCTCTCTCTCTCTCTCTCTCTCTCTCTCTCTCTCTCTCTCTCTCTCTCTCTCTCTCTCTCTCTCTCTCTCTCTCTCTCTCTCTCTCTCTCTCTCTCTCTCTCTCTCTCTCTCTCTCTCATCAACCTCCTTTCCCCTGCCCAGTTCTCTCCATCTCTTCATTACCCAGCCGGCAAGCCTAGACGCCCATCTCTTGCTCTTTGTCGCATCCCCCCTAATTCCTTCACTGCATCGGACTGCCCAGAGATCCCAACTCCAGCCCGGCTCTATCTCCCTTTTCTCCTCCCATCTTCCACGGCTCCACCGCCCTTAGACTCTGCATAGCCGCACAGACAGGAGAAGGGTTTTCCTCCCCATCGTTTTTCCTCTTTCCCTCCTCTTCTCCTCTTTTTCTCCAAGTCGCACGGTCCTGGGAGAGAAAATCCATTATGGGTTTTCCTCCCCATCGTTTTTCCTCTTTCCCTCCTCTTCTTCTTCTTCCTCCTTCTCCAGCGGTTCTCCCTTCATCGCCGTCTTCTCCGGCAGTTTGAAAGTCTCACAACCCTTCTTCTCCGGTTTCCACAGTAGCCAGACAGCCACGGGAGAGAAAACCCAAACGCACTCCCGCAATCTTCCTTCTTCTCCTCCTTCCTCTTCCTCTCCTTCCTCTATTCTTCTTCCTCTTCTCCCTCTTCCAGATTTTTCCCAAAACGTGTTTTCCTGGTTTTTTCGTGAAAAACCAGAACCCTTGAAGAAATTCCAAGTCTGCCCCTGTTAAAACCTAGAAATACCAACTGTGTCCCCTAGCAGATTTCAGAAAATTCCATCTATGTCCCTAAAAGAATTCCATCTGTGTCCCCTGGCAGATTTCAGGAAATTCCATCTGTGTCCCTAAAAGAATTCCATCTGTGTCCCCTGTCAGATTTCGGAAATTCCATCTGTGTCCCTTGGCAGATTTCAGAAATACTAATTGGGTCCCCTATTTAATTACAATTGTGTCCCTGTGCTATTCTGGTTTTAACTTATCTTCATTATGACTATTCAGGGACAGTGCAATCCAGAGACGGTATTCAAGACGTACTAATCCAGAGACAGTGCAATCCAAGGACAAGCTCATCCAAGATGCATTTTATTTTTATTTTCTGTTTTCCTTGGAATAAATATTTGTAAACATTGGAATAATTGAATAAATCTGGATTTTATTTTTTGTTAGTTTTTATTCTTTTAGTTGAATTTTATTTAAAACTCCATAATTTTAAATCAAGTCCTCGTGGGATTGACCCATATTTGCATAGCTATACTACAATAGCCCGTGCACTTGCGGTTAAACAATTAACAATACACATCAAAAGAGTTTAGGGTATATTGCACAGCACATTGCATTCAACACGAGAAGACAGTTCCATGTATCCTACAGCACAATAGAGTAGCTGAGAGGATGAGCCGAACCATTGTGGAAAGAGTAAGATGCATGCTCAGTATGGCTAAGCTACCTAAGTCATTCTGGGGTAAATTTGTGAAGACCACCTGCTACTTGATCAATAGGTCACCATCAGCTCCACTTGACTTTGAAGTTCCAGAATAGAAGTTGACCGACAAGAAAGTGACCTATGCACACCTGAGGGTATTCAGGTGCAGAGCCTTTGCACATGTATCCAAATGAGACAAAAGTTAGATCTAAAATTTACCCCATGTATCTTCATCGGGTATGGAGATGAAGAATTTAAATACAAATTGTGAGACCCTGAGACGAGAAGAATCATCCATAGTAGAGATGTAATATTCCAAGAGAATCAGTTTTATGAAGATCCAAGAAAGGCTAAAAATATGAGCACTCTAGCTCTAACACCATACTCAGCACCCATTCAAATCGACTCAGAAGATGCACTAGAAGCTAAACCAGAGGCAAAGGAGTTCGAGCAGGGGGAGCATCAATGCCCTGTACCACAAGATGATATGACATCAGATGTTGAATTATCACCTTAGCCTAAAGCAAGAGCTCAGCCAAAGATGTCAACAAGAGGACGTATTCTGATTCCATCCCAGAAATATTCTGAATCAGAATATATCATGCTCATTGATGAGGGGGAGCCAGAGAATTTTCAACAAGCCCTAACACATGCAGACAAGGGGCAAATGGGTGCAAGCTATGCAAGAAGAAATTAACTCATAAAATAAAATAAAAAGACATATGAACTAGTATCACTTCCCAAGGGTAAAAGACCACTGAAGAATAAGTGGGTCTTCAAGGTGAAAAGAGGAGGAAATGGAGAACCAGTCAAGTACAAAGTGCTATTGGTCATCAAAGGTTTTGAGCAGATGAAAGGAATAGACTTTAACGAAATCTTCTCACTAGTAGTGAAGATGACATCAATCAGGATTATATTAGTATTGGTGGCAAGACACAACTTGGAGCTTGAACAGATGGATGTTAAGATAACTTTTCTACATGGAGATCTAGAGGAGGAGATATACATGGAACAACCAGAAGCTTTCAAAGTCAAAAAGAAGAAACATCTGGTATGCAAGTTGAAGAAAAGTCTTTATGACCTCAAGCAAGCGCCAAGACAATGGTATAAGAAGTTTGACTCATTTATGATGAGTTAAGGTTTCAAAAGTACAGTTGTAGATCAATGTATGTACGTTCAGAGATTACCTAAGGTAAATTCGTCATTCTATTACTCTATGTAGATGACATGTTGATAGTTAGATCAGATATGACCATGATTAGCAGGCTGAAGAGAGAGTTATCTAAGTCTTTTGACATGAAAGATTTAGGGGCAGCTCAGTAGATTTTGGGGATGAAGATTACACGTGACAAGAAAGCAAGAAAGTTGTGGCTGTCGTAGGAAAAATATGTTGAACGAGTAATCAAGAGGTTTAACATGGAGAGCACTAAGCTAGTCAACACTCCACTAGGCAATCATTTCAAATTAAGCAAGAAGATATGTTCCTCAACACCACAGGAAATAGACAGATTGGCTATGATTTCCTACTTATCAGCAGTTGGGAGTTTGATATATGCCATAGTGTGCACTAGGCTAGATACTGCTCATGCAGTAGGAGTCGTGAGTATATTTCTTTCAAATCCAGGCAAAGATCATTGGGAAGTCGTGAAGTGGATATTACGGTACATAGAGGGCACATCTAAGTTATGCATGTGCTTCGGAAGTATAGATATACTCCTAGAAAGTTACACAGATGCTGATATAGTTGGAGGTCTTGATGGAAGAAAGTCAAAATCAATGTTTATTTTCACTTTTGTAGAGGGAGCTATATTATGGCAATCCAAGTTGCAGAAGTGCGTAGCTCTATTGACAACAAAAGTTGAATATATTGTGGTAACTGAAGCATGTAAGGAAATGTTGAGGAAAAAGTGGTTTCTTCAGGAGCTCAGTATCACACAGGAAGAATACAAGATACATTGTGACAATCAAAGTGCTCTATACCTGAGCAAGAACTAGATGTATCACGTGTGCACTAAGCACATCGACATATGGTATCACTAGATACAAGAGGTGACAGAAGAACAGATGCTAAAGCTAGAAAAGATTCACACTGGTGAGAACCCTGCAAATATGTTGACAAAGGTGGTAACTTATGAGAAGCTACTGCTATGTAAAAACATAGCTTACATAGCAGGCATAAATACAGACTAGTGGAGTAAGGCATGGGGATGGAGGGGGAGATTTGATGATGTCCATCCCCATAACTACCTGAAGATTCCTACAAGATAAGGAATATGTTAGAGTTTGATTAGGAGTCCTAATCAGAAAAGGAAAAGGAGATAGAAATTGTATTCTAGTAGAATACGTCTAGCTCTCCTCTGATCTCTATAAATAGGATTTAGAGGTAGAGCCAAAGCCAAAGCCATCCTTGAGCTGTAAACCTTCTCCTATAGTGGATTGTTCCCCCTCCTCCTCTCGTGGACATAGGCTATACACATAGCTGAACCACGTAAAATTTCTTGTGTTTCTGTGTGATTGTGTTATTGTGCGTTTGATCCTAACAACTGCGCTTAACAAATTCTTGCTATATATATGGCTAAATCTTTAGCGATCAAAACCATCCATCTTCATGATGCCTTATTAAGTAGATTTTATATTAAAATAAATTTTCAATGAATTAGCTAGCTCTATTATTTGTTTCAAGAAATAAAATAGGATACTATTTAAGAATGAATATTATCAATGTCTTATCCCATTTATTTTGTGCATCTCTTGGACTCCTTACTAGTCTATTAGTTAAAACCTAAGCAACAACTTAACAAAATAATCTTTTTTTAATTACTTAAGACATGGCTCACAACTTATAATATGACACCATACAAATTAAGTACATCGCCCATGACTAATAACCTAAGCAAAATACGATATAAGACTCTTAACAGCATTCCTTTACTACTGGTAAATGGAAGATGCCTAGGATGGTCCCCATCAATACTCTTCGATCTGCCAATCTCCGAGTAGATGCTAGAGGACTCACGAAATAGGAGCTTTGGATCTCCAACTTTGATCAGTAGGGAGCTGGATAAATGGGGCTATTGTTTTAAGCTCTCCTCTTTTTTTTTCTTTTTTTTTTTTATCTATTTTAAATTGATGCGTCTTAGCATTTCTTTCTCATCCTCCCTATAAATAAAATTAAGAATCCTTTTTTTAGAAAGAGAAAAAAGTTGTGGCCGAATTATTCAGTGATTCTCACCTTTAATACTTCAAATATTTTGAGATGTCTGTGAGTAATTTTCAGATATTTTGAGCTATCTTTTCACCTATGTACCCAAGAGATGCATCTCTAAGGTAAAATAATTCAATGGGCATTGATTGGCAGTGAAGAGCACGTCACTTGCTTCTAAATAATGTAAAATAGTTCATTGAAGAAATCCAATCTTAATTCCCCTTGTGGCAGAACATGGGGTTAACTTTCAAGTCTTAGCAGCATCTAACTGGCTAAATAATTGGTAGGTCTAAATTGAATAGTTGAGCCTCCTCCTCCATGAAATAACTAGCAAGTTGCCCATGCGATGCACCGGCTAGAATTATGTCCCGGTAAATAAATCTGAGCTGAAAGCAAAAGTTGTAAAGTTTTTCTTGTAATTTAAAAATCTTGATCAAAAGTTCATGTTGGGTCATGACTTTATTGCTTCATATATTTCTGTTGAGTGGTTTACATAATGCCAATATGGAAAACATTCTATTGCACATGTGATCGGTCTGCCAACGTATGAACTACAAGTAGTCAGAATGTTATCTGCCACTTGCCAAATATATTAACAATTTCTATTTAATTTGCATTATGTAGTTAAATATAATAATCAGATATAGGAAGTTTCTTTCAATTTGCAAATAGTGGGCCATCTACATATTTTGTCATGTTACTAAAGGTAAATATGGCCCACTTCAAGACAAAAAGATAGACAGAGAATATTGGGTCAGTTTTGCTGATTAGTGCATTCTTGCACATTGAGGTACAGTTCTTCCCACTGAGGTAGTCTTGATGCAAGTAATGAGTGCAAGTAAGGGGTGGTTAGTGAATAGTTGAACATGAATGCATCAACTTAAAAAAGGCAGCCCCGGTATACGAAGCTCCTGCCTATGCGGGGTCCAGGAAAAGTGGTCCACAAAAGCTTATAGTACGCAACCTTACCTTATATTTTTGCAAGAGACTATTTCCACGTGTTGAACCCGTAACCTCAAGGTTACTAGAAAAGAATAAAAACTAGAGGTTTACTATTATTATGTAAAAGGTTCATAGATTTAATAGCTTTCTTAAACTTCACCAAGCATCATTAGGACATGTGCCTCCCTTTAAGGTTTCCAACAAGACATTCCAATTGTGTTACTTGCATGATCCTAGCCTCAATATCATAGAATAACCCAAACCCTAAATGAAAGGGCTGTATTGATAAACATCTTATGCTTTACTAGAGAAAATATGCCCATCCATCTAGTAACCCTCCTAAAATAAAATCTTGATCTAAAATTTTAGATTATAGAAAAACAAGCCTTTGCATAATATATGAAAGAAAGAAAGTTTGCCCAGTTTAAGAAATTATTTAAAAATTAGAAAAAATAGCATTAAAGTTGAAATTTTTTCAGAATCATATACAATATTTTACAATCTTAGGTAAGTATTAGAGAGATAAACACTTAATAATAGAAATATAAGGTAATAATAAAAAAAGGAATGAGAAATGAGAAAAGATATTTTACTACACTATTGGTAAGACAGTGACAAAAAGTTATCGTAAGCTCAATAGTAGAGTTGTCATCTTGTGATCCTGAAATCGCGGAGGAGGATTCCATTTGTCGTTTGGATTTTTCTCTAATGATTGAAGAAAGTTTTACTTCTTTCCATTTTCTTAAAATTTCATTCATAGAAATACCTGTGAGATCATTAGAAATTGAGGCCCAACAGCAGCTGAGAAGAAAATCTTCTCAATTATTTTCTCCAATGGCCTATTTGTATTATTGAAACATCTACAGTTTCTTTCGAGCCATAATTCCAAAATAGTGGCCATAAAACATTTTATCCAAAGCCTTCTTCTTCCTCTTGCTTTCAACTTCGCCGCTTTCCACTGAACTGTAAAATCTTGAAAGGTATGTGGCATAACCAAGGAGATGTCGAGACCTTACTGCCATATCACAAGAACCGACTTGCAAGGAAACAGCAAATGATCTCTAGATTCAGTATCTGAATTGCAACGATAGCAAATATATGGGCCATTTATCGCAACTTTTACATTCTGTCGCGGGTTTGCAGTTCTGTTATGCGCCGCTCTCCAAGTGAAGAGATCACTTCAGATGGAACTGTTTTGGCTTTGACATGCTAAACTAGCTTACCACTCAGCCCAGTCGAGTTTGGTCTCTATATTATTTTGCCTTTCTTGGCGGGTTGAACGAGAAGGGGAGTTTGCCACAACAGTAAAATTGTCGTCGTGTGACCTTAACATTACGGGTTCAAGGTGTGAAAATAGCCTCTTGCAAAAATTCAAGATAAGGCTGTCATACTGTAGACCCTTGTGACGTGCCCCTTCCTCGATCCTCGCCCAAATAGAAGCTTTGTGTGCAGCGGGGCTGCCCTTTTTTAATGGGTTGAATGAGGTTCTGTTTAAGGATGCAAAGCCGTTCTTCGTACTGTCTACATATTCTGTGGGTTCTCCAGAGGACAATACCAACCGTTCAATGGAGTTATTTCGATTGCAAGCTTTTGCCAAAGGCCTTTAAGTGCTACGTTTTTCATATTCGCATCCACTTCGATTTAAGAAAATCAACTGCCGCATTAAAATCTTTGAAAAAAAAAAATTTCCCTGCACGCAAAGCTCCAGTATATGTAGGATGCAGGGAGGGCCAAATCACAAAGAGTCAATAGTATGCATCTTACTTCATTCTTGCAAGACACTGTTTTCATATTTCAATCCCGTGGCTTCAGAGTCACAGGAAAACAACTCTGCTGTTGTATCAAGGCTCCCCTTCTAAGGAGGCAAATTTAATTTAGTAAAAGAGTTTACTATGTTTAGCCACCGAATCTGGTAGAAGGAATTTTTAAGTGTGAATGATCTCAACAACAAGAATGATCGAAAATGCTTTACGGTTATCAAAGCAACTAATTGAAGTTTATAAGAGAAAGTTCTAGTCCTCAAATCAGAACAAAGACTTGTAAGAACTTGGAGGCAAAACAAATTACATTTTATGTGAATCAAAGCATCGGATTAAAACTAATTAAATAAACGACCAAAATCTATAAAAAGGGCAGTCTGGTGCACTAAGCTCCTGCCTATGCAGGGTTTAAGTAGCAGACTACAAAGGGCTTATAGCACGGATCCTTATCTTACGCACCCGTGACCTCGAAGTCACGTGATGACAACTCAACCATTACGAAGAAAAAACATCATGCCCAGAATAAAGCGCAAGAGTCAATTCTAACAATACAGGTACTTACTCGTGATGTGAGCTTATCATTCACTAAACCCCGCAAAACATATTACGTTGTATGAGAGAGAGAAAAAGAAGAAGAAGAATAAAAGGTGAAGGTGAGAGGAAGGGAACTTCAACCGTTTAAAATAAGAGGGATGTTAGAGATGATATGACTATAGGCGGGATCTAAGGGATTTGCCATTTGGGAGTGCATAACTTATGTAAGAAGCGATGTTAACCCAGAAGATGCCTGCATGAGAGAGAGAATTAAGGAGAGGAGCGTGAGAGGAAATTAAGGAAAAATAGGAGACAAGTTATTTTGAGAACTTATAACTCTCTAGATAAAGGGCAGTCCCGGTTCATGAAAGCTGCAGCATATGCAGGGTTCAAGGAATGGGTGGACCACAAGGGTCAATAGTATGCAACCTTATCTTGCATTTTGCAAGAGGCTGTTTCTAGGCCTTGAATCCGTGATCTCAAGGTCACACGACGACAATTCTACCATTGTGCCAAGGCTCCCCTTCTTATAACTTTCTAGATAAACGAAGAAAAATTAAGAGGCCATCCAAGGAATTTATGTATGGAAGAGGGTATAAAGTGCTATTATACTGCCCGATATTATGGCAACTTGGCATAGAACATGATATTAGCAAAACGGAGTCACCACTGGACAATCCTACTGGTTCAATTGAAAAATACGGTAGCGGTCAATTGGGCCTTGTTCTTTTCAGTGATACAAACCATCTACCTTGAACCTCATGTTACGGATGAACTATGCACCCAAATTTGGACATATTTCAATGTTGTGAGTTGCTTAATGTTCGCCTTTAAAGGAATGATTAGAAAAATCTGAAGGCAAATGTGTCTATTTAATAATAAAACCTCCAAGAATCAACCAATCAAATAATGTACAGAATCATTCACAAGCATGGGTCTCTCTTCTTTAAAAAGAAACACGGCTTTGTCACCATTAAAGACAAAATCCCCTGCAAAAAATTGGGATGCCTAATGTTGCAGTGGTAAAAAGAAATTTCTCAAAAAAAATTTGAGGGAAAAATTCACTAACATTCCATGAAAAGAAATCAAATCTTGGTAATTCAGTCAGACTTTTCATATGTAATCTCTGGAGAATTTGGAGGAAGTGGGATTTGTTTCCTAATACACAGAGGGAAAGAAATACATTAGAAATAGTCTTTTCCTAGTAGAAATCTTAAATACGGGGAGAGAGAGTAGGAGAAATGCATTAAAAAGAGCCTTTGCTATTAGGAAACTCTTAAATACGGGAGACAGAGACTCATTAGCAAGTAGACCTTGGTATTAAGAAATTTATTGAGATAAAACCGTATAATAGAAAAAATACAAAATTTTAGGAGGTTGATAGGTGATTGCACGTCTTATATTATAGTAGATTCTGCACACAGAGAGATATGCTATCCCCACTGAGTTCCAGGATTGACTCCATTACCTCTTTATGTAGGCCTCACCTTTAGATTATCTGAGGTAGATCTAAGCTGCTTATCATGTTCATCATGTCAAAAATAGGTAACCCATAAAAAAATTACTGAATTTAAATTATCCTAATCACTTGTTTTGAATCTTTGAAAAAATTAATAAAAAAAAGATGGTACTAAGCTTTACCTCAAAAAAAAACTTTGGCTATAGCCTATTTATGTCATTTTTAATATTATGAATGGCTTAGATCTGCAATAAAAGTTCTAGCTTGTATCTAAAATAGGTGTATACACCTTCCTCTCTTTGTGAGCGAGTACACTTGCCTAGACTCTTCCTTTATATACATAGAGATGGTGTCTTTCTCATTTCAATAAACCTATCTATTGTAGATGGAGAACCTAGACCATGAAATCCTCTCCAACATACTCTTTATGACTCTTCATCAGCTCTATTGTAATGCATGCAAGACTTGGGTCAGTATGGTCCAAGATCCGTACTTGCTATCACTTACCTGAACTAAACAATGGAAAACTGTAAGCTAAATTTTATCTTCAAACCCAAGGACGGTAAAATGTACAACCTGTATTTAACAAAATTTGGATCATCAGATGACTCCGATTCTTGTTTGTAGTGTTGGGACAGTGATGCATTCATTGAACAAATTGCTCTGCACGAGTCCCTTTTGCCATGAATCAGATTACCTGCTGAATCCTGTTACTAGAGAGCATGTATTTGACGTCGCCAGTGACAGCGCCCCTTGGGCAATGTACTAGGAATTTGACTTGACCGTAGAGACAATGAATACTAGATGGGACGGATCAACTATGGATTTAACAGACCAAGGATTGAGAGGCACACGCTAGGGACTGATTCAGTGCACGGAGACATATCAGACCAAGGATTCAATGCACAGAGAAGCATCAACAAGGATTTAACTACTACTACACCCAAACACTTGAGAGAGAGAACTAATTTAACATACATAGGTACGAGTTAGTAGTGTGACTGGCACCCAAAAAGGACAGTCCAAGTAAACAAAGCTCCCACCTATGCAGGATCTGAGAAAGAGGAGGGCGGACTACAAGGGTCCATAGTACACAGCCTTACTTTGTGTTTTTGTAAGAGACTGTTTCTATACCTTGAACTCATGATCTCAAGGTCACATGACAATAATTTTACCTTTGCACCAAGGCTCCCCTTCAGTGTGACTGGCACCCAAAAAGAAAAAAAGCTGCTTCTGTGAATATTCATATAAACATTTACTACTCTTTGCTTCTCTCCCACTCCCCTGTCTAGTTCACTGCCCCTCTCTACTTTGTTTCTCTTCACAACCACCAGCAAAGAGAAATATGTGCCGCAGCCTAGAAATGCATGTGCAAGTAGATCTAGACTGGAGAACACGAGAGGTCCAAGCGGCTGTATTGGAAGAGTTGTCTAAGATGGGAAATGCCCTCAAGTCCTATCCAAGGGTGCTTCCTGCTAGAGCTTTTCTAAAACGTAGAATGGCCAGTGAATATTCAAAGAAAATTGACAACGATTACAAGCAAGCAATCGCTACTACTAAGATTACTTGGATATGGTTTTCTGACTAGTAGATAATTTCATTAAAAAGGACAGCCCCGGAGCTCCTGTATATGTGGGGTTGGGAGAAGAGGCAGACTGCAAGAGTCTATAGTAAGTAGTCTTATCTTGCATTTTTACAAGAGGCTATTTTCACGCCTAAAAACCGTGATCTCAAGGTCACATGACGACAACTTTACTGTTGCACCAAGGCTTCCTTTCATATAATTTCATCAGCAACTTGAAATATTTCTTCTCTTATCATTATTATTCCTCTAAACTGTGAGAAGACACCTTCGTCAATGCCACTAAAGTACGCCTGAAGGGATGCAATTCTCCACCTAAAGAGATGGGTGGCTCCATATGCTTTATTAGCTTCTGTCTAATCTTTGTTGCCTTGCCAAAGTTTCATCCCAGTTCAAGTTTCCAGGACCTGTATTCTCTATTGAGGGACGACAATGTCAATCCCATGGATTGTGCACAAGATAAAAAAGGGTATGCTGATGAACGAAGCTCCTACGTATGCAGAGTTCAGAGAAGGGGTAGACCACAAAGGTCAATAGTATGCAGTCTAACTTTTTATTTTGCGCGAGGCTATTTTCACACCTTGAACCTGTAACCTCAAGCTTATACAACAACAACTTTACCATTGCCCCAAGGCTCCCCTTCAGATCATGCACACAATAGACATACATAATCTGATCCTTATTCTCTCAACCATCTTTTTGAGCTCTCCATTTTGCACTATGTTTTGTGGGTTAGTGTTGCAGAATTCCTCCAGTTACTTGTTGATGGTTCGAGTTTATGTTTCCAAGCCATACCTCCATGGGATTATCCTCAAAATTGACCTCATCAGATATGGTGATACACAAATATTAGATCTCCTTTCCTAAAATCTCTCCTAAATTGCCTTATTTCTCCCGTAATCTATCTCTGTTTGGAAGATCTCCAATCTCAGATACGGCCCATCAACACCTTTTGCATTGTCTCTGTCCTCTCACTTCTCTTCAATAGCAATCCCTCCCTCTTAATCCTTTCTCATTCAGCGGACAAGCTCCACAATGAAATCCTCTTCAGCATACTCCTTAGACTGGCCCATCAGCTCTCTTTTGCAATGCAAGTGCGTATGCAAATAAAAGGGCAGCTCTGGTGCACAAAGCTCCTGCCTATGCAGGGTCTAGGGAAGAGCCACACCACATGGGCCTAAAGTATACAGCCTTACCTTGCATTTTGCAAGAGGCTATTTCCATGCCTTGAACCCGTGACTTCAAGGTCACACGATGACAACTTTTACCGTTGCGCCAAGGCTCCCCTTCCAAGCGCATATGCAAACCCTGGCACATTATTGTCTGTGATCCTTACTTTGATAACTTGCATCTGATACAAACAACTGAGGCTGGACTTTGTGTTTAACAGAAATGAACCGGAAGAGTTCCCTGATCCTACTGTGTAATAATTCTTGTTTCGCGGCGCATTCATTAAATGGATTGTATTTTTAAATGCAAGATAGGCTTTAGTAAGGAGTCCGGGGAATTGGAGTCATGGCACAATAGTAGAGTTGCTGTCGTGTGACCTTGAGGTCACGGGTTCAAGGCGTGAAAACAGCATCTTAATAAATGCAAGATAAAGTTATGTACTATTGACCCTTGTGGTCCACCCCTTCTCTGTACCCTTGTGGTCCACCCCTTCCCTGTACCCTGCATACGTGGGAGCTTCCTGCAGTGGGGCTGCCCTCTTTAAGATAAGCTTTATTAAAAGACAACCAAGATACAACAGCACCATTTCTATGAAATAACCTGATCTAGGATAATTCCGAACCTGAAAGAGGCCCATGGGCATGCCTGGCTACAAGAATTACCAGGGATTAAATCATCATAGAACGATGAGAACAGAAATAACCATGGCAAACGAGGATGACCAATCAGATCTTCCATACCGGAAAAACAACTACAAACTCAAAACAAGACGGCTCAGATACCACAACTTCATGTTGTTCTTTAATCTACACACTCGAAGAGAAGTCCATTCTGTTGAAGGGTTCTATCTTCCGCACCTACCTTCCTGTTCCTCTGTCAGGCAAGTTCTGACAGTAACACTCTTAATCCAGAGGCAAAAACAGCTTCTTTATCTCAGAAGAGTTTGGTGATCTGTGAATATAAGAAGCTTTAAATCTTCTGCTAGCTAGAGATTGAAAAAAATTTCATCAAACACACAACCAGACCTCCATGCCACCTTTAAAGGCTTATTCGACCAACCAATTACCACTTCAGAATCACCCTCTGTCGACAGATTTTTGCCTGAAATTTTTTCAGCCATCAGCACCCACACCTTTGCTGCGTAAACCTCTGCATCAATTGCCAAATTCCTTCCAAGCAGACCTGCATATTCAAGTAAAACCTGTCCCATTTCATTCCTAATTACTCCTCCAAAATGAGAGGAACCTGGTTGTCCTCGTTCACCCATGCTAGAGCCATCAAAGTTCAGTTTTAGCCATCCCGCTTCTGCTTTGTTCCAAGGGACAATCTTCGTGTGTCTATTCTCTTGTAATTAACTAATAATTTTCCAGTTCTTATAAATTTCCTACATAAAATAACTAGAAAACACGGGATCTGCTGCAGCCCGTTGACATACAAGCTAATCGATTGTAGCTGTTGAAAAAGTCTTATTGATGCCAATGCTTTGATAAAAGTATAAGAGCCCAAGATTTAGGGTATTTTGTCTGTATCTGAATAATTTTGTCCATGGTTTAGGCATGCCAATGCTTATTTCATGATATTTGATTTAGTGCAATTCCCCCTTAATGAGCTTATGATGTGTTTTAATTAAATTCTTTCTACCAAGCTTTTATGATCACTCTGCAACTTCAGAAATAGCATGCCCTTGTCGTCTATTTTTTAAAATTGGAGCTACAAAGTGGAATTGGCTGAGAGGATCTGCAAGGATGGAAGAGAGCAGCTTTTAGATTCACCCTTTCTTATTTTAATGTAAAAACTTTTGTAGTATTGAGAGTTAACTGTAAATAAAAACTGACTTTGTTTACAATTCTCATCAGATATGTTACTGTGCTTAGCTATATGTCTACTTGACTAGATTTGGTGGGTAATCAAGTTGATACCAGCTACAATAGCTACCACCGCAGCAACAATAATTGCAAAAATCATATGTAGATACTTTTCTGCTCAAAAAAGGCAGTCCTCGTGCACAAAGCTCCCGCGTATGTCGGATTTGGAGAAGAGGTGGACCACAAGGGTCAATAGTACACAGCCTTACCTTGCATTTTGCAAGAGACTGTTTCTACGCCTTAAACCCGTGACTTAAAAATTACATGACGACAACTCTACCATTGTGCCAAGGCTCCTCTTCAGATACTTGTATGCTCTAGAAAGCATAAAAACAGTAACAGAATCCGAACTAACTATAAAATGCAATAACAATAGTCTTGTGGAGTCGAACCACCATCCACGTGAGAAACAATAGCCATACCGTGTTTCCCAAGTACTCTACCATATTTGAGCTAAAGACCCAAAATAATGATATGAATATATGGGAAAAGCTTGTACAAAGTGCTGTCATTTTGGGGTCTGCCCCTATCTCAGACCCTGCTAAGAGCTTGGTGCATGGGGGCTGCCCTACACATGCGTGAACATTAGAACCACCAAAAAGGAAAAAAAGAGAGAATTCTAACAACCACAACCAGAGCCACAATCCATCTTCGGTTTGCGTGTGGCCCTCCAACTTACAAGTCCGTCTGTAAGTAACCCTCCATGTTTAAATCGTGCTTATGAAGCCCTCCAACTTAGGAAATCAGTTTGCATAAGGCCCAAATATTTCGTCTGGGTTTCTTCCGGTCTGAACTCGATTTCAATCCCTTCTCTCAACCGTCTTTCTTCCGTTGATTTTAGGCCTTTCATTCACTTCTCTTGCACAAAGAAAAATCAAAATCTTCTATTCATTCCTCCCGATTACTGGGCTAGGTTTTGTTGGGACTGCACCGACCTTGAAACTTTTTGGTTTTTTGTTGAGGGTTTCTTCCATTTCACCAATGACCTGTTCCAGAAGCTTTAGCCAAGGACTTATGAGAAAATACTGCTCCGATGGCACTGGTGAAGTGCTGATCTTTTACTCTAGAAAGGGGCACAAGTCGGATTGAGTTGTGATATTTAGAATGAATTTGTCCTAATTTTAAGTTTTTAATGTTTAAATTCATTTCATCCATACAAATCTGGTTCATATTGGGCTCTTTAACATTTTCTCAAACGCTTCCCATCATCAAATCCATCTTTCATTGCAAAAGTTCTAAGAGGATCATAATGAGGGCATTTCCCTTTGCTTTGAATAAAAAAGAAACTACAAAATTTTTCCAAGGATTCTGTTGGTTTAATTAGCTGAATCAATTGGAATTGGTAAGATCCTGATTCTCAAATATTTGCATCCATGAGAAAAGCTCTATAATCTTATGATTGCTTTATTTCTTTCAGTGCTTTATGTATTCCACTGTTCCCAGATCGTGGCTGAACTTAGAGAAGAGAAGCAATGGAACAATAAAAGCAGTTTACAATGTGGTGTGGAGAATTTTTGTGATTTTTAGGATCGTATACTGACTAGATATTAGGCTTTGCTTTTAATGGAGACTCCAGCTTATGGAGCTTGGTTCTCTATTTCTGAATGTCCTCCATATGGAAACTGTAGATTGTAGAAGAAAAGTTTGTGGTCCCAGAAATGACTTGTAAATGGGTTAATTTTTTGAGTTTGAGTTATTCATGAATCCTATATTTTCTAATATTTCATTGAATACTGCTTCATAAGTGTAAGAATCTGTGATTTTTAAGAGCGTATTACCAGAATTTTTTGGTATGCAAAGTTTTATTGCATAAAAACAACTGTTTGTCTAGTAAAATATAATTGAAAACCATACTTGTAATTCCTTCCTTTTCTGTCAATTATAAATGTGGAGCATTACATTATGGTTTGTCTTCCACTTACTGGCCATGTCATTGGTACATGATTCAGGGTCATCAATCTAGGTGGTTTTTATTGGTTTGTGAAGCCCTTGCTGAGGACAGGTTGAGACAACAAAGAGATAAAGGAGTTGCTAAAATTATGGGGACGATATGAGCTCAGCATCATCAGAGGTTAGCCTAGTGCACAAAGCTCCTTCGTATGTGAGGTTTGGGGAAGGAGCGGACCGCAAAGGGTTTATATATTTTTGCACGAAGCTGTTCCCATGTCACAAACCCATGACTTGAAGGTCACGCGACGAAAACTCTATCATTGAGCCAAGGCTCACATTTTGCATAGCAATACATAGATAATACTATATATTAAAATCTATTAAATGGGTTTATTTTATAGGAAACTATCTTATATATTATCTACTAGGGTACTGTAAACAAAGGCCAGTGCATCCATTATCCCCATCAATAAATAGTATAATAAGAGGGGAGGACCATTAAAAAGGCTTCTTCATGGAAAATAGTACAATAATGGTTTTTGCTTCGAGTAAATTTACTTTACGTGTAGACAACAAGGGGGAACCATGAAAAAACAAGCAATGGTCCATGTGAATCCAAAAAACCAGACATTTTTTGGGGAAACCATTAAAAAAAAAGAATGAAGACCATCAATTTCAACCTTCAAGCCTTGGCAAAAAACCCATTTTCAAAAGAGAATTGACACATAAAATGAACCTAGAATCCTCAATCTCTGCAGCGGATCCTTCAATGAGCTTTCTTTTAAATCATTAGCACTAGAAGAATTGATCTGAATCAATACCTCCTTCTTTCTAAGTTCGTTCTTTGGCATTTGGTGATTCAAAGTGCTTTTGTTCTACTAGAAATTTGAGTTCTATGAGACCTCTCTATTCTGAAAAATAGTCACCAGAGGTGGCCTAAGGCTTGTCACCACAGAAATATAAAGGTCACTCGTAGGAGAAGAGAGAGAGCGTTAAGGGCATTCATGGATGGTGAATCAAGGGTAGCTTAAATACCATTCGTCAACTGTATATGGCTAATTGATTCCTTTTTATACACTCATAGGTGCAAGACTAAAGGTTGAAACTTTGGTCTATCCCCTTGGTACCCTGTATTGTTAAGTAGGGCCTAGTTCAGTGAGTATCCAATTCGTAGGACAAGGTTATGTAATATATAAAGCTTATGAACATACAATACATGATTGAAGTGTGTGAAAGGAGGATTATTCTTCCAATTTCTAAATGTGAGTGTGAATAAATCACAAAGAAAATGATTTACAATTTTCATCAAATTATCTTTATGAACTTAGTTCTAAGTTATACATTTTATGAAAGGCAAACCCATACTAGGAGATGTCCTTAGTAGAGTTGCCAAGCCAAACTGTAGGGTTTTTTAGGACCCATGCAAGTTTGAAAGGTTTTATTATTATTATTATTATTATTATTATTATTATTATTATTATTATTATTATTATTATTATTATTATTAACCCCAAGCCAAACTGTAGGGTTTTTTAGGATCCATGCAAGTTTGAAAAGTTTTATTATTATTATTATTATTATTATTATTATTTATCCTAGGTTAGCATTAGTTATTTTATATTGATAAAAATGGCTTATGAAATTCATGTGTTTCTTTTATTTTGAATTAACTTTTAAATTTTTTAGAAGAGAGAGACATAGGATTCGCTTGATCTTTTATAGTAATTTTATTTAAGTTTATGTTCTAGATTCATACGCACCCAAGTAGTTTATGGAAAGAAGTCATTAATTGAGATAATGAGGGCCCCAAATGAGTCCATTAAACTAGAGATCTAATCTGGATATCTCCAAGAATTAATGTGGTAAGGAGTGAAAGCAAACCAAATCCCTTTGTTCTTCTAGGTTAAAATACTAGTTAGTTTGAATTTACCTTTTCAGTATAAAGATATCTTAGAGTAAGTGCATAAAAGTAAGAAACAAAATCAAAGTAAGTCATTCAAAGAGAGAGAACACACACATTTACATCATCATAGTGAACATCAAAGGAAACATCGATCATCTTGGACAAGTGATGCATCAAGATAAGGATCAGAAGCATACCTTTATGGAAATTAGGAACATTTCATGAATTCTAATGCATAATGCATGGATTACATATTACATTCTAAGAAACATGTGAAGTATGAAAGAAACTAAATATATGATTCTATGAGTAAACATGAGAATGAAGAGTGAAAAGAGGCTTCAAGGGCTAGAATCATGAAAATAAGAATGAGAATAATGACATAAAGTGGAAACATACTCTAGGCCAATACATGAAGTGAGCATGGATCAAACAATTAAATTGTTTCATGAATTAGACATGGAATGGCTCGTCTAATGAAAACATGAACAAGAGATGCTTAAAAATATAAAAGTGCCTTGATAGAGACTAACTAATGCACCTAGTCTTAAATGCATAGAACTAATGAAGAAATCAAAATAAACTAATACTAGAATTGGGAACTAAATAAAACATGACAATTGAACCATAAGAAGAAATTAAAGGAAATTTTAACATGCAAGAAAATTGAAATATGCAAGGGAGAGAGAGAGAGAGAGAGAGAGAGAGAGAGAGAGAGAGAGAGAGAGAGAGAGAGAGAGAGAGAGATTCTTAGTTTTTGTTCTAAAAAGAAAATGTCTCTTCAAGTGTGATGGAAACAAATTCTTTTCAATTTTCAAAGAAAAAAAAAGAGGATAGAAAACTTGTAAAAGTTAAATTGTCTTCTAATTTGACAAAAATATCATTACATACATCATGCTAGACTTTTCCTCTTAGAAGTGCTTGAATCTTAGAGTATCTCCTTCAAAGAAAAGACCATGGAAAAGTATCTTTTTTTGGGGCTTCATTATTAGAAAATGTAAAATGATAAATTAAGAAAAGCTGTATGAAGTTCTAAGAGATCTATTTAGGAATCTAAGATTCTCTATCCTTGAACTTCAACTTTTGTGAAAACAAACCCACTTAACTAGAACCCTAAAAACACCAATTTTTCCATGCTAATACTTGGGGTTTCAACCTAGGGTTAAAGAAAGAAAGTGTGAACAATGCAACAAAGAAAACAGAAATTGAAGAAACTAGTTTATTGGAAACTAACTTTCTCTTCTATGGTTTAGAATGCCTCTTTCTCATTGGAGGAGGATTAGACATTTTACTAATCAATTAAACTTTGAAGGAAAGAGAGCAAGCTTATGCCCAACTTAGAAAATAAATGAGAATTGCATTAGAAAATTCTTTTAGAAATTCTATTAAAGGAGGATTCTAATTAGAGATCATACTGCACTCTCTAAACGCAATAAATAAATTAAAAGGGAAGTAAATAGGGGTTTATTCTTCTAGAAGTGAGAATTGGATTTCTAAGGATATAGATTCTACCATCTCTTCTAGAATTTGATTCTTGTATCTAATATAGTTTAGCTATTAAGATTCTTGCTTTTAAAAAACTTTTAGATATTTTACTAGAGTTTTCCCAAAATTATAACCCTAATCCTAAACCTACGTGCATGAAGAAACTTAAAACTATCTAAGAAAGAAAGAGAATAAGGGAATGAATGGAAAAATGGAAATGAGTTCTTCTTAGACTTTTCATTGATGAAAATGAGGTATGGCACGTATTTAAAGAAATTTGGGCAGGTATAAGCAATAATTCCAAGCACAAGCAAGGACAAGTCAAAAACATGATTGTTTAGGGTTTTGTCGCTCTGGATTCACAATTGTGTAGTCTTGAGGGCCTAGACTTTATGATTTGAAGTGGCCTTGCAAAAACTATTAGGCAAGAGCTTTTAACTTTATAATTCTAAACTTTTTAACATATTTAGTTTATAATCTTGAAGTCCAACTGCCCTATTTGAAAAAACATCCGAAAGAAGGCAATTGATGTACCATATTTGGCATGAAATGAAGGATTGAGATCATTTTTGGGCGACACCTTTATGATTGTAAAGTGCCACTTTACAACTATAAAGTGGGACTTTACAATTGTGAAGTCCAAAGATGGATTTTTTTTGGTTATTTTAGTGTGTGTTTTGGTAGTTCTTGGGCCATTTTGAATCTATTCTGAGATATACTTTTGTAAATCATGCGACATCCATTCATGGTGTGAACAAAGTGTACGTCCTCAAAATATCATTAAAATGATCCAAAATTTGATTGTCCATGATCATATGCCCTGATGAGAAGTCTCATTGCTCCGATTCTTCCACTAGAGCATCATCAAATCCCTAAAAAACACTGAAGACTTCTTTGATTTGTGTTTACCTCACAAAAAACCTCAAATTCTATTTGCAAAAATGTCTCAACTTTGTCCAAATCTTATGGTTATGAAGGAGTCTCTCTGGAGCCCTTTCAGAACTTCTCTTTTTTCTTTTTCTTTTTTTATTATCGAATATTGCATATGAATCACTACTCTTGGAGAATTAAAAACAATAGGTGTAGGGTAAGACTTAGAAGGGGAGCCTTAGTACAATAGTAAAAGTTGTCGTTATTTGACCTTGAGGTTATGGGTTCAAGGCATGAAAACAACCTCTCGTAAAATGCAAGATAAAGCTATGTACTTTAGGCCTTTGTGGTTCACCCCTTTCCCGAAGCTCCGCATAGGCAGGAGTTTGTGCACCATAACTGCCCTTTTGAGGTCTAGGGTAAGACTTCAGGGTCTATACATATGATTTCTGATTTCGGCAATCAACAAGTCAATACTCAATGTGGAATAAACTAAGGAGAAATTCACCATCGCCCGCTTTGTTGACAAACACCATGCCAGGGTCCACACGTGCCATATCAGGCTGATCGGATCCGTTAATTTGAAAGGTAATCGTGATCTTGATACTTGGTCTCCAACTCTCTCTCTATAATTTTGCTGGCAGAATCTGGACCGTTGATTTTTCTGAAGTGATATCAATTTGGTTGGATGAGCACAAAAGAAAGAAATTCCTCTCTCCAGACAAGATTTCCTCCTCTCTCTCTCTCTCTCTCTCTCTCTCTCTCTCTCTCTCTCTCTCTCTTACTCATGGAAGGACGTCAGCAAACCCAAGCAAACGAAGATGACAACATCGGAAACGTCAGCTAAAGACTTCAGCAGCTAACGACAGGTAATAATAATAATAATGATCTGGAAAAAGTAAAAAATGAACGAGTCTTCGTGGACATCATCTTTTCTTTTTATTTTTTTTCTTTATCTCTCTCTCGTGAAAAAGCCTGGAAATTCAACACCGGTGGAAACCTGGATTGCAATTCTGCCTCTTTCCTGCGCATTCTGACTTTTATTGCCGGATTTAGGACGCTAATACGGAATTTGAAGCAAATCCCTGTCAATTTACTGAATTTCTGTTTTTTTTTTTTTGCTTAATTTTGGGGAATGCGAAGAAAAGAGCAATTTTTTCTGCAATTCCGGGTTGGTTTGGTGTCGATCGTTGAACAATTGGCTGGATCTGAAGGAATTCGTGCAAAATCCCGGATTTTTTTGAGTTAATTTTGAGTGGAGTGACAAGTTCAGTCGGTCGGTCGATCGTCTCATTCAAAATCTTGTCATGTCACGGTGACTTTCCAAGGACATTACGAAGGTTCTGACTACGTTCCGCTTGTTAGCAAGAGGAAACATTGGGTCCGGTTTGGCTTGTTTCTCCTGAATTTGGGTGTCAGTTGACTTTGAATTGAAGCGATAGCAAGATCAAATGCTTTTCCGATGGAAATGCAAGAAAATGTGTGGAACAACTGATGATCTTGCTTGGAATTTGTATGTGGTGGCTCGGATTTCTGACACGCTAGCTGTTTCATGTAAATCTAGCATGCAATTGTAATTCCAGCAAAAATTTTCAAGGATTTGACGTTTTGGAATTCCGGTACTGTCCGAAGACTTGTCTCGTGCAAGAAGGTCCTTATTCTGCTGATATTTTTCAGCTTAGACGTTATTCGTTTGAATTTTGGTATGGTAGAAGTTTACGTAGTTTCCTCCTTGACTTGCCTTTCTTCAGTTGCATTCCTGAGTAGATTCAGATGTTCTGCTTTGAACTCCTACCGTTTTATGTTTATCTTGATCCTTAGGCAGATGTGGATGAGAATTTTAACCTCAGATTAAGCTTAGGTTTCCGTTCCTTTCTGTATCTGTTTATACAGGTCCTCCAATATCTATGTGGTGTTGAAACTTGATAGCTCTTCATTGGTTCGAATTTCTTGCTTCTTTCACATTTTCTTCATAAACTAGGAAACAGTTCATAGAATTGAATTGTTCGTTCCAGTCATGTAAGTTTTTATGGGTACGAAGTATGGGAAAGCCCTCTGTGCATCTGTTTCAGATTGAATAGACAGGGAAATCGTTTTGAGTTAGCTTCCTATGTTCTCTCAGAAGAATTAAGTTGTCGTCTTTATTGCTGCTTTCCTTGATTGGATTTGGTAGAGGAAGCAATCTAGCTTCTGATTTTGTGTCTAAGCACCATTATGTCAGCTCGGTAGAGTCAAGTGGTTCCCTGGCCAAATCAGAGGCGAGTAGATGCTGATGTGAACCATGGAAAATTTACTGGAACCATCATCCTCTTTGAGTTTTACATCGACTTCCAATCTATCAAATGGTGGCAGTAGCTGTAACATATCCCCAACTAGTGGTCCTGAACAAGGAACCAGTCTGGAAATAGTCAGTTTAGGCAGGCTCAGTTCTAATCTGGAAAGACTGTTGCTTGATACCGAGTTTGATTGTACTGATGCAGAGATTATTGTAGAAGGCATCCCTATTGGTGTTCATCGCTGTATTTTGGCTGCACGAAGCAGTTTCTTCCATGAGCTTTTTGCACAAGGGAAGGGGTCTTCCCGACCCGAAAAGAAACCAAAATATAATATAACTGACTTGGTGCCTCATGGTAGGGTTGGACTTGAAGCCTTCATGATTTTCTTGAGTTACTTGTACACCGGTAAACTGAAGCCATCTCCGCCAGAGGTTTCGACTTGTGTTGATAATGCTTGTGTACACAGCGCATGCCGACCTGCTGTTAATTTTGCAGTGGAATTGATGTACGCTTCTTCTGTTTTTCAAATATGGGAGCTGCTTTCGCTTTTTCAGGTTAGTTGTGTCCTAGAAATTTTAATTAGTACGACTAGCAGATTCACTTGCTTGGAGCAGCGTTTCATGTAGATTGTTATTGTGTATCTGCTCACACTGAGAACGATAAGAAACCAAAGTAAATTGTGCAGAAAAAATGGGAAAACATCATAAGGTATTGTATGAAATGTTGCCACCTGAATGCATATAGATTACCATATGTTATTGTTGCAAATTTATAGGGTTTATGCATATAGCCTCTAAACAAAAAAATCTATCTGCATTTGTTTGTGACTTTACCTGTGCCTAAAGGCTTGTGAGAGTTATAACTTAGTGTCAAAAGTTAAGAGTACCTTTGGTAAAGCAGATGCCTGCTAGTGTGCTGGAATGCATTCTGTCTTCTAGCATCGGCTAGAAAGCCTTCTAAGCCCCATGGGTTGGTTTGTGGATTGAGAGCTCTGAAAGGATTGTCAGGTGTGGAGCATTCATGTGTATTCTATCCGTTTGATGGAGTGGATTGCTCACGTAGTTCACACATTCACATATGAATGCTTTTGAGATGATGAGAGGTGCAACCTTATGCATTAGTATTGAGTTACAATCTATATAAACTTTATATTTCATTTTATTTTATTTCTAAAAGGTGAATCTACTTACAATGTTGTTCATGACCATGCTTTAGTTGAAGTAGATGCTTTAAGCTCATTTGTTGGCTAAAGATACAATTTGATATTACAGGGTACCTCTTCTAAACTAAGTTAATAATCTCTTCCTTTTGCTTCTTGACCCCATTGGTATCAAGAAACCCTCAAAGCCATCAAACTGTTTTCTGATACTCTCTGCAATATATTTCATTTCTTTTTCAATGTCCTTTTCTTGCAGTTTCTCATCAGTGGGTTTCAAAGAAATCTCAGTACTGTAGCATGGTGGCGGGTTATATTTGTTTTCCCTACAACTGCTTCATTTCACATATTTGAAGGGCCCTGAGCAGAGATTTTTTCTGGGAATTTGTAGTAAGATAATAATTAAGATTAAAAATTAGGGTGCTATCTATGATGTTGTTTCCACACATTGTTATAGGACTTGGGGGTTGTCAAGGTTTGCTTTTGGCAGTTTCTTTCCTTTTTGTTTGTGGCACTAACAGCCTTGCAGGGTTCACACGGCATGTACATGGTAAAAGATGCAAGTTCAATAAGTTTATTAGCCAAAAGCAGGTTCCTCTGATTTTTCATTTGGCAACTTGTTGGTAAGTGAGGATCCAATCTTGTAGATCTCTAGCATGAAAGCATCTCTTGTATTCAACTTCAAAGGCATGAATACTCCTAGACTTTTCAGTCTGTTTTATAATTATGCATATTGGCTTTAGATGACACTGCTGTACTATGTAGTGTGTTTCTCAGTTTTTCCTGTTGCTCTTTGTGTTGGATTTATCGGTACATATATACTCAGAAAATATGAGTTCTGGCAACTTAAAACCAGATTTGACCAAACATGATGCTGCTTATCAGAATTGGAGAATAAGTCTTCTAGAACAATGCATTCAACATGATTTACTAGCAAATATCTTACATATCTATGGTTCCTAGAACTTGAAAGCCAATCATGTAGATATTTTCATTTCCTAACTTTTGAAACTGTACATTTTGCTGTATCTGTTTCCCAGGTTTTAGTCTACTCTCTCTATTTTGCCTGGAATTGTGTTTACAAGCCATGAGGTTGGCTACTTTAGTTCTGGAAACTCAAGTTAAATAAAATGTAATTCTGACAAAGTCTATGTCATGCAGTGTCGCCTTCTGAATTTTGTAGAGAAGGCTCTTGTGGATGATGTAATTCCAATTGTTCAGGTTGCCTTCGATTGCCAATTGAATCAGCTTCTCACTCATTGCATTCAAAGAGTAGCACGGTCTGATCTTGACAACATCTCTCTAGAGAAAGGACTCCCACATGAAGTTGCTGAAGAAATCAAATTAACTCGAATCCAATCTCAACCAGATGAACCTGAGGAATTGATAGCCGACCCACTGCATGAAAAAAGACTCAGGAGAATCTATAAGGCACTAGATTCAGATGATGTGGAACTTGTGAAACTGCTACTAAGCGAATCTAATATCACCTTGGATGATGCCAATGCTCTTCACTATGCTGCTGCCTACTGTGATTCCAAGGTTGTGGCTGATGTGCTGGAGCTGGAGTTGGCCAATGTCAACCTCAGGAATTCCAGAGGTTACACGGTGCTACATGTGGCTGCCATGTGTAGGGAGCCAGCAGTAATTGTCTCACTACTCACTAAAGGTGCTTGTGCATCAGAGCTGACAGCAGATGGTCAAAGTGCCGTGAAGATCTGTCGGAGACTTACAAGGGCAAAGGATTACCATGCTAAGACAGAGCAAGGAAAGGAGTCAAACAAAGACCGTATATGCATAGACATTCTTGAGAGAGAAATGCGAAGGAACCCCATGGCTGGGGACGAGTCTGTCTCATTGTTGGTCATGGCTGATGATTTGCACATGAAGCTGCTATACCTGGAAAACAGAGGTAAGTTTGTGGTTCCTTTTCCATGAGCAGTCTCAGGCTTCTCTGCATCCTTGATTATGAATCAGAGTGTGTTTTTGCCTCCATTTTCTTTTAATAATTGTTAAATATGTGATAAGAACAAAATATCTCCTTTAGAACTCCTGTACTTTTTCTTCACTGTAAATTACTCCCAAGCTGGTTGCAGTAGATGAAATCTTGTGTTCATTTTACAATATTTGTTCTTTTAGAAAACTAAAAGCATTCATCTAGTATGTATATATACATGTATATCACAAATATACCTATGTAGGTGATATAGGCATGAATATCTTATATTCACATCTGTAGTGGTATATGGGGCATCACATGTTCCACGATACAAGCCATTCATCAGTGAGGCTCTAGATTAATGCATGAGTAACATGCCACAAGATCTCTTGAGGTGGAAGAAGCGAACCTTCAAACTGTGGGATCTTGTAAAGTTCCTTCTGATTTTTTTACTCGCCATATTTGAAACCACGGCTCCAAGGGCTAGACATCATACAGGAAGCTTTTTGTAGCTCTATCAAATCGTCATGGCGCTTGCAAATGGATTGTTAGAGAATTGAGCAAGTAGTTTCCACCTCCCTCTTTCTATATTAACCTAAGAAAGTAGGGCCTGCATAATGTGCATGTATTCATTTTAAGAGATACAGTCAAGCATCTGATCCCCCACTTCTAGGTGGGGGTTCGTGCAGTATTCATCCTGATGCCTTTTGTATGCTTGAATTTTATCAGTGTTCCTTGTGATGAGTGCTGCATAAGCCCTTCTAAAGGAATGAGGAATGCACATGTGCAGCATTATGCACTGGCCATGATGGAAACCTAGCTCCTCTTAGTATATATTTTTCTAGTTGTCCATGATCTATCTTGTCCTTGAGGTTTCTTTAATCTTTTACTCATAAACTTTCAGAAAAGTCTTGAGCAATTGAGTTCCACCTACTGATGGAATGGCCTGAGATGCAGCTTAGAATGTTCCCATTTTGTATTGGTACTCTTAAATGTGGAGAGATTCTAACAGCTATTATTTTCATGTCAGTGGCATTTGCAAGGTTGCTCTTCCCTGCTGAAGCTAAGCTGGCCATGAAAATTGCACATGCAGAAGCAACATCTGAATTTGCTGGTTTTGCTGCAGCAAAGAGTGCATGTGAGAATTTGAGGGAGGTTGATCTAAATGAGACACCTAGCGTGCAACACAAAAGGCTAAGATGCAGAATGGATGCCCTGATTAAGACAGGTGAGCTGATATACTGTTGGGCATATTTCTTCTTGACATTAGTGTTTGATATTGTCAGAATCTGGATAAATTTTCCTGGGTATTATAAAAGAAAAAATATAAAAGGGCAGCCCCGGTGCACGAAGCTCCCGCCTATGCGGGGTCTGGGGAAGGGGCGGATCACAAGGGCCTAAAGTACAAAGCCTTACCTTGCATTTTGCAAGTGGCTGTTTCCATGCCTTGAACCCGTGACCTCAAGGTCACACGATGACAACTTTTACCATTGCGCCAAGGCTCCCCTTCTGATATTTATGCTTATTGGTCCTGATATTTAATACCAAATATTGGTCATGTTGGACATTTCCTTCAACATTCCAATCTATACTGAACAAATAGAACTGGTCAGTTCTATTCCAACAATATCACAGCTGTTTGTTTCTGTATTGGTTGGAGATTAAGTCTCAAACCCAATGTCGTTGGTGATCCTGTGTCTGTAAACTAAAACTCTGGAGGAAAAAAACTCAAGGGGAAATCCTGTTCATAAACTCTACCTTCAAGAACCTCTTTTACAAACTATCTTTCTAAGCAAATGATGCAGGCAGTAATTGACAAATACGTTTGCTAGTAAGGAGTTGTCTTTATTATTGCAGTGGAGTTGGGTAGGCGCTATTTTCCCCAATGCTCACTGGTGCTAGATAAATTCCTTGAAGACGATCTACCTGATTTGTTCTACCTCCAGAAGGGCACTGAGAACGAGCAAAATATCAAACACTTGCGTTTTTGTGAGCTGAAACAGGAAGTTCAGAAGGCCTTCAGCAAGGACAAAGCCAACCGATCGGGACTGTCATCATCATCAGCATCTTCATCTTCATTTTTGTTGCAGGAGGGTGTAAAATATAAGGTCACTAGGAGGTAAAGACGTAGTGGTAATAAACAGATCTATAATGTAAGTAAGAAACACAGTTGTTGGTGGAAAACTTTGCAGATTACTATTCTCTCTGAAATGAAGAGATGTCTTCTCAGGATGTAGAACACGGAATTGATTTTGCAACTCCAGTGTAAAGTTTCTTTTCTTGATCCAATTGCATAAATATTGACCATAAGTGTGTTTGTACACTTCTTACAGTAAGCTTATATTTTTCAAGAATTGATAAGCCTATATTGTATTAAGTTAACACTTAGAGCTATATCCTTTTCGAGCCAGTTTGATTATGATTAGAGTTGATGAGGGTAGGGATGCTCCAATCTGGTCTGTTACATTATCATGATCAGGTACACCAAATCATTCATCAAAGTAAGAGAAGAAATTCTGACTTGATAATAAATTTTCCGTTGTTGCTAATCTATATAACCTCATTTGATTTATCACCACAAAGTGGCGATTCTCTTTTTCATGCTACATGGGTCAGCAAAGAGGATCATGGCTTTGGGTACATCCTTAATGTCTTCCAACAGAAACTGTATGTTGGACTCCAATTCCACGATGTCTGAAAGCAGTAAAATCTGCCTGTGGATAATAACAAGATTCGTCCATGGTTTCTTTGGGTACCTGATGTTGTGCCTACCAGTAGCACTCATCTACATAGGACCATAAAAAAGGGCAGCCGACTGCATGAAGCTCCCACTCATGCAGGGTCCAGGGAAAGGACAAACCACAGAGGGTTTATAGTACACAGACTTGCCTTGCCTTCTGCAAAAGGCTGTTCACAACAACACAACCACTGTGTGTTGCCAAGGCTCTCCTTGTATGTAGATGTGGAAATTAACAAATATTTGTAACACACCAGGAGAAGGAATAAAAAAAGAAGAAGAGAAAAAGAAAGTGACACACTCTTGTAGTAACTGGAACAGCTTCTGGCGGCTAATTATAAGATCAGAAAAACCAATAGAGCAGGTATTCCACTCTGAAGGAAATATGCATATTATCTTCCTTTGTGGAACAAGATGCATGACTTTTTCCCTAGCTTTAGCTTTATTCTGTAATACTTTGTTGGTTCGTATTCCATGCATTTGAAATGTTGTTTACGTGTAATGCACAAGCTCCATTCTAGATTCCACTTGCTAATTGGTTTGAACAGGAAATTCAAGATCAGCAGCAGAAGTTGCAACTTGACCGTGACTGAAGAAATTTTGCACGAAATCCTACACAGAAGGTCAACAGCTATAACAGATTTCTGGGTTAAATTATCTAGCTTATTCAATGCAATCCAAATTTTCTATGCAAATGATATTATTTTTTTTTCTTGCTTAGAAAGAGTCACGCTGGTGTAAAGCCTGACAGAACCCAACAACAGTAAAGTGCCTTAACTTTTGCACAGTGGCTTACATACCATTGATCCAAGCTGTTTATCTAATACAACTGACTTTGGATATCTCATGGCTCAAAATTCACTCCAAAAGAATGGCATTAGCATCTAATAAGTTGTGTTTAGTTCATTGAATACAAACCATTACTTCTCGAAAGCCTCTGACAGTCTGTATCTGATAAGACAATGGGTTAAGGTCTTGATGATGATGATGAGATATCCAAAGACATTTGTGTTAGATGAACGGCTTGGATCAATGATATATGGGGGCCATCATGAAAAAGTGAGGGTGCCTCAAGAGTTGTTGGGGTGTTGTCATGCTTTATACCTGGATTCTTCCTTTGGAAAACCATGTAAATGGTTTACTACCAAGTTGGATGGGAGATTTCAGGGTTTGCGTGCCTCAGTCACCAGATAAAAATACAGTAGAATCCCCTTAAATTAATATCCTTGGGCTCCAAAATCTTTTATTAATTTAGTAGGATTTTATTTATTGACTAATCACTTTTTCTCTTCCTCCCAGCATCATCATCATGATCATTGTCTTCATTATCATAATTGTTTATCACATTGTTTAATAATGAAGATTCATGTGATAAAACGGGGGTTCAAGAGGACAAAACATAAGTCTGTTGCATTTCCTCATTACAGTAGTGCCAGTAGCATCTTGGAGATTTCTGCAATGCTCTGGTAGCTAAGTAATCTGTGGCTTCATTTTCGTCCCTGTAAATAAGGAGCAACCCCTTCCTCAGCTTTTCCACCATGTCTGCACTTCTCCAGTTGAGTCACATTCCATCTGTTGGTTTGTTGCTAATAACAATCCCCATGTATCCGGCGTCCATCAAATCCCAAATTAGATGCTAGAATCAGTCCAAAACAAAGGCTCTGTTTGTTGTAAAACCGAGATAAGAACCAAATCCTGCTGAGAATTCTCCATTCTAGTTCCTAAAACCGCCATCAGCTCCAGCATGCTGTAGATTCCTAAAGCAGAGCCATCAATATATAGTTGAAAACAATCCTGAGCTGGCGTGAACCAATATACTAACAGATAGTTAGACTTCACTTGGGCCAAGTTAATATGGTGCCAAACTCTTGAGAAGAGAGAGCTGATCCAAGCATAGAAAGGGGTGTTATTTAGTGTGTTGGCATATTCTATCACCTAGCTTTCTGCCTACCCATAGTTGGTCTCCAGTCAGACCAGACCATTGTCTCAAAACTCAAAAACTTTGACTTGAAAGTGTGGTGACTTGAATTAATTTTCAGCCAACTCGGCTGTGACTTGAAAGAACTGAAGGAAGATTTTGAATAAAAAATTTCACATTTTGTACAATAGTTTGAAATTTTCATTGTTCCACAACATGTTCATTAGGCCAATAGGTTAAGCATTTCTTTACTGTTTAGGTGGTCAGCTGGTCAAATCTCACACCCAGCAGGAGTTTTTGCTCTTGAGTGGAGTTAACTCAATTTGCTATCGAGTTGAGTGAACTTAGATAAGTTTTTGAGTTTTTGAGTCGACTCCTTAGTTTTTAAACTGTGAGTCAGACCGACCACCTGCAATAACCTTGTTCCTCTCATGCCAAATAGTGTTAAGTATTATGCCATTAGACACATTTTAAATTGAAAGCCTGAATTTCCTTCTGCCATTAGATAGCTAATGGAAAATGGCTTCATGAAGAGATAAAAAAAAAAAAAAAAAGGACAGCCCCGGTGCACGAAGCTCCCGCCTATGCGGGGTCCGGGGAAGGGGCGGGCCACAATGGCCTAATAAATAAAATTGTAGCAGACATGTTGATGGTCGCTTCCTAAGCCTGTAAAGGCCTGATGCCATGAACACTCAACAAATAATTGGAATTCAGTGGCCACCTTCCAGATCATGAACTCTATCCTGGGTTCCAAATTGATGGTGAAGACCAAATCCTAGACTGCAGAATAAATTGAAAGCTGATTTAATAGAGAAATAGCCATTGCTAGAGGGAGACCAGACCAGGCTATCATCCTTGTCAAGAAATATTAGAATATTCTAAATTTCCAACTTAGGGAGGTTCCACTGCTTGTCAGTAATGATATAAGAAACTTTGTGAGCATGGTTACAACACCTCAAATGGGCAATTGGCATGAGATCTCTCTAAGCTACAAATTCAGAACATTGTTGAGCCATAAAAATGTTTAATCACCTCTATCAATGACCCGTCTAAGGCCCAAGCATAGCTTGTCTCTATAGTTCAATATCAGATCAAATAAAACAGTATTTCTATTTTTCTTCAATTGGAAGAGAGTTTTTCCTATCAGATACTTGGCATTTACTAGGCAAGCTACAAGGACTCAGAGTTGGTAAGGATCCCTTAGCTGCAAAACCCCATGCAACTTTCTCCACAAAACTCCATCCCAGCTAACCCAGTGCCTTATCTTCCTTCCTTTTCCAAATTAGATTTCCAAAGAATGGGAGCCTTGGTGCAACAGTAGAGTTGTCGTCTGTGTAACTTTGAGGTTACAGGTTTGCATCGTAGAAATAGCCTCTTATAAAAATGCAAGATAAAGTTACGTACTATAGACTCTTGCGGTCCACCCCTTCCCCGAACCTGTATAAGCAAAAGCTTCATACACCAGGCTGCCCCTTTATTTCCAAAATAAAGATGACTGATCTAGATCATTGGATATCTAGGCCCGGCTTGCACTTTCAGCTGCCATTTTGAACGTTACAGTCTATTCGGTCCACCACCATCTACAGACTCTACAAATGCTGTACAATGTATATAATAAACACTATAATTGAAAGCATGGCACCTCCTGTTGTCTCCATATCTTCAAGCGTATCAGAAGCAAAATTGAAAGCCAATGCTGGAGGGCACCTACCTAGAAAAGGCAGTAACTGATGTAGAGCCATTACTAGTTTGGGGTACATCATTGATGGTGCGGACCTCTTAATGAAGAAAGGGATGGTTGCTGAGAAATATCAACAACATTGCCAAGGGATTTACAAGGGATTCAACGTATCTGTTATATAATTGCATGTTAATTGCTACACATAATAAGTTTCTACTGTGTTGCAGTAGGTAATGGCATATTAGTTGGATTAGGACCTATTTGCGAGATATGCAATATGGATTTAGAAACTTATCAGGGTTCGATTAAAGACCCATACATTGATTTATGAATCGATCAACTCCGGAAGTTAAATTAAGAAAGCTACTTGATCTCTCCATTAAATGTTGCACCGGATTTGGTTGATATTGGAGGCGTATACGGGGCAGCCTGGTCTACGAAGCTCCTATGTATGCAGGGTCTCGGAAAGGGGCAGACCAGGGTGTATAGTAAATAGTCTTACCTTGCATTTTTGCAAGAGGTCTGGAAATTACAGGGGAACAACTCTACTGCTATGCCGAGGCTCTCCTTTTAGAAATAAAAATCTTGAAGCTGAGGGAGAAAGAGAGAAATGTGAACCATCACTGATTAGTATCCACTTGTTTGCCTCTTCGCTAGTCAAGCAGAATTTTGGGTTATATTTGTAAGTTTAAAGCTCTCTTGTGCTCTCTGAGATCACAATAGATGTTCAAATTTGAATGAAATCAGAAGTTTATATGTCAAGGAATATGATGGGCTACCCTACGAATTGTCACATTCATGTCCCTTAAAAGACTTGGATTTCGTTAGATCATGGAGGACTCTTTTTTCCAGTAAAAAGTCCTCATTTCTAACTAAAAAAGGGCAGCCCCGTGCACGAAGCTCCCGCCTATGCAGGGTCTAGAGAAGGTGCGGACCACACAGGCTACAAAGCGAAATCACAATACATTCTATAAAAGATGGGGGAGGGGCAGGCGGGAACAAGTGTACTTTGATTCTATGTAAATTGGTAAAATCATGGTGATACTGCATGGTCTCTTAGAAAAAATAAAAACAAATCGTCCGTTTATCTTTATCCTCACACTTGCATTGCTTCTTTATGTTTTGCTTGTTGTCCCATCGTCCATAGATGTTTAGGGTTCCTATATGGTGGATGCCCATAATATGCCTCGCTAAATAGAAGCGGGCGTGTTAGTCTCCTTCTCTAATTTTTGAGTGATCCATTTTGTTCATCGGATTTGCTCTCTCTTAAGTTGAGAGTGGCAAACTGTTACCCAACTGGTACTCCTAAGGTGAGCCTTAAATCTATGTTCCTTAATTAAGTACTATCACACTTCAAGGTAAGGACCTGTCTTAGAGGCATCGGTTGTGTGAGATTTTGCTACTAGTCGACCATGGCCTTCTTTTCATAAGAATAGAACTTCCTCTCTTCGGAATACAAATAAGATTAGAGAGGCCATCACTAGGGCAAACAATGAAATAGCTTTGGTTAGAGCAAAACCCAAAATGGTATAACCAAATGATTGTTTAGATTTCGCCCCAGAAAATAAATCGAATAACGAAAGACATTTCAAATACCAACAGCAGCTCACATTAGAGCAAAGCCCAAAATTGTCACTTTCTATTTGTCTCTCTGTCCA
The DNA here is from genome assembly GCA_035236585.1 of Warburgia ugandensis. Taxonomy (NCBI): domain Eukaryota; kingdom Viridiplantae; phylum Streptophyta; class Magnoliopsida; order Canellales; family Canellaceae; genus Warburgia; species Warburgia ugandensis. The sequence continues at coordinate 61,813,977 of CP141136.1, read as the reverse complement.
CTTCATGCAAAGAAGCAAGGAACTGTGGCACAGCACAAGTACAATAAATTAAAACAAAAGGTTTGATACGTAGGGTGGCCAATTGGATGTTGCCAGGCAAGACAAAGAAGCATACTTTGTCCAATAGGGGAAGGAAGAACAAGACAGTGCAAAGGATAGTCTGATCTCTCTCCCTTGCCCATGGTCCTGTGAGAATGAATCTGTTCAATTTATTGTGTACTGGGTCCATGAGTCATTGTCAATCCTTTTCGATTAAGAATATTTATTCAGGGGCCCACTCTATCATCTTCCTGGAGTCATCTAGACCACAAAAAGATATTCATTTGATGGTGCATTAACCCTATCAGAAAATGACAAAATGTTGCTTGGACTAATTAGGTGGTAAACATTCAACGGTAAAAGTTGTCGTCACGTGACTTTGAGGTCACGGGTTCAAGGCATGAAATTAGCCTCTTACAAAATGCAAGTTAAGGCTACCTACTATAGGCCCTTGTGGTCCACCCTTTCCCCAGACCCCGCATAGACGGAAGCTTCGTGCACCGGGAATTGCCCCTTTTTAGGTGGTAAACATTCAACCACACTAAATCAATCATTTTCATATTGAGAGACATCAACTATTTTCTATTGACTTAATGCCTCATTTGATGCTTTAAACAGAATCGTGGCAAACACAAAGAGCTTTGAAAACAGCAGCCCAACAGCCCAAGATGATGGTTGTAGAGTTCAGTTAAACTTGCACACCATCAATAGTAAGCACATGGCTTTGTTCCCATGCTAAACAGATAATTAATCGGCATGCTACAGTTCACCAAGAAGCAATGGTTCTCATTTTCCTATCAATATTCTAAATAGAGATTATTGGATGAAGGGCCACGGAATATCCAATTAAGACAAAATCAGAGTTTTTGTATTGAACTCATTATTATGCCCACATGGCACATGTGAGTCCCAACTTCTTCTTTGCCGGGAGCACTTTTTTTTGAAAAGGATGGTGGTGGCATGGCCTATTTTTTCGAATGCCTAGATCGGATAAAAGAAAGATCTTGTTGTTTTTTTAACAATTTCTATTCTCTAGTAGGATCTCTCCGTAGGATTCGAACCTGGATGAAATTTTGACCATCTGTTAGAAAAAAAAGAACGAGATTTTCAAGAAATTCTTCAATTTCTTCCAGAAGTAGATGATTATTACTTTGGTCACAAGGTAGCGCCTTCCATGATACTCCACTTTCTAGTATAGGCATATTTGGATAATTATTACTATTTATCTAAAGGAAAATCCATATTTTAGAGTTGAAAAAGGACCCGGTTAGCAATTATACATTTATTTATTATTAGTTATATATATATAAATAAATATTATAAGATAACTCTTTTTTACTTGATTTCTATGATAGCTATCAATGTATCTCGGGAAACTTTTATTGTTATTTTTTAAGAAAGAATAGGTTTTCTACTGTTAAATAGAAAAATACAATAAAAAAACAATGAAAAGAAGTTTTCCAAAAACACGCATATACATTAATTTAATTAGGTGCAAGGCCATTCATGTAGGAGAACCTTGGCACAACAATAAAAGTTGTCTTCGTGTGACCTTAAGGTCACGAGTTCAAGGCATGAAACACAGCCTCTTGCAAAATGCAAGATAAGGCTGTCTACTATAGGCCCTTTAGGACCTTGTGGTCTGCCCCTTCTCCTGACCTTGCATAGGTAGATGCTTCGTGCACCAGAACTGTCCTTTTTAAAACCGTTCATCTCAATAAATATATTTTAAGTGGATTGTTTGTGTGTATTGAGCATCACGGTACATGCCATCAAAAGCATTAATACAGAATTAGAAAACTATATTAATTCATCCTCATTTCTCCAACCCACCAATTTCTAAATTGGCAAAATTTTGGGATTCTCTCCACGTTTCCGTCTTAAATTCGATCCCATATATGCCATGCAATTAGTGGCAACTCCAGGCAGGTAATTTCCTTAAAAGTTTCCATCGGTCTTTGTGTATTTCTCAAGTATATTCAAGAAAAAATATATACAGTGGACGCAATTATTTCATTTGGTAGATACAAGCCAAAGGGGGCTCATTATTTCAAATGATCCAAACCATCTACCCAACAATCTTAAATTTTTATGAACGGCAGATTAGTAGCAAGCAGCCACCCGATAGATGGTTTTGATCGTTAAACAAGACAAATCCATTTTGTAGTGCACGAAGCTCCTCCTTATATAGGGTTCAGGGAAGAGGCGGCCCACAATGGCCTAAAATAGGCAGCCTTATCTTGCATTTTTGTAAGAGGCTGATTCGATGCCTTGAACCAGTGACTTTAAGGTCACATGACAACAACTTTTACCTATATTATACATATAACCTTCAGGTCTTGACAAGAGGATTGTCAAAGTAGAGCCCACACATCATAGTTAATTAATAGTGGCCCCACATCTATTTGATCTATTCTATTAATCTGATATATAGTAGCCCAACATTCAAGACAGTTGGAGACTCTAGCATCCCAATAATGTGCTTTTCAGGTTCTAGAATTGTCCAATTTGCAGTATTTTTGTGCTGGTAGATAGTATACGCCAAGGTAGGAGAGATGATATGGACAGTCTAGATCAGCCATTTTTAGGGCCCATTATATAAAAGAAGGATAGAAATTCGAATCCAAAGCTCTCGTAAAATAATAATAATAATAATAATAATAATAATAATAATAATGTAACTTGGTGTAAAAAGTTTCTATGCACGGGGTCGGGAAGTTTGTAAAAATCTATTCCAATGTATGTACACTGTAAATTCTGTCAGAATGTATTGTACTTGCGGGTATAATTAACCGACGTATGCATGAGAAATAGGTATATATATGATTTCTCTCTCTCTCTCTCCTTTGATCGTAGCTTTTGGATTGAGGGAACGGAAATCGGGCATTTCTTTGTCTATCTTCTCTCTCTCTCTCTCTCTCTCTCTCTCTCATGGACAGGGTCGCATGCATTTCTCAGGATTCCAACCCACCAATTGACCGAAACGAATAAGCCAAGGTGATACGCTTTCCACCAATCATGTATTGCTTATTCTATTCAACTTTCAGCTGGTGGTTCGAACAAATAGCTCCAAAATCACGAATCCTGACATGGGTTGTTGTGTTTTATTCCGTATTCTTTAGTGACATTAGTTTCCTTTCCTCCCTCATCGATTCTTTTCCATTTGGGTACTCTTGGAATGTGTTATGTTGTTGATGTTGTGGGTTGGGTCTGTTTTGTTGTTTCATGCTGTGTAAAGGATTCCATAGCTTGGAGCAGATTTTTGCACTCTGAGTGTGAGTTTTTCTAGACCATTTCTGTTTTACAATGTTTTGGTTCTATTGGGTCTTTTTTTGTTCTTTTGTTTTCTTTTCTTACTTTGATTGGTTTTGTTTGGAGTGGGTGGTAAAGTCTGGGTTTTGATCTTCTGGTGTGGCCTTTTCTTATGCGAATTAGTCTGTCTGTTGGTAGGATATTTAGAGGTTCTGTTTTGGGTCTCTCCTCACGCTATCTATCTTTTTATTTATTTGGGAGGACATTGCCATCTTGTCTACGATTTATTGGACTTCCACCTATGGAAATAGAGGGATGAATCTAGTTTCTGGAACAACTTTGGTTTTTAACTGGCAGAATTTCTGCTTGGCCACTTTGTTGATTAAATTTGTCCATTGGGAGCTGTCTGCGTGTAAAGACTTTTTATGACTGATCAAGGGAAAGATTTCGATACCCATGATTTTGTTGGTGTTTAACTCTATGATATTTTGCAGCTTCTCGCATGACAAGAAATTAGAAGTTTATTTGACATTCGTATTAGTATGAGATTCTGGGATATTAGTATGCTGAAGAACATACCTGAATGTCTTTCACTAATTATGGTTACCATATGATGGTTTCTCAGCTGAGTCAGCATTCACATCTAATTTTAACTCCACATCTTACTTCTCAGGTTCCCTGAAACTCGATTGTCTCTCAATATGCATGATACCGTACAGCTAGACTACTCAATAACGCAAAGTAAATACTTGTTTTCCTTAGAAGAAGATGAAGAGAAAACCTGTCTTCTAAATCATTTCCGACTGCAATTTGGCAAAATTCTGCAAGGGATGGACTTTCTTGGGCAATGTCTACACTCTTATTGCCAGAACCTTGTAATAAGTGCTCTCATCTGGACTCTATTTTGTGCTCCAAACCATTATCCTGCATTCTATATCAATGTGGAATGAAGAATAAGTTGTTATTTTGATCGAATTACCATAAATGCGGTGATGGCCTAGGGATCTCTTGCCATCCAAGTGCCTTTTTCCTAGGGAACCTTTGCAAATAAGAGTGTAGACAGACCTGTGAGATTTTGAGAATACAATTGAGCAACTATGCGTGGAAAGAGTCTCTTGCAAAATGTAAGGTAAGGTCGCGTACTGTAGACCCTTGTAGTCTGTCTCTTCCCTGGACCCCACAAGCACGGGAGCTTCGTCTACCAGATGAGTTCTCATCATAATATACAATGTTGCTTACTGGATCTGTGGTGAAAGGTGACTTTTTCCACATGTAGTGAGTGGAGGAAGGATCCAACTAAGAGATTAGTGTTATAAAGAGATAGTATCAAGTTTTGAGTTCTCTAGAGTGAACCAATTGGTGGGTTGTGTTGGCATACATTGATGACTTCCTTTCCATATATGAAAACTATAGGGTTGTCAACAGCTGTTTATGGCTGTTGTTTGAACCAGATTCCCAATCAATGATTAATTAAGGTTAAGAAGATTATTTGGAGCTCATTCATGGTTCTTTGAAGTATTCTTTTGATAGACATCCATGCTCTTTCTCTTAGAATCCTACTCTGCTTCTATTGTCCTTCCGTGCAGAGTTTTGTTTATTTAACTGCTTGTCTTAAGAATCCTACTTCATTGGGTATACAAAATACTGCAAGTTAGTCTAGAAGAGTTCAACTTCAAATGGCTAGTTGGTTGAGAAGGATTACCCCAAAACCTCCCAGAAAATTTGTCGGAGGAGTTGCTCGACATGGACATGCTAGTATATTTGAGGATGGGTGTCTCCAACCCCGAGACATTGATGCATTTACAAAAATAGATGTCCTAGAAGCAGTTGATGACGTTTCATTCTGACATTTATTATAGGCTGTAGAGATTTTTAATTTTCTGTGGACATTCTCGAGTAGATTATATTGGTTTCTAGTGAACTTTGGCGGTGTTGTTTAATTTTTCAACTTGTTTAGTTGCGTCATTTTGAATGGCTAGAGTCTTAGAAGGTGAATAATCTTATTTGTTTTTAATATTTTTTTTCTGAAATACAAAGCAGCAAACACTTTATGTTTTTAGTTGTTCTGGAAGTCACAAAAGGTTCCTCAGGTAATAGTGAAAATCTGAGGTTGAGTTAATCTCATATATAACTCTTTTGAGGGGATTTTATATATCCTAATGTTACCCATTTTGGTGATTAAATGAAATTGAGTTGTTGGATCTTGTTGGTTGATGGGTTTTATCATATGTATCCTGTGTTTGGTTTCTTAGCTTGGTCTTCAAGTATGCCCCAACATATTATGTTTCACAAGGCGTCTTCTTTCTGCTTGAGACCAGAAACACTTTGTGATGAATGTTTCGTCAATCCATGAGGTGGTGTCTATTCTATAGACAGATCATTATCAAGCATGATCATATAGAGAAAAGAACAGTAAGAAACCATAGCAAATAGAGGCAATATTTAGACCGTTGTGGTCCTCCCCTTCCCCGGAACCGCATATGCGGGAGCTTCGTGCACCAGGGCTGCCCTTTTTATCCAATCAAATATTAATAGAGGCATCTGTAAGTAAGCACTGTGTTTGGCAATGGAGTTGACCATCTGTTGTTCTTTCATTGATGGGTCGAAGTCCCAGTGATGTGTGAACTTGAAGAAAATGATGAAACTTAAAAACTGAGAGACAAATGAATATTGAGGAAGACATCAGACTGAAAAGCCAATAGTAACTTTCCACAAGCCAGAAGAGTTGATTTTTAGAGATCTTGTCTCTTTCAGACAATGAAATTTATCTTTTTGTTGCCAAATAGTAAATCTATTAACCGTAAGTTTTGGCATAGGATATATGATACATCCAGCATAGATGTTTGCTTCCAGGTGCTGTATAACCAACCATCCCTTTTCATTAGATAAGAAGAGAGGTGGTCTCACTGATAAGAATAACCAAAAAAAATTCATACTAAGGGATAAGACAGGTTTTGGAAACTTCCCTGTAATCATGGTTAGGCATACACCTATTGTGGATTTGTGGAGATGGAGAAAGAACTGCAAGTTGAGGTATCTTTCTGGTGCTACAAAATTGTGCTAGTAGGTCATCACAAGAACGGTGGTTGGTGGAGTTGAGTGTTTGCTTGAGGAGGTCTAATTGGAAAATGCTTGGATTGGAATCGTGATGATGTTTTGTTGTGTTCAGTTTTCTTTATTTGTTGAAGCAGTTGTCATCTGCTCCCTAGATTTGTTGAACTTTGGCAAAGAATGAAGTCAAGAACTATACTATGATAATCTGATCCAAGAGCATTGTCTACAAGCATAGTGGATGTCCAGGAAGCTTTCTTGAAGTCATTCAAACACCCAAAAATTGTCAAAGTTTAACTTTTAGTTGACGTGATTTCCTGAAAATAATGTATGGAGTGCTAGAGTTAGGCGTTTTTACTATTGTTTTATTTTAAGCAGAAGTCTTTCTATTTAGTGTTGAACGTAGTTTACTTGCTTTGTAGTCTTTGATCCATCTTTTAGCAGTTTTTGTTTCTATCAAATTGTATTAGAAAGTTCCATGTCTTTAGGAGAAGTTTTAGGAAGTTGGAATTGTCTGAGATATAAAGGAGAAAAAATTTAGTTGATAAATACGTTTACTCTTTCCCACTTCTATTCTCTCTTACTTTGCTCTCACCGTTAAGATTCACACCCTTTGTGGCCTGCCCCTTGGATCCCACATGCTTGAGAGCTTCATGCATCATGGTGCTCTTTTTTTTATCAGTCACACCGTGGATCCCAGCAATTTACTGGAGGCTAAAAGCTGCCTTTCAGCAAGTCTTGAACATGCAAACCTTTTAATTGTTCGGGACCAAAATTTTTGCTGTTATAAATTCTTTGTTCTTCAAATTTGAAGCCCTTACCTGTTGTAGGTAAACTTTGTTATCACGTCTGCTCTTTGTGGCATGTGCCACTATGCAATGCTTATGTCTGACTTAAGATAATGTGAAGAAACTATGAAGGTTTCCTTTCAGCAGATTTGGATCCCAGGAACCATCTATAATTCTATTGCCCTGGAGATCACAGGTTCAAGGAGTGGAAACAGCCGCTTGCAAATGCAAGCTAAGGCTGCTTACTATTGACCCAATGTGGTCAGCTCCTTCCCTGGACACTTTATATGCGGGAGCTTCGTGCACCAGCCTGCCCTTTTTTTGCACAAAAGAAGAGGAAGAAGTAATTGCCATACATGTAATATACTTGGAGATCCTGAATCAGTTACATGGTTGGTTGAGGGTGATGATTCTGAATCAGGATGAGCTGAAATGGAGTTAGATGCTTATCTCATCCACCTGATATCTGAAGCTCAAGGCCTGACCAGAAAACTGTGTCTATTGCCAATTTATGATCCTCCTAGGATCCAAGGTCTTGTCTAAATCAATGATTAGCAGGTGTTCACACTCCAAACTGCCAATTACAGCCATTCTAACTCCATCTGTTTTAAGAATCTTCTCGTCAGATTTATTTTGAACCTTAGTTGCCAAAACCTTCCTGCTAGTTGAAGCTTGCTTTGTTAGCTTTTCATTTCAAAATATAACATCCAGCTCATTTCCCATCTAGATGAGTATGTCTTGAAGTGTTTATTTTTCTCTTTCTGGTAATTCTCAAGGCATATAATTAAGATCCAAAATACTAAATAGGAGCATGTGTAAAACTTGGAAAACTCATGTGAGCCTTAGAAACTAGTTATTGTGAAAATTTCAACAAAAAAGTTATCATGAGGCGATCCTAGAATACTGCTTAACATAATGAAAAATCTGATGCATAAAGTCACATAAACCTTATTAACAATAATGAAGTCCTACATATATTAATTCATATACTTAACTTACAATGATACTTCGTACATGCCTTGTCTATTTTCAATATGCTTGGCTCATTTTTCTTTGGCTCCCTTGTTGCTTTCTTACTGCCTTTTACATCTGCCATTGCTTCTTTTACCAGCCTTCACTTCTGCTTACTCCATCACTTCTAGTGTTCACTTCTGACTGCATCACTTTTCACATTCCTTTTGGCTGTATTTTTATTTTGAACTACTTAGCCCAAGTTAAAAGACTGAACTTTTGATTATGTCTTACAAATCATTGGATTTGTTAAACATATAATAGTGACCATCTGATCTCACTGAAGGTCATGTATATCAGTCTTTTCCTTCTCATTTGACATGCTGCTTGTACTATAGGGTTTTCCCCTTCTGTTATATAACAAAATATAACAAGAGAGACTTGTTTTAGGACTTCATGTCTGACTCTTTGCATGCTTTTTTTTATCGCTTTTCCTATTTTCTTTTTCAGTTAACCTCTTTATTCTCGAAGGCAGACCACAGAGGGTCTATAGTACCCAGCCTTACCTTGCATTTTTGCAAGAGGCTGTTTCCACGCCCCGAGATAGCAAGATGCATCTAAGACTAAAAGTATGTGAAGGTTCAGTGTAATAACTAATTGATAGCTGTGTCTGTGAATATTCAAATTCAGTGTAGTTATCAATCTGCCATGTATATTCACTGCACTGTTTCTGTTTAGAACTCTTTTTTCTTCAATCCTCTGCTTCTCACTGATTACATATGGATCAAAGAATATGTTATGATGCAGGTATCTAAGTCCACAATTATGGAAATGAAATCTTACGGGAACCAGGCTGAAGTATTGGTCAGAAATTACTTACTAGCAGATCCTTTTATTCCATACACTTCTGTAATTGGCGGACTTTTCTTGTGCAAAGTAGTATGTCCGCATCTTTCCCTCCATTTTTAATTTCAACAACTATGTTGCTAAAGCTGCTTGTGTATTACCATACAGTGATGTTAAGAATCATATTGCTAGGCTGAGCAGAATAATTTGAAAGGGCTGCACCAGTGCACGAAGCTCCCACCTATTTATTCATTCAAGTAGCTGAGGTTTCCTCCTACTAAGCCTCTCCTTGCTGTTACTGGCCAGCTGGGAACCTCACCTGAATAGCTAATAGTAAATTCAATGAGGCTACACTCTTTACAAATTCTGAGCCATTAGAAATTGATGGTGGGATCTGTAAAGACCAGATTCATTCTTTTGAATGAGAGAATAGTTGTTCATCTGTTTACTTAAGAATCTTGTGGTAGTTGGAAGTTGCTGCAACTGTGAGAAAAGCCCTATATAAACTGCCTTTGGGCCTTGATTACTTCTTACATATGTGAGTTTTTTGAATAATGTCATAACCTGAAGGACAGAAGATGTTATTGTAATAATGCAATGAAGATCTTAGAATCATGTTCATAGCCTGAGATGTGAGGGAGTGATTCCTACAGCTAGAGGATAACCAAATCAAAGACAATGACAATATGCTTAAGGTGACTGTAGATAACTATATTAAGATGGAAAGAAAAACAGCAGATGATATGAATGCAGCCTCCAAGAAGACCCCACCAAATGAAAAATTCGAGAATGCAAAATGTACATGCAGCCTGGGGTCCAAGAAGACCCCACCACAGAAGGAAAACTTAAAAGAAAGTAGTTTAAAAAACAGAACATGAAAAAAGCTAAGCACCTCTTGCAGAGATCAAACCTGTAATATCGCTTTAGAACATGATAAACTGCCTGATACTTATGGCTACTCCCAATATGCCGCTCTTTGTAAGAGAGAAAAGTACCTTGGTAACATATCAGCTGACTATAGTAACAGTTTTTTTATGAAAAAATCGAGAGCAACTGAGAATTTGTTTACTTTATTGATATTTTGCCTTCTCCTTGGGAGATCATTGGCTTTGGTGCTTATTCCTCCCTCATTCATAAAGCTCTCTTCTGTTGGTGGCTGATATTTATTTTTCCTCACCTGCCAGTGATTGAAAGAAATCAGCTTATACATAGGAAGAATAATTGAAAGCTAGTTTAGATTGATTAAATAGGACTATCTTGGAATTTTGTAAGGTTAGGCAAAAGGCTTCCATGAACTAGGATATTCATGTTATGGAAAACCTATATATGGATTTCAATATACATGTCTTGAAGTTTAAGTTTTTGTTGTTACCCATCATGCATTGTCAATCCATACTGCGTTATTTGACACCATATGTAGCATACAATTTTCTCTTTTGTTGTGGGAAAATAGAAATCTATTGCTTCTTAATTTTTACGTAGGTTTCAGATTTTCTTTGTAACTTACTGAATCTTTTCCTGTACTTGTCAGACCTATGATTTTACCCAGTTGCTCAGTTCTTTTTATTTCAAGAGTTATGCTGGTCTTAACAAACTCCAACGTGTTGAGTGGAACAATCGGTAAACATCTTTGTTCCTTTTAAACCCCTCAATCTCTGCTATTCATTTTGCTATTTTTCTTATTTGAACTCTTTATGCAGGGGCATTTCTACTGCTCATGCCATTTTCATCACTTTCATGTCTGTCTACTTAGTGTTCTTCTCTGATCTCTATTCTGATGAACGGCTTGCCGGCCTTGTTACATTCCGAAGTTCACCGCTATCTACTTTTGCACTGGGGGTAAGGCTTTTGCAATCCATTAAAGTTTGGGATGAATTAAAACATCTGTTATTACTAGCACTTTATCTCTTTTCTGCAAAATCTCTGCATTGTTTGTGTGTCTTGTGTATTTTGTAAGAGAAGTTCTACATTTGACAGGTTTCAGTGGGGTATTTCATTACAGACCTTGGTATGATATTCTGGTTCTATCCTTCTCTAGGTGGCATGGAATATGTAAGTCAATCTAATTCTAATGCCCTAGCCCTTTTGTGCTTGGTGATATATGACCGATTCCAATTCTACTTGTGCACATTAAACTGTGAAATTTTTGGTAAATACCTATCCAAGTCTCAACTGAACAAGCTTTCAGACTAAAGTTCCTAAGCTATTCTTGTTCGAATTGTTAAGCTTCAAAGTTACTTTGGATGACGAAATAATAATTTGTATTCAGGTTCTCCATCATTTGCTTTCTTTAGTTGCAATTGCATATGCTATGTTGTCTGGGGAAGGGCAGCTCTACACATTCATGGTTCTTATCTCAGAGATGACGACTCCTGGGATCAATTTGAGATGGTAATGTGGATAGGTTGCTTGCAGTTTCCACAGTTGTTTCAATTTCACCTACTGACTCTTCTATCTTTTGATTCATGAAGGTTTGACTCTACTATCTTTTGCTATGTGAAGGTATCTTGACACTGCTGGAATGAAAAGATCAACTGCATATTTCTGTAATGGGGTTCTAATGTTTTTCGCTTGGCTAGTGAGTAAAACAGTTACTTTGCTTGAGCTGATCTATTTTCTCTTTCATTTTAGTCCATGGCTATCATGTTGTGAGTGGTATTTTATAGTTCATATGAGCCCGGACCCTAAACTCTGGGATCTTTTCAATGCCCCAGTTATGGAGTTGGATTGGAGATGCCATTAGGAGATAAATTAAGCTCTCTTCCGTTATGGTTTTCTCTGGTCCCTTTACAACTTGGTCGGTAAGAAGAGTCACCAGGAACTTAAGATGCATAATGTTGTGCTACTCCATAACGTCCATCCTTGAAATTGTTTGCCCTTTGGATGTGCATACTTGTTAAGAATACTTAAAATCCAAACTGAACTTGGTCTAAGATTTGAAGTAAGAGATTGCGGTACAAGAGCTGATTAGGAATATTAGCTTACCAAGTCACATTATGTATTTTGTTGTTACATATCTAACATATTGGCTCTGTATATTGTCATATAGTTGGTTTGGAGCTTTATCTATGCAGTTATGTAAACAGTGTAGGATTCACATAAGTCGGACCCTTGCCTGTCGTTCTTGGGCCAAGCCCAACCGTGTCTACTAATGCGCTGACCTAACCTAGTTTTTACCTAAGTCTAGGTTCCTGATTAAGACTTGTTTTATTTTCAGATTGTCTGTTAAGACTTTCACTATTGCCATAACAGTTGCTAAAAAAGAAAGATACCTTTGCTCTTCAATAGCTTCTTTATTTGAAGTTGTATTTAGGGACTAAATATATATATATATATATATATATATATATATATATTTGTACTATCCATGTTTCTGAAGAATTTTACCTAATTTTGCATTTACATTATGATGTTAATCAATTTGCACATATAAAAGAATGTAAAGCATGTGGCTGTTTAGGCCACCTGTCTTTTGGTTGGTGCATTCTCGTTTGGCAGTTTAGAGCCTTTGTCGCTAGATCCCATTGATCTATTGCTTCATAAGTATTTTCATCTCCTTAATAAAGATTTTTCTCCATTCAAGAGAACAAGGAAAATAGGAAGAATAATATGCTAAACAAACTGAATGACTTCTACTAACGAGCCACTGCTTACAGCAGTTCCCAAATTGTTCTGCATCCAATTATTGAAAGAAATGTGATACCTGTGCATCTACATATCTTTTTCCTGGGTAGTTTTCATCATTTTAGAGAAAGTCATCTTCCCTTTTAATTGATTTTCTCATTGCCTTTTAACATGTTTCTCTGTATCCTGGGCATCCTATATTAAGCTTGTATGTCTCTTTCCTTAATGTGTGGGACATCATTTCACATGAAGCCAAAATCCTGTGGAACACTGGCCCTTTTCTGTATAATTTGACACTATATATGGAACTGTAAAATTATACAATCAAATCATGTTGAGCTGAATTACAAGTTGGTCCTTGTTTTAACCAAGAGCCTTGATTCATTTGATCTCCTTTGAGGCCCTTGTTTCAGTTAATTGCAAGTTGACTACCCCAAAGTCATCCCCACCCTGTTCCTTAGAAAAGATTCCTACTGAAATAAACACTGTATGCAGGTTGCTAGAATTCTTCTGTTTGGATACCTGTTCTACCACGTCTACTTGCATTATGACCAGGTTAGATTCACATTTCTTGACTCTTTACACGTTGATCTATTCTATCAAACTCTATTAGCTGACTCTTTTAGTTGTGTGGTTTTATTTTTCTCTCCTTCTCCCAACAGGTTGAGCAGATGCACACCTTTGGATATATGTCAGTGTTTTTAGTCCCTTCTGCACTCACTATCATGAACCTGTTGTGGTTCCGAAAGATCATCCGAGGATTGAAGAAAACATTAGCGAAGAGGCAGTGAAGAATATATACATGTGCAGTTGTCTTTTTACCCTCTATCATTCTAACCTTAGTCTCCCCTACTCCACATAGCTATGGTGTATTCTTCTCATACCTTTACCTGTCTAAAGTCATGAGCATGGGTATCTGATGGAGTACAAATACAAAGAGAAACAAAGAGATGGGAAGAAGGAATCTTACTGTCAATGATGGCCACCATGTTCAATTTGATGGGCATCATCCAAGTGTTGTAAATCACGATATCATCAAACTTGAATGCCCTTCTTCCATTTTATTTTCTGCAGTCAAGTCTGTTTAATGGGTTTTAAATTGGTCAATGTTTATAAGAAAGAAAAGTAATATGGTTCTTGTGGACTATGCCTAAGCTATAGTGATTAAGGGATCCTGTAAATGTGAGTGTAAGCAATTTGTCTACCAGATTGATGTTTGGGACATTTTTGCTACTTGGCTGGTAATGATGCTGTCTAGGCTACACTTTCAACAGCTTCATTTCTGGCCTTAATCCTCTTGCCTGTTTCCAAAAATAACCGAGATTAAGGGCCCGATTGGCAACGGTTATACAATTCATTTATACAATTATGGTGGATCTTGTCCATCTAAATCACATGGAATTATCTGGCATTTAGGAAACTTTATAGTGCCAGACAGAGTGTACTGCCTTTCAGCATGACGTGACAGACGCAGTGGGGTCTTAAAACACTTTCTTTTATCATTTCATTAGTTGTAGCAGTTTTTTCAAATACGACAAACCATTCCTATGCATTCTGAAAAATGATGTTCATGAAAAACAGAGGATTTCAGATTCAATGAGCTCCCATTAAAGAAAGAGGTGGCGTCCCTTCTCTTTGTCTTTCAGGATCCCAGGAAATACTACACAGAGAACTATTTCAACCTAAGAGCCTCCTTGTCTAAAAATGAGGGTAAGCATTATGTATTAACAGGGGAAGAAATTGTCCTGCGTGCAAAGAACACTGTGGACCTCTCTTTTGCAAGGGCATCTGCAAGATTGTTAGCAGACGTAAGAACATGAAAAAAGTTATGGTATTACATAGCGCAATTTTTCAGCCTAAAACCAGCATTGGTTGGCTCTTATCATTTTAAATGGACTTATGTGTGGTCTGCCAATTTTCTTTCATTCTTTGGATTGTCCGTGTAATGACTCGGGTTCCAATAGTATAGATATTGTCCGCTCTGGCCTTTGGCCTTATGGTTTTGCCCTTCCTTACAGGGAAAATGTATCTACACTGATAGATATTCTAAACCCTTATGACCAGCGTAGGTTATTTTTTCTCAGGTAACGTGGGATTAAACTTTCAAGATTATCTGAAGCTTGTCATCCTATAGCTCAACATTCTCCTTTTAGAACCACCCACCATGGTCACCCTCTAGACTCCCTCATCCTCCCTTAGAAACTATGCACTCATGCGTGCGACTACTCTTGGGTCCATTGAGGGATCACGTGAGATCTGACCTCACAATCACAATAGGATTTGACTCTGATACCAATTATAGTGACCCAGGTTCCAACAATGTATATTTTGTCCGCTTTGGCCTTAGGCCTCACAGCTTTGCCCTTTCTTATAGGAAAAATGCATCCATACTAAGAGATACTACAAACTCTTATAACTAGCCTAGCTTACTTTTCCCTAGGTGATGTAGGACTAAACTCTTGGGATCACCTAAAGCCTACCATCCTTTAGCTCGACATCCTCCTTTCAAGACCGATTACCAAGATTGCCCTCTAAGCTCCTTGTCTGCGATTACAACAGTAACAATATTGCCCCAAATTTCTAGCTACAAGATGACCAGCTTCAAGTGATCTTAAGAGTTTAGTCCGACATTGTTTCGGGAGAAGAAGTCTGGGCTGGTTATAAGGGTCTTGGTATTTCTAATGGTAACAATGTATTTTCTATACAAAGGGAAGCAAAACTATAAGGCTTTGGCTAAAGCGGACAATATTGTTACTGTTGAAGCTCTAAACATTATAGTCTGCTTGCAACACTAGAAAGTTCAACAATGCGATGATTAGATGAATTGAACCAACAAGATCCAAATCTGTTACATGAGTAATAGAAGCGACCATAGCTAAAACAGTTCCAATGCAATAAGATTTTGAGTGCCACACAATTTGAAGTGGATACTACAATAGCCACTTGTTCCTTTTGCAAGTGATGAATATTTCCATCCTTAGGCTACATAACCAGAACCTTAAAAGGATTCATAGCTGAGCTCCCCTTAAGCCAATGAGGTTGGCGTGGTGCATTTTTGGGAACCAATACAACCAGCTTAGTTTAGAGGTCGTAATCGAGTTGCTGCTTTTGAGAAAAAGACATGGTGTAAGAAGCGAAAATCATGCACTAGCAGCAAATTAACAGCAAGCTAGTTGAGGTTGAGGAAGAAGTGAAATTCATGCATTAGCATCAACCTTCAAAATCTAAAGCTGGTTCTAGTCTGAAGCTAGGTCATATCTCCAGTCTCCCATTTTAGTTGGGCTTGGCCAAAGGTATGACATAGTACTCAAAATGGGGCTTTTTCATATTCTGCCCTGCCTTGCAATGATGCTTAAAATCAATGGCCCATCATAGGGCAGGATCAAAACACGTACAGTGAGGGCCAAGGGGTGCTAATGATCTATCCCATTGCCATCCCTTATTCTAGATGTCTTTCTTTTTATGGAAGCTTTCAGAATATTTGGACTAATGGATCGAAATCTTAAGAATGATTGTTGATTCACATTTCCCACTAATCTATATGTTAGATTAATTCAGAATTTAGACGAACAAATTTATTTTGCAAAAATGCCAATATAGCTCAGTGGCTAGGCTGAGGCGCTTTCCCTTGAGGAGGTCACCAGTTTGAGGTAGTGCATTCGCATTCCTTTAGGGGATATAGGAAAGGGTATTGTGCTCATTGAGAGGGATGGCCCAGGAATATATTTGGGAAGGGTGTACGTATAAAAGACCTATAGGTTGTATGAGTTACCAATTAAAAAGAGAAAAATGTAGAAGAAGAAGGAATATGTGTCCAACAATCGTTGATCTTTTGGAATGATCTGCATTAAGGAAAACTGCCTCTTACTATACGCAAAAGCCAAGCCGATTTAAGGGTCCTGACATATTTTGTTCACCTGGCATCCATGGGAGTGTAGTCTATTGGATGGATTGAGGGGCATGTTTGCTGCTTGGACGGCAATGGTGCTGCTTAAGAGAAGTCCACTTTGATAGCTCCTTTGTTGGCTTCGTTTCTATTGCCACCCACTAAAAATTAGACAAGATTAACCACTAGGAAATTTTGAGTTTCTGGACAAAGTTTAGTGCATTTTGGCATATCATGATCTAAGTGGTGTTAGGAGACTCTTAAACACTTTATTCCACGTTAGTACTGGTGAAAATGGTTTTCTAAATACAAGGAAATGGATCAAACATAGAAGGGGGAGAGAGAGAGACGAGGACTTTCATTATATGTAAGTAAATAACAAACATCGTTTGGACTCCACAGATGCAACAGATCCTGTAGGAGATCCAACTAAACCCTCCATTAAGTAATGATGATTTCCCTCATCCTCTTTCTCCTCAAGAATCTATTCTAGAGGTGGAGCAGAATGAGAATGAGTTAGATGTGGAGTTCTTTCATCTCTTAGCATCCTAAAATTCATGTCTTGATAATAAGGACCTATTTTCGAATCTTCATTCTCCCACGTTTGCTATTTCCTCAAGATTATTGGTGCATCCTATTTCCCAGGTACTATGGGCCTCCTTAATGAGAAAGAAATGGTGGTCATTCAGATGAATTTTTTTTTTTTTTTTCAGGCCGAAGGTATTGGGGAATGTTCCATCAATCGATCCAAATGTATTGTGAATAAGCAACTGGAAAGTTGGGAACAGAAAAGGCTAAGGGATGGTCATAAGTTGATGCATTCTCGTACAGGTAAAAAGGGCAGGCACAGTGTACGAAGTTTCCACATATGCAGGGTCTGGGGAAGGAGCGGACCGCAAGAATCAATATTAGACAGACTTACCTTGCATTCTCGTACAGGTGAATATATTATTGCCATGAAGAGAACTTAATTGTTTGGGTCCTAGCATTTTTTTTTTGTTGTTGAATGAAATGCAAGAGGTGCTTGTTGCTTTGGCCCTTTGGCCGGTGACCATGAGTATGACTCTTATAAAATGTTGGATCTTTTATGTATATAAAAAAATGAAAGTTTTGACCCAAATGATAAGTTAAATTCAATGGCTCTAAGGGGGGGACTTAAATACCCAATTGTTTCCACTCAGTTACCAAGCCCCAAATAACAAAGTCAAAAATGATTTTGGCAAGAACATTCAAACAAAAGAATATCTATACTTCTGCCTTGGGACTTTTTCTGAACTCTTTTGAGGAAAATCCGAAGGTAGAGTTTTCCTTTTCACAATTTGTGAATCTCTTATTGCACCTTCGACAGTGTTGGAATGTCGTGGAGCACTCTTCTCTATGAAATCCAACAAATCTCCTAGACCAGATGGTTTCTATGCAGCCTTCTTCAAGGCAACATGGAGAAAGATTGGTCCACAAATTGTGAACCTGGTGAATTCAACAATTGCATCTGCTCACATCCTTACAAAAGTTAACAAAACTCTTGTTGTTCTTATTCAAAAGAAACAAGTGGCCACCAAATTACTCGCTTTCTCCCTATTAGTCTCTGTAATGTAATTTATAGGATTCTCACAATAGTCTTAGCAAATATACATAGGCCTCTCCTTAAAACAATCATCAGCAGAAATCAGGCTGCCTTTGTTAGAGGAAGAAGTATACAGGACAACGTTCTCCTCACCTACAAGATCCTTACCATATATAGATTAAGAAAAAAACTAAAGGATGGTAATATTTGTCTCAAAATGGATCTGCACAAAGCTTATGACAGCCTAAATTGAAGTTCTCTTAACAATAAGCTCCCACAATTGGGTATCGTCTGTCTCTAGCATTTCTTTCTCTGTGATTGTTAATGGATGACCAACTGAAATTTTCTCCCCTGCCAGTGGACTACCGCAAGGTGATCTCTATCAGCATGCCTTTCTGCCATTTGTGCTAATATGTTCACCCTAAGCGTGCATAAGGCCATTTACAATAAGGAATTGGATCCCCCTAGGCTATTTAGAAATCACCAAGTGGTTTTTCATCTTCTTTATGTTGATGATCATCTCGTTCATTTTAAGGGCTAGCATATAACCTTGTGGCTAAGAGAGTTTATGTAGGGATGAGGACAATAGGCTATAGATAATTTGCTTTATTGGTGAAAGAAAAAGCTACCATAAAAGAGTTCGTAGTGGGTTCCTATGTGGTGCATTTTACCAGGCCCATTTACCCACATTTTGGAGTGATCCATTATGTTCATCAGATTTGGCGTCTCTTAAGATGGGTGGTACCAAAGTTTCATCCTATAGTTGCCTCTGCAATGAGCCACGGACAATACTTATGGAAGTATCCCTTTATGTTCTTATCATCCACATTCAAAGGGAGACGGCTCACCACCTGAGGGGTATCTGTTGGATTAGAGTTTTGGTGCCTCATCTTAGAACAGTGTGAATCTGATGAACGAAATGGATCAAAGGGCAGCCCTGGTGCTTGAAGCTCCCGTCTATTAGGGGTCCAGGGAAGGGGCGGACTACAAGAGCCTATAGTATGCAGCCTTACCTTGCATTTTTACAAGAGACTGTTTTCACGTCTCGAACCTGTGACCTCAAGGTCACACGACAATAACTTTACCGTTGCACCAAGGCCCCCCTTCATGAAAGAAATGGATCACTTAATGTTAATGGCTATGAAGAATCAATCAAGCTTTGCTTTCGAAATGGCAATGAAGATTCTCATGTGAGGATGAAAGGCTAAGTCAAGTAGGGAGAAATACAAGCCAGTAAATACATGGTGAGTGGAGCCTATTAAATGTAAGCAAGGATCAACAGCTTGGAGAAATATCGCCGACAATATAAGTTTCTTCAAAGCAAACACAAAGCTTAAAATGTACTCTGGTAATAAAATGAGATTCTGGGACCAATGGTTTGGTGAGTCTCCCTTGTCAGATGACTTCTATAGAATTTTTATCAGCCTCTTCTAGTCACACAACTCTTGTAAACAAATTCTTGAGCATAATTGATGGAATGAGTTAACTAGCATTAAAATTAAGAAGACCACTAAAAGGTTTAGACAAAATCAACTCGATTGAGCTGATGTCAAGGCTGGAAAATCATTTCATTGAAACAAGCAGAGATGACACCATAATTTGAACCCGTAACTCCTAGAAAAATTCTCAGTGAAGTTTGTTCACTGTTGCCTCAGTCCTGAAGGAGAGAGGTGGGAACCAGTCAGCATGATTTGGTCCTCTAGCATTCCCCTCAAAGTTTCATTCT
Organism: Warburgia ugandensis; assembly: GCA_035236585.1. Lineage (NCBI taxonomy): Eukaryota > Viridiplantae > Streptophyta > Magnoliopsida > Canellales > Canellaceae > Warburgia > Warburgia ugandensis. The sequence goes on along the minus strand of CP141136.1, from coordinate 61,794,250 downwards.
TTTCCTGGACCATGATGCACAACAAGATCCTCACTTTGGACAAGCTATAGGATAGAGGATTCGAGGGTCCTTACAGATGTTTTCTGTGGAGTCCACATAATGTTGCAATGCCCTGTAGCACATGAAGGATGGAACTTGATCCTTAGGGAATTTCACGTTTGGTCTCTACCAAATTCCATTCAGGAACCCTCTTCCCAATGGCAAGGAGCCAAACTCAACTCAAAAGCCAAATCCCTCTGGAAGAACAGCTTTTTTCCTTCTGTTTGGCTCATATGGCTGAAAAGAACCAGATACTTTAAAGACAAAGAAATGCCCCACATTGCCATCTGTGAATCTGTTATAAGGATTGCAACTTCATGGGCTTCGGTTACTAAGAGTTTCAAAGCATACAGTCAATAAGAATATCAGAGACTGGTTCGATATCATTCATGACACAAAAGCAAAAGAGAAGATCAAGCCCAGTTGGAAACCTCCAACGGTAAATGTTTATAATCTGAACTTCGATGGAGCTTGCCATTTCAATCCAGGACCAAGTGGAGCGGATGGAATGATCTCTAATCATGAAGGACATACAATCCTTGAATTCCTCCTTCAGGTTTTTGCAGCTCAACAGAGACAATTGTAGCTGCTCTGGAGATTGGGATTCCCTGAATACCATTGGAAGCTTTGGGATTCATTTGATAGAATTGATCGAATGCAGATGAAGGTTCAGTGCTCGGTTTCTCACGTCCATAGGTCAGCCAACTGCAGAGCATATGAGCTGGCCAAGGAAGGGGTTTGCCCTAAGAATCAAGGGTCAGCATTTCTTCTAACCTGATCCAACTCACGTCCTCAAAGGTTGTCACCATCCCAGTCTTCTATCGAAGATCACCAGATAGGCAAGCTGCAAGTTTTATTGCATTTGTTATAAATTATGTTTTATTGTATCTGTTTTCTCATTCGTTGGGTTGTTCGTCAGATGCCATAGATGGTATCTACCTTTGGCTTCTATTTTGTAAGCCACGGGGAGGGCTGTTCTACCCCAGTCACTAAAACTTACATTTTTCTTAAACAAAAGAGGTAATTTGAGATTTTCATTTTTTTTTCTCATCAAAATGAGACGAACAATGGGATCGAAGAAGACCCAAATTGTAAGTGCACAGGTACAATTAAAAATCAAGAGACCTGTGTGCATAAATTCAGTAGGAAGTCCCATCATTACTCAATTAATATCAATGAGCATTACTTTCATTCCCCCTCCCTTCTCTTGATCAACATGTTAAGAAATCCATATACATTAACAAAAGAATAAGCATCAGAAAATCTGCTGAAAGTTATACAAGGTCATGCATAATCTGCAGTTATATAAAGGCATCAGAAAATTCAGTTATATAATCTACAGAAAATCAGCTACATGAACAAACCCCATTCAATGTTTCCAAGTGAGTAGTTATATAATTTATGAAGTATAACCTTCATCCAAAAAATAGACTTAACATGTACCCATGAGGACTATGCATGAGGTTTAGAAGAACAAAAGTTTCTCACAGAGATCAAAGCTATTCAAAATATACAATGGCTCAAAAGAGAACTTTCCAAAGGTAGCATCTCCAGCCAATGTGAAGACGTTGTTGATTCTGAAGAACTCAAAGTTTTATCACACTTCACACAAATGCAGCATAACATAATGAGTTTTAGAAGAACAAAAGTTTTGCACGGAGATCAAAGCTATTCAAAATATACAGTGGCTCAAAAGAGACCCTTCCAAAGGTAGCATCTCCAGCCAATGTGAAGACGTTGTTAATTCTGAAGAACTCAAAGTTTTACCACAGTACATACAAAATACAGCATAACTTAATTGAACGAAAAATCTATTAATCAGAACTGAACCACAATATAGAAACAGCCTTTGCAAAATGCAAGGTAAGACTGGATACTATAGACGCTTGGTATTCCGCCCCTTCCCCGAACCTGCTTATGCTTGAACTGAATCACTCTCTGTAGACAGAAAAGGTTCGCGAATTCAATGGTGAAACGAGTTATAGTATATATTTCCAAATGAACAACAGACCAAAGAAAAGTTTACAGAAAATTTCATAATGCATGCAAAGCGACAATGCCCCCAGGCGAAACAAAATCAGAATTATCTAGCTAGCATCACAGTAAGGACAAAAGATAAATAGGGTACAATCTCTCAAGCCTTGTTGAGAAATTTGCCATGAACTACTTAATACGGAATTAACCATAAAGTAAAGCCACCATCTCTGGATGATTACCTTCCAAACGGAGAAACCCAAAAAATTGTTGATTTCTGTCACTTTCTCTCACCGCATCTTCACAGATGTCAGCTGTGCAGCTCAACTCCAACAGAATAGAAAATTTTGCCACCGTGTTGCAACGCCCGATCATGTAGAGTTTCAACTTTGGTTTTTCCAGTTAAATACTTTGTCTAACAGCTCTTCTATGACCTTAGGAAGACAACCAAATCAAAATTTTCAAAATACCCTCTTAAACCCAGCCCCAGCAGCCCATGTCGGCAGTAAAGTGTAACTTAAAGCCCTAGCCCCGTGTGTGGGGTCTGAGGAAGGGTGGACCACAAATAATAGTATACAGCCTTATCTTGCATCTTTTAAGAGGCTGTTTCTATGCTTTGAACCCATAACTTCAAGATCACATAACGACAACTCTACTGTTGTGCCAAGGCTCTACCACCTAACATAGTACAAAAGAGAAAACCAAACGAGAGGACATCTGGTCGCTTGTATTGTTGAAGCTTAGAGACACTCATGTGTAGCCTCAAACCATAGTCACCCAGGTGAGTAACTCCTTGCTAGACTGCACTAAAAGTCTTTCTCTGGCTAGCCCAGTTAACTTATGGTTGCGACAGACCCTTGTCTTTTGGTAAACTGTATCTTTTGGATGGGTGCTTGGAAGAGGAGCAGAACCATGAAGATGGCCGTCTAAGGATCTACAATCCATATATCCTAAACCCCATTGGACAGATTGTGCTTTTAAGTGTGTACATCGTAAAAGAGTGCAAGTAGTGATACAAGAACTGCTTAAAAAAAAAAGAAAAGACAGGGCAGTCCCAGTGCATGAAACTCTCTTGTATGCAGGATATGAGGGTAGATCATCACAAGGGTCAATAGTATGTAGTTTTACCTTGCATTTTGCAATAGACTATTTCCACGTCTTGAACCCATAACCTCAAGGTCACACAACTACAACTCTACCATTAGGCCAAAGCTCATCTGTCTGCTGACTGCTATGATGTTTAATTTTCTGATATGTATCTATGATGTTTAATTTTCTGATATGTATCGCACGTGTCTGTGGAGATAATAAGTTTTTTGTGCCACAACCAGGCCATGCTACCACCTCTTGCAGCAGATGCGCTGCATTTGTCCACCAAATTCGATTAATTTGGAACTTCAGAATCAGCTCAACTCCCGGAAATGATGTCCTTTGCTTCATCTTGACAACTCAAGATCTCTGCAGCATCAAGCAAAGGGACTGTTTTTGGTTAAACAATCTTCCCCCGGTCGCTGAAGATGGTCCCCAAATGGGGCATCGTTTTTCATTTCAATATTTTGGCAAGAATGTTCCAAGAATTACTTAAAAAATGACCCCCAAACGAGAAAGAGACAGACTTTACAGTTCACCTCACAAGTGGCTCACATGGGTTGATTAGAGCAGGTGACGGCGAGACGGTCAGCCGACTAAGTCAACAGATGTTAAGTTATTCCATCTTCTCTCTACGTAAAAGCAAACTTAGAGGACAATGATTTCATGGCAGCTGTACTCTCAAGCTTTTATCAAATATATAAAGGTAAGAAGACGGTCTGGAGTCCAAACGTTCAACCATGATACAAGCCTGTTTCTTTTCTTTTTTTTCTTTTTCATTTTTTTTTTTCTTTTCAAGGTAATAAAAGGCAGCCCCGGTGCATGAAGCTTCCACCTATGTGAGGTCCAGGAAAGAGGTAGACCACAAGGGCCTATGTTACGCAACCTTACCTTGCACCAACACGACAACAATTTTTACTATTGCGCCAAGCCTACCCTTTTCTTTCTAGGGTAATGTGTTAGCCTAATGATATTTTATTTAAAAACAAATAATCATCACAGACAATTGCCCATGCATAAATCTCTGGTATATGGAAGAAATTTACGGCAACTGGTCTTTTACTATGCATAAACCATGTTAGTGTAAGGATGAAAGAAAGTAGAAGAAAGCTGGTCTTTTATTATAACAACAACTATTATTATTGTTATTGTTAAAAAAGACTTGCATGACTAAGCAAAAGAAAGAGGATAAGTGAAAAATAAAATAAAATTATAATAGTTTATTTTTAAGAGAAAAATAGAAAGAGATATAAAAAAGTAAGAGAAGATAAAGCAAAGTTAGAAAAGAGATTTATAGAGTTATGATAACCGATAATTATGATATAACATTTATTTAAAGAGAGTTTAAAAGATTGGAGATTTAGACAATTTTAGTAAGAATAAAATGTGGACCTCCGCACCAAAATTATTTAGTAAAATTATAGCATTTTAGATTTTTAATCATTCTCAAAAGGAGGGAGAATTTGTTTAATAAATATTATTATTATTATTTATTTAAAATGGTAGATGACCAAAGTTTAAGGCTGTGCACGTGTAAAATGTATGTAACTCTTTTTTATAATAAAAAAAAAGAATTTAGTGAACAATTACCCACACATACACAGAGCCCACCACTCACCTCCCTATAATTTATTTATTTGTCTGAATTATGGAACATGCACAATTGCTTGGCAATATTTTGAAGCAATCGTTCCGTCAAGCATTCCTTGTAACAAAGACACAACCGATACGGTGCACAACTAAACAATCGGAAAATGCATCGGTCGACACGCTACGACTTCCCGCCAGGCTGTTTCCTTTTGGCTTTTTCCAACAGGGAAAATGCTTTATCGCTGCCGCCTCGTACCAAGTAAATATCGGCCCAGATGCGGTAAAGTCGGAGAAGATTTTTTGTGTCAGTTGTTTACGGAGCTAATACCCGACAAAAGTTGGGTCCCCCTTCGCCACAATTTAATGCCAGAAGGAATCCTTCTTTGTCTGCTTCATACCAACCCCATAATGGCCACGTCGGCCATTCTTCCAGGTGGGGAATAACAGCAAAACTGTCGATTCTCAATGGAATTGAATTCCGCGGTGAAGCCTCCGATTTCCACTCTTTCAGGAAATGCCTTCCGGAATTTGCTTATAAACGAGTGAAATTCGTTACGATGGATCGGAACTGTCATGAATTTTCTCAGGAATTAGAGATCGTTGCTATATTGGTTGGCTTTCCATGGTGGATTTTTAAGGAGGTTAATTTTGGAAGGACTTGAATTCTATAATCTAATTTTGACGATACGTGTTGAGTGGCTCAAAAATCAGATTTAAGGGTTGAACCATCAAATATCTGAGTTTATATAACTTTAAAGGTCAACCCCGGTGCACGAAGCTCCCACCTATGCAGGGTTCAGAGAAGGGGCTGGCCACAATGGCCAAAAGTAGGCAGTCTTATCTTGCATTTTTGTAAGAGTCTAATTTCACACCTGGAACCCATAACCTCAAGGTCACATGACAACAACTTTTACCTTTGTGCCAAAGCTCCCCTAACATATATAACTTTGCTGTGGGTAAATTCTTTAGTTGATTAATAGCCACACACCATATAACTCATAACACAAGAACTTACAAGGAAATAGTTAGATATATTCTATGAAATTTAGACCAGCTACTCCACCTACTTACATTGTATAGTTTTGTCCTAATAATAGTTGTTGGGTTATTAATCTGTAAACCAATCTCTATAATGTTTACACAAAATCAGAATCAACGGAAGCAAAATAAGCATGGAATAGAAACTTACCTCCAGTCATTAGCAATGATTCTTTTAAAGATCTTCTGATTCGTAGAAGTGGACAATGATGGAGAACAGAGAGCGTTTTTGCCTGAGTCAAGGACCTTTAAAGTGATGGTCAATGGCAGTTACAGCACACGTTAAATACATTTGATTTTGAATCCCAAATGTGAGGGACCACAGAATTCTAACATAATTAACCTAAAAGCTTAAGCTAATAGGAAGTGGACTAACAATAGTTGTATTTTATGTTTTAATACATCTCTTTATGTGAATGACCATTTTTTAGGGGCTTTGCATGTGGATTTGATAAAGAGGAGGCCTCATGATTCAAATATACAATCTTTTAGTTAATAAAATTTTAGTGTCATATTAGATTATCAGTCAACCCAAAAGCTTAAGATGATAGAAAATGAGCCAACAATAGTTATATTTTATATCTTTAAAAAAGGTTATAAGTTAGATGGCTAGTCTTACTTATGGTTTTTTCTTTTTCTTTGAATAGTGGATGCACAAGGCTTTCGGTGGTACATGCACACATGCAGAGTCTCAAACTCATGACTTTCACGATTGAGACTTGCTCTTATGCTACTATGCCATAGTTGCACCCCCAATCTTAATCGTTGTGGCTAAGAAGAGTCTGCACTTTCCTAATGGAGAAGTAACTTTTTTAGGCCCCCATGACAAATTTATGTGTAAATCCATAGAATAACCTCGCTACTCATCATTGGCTAAACCAGATGACTTTGGTCCATGCCAAGATAGACATTTTATTGGCCAACTATAATTTTTTAAAAACCAATAGTTTACATTTTCTTTGCAAAACATAACGAGCTTCCTAGATGAAGAGTCTGGGAACATCCACTCAAGACAAAAATCAATGTTAGTAGGCTGGCCTCGACATTACCTACTAGATTGAATTAAAAAATGTACTCATTCCTTAAGCAAGCACATGCGCTTCTCCTTAGGATTTTTCTAACAAGAAACTCTCTTTGCCCTAGAAAGTTTGATACTACTGCTCACTTTTGCCCCTAGCTTAGCTGAATTCACAATATTTCGTCTTAATCTTGGGAATGCTAGGCCAAAAGCCATATAGGGCACTTCCCGCGAAGTGCCTTCTATTTTTTGCATGCGAAAGCATGCATTTGAATGATCAATAATTACTCTAGCATTAAAAGCATAGTCTTGGTGTGGTTTGGACCAAAAAAGCAAATTACATAATCTTATCTTATATTTTGTAAAAAATTATTTTTACACCTTTGGATCTATAACTACACTGCTCATCTCACGGTCATTTGAAATAGTAGATACCTAAGGCTATAGCAAGGTCATGATCAGGTCTCATCACATCAGCTGAAGTCACGGATACGCACAGATCAAGGGTTTAGAATGGTCAGGTAGGTCCCAGTTTTGGACCATGTCCCGTCACTAGCTGGATCTACAACCTAGACTGTTATGATCGTCCAAATAATGGGCCCCACCTGTACTCCAAAACTCTCACATCGGCGTCCCAACAACAAGACGAGAATTTGAAAATACAATGAGCCACTTGCAGGCTTGCTTGCGTGATCTAGCGGTTATTCCGGCTGGATTTAATCGTCACTCTCGCAGGTCACGGTGATCTTGCGGACCACCGTCCCACCAACTCCTATCCACGTGCCCGTGACTGTCTTGGGGACCAGCACAGCAATCCCATCGTGGCAGTACTAAGATGTTGCCTTCCCTAAAAGGAACTGCCGATAAATCCGTTTTTACCGATGGACGCACGGGCGATATTTTTTAATAGCAAAAATATTAATGATAAGGGCAATTTGGGAATATAATATAATGTTCCTGTGCAACTGTTTAATCATCAGCCACCTCAGGTTTCTTTGGTGTACTGGGAGAAAAATCCAGCCAGCTCAACAAATGGCAGGTACTTTTCTCGTCCTGATTCTACTGTTTACAATACATCCTGCAGTTCTGGATTTTTCATTTATCTTTTGGTCTCTTTCAATGCCTGTAGATTCTTCTTCTGATTTCCTTTTTCTTCTTGGTTTATTCATTATCTCTTCTAGCTTCTGAATTCAGCTTTTGCCAGCACTGCTTTCTCTGCATGGCTTCTGTTGGGCGTGTTCCTAATCAAATTTCGTTATCTGGGCGGGTAGATGCATGCATCGGATTGTCTTTTGGATTCAGATGGTTTTCTCGTAATGGGTATGGTTTTGTTTGTTTTGGGTGAGAAATGGGTGATCTCCATGGATTCTGTTTCAGTTTCTGTTTGATAGGTGTGGATGAGAGTTAGACTTTGGAGGTCATGTTGGGGATTGACCTGGGAGTGGAGAAATTTCTTGGGTTTCTTCTGAATTTCACTCTGTGGTGGATATAAGATTGTTGGATTTTATATTGTGATTTGAGGTGAGTAATGAGAAATTTTTCATGGGATTTTTTGTGTTCACTCCTATCTAATCACACCCTGATATTTTGTTATGTAGAAGGTGTTTTCATTTGAGCATCTTTTTAGTTTTTGAATTAAAATTGACTGTGGGTTTACTGACAAGAATTTTTGTTTATATTTTCTTTTTATTAAGAGAACTTAGTGTGGGAAATGGGAAACTTTTAATGGGTTTTGGATCTTTTCTCTTATCTGCGGCCTCCGATAATTTTCTCATGCATGCGTCATTCTAGATAGTGGTTTCTCAGTTCTGTCTCTCTTCAGTTTATATATTTGAAATTGGGATTTGGATAACTCATTAATGAGGGACAATTTTTTGTTTTTCTTAGGAGAACATGTCTGCCAGAATTTGCAACTTCCCCTGCATCTCTTTTGGGGTCATGAATTTGAAAAATATTATGGGAAGATATCTAAGTGCTTGTTTGAAAATATCTAAGTACTTGTTTATCTTTTCTTTCTTTTCTTTTCTTTTTCAGTTATTCCTCTGAGGACTGGAGGTGAAAAACTGGTCATGTTTGTTATGGGGTTGGTAGAAGGTACTTCAGTTTCAGCATAGCTAACCAAGGTGTGAGAGATTGGGAAGAAACAATGGGTTTATAGTAATCGGATGATATCCTTGAAGAACTGCAATGGCCTTCATGGCATGTAAGCGTCGTAGAATCTGGGGCTTCCATATCAATTCCACTGTCTGCAAATGCTTCTGTTTGGTGTGTGTTATTCTTTTACTAAGAGCTTTTCTCCTTTCTTCTTTTCCTGGATTTGTTGCACTTCGGATAAAGCACGTTGAGTGGGTGCATGAAGCTTCTCTTTCCAATCCTCAATTTGGTACAAGGAAGGATAAGTTCTTAGAGGTTCCTCAGATTGTTTGGGGACTAAACAATCAGAAAATTGCGTTTGCAAGGGCCTCTTTGACAGCAAGATTGCTTAATCGAACTTTGTTAATGCCTAGTCTGAGTGCTTCTCTGTTTTACAAAGAAATTGACCTATTGGAACGTGTAGACTTCGACAAGATTTTCCAATTTGAAAGATTTAATTCTCTCTGTAATGGGTTTGTTCGGTTGGGTAGATATTCTGATCTTTCCAATCAAACTGCTCCATTTGAGCTGCAAAAGGGAAGTGGAAGGAAGTGGACTGTGGAAAGGGATTTGGATCAATTGAAGCAATGTAAAAAAAGCCCCATCGATGAATTCGAGGTAATTCGGATTGTTGGAAAGAATTCCTTCCTTTGGCATGATCATTGGCCTGTCAAGGATTATGCAAGGGTCTTTGAATGTTTGGCTTTGGTTGATGAAATAGCCAATGAAGCAACAAAAGTTGTGGCAAAAATTAGAGAGATGGGGAGTAATACAAGAAACGGAAATGAGACTCGAGAACAAAATATTGAATTGCCAATCTCTTCTAATCAGCATACACCTTATGTAGCTGTTCACATGAGGATTGAGAAGGATTGGATGATTCACTGTAAGAAGCTCGAGCAGAGATCTAAGGTCACTGAAATCTGCAGTAACAAGCAGGAGATTATGGACAGAGTGGCACACATCAGGGGTCTAAGAAAACCAACCATCGTTTATCTTGCAGTTGCTGACAGCCTTCTGGAAGATGCATCAATATTGAAAGGTTGGCAGGAAAATTTAGTACCCTTTGAGAAGAAGAGATTGGGTGTTTGGGACATTTACAACAAATACCCATATCTCATAAAATCTGCAATTGACTATGAAGTGTGCCTTAGAGCTGATGTCTTTGTTGGTAATAGCTATTCAACATTTTCGAGCCTTGTAGTACTAGAGAGGACACAGAAGTTAGCTGGGAAAGGTGGATCTTTTGGGGTAGATACAAGGTTCAGTTCTTATGCATACAATATTTTAGGAGAATTTGAGGGCCCAAAGAGATGGATTACAAATATGTCCGACTCAAACCTTAATGCAATCAGCTATGGTTCTAATAAGATCTCTTGCTAACAGCGGATTCATCTCAGAAGCCTCCCCTGCAATTCTCCTGTTGTTTGGAGATCATTCTGTTATGCTTTATGTTCAGTGTGAAGTCACTCAGAAGTCTGCTTCCAGCCACTTGTGCTCCTGCAGCTCAACAGTTCATTTTCTGTAGCATGATGAGAGGGGCCCCTGGAATTGGTGAACTGAATTTTTCTGTTCTTTCTTTGTAACTGATTGATTGTGCTGGTGGATGTGGATTTGCTCCTAACCTCCACCAGCTTCCAACAATAAGAGAATAGGTCAGTTAGCAACGGTTTTACAAGATGTAAATCCTATATAGCAGCTCCAATCAGAAACTGGATCTATCTGTATAAATTGGTGCCGTACATGTGCCTGAATCACGTAAATAGTAAAAACATTTATGATGTTATATAAATGTTAAGTTTTTTCTTCTGGTTCTTATTATCACAAAATCCAGTATATTTAGAATGTATTAAGAATATCTGCTGGACTTACTTTTTCTGAAGACAGGTTTAAGGGACCATTAAAACCTTTTATCATCTCACTAAAAATTGAAAGACTTCTGTTTTGTAGAACCCAGCAAATATTGATTAAAATTTTTACTCGTAAGGATCTCTGCTCTTAATTGAAAAGTAACACCCTACGTTTTTAATTTAAGAGTTACATCTGTGCATTCTGGAACATGCTCCATTTCAGTTGCATGATTCACACTGCCATGTGCTTTGCTGGTATGGATGTCTTGCACTTCATCCGACAGTGTCTGTTTATCGTATACGTATTTACCACCCCGATGACCTGCTACGGCTGCTACCCCAAGAACCCCGCTGTGAATAATGATCTGTATGAGAATATAGTTACAGATTTTAAGTCAGAGCAGAAGAATGAAGGGATAGGACATGGGTCTTCAGTCTGCATTCAGGTACTGGCAGCAGGCTCAGCAGACGGTTATATAAAGGTAATCACTTGCCATCTGTACCAAGAATATTTTCTGTTTTTGGAATTGGACGTGGCAGAGATGATTATCTAAATTTGGAACTAAAAAGGAGTGCTTGAATTAGGCGGCTAGTCTGAGTACACTTTTCCTTGTTATCGAAGTTAGACTATCTAATGCTAGATTGCATTTCAAACTCCTTGATGCCAGTTCACCGTAGGAGGATTTATCCTCTTATCTTCCATCTTGATTGACTGAAATGTATGTAGTAGAAACTGGTAAGTCTCCTTGGATAGTTGTGTAGATGGATTTTTCTAAATTTTCGGGAAATAGAGTAAGTACCATAGCTGGGCAGTTTAAACTGCTTTATTGAAGGGAATTAATTGGCTCTTAGTCTCATGGAAGTGGGGGCTTCCCGTATTCTGATAGTTGGGTTCAGTGTACAACAATGCACTCAAATCCCCTGTAAGAGGATGACGGAGAGCACTCCGCTAAAGCCTATGATATAGAGAGTGATAATTCTTTTCAGGTATGTTCCCAGAGAAGTGGATCTAGAGCCATTGTGAATAGTGTTGTATAGTACGTCGAGGAAATCTAGGTTTATTCTTTAGGCATATAGAGAAATTGAGCTCCATATCTGAAAATGATTTCTATATATTGAGGATGAGAGGTCACAACAGGGCATAAAGTGGAGCTACTTGAGAAAACTTTATATATTTGTACTTGGCTAGGCAAGGAATGCTTATAGATGGTATGCAGTCTCTTTCTTCTTAATGGGCAAAAGACTCATGCTCCTTGCAACTGAGATGATAAAGCTGTAATGTATAGCAGGGATCATTTCCCTTACATAACGGTTTGCAAACTGCTGAATCTTCTTATTGACATGTGCAAAACCTCCAAACAGTTAGAAATTTGAACGCCACAAAGGCATACTATTAAATTTGGCAGTTAAAAGACTGCACGCCATGGGAAGAGCTTTTTCACTCTATTACTAGGGTGCAAACTTCTGAAACTGTGCAGGTTGAGCTATTCTCAAAAAGAGAGGTCTTTCTTCATTTCATCGAGATGATAACCTTTGAATCTTGAAGTGGGTTCTCTGTAATCTAATAGTAGATAACCAAGCCAAAAGAAACTGAACAAATCAAAAGTAAAAAGGAAAAGATAAAGATCTTGGTGGTCATTGCTATGTCTATGAATATATAAAGTTATGATTCCCTTAATTACCTTTTGTGCTTTCTTGTTTTGCACATTAAGTATCTTACTGATTACTGTTGTAAAAATAGCTTGCTTTCTTATTAGTCAAAGAGATGCTTTTAAAAGCAAATGCTTATTCAAATGATGCAAAGAGGACCAGCTGAACCAGCAAAGAGAAGGGAAGAGGTCTCCTCTTTTACGACCACCCAAATTTAAGGCCAATAAAAAAAACACTTCTTATCTAAACCAACAAAAGAAAGATCCACAAACTCCTAGCCGGAAAAATTCAACAGACTTGCATTTAGTGAGAAGCAACCAAGAGGGCAAAACTTTTAGCACATCCATGTTTAGTTCTGGAGACTGAAATCCTGCGAGCAAAATTGGATAGCAGTATAGTAGCTGGAGCTTCGTTTTGTCAGGAACTATGAACTCTCCTCATCTTTCGTTCATGTGCCTTAAACCAGCTGAAAAGTAAACATTAGCAGACTCATATTGTTAGCATATCAAAAGAGTCAGAAATGGTCTTTTTTGTTCTTTCTTTTGGTCGCGAATCAGCTGCTGCATTTGGGAATCTATCATCATACTTTTGCTGGAGTTGTAGAGATAAGCTAGTTCTGGTTTCAGTCAGGAGTATCTACTGATTAACTTAGATTGCAGCTTATTCTACCAGGGAGGTTAATAGTAGAGGAAATTCATTCATAGTTTGGAGATTTATATCTGAAACTGCCATTACATCAGTCATGTATTTTCTCTCTTTTAAAAATGCTAAAGGAAATACCCACCTGTTCCTGATATTGCAAGATGGGCAAGAAAAAACCACCGCTACATGCTTTAACAGTTAATGCATCCAAAGGAAAAATTATCGTAATGCCATCTACTTACTATCAATCAAAAGAAAGCGAAGTTATAACCTTATTTGCAGTTGCACATTTTAAAACTGGAAGCCGAAGACTATGATTATCTAATGGGTGAGAATTTTGGACATGGCTCCAACATGGTCGAGGAGATTTATTGTTTGGATCACGGGAACCTGGTTCACACATGAGCGTTTTAGCCGTAGAATCACCAATGCTGAGATACTGGGGGAATGACTGACTGAAAACTGTTCCAGAAAATGAGTGTTACAAGTGCCATCAAAGTTTACACACAGCAGAGCCTGCCGAGAAAGACCCACCATTTGCATGTGAAATTTTCAGTTAAAAGATTGCATAAACATGTCTATCTGAAAGTACCGAGGAAAGGGCTTCCTTTGAAGCACTAGAAAATCATTGCGCCACCAAATGCACTTCATGAGCCATGGAAAAACAGGCAGCGATGTCTTAAAATAATCACTAGTTGCACCTCTTTCTGCTGTCGCCATTATTTCTTGGGTAAGTTCATACATTAGAATTTGAATACAAGAATTAATGGATGGAATAATATCATAAAAGAAGCATAAAGAATTCTCTCAGAAAAATATTGGACACAAAAATCTGATTTTGGCTATGAAAAGATAACACGCTGAACTAATCTAATTTATCAGACTAACTCTTATACCTAGGCTAGAAGTGATGATTGATTAGCTGCTAATATCGTCGGAGCTATTTAACGTTCCCATATTTTCCTTTTCTACTATCATGTTTGCCCCTCCAGCAGTGGCTTTGAGTGAGATGAGGCTTCCGATATGAAAATGTATTCCTGCTTCTAGTATATGAAAGTTGTCTAATAGTGGCTACATTAGTCCACGAGTTGTCCTTCATTACTCAAGTTTCTACAGTATCTCATGTAGGACAAGAGATCAAGGAGGCGAAATCCCTCATCTTGGCCAATTTCTTATAATATCATTGCCCTTTTTTTGTATATCAAGAACCGAAATTGCGATCTCCTGGAATTTCTCATCCTTCATGTTCAATGCAGCGAAGTTTCCAGGGATGACCGCTGGTCAATGCAGCCCAGCAATCCATTATTTCACTTCCAACATTTGAGCAGAGGATTCGATGACATAGTCTTGACTGTTACTGTCTCATTCTAATCCATCTATTGTGAGCATAATGTCACGGGTTCAGTTTCACCCATGTTAAACTTATGCGGCACTTGTGTACAACTTCTGTACAAAGCACAAGTCAGTCTGCCATTCCCACTTTCACTTATTAAGGCTACACTCACTCGCTCACTCACCCACTAAAGCAATGAAAGGAACTCAAGAGAACTCATAAAGGAAATCCTCCAATGTATTGACCTTTACTGAGTTGAGTTAAGCTGAGTACAAATGAGGAGTTAACCCCTATTTATATTTTCTCTCCCCCATTCACCTCCTCAATGGATGGTCAGAATTATTTCAAGTGTCAGAATATTAACGGCCCAAATCATATTCTGGAACCCTACTACTCTTTCTAAACTACTCTACCATTCTCCTAAAGTATTCTAGACTACTACAGAAGGTCTAAGATATTTTACAAAGAATTATCTAGAAACTAAGCCTTCTAGAATCAGGTCTTATTCCATGGATCTAAGAACACGGGCCTAGATCCTTCAGGCCACATCCACGAGCTAAACAAGCCTTCTTTGGAAACTATATCATCTTAGTGGTAAACAAGGAATGCCATTTTCTTTTGCTTTTATAAACCGCATGTTGGTAAAGTAAGGATCATTGAGTATATACTCAGTCATGTTTCATATATCTGCAGGCACTAGATAGCTGATGGAGTGAGTGCAACGGGCATGCTGAGAAGGATTTCATTGTCAAGGAGGCTATCCATCCACAGGAGATTGGGTTATTGGAAGGAGAAGAGCAAGTTTTTATTCAGCAAGTGCAAAGTCAAGTAGGAGATACTTTAGGGAAAGGAGGCCTAATCTTTGTGTATCACCAATTGTGATATAAATGACAGTTTCCTTCTCAATTACACTACTTGTTAGAGGTAGTTAGTGTCTAGGAGAAAAACTTAAAGAGTAGAAAAAATTAGTGCATCCAATAAAAGAAGTTGCTAAAAAAGATAAAGGACCTAAGAGGGTGGAATATTTCTTGAGTTATTGTGTGTAATGTGTCAAAACAAAGAGTATAAATATCTATTAGTCTTTTTACCAATGGAAGTTTGTGCATTTGGCAAAATTACCAGAATTCAGACTTTTTCATTTTATTTGGAAAAGTCAATAAAAAAACAATGGGTCAGAGTTTTTCAGTTATTCTTTCCTTTGCCTCATAACATTTCTTCACCCGTTAAAAAAAACAAAAAGGACAAATGGAGGATAATTTCCCTTTTTGTCTTTTATTTGGTGAATTTTGTCATAAAAGTTAAGGACTCATTAACTGAAAATAGGATTTATACATAAAATGCCCCACCTGAAGAGCAAAGAACATAGATCAAATACCTGTGGTCCGAGACTCAACTACTATAACACAGTGTCTTCCCCTACTTTAACTAGGTTTACTATATCAAGTGACCTCCTTTTCATACATGCTTTTCAAACATATTGTTCCCTTCCGGTACACACTAATATCCACCTTCAGTTGCATGGCCTACAAGTAGGGGTATCAACAGTAAAAGGGCAGCCCGATGCATGAAGCTCCTGCCTATGCATGGTCCAGGGAAGAGACGGACCACAAGGGCCTATAGTAGGCAGCCTTACCTTGCATTTTGTAAGAGGTTGATTCCACGCCTTGAACCTGTGACTTCAAGGTCACATGACAACAACTTTTACTGTTGCGCTAAGGGTCCCAAGTAGGGGTATCAACGGTCTAATCCTAATTTGGTTCTACCCAGAATTGAAATTGTAACATGAAAATTTAGTAGGATTGGAACTGAACCATTCTGGAGTTTGGTTCTAGCTTGAAGGACCAATGTCAAACTGCTTGATTTTGGTACGTTTCTTTATCTTCATTGGTTGTGCACCCCAAGCTAATTCTAGACTTTTTCTTTATGCTAAATGAAAATGGTCATGAAAATACTAGTTGTTCATATGAACTCATTCAAGGCGTAAAGAAAATGCATCATCATCTATGATAATTATTCAAGAAATATAAGAGGTTATAATTCCTTATAGCAATCATCAGTCAATCAAGAAAGTATAAATAAATTAAGATAATGCCATCATCCAACTAAACATATATAAAATCTAAAATCAAAAGAAAGTGAGCAACCAATTCCAGTAATTAAACTAGTTTTGTAGGTTAAGGCAGAAAAAGAATGTCCAACCTTTAAATTGAGACACAAAAATAAAAAAGTAAAGAGTTTTGAGTTGTTAATAGCCTTTGATCCTGTGAATTGTGAAGTCAACAACTAGTTCTGCATTGTCTGTCACCTTAAGCTAGACTCTTGTAAGGCAACAACCTACATGATATTCATCATTGTAATTAGCTCATATGCAGAATAGAAATCAATAACAAGGATAAGCAAAGAGTAAAATGTAAAAATTGGATAGTTAATTTGGTTAAATATAGATTAATAAGGGTATTATAATCTAATTATTTAGTTCTCGATTCTAGTCTGAATCTTCTAGAATGAAATTGGAACCAAACCAAATTCAATTCGATTCTATTGATAAGCAATTGGAACCTGACCACGGTTACTAATTGAAAGATTAGAACCTAACTAAAAAATTTTGGCCCAATTCTCTTTGGTTTTTTGGTTCTCAGTCTACTTACAAGTGGAACCCTAATTATGATAATCCAAACCATTCTTCTATGCATGTAAGTTGGTATAATGCTTTGTCTCACAATCAAGAGGTTGTAGGTTTGACACCGCCACTATGAATGTAAGTTGGTATAGTGCCTTGTTTCACAATCAAGAGGTTGTAAGAGACTAAAGGGCAGCCCCGGTCCATGAAGCTCCGGCCTATGCGCGGTCCGGGGAAGGGGCGGACCACAAGGGCCTAAAGTACACGGCCTTACCTTGCATTTGCAAGAGGCTGTTTTCACACCTTGAACCCATGACCTCAAGGTCACATGACGACAACTTTTACCGTTGAGACTGCCAATCTTTTTTCCTTTTTTTCTCATTTTTGGGTGGTAAACGGAGTTTGTTAAAGAGCAAGAACCTTCAAATGTCTTAGCACTAATGTGCTACAACTCTAATTGAGATGCTTAGATAAGAGTTGTCGTCATATGACCTTGAGGTCACAGGTTTAAGGCGTGGAACAGCCTCTTATAAAATGCAAGATAAAGCTGTGTCCTTTAGGCCCTTTGGGTCTGCCCCTTCCTTGGACCCTGCATAGGTGGGAGCTTCATTCACCGGGGCTGCCCCTTTTTTAGATAAGAAAAGACAAAAGCCAATAAAAGGATAAAAAAAATTCTAAACAATTGAGACACTGCCTAAGTTGGATACTGCAAAATGGCTTTGATCACCAGTAAAGCTAGTCCCACTTGTACATGTTTAGCCATCTAAATTAGAGAAGAGATAGTGCAAACCTTCATGAGATAATGGGAGATTTGTGTCAAGCAAAGAGTAAAGATCGGATGAGAGCAACTATGACTTCGGCCCCATTGGCCAAACTCATGTAATTTTTTCTTTCCCTTCTGAAGGAAATGATGAATTTTCTTTTCTATTGCACTTTAAAAGGGTAGCCCGGGCACGAAGCTCCTGCATACGAAGGGTCTGGGGCAATAGTTTGCAGTCTTACCTTGTATTTTACAAGAGGCTGTTTCAACGCCTTGAACCCATAACCTCAAAGCCACACGATGACAACTATACCATTGCACTAAGACTCCCTTTCAGTTCTACTGCACTCTGGTAAGTTTTTATTCCTTTTGAAGGAAATGACAATTTTATTGATGGGTACAAAACCCCTCACTGTGCACTTACAGCAGCCCCATTGCACCGAAGTTCTACCCACATGAAGATTTTTTATGATGAATGCAGAGATGCCACTCAGCGTCTTACTTGGTTATGTAAGTTGTGAGAATGCGGAACGTTTGAGCCCACCGAAAAGCTAGAGGGCTACACTCAATGGAGGATACAAGAATTAACACAAAAACCTACCCTTAGTTCCATTCAAAGGATACCCCTCTTGGTTGTTTGGCGAAAAGATTAGTCTAGAAATCTACACCTACATAGTTTATCTTAGCCTCAACCTCACCCTTCAGTTTCTTCCAATTTCTCAATTTCTTTCATAATTTTCTGAATTAAATGAAAATGATATAACAATAATTATAGTAGCCCCTCTTGTAACGAGAAGAAAGGAAATTCATTTTTTGGAAGGGAGGACCACAATGGGCATATAATATGCAACCTTACCTTACATTTTTTCAATAGATTGTTTTTACGCAACCTCTAAGTTACACAGTGACAACTCAACCGTGATGCCAAGACTTTGACTCCAACTTATTTGTAAAATTCACCTCTTTGAAATCCATCGTGAAAAGCTAAAAGTTGCTTCATTTTTTTTCAATGGTCAGTCAACAACGCCAGAGCCAACATGGACTGCCTCAAAGAAGCTATTTCTCGTAGGAAAACACGGATTTTAGGTAAAAAACCAAAGCATATCATATTTCCTTATTTTTTCATATTTTGTATTTTTTGATAAAAAGATTTTGATAATGTAGGCTGACAACTAGGTAAAAATTGACGTGGTCAATGACTGTTTATAACTAATGTAGTTTGTTGTAATCTTTTATAGATTTTAATGGTGGTGAGGCCAAAAACCAGTAAAAATTGATGGTGACCATGCATTATTTTGAATATATAGCTTGTGTAATAACTAATCCAACCTATTCGATTATCAAATTGTTCATATACCTGACTGATATGGATTAATAAAAGGGGCAGCCCCGGTGCACGAAGCTCCCGCCTATGCAAGGTTTGGAGAAGGGGCAGACCACAAGGGCGTAAAGTACACAGCCTTAACTTGCATTTTACAAGAGATTATTTCCATGCCTTGAACCCGTGACCTTAAGGTCACATGACGACAACTTTTACTGATATAGATTAAGCATGTCCCAACATCTACGCATTGCATCAGGTGCTTTCGGTAGGAAGTTCCTGCAAATCAGAATCATCCCATTGCAGCATCCAGCATATGAACACCTTGGGTCACTGCATAAGCTCCAACTTCATCTTCTGCCACCATTATTCGCCAAAAGGAAAACGAAAGAATGAACAAAAATGGAAACAGGTTCCCGGTAAAAGATTGGTAGTTTCTCTTCCTCTTCACCGTTTTACATTTCCAAATAATTTTACATACTTGAGTTGAACTTCAAATCACTCTTTTATATCTTCCAGGCGTCTGAATCGTCTGTAGAGAAGGGATTCGCTCCATTTGATTAAACATTTCACTGATAGTCTCATCTAGCTCAAAAAGGTTCTTCCAATAAGACACACCTTTGTACCATGGTCATTATGCATGGCAATCTCTACATCTAGGAGAGGTTGAGTGCTAACCTCACTAGTGTCATTACAAGATATTTGGGTTGCAGGAAGGATCAAGAGAAAAATAAAGAAAAGGAATGGTAGGCGCCTGCTTCCAGCGGCAGCAGGGCAAATAAATTTGATGGAGAAAGCGGGAGAACTTACTTTCCATCAAAAACATGGCCTGAAAATGATTGATTCTGGAAGTGGGCGGTTTTATCTTCACTCACTGCACATAATCATCATAGTAATTGTCACTAATCACAGAGACGAACCTCTCAAGCCACGGAAGCTGATGGAGATCCTTCACGGTATCGAGATATGAATCAGAACAGTGTGGTGGAGATTGACAAGGCTGATGATCAGTCAGACTGAATCTGCCGGCGAGAAACCTCTGGACCAAAGCCAATTGTGACCTTTCTTGCTCTGAATATGCATCTAGAGCTGTAGGAAGTGAATCGTACGCATCCCATCTCCATGGTTCTATGTTTTGATGAGGAGAGGATGGCGCCATGTTATCGAAGTATTCGTCATCCCAGAAGGCACACTGGCATGTCTGCACACCGCCCCTATATTCTGCTCCACAGGAATAGCAGAATTCATGGCCACACCTGCAAGAAATGAAGACATTCAGAACTTCCAGTTTGAGCATCTCCAAGCAAGATCTAGATCTCTTTAGCACATTATAATCGCATTTTTCTCCAGTGAGGTATTTCCAAGCATAAAATGCACTCAGAACCTTCTCCAACAAATACAAAAGAGAACATAAGCCACAGATCCTATCTACCAGATGCCTCCTCAACCCAAATACGAGGTAAATAGAGAAGAAGTGATTGTCCAAAACAAAGGAAACAAGAGTTTTAAGGACATGCAAGGCAAGATAGATAAGCAACCAAATCGAAAAGCCTGCAAACTTAGACCAATAAGATGGAATAAAACATGAAGTAATAAAAGTTGCTCCGGGAAGAAACCTAAGATCTAGAACATGTAAGTTAAGCCTGAGCTGGGATGGTACATGAAGCTAAACTAAATTATATGCAGAACAGAGAATCGGACACTATTCTCTTCCTTTTGCTACAAACAACTCCAAGGATGAAGTTGGGACAAAACCAGATTTAACTGGTGTTCTCAAACTAGATATAGGCACCAAACTGAGCTTCCTTAATAGAACACGGTTCAGTCCGAACCGTCCTAGGCACATATCAACATCAACAACAACCAGATTGGAAAGGGTTTGTTTTAGTCAAATATTTTGACCTATGCATAAGAAATGTCACAACCGAAGCTCACCACATACAGCAAGGCAGGTAAATGTAAGAAAGCCTCAGAGTATCAGATCGCTCTTGATAGAACTTTGACATGACATTCAAAATGAAGAACAGTCTACATAACTCTTTCATTGTGAGAAAAAAAATGCAGTTTGTTCTTGTTTTCAATTACGCTGAACCAGTAACACCTTATTTTCATCACGTTATGGTTATTTAGTGAACCACAAACAGGAATTAAGAGACATTTACATCAGACAGTGGAGATACACCATACTACATAATTGGTGAATAGGTTTAGCAAATTGAATGATCCATAAACTTTCCTTTATCAACTAATTGGAAAGGACAAGATCAATCACCAGCTTCGGTAGCTAAATCTAGCCAAACTGTGCAGAGTAGACTGCCAAATTGGATTGGATACATATGCATCGAGTGAAAACTGGATGCTATGTAGGCCAAACATACTGTCGCCAGTATGCTATTAGGCAGATATTCTTATCAGATACAACAGTTGCTCTTTTGAAATATATAGAAAAAGGTAGTAAAATCATGCCTGAGAAACATAGAGCAATACTCTGAGAACTGGAGATAACCAACAACAGAAAGAATTTGACTGAGACAAATGCATTCAAGCACCTAACAAACACGTTTGTCCTTAATTCCCTATTGAACACAAGCATTGTCTGAGCCACCAACAAGACTCGTTACCATGCTTGTCTTTTTCAAAGAAATCCTTCTAGATGGAATAGACCAGGAGAAAGTTACCATAGCCATGGTAAAGAAATTACTAACAATAATGTTGTTGTCCTGAACTATCCAGAACAAGGAAAGACTGACTCAAAGAGCCACGACACCATGTATGAGTGAGAACATAACTTTGTCTCACTTCTTCGGTCCTGACACTGAACCTAAATACCATTTGAAACTCAGAAATGACGCACAAATGTTTCTCCATGCTGTATATCCCACCTTACTGATGATGTCCACTCAGAAAGGACACATAAAGGTTTGCAAGCTGCATGTGTTTCAGGAAGAGGACAAAATTCACGAAGCTTTTATACGAACAAAACATGTTTTCCCCAACCAATTGTAGTATGATGATTTCCCCTTGTTCTCTGGTTCCAATATATGTTGGTTTTAGGCAAACTAAATTAATTCACTGTACCTGCATTTTCTTATGAAGCAGAAATTCCACTTTAAGACTGCCCTCCTTGTGGTTATATTTGACATTTTTACATCCGTACGCCTTCTACATCCATTTCAATATTTTGCTGTTTCAGAAATGGTATAGCATGGGAAATCTCAATTAACCCCATTATGTAACTTTTTGTAGTTTCTGAAACCTATAATTGATTCTTTGCTGCCTTGAACCATTGTTTCAAAACTACCAAGTCAGTGCTCAACTTTCCCAAGTTGACACTTTTTCCTCCTGTGGCCCTTGTCCAAGTTTTCTACTCCTGAATTCAAGACATTATTTACGACTCACCCAAGTCCTCCAAATTCATGCCAAACACATCCCAGTCAACTCCTCTACCATTGACTGCCTTTTATTCTCTGTCAAGATTTATAGAAGCAATGTCTACAACACCGTATTGTTAAGATGGGTTCCTCACCGTCAGTCAAGATCTTGGACCAGTTAAATGGTAGAGTGGAAGTTTCACATTCATTGCAGCATAGCCATGTATTTTCAAGAAATAGCCTGAACACATGTATTATTGCCTTGGAGGTATCTTGTCATGCTGGCACACATTTTCTGCAGTCTTGTAATTAAGCTTGTAAAACTAATTAGAAAATTGGCGTTCATAACTTGTAATGTTTGAAGCTTTCCTCAGTCTCCCTTGTGATTGTAGCCCAACCATGAAATAACGTTATCATGGAATATAAAGCTCTGTTTGATGGCTGAAGAATTGAAGATTGTCTAACCACATGATCAGTGACAATGCCTTCTATAAGCTAGACTTTTTGACTTACTATTAGCACAGCATAATCTCAAGCAGAACTCAAAAAATACTTGATTCTAGATCAGTATTCCACTTAATATAGCATCATCAATTACACACCCAGAAAGATTTGCAATATCAAAACATCTTGGATTTGTCTATGCATCCTAAAGGGCAGCCCTAGTGCATGAAGCTCCCGCCAATGCAGGGTCTGAAGGAAGGGGCGGACCACAAGGGCCTAAAGTACACAGCCTTACCTTGCATTTGCAAGAGGCTGTTTCCACGCCCTGAACCCGTGACCTCAAGGTCACACGATGACAACTTTTACCATTGCGCCAAGGCTCCCCTTCTGTCTATGCATCCTGCAAAGAGAAAATGGATGCAAGCAATTCTGCTTTGATGCATTGGAAAAGGGACAGCAGTACAGTTATCTCAAACGCTGGTGGTAAGTCTTTAGTCTTGTCTATGCAACTTGTAAAGAGAAAACAAATGCAGGAAATTCTGCCTTTTCAGAAAAAGGGCGGTAGTACAGTTTTTTCAAACTCCAGTGACAAGTATTTAGTCTTCCTTGTGCCTTGTCTCACAACCAAGAGCCCGAAGGTTCAAGACTTCAAGGTCACTCAGAATTTAAAAAGAAAAAGAAGGGGCTTCAGTTTTCAATTATTCACCAGAAGACTTTCAAATGGTTATGAATTGGTTTCCTTGCTTACATATCGTTGCTAAACTGTCCAAAAAATTTTTTTTTGGTTAGGTGCACATAACTCTGACCTGTCAAAGTTTGTTCTTTGCAAATTTAAAGATGTTTGAATAAGAAGAGGTATCTTCCAACTATGAAACTCTGCATTAACAAATCACTAGATATTTAACTATAGAGTTTCAAGTTTTCATTCTGTCCATAGATTCAAGAGATTTGTTTCTTTTTGTCAAATTTTATGTCTGGACACTTCATTACTACTGTCCAAAATCATGACTTGTGAACACCACACGTGTTTTCCTAACAATGGCCACAGCAAAGATGGAAATTATATGTCAACTCATGCTTGTCATTGAAGAATTATGATATTCACTAAACAATCATTATAGTGACACTACTTGCTGAAGCTTTACTGTTCAAATCAGTGCTCATCTATTGTAGGATTGCTTGGAAGAGATGAGACCAAAGGTTACGCAATGTGCACCCAAGGATAGATCTGCTTGAGATAATAACATCATTTAGAACCTAGTACATATAACATTTAGGCCTCATCAACCTTAGAGAAAAAACCGTCTGGCAATCAACTTAAGTCCTGTAGACCATTGTATGTAGTTTACAGCTTGCAGAGACTAAAAGAAATCAGAAAAGCATTGTCAACCATATTATTAAAACAGCTAGATAGAGGTTCTGAAGTTTTTGCATAGATAAGACAAGAATCGACACAATAAGAAAAAATGACAGTGCAAGATACATATCAAGGAAGAACATGTACAACCAACAGATGCATTAGAAATTTCAGTGGCTTAGGATAAGTTTGGGATAACTAGAACAGTGGTAACTAACCTCCACCTATCAAAATGATAAGTACAGGCATGATGGTAAACTGTCCAGTAATTTCCACACATGAGATATACAACACAATTATGAACATGGGAATATATCTATCTTACCAGCAGGTCATGTGATAGCAGCCTTGTGTGAGCTCAATCATCCGTCTGCATTGCTGGCAGCGTCTCCACTTCTGATTTTGTGCCAGCCGATGCAAAGTGATGTCTCCAGCATCTCTCTCCTCCATGGGTAGGTTCTGGTACTCCTCACAGCTCATCGATGCGTGCCATGGCACACTGCAATCAATGCAAATAAGCCTTTCGCACTCAGGGCACTCAATGCAGCTGGTCTCCGACTGACTTGATGAGCTAGCCCTGGTTGATAAACATTGTCGAGGATTAAGAAGCACCGAACAATTTGGGTAGGGGCAGTATATTTTCTCTGAATTGAGGATATCTGCTTCAAGCAGAGCTCTTTCCAATGATTCATAGCATGTTACTGGAAGAAATGATCTGCACTCACTTGCTGAGATGTAATATTTGCATTTCAACTCAGGGCATCTTACAGGGACCTGGGAAGTCTGTAACTTGCCATCCACATATTTTATCATACAGTTTGAGCAGAATTTATGAGAGCAGTTCATCATTATCATCTGCGATGATATCTTCTCTTCACAACAGATTGAACAATCCTCAATTCCCCCTGGAGATAAACCAACAGCATCTTGGGCTAGTCGCAGTGGCTTCTCAACCTCACTACTAGGAACAAGTTTCAAAACAAATGATTCCAACCTGTTGATATGTTCCAGAATTCTCTCTCTCAAAGCCGCTAGAAGCTGATTATCAAGCTTTTCACCTCGAGTAATCTGTGATAAGTTAAAACATAATTGGCATCATAATATAATGGAGACCAAAAGCCCTTAGTTACATAATGTACAGTGACATTCAGCACTAACTTATCATAAATGTATAGCTTAAATGACAAGAAATCAAATTCTTATTCGTCTAGTCTAGTAGAGAAAAAATATTCTTATTAATCTAGTAGCATTTAAATTTTAAGGCAAAATTTTGAAATGGTGGCAAATGAGATTATGGAAAAATTCAACCTACAGAAGAAAAGATGAAGATTTAACAAATGATCCAGGATGTCCATGGTTGCTTGTGCCAATTGCAAATTGGCTACTTGATTTTCTATCACGCCCAGCCAAGACATAAATCTTGCATTTGTTTGGGCACAAGACCAAATGGAAACCAAATAAAATAGCACTATATAGTAAAAAAAACACTATGCCTGTAAAATTTCTGACAAAACCAGACAACATTATCGATTAACCAGACATATATTATAATTAAAAACATATTTTCCATTTAAGAAAACAACCTGAAAAAATTCAGAAAGGAAAAAACAAACAATAAAAGATGAAAAATCAGATTTTGAAAATGAAATAACACAAACCTGATCATAAACGATCTCAGAATCCGTAAATGCAGAAACACGACTCGAATCCTTCTGGATCGCCTCTAACAATCCATCGATCAAAGCTAAATGCTCAGCAACCAAATCTTCAACATAAAAGTCTAGTTTTTTCTGCACATGATGAACAATAACCTTCTGAGACTTCTCCATTACAATTCCAATTCCAGAAGCAGGAGATATCGATACACCCTTGAAGAAGATTTTCAACACAGATTCATCTAGTTCTTCTTTATTCACCTCTTCCGCAGATTCATCCATATCCTTCCATTCCTCTTCCTCTGCAACACAACTTCGAAATTCGTCTTCGTCCTCTTCTAACTTTGTTTCTCTCTCTTCCATATCTGCATAGTATCCATTGTGAAAACGACCCAACTCTTCCATTCTACAAAAGAATGGCGTTCTCAGAACCTACAACAAGATTTCAAACCCTAAGACAACAGCGTGTCTTTCAATCATATAAAGGGTGCTTTCAACCTTCCAAGAAATCAAAATCCACAAGAATCCCACGAAAAAAAATTGCTCAAATCGATCAACCCAGAAAGGAATTTCTCATACAACAACCAGTGAGCTCAGGATCGCCGTTTTCAGTTTTTTCTTCTTTCTCTCTTCCTCATTTCCGTTACTCTATTCTCCAGGATCATCTTTTATGGGTTATAAAAACCGAAACCCTGAGAAAAAGATCTTCCAGTTTCCAGCATCTGGTTCTGGATTAAAAGCGACAGTTACTGCCACTGCAGATTGCGTAGGAGGGAAGCGAGTGCTGGAAAATTCTCCTTGGTTCTTCCTTTTCACCTTACTAAAGCATTTATTTTTGAGGTGGAAGGCTTTGCACATGGGGGAACACCATTAGAAAATGCAAACAATGGGATCACTTTTTCAAGCCTGGGTCAGAAAATAAGTGGGAAAAGGTGAGCAAGGCCTAGGGTTTTGAAAACAAATGGCAATGATGATTGACCCACTTTCTTGTCTTGATTACTACCATCAATTTCTGTCCATGTCATTCATCTTCTTAGTCTTTATGGTAGTTCAGATTTGGAGACCACTAGCAAAAGCAAGGCATCCATGCCGCAATGAAGGACAAAAGAGGAAAGGTTTGAAATTCGTGGCACATGAAACGGGGGGAGTTCTTGAGTATGGATGATGGAAATTGGAATGTATGGACGTGCGTGAGTGATACTCAAGAAATTATAAAGAAAGTGATTAGAAAATTCCTAGCTAATAGTTTGCCAAACAATTCTCAATCCAGTATGTAGGATGCATGTCTAGTTGCAGGCAACTCCATCTACATTAGAATACGCTTGGTCTCAGGTTAAATTAGCAGTTTTTAATTCTTAACTTTGTAAATATATATATATATATATATATATATATATATATATATATATATATAAAGAAGGATACTTTGGAGGAATGCTAAATAGAAGCATTTTATGAGAGCATTATTGCATCATTTTTTATGAGGCTCATCTTGGTATAAATAAAAAGTTATACTTGAGAAAAGGTTAAAAACTCTAGATGTTAGGATCAACCAATCTACATGCATCTAAAGTTGGAGAAATGACATGAATAAATTGCATTGTATAAAAGTGGGATTCAACAAAAGTGGTAGAGGAAAACTCCCATAAAAGGGCATTCATTTTAGCGTTTTTTATATTTTTTTACTTCAGAAATAATTTCAAGTAAATGTAAGAATTAGGATAATATACATACACACACACACATATATATATATAATGAATCCATTTGGTTTGAATCACATCCTTTGCCATATTAAACAAATTAGAAAGTGAAACAAATTTGTCATCTGGTTTGAACCCTATTCACATGCTAACTAGAATCCCGTGCCATTTTATATGAGGAATGTTGAGTGTAACGATACCCAATATTTGTGCAACTCCTCCTTTACTTATGTATGGTGGGGGTTCACATTTATTGATGCATGTGGTTCACCTAACTCTCCTAACTTTGGATATCTACTAGTGTAAAATTCGTGCCAAAAGAGCACCTTTATCATCCAACAAAATGGTGCATAAATTTAAATTGCTAGACATGCACTGTTAAAAGTTCTACATAAGCAACGGTTTACATTCAATGGACGAAAACATCATTTATTGGAGGATGCTAGCCCTTTTTTACATGGTTTTTAGGCCATGTACATACCAAAAGTTAGTGAGGTGAGGTGAACGGCATGGATAAATGGTGTCAGGCCACCACACAAAATTGGAAGAGCAGGATAGTTGTTGGGGTGTTGTTGCTCTTCACCAGCATTCCCATGTGTTTTACGGTGGGAATTGATATCCTGCCCCCCCACCCTAGCTTGACAACTCCACGCTTTTAGAAGTTACTGGGCAATAACCAATCACACTTCCTCATATATTCTTGTAGGTCTTCTCTCTCATGCAGATGCCAGAGTTGTTCGTCTTTATGCATAACTATTTGCCAACAATCTATTTTTAGCTTGGCCTTTTCTTTCATTTTTTCCCTCCGCCCCAAGGCAAGATGTAGACCCACTGCTCTCCTCTTTATATTCTGTACTGATCTTTTCCCTCTTCTGCTATGCAAGTCCCACCTTTCATTCTCTTTTTACCCAATGAGGCATACCAGTTTCTTCTGCACTCTAATAATCTCACCACACTGGCATTTGATAATGGGAAAGAAAGAGAAAAAAATTAATCGGCCACGTACTGGAACTGCGGAAGGGATAGGGAAAGTAAGAAATGAGACTGTTAGAGCCACCATGACAGAGTAAAGAGAAAAGAGAGCTTCTGGGATCCACATGATAGAAAGAGAGAAGATTGACAGAAGAATGATACTAAGAGCCCCACAAAGAGCGACGACAGACGGTAACATCTACAGTTGAGATGGAGAGATGGTGAGTCCCAGTCGTGAAAGAGATAAAAATAGAAGAAGGAAAGTTGGCTTTTGACTTGTAGGAAGTGTGAGAGGCTTACGCAAGGAATGTCAAATTCAAGCTGCAAGAATATCAATTCCCATTTTATGTTTTGATATGCCAAAAATTATTGTCCTAACTAAAAGTATCTGTTGGTTTTCTTCTTCTTCTTCTTTCTCTCTTCCTCTTAAATTGCTAGTTGGACATTATAAGTTCAAACGTAAGGCAGGAGGATATGGAATTTTGGAACTTAAATTTGGAAGTCAGAATTCGTTTTGCTTAGGCTAGAATTTGATAGAATCTGAATTATGAGGACTTTATTTTGGAATTCAGGTGGGTGATGGACAAATAGAGAATGAAAAAGCAATTGTGTAGGCAACAAGCTCTTGCAAATCAAAGTCCTAGATAATCCAAATGATATGAATCGAATGATGGGTGTATCCGTGGAGTATCATACAAAATGCATTGGTTGATGTTTTGAGAAGGGACAGAATAGAGAGTCAAAGGAATTGCATTTGGCATCTATCTGACTGAAAAGCAAGATTAGATAATATTAAATTAAAATTTATGGTAGAAAATGCAATTAGAAAATTACATGATAGAAAAGCTAGAAAATAAGATTATAAAACAGTATAGCAAATAGGATTACATTTCATTAGCAAAAATTACACCTAGAAATAAAGTTTGAATTTATCAAGCATTGAGGCTAGCCCACTAGAGCGTCTAAGGGAATTTCGAGGAAAAGGGTAAAAAGTAACTATACTTGAGTTCTAGCACTCCAGGTTCTCGACTTAGTTTTGAACGCCAAGTTCAAAAACTCTTTTGGCAATTGGAACTAGAACTTGAAGTTCAAAAGAACTCAAAAGTGCTTGTTTTGGTTGGAGTTATATATCCTCAATAGCATCATTTATCATTTTATGTAATACTTATTATTTTATTAATAAAACAATACATTTCTCTCTTATCATATGCCAATTATATACTATAAAGTATTTATATTCAATTAAGTCATATGGTTGATAAGATTGAACAAGTTAATTATAAGATGGTAACAAGAATCGTACAAGAATCGTAGGCAACATTGTAGGGATCCTATGTGAAGGTGATTAAGAATCACAACATTATATGTAGTCTTCAAATGAGAATGGGAGTGGGAATCCACAATCTAATACACTTGCTACATGTGGTATCCATTTATATAGAGTTGATATTTTCTCAACCATCTTAGACAAAGAACCTAGATATATTATGGTGTGCAAAAGTGTTTTGTATATAGGTCTTCTCCCATCTAGAACACTCAATGGACATTACTATTTTACAAAATAAAAAAGTAGAAATGGTTGTTGGAGTATTTATTGGATGAGCTAATCCATGTATTGCCTTTGACTTTGATGATATATAATTTGAGTGGGCCCAGAGCCCTATCTTTGAGGTGCCACTTAGTGAACATTGAAGGGGCATATCTAGTTACTTTGAGATATATGTATTGTACTCAAGAATTATAGGATTCTAATAAAGAATTAACCTCCTACAAAGAATGATATTTGGTAAGAATCATCACTAGTTGATCTTGTTTAAATCCAAGACCTTTTAATGACTATGGTAAAAGTTCAATAGGTTAATGATCGATAAATTAATTGTCACACTAAGACAATACAATGTCTATGGTGCCAACTTAGGCTAATGTAGTAAATTAATGATCTTAACAAATTTATAAGATAATACATTTTGAAACTTTATTTGAGGGCCACTGAGTATATAAATTGATATTCTAAGCATCAAAAGAAAAAAATAAATATGCCTATCCTATCTACAAGTTAAGCCCAATTCCTAATAGTAGATGCATAAATATTTCTTTAATTGTTCAAAGGAACTTCAAAAGTCAAAGAAAAACTACAAACTAAGGGCAAATGCACATTGACTCAAGCCAAAATGAAAAAAAGAGACATATTTGATAGTCTAGAGTGAAAAAAGAATAAGTATTAAAACAAAAAGAGAATATTAAGCTTTTTTTATAAAATAAAATCCTACTACATAGTAGAAAACCTTCATTGCGCAACTATTAAAACTATTATTCATTGGACCTTTATTGTTTTGATAAATGGTTTATTTAGAGCAATGGCCACATTTATTGGTGGAAACCATTATGCTTAAGTTATGTTCAAGGGTGTCCATTTAATCTCACTTGCCTCTCTAAAGACATAATAAAAATATCAAATGGTAGATGTGCATAATAATAATCTCTCTAAAGGCAATTAGTATTTCATTAGTGAATCACATGTGGTGATTGGTGATGGATGGCTTGATATCATATATTTTCAATTTGATGAGAAACACCCCATGTGGATAGAGACAACATACATAATATTGAATCGTAGACATACACTCTAAGCATAGGGATGACAATGGGTCTAGTTAGGTAGATTTTTTGTAACCCTAATTCTAACCTAGTGCTTCTCTTCTACCCCTAAGGTATTCCTAGCCCTACTTGGGTCAAAGTCTTTTTTACCCTAGCTTCCTCGAATAAAGAATTTTGCCACTAACCTGACCAATATGGGTCAAATAGATCATCTCTCCTAATTGACTCCTTACAATAGTCAAAGTAGTTTGCAAACTACACATTCTCCAAAGGAAGAGTTGCTTTAAGCTTGCTTAGTCATTGCTTCAAAGTTTATACTAGTATCATAAGGTGGCTAATGACTCTAATGTCAGAATGGTAATCAAGGCATTTTTATCATTTGAAAAAAAAAGAAGTATATAAGTTGCTTGACTCCCTGTCTTTTTTTACTAATGACCCTAACTCGATCCTAGTCTTGCTCATATCATAAACTTTCTACCACTGATCTTAACCTTTATAAGTCATTTGGCTTGAGTCCCCTTAAATAACCCGACCCATTGCTAGCCCTATACGTGCATAGCCTCAAACCTCTCATTACCCAATTGAGAGACTATTTGATTTAGAAATTTCTAACTTTTACAAAGTGCTTGAATATAATTTGAAATATCATTATCTTCATCATCAAGACCTTATCCTTAGTGGGGGTCAGTCACATGAATCTTATTACTCCATTCCCCTCTATTAAGTGTCATGACTTCATTTAGTCCTAAAGTTTTTAAATCTTTTCCACCTACTTCTATCCATGTTCTTTTGGGAATTCCTATAGCCCTTTTAGAACCTTTTACTTGGATTACCTTACTCCTAATAGGTGCCGTTTTTTTATTTTTGTTGGACATATTCATGTCCAAACAATCTAAGTCTGATCTCCCTCATCTTGTTACCTATTGGTGCTGCTCCTAAGTTTCCTTTGATCTTTTGATTT
Organism: Warburgia ugandensis; assembly: GCA_035236585.1. Taxonomy (NCBI): domain Eukaryota; kingdom Viridiplantae; phylum Streptophyta; class Magnoliopsida; order Canellales; family Canellaceae; genus Warburgia; species Warburgia ugandensis. Next base: position 61,762,132 of record CP141136.1, on the reverse strand, counting down.
CTAATTCTATCCATTCTTGAAGAGAAATTCTAGAGAGATCACACAAAAAGTAATATGTGGTTCATGAAGATTGTATTTTCTCTCTTGTAACTTGACAAGAGAGCTTGAAGAGAAAGAAAGATCAAATATATAGATACGTGTGTGTGTGTGTGTGTGTGTGTGTGTGTGTGTGTGTGTGTGTGTGTGTGTGTGTGTGTGTGTGTGTGTGTGTGTGTGTGTGTGTGTGTGTGTGCCAACTCTAATTCAAGGGTTGAGCAAGATTCATTTAGAGTTAATAAGTTATAGAGTTGATTTCAAAACCCATATTCCAGGAGAAAAGAGAAGAGCAAAGATTTTGGGAAAAGCTTGTATTCAAATACCACTATGGATCAATCTAAATCTTCTTAACTTAGAGGAAGGTACAATCGTAATCTTACATATGTTTTATATGTATAAAAATTGTGTGATCATATGGATTGAATATTAAAGATATCATTATTCTAACCCAAGACTTCACTTTTAGTCTCATATTCCACTAGACTAACAATTATGAGTTCCACCTTTGAGTTCCTAAAGTTTATACCTCCCTCAGCACGAAGACATGTCCAAAACATATTAGTTATTCATTGAAATTAAAAGTCAAACAACAATCAGAACTATTTAGAAACTCTTATATTCCAATGGCCAATCCTCATCAAATTGTGATCTTGACAGTATCATAGAGACTAAGAACCTTTGTAAGTGCTTGACACTTCAACATGGAAAGATGATTAATCGTAAGCCTGTAACTTCAGCTGGGTTCAATTATAACTTGTTATCTATTTAACTTAAGGTTAAAACCTCTTTATCTCATCAATAATCTAAGTTGGAATATGGTTTAGCTTGACTCTATTTACAATCTAAGAATATGCCTTAATTGATAAGAGATGGAGTTCAATGTATGAGACTACAAAATTTTCGCATGTACATACATCTTTCACGTAATTAAAAGTTTACTAGCAGTCTAGGTTTTTAAAATTTTCATGCAATTACCACCGTGGTTAAAAATCTAAGATAGACATCAAGTTGAGTTAGTAATTAGGTTGGGAATCTAGGTTCAGATTGTTGGCATTAAAGTTTGCATTTGCTAATTTGAATTCCAAATTCGATAGGGCCATGTTGATATTTCAATTGGAAGGTATTTGTCTCACAATGACTAGGTTGTACCATCAACCTAATTCAATCCAAGTTTCACCTTTCGGAGATAAGAAATGATAAAACCTGAGGCATTTTTATCTTCTAGTGTAGTAACACAAGAAGGGCTTCTCATGTGGTACCTAGTAGGTCATGGGTTCAAAGTGCTCATGGATGCCTGTGTTCAACACTAGAAAAAGAAGAAGTGATCATTAAACCCACACAAGGTATTTGTATATTTGAAGTCTAAGAAAAGATCAATATGAACAAAAAAATTTGTCCAAGCTCCACCATGTTGTCCTAGCTTTATTGCACTTAGCAGTCATTCACTTTGAATAAAGAGAAGATATTTCCTGAGGATTAGAAAGGAAGTTGATAATGACGATTTTAGATCACTCCATTTGAGGAAATTATAAGCTTGGAAATGGTGAGAGAGGGGTTCAATGGGAAAATTATAATGGTGAATCTCTAGATAGCTTGGGAGAGGCCATAGTGTAGTCATTAGGAGACAATATTGGTGACATTTTTGTACAGTTATTGGCCGACGTGGTGAAGAAAATAACAGCAGATATTTGCCTCCTCAAAGTTATTCAAATTTCCAACTCTCCCACTTGAAATTTGAAACATACATAAATAGAGGTGATTTGTTCATGCTGCTCAACCCCTCTGACTTTAGGAAACTAAATTCAATTTTAAAAGGCTGTAATAGTTGGCTAAACTTTTGAAGTTTGGCATATTTGACATTACTTTTTGTGATATTAAAATTCTGGCTTGTTACAAAAATTTTTTAAAATGCAAATTAAATTTTAAGAAAGGAAAATGATGGGGAGAAAGCTTTTGTGAAAACTTATTCGGAACAGCCATAAAGCATCTGTCATATTATGTTTCTCAAAAGCGTAGGGTCACTCTGTTAATTGCGTAACCTTCATATCATTGATCTATGCCGTTCATTGGAAGCGCCAGCCTCTTCATATCTAATGGCCTAATAATCATGGCAAACCCTTGTTTTATCATTTAGTTAAACCACCACCACAGCCCCCCCAACCACCCCACCCCCTTGCTGACTAACGTAAGGATTTCTCATCATTTTCACATGATGGCGTTCCACATGGTGGACCACCGAATCAAGGCAAAGCGCCAAATGAAAGATGAAGACAGTGAGGAAGAAGGTTATCTCCCCATGCATGAGAGATGAATACAACAGCGCGTATTCATGGCAGCGAAACAGGGAGGAATGAATGAGTTTGGGAATTTCTTGTTCTGGTTTCACGTGAAAACGCAGCCCTGATTTCATGAATCAACGGGGTAGTTTGAGTTCGAATTAGTATTGCATGCACATGGGCTGTTCGTTTCGAAAATGAAAACTTGGCATGTCCCACTAACCACCTAACATAGGGTAAGAAAAATAATAGGATAGGATCATATGATAGGCCTGCTTTCCTTTTCACCCATATATTCTTTCTAAGAAATCAGGGGAGCCTTGGCACAACAGTAGAGTTGTCATCGTGTGACCTTGAGGTCATGGGTTTGAGGCGTGAAAATAGACTCTTGCAAAATGCAAAATAAAGGTGTGTACTATTGACCTTTGTCGTTCGCCCCTTCTCCAGACCCCACATATATACGATAACATAATATATATAACCTTTACTGAGTATTGGTAGCTTGTCGAGAATTATAACAACCCTAATAACTACTAGAAAAATAGAATGATTTGATATCATTTTTTCCCCCCTAATGGCAGTAACTCTTTATATTATCATTCTTTCTCAGTATTATCAGAGAGGAACTTTATACAATGGCTTACCAACCAGAGGTGCAAGAGTTACAGTGGCTTAGGTGAACATCCTAGATCATTCATATATTGTGCCTAGCCCTTGTTACGTAGGTCTTATCCCAAGATCTTCTCCATCGGATTATTGCAGCCCTTTATCATCCGAGGTGTAAAATGAATGGGTCAGTTATATATGAAGTTTTAAAACAATGGTATAAGAATCTTGAACAATTTGAGGGTGGTAGATAATTTAAGAGAAGAACCATTAATTACTGATTTGGCTCACTAGAAAATGTCTCGTGTGATCTTAAGTTCATAGGTTCAAGGTGTGGAAACAGCCTCTTGTAAAAATGCAAGGTAAGACTGTGTACTGTAAACCCTTGTGATCCGTCCCTTACCTGAACTCGCTAGAAAATGTGCTGCACCTAGACCACCTTAATCTCTTTCATAAGTATTTCTTATGAAAAAAGAAAGCATGGGAAGTGTGTAGCAGTTTGTTTTCTCTTTAAGAAAAACCAAAAAACCTAAGGAACAATAGCACAAATAAATTTGCTAGAGTCTACCTACATCTATTGACTCTTATTTTAATCGTATCTTTTTATGCAAATCACAAGTACAGCGTGGGTCGTATTCTCTGTTGTTACAAAAGAAACGCCCCTCCTATCGGCAGTCATGGAGGAACATCCTCTTTCCGTTCTGAAAGGTAAACTTAGAGTGAGCGTGAAGAAAAACCCATCCTTTTATATTCAAACGGATGTTATTTTCATTTATGTTTATTTCTTTCAATGCAATTAATGTAGGTCAATCGGTTAGGAAACAATCTCTCGGGAAAAATATAAAAGAAAAAAGAACGTTTTCCTTTGAAAAAAAGGGCAGCCCCAGTGCACGAAGCTCCCGCCTATGCGGGGTCCGGGGAAGGGGCGAACCACAAGGGCCTAAAGTACACAGCCTTAGCTTGCATTTTGCAAGAGGCTGTTTCCACGCCTTGAACATGTGACCTCAAGGTCATACAACGACAACTTTTACCGTTCCTTTGAGGAAAAAAAAAAAAACACTTCCATGTTTCTTCCACTTGCACCATATCCTTTCAACTCCAAAACAAATGAAGTTCCTAACCCACATCTACTACTTCCTTTTTCTTTGTATTAATATTCTTCTTTTATTCTCCTGCCTCCTGCCCTCTTTCTCTTACTCTCTATCTCACCATTTTATTTTAATTCATTCCAGTTCAAGTGCAGTTCATTGCAGAATTTAGGTTTCGTTACTTTATAGTTTTCCTATATATTTACACACATGAAAGATGCAATCTCATTTCTTACCATTTGAACGATTACACAGTGAAGCAAATTCGAAATTGTTTCTCAAAGCAAAAAGGGAGCTGCAGCTGTGTTCCTTTCTTCTTGATTTCTGAATGTATGGCCAATAAAAATATAAAAAGAGTTTATATATTTCTTTTTAAGCAGGAATACTAAACTGACCACACACTGTGACCATTTCTAGAGCCTATCTTTGAATGATCTGACTCATTTATGTCATTGCTCCAGATTTAAATGTCTAATGGATTAAAAATTATATGATTTGGATGATTCTAGCATCTAAAAAACATGTAAGAAAGTGTGCCTAGAAATAGATAATTTTGAAACACATAGTTTTTGAGAAGCTACAATAATCTATACCATATGATTTTTTATTCATATAAGACAATTAAAAGTGGGAGCAATGAGATGAACAATTCCAATCATACAAAGGCAGGCCCCAAAAAATATGGTCGCTAGATCACACCTCATAGTGCCATCAATTTCGCATACCTCGTGATAGTATATGTAGAGCTACTTACTACTATTATATTTTGTTATAAACCCCCCTTGAATTTGTCAGAAGTTTTATGTAGTCTCAATCACAATGAGGCCAATCCTAATAGACAGCTTGGATAATCAGAAAGAATTGGCATCATCTTGTAAGTCTTTCTCCTAATATGAGTAATTGAGAATGAGGTAAAACAACGTAATTACCAAATGATTTACAAATACATTTCAACTACATCCTATATGAATGTCCTATTTTTGTTGCGGACGTTAAGCCACTTTCTTCTACTGTATGTGATATGATGATTCTGTGCCGTCCATTTGTCAACTGTGTCGATGAATACAAAATATTGAATTCTTTCTCCCAAAAATGCATTTAAATATGAAAGATCAGATCTCTTGATTGGTCTAATAGGTATCAACTTTTGCGCAGGCTCATCGTTACTGTTAGACCTAATGGTAACCTACTCCCAATTTGAATCTGAATGTAGACTCATTGGACATGATTAGTCTTGGTTGGTCAGTTTGCTTACTTGCTCACTAGGAAAAAGGCAAGTAAGTGGATCACCAAATTAAAGCAAAGCACCAAACGAAAGATGGAGACAGTGAGGAATATGGCTGTCTCCACATGCATGAGAGAAACAAGGAATGGGAATTTTCTTGCTCCTATTTCATGTGAAAATGCAGTCTTGATTTTATGAATCAAGGGATAGTTTGAGTTAGAAACATTTCGATCTGCATGCATGGGCTGTTCGCTTAGTAAATGCAAATTTGGCACGTCCTGCTAACAAACTACTAGAAATAGCCAAGATCTTAGCCAGTCCTAGGGTAAGAAAAATAATAAAAACAACTAAGAAGGATCATGTACATGAGTGTCCTGTGAGCGTTTTAAAATTAATAGCAAGCGCCTGGATCTATATAATATGAAGTCACGCAAGTAGACGGTCGAACTTACAAGGAATCAATTTTTTATTTGCAGAATTTAGTTAAAATCTATATTAAATTATTTTAACTTAGCCAATAAATGAGTAAATAATCAAACAAATCTAAAAATACTAAAAGAGAATTAAATTATTCAAATTTTTAAAAACTACGATTCCAGAATTCACCCCACTAAATCACATATGTTCAAATTTAAGAAATTTTAAATTTAATACTAAAGATGTTAATACTAAAAACAAAAAATATCACCATTAAAAGTCTTAATTTGTAGATTTTCTCAATTTTAGAATTTTTCCTAATTTAGGATATGTTTAAGTGCAACTTGTCTTTTGGTGTAGAAATTATCTAAGAAATTTATATACTATATTAACTAAATTAATGTCTAGTTTATAAACTATTAGAAATACCTAATATTTTCTATGAAAAGAATATTAAATATGTAAATTAGCTTACTAATCCTAAATTTGATATTTTGAGATTTTTAAATCTAAAACATGCTTAACATGAATATACCTAAGACTAGTATGGTTTCATAATAACCCTAGTTGAAAAATCTAGCCACATATTTATTCTAATATTATACAAAAAAAAATTAATTTTGCTAACTTATTCTAAACAAACTTAAGATGAGATGCTACACTAATAAAAACAACTTCTAACTAATGATCAAAGCAATACTAATGCTAACTAGTATTAACAAATAACAAAAAATTACTGCTAATGAAAAACTAAAGTAACATCCATCAAAATGAAAATAATTTATTAACTAACAAGCAATGAAATAAAAGACAACTTTCATGAACCAAAATTTAAAAGATTATAATAAGTTCAATACATGAATTTAACAAAAGTGAAAGCAAACTCTCCTATGAAATGGATTAGATGGCACCAACTTTCCTACCATGTCACTTAACGAGATAGATGTTGATTCTGTTCCAAACCGTGCTACCACCTTTGTTCATGAACCGCACGATGCCTTCTAACTTGTTGTGTCACTCAACAAGCAAATTGGACACTACCCAACAGACACAACACAAAAGAGAACATTCATCACTCACTAGAAATCCATGTGTGTAACAGATAAAGGTATGCATGTAATCAAGAGACCAAAGGAAGAATGGGTGATCCGCCAAATGAAAAAGTGTTTGGAGGATGACAAATGCATGGAATGCAGTGAAGATTGAGAGAGAAGTATGATGGGTGATGGTGAGTTGAATATTAGAGAGAGGTAGAGAATGGTATGTGTTGGATGTAATAAAGAGATGTGGAGATAATGCGTTTGAAGATTAGAAAGAGGGTGGAAGGTGGTGCATGTAATGCTATAGAAGATGGGTGAGTGAGTGATGTGTTAAAGCAAAAGAAATATATGAAAAAATGTGCTATAGAAGATGGGTGAATGAGTGATGTGTTAAAGCAAAAGAAATATATGAAAAAATGGTGCGTGAAATAGCAAGGATTGGCAAGATGGAATGCGTGAAATACAAAAGGAGATGTAGAATGGGTGATGCTTGGAATGGATAAGAAAAGAAGATGTGTGGAATGGTAGAGAAGAATGCGAAGGTGAATGGGTGTTGCATGGAGTAGAAAGAAGAATGGAGTAGAGAATTACATGAAAGGAGAAGCAAACTTATCCCTCGTCTTTTAGTTTTCACACATACAGCTCCTTTTTTACCTCTCTTTCAATGTCCCAATTCTCCTCCCTAATAGGTTTCAACTTCCAAGCACAAGGGAAAGGGAGAATGGCTTGGACTTCTCCTTCCTCTACCTTTTATTTCCAAGCCTCCTCCCTTAAGATAGTGTCAAATATCCTTTGTTTCTTATCTGTTCCCTTGGCCAATTACTACCATGGAAACTTTCTACGGATCACTCGCATTCCCCTTTATTTTCTCCTCTTTCATCTCATCATTACTTTCTAACCCTCTATGGATGAGACGCCCTTTTGTTTTCTTTACCCAAAAAGATCACACTTCACTCCATCTTTCATATTTTCTTATCTTATATTCGAACCTTAGGATGATGCACAACTCTAGAGTGGATGGTCTAAATCATTTCTATATTTCCCTCCATGAGAAACACGTTGAACTCCTCTTAATTCCTCTCTTAAAAATACGTTTTTCTCCCTTCCTAAAATCTCCATGCAGCCCACCTTTTTTCTCTCCTCCAATAGCCTTCCATGCTTCACTTCAGCCCACCTTAATCTTCCCTGGCAAACACCTTTTCACCCATTAAATATAAAATGTAAGCCTCCATGAAAAATTGTGGGCAGCCCACTGAAGTTTTCTCTAGTAATCACAATCAACTCTCTTTCTCTTGTATGCTTCATTCTTATTGGTTCACCCTAGCATTTACTTAATTCTCTTGTGGCAAACACTTCTCATTAGATAATTACTAGTATAGCCTTAATTGAGGAAGAATCTCAGGCATTGCTTCCTTAAAAGGTTGGATGAAAGATAGTCGTAGAATTCCCATTAATCCACTTCTCAACTCCATATTTTCCCTCTTTAATATTCTTCTTATTTTTCTTATGTAAATCATGTGTAAAGGAGAGTGACATGTCCACTTGTAGCAAAACATGGATTCCATTGGTTGGTCCCTCTCTTGAGTCAGTGAAGGAGTATACTCCGTACGCGAGTCTCGTTTTTCTAGTTGTTTTACTTCAGAAAAGATATTGTATGTGTAACTCGTTGTATAGCATTCTACTTTCATTTAGAAGCTCCCTAAGGTAGTGGATTTATATGCATGCATATATAAAAAGTTTACTACCTTATCTTTTAGTAGTGATGACCTCTTGTAATATCCTTAATTTTAAGCATAAATTAATGATTTATTAAATAAATAAAATTAAAAATTTTATACATAGAATTTGGTCCTGAAAATTTAAAAACTAGAAAGTACTCGTCGATAGGATTCCAAGGACATAAAGAACATGAAAAATGGAGCTCAAATAAAGGAGTTATGAGCCGTTGAAGTATAAGGGCATTTTGATAAATTACCAGAGCCCGAAATACAGGGCGCCAGTTTTGATAACGGCACCCCCTAACCACACTACCTTATCAGATCTAGCGATTTCGCCTGCGAAATCATCGGAGGAGAGGTGTAAAAAGGGAAGAGCCTCATTTCCCCTCCGCAAACGCAACCTTGTTCCCTAGGCCACTCCTCAAGCAACCCACATCCCTTTCCATTGCACCACTATTTTTCACCAAACCCTAGCCTCTACAAAACTTAAGTTTTTCGGCAAGCAAGGGACTTGGCGACGTCAAGACTCAATCATCAATTCAAGGTAAGTCCAAACGCATATTTTCCCCCTGTTAATGAGTAGGCATGAAGTAGAAATGCATGGAAAACATAGGAAAAGTGCCCTACTGTTGGAGCATAAATCCACTGAGGAAACCATATTATTTTCCAAATCGGACCATTCATCTAGTGTATAAGAGACCCAAGATCAAAAGCTTTAAATTTGAGAAAGATCCAATGGCTGGTATTGCCGAAATCATGAAAATAGTACCTAGGGAAGTTTTAGGAACAAGGAAAAAATAGCATAAAACCTTAGTTTTTGGAAAAATCAAGTCAAAATAATGGTAGAAATGAAAAATACATGAAATTCTGAACAAAATGGTGAAAAAATGGGGTGATTTGAGCACTTGTGGGGTCACCGGCGACAGCCAGAAGCCGGTTGTCTTCTCAGGCTCCAGTTCCTGTGTCGTACCGGTGTAAACCGGTGCAAACCGGGGCCTCCGATGTAACCCGGTGTAACCTGGGGCTGCTGGTGTAAACCGGTGCACCGCCCGACACCTTATAAATTAATCATATTAATATATGAAGTATTTTCACAAAAAACTTGATTTTGAGAGTTATAGAGGTCCAAATCGCAATCCGAAAGAGGTGTTGTGACCATCTTAACGATGTGGACCTAGATTTAACTTAAAAACTTATCATTGACCACTTTTAAATTAGTTAAATTATAAACTATTAATTAATAAATTAGATCCGGTCGATCAAAGGGCGATCAGGCCCTAAAACTTAAACAAATAAAAAATATATGATACTAAAGAAGGGTAAGTGGAGTAAATTAGATGTAATTACTCTATAAATTGATCTAGACCATTGATCTAACCAAGATCTTGGGAAATTGTTGATCTGAGGATGATTTGACGTCAAATTTAGGAATAAATGTTAGATACACATACAAAACTAACAGATGAACATGAGATAGGACTAAAGTTAAGAACCAAATCATAATTAAGGATATTAGAGGATGATCCAACAGTTGGATCACCATAGATTCCCTTATGATGAAATAAATAACACAAAATAGCATTGTTGCATTGATAGGTACATCTGAACGTATCAGATAAAGAGGTTATACACTTGAACCGAGTGATCTCACATTAAGGTAGGTGATGACAATTAATGTTTTATTTTGATTTTTAAAACCCTGTATCATCACAGCATTATGATTGAGTGTGATTTACATGACACTTATTATTAGTCGCTGATTTTGTGAGATATAGAGCTTTATACTACAATTGTTACTTGATTTCAATAATGTGTCGAATGGTTTTATGATCTGATGATTTTATGAGAATGATATGATTTATTTATGCTTAATTAGAAATTTCCTTTCTTTATTTCATCATTGAAATGGATAGGTTTCCATGAGAAAGAAAAGTGGAGGCTTGGTGGCTGGTCCTTTTAGAGGCTAACCCCGGGATGAGGGGCATGCCTTGGGGATTGCGAGCGACGAGTGCTCCTGGTTTTTAACATACGTGATTTTTGTGTTTTGAGATTTATGACGGGTGCTCTCACTTGGTGGATGTCATGCTAGGAGGGAGAGGGCCGGCCACCCACCCTTTGAGATTTGTGATATGATGAAATTGTGATATGATAGACACCTGTCCGTAGATGGCATTCGGTAGGGGTTTGGTAACATGGATAGTCCACACTACCGGTCCGAGCCTTTCCATGGGGACAGTGGTTAAGTCTCCTGTTATAGTGTCAATGGGGAGCGGCGGTGGTTGAGACCCTGGAGGGTTGCCACTGTGGCATGACGATCCATACTCTTATTCTGTGTGCTTGCATGATGAGCATGGAGATAGGATTGTATGCCTGGGTGTGACGATACTCAGAGATTTGAGTATGAGTACTCATGATCAGTGATACAAGTGTATGCGATGCTCGTGGGACCCATGTATTTTAGGGTGCCCTGTTATTATAGTATGCTCATTTACATATATTATATCATGTTTTAAATCAGTGAGGCGCATGTTTTATCGTACTCGATAATTTGATACTATGTTAGCATGACTTATAATTATTTTATTTCCATAAATGACAGATCTTTTATTTTATCGTCACTGTTATTCAGTTATTCCATCTTTATTATATTAATTGTCTATGTACCTACACAAGCAATAGCTTGATGAGGCATTGCTTTGTTTTGCAATGTCTTAGATTTCGAGCGCGACAGAAGGAAGGGCAAGACTATTAAGAAACCGTAATAGCAGTGGGAGATTCCTTTACTTGATTTGATAGACAGTGACGTGAGTTAATAAACAGGACAACCATTTGACTTTCTTTATGGACTGTATACTTTTATTTATGGATTTGATTAAGATAGTTATACATATGATAAATATTTAATGGGATGTTATGATGGATAGGCCCTGGGTCATATTATGATAGTGTTTTGGATATTTATTGTTTTGAAAATAAAGGCGCCGATGCATTTAATGTTGATAGACATGTGTATTATTTTCAAATCTATTATCACGAAACTATGTTATGTTTTAAATTACAATTTTGATGTTTGGAAATAGAAAATAACACCCGGAGGTTTTCAAGAAATATTGTAGTAAAATAATTAATAGAATCTTGTTAACATGGGATCCCGAATACGAATATTATAAAAAAAAATTATTATAAAAAACCGAGGTGTTACACCTCTTTACCGTGGATAAGTTGCATGCATAGGGTTTCTGACCACGCTGAATTTGATAATAATACCTCCATAGCATTTTGAACTTCCTGACTTTCTGGTTCTTGACATGTAGGTCCATAAATTTGCTTGAATGGTGGGATCGCTCTCGTTTAGGATTTTAAGTTGCCAAAAATGTACACTTTTCTTAATTCCACTCTAATCGTGCAAATTGCAAACATAAAGCCTTATTAGTGAAAAATTAAGGAATCTAAGGGTTAAAATGCTAATTCTAGGGACATTACCTACAATATTTATGTGTATACCTGCTCTCCTTTTCACAGCCCTATATATCTCTTTTTAGGAATTACATAGGGTCATCAGTTGGAATTTATACATGCATATGCACACAAATATACACATCTATGTATATCTATCAGTTGTATTATACTATATATTTCAATAAGCACTATTAAATAGTTGTTTGGCTGGCCATTAATGGTACTTTCTCAAGAAATATAAGAACCTTAATATCTACTTAGAAAATGTATAAACAAAGAGCTATGACATTATTAGAACATAGCATTCAAAATAATAAAAAGGCACAAAAGATAACATTATCACAGCAAGAGTGTGCCTATTATATTTAGTTTTCATGTTATTTATACTTTTGATGCTGTTTATATCATTATTGTTGTTTCAGTGGGGTTTTTAAGCGATGATTTGCAACTAGCAATACAAGAGTTTAAAAGTGGCTGTATGGTAGAGGTGGCCCTATGTTCTTGGTGATCAAAATCATTCATCTGCCATGGCCCTATCTTACATGGTGTTAATAGTGCTTGACATGGAGTGAGATCTTGAGGTGAGATAAGATCTGGCTTGAGATGACCTGAATTTGGCATGAGTTGAAGTGAGATGACTGAAAATATCACTTATGATTAGATAAGATGAGTTTGAGGAGATGGATTGTGATGACATGATATGACTCATTTTCATCTCAAGCAAAATACAATTATGTGGGGCTGAATTTTGGGATGAGAAGCAATGGCTCTCTTTTACCAAAGAAACATTCCCCACATTCAAGAATGAAGCTTGAAATAATATGGCTTGAGATGACATCGTATGCTAATAATAGTTTAAAAGCTGAAACTCTTGACTTGACTCAACTTGAAAGTGGGATGAGTTAACTTGAAGTGACTTGTAGATGACTGAAATTACTGAGTCTATTTTTTAGTAATATTTTATTTACTTTTGGTTATATTTAAAATTTTCATTTTTAATGCACATGTAATTTTTAGGTGAGTTGGTTAAGATTTGTTATTGTTGTATGGGAGACCTTGGGTTCAAATCAGCTAGAAATAAAACATTTTTACTACATACCTAGCCTACTCAACAAGTTACTTGATTTTCTACAAAGTTGAGTAACTTAGACAAGTTTTGCAAGTTGACTCATAAGTTTTAGAACCATGATTCAAACCACAGGCTGAGATTAGGATTTCTTGTCCCATCCTATGCACCACTGACATTGAGCGGGGATGAGATGATTTTCATCTCAATGTACTCTTCTCAAGCACCACTAATAGTGAGATGAGGAGATGGTATACTTCATCCCAACCCAACCCAACTCAAGCACCATTGAAGGAGATATGACCCATCTCATCTCAAGATTTTTTATTTTTTATTTTTAAAGAGTTTCCCTAGGCCCTAGTAATTATCAAGTGAAAGTATGTGAATCCACCATGCAACAACTCATCCATTCTATGACCTAGCATACCGATCCTTTTGGATCATTGGAAATAGCAAGCCCTACTTGTTGGGAGCATCCATCATACAACAACTTGCTCTTGGAACTATCGACCTATGGAGTGTGATATAGTAATGTACATAACTTAGACAACATCAACAGGTTAACTCGTAACTTGGGATCTACTCTTTGCAATGACCCAAGCCATCTGTATGCTAGGCCTTGCTACAGATGAGCCATGCACCAAATTTTGATTATCTGATTACTCAGCCTTCACTGCCACCTAATGGGACAGCCTAAAGGAAAAATGGAAATGATTTACATTCATCAATAGAACCACCATACATATGTTGAAGTCTCGTAATGATATTGCTATGTGAAACTTTTATATATATCGCCCGTCCATTACTCGTCACACCTAAAACATGGTTGGATCATTGAAGTAGTTGGTCTCACTTATACTTCAGCCCGCTTTAGCATTTTAGATTATTAGAATAGCGAAACATATACATCAACATAACAGCGCTTTGAGTTATGAGGCTTTGGGACAGTCACGTAATTTATCATTTTATCGAGTTACTAAAGTGAAAAGAGGAAGGCTTCACTTCGTTGGGACAAGCAGATTTTGGACGCTCTTGAGGGGCAACTTGAATCACCTTTGTGGGCAAACTATGCACGACAGAGAGTATTAATTTCCACTTTTAGAATAGTTATAGGAAGCTCGACTAGACCAAAAAGTGGGGCAAGTTGAGATAACTCATAGGCAACTAAAAAAAGTACTAAGTAAGACTTTAATAATTATTTTATTTATTTTTGGTTATATATAAAAAATTTACTTTACATGCATAAAACAAACATAACCTATTGATTAGGATGTTTTAATATTTTTTAGAGGATTAGGATTCAAGTTTTATCATAAAAGTAATCATCTTTATATGGTACAAGTCAAGTTTACTAGTAATTTGATTAGCCATCGAGTTGGTAACTCGGATGAGTTTTTGAGTCAACTTGCGAGTTTTAGAGCTATATTTTTGTTCCAGTAGAAAAGATTTATGCGCATCATCTATGTAGCGTGCTGACAGATGCTTAACGGTTTTAATCACCATAAAATTGCCGGGGCGAGTGACTTTGGGTGCCGCTGGTCATCTCTTTCACATGGTGATTGCCGATGTATGAGTTATGACTCATGTTCAACTTCTTGTTAGAAGAACGGTGCAACCCCTTTAGCATGTATGTCCCTTGACGGCTTTAAAAAGGCAGGTTCTCTAAATTAATCTCTTTAGATTAGGAACCTTAATGGTATTTATAATTTCCTCTACACCAACAAAGAGGACTCTTCAATTCATTTCTAATGTACATGGATCCACCGATCTTAAAGATAACTCAGTTATAGTTAACAAGATTATCTTTCTCATGCCCATTTTGCCATAAGTGACATACCACCGGCGGCCAGAACAGCGATGTATGATTGAATCTGAAGCTTTATGCTACCTTGCAATTTTGGTCCCATGAAATCTGTTGCCAACAGGTCTACTAATGCCATGTAGATCAAGAGACCAGCGGATGACGCATTCAGTAACCCAATCATAATCAATGAACTAGGGCTGTTCTCCCTGTGGACATTGGCTAAGGCGATCCCTAGGGCGATTCCAAATGGAGTTGTGGTAGAAAAGAAGAACACCATGACAGCTTTCTTCACCATTTTGTATTCTGCCTGAAAGATTCTCAACACAAAAACATTGTAAGTTATGTATTCCTGTTTAATAAACTGAACATATTATCTAACACACATGTCGCCATCATAATGATCGACTAATGGTTAGATTGTGGCTGTCACTTGGTAGGCAGGTGCAAGCCCAGCCAACGAGGCCCTTGCATATATCCAGTAGATGGTCTATATACTACAACAATGAAGTTTTATGTCGAAGCCATAGGCCCTGAAATGTTTACCTGGAGGATGCAGCCACCAAGCCCCATTCCCTCAAACATCTGATGGAAGCAGAGGGCAGCAACCAAAGGTTTGATTGTGCAAGTATTGTTGGTTGCTCCTACTGAAAGCCCGATGACTACTGAATGTACAACGATACCCAATTTCAGTACCTGCCAAAACCTCATATACTCTCTTAATCAAGACAACAACATACTAGTAACTGATTATTCTATTCTCATGCTCTTTGACCATTCCTATTAAAATGCCTGCCCAACTGTACTCACTTCCACTAAACCTCAGCTTATTGACAAATAACATCTAACTTGTGTAAATTGTGTAATTGTTTGGTACACGTAAAACTTTGGTGAAAGTGATTGATTATTGAGGTGTATATTCTATTAGTAGAAAGAGAGAAGCTAACCATCGCAACGACACGGTAGCGTAGCAGTTGGGAGCTTGGAGGCAGTTCCTTCATGGCATGTCCATGGACATGTACGCCCGCGTTGACTATGCCCATCTCTCTATCCTCGCCGGCAGAGGTTCTCTCAGGATTTACACCTGAATTATTTTTCTGCTGGTGGCAAGTGAGTCCACCATGAGCGTCACTACAGTAAACAACATGGCCACGAAGCCAGTGAAAGGGAACTTGTGCCAAGGGTTCTCCGGCAGGCAGACGGATGACAAAAAGTAGAAAGAATCCGGTAACACATGCATGAATCCCGTGGCAAGAATGATTCCGGCGGCAAACGCCTTAACAACTACAAATAGTTTCCTATCAGGGTGAAGGGAGGGGATCGAGCGTGAGAAGAGGGGTAGACAGACCCCGATCATGCTAGTGACTAGGATAAAAACAATGGCTATGATCTTCAGCCGAAGAGCTTCCGATTTATCATTGCATTTGTTGGTATCTGCTTTGCATTTGTCGGATTCTTGGCCTGCAGAGTGGGAAAGAACTTGGGATGAGAAGAGCGAGATGAGGAAGAAGAAGAATAAGAAGAGCATGCAGAGAGTAGCCATTGCACCTGTTTGTTCGGTTGTGTTAGAGTTAGAAAATCTTGGAGATTTATATAGACATGTTAACGCATGTGCTGACTACAGGTGCTAGAACCAATTAGAAAATGACAATTGGAGGCTTAGGATGTTGCCACATGTTATTCCGGGTGAAGAGGCATGAATCTTGCTTTCACGTAAGTGTCGCTGGCACAAGATGGACCCTGGGAAGAACAGCCGTCCATGACTCTTTAGATCGTTGAACGTAGATTCGGGCCTTTTAGATCTAACGAGGACCGTTTATTTCCTTAATAGTATTTTTGCAATTAGTTATCGGTGTGATTTTGAGGTCACCGGGTCAAGACGTGGAAACAGTCTCTTGCAAAATGCAAGGTAAGACTACGTACTATTGACCCTTGTGATCTGCCCTTCCTTGGATCCTACATATGCAGGAGCTTTGTGCACTGTGCCTACCTATAGTGATTAATGTGATAGAGAGTTGGGGTAGACAATTATTGGTTGACAGAATATGGTAGCTTGGAAAGCTCATGTAATTCATTTGTAAATTATTCGAAGGAAATTAACTCCTAAGACAAATCACTAATGGTTTTGCAATGGCATGTGATTAGGTATTTCAGTTTGATAGATAATACAGATAGGGCTTTGAGCTGTAGGTGTAACACCCCGGATTTTTAAGAAATATATATATATATATATATATATAATAATAGCATTTTTAATAAGAGCATTTGGGATCCTATGAGAAAAATTTTAATTATCATTTTATTAAAACAATTCTTAAAAACTCTGGGTGTTATTTTTACTTTCTCAAAACGGCATACATATAAATAAAACAATACGCGTATCAATCAATGTCAAATAAATCGGCGCCTTTATTTTAAATCAAATAAATGTTAAAAACACAATAATAATATGGCCCAGGGTCTATCCATCATAACATCCCATATAAATGTCCAACATATGTCCAAACATCTCAATCAAATCCAAAATATAAAGTATGCAGTCCATACTTAAATTCAAATGAAAATCCTGTTTATTGACTCACATCACTGTCTAAAATTCTAGGAAAAGAAATCTTCAGTAGCTCTCACTGTTTCTCAACAGCTTTTCCTTTCCTGATGTCGCGCTCGAGATCCAAGGCATTGCAAAATAAGGCAATGCCTCAGCAAGCTATCGCTTATGTAGGTACATAGACAATTCATATAATAAATGAAATAAATAATTAACAATACTAATGAAAAATCTATCATTTATGAAAATAGCAGTATCATAAGTCATGTCCAAATAATGCCAATTTATTCGATATGCTAAAACATGCATTTCAAGGAGTTAAAACATGACCTGAATCAAAGTAAATGATCATACAATAAGAATAAGGGCACCCTAAGGTAATAGGTCCCACAACATCACACTAACATCACTGATCAAGAGTACTCATAGCTAATCTCTGAGTGTCGTCACACCTAAGCATACCATCCATAACCATGCTCATTATACATGCACACATAATAAGAATATAGGCCATCATGCCGCAGTGGCAACCCTCCATAGGTATCAACCACCGCTGCTCTCTGTCGACACCATAATGGGAGACTTTGTGTCTGTCCCCATGGAAAGGCTCAGACCGGTAGTGTGGACTATCCATGTTACGAAACCCCTACCGAATGCCATCTATGGGCATGTGTTTATCATACCACAATATCATCACATCACAATCTCGGAGGGTGGGTGGCCGGCCCTATCCCTCCTAGCATGAAGCCCACCGGGCGAGAGCACCCGTCATCAAATATAAAACACGGAAATCATATATATATGCTAAAACTCAAGAGCACTCATAGCTCAAAATCCCCAAGACATACCTCTCATCCTGGGGTTAGCCTATAAAAGGACCAGCTAATAAGCCTCTATTCTTATTTCCATGTAAATCCATGCATTTTCAAGATATAATAATTAATAAGTCTCTATTTAAGCATAATTAATTAACATTATGCTCATAAAAACATTTGTCATGAGTTTATTCAATAAAGGATTTCAATTTGTAATAATCATAATGTACTCAAAGTTGCATTAAATCCACGGCAAATAATAATTACAATTTAAAACACAATCACACATGATGCTATATTTATGTACGGTTTAAAAATTAAGGCAAAGCATTAATTGTTGTCACCTACCTCAATGTGAGACTACTAGCTTGCCAATAACTCCCTTTAACTGGTATGTGCACTTGTACATGTCACATCACTATTTTAAAAAAATTCTAAATAAAAAGTGGTAATTTATAAGTTTTTAAGTTGAAACTAGGTTCGCGTCATCAATACGATCACAACGCCTCTTTCAGATCGTGATTTGGACTCCTTTAGCTCCCGAAAATCAAATTTTAGTGAAAACATACGCAAATGAGGCATGCCTGACCACAATAAGGTGGTCTATACTGGTGGTTGCTTTTTCCGCCGGTTTAAACCAGCGTGATCCGGCATCACGAAGACGCCCGTAGCCGAGACGCCCCGCCGAGACACGTTGCGTGCGTCTTCAGCGTCACGGTTGCTAAGACGCAGTGCGTCCCGACCCCACCGATGCCGCGAATCACAGCTCTTCCACGCACGCGCAATGTCGCGCACTCGTGCAAAGATGACGTCATTTGACGTCGTCTGCTGTGTGTCCCGACGTCGTGCCAGGGCACTGATGCCGTTGCAACGCCGGAGAAGACAACTGGATTCTGGTCATCTCCGGCGAGCCCACAGAGCTCCGTTTTGCCGATTTTTGCATCGTTTTTCCCAGAATTCCCTCTAGAATCCATTTATGCCCTCTTTTCGCACTGATTTTGCCAAAAACCATGTTTTCTAAATGATTTTTCCCAAGTTCCTAAAAACCTCCATAGGTACTGGTTTTCATGTTTTCTAAAGAAATCCACCGTTGGATCTCTCCCCAAATTTATAGGGTTTGATCTTGGGTCTCTTGTGCACTAGTTGGACGGTGCAATTTCCAAACGGATGTGGTTTCATCCGCGAAATCACACTCCAACAGTAGCGTGCACAAAGTTCCCAGGAAAATTTGATTTTTTCCTGATTTTTAAATGTAATTCTAATTAATTTACCTATTTAATAATTACCTAAATTAGGGTTTAAGGACTTACATGTTGTTAGCCGTTGCCGGAGTTCCACTCACCGAAAAAACGTGAATTTTTGCAAGCTAAGTTTTTGGGTAAAAACTCAGTAAAACGCTCAAGGTGGAGCGTTTTGGCTCCTGGAAAAGGGTAGATATAGGCTTAAAGTCCTAAGGGAAAGGAAACTCTTCCTTTCATGCCTCTTTCTATGGTCTCTTTGGTGATTTAGCCGGAACTGGTAGAGACGTGTGGAAGACAGGGGTGTCATTATCAATTTGGACCCCTGTGTAACACGTCTCTGTCAAATGACTAAAATGCCTTACAACTTCAACGGCTCCTAACTCCCTCGTTTGAGCTCCGTTTTCTGAGTTCTTTGCAGCGTTGGACTTGTATCGACAAGCACTTTCAAATTCTTGAGTTTTGAAAAAAAAATTTCATCTATAAATTTTTAATTTAATTTATTTAGAAATTTCTAAATTTATACTAAAAATAAAGGATATTACATCCTTCCCTCTTTATAAAAATTTTGTCCTCGAAATTTAGCTACATACCTCTATGTAAATAACTTTGGATAGATCTTTTGCATCTCCTCTATTTCCCAGGTAGCCTTCTGTAATGAATGATGCTGCTAAAGGACTTTGACCAAGGCAATGGTCTTATTCCTTAACTCCTTGACTTTTGTATCTAGGATGTGCACTGGTATCTCCTCAAACATCATGTTAGACTGTAGCTCTCCTGGGATCTGCTTCAACATGTGTGAGGGATTTGGCACGTATTTCCTCAGCATAGACACGTGAAAGACGTCATGTACATTTGCTAGCTGTGGTGGTAAGGCTAGCTGGTATGCCACTGATCCAACTCTGCGTAAGATCTCGAAAGGTCCAATATACCTGGGGCTAAGCTTCCCTTTATTTCCAAACCTCAACACTCCTTTTATAGGAGAAACTTTCAAGAATACATGCTCACCTTCAAAGAACTCTAAGTCTTTTCGCCTCTTGTCTGCATAACTTTTTTGTCTACTGTGAGCTGTCAGTAACCTCTTCCAGATGAGTTGGACTTTCTCTGCACATTCTTCCACTAACTCAGACTTCACCACGCGTCTTTCTCCTACATCACTCCAACATAAAAGTGACCGACAAGGTCTGCCATAAAGTGCCTCGTATGGAGCCATACCAATGCTATCTTGATGACTATTATTATAAGCAAATTCCACCAAAGGTAAATGATCTTCCCAGCTACCCTTCCAATCCATAACACAAGCTCGTAGCATATCCTCAATAGTTTGGATGGTCCTCTCGCTCTGTCCGTCTGTCTGAGGATGGAATGTTGTGCTACATTTCAGCCTCAACCCTAATGCTTATTGCACACTTTTCCAGTATTTTGAGGTAAACCGCGTATCTTGATCCGATATAATCATCAAGGGAACGCCATGTAGACTGACGATCTCCTTAACATATAATTTTGCTAAACTATCCACAGTCTGATTCTGTCTGATAGGAAGGAAATGAGCGGACTTAGTCAACCTGTCCACAACAACCCATATCATGTCGTGGCCGCTAGCAGTCCTCGGAAGATCCAGAATAAAGTCCATGGTAATATGATCCCACTTCCACTCTGGAAGGTCCAGTGTCTGGAGTAGTCCTGATGGACGCTGATGCTCAGCCTTGACCTACTGACAGGTCAAACATCGTGTAACGCACTCTCCAACATCCTTCTTCATACCATTGCACCATAAATGCCTCTTGAGATCCTGATACATCTTCGTACCCCCAGGATGAATTGTATAAGGGGACTAGTGCGCTTCTTGAAGTAACTCACGCCTCAATTCGTCATCTGCTGGTACTACCAACCTTCCCTTAAATCTGACTCCTCCATCTGGTCCCCTCGAAAAATCCGTCTCATCTGTCAATTATTGTGTTTCTTTATCTTTGACCTGCGCCTCTAAGATCCTGTCAAAGAACTTAGACCGAGTTGACAAATTGGCAATCATCACTCTAGACTTCCTGCTCAGGGCATCTGCAACGACGTTAGCCTTCCCAGGATGGTACTGTATTGTGAAGTCAAAGTCCTTAAGATACACCATCCATCTGCGCTGCCTCATGTTCAAATCACTCTGAGTGACGAAATACTTAAGGCTCTTATGATCAGTGAATACCTCAAATCTCTCACCATAAAGATAATGTCTTCAGGACTTCAACGCAAATACCACTGCTGCTAATTCCAAATCATGTGTTGGGTAATTTACCTCATGTGTCTTCAGCTGTCTAGACGCATAGGCAATTACCTTCCCATGTTGCATCAACACTGCTCCTAATCCCTTGCCAGAGGCGTCACAATAAACTACATAACCGCCTGCACCTGAGGGTAAAGTAAATACCGGAGCAGTAGTAAGTCTCCTCTTGAGCTCTTGGAAGCTCTCCTCACACGCCTCAGTCCATACAAATTGAGTGTCTTTCCTGGTCAAGGTGGTCAATGGTAATGCAATCTTAGAGAATCCCTCTATGAAACGACGATAATATCCTACCAAACAGAGAAAACTGCGTATCTTAGTCACTGTCTTGGGCCTCTCCCAGTGTAGTACTGCCTCTACCTTTGCTGAATCCACAGCTACTCCATCTTTAGATATGACATGGCCTAAGAAATGCACCTGGTCTAGCCAAAAATCACACTTACTGAACTTGGCATACAACTGATGTCGACTAAGTGTGTCCAATACCGTGTGGAGATGCTCTCTATGTGACTCATGACTAGGCAAATAAATCAAGATGTCATACTCGAATACTATCACGAACTTATCCAAATAAGCTCGAAAGACACGGTTCATCAGATTCATGAACACTGCAGGTGCATTTGTCAATCCAAACGGCATCACTAGGAACTCATAATGACCATAGCGACTCCTAAAAGCAGTCTTCGAGATATCCTCTTCTCTAACCCTCAGCTGATGATACCCTGACCTCAGATCTATCTTGGAGAACACTTGTGCCGATTGGAGCTGATTGAATAAATCATCTATGTGTGGCAAAGGGTATCGGTTCCTTATAGTAACACTGTTCAACAACCGATAGTCAATGCATAGTCTCAGTGATCCATCCTTTTTCTTTACAAAAAGGACTGGTGCTCCCCATGGTGATCTGTTCAGCCTGATGAAGCCCTTATCCAATAATTCTTGCAATTGTACCTTAAGCTCTCTCAACTCTGCTGGAGCCATCTTGTATGGTGCCTTAGAGATAGGCGATGTAGCCGGCACCAAGTCAATGATAAAGTCAATCTCCCTATTTGGCGGTAATCCTGGTAACTCCTCGGGAAAGACATCAGCAAATTCACGGACAACATCAATCTCGTCAAGCCGTGGTTGCTCCTTGTCCTCAACAGTCACATATGCGAGGAATGCGTTACACCCTCGTGCATAAAATCGTGCCGCTTTCATAGCAGAGATGATGCATGTACCTGACTAATCTTTCCTACCCTGGAACACTATTTCTGGTTGCCCAAGTATAAGAAAAGTGACTCGCTTCTTTCGAAAATCTACCATAGCCCAATAGTTGGCTAACCAATCCATCCCAAGAATAATATCGTAGTCTACCATGTCTAGTAAGATGAAGTCTGTGTCCATACTTACGCCTGATATCTCACAAGTATTTCTCTAAGATATTCTGTCGTCTCTACTGTCTCTCCCACAGGTGTCATAATATCTAATCCAAATGCTAGTTTGTGTACACATACATCAAGGCAAGATGCAAAAATACATGATATAAAAGAATGTGTAGACCCTGTGTCAAAAAGAACTTTGTCATGTCAATCTGAGACTGGAAGAGTACCTTCTATGACCTGGTGTGATGCCTGCACCTGTCTTGACGTGATGGCAAATACTCGTCCCTGGCTGTCTCTGCACCCATCTCGGTCTGCCTCTCTCTCTGCCCCTTAGGACAGTCCTTAATGAAGTGGCCTAAGTCTCCACAGTTGAAACACCTGTATGGCTGTCTCTGGTAAGGTGTATAGGGCTGTCGCTGTGGTTGGGGCTGCCTCTGCTGCTGTGGCCGGTCAAATCTATTGCACCCTCGCCCAAGGTGCCAACCTTTGCACCTATCACATCTCTTCCTCTCAGTATCTCTCTTAAATTTGGCCTATGGTGGATGACCTGATGCACCATGTGTCTGCATAGCACCAAACGGTCTCTTGCCCTTAAAGGGCTGGAAGACACTCCCTCTAGTCCTAGGAGATTTCTTCTCATGCATGAACGCCCTATTAGGAGCATCTCGCACCGAAGTAGGTCGTGAAGAAATCACACGATCTCTCAGCCAAGGAGCTAACCCATCCACAAATCTGTCGGTTGCCTCTATGTCTGAGGCCAGCGCGTGAGGTGCAAATCTCCTCAGTCGTGTAAATCAGTTCAGATACTGTTGAACTGTCATGTCCCTCTACTCCAAAGTGGCAAACTCCTTCATGGACTGTAATGCATGGGGTGGAAAATACTGAGTGTCGAAAGCCTGTTTAACGGCTGCCCATGTCATTGTCTCGGTTGAATCTGGTTGGGTGAGTGTGAAAGTCTGCCACCAGAAGCCTGCCTCACCTTTCAGTAGTTAGGAGGCTACTCTAACTTGATCCTCTGGTGAGATCTTCATAGCGTCGAATGTCCTCTCCACCTCAAATAACCATTGCTCGGCCTCCTCCGTGTTACCATCACCATAAAAGGGTTTCACCATCTTTTGGAATCTCTCTAATAATTTATCCGTCTTCTTAGAGTCACTCGTAGCATCACCCTCAGTGGTCTTTGGTGCTGGTGGTTCCTGTACTGGTTGTGAGGACTGAACTGACGAAACCATGGGTGCCACTTGAGGTGGTGGAATAGGGCTAGGGTTAGCAACGTCAACAGCTGTCCTAACCTGCTGCTGTATAAGTGGTACTAGTCCTGACATTAATCGATTTAATAACTCGGCATCTCGATCCCCTTGATCAGAAGACTCAACAGGTGGGGCCATGGGTGTAGCAGGGGTAGACCTTGTCCTTCTTCGAGGAGCCATCTGTCAAAAGTTTTAAATGTCACTAAGTGTAAGTTCCTCTCTCATAATTCCTCTCTCTACAACAATTATGGACTATTACTCACATATAAATGGACATTTGCAAGGATTATGATGGACTAGACTGGGCTAAGATACCAACTTTGTAACACCCCGAATTTTTAAGAATTTATATATATAATAATAGCATTTTTAATAAGAGCATTTGGGATCCCATGAGAAAAGTTTTAATTATCATTTTACTAAAATAATTCTTAAAAACTCCAGGTGTTATTTTTCCTTTCTCAAAACGGCATACATATAAATAAAACAATACGAGTATCAATCAATATCAAATAAATCGGCACCTTTATTTTAAATCAAATAAATGTCAAAAACACAATAATAATATGGCCCAGGGTCTATCCATCATAACATCACATATAAATGTCTAACATATGTCCAAACATCTCAATCAAATCCAAAATATAAAGTATGCAGTCCATACTTAAATTCAAATGAAAATCCTGTTTATTGACTTACATCACTGTCTAAAATTCTAGGAAAAGAAATCTTCAACAGCTCTCACGATTTCTCAATAGCTTTTCCTTTCCTGATGTTGCGCTCGAGATCTAAGGCATTGCAAGATAAGGCAATGCCTCAGCAAGCTATCTCTTGTATAGGTACATAGACAATTAATGTAATAAATGAAATAAATAATTAGCAATACTAATGAAAAATCTATCATTTATGAAAATAGCAGTATCATAAGTCATGTCCAAATAATGCCAATTTATTCGATATGTTAAAACATGCATTTCAAGGAGTTAAAACATGACCTGAATCAAAGTAAATGATCATACAATAAGCATAAGGGCACCCTAAGGTAATGGGTCCCACAATATCGCACTAACATCACTGATCAGGAGTACTCATAGCTAACCTCTGATTGTCGTCACACCCAGGCATACCATCCATAACCATGCTCATCATACATGCATATAAAATAAGAATATGGGTTATCATGCCACAGTGGCAATCCTCCATGGGTATCAACCACTGCCACTC
The DNA here is from genome assembly GCA_035236585.1 of Warburgia ugandensis. Lineage (NCBI taxonomy): Eukaryota > Viridiplantae > Streptophyta > Magnoliopsida > Canellales > Canellaceae > Warburgia > Warburgia ugandensis. Next base: position 61,736,689 of record CP141136.1, on the reverse strand, counting down.
TCCGTCGACACCATAACGGGAGACTTGGCGTCTGTCTCCATGGAAAGGCTCAGACCGGTAGTGTGGACTATCCATGTTACCAAACCCCTACCGAATGCCATCTATGGGCAAGTGTCTATCATATCACAATATCATCACATCACAATCTTGGAGGGTGGGTGGCCGGCCCTATCCCTCCTAGCATGAAGCCCACCAGGCGAGAGCACCCGTCATCAAATATAAAACACGAAAATCATATGTCTATGCTAAAACTCAAGAGCACTCATAGCTCGAAATCCTCAAGACATACCCATCATCCTAGGGTTAGCCTATAAAAGGACCAACTAATAAGCCTCTATTCTTATTTCCATGTAAATCCATGCATTTTCAAGATATAATAATAAATTAGTCTCTATTTAAGCATAATTAATTAACATCATGCTTATAAAAACATTTGTCATGAGTTTATTCATAAAGGATTTCAATTTGTAATAATCATAATGTACTCAAAGTCGCATTAAATCCACGGCAAAAAATAATTGCAATTTAAAACACAATCACACATGATGCTATATTTATGCATGATTTAAAAATTAACGCAAAGCATTAATTGTCGTCACCTACCTCAATGTGAGACCACTAGCTTGCTAATAACTCCCTTTAATTGGTATATTCAAGTGCACTTGTACATGTCACATCACTATTTAAAAAATTTTCTAAATAAAAAGTGGTAATTTATAAGTTTTTAAGTTGAAACTAGGTCTGCGTCGTCAATACGGTCACAACGCCTCTTTCAGATCGTGATTTGGACTCCTTTAGAACCCAAAAATCAAATTTTAGTGAAAACATACGCAAATACGGCCTGCTCGACTACCATAAGGTGGTCTATATCCGCGGTTGCCTTTTCCGCCGATTTAAACCAGAGTGATCCGGCATCACGAAGACGCTCGTAGTCGAGACGCCTCGCCGAGACGCGCCGTGTGCATCTTTGGCACCGCCGCCGCATGCGTCACGGTCGCCAAGACGCAGCGCGTCCCGACCCCACCGAGACCGCGAATTGCGTGAAGCTAACGTCGTTCGACGTCATTTGCTTTGCGTCCCGGCATTAGTGCCAGGGCGCTGACGCCGGAGAAGACAACCGGATTCTTGTGGTCTCCAGCGAGCCCACAGAGCTCTGTTTTGTGCAATTTTTGTGCCGTTTTTCCCAGAATTCCCTCTAGAATCCATTTATGCTCTCCTTTTGCACTGATTTTGCCAAAAACCATGTTTTCTCAATGATTCTTCCCAAGTTCCTAAAAACATCTATAGGTACTGGCTTTCGCGTTTTCTGGAGAAATCCATCGTCAGATCTCTTCCAAATTTATAGGGTTTGATCTTGGGTCTCTTGTGCACTAGTTAGATGGTGCAATTTCCAAATGGATGTGGTTTCATTAGCAAAATCACGCTCCAATAGTAGCGTGCACAGAGTTCCTAGGAAAATCTGATTTTTCCTAATTTTTAAATGTAATTCTATTTAATTTACCTATTTAATAATTACCTAAATTAGGGTTTAAGGACTTACCTATTATTAGCCGTTGCCAGGCATTGCTGAAGTTCCACTTGCCAGAAAAATGTGAATTTTTGCAGGCTAGGTTTCTGAGTAAAAACTCATTAAAACGCTCAAGGTGGAGCGTTTTGCCTCTTGGAGAAGGGTAGATATAGGCTTAGAGTCTTAGGGGAAAGGAAACTCTTCCTTTCACGCCTCTTTCCGTGGTCTCTCCGGCGATTTCGCTGGAACTGATAGAGACGTGTGGAAGACGGGGGTGCCATTATCAATTTGGACCCCTGTGTAACACGTCTCTGTCAAATGACTAAAATGCCCTTAAAACTTTGACGACTCCTAACTCCCTTGTTCGAGCTCTGTTTTTTGCGTTCTTTGTGGCGTTGAACTCGTATCAACGAGAACTTTCAAATTCTTGAGTTTTTAGGAAAAATTTCCATATATAAATTTTTAATTTAATTTATTTAGAAATTTCTAAATTTATACTAAAAATGAAGGATATTACAATAGGTCAAACCTTTATTGGGTTATGTTAGCTACTTAATCTAGATGTTGTTTTCTTGTTCTATCAAGTGGCAAAAGACCTAATGATAGGATGCCATTTTCGCTAAGTCATATGATAATGATCATAATCATGTTTATGATATAAGATTCGTTAATCTGATTGTATATGTGATGAGAGTCATTTTGTGCACTGTCCAAGACTACTTTCAGCTTGTAGTTCAGTTCTCCATGTGGGCCTGCAGATGAAGTAAGCCATAATTTTAGCAAGGACTTGCAGGTGACATTTAATTGAAAAAATTTCTAACTACTATTTTCTCTAACTTTTTGTTTTCTATTTTTTTTCGGCCAATCAAATATCACTTGTTCTTTACAACTACATGAAATAGTTGAAATTAATATTTCCTTATATACCTGAACCCTTATATATATGATAGACATTAAAAACATAAATAGACCTTTAAATTGAAATCAAGCTAGTTACAACAAAGTTCCAATCTATTAGTTAGTAAGAATGACTCGGTCAAACAAGATACCGTACCACCTTGGGTACACAGAGAATACATGGAATGAATTAAGAGGTTGATGCTTTCGCTTTGCACTTGTTCAAGTCATGATGCAGGCATGTACGACTTTTTGCATTACTTGTCCTTACTCTTGGTACGGTAATATATCTCCATATGGAGTTCGGTGAAGTGTCACAAAATGTCATTTATCCTATTCAAAGAAGTCAAACAAATTCCTTCCTGATCATTAAATGAATATTTATAATTTTATATCCATTTCTTCCCTTGATCTCACCCTTAATTGCATTTCATTGGCTACCACATTTGGTTCATAGGCAAGCCTGTTGAGTGATCAAGAAATTTTCCAGTTTTCAAATAAGAAAGAACATAATTGGGTCATGCTCATTGTTTGGTGACTAGATCAGATGACTAGCTCCGATCATATAATCTATATGCTTTAAGTCCCACTAAGACTCCAAGCTCAAGAGGCGTGGAAGAAGTCCACATCCCTTCCTTTATGCATAGTGAAGCATTTTAAGTAGATATAAGCATTTATCATATTCAGAATGACTTAGAGAGGCTAGAGATCAAATTTCATGCCAATTTGATACTTTTAACCTGTATTCTTTGAATCAAAATTAATGATCATTCATTTTTACTAATTTTTCAAATGCCCAAAACAATTGGTTAAAATAATCCAAATGCATTGACTTATTTTTGGTAGAGCATGATGAATGGCTAGATTATTAAAAAAAGTTCACCGAGCATAAGAAAGAGGCGTTGACTTTGTCCACATTCTTGAGCGTGCCTGTTACAAGACTCTTGTGGTTTTACTCTATAAACCATAAAGTGAGATGTCATAAGTGTAACATGAAGAGGATGATCTTAGTATCCTATGTATAGAGCAGTTGGTGCTAGCATTTCTCCCCTCTTTAGAACTCTGAAGAATCTTTCAAATTGCCAAAGGTTTTGAAAGTCACAAGTGTAACATGAAGAGGGTGATCTTAGTATCCTATGTATAGAACAGTTGGTGCTAGCATTTCTCCCATCTCTAGAACCAAGAAGAACCTTTCAACTTGCCAAAAGCTTTGAAAATCCTTGAGCTAAGGCACGTTTTCAGGTTAAAATAAGCATGCATAATTGAATAAGCAGAAAAGATGAGTAACCTAATTTATACATCAAATCATGGTATCTTCTGTCATATTCCTTTTTCTCTTTAATTTTATCTATTACTGCTTAAACTAATAATATAAAAAATCCAAATGCAGGCAATTGAAACAAGGGAGGGGAAATAGCTCAAAGTATCCGAGAGTAAATAAGAAAACGAATTTATGTTTAAACAATCCCTTCCTAATAAATAAGTCCACTCCTCATTATTAATGAGTGACTCACAAAAAACATTTTAAAACACAATAACTGTTGTGCGTAGCGGTTAGGATCAAAATCACAGAAACACAATCACACACAGAACACAATAAGGTTTACATGATTCGGCTATGTATTGCCTACGTCCACGAGAGGAGGAGGGGAATATTTTCACTATGAGAGAGGATGATTACAGTCCATTCTACTCTATTGCTTTTGGCTCTGCCTCTGGTCCTATTTATAGAGGCCAGAGGCGGTGTAAAAGTTTCCCAGTAGGATTCTAATCCTACTTTCCTTTTCCTTCTCTAATTAGGACTCCTAATCAGGTTAGGATTACATTTAACCGACTTTCTTTATTTTTTCAAGATTCTTCGGGCATGATTATGGGGATGGACGTCATCAATGTTCCCCCTCCATCCCCATGCCATACTCCACTAGTATAAACTCATGTCTGTTATGTTTTTACATAGCAGTAGCTTCTCATAGGTTACTGCCTTTGTCAACATATCTGCAGGATTCTCATCAGTGTGAATCTTTTTTAGCTTTAGCATCTGTTCTTCTATGACCTCTCGTATCTAGTGATACCGTATGTCAATGTGCTTGGTGCACGCATGATACTTTGAGTCCTTGTTTAGGTCTAGAGCACTCTGACTGTCACAGTGTATCTTGTATTCTTCCTGTGTGATACCGAGTTCCTGAAGAAATCACTTTATCCACAACATTTCCTTGCCTGCTTTAGCTATGATAATATATTCAGCTTCTGTTATCGATAGAGCTATGCACTTCTGAACTTGGACTGCCATGATAGAGCTCCCCCTGCAAAAGTGAAAATGAACCCTGATGTTGACTTTCTTCCATCAAGATCTCCAGCCATATTAATATCTGTGTAACCTTCTAAGAGTGTATTTGTATTTCCAAAGCACAAGAATGATGAATTTACCTTCAGGTAATCTCTGGATGTACACACACTGATCTGCAACTGTCCTTTTGAAACCTTGACTCATCATGAATGAGTCAAACTTCTTATACCATTGTCTTGGCGCTTGCTTGAGGCCATATAGACTTTTCTTCAACTTGCATACTAGATGCTTCTTCTTTTAGACTTCGAAACCCTTTAGTTGTGCCATGTATATCTCCTCCTTTAGATCTGCCACTAATTCGAGTATAATTCTGATTGATGCCATCTTCACTACTGATGAAAAGCTCTCGTCAAAGTCTATTCCTTTCATCTGCTCAAAACCTTTAAAGACCAATCGGGCTTTGTACTTAACTAGTTCTCCATTGCCTCCTCTTTTCACCTTGAAGACTCACTTGTTCTTCAGTGCCCTTTTCCCCTTGGGAAGTATCATTAGCTCATATGTCTGATTTTGCTTTAATGAGTTAATTTATTCTTGCGTAGCTTGCACCAATTTTTCCTTGTCTGCGTGACCTAGGGCTTGTTGAAAATTCTCTAGCTCCCCCTCATTAGTAAGCATGATATATTCTGATTCGGAATATTTCTATGATGGAATCAGAATTCATCCTCTTGTTGACATCTTTGGCTGGACTTCTATTTTAGGCTGAGGTGATGATTCAACATCTGATGTTATAACATCTTCTAATACAAGGGACTAATGCTCCCCCTGCTCGAACTCCTCTGCCTCTAGTTCATCTTCTGGTGCAACTTCTGAGTCGATCTAAATAGGTGCTAAATCTGGTACTAGAGTTGGAGTGCTAGTATCTTTAGCCTTTCTTAGATCTTCATAGAACTGATTCTCCTCAAATATTACATCTTTGCTATGGATGATTCTTCGCGTCTCAGGGTCCCACAATTTGTATATGAATTCTTCATCTTCATACTCGATGAAAATACATGAGGTAAATTTCAGGTCTAGCTTTTGTCTCATCTCTTTAGATATATGTACAAAAGCTCTGCATCCGAATACCCTCAAGTGTGCACAGGTCACTTTCTTGCCGATCAACTTATGTTTTAGAACTTCGAAGTCAAGTGGTACTGATGGTGACCTATTGATCAAGTAGCAGGTGGTCTTCACAGCTTCACCCCATAATGGCTTAGGTACCTTAACCATACTGAGCATGCATCTTACTCTCTCCACAATGGTTCGGTTCATCCTCTCAGCTACTTCATTGTGCTGTGGGGTACGTGGAACTGTCTTCTCGTGTCGAATGCTGCATGCTGTGTAATATGCCCTGAACTCTTTTGATGTGTATTCTCCTCCATTGTTTATTCTTTACAAAGTATACCCATACCCTTATAGATGCATTGTCTATAAAGGTTACAAAATATCTATGCCCGCTTAATGACTCTACTTCCATGGGACCACATACATCCGAGTACATCAAACTCAAGATTTCATTTCTTTTATTACTAGAAGAGGAGCAGGCAACTCTGTGTTGCTTGTCAAATAAATAATAATTGCATGGATTAAGAGCTACACCTTTGGCTAGTTTGATAAGCTACTTCTTTGCAAGTGTGAACAAACCTTTCTCTCCCATGTGGCCGAGTCTTCCGTGCTAAAGGTTTGGAGATCCTTAATCCTCCACTGTGTGGGTCTTATACAGTGTGCATGTGTGTCCTTTAACCACAATCATAGCACCTTTCATCAATTTCCAGGTATTGTTCCCAAAGTAGTTGGTGTAGCCTTGTCTATCAAGAGCCTAGATAATATCAAGTTCAGTTTGAGTTCTTGTATGTGTTGCACATCCTTGAGTACTACTGTGCAACATATGTTTGTCTTTATCTACACATCACCAATCCCAACTATTCTTGAGGATTTGTCATTCCCCATCTTCACATTGCCAAAGTCTCCTTCTTTGTATGTGATGAAGAAGTCCTTGTGTGAAGTGGCGTGATAGGAAGCTGCTGTATCTATCACCCACTCCGCTTCGCTCCTGATCATGTGCAGGAATGACTCTTCCTTAATAGTGAGCAATGATATATCCTGAGCAATGGTGACTAGTGTCTCACCATTGTCCTCCTTTAGCTTTCCATGACCCATCTCTTTCTTCAATTTTTGACAATCTCTCTTCATATGCCCTGGAATGTCGCAGTGGTAACACTTGAACTATCCTCTGGGTTGAGTTTTTGATCTGTTGCGAGTCTGCAACCTCCCTCTTGCCCTGCTCTTACTCCTCCCCCTTTGCCTGTCTCTCCTAATGTGCTTGTTTTCTGTTACCAGGGCACGTGCCTGGTCTATGCCAGCTTCTTTCCTTTTGGTCTCCTCATTGAATAGCGTGTCTTTGACCATAGCCATGGTCAACTTTCCTTCTGGTGCTAAGTTGCTGAGTGAAATTACCAATCACTCTTAGCTTTTAGGTAGTGAGCTCAGCAATAGTAGAACTTGCCATTCATCTCCAAGTTGTAACGCCACTATTTTTAGCTGATTTACCAGATTTTGAAATTCACTGGTATGTTCAGCCACAATCATTCCGCTCCTAGCTTTAGATTAACAAACCTTTTTTTCAGCAAGGCCTTGTTTTGAGCGGTCTTAGCCTGATACATATTCTCTAACTTTTTTCAGAGAATATATGCATTTTCTTCTTATGCAACGTGGTGAAATATGCTGTGATCAATCCATTGTCAGATCTGACTTATGGTTTTCTTATTCTTTTTTATCTAGTCTTTTTCAGAAACTCCCTCAGGTCTTTTCCATGATCATCTAAGAGGTTATGAAGATCTTTGTAGTACAAAAGGTCTTCCATTATAGGTTTCCACAGCATATAATTAGTGGCGTTTAATTTTATCATGGCTTCAATCACGATATTTCCAGAACTGGTCTCCTCCATAGTTTCAAACTTTATTTCTACCTTTTCTGAGTAGAATTGGAAAGAATGGAGTGTACGGATGAGTTCAGAATAGTCAAAACCCTTAAGAAGGGTATTTCTAACAATTTTAAAGGTACGCTAAATTTTTTGTTCAGGGGGGGTGTCATTATCAATTTAGGGAGTGTTAATTTAGCATTTAGGAGGTGCCCTTTGTAATTTTAGGCAGTACTGATTTAGACCGAGTAAGGGGGTGACGATATAAAAAAAAAGGCTTGAAGTTTTAAGTACTTGGTATAAAAGGTAATGTTCTAGAAACCCTAACCTGTTTTCCCTCTCTCTTCTCTCCTCTTGGTGCTGTGCTGCTTCCTAAGGTTGAGGCGGCGATCAACACTGCTACTGGGTGTGATGATCTCCAACGAAGGATTTTCCAATTGGATCGTTCTCCGACAAGCAGCCTTTTTTCTCAGCCTGCGGCGTGTCTCCGATCATATAAGAGTTTCTTCGTTTCTTCCTCCCCCCAGCTAGACAAAACCCCCTCTCCTCCCTTTTTTTTTTTGTCTTCTTTCGAGTCTGCTAGAAAGGGGTTTCGGTTGGTTTTCCACCTGCTGGCCAAACCCTTTTTCTCTTCCCTGTTTGAGCCGGCTATGGTAGCTAGTCTCTCTTTCTCTTTCCTTGAGCCAGCTACAACAACAGTGGGTTCTGGTTGGTTGTTTTTCTCTAGCCGACCAGAACCCTAGTACCCATCCTCTGTTTTGGTTGTTCCAACGAGAAGTCTTACTAGAGAATGGTTCTCTGGCTTAGGGTTATTCTTCGATCGAGCTTCTAGGGTCATTCCTCTGATTGGGCAATCTAGGTCGTTTGATCTGGGTGATCTGCGTTGATCTCTGATTGGACAACTTGGATCGTTCTCTTGTTGGACGATCTGGGTGGTTCGATGATCAAACAATTTGAGCCCTCAAATCTGGGGTTTCCCTGTGATCTGGGCTTCCACTCGGCTTGGATCTGAATAGGATCTGGGTCAAGCTTGTTTGTGTCCAAACGTAGTGTGGGCTTGGACTTGAGCTAGGCCGCACCTGGGCTGGTTCTGATCGTGGATTTGGGCCGCACCAGGCCCAAGTATAGACATAGATCTGGGTTGTACTGGCCCAAGTCTGAACGTGGATTTGGGTTGCTTCTGGCCCAGTCCAGTTGATCTCCTGCGTAGCCGATCCTATTCCGGCAGCCTTCTTCTGTGCTCATCCGCTCTGATGCCACTTGTTGTGCGTAGCAGTTAGGATCAAAATCATAGAAACACAATCACACACAAAACACAATAAGGTTTACGTGGTTCGGCTATGTATAGCCTACATCCATGAGGGGAGGGGAATATTTTCACTATGAGAGAGGATGATTATAGCCCATTCTGCTCTATTGCTTTTGGCTCTACCTCTGGTCCTATTAATAGAGGCTAGAGGAGGTGTAAAAGTTTCCTAATAGGATTCTAATCCTACTTTCCTTTTCCTTCTCTGATTAGAACTCCTAATTAGGTTAGGATTGCATTTAACCGACTTTCTTTATTTTTTCAAGATTCTTCAGGCGTAATTATGGAGATGGACGTCATTAGTCACTGTCTAAACCAGTTGAGATTTGTGTTGAAATAAGGGTTGTTTAAGGTCCACAATAAAAGTCCTAGTGGAGAACCCTATAGAAGAAGAGTCCTAACTTGTAAGTCTTGCAACCTGGAAAGGGTCGGACACATGATCAGCGTAGAGAAAGAAACATATAAAAGAAAGAGCCGTCCTGGACGGCACCCATCTGTTGTGTACAGAAAACGAGGGATCATACTCTGCAATCTTCTATCTAATTCCTAGGCCAAGCTAAAAGAAAAACGTTTTACAATGTTTAGAAAACGTTTGCACCTCAACATGAAAACAAGTCTTGTTATCTCCAAAACCGTGATAACTTGCAATATTTCCTTTCAGGCCCACTTTGTCAGCAACGACATCCCCCCAGCCACTAAAAGAATAGCAAAAGTATGACCATCCCTGAAGCTTTGCACAGCTCTGCAACTATTGGCCCATGAAGTCCACCACCGAAAGATCTACCAAGACCGTATAATTCAGTTGTTCAGCTGATGATGCATTCAGTGATCAAACTACAATCAGAGCCGCTTGTTGGGCTATATGTTATCACTTGTACATTCAGTGAGCCAAATCCCAAAGGGAGATCGAGAATGGTGTTGTGAAAGAGAAGAATAAGACCATCGGAGCTTCATTTTTGTTTGCATACTCGATCCACTGAAATTTTTATCACCAATATTAAAAAATATAAAGAAACGGAAAATTGAAAACTGTGAGAGAAACCAGTAAAATAAGAACAACAGTCGGGATGGCCGACTGGTCTAGGTTGCCAGCCTCAAGTTCTGGTCTTCGAGAGACGGAGTGGGTTCTCAAAACCTACTTCCTACAAAAACTCATACGTTCCCTTCTACCATGTCTTCATGGAGTTGATGAAGCAAAGAGCAGATACTGGAGGCCTAATTGTGCAGGGGTTCTGAGAGGCTCCTAGAGGATCCAATCACCGACGAATGAAGTATAGCCTGCTTTAAATGCCTGCAAGAAGTAGAAAAAATTGCACCATCTGTTTGCCTTCTATCATAATTCTTTTCAACTGCACAGCCCCAGCCTAAGTGCACGAAGCTCCTGCGTATGCAGGGTTCTGGGAAAGGGTGGACCACAAGGGTCAATAGTATACAGCCTTACCTTACATTTTGCAAGAGACTGTTTTCACACTTTGAACCCATGACCTCAAAGTCACACGACGACAATTCTACCATTGTGCCAAGGCTCCCTTCATTCTTTTGAACTGAAGGTAGTTTAGAAATAAAAAACTTGACTAGACTCGAAATTGCAGCAAGTCGAGTAAACTATAACAATTATTAGCGACAACAAAAAACTGAGTTAAATTTGCAAGACAAAGTTCGTTACATATTCCCAGCATACGTGGACCTGATGCGTTTGGGCTGGTTGGTTAAAGAATTGAGCGCAGTGTAGTAGGTTGGGTAGAAATCCCGCACCGTGCGTTTTTTGTATGTTGAATGCTAAGCATGATTTTGTTAACGACGGATCCGGATGATAACCTTGGACCCTGCATTTATAGTTTTAATACTCCAGGAATTGCTCAATGAGTCGAGCCATTTGCTAACGGGTCTAGTTAACTCGGATGAGTTAATGAGTCGACCTGCACATCTTTCTAAACCATAGCTCAAAAACTCGGAAACTAGAAAATGGGGTAGGTCGAGTTAATTTGGAGTGAATCATTCGTAAGTCGAAAATGCTTAGAGGTGAAATTTACAATATACTTCACAGGTAAAAAAAGGAATAGCCTCGGTGCAGGAAGTTCCCACGTATGTGGGATTTAGGGAAGGAGCGGACCACAAGGGTCAATAGTACACAGCCTTATCTTGTATTTTGCGAGAGGCTATTTTCATACCTTGAACCCATGACCTTAAGGTCACACAACGATAACTCTACCATTGCGCCAAGGCTCCCCTTCATACTTCTCAGGTGTCATACTTTATATTTGAATTTATAACTATTTTGTAAAGTTACATTGCCAGGGTGGTTCGTTATGAAGTATACTCTTGTTTGAGGTATATTGAGGTCAAAATCCAGTCTTGCTAGAGTTACTTGCTTTTCTACTGAGTCAAGTTGACTGGGAGGGTTTCCGAATTGGCTTGCGAGTGTTCAAACTATGTTATTATGTAATCACTCTTAATGCCAACCAACAAATCGAGCTCACGATAGCATGTACGATCCGTTGAGTTCACCAACGTTTTATGTGGTTGATTTACCGAAACAATACCTTTCCGAGTTGTCAGTAAATTGTTCATACAAAAGTTTACATCATAAGCAGATATTGCCCAATATACAATGATCACTTACGGCCACCTATTTTCGTAAGAGTCTGCACAAAGTGGTGGCCCAATTACATATGAGAAAAGGAAGCATCAGAACAGGAAGAAATGCACTTGGTAAGTCTCTAATCTCAGCCAAGTAATGTCCCAAATGCCAAGGGCTGGGACTGGGGTTCGGATCCATTTGCCAAAGCAAGAAAGTCTATTTCTCCCACTCAACCAAGAGAGAAAGCCCATCTTCGCATTTACTGGTTGGAGACCCATGACAAGCACCCACCATTGCCTGTGCCTAGATAAAAGGGCAGCCCAGGTGGAGAAACTCCTGCATACGAGGTCTAGGGAAGGAGCGGACTACAAGAGTCCATAGTATGTAGTTTTATTTTTGCAATAGGCAGTTTTCACATCTTGAACCCCTAACCTCAAGTCACATGACGACAACTTTACCATTGGCGAAAGTTCTCCTTACAATTCCTAAAGCCTATGAGATCCCATGACAGCTAGATTAGAGGTTGCTGTAATTATGTTGTTATGTTGGCTTATTTACCAAAATAAATTGAACAGTGAATGTTGTCCATTTCCAAATGAGGTTCTGATTATTAAGATCCTGCAATGGTTGTAACTTTTAGGCTACAGCACATGCACCAGGTGTCCCATTAGGCCAACGGATTAATCACAATTGGCGGCACAAATGTAAATAAGGAGAGTGGGTCTGCAAATGCACTTGGGAAATAATTAGAGAGCAAAAAGCAACATTTGGATCCTTGAGCGAACAATCTTCTGGCCCAAGCATTAATCGGCCATGGCACGAAAGCACACGACTCATCTATACATCTTGTATCCTTTTGATTTCATTAGATGGACATTCAGAAAATAGCAAACAAACCATCAGTGTCTAACTATTAGAAAATAATTTTTTACAAAAATACAAGATAAGACTGCATATTATAGATCATTGTGATCTACCGTTTTTCCAGACCCTTATACACTGGAGCTTTATGTACCGAAGTCGCTTTAGCATATATCATATTGGCTATTTCATTTAAAATATCTTTGTTGGTGGCATAATAATTTATAAAAATAAATTGAAATAAATTGCGTCCTTGGGGATAAATAAGATACGTGAATTCCCACATCCTTGTATATATACTAGACGACTTGAGTGCCTGTACTCTGCAGGTGATAAATTCAGAAGTCCATTAAATGCAAATGGGCACAGATGAAGTGAAAATCTTTTTAAGTGGATGTTTGGAAAACTTATTTTTATTGTGAAATAAAATAATTCAATAAAAACAAGTTTTTCAAACTGAAAATAGTATGACTGTAGTTCCAAGAATTTGGGTTTTATGCCCACCACCAAGATGAACTTAGAAGAAAGAAATCCATTTTTAATTATACTTAATGGTTCGAAATTGCTTAATTTCGTACCATATATATTGCAAGTTATGCAGCAGTGAATTTGACATCCACATTCTTTTGCAATTAAGCATTGCAGCAAGAACATTGGATAAAAAGGACACTAAACTGAAGTATCAGTGATTTTTGCTCACATTTTTGTAAATCAGTGTCAACTTTTGGTTTTTCTAAAAACTTATACAGCCATTTAATTCTTGGATCTAAAAGTTTTTGTTTGTGTCCTATATATGGTTTGCTTCTAACTTTTAAGAGTGGGGACTTAAAATGGCAGATCAACCCAACTGAAAATTCACCTTGACACAAGCTGCAAAACATTCTGACGGTGCCAATTAAACAAGTTTTGTGTAAATTTAAAATATATGAAATGAAAGCATGAATCATGACGAGGACAGATGGTATGCATGGTGAAAGTTTTTGAAAGATCTAAACATCTGATTCCTACCTTTACTCTTTAAAGGTTGAAGTCTAAGAAAAGATAATAATGAACCATTATTAGTCAAAGCTCTGCCATGTGCAAGCTCTATTGCAACATTATGTGCTATTCACTTTGAAGAAGTCATGGAACCATAGAAGGTATTTGTTGAAGCTTAAGCAAAGATCATAATGAATCAAGATGTTGAAGAAACACCACTATGCAGCATCTCTGTTGCACCATTTTCAGCCGTTCTTTTCTTCTTCATTTTTGACCAAAAGCCAAGATTAAAAACAAAAGGCAAAAGATACTGATGTCCTCAGAATCCTTAGGAGACAAGCACGGAAATGACAAGTGAGGGGTTCCATGCACAGCATGAGAAGGGCTATAGTGGAGTCATTAGCAGACAATATTAGTGAGATCTTGATGGGGTTATCAGTTGATATGGTCAACAACTGTGAGCAAATACTTTCCCTCTCAAAGTCAATCAAATTTTTCGCTTTCCCACTGGTCAAGCTAGTCAAATCCATGACTATCGGAAACTAAATTCAATTTTTAAAAACCGTAGAAATTTGGGTAAACTATTTGGAAGATAAGCATATTCGATATGTCGTCGTGAAATAATACAAGTCGATTAACCTTCATCAGTTCAGCTTGCAGGCTCCGGCATGGCCTCATCTTTTCGTCGCAGCAACTGAAATATCATCCTCACAAGAGCAGGAGTAATTCACTACAACAGGTTTATGAGAGATCTCTGGATTTGGCATCTTTCGGAGTTCTTAAATATTTTTAATTGAAGGGAGTCTTAGTGCAACGGTAAAGTTATTGTCGTGTGATCTTGAAGTCATGGGCTTAAAACATGAAAACGGCCTCTTAAAAAAATGCAAGGTAGACTGCGTACCATAGACTCTTGTGATCCACTCCTTCCCAAATTCGTACCTTAGCGGGAGCTTTGTGCAGGGGACTGCCCTTTTTATCTGATAGCTTCAAAGCTCCTCAGTGGATGATGGGCAATCTCGAACAACCGGTCATCTAAGGTTCATCTATTTCTCAGCTGGGCTTGATGTCTTTACTGAGCCTGACATGATCATCATCTTCTCAAATAAAAAAAACTTCTAAAACGCTATTGTATGTAATTTATTTTTTCTTTTCTATTGTCTTTTTTTTTTTTTCTTTCAATGCGCATTATATTTAATCATTAGACAAAATCGAGTACTTGAACTACAACCAAAATCATTCCAGAGTGTAAAAACATTTGCGAGAGGATGAGAGGCAATCTCCGGCTCCACGTAATCTCATTTTACTCTCTTTCTTCGTGGGCCTGACATGATCATCATCTTCTCCAAAAATAAGTTCTTTGACACTATTGTATTTAATGTTTTTTTTATTTCCTTTTTCTTGAATGCCATTATATGCAATCATTCAACAAAATCGAATACTTAAACTGCAACCAAAAGATGGCTCCGAGATGTAAGAACTTCCGCAGAGAAAATACAATTCTTCCAGCCCCCACTTGGGCCAGCATGGTAAATTCATAATTTCAGCAAATCTATAACATAGACACATTTTTAAAATTTTCTAAGTGATGATTTGTTACATAGATTAAAATTTTAGGTAAACAAAGAAAATGCCTTGTGCCAAAGCAATAGGGTAGGGAGAGATCTGCTTAGCTATGGAGACAACTTAGTAAGTTGGAGAAAAATTATGAATGGATAAAGTCAAATCCTCATTGGTGCTAGAGATTCATTAGTTTTTGAGAAAAAAATAACAGCATATAGAAAGCAAATGAAAACATTAAGGATTTTTTGACAAAAAGAATATAAACAACAAAGCGCCTCTATAGATTCTCCGATAAGATAAACTCCAACTAAGTTAGTAGAAAACCTCTGACTAATGACTATTAATTAATGGAGCTTTTAGTGTACTTAAATGCTACAAGTGATGAGGATATATTCATCCCAAAATTGAAAACATAATTGTTTCAAAAGATGTTATCTCTATACTTGCACAATTTTCTGCATAATTGAAGAGTTCTACAAAGTAGTTTGATGATTATTCCCAATCAAATTTGAATCCTCAAGAAATGTGTGCTCTAGACTATCATGAAGTAACTCCAACAATCCTAGGCCCATGACAAACAAACATCTCATTTCTTAGATTAAGGTCTAAAGAAATCCACCATTTAGCTTTTCTTGGTAAATCTAATAAGCATGGTGGATCTATTAGAGGGAATGGAAGTGTGGTAGGCAAATTGCAAAGGGAAAAAAGAGGTATGGAAACTAAAAATTTCTATTAAAAAATGGAACTGGGCTATCAGAGGATGGGACTTCTTTACAAGGTAGAGATTCTTAAAAGTTTTTTTATTTTTCTAAGCATGGTCACAATATGAACCACTTCACCTATTTATAGGCTTCCCAGGGAGACTTTAGAACCAAGATATTTCCAGAACACGCAAGATATATTTGCCTGTTTTCTAGGGACTAGATATTTCTCCTAGATGTCTCCTTCCATAAAATCCAAAAGCTAAAATACTCTTGTAAATATTTTGCCTATAACTAACTACCAATTAACTTTTAGCTCCCCCTCTTAATTTGTAATTCATATGACTTTTCTAAAGTGATCAAATTTCTTTTGCTATAACCATCATGATGACATCTACAAGTTGGTGTTAGTGTGAATAAACTTGAGCTCTCCATTCTTAACCAAATCTATGATAAAATGATGCAGAATGCCGATATGCTTTCTATGGTGTGGAATACTAGATTATTCGTCATAACAATGGCCAACATATTGTCACAAAAGATAATCTATTAGTGAACTTTCTTCTCATTGCAAATCAGACAAAATTCTCCTCAACTAGGATTTCTTCACAAGGTTGCATTTGTGAGATAATACATATTGGATTTTGATGATGATAATGCCACCGTCTACTACTTCTTTGAAGATCATGATATCACCTTTGAAACTAGGCAAAATACATAACAGAAGTGCTCTTTTGACCATCTAAACCTTGCTCAATCACTATATGTGTAGTTGACCAAGCTATTATCTTCTTCCGATGATTATTTGATCACGAAATTCTTTGTACCTTTAATTCATTTGCAAGAAAAAAAAATTATTTCATGAGGTTTAAGTCAGTCATCTCATATTCATTCATCATGGCACTTCTAAATTCTTTCTTTTTCACCAAAAAATGGTGGCTGGCTAGCGCCTTTTTTGAATCCATGTTGTTGGAAATATTTCTCAATCTCACTCTTCCAAGCTTGACGCTTTCTTTAGCTAATATAAAGCTTTGTGAAGCCTATAAACATTTTATTTTATTTTTTCATTTTCTTCCTTCACGTAGCCTTGAGGTTGCTCAACATATACTTTTCCCCAAACTAATATACTTCTAACTCCAATTTGAGCTACCAACGTTAGAATTATCTAGATTGTTTCCATTTGTGTCACTGATGCAGAAGTTTTATTAAGTCTAATCCTAGTTATCATGGGCAGTCTTTTGCAACGAGTTTTATTTTTATGCTTTTGAATGTTCCCATCTTCTTTGTATTTAGCCTTGTAAACTTATTATAGTCCAATTATTTCTTTTTCTTTATGTGTAAACTTAGTATAGTCCAATTATTTCTTTTTCTTTATGTCACTCAACTAGCTCCAGTGTGTGATTTTTCTCTATAACTTTCTAACTACTCCATTGCATCTTTCCATACATTGTTCTTCCACAGCATCTTAAAAATCTCATGGTTCATAAGAAATGAAAGCTAATTTCAAAATTCATAATTTTTTCTTAGAAAATGTACCTTTTCTAGAGTAGAATAAGATAAGTTTGATGATGGAGATGATAATGTTGAGCCTGAAATATGTGGTCTTAGGCTTGGGATCCCTAGACTTGATGGAGTGCTTTGATGTTCTAAATATCCACTTATCTCTTCATCTGCAACTTTTGTTGGTACATGGACAATATTTTTCTCGCATTTCCATCCTACTAATTCATCAAAAGGCACATATGTTGAAACCCCAATCTATTTATTTTTGGGTTAAAGTGACGATATCTCTTGGATTCCTCACTATATCTAATACATACATACATACATACATACATACATACATACATACATACATACATATATATATATATATATATATTTCTCACTTGTCTCATCAATTTTTTCTCTATTCTGTGAAGGAATATTACTGCATGCAATGCACTTGAAAACTTTAAGAAAATTTACCTTTGTCTTTTGCTTATGCTAGTCTTTAAATGGAATCTTATCCACGATCATTTTATGCGGTGATCTTAGGAATATTCTTACATCTTAGCATGCTCTCAGCTGTCTCCATAATGGTGTAGTTTTGTCATTCTACCATGTCATTTTGTTGCAAGGTATATCTTGTTGTCAATTCTCTCTTAATTTTCATTTATTTGTAGAAGTCCTAGAAATTCTTTGATGTGAACTCTTCTTTTGATGGGTCTTAGACGTGAACTATTCCTTTGATAGGTGCTAGTATCTTTAATTGATATCCACTTTATTTTTTCACAATGGCCTTGAATTGCATTAAGATCGAATAAGCTTCTAACTTTTATTCTACAAAATAGACCTACATCATTCTACTATAATCATCAAGAAAGAGTAAAATATCTTTTTTTATTAAGAGATGAAGTCTAAGTTGGGCCACTAATCCTAGAGGAGCTTTTGCCCACCAAGATGCTTTAAAGAATGAAAATTTATGTAGTTTTTCATATACAGAACCTTCACAAAATTATCCTTTTTTTTCAATTGAGGGTAACCCAATATCATATTATTTTCTTTCTTTTTTGCTAATAACTCGAGACACTTGTAATTTGATGCTTGTATCTCAAATGTGGCAATCCAGATTCATCATTTGCAACCTTTAAGGTCAAGGTTTCTTTTAATGGCATAATAAGAGGAAAAACCATCTTTCTTTTTTTTACCATTTTTACTTTGACACATATTTGATTTATTTCCTTATCCAAATCTTTACTTTTAACTTAATCAAAGACAACAAAGTATCTTTCTTTTTAAGCTGCCCAGCACTTACTAAATTTTATTGTAGGTATGTTACATAAAGCACATCGTAGATGAGTTTAGGGTTACCTCCTTCTATTTGTTGCAGTGATGCCCTTTCCTCTCACATTTTGTAACTTGTCATCTCCTAGCATTACTAGAGAAGTCACTCCATCCAAAGAGACAAAATATCTCCAACTTCATATCATATGATTTTTATAACTACTATCCACATACCAAATATCTTTTGGATATTATTGATTAGAAAAGCAAGAATGTAATAATTGATCTATATTTCATTCTTGTCTAAAACATTAGCTTCATCCTTTCTTTTTTTTTATACTAAGAATCTGTTTGTGAGTCGTTGGCATTTCTACATTTTTATTTTTATTTTGCATTTAAACAACGATTGCATTTTTACGCCTAAATTCCTTACAAGTAGAACATTTAACAATACTTGATCTCTTATTTGTTGCTCTTCCTCTTTCTCTTCCATGGCCTTGATTACAGCTTGATTTGCTTCTTCCATACCATGTCCACCTCTTGATCTTTCTTTTTTTGCCTCACTGTTCTTTTTTCTATTACTTGTATCTTTGATTGGAAAGCTTGTTCTAGAATAGCTTTTGAAGTCATGGTAATTCTTTGTTCATGGCTTCAAGAGAACACATTTGTTCTTTGAACTCCTTTATTACAACCACTACATGATAAAATTAATGAGGTACGCTTTTGTAACATCCTTAATTTTTAAATCTCAATTTGAGTGAATTTTAAAAAATATTAAATTAGGATAAAAAGAAAATAGTGAAATTTCATATTTTTGGAGTTTTATGAGTGAAAAACTTGATAGACATCAAATCAAGTATTGAGACTACCATCATTGGATTGTACTCAGAAAGACGATTCCAATGACACACATTTTACTGAAATTGGAGTTCGGATGAAAAAGATATGAAAACCCCAACATTAAGAATATATATTACTAAAAGGGAGGTGCTATTTTGATAATGGCACCCCTAGTGATAGTCGTTGAGAGAGGGGGGGGAGGGGGAGAAGACGAGGCAGTCGCTGGCGACTCCATGAAAACCAGTGAAAAAAGGGGGGAAATGCATTTTTTAGACAACTGATTTGTAGGGAGCCACCTGGAAAAATAACGACTTAGATTGGTGATGCGAGGCAATCATTCTCTTCTCCATGATCTCACAATCAAAATGCCTCAAGAATCACCGTGATTGGGTAAGTGACGAGGGAGAATCGAGCTGTTGAAGATGACACTAGCAAGTGGTAGAAATCCAATAACTGACAACCAATTTTTGCATTTTTCAATATCAAACAATGTCATATTGCCTCCAAATATTAGGGGAGTGAAGATGAGACCTTGATCTACAACCCCTTTGGAGGAATTTTAGATTTGATGAGAAATGGGTCCCGACGGTGATCGCGCCGCTCACTTTCTCTTGCGATGGCCGATCAATGCAGGTGACTTAATGAAATACTACGAAAATAATGCCTTAGGGGTATTTTGGTTGTGATCTACACCATGATAAGGTCATATCTTTGATTAGGGATCATTTAACCATCCAATTTGGATATGTTTCAAATTAGGAATATGTGAGATGATATCATCAAGATCTAAACCGCCCATCGCTATCCTTGTGATGCACAAATCAAGATCCATGTAAGGTATAGTAGATCTGAAAATTTTGTAAGATGATCTAGTTGATCTTCATCAATGACTGAGATTGATTGATGATTTTGGTGTGAAATTATATCAAGTTTGATGATCCTTCCTGTTCAAATTAGTTATTGAGATTATGTGAATAAAGTTATTGATGTATTCCTTAATATGTGATTAATCGGGTGGAGAAATGTCATTGGATTGGTATGGACATCTTTGATCGAGCACATTCGAGATGATCGATTGATAATCCAGCAAGGTGGATAGTTGGTTATCCTTTAGATGGACCTGCATGAGGTATGATTATCATCTTAACCTCTTGATTTTATTGATTTAGCTATAATTATATAACATTATGCATGAATTGCATGTAATAGTGCCTGTTTGGCCGATTTATCAATAAGATTCTTGAGATTGATATGATTTGAGCCTAATAGCTCTAAAACATACAGTGATATAATTAAGAAGAAGGACCATGTGGTTATGAATGGGCTTGATTGAGTATAATTCAAATTATTAGCTAATTAGGGCGGGCCCCACCTTGAGATTTCATGATTGAAAAACATTGGACTGTCTTAAACATTATGTATTGGAATATCAAAATAAAATATTGTGTAATTAAGAATCCAAGTTAGATGAATTGGATTATAAGTGTGACCTGGATGTGATATGTATTTAAGTGATAGAACTATGGTGGATCACCCTAAAGTTGGAGTCTGACTAATTTGGGAGGTATAAACAAGTGGCACTTCATCTGAGGTAGGTGACTACATTTAGTATTCTTATGATTTTATAAATCATGATGGTTCACTTGACGACCTTATTCACATGGACAGTTTGATGCATGAATATGTATGCCAACCTTATTATTCTCCTCAGATTACAATTCAGCATGTGCTGCTAATGTTATACTATCTTTTTAATTTACATGATTCATACACTATTCCTAATACATTGTATACTGCATCGATTTAGATTATTTGAGGATGTTATATGTGGATTTTTTATGTATGATTATCGATACATTAAAATACTTTATCCACTTGCTTTTATCGAGGATGATTATGTATGGATTTCTGATACTTGATTTTGGGTTTTTGCTGATATATGACAAGTGTTTCTGCCTAGTGGATGATATGCTAGTAGGGTAGAGGGTTGGCCACCTATCCTCTGAGTTTACATATTATAGGCACCCACCTTGATATGTGGGCAAACTATGTGCGGTTTGTGGTAATCACGGGCAGGCCACCCACGTCGACTGACTCCCATGCCTCAATAGATAGTAGTCTCCTATTTTAGTGTCGACGACTAGCTGCAGTGGTTTATATCTTGGAGTGGTTGCTATTGCAGCATAGCAATTCATGCACTTATTCTATGTGCACATGTAGTTATAGACGTATCTGGATGGTTACACCCAGATGCACCCATAGCTTGATGACGCATCCTCAGGGTGAAGCCTATGTGAGTTGCCAGATGTGGGCGAGCCTACGGGCTGCACGAGCTACCTAGTGTGCAAGATACAGGTGAGGAACCCAGAGGGTTAGTATAAGTATTCATGACTAGATATGAGAGTGTGGTGGGACATTCAAGGGACATGATTGACTTTCATGCTCAGTTAGTTTGGATATGCATTCGTGCTTTGTTATGATAGATTTGATTGAAATTGGCTTTACTAGTTGCATGACCATGCATTGTTCATTATTATACTTGATGTGGTATTTAGATATTATATTTTAATATTTATGCCCGAAACCATATCCTAATTGATTTTTGTAAGTGATTTTAACTTTAAATTATTCATGCATCATTGTGTTCTTGATATATGATAATTCAACTTTTTATATGAATGATTCATACCATGAACTATATCAAAAACTCAGATTTTTATACGCCATACTACATATTCTTTAAATTGATATTAAATGTAGTCACCTACAGAAGCAATGGCTTGTTGAGGCATTGCTTTGGTTTGCAATGCCTAAGATACAGAGAGTAGCAGCATATTTGACATGCAGATAGGATAAGCAAAGGCAATGATGGCTTTCAACAATGTATAGAGGATATTTCAGAAACTATGAGGTTTGTTTAGACCTTATTTCTGTTATGACTTATGGACTATACTTTAGTATGATTTATTTTGTGACCTGGATGTAAGAATATGTATTCATGTTGGATGTGATGACTGTATATGGATAGAACCTAGGTATTGTTGTCATATCTTAATTTTCTTATCCACAGTTGGAATATATGTTTTTATCAAGTATTATATTTGATTTGGATGGATGGGTATGGAGATTGAGTCTCCTAAGTGTTATGTCATATTATTGTATTTATCAGGTGGTTGTTGTATTGCATATGTTATGTGCGATGGTTCAAAATATAAAGGATATTTTGTCGAATTTTTGGTAGAAATGGGGATATCATTTCACCGTTAAATATGAGATTTTGTGGTTATATGACTCCCAGGATTTTGAAATAAATACTTTTTATTCAAGTTTTTGTTTCGGTCAGTTTTTAAAAATAAAAAATTTAAAACAGGGATCTCGACTTTATAAAAATTGGTATTAAATTTTTGTGTAAAACCTGGGGTGTCACAACTTCTAACATCTTTACACAAATTTTGTGACACCCCGAGTTTTACTCATAATAAAATAACAATTTATAAAAACATTCAGGATCCCTACTTAAAAACTTTGATTTTTAGTTCAACCAAAAACAAAAACTCGAATAAAAGCATTCATACAATGTAACATTTTGATTTAAAAAAAAAAAGAGAGAAAGATATAAGGTAAGGAGAAGAGAGAGAGTGCTCAAAACGCACTCTCCTTTCTCTTAAGTCTCTCTGTTTCACGTGGACCATCACGCATTGGGGAGGCGGATTTCGCCACCAACAGCCGGGAATGAGGTAGGATCACTCCACCCTTCCCTTTTGTGTTAATTTCAACATTTAAGTACCTGTAAACGCCGAAAAACAGCATGAAAACGTAAATTTTTGCAAAAATTCGTGCGTACTGATTTTCCTAAAAAATTTAGATGAGATGTGTTGGATTTAGATCTGGACCATTCATATTGTGTATGATGAGGAGAGGAAAGAACCCACAAAATTTCGTGACGATCGGACGGCTATGGACGCCGAAAAAAATGAAAAACAGTAATACAAGAGTTTTTGAAAACGAAACAAAAAGCGTGAAAAAATGCTAGATTTAGGAAGGATTTGGGAAAATGGATGGTGGAAATGGAATGTACGTGAAAAACTGGACACAGGGGTGTAAAAATCACAAAAAACGGAGCTCCTGGGATCGCTGGCGACGGCGAACCAATCCGGTCGTCGTCTCCGGTGACGGCGACCGAAACAGGAAAATTGCATGGCTGAGGGAGCGCCACGTGGCGCGATGAGGGTGCGCCACGCACTGGGCACGTGGTGCGACTCGTGCGCCCCACGTGGAGGGGCTAGAACGCGCCACGCGCGCTGTTTCGTCCCCCACACGCAGAGCGCTTCCACAGAAGCGCCTGCTGCCCAGATCGGGTTCTGATGCAGAGCGCTTCCACAGAAGCGCCCATCACGCGCTGCACATGCGGCAGGCCCCAATTGCGGGATTTTGGTCTTTTTTACCCTTTTTGCCTTTAAACCTTGATTTTATGAGCTACAGAGGTCTAAATCACAATCCAAAAGAGGCGTTGTGATTGTCTTGACAAGGCAGACCTAGATTTAGGATAAAAATCTAGTTTGGAGTAACTTTTTAGTAGCAAAACTATAAAATGCTATTAGATGATTTAGATCGAGCTGATCAATAGATGATTAGGCTTTAGATTTTAGTTATATTTGTTAACCATGACATGATTTATGTCTTGACATGTACATCAGGACATACACCTTGATATTGGATACGTGATTTTTAGCGATATTGCGATATTGAGGTAGGTGATTTCATTCATACTTTTTCTATGATTCTCAAATAGTGATTTGATGATTTGAGTCTTTGAGGCATATGATTTATGCTTTACCATACGTGTGAGATTGACTTGAGCATGTAGCTTCGCATGTGCGTGCTATATTTATGGTAGTTATTGCATGCACTGTTTTGATATTTTCCGTGATATCCACTTGGATTTTTGGTCTTCTTGACATGTGGGAGTCACTCTGGCTCGATATTTGAGACTATTGATCCTGTGGTAGGATACGATTTTCACCCCGTGAGTGCCTGAGTGCCCGTGAGGGTGAAAGGGTAAAAGCAGATGTGCAACGTGACTTTTCGTGAGTGCTTGAGTGCCTGTGAGGGTGAAAGGGTGAAAGCGAAAGTAGTACGCGTAGTTCCCGTGAGTGCCTGAGTACCCGTGAGGGTGCAAGGGTGAAAGCGGATGATACAGAGAGTTGACCCCACATTGCTGTGAGTGTATGTGAGACACTCATAGGGCTTGACTGTGTATGAGGTTTGATTCTTTTGACATGCATTCATATGTTTCTAGATTTTCTTGAATTGTGCATGTCATGATATCATAGTTGATGATATCTTATTATTGCATGGACATGGTATGTTCTTCATCGTGTGATTTAAGACTTTATATATTATTGATCATCTTTCGATCTTTATGCCTTGTGCTATATGCTTTGTTTTCTTGAGTTATTTTGAATGTATATCACCTGCACAAGCATAGCTTGCTGAGGCATTGCTTTGTTTTGCAATGCCTCATAATCAGAGCGCGACAGTCAGAAAGGAAAGAAGGTGGACTAGTGTGGTGTTGGACGAGGGCTTGAGAACAGAGACTGTTAGATACTGACAAAGTGGTGTACTTTTGGTTGAACTGGTATTGGCTTTTTGGCATTCTCCTTAGTCATTGTATATTTGGATAGATTAGACCCATATCATTGTATAGTGGTTATATGTTTATTCATGGATGATGTGGTGATCTTGGACAGACCCTGGAGCTTTGGAACTTTACTATTGCGCGTCTTTGCAGTTGCAGTTACAAAATTTCATCGTGGTTTTAATTTGTGAGCATGCTTAAAATGGTTACTTTTCGTTCTGTTTTTCAGTATGGCTTTTTAGGAGAAGTGACCCTCGGGGTTTTCTTAAATGGTATTTGCTTGACGCTGCGACAAATTTTAAATTATGCGTTTTAAGTTCTGGAATCCCATCTATTTTCTATAAATAAATTATTATTATTTGAGTATAAATATGGGAAACAGATTGATAAAACCCGGGGTGTCACATACAACCACACAATCATGGATTTAACAGTGAAATGATATTCCATTTCTACCAAAAATCCGATAGAGTCTCCCCTGTAATCTAGACCATTGCACATCACAAGTGGATACAAAACCACTTGATAAACATAATAACGTGGCATGAAATTTAGGAAACTCAGTCCCCATGCCCATACATCCAGTTAAATACAATACTTGATGAAAACATATACTCCATGGTGGTGAGAAAATCAAAACATGACAGCATTACCTCAGGGTCGGTCCATGCACAACCATCACACCCAACATGGATACTTATCCATACATCCAGATTACAATGTAAATTAAATTATTGTATAGTCTATAAACAATGACCAAAGTGAGGTTATGATACGTCCTCAGTGCTCCACTAGGAGCAACCATCACTTTTGCCTGCTTTATCAGTGTATCAACTTGTTATAACTCTGTATCTGAGGCATTGCAAAAAAGGTAATGCCTCAGCAAGCTATGCTTGTGTAAGTGATTCATATTCAGTAATAAATACGATGAAATCATGTGACACGACGTATCAAGATCATGATAAATCTCATAAGATGAAGATATACAAAACCCACAAAACATTAAACATCCATGATGAATAATACAGGAGAATCATGATCTAAACAAATCGATATCAATCATGAGCATTATGGCATACAAAGCATGAGAAAAATACGTGGATGTTGATGTTTAACCGCAAGTGCATGGGCTATTGTAGTATAGCTATGCAAGTATGGGTCGATCCCATAGGGACTCACTTTAAAAATAAGGAGTTTAAATTAAATTTAATTCTCTACAAATTAAAGAAAATAACATATTATAAAAATTTTAAGCCTAGAAAATAGAAAATGAAACTAATTAAACATCCCAAAATTACATTGTCTATGAAGAGCACTGTTCTTGGATAATCAGAATATGGATAAAGTAAAACTAGAATAGAATAGGGAAACAGATGTCATTACTATTCAGGACATAGAAGGAATTTTATGAAACATAGCATGGGTAGAACTAGAATTAACATAAAACAATCTGATTAAAATAGAAACAAACAGAAACTAGACGAGGAGAACGCCAGAGAAGGAGATGGGGAAGGAGGAGGAAAGAAGAGGAGGAGGGGAGAGGAGAAGGAGAAGGAGAAAAGAGGAAAGGAGGAACTTTGAGGAAAACCCGTTTTGGGTTTTTCTCTTATGGTGATGGGAGAATGACTATGAGCCTAAGATGCCGGTGGAAGGTCGGTGATGCATAGAAGAGCATGGCTGGTATTGGAATTGCCGAAATCTAATATCGATGGAAGGTGAACGGAGAAGATCCGATGAGGACGATGCCGATCTGGAGAAGATATTGCCATCGACCCTAGAGCATTGTGATGCGAGCGAGTAGAGCATGTTTGGTGGAGACGAGCGATGCTTGGTGAAGCAGAGTAGAGGTGACTAGTAGTAGAGGAGAGATAGTGAGAAGAGAAGAGAATGGAGCCTAGGGTGAATAGGGGAAATAGGGGAGAATCTGGCCGTGTCTGCGAGATAGAAAGAGTTGCAGCAGGCAGGAAGTAGAGGGAGGAGAAGGGAGAAAATCCGATCTGGGTTTTCTTCCTTTCAGCAATCCAATGACGACAAAGAAGGCCCACACCTGGGCTGGGTTGTTTGGGCATCGATCACCAGTGGCTGGCTGGAGGAAACAGAGAAAAAGGAGGAAAGGAGTAGGAAGAGGGAAGAGGGAAGAGGGAAGAAGAGGAGAAGAAAAGAAGGGAAAGACAGAGGAAAACCCAACTTGAGTTTTTCCTTTGGGCTGACTCGGTGTGCTGGATCTTAGCAATAGACATGGCAGTGAAGAAAGCTAGTGGAAAAGTATAGGGCTCGAGCAAGAAGGAAACAGAGGGAAAGGTAAAGATAGATGGTGGAGGAGAGGGCGTGATGCGGCAAAGGAGGAGTTGGGGGAGAGGCAACAAAGAGTAAGAGATGGGGTCTGGGCTTGCTAGTTAGGCAGTGAAGAGATGGAGAGAACTGGGCAAGGGAAAGGAAGGGAGCAGGGGCAGTTCAATGTGGGTCGACGATTTGGGCATCGATTTGGTGGCGTCCAGTGATTGGGGGTTGATGCTGGTGATAGAGAAAGAAACGAGAGAGAGGAGAGAGTGGTGAGATGGAGAAGAGAGAACAATGGAGAGAGATGGGGAGAAAGAGAGAGTGCGCGATAGGGAGAAATAAGGAGAGGTGCTGGCCAATGTTGCCGTGCAGTGCTCCTGGCTACTGATAGAGAGTGAACCGAGAAAGAGTGGGAGGCATTGGAGATAAACAATTAGGAATACAAAGATCTGAGAGAGAGAAGGAAGAAGAGAGTGGGGTTGTACGGTTGAGGAGAGAATTTAGGAGGGATATGAGGGAGAGAGGGAAGGAGAGGGAGAGAGTCAGCCAGCCCAGCAGAAGAGAGAGACATGAGAGAGAGAGAGAGAGAGAGAGAGAGAGAGAGAGAGAGAGAGAGAGAGAGAGAGAGAGAGAGAGAGAGAGAGAGAGAGAGAGAGAGAGAGAGAGAGAGGAGAAGTGGAGAACAGGGAAAGTGAGTTGCGGGTCTGCCTTGTATGGTCCAGGGAAGGAGTTGAGAAGAGAAGAGAGAATTGAGAGAGAGATGTAAGAGAGAGGGGGGTGAAAGAGAGGTAAGAGGAAGAGGAATGGATTGAGAGGCGAAGAGCAACAGTCCTTCTACCTCTCTCCATCAAGGGAAAAAGAGAGTCAGCCAAGAAGCCCCCTTTTGTTTGGTGAAAACCCCCTTAAATGAGGAGCGGCCCATCATGGCAGCTGATTCCTTGTCTCCTACTCAAGCTGCCTACTCCTTCTAACATGGCTTTGTGCTATCCACCTAGTGCAGCCCATTTTCTTAAAAGATGGGATCTATTATTTTAACATCTTCAAAGCTTCTTTTTAAGGTGGGGTCCAAGCCTTGGATGATGCAATCTGATCAAGTCAATTTAAACCGTCTAATTTATTTTGAGTTATCTGCAAAACAAAATACTAAATTAGGATTATCTAAATTATGCATCTAATTAGTTGTAATGAACATCTAGTCGTTAACTTTTTCAAATTAATGATCGGATGATCGATTAGAGCTAAAATTATCTTAAAATTACAAAATTACTTAATTAAATGATCTAATAAAATGCTAATCTAAGATTATTTTAGGCAAAATCAAACACTTAACAGTTGATATACATCTATCAAAACAATGAGAATTTGTGCCCATAGAATAATATAATGCATGTCAAAATCGATAGAACAGCATGCACAGTCAACCTTTTACCCACGATGGGGCACTTAGGCATTCACGGAAAGACACATTCTAAATCCTCTTTCACTCTTTCACCCACACAGGCACTCACAGAAAGATGCATTCCAATCCCGCTTTCACCCTTTCACCCACACGAGGCACTAAGGCACTCATGGGGATCATAGTCTTGTTTCTTCTACTTTCACCCTTTCACCCACACGGAGCACTCAGCCAGCTCAGGCCACTCACGGAGATCACACTCAATCAACAAAGTATAGAAACTTCTATGTGTAACAATCTCAATAAGATTGGACATGGTAGGGTACCATCATTTATATATTAAAATATAGCTAAATCAGGTAGATAGTGATGTCACAACATCAATCATGTATGATAAAGAAATCTTCATGAAGACATGATAATACATAAAACTCATACCTTAAAGTTTCCAAATAATATGTCATGATCAATGAATCGTGGAAATCATTAAATGCAATCACCTACATCAGACGAAGAACCACTCATCTGTACCTCTCAAGTCTAGATAAGGCTCCAGCTTAGCTCAATTGCCTCAATACTCATACCTGAATACACAACACATCCAGTCATACTCAGAATCCACTTTATTTAACATGGACTCTTAATCGCACAACATTACAATTTCGCACTTCATTACATTGCGTTCAAGGCAATCCAATGATTCCCAACCATGGAATCTCAAGGAGGGGCCAACCTTAATTGGCTAATAATTCAAATCATACTCAATTGAGCTCTCTCATAACCATTTAGTTCTTTTTCTTAATGTTATCAATGCATATTTAGCACTATTAGGCTCAGATCATATAAATATAAGATAATTTATCATTTAAATCAATTAATCCAATTAAGAATTCTAACAATTTGGATCATCCAATTGGATCCAATTTCATATCTGAATCTTCAATAGATATCAACTACCCAGGCTATTAGTCCATTTTCCACATCAAAGATCATCTAAGGCCATTAAAGTTTTAATCAATCATTTACCATGACTGATTGCTAATTATACATGAAAACAGTGTCAAATCACCCTCCAATCTGTTGCCCATTCTCTAGGTTGGTGATTCGACAACTAGAAGTAGTCGAATCTTGGTCTCAATACATTACTAGACATTTTAGCAAATGGATCAATGAAATTTAGCTCATTCTATGTCAATTTGAAGTTTAGGAACATAATGGTAGCATCTTATCGCAGATCAGGCATCATCAGGCTCTCATTTCTCTATTATCCGATTGAACGATTAAGATTTTTACTCAATTTCCATCTAATTCTTCAATTTCTATCATATCCACGCTAATTTCATGCTCCAAAACACATTCGTGGCATCTGATAATTGATCATACGTTAAGAAGTTACTATGCAAACAATACTTGATCGGACAATGGAGATTGTTCATCTTAGATCGGCGATCTCAGTCAATTTCAGGCTTTATCAAGTACTTACTTACCTAATCCTAGGTTTAGATAAAAAAATAAGATGGCTAGATCATCCATAAACTTAGATCTAGCATAAAACTATACAGATTTATTCAAGAATCAAAAATCAAGAATTGGGTTTTGTAGATCTTACCTCATGAGAGTGTTTCTATGCGTTTTCCACCATTGGATGACCTAGATCGACTCCATTTCCCTGATAAAACCCTTCGACTGTGCCGTGCTCTATTTTTCTCCCTAATCCACAATCAAGATTGTTTCAGATCTCCCAATAAACTTGGGGTTTGATTCACCTCGTTGTAAGGAGTAGGATGATTTGCTCAGATAATCGATTTGAGTTGTAGTCTTCTCCGGCGCCATCTGCAAATCCGGCAACCCCAAAAACCCATAAAATCTTCATCGCCGGCACACCCATTACCTCTGGCGAACTATGCTTTTTAGTGTGCTGTCCTCCTCTCCTCCTCTCCTTCTGTCCTTTCTCCTTTTCTCTCTTCTCCTTCTTCTTCTCTTCCTTCGTTGGCTTTTTTTGTTGGGTTTGGGTTTGGCTGTCTGTTCTCATTTTATTAAGTGGGGAGGGTGCCTATATCAATTACGACCCCCCTCTCCACTTTAGGCATTTCGTATTTTTGTTTTTTGTTTTGGAATGTTACAATTTTTTATCTTAATTGTGTCAACAAAATTTTTACTTTGATTTATAATCTCAATTACTATAGAAAAAAATTTGAATAAATTCATTTTCTTTCATTGAGAGATAAGCAAATTCACTTCACAAGGATTAAAGTTTGAGGAGATCACCATTTCAGATCCTTGAAATTCTTTCTTTAAGTTTTCCCAATCTTTTAATTTTGTAGGAGTCATGATTCTAGAAAATATTATTTTTCCCACCTCTTATTGTGTAAAGAACAAAGTCTTTTCATCCTACTTCTTGTTCTCCTTATGCTCCTTTTGTTTGGCCTGATTCTAAGAGGCTAAAATGACTACAGATTCCAGCTCCTTGGACACATTTTCAACTAATTCCCCCAAATCTTGTGAGAGAAAAAGGTCTTAACTTGGACTTGCCAAAAATCATATTACTCTCCATAAAGATAGAAACTTGATTTGTAGAATAAGCGAATATAGGATTAGTGAAATTTGTGGCTATAGGATTTTTGCATTAAAGATAATGGGTGTGGAATTTTGATCTAATACAAAAATTTGTTACTGAATGCAAGTGTGGTAGGCAAATTGTAAGGAGAAGAGAGAAATGGAAAATCTACTATGTACTAAAGCAATATAATTTTTCACTAAGCTCTCTATTATTTTGTCACATGGCACTTTTGCCACATATCTCTATACTCAAAATTTTAAAAGTTTTAAAGGTTCTCCCTCTCCTTATTAGACTCTATCTCTTTCTATTTTCTCAGCACCTTTACTAATATTTCTTTATATTTTATCATTTCTAAATCGGTAATCAAATCTCATCTTAATGATCAAAGCCATCCATCCAATAGTTTATATTAGAAATAAACAAATAAATCTTTAAATTAATGTAAAGAAAAAAAAATCTAAACGTCCTCTCAATATAATGTAAAGAAAGATATCTTTATATAAGATATCTTAGGCACTAGATATTTCTCTAGGGTGTTTACTTCTATTAAGATTCAAAATGTAGAATAGTCTTTTAGACATTTTGTATATAATTAATTACAAATTAATTTTTAACAGGATCAAAGACTGGAGTTATAGGTTAAATTAGGTTCCATCAGGCTCAAATTTTGCCTGCTTACTAGATCAATGCAATTCTGAATGTCCTCCCACCATTGGATCAATATACTTGCGAATTTTTATTAGAGTTGCGCTTGCTCCCGTAAATGTGCTTGATGCTGGGAAATGTCCCTGACAATCACCATCTCCTCAGCTTTTATGATGAGTTTGATCACGAAAGTGTGCCTTCACAATTAGTCTTGGGGTATCTCATAAGATGATGCATGTGGATGAGGTCTGCCCTCTCCTTGAAAGGACATTCTATGCTGCGATGGTACTTGTCTTTAGAAAGATCACACATATGACTTTCATTCTTGATGGGAGCAATGTTAGATTTGTTGTCGTGTGACCTTGAGGTTACAGGTTCAAGGCATGAAAACAGCCTAATGCAAGATAAGACTGCGTACTATTGACTCTTGCGGTCCATCCCTTCCCCGAACCCTGCATATGCGAGAACTTCGTACATCAAAACTGCCTTTTTATTCCTTTTCTTATTTTGAGAATGTTGAACGTGGTACGCCCGTGAGCATCTCTAGCACGCGACCTACCACAGGTGAGGTAATTCCTGCACCACTTTACTAAATGACTTTGCTCATTCTTTACAAGGTTTTAGCATTGTTTTAGCCTCTTGTTTCCCCTCTAGTAAATGCTGAACATTGATACACCGAACAAAAAACAGGCTCCTTTGCTTTGGTGATGAAGACATGTAGACTCCTTTGTGCTACTGGTTTGGTAAGTTCCTTGCCACAAAATTTGGTGCTTTTGACAAACCAAAGGCCACTTGACTTCTGGGTAGTTTCCTTCATAACTTGTAAAAATAAATAATAAAAAATCACTAACTGTTTATCAAATGAACAAGGTCGAACCATTCTATTAATTATCTCCATCATAGCCTGATGTGATGTTTAAACTTTTGCAGCAGCTAATTTGAGATGAATTGAATTTCTTCTTGTAGTTATAAGACATGGCCATTTAATTTCTTGCTAATTTTTCTTGTATGTTTAAACTCCAATTGCAATAGGATTCTCCACTGAAAGAGTTGTTCAAATACAAATGAGATATTGGGAGAAAACTGAGGGAAATTGGGATAAATTTTCTTCTTCTTACCCATTGGTGGGCGTGCTATTTGAATTGGGTGATTTTATCATCTTCCTTTTTAAATTTCATTAAAGATGTCTTAAATGCACCATCTAAGTATATACTACACCAAAAGCATCCTTGCTGGTTGCAATAACTCTTATTTTATGAGGTTCCTATACATTGCATGCGTATAATATTCCCTTCTGTCAACATTTTCTAAGTGCTCTATTCTGTTCATCAGATTCATCATCTGAAAGAGGGAGAGATAGTAAAAATCTCATCTAATAGCTACCTCTAGGGTAGACCCCCTCCTTTGAAGTGTAGATGGCACTCGACAAAGATTTTGTTTTTAGGGGTAGGGGTCTTATTGGTACCTGTTTGATGAGATTTTTGGTGTTCCACCTTCTCAGGAGAGAGTAAATCCAATAAACGAAATATACAATTCAAAAAATTATGGGAGGCCTGCTTATCCACCCAACTTAAAAAAAAGAAAAGGAACAGCCCGATGCACGAAACTTCTACATGTGCGACCAGAAGGGTCAGTAATACGGAATCCCATTTTACACGCTCTCTTGCAGGGCCATGATGTTCACGTTGGCCATCAAGCATCAAGAGCAGAATTCATCATCCCTACTATGAGATAATTCTGGGACCTTCCTTACAAGTTCTGATCTTGTAAGTGGTATTAAAATAACAGACTACCTCGGCCCATGTACATCGAAAGTCCGCCAAGGAAGCATTAAGCAAACCAGACATGATCAATGAAGCTATTGTCCTTACCTTCTGTAGCACCTCACATGGGCCCGCATGGTTTTGTTTTAGGCCCGCACAGTTTTGTTCTTACTCACGACGGGATAAAATGCATAATTAGATTGAATGTCCTCCGAACCCTTATCAATGGGTCAGGAACTCTTTCCCTAGCCAATGTGGGACTAACTCTCAGCGTCTCACCTTGTCTAGAAGCCTGCCAGCCTTCCTGGCACGCCCTCATCGGCCAAGGCTAGCCCTCTCCCCTCCTTAAGGGCCACACGACCTCGCGTGGGGTTAGCTTGCCATCCTCAGAGTCGAGGTCCTGCTCTGATACCATTGTAACGCCCTACATGGGCCCACACAGTTAGAATATTGTCCGCTTTGGGCTAGGCCCGCACGGCTTTAGAATGCATTTTAAAGCCATGTGGGCCTCGCCCATAGCGGACAATATTCTAACTGTGTGGGCCCATGTGGGCGTTTTAAGAGGGCTAGCCTTGGCCAATGAGGCCGGGCTGATGAGGGCAGGCCAGGAAGGCTGGTAGGCTTCTAAGCAAGGTGAGGCGCTAAGAGTTAGTCCCACATCAGCTAGGGGAAGAGTTCCTGGCCCGTTGATAAGGGTTCGAGGACTTTCAATCCAATTATGCGTTTTACCCTGTCGTGGGTAAGAACAAAATGGTGCGAGCCCATGGCCAAGAGCGGACAATATAATTGGATGTGAAACGAACCCAGGGCATTACAATGGTATCAGAGCCAGACCCCGATCCCGAGAATGGATGGCTAACCTCACGCGAGGTCGCGTGGCCCATGAGGAGGGGAGAGAGCTAGCCTCGGCCGATGAGGGCAGGCTAATAAGGCCGGGCCAAGAGGGCTGGCAAGCTTCTAGGAAAGGTGAGGCACTGAGAGTTAGTCCCACATTGGCAAGAAGGAAAGTTCCTGAACAATTGATAAGGATTCGGGTAGACCTTAACAATTAGAACACGTTTTAAAGTTGTGTGGGCCTAGCCCAAATCGGACAATATTCTAACTATGTGGGCCCATATGGGGCATTACAATGGTATCAGAGTAGGACCCCGACCTCGAGGATGGCAGGCTAACCCCACACGAGGTCGCGTGGCCCTTAAGGAGGGGAGAGGGCTAGCCTTGGCCGATGAGGGCGGGCCAGGAAGGCTGACAGGCTTCTAGGCTGGCAAGCTTTTAGGTAAGGTAAGGCACTGAGAGTTAGTCCCACATCAGCTAAGGGAAGAAATCATGGCCCCTTAATAAGGGTTCAGAGGACTTTCAATCCAATTACGCATTTTACCCCGTCCTGGGCAAGAGCAAAGCCATGCGAGCCCATGGCCCAGAGCGGACAATATAATTGGATGTGAAACGAACCCGGGGCGTTACACCTTCCACCTTTGGTCCCATGGAATCAGTTGTCAATGGTTCCACTACAGCCAAGTAGATCAGAGATCCAACCTGTAGGCTTGCACTTAGTTCCACAAGTCCTGTGCATATTATATGGTTATATGATGACCGTGAACCACCGGCTTCAAAGTTCTTAATTTAGGCCTTCAGTTCACGGTTACTCTGCTCATTTAATCAACACGCATAAGATGCAGTTTTGGGGTTTAAAATCATGTGACCAATTAAAATAGCAATCTGTTAGGAGATTGGAATTAACGTCAAAACTCAAAAAATCAAACTCCATCAATGAATCAATGCCTAGATGAGAACTTCACAAATTGCATATGATCGATAGTAATGCCGGCAAACAAATGAAGACGGGAATTGCTTGAGATGAAATGAGTTGGAGTGAGTATAGAAGAGATGAGGGTGAGTTGAGATGACATTCAACTGGGTTGAGATAATTAGGCATGAGATGACTGAAAATATCACTTAAACTGGGTTGAGATGACATGATATAAAATGATCCAGTGGAATATTTAATATGATAAAGTATAATACACGGCCCGGTACATGTCAACTTTGTTGGTAGGGCTACCTTAGCATCCTGTAACATGATTTATTGAAGCCACATGAGGATGATCTCATCTGTTCATCTAATTGTTGGGCTTGAGATGACTAGTAGTGTAAAAGCATGCAGATTCATTAATTCTAGCATCTCAAAATTGTATGTTTTTTATCATAAGAAATGGACAGTTAGAATACATACAAACTAAAGTCTGAATTAAGGGAAATGACATTCTTATGCTCCTCTGTGACTGTTTCCACATCCCAATTAATGATAAAAATATAAGCGGGGCCCACCTTATGAAATGATATGAACTGTTCACCTGCCCCACCTTGCTATAGATGAGCGTTGCTCCTAAAGTAGATACTTTGAATGATTTTACCATTCCTTTCTAAGCTATTTTAATGGTAATACAATTAATGGTATTGAAGGGAGCCTTGGTACAATGGTTGAGATGTTGCCACATGATCTAGAGGTCCCTAGTTTGAGGCGCCAAAACAGCCTCTTGCAAAAATTGTAAGGTAAAGCTGCATTATATAGATCTTTTGTGATCTGTCCCCTCTCCTACCATGCATACGCGGGAGCTTAGTACACTAGACTGCCTTTTTTTATAATTAATGACACAATAGCGTCAAAAGGGCACAAGAATATGATTTTCCTAAATAAAACTCTAAAAAGTACGGTTTGAAGATCCTAGAGTCATCCAATTATCGTCACAATTTCATTTACAAGACATCTAAAGCCAAAGCAATCAAATGTTGAGTGGGGCCGTTTTCCATCTCAACCAAAATACAAGGGAGAGCTGAATTTTTATTGGCATAAAAATAGCTTCCTTTGTCCTCAAATACAAAAGTCAAGCTTGAGATGAAATGAGATGCACATCACTTACCGTGAGCTGGCTTAAGATTGGGCTTTCTTATGTCGTCTCAAGCAACGTTAACAATGAATTGAGGTGAGATGATTTTCATCTCAACAAGCACCACTCACAGTGAGATGGCCCATCTCATCTCAAGCAACCCAGGACAACCTTTGTTTGGACTTTTAACTCTCTTTTGCCTGTACATAATTGTCATTGTTCTTCTGAAAGAGGAAAACCAGAAACGTCAAACAAAAATTAAGCAAGTTTCACTTAGAATTTTCTACTGGTAAGCAAGTTTGAGCGAGCAAGCTTCTTATACTTGAGCCCTTGGGCTCTTTGACTCATTGGCGTTGCACGTATGATGCGTGCATAGGGCCATGGGGCGATTCACGTCATTGGTATGGCAGACAAGCATCATAATGTATCAGCAAAGTGGTTCCCACTCTAGATGTAGATCTCAATCATCAATGCATACGGGTGCAAAAGTTTCTTGCTAGGATTAAAAGTCCAGGATTGTTTATTCGATTTCAGGCTTGTCTGTAAGTGTGACGTTGGCCCACCTTATCAACAAGCCGCATCACCTGAAATTTTTGTCGTGCTTGGGTAGGCAACAGGGAAGAAAGCAACTTATTTGCATGCCTGGGAGCCTAGGTCCCTTTATATGGTCGTAGAATACATTTAACACGTTGCACCCCAAATTTGAGCTGTAATTGTGGCCTCTGATCAAAGTTACTAGAACCAGAGGATGTACATAATACGATGATATGATAAGTACCGTTAATCAATGATAATTGCAGGAGAGAAAGATCTGATCTGAGGTATAGAGTGTACATGGCGATGCAAAAATCAGGGCGAATGTTGCAACGCCAAATGTTGGTTGGTGGTCTTGCTGGGCTTTTCGTAATAGTCATGATTAGTTGATAGAAAATGGCAAAACAAGTTAGAGAATTTTACTAAAATCTGAACCAATCTGAGGGCTAAGATCATTCAAATGAGAAGGTTCTTGGCTTTTCTTTCAGAAGAAGAACAGTTCAGATGATCACCAACCATCTGGGACCCGCATGGTTATGTTGCAGTTTATAAAATCTCCAGTAAATTAAGTAAGAAAAATATCCTCGTTTTCTTGTTCTGTGACAATGCTAGCTGCAAGCCTGGAATGTCTATCAGGAAGGTGGGCCCATTGGCTCTCCTTCACAGATATTTAGAGGATTAACAAACATCTATGATAGGTGGCACTCATAGTCCATGTCATGTGTGGCATTGTCCTCTATTGCTGGCAAATTGTAAGAATAAGTACTTTTTCCACAAGCAATAGTAGAAAGGAAGCAAAAGACAAAATATCCCCCCTCCCCTTAGGTGATTGATTGAGGCAATTAACACAATTCAGCACCTTTTTTAAGATAATTTGTAGGACCCACAAGATTTCTTCAAATATT
Organism: Warburgia ugandensis; assembly: GCA_035236585.1. NCBI lineage: Eukaryota > Viridiplantae > Streptophyta > Magnoliopsida > Canellales > Canellaceae > Warburgia > Warburgia ugandensis. Next base: position 61,698,837 of record CP141136.1, on the reverse strand, counting down.
TATCCATTAACATGGATACCCCACCTAAAGAAACAGCATGTCATTACCAAAACACCATTATATTAAGTGGATTGGCAGGAGATCAGGGTCTTTTCAGACGCTTTGTTTTCATGGGCTTTTGTCCACTTATGCACTTGTCTACATGAACACCATTCACAAAGCTACCCACAAAATCATCTCTGTTGGGTAGTTGGCTATCTAGGATTAGGGTTTTGAATTCTTTTCTACTCCAAAGTTATGGCCAACAAGAGCATGGCACAATGATTCTGCCCAAGATAGGAAGTTGGTTTTTTGCCATTTATCTGGCAATCACTAGTGCATCTTTTCTTATAAATGGGACCGATGGGCTGGTCTGAAGTCAGCAGATGGATTTGTGCAAGTGGGGAAGGTGATCTTTACACCAATCTGTCAAACTCAATTAGAATAGCTTTTCCCTTTTCTCATGCTCATCTCTTTATTGGGCTTTGCTTCAACTGTGACATAAATAATGTCTTACTTTAGCCCTACTCCATCCATTCCAAATCCACCTCATTGAAAGTAAACTCATGTCAGAGGCATTGAAATTCCCACATAAAGAAAGATGCGTTGGAGGAAGTTTGTGTGATGTATGATATCATTTCGAGGTGAATAGTTATGCTCTCTTACTCTTTTCTAGACAGGAAGGTTGTTGATTCTATCTTGACCCCTCCATGCCTATCCAAAAGACAAACACTCTCCTTACAGAACATGGGTAAATGAGTTGTCATACAAGTATATTTGGGCCAATTTTTTAAAAGAGAAGGTAACAGAGAGCCAAGGAAGACCTGCAATCTTCAGTAGAGAGTTTGGGTTCCCATCAATGGCCCCACGACTCTGATAGCATCCCATTTTTTCTCATATGCTTTGCCTTGTCTATCTCCCAACCTACCCAAGTGCATGGAATAAGGTTATCTTCAAACTTGACAGGCTACGTGACACATCTGTCCATCTCTTTAGCATACGAAAAAAGCAAAGGCATGGACTTAGATACTTATGTTTGCTAGGGTCCCATCCAGCCACGTCGAGAATGCCGTCGGTTCGCGGGTCTTTGTCCTCCCATTAGTCGGCAAGGTTGACGACGGACGAGGGATGGTGCATTTGATCAGGAACAATCGGATTCTACAGGCTTTGCCGTGGATAAAGTGGTGCCAGTACACGTACATGGGTTAACAATCCATTTCTCCTTTTCCTCTTACCGTATGACATGGGGGAAGTGGGTGGTGGCGAAGGCGTTCTGAATAAATGTTATATTTGCCTGTCAATTACCAGGAAAGTGTATGGAAGGTGGTGGGAGAGTGATGGTCCACATGATATTGATGTGTGATTGTAAGACAAGAAAGTTTGATGTTTTATTGCCACCATCTTTTGTTATCTTCAATCAAGGAGGTGAGACATGTGGGTTGTTGATTTTGCTCGCTTTTGTTTACTTTGGTGTGATTTTGGGGTGATTTGAGCAAGCACTTGAAAAGAGCTCCAACGTGCAATCGAACCACTCAATTAAACTAAAACCACTCCACGAGAAGTGCATTTTCCTGTTTCTTCTTGTTTCTGACAGATGCAGATATCCCTTTCTTTTAGTTTACCAGGTCCAAAAATGCCGATTCACCACTGAACATATACCTTCCAATGACTCGCCTTTCGGCAAAAGTAGAATCCATCCATGCAGGCGAAGCAAAAATTTTACCAAATAACCTGAGGTAGGTGTATGAACTATCTCATGCACATTCCAACTAGCCCAGATGCTAATTGATCCGGAATTTGTGGACAAAGAGATTCGGCAGGGAGCCATCGGATGGTTTGATTGATGGATTCCTAGCTGCACTCAATTGCCTTTGGAGGTGATTTCCACCTAAGTCGTCTCCATCTACGACCATGAATGGCAATAAGATGACCAATTCATTTCATGTTCTAGGAAAGATTCCCAGGCAAATCACAAAATCATTAAAAGAGAACAAGACAATTACAGTCCCGTCTTTTTTCTTCTCTATCAAACGTCGAGTTCTGGTCCATACATAGATTCGAGTATTCATGCATGATGGGCGGGGGTGTGTAGAATCGTCCAATGAGTGTGATTCTTCTTAGTCTAGAGGCCTCTCCTGATGGGACCCATCAACAGGACTATCAGGAATGGATGAAATCATGCTTGCCTCACAGGCAAGTCACCTCCCATACGTGACACAAAATAGTTTGCCTCCAACTTTAACAATTTCACCATGCTAAGACAGCTTATGACAATTAACTAGAGGTCAGAAATGAAGTTGTATTAAAAATAAGTGGTGCGGATGTCATTTTCCAAAGAAATAAAACAAAATTCATGGGGAGCACACCGTACAAGTCCACGACAAATCTGCATTATTCAATGTAGTTTTCTGGGGTCCATAAATTTACGTAAAAATTTTAGCATCTTCATTAGGTACCTGCACACCGATGATGGTGATATTGAGTAAGTGCATGTATCTAACAAATAAGAGAAAAATGGTTCAAATATAAGTCCATGACGAGCGGCCACCCTAATAAAAATATAATAGATCTACCCTTATGTTCATTAATTGACTCATAATGGGCATGTGATTAGCTCGTGGGAGTGCACCAAGGATTGAAAACAAATTATTTTGGAAAAATTTGTTTGTTTATTTATTTATTTATTCATTTATTTTGAGTGATGAATTATTTTATTAGTAACTAAAAACAAAATTCATACTGAGAAGGGTGGGTGACAAAAATTAAAGGGCAATAACATCATTCCCTAGAAACTTATTACAAATGATTCTGCTTTCATCAGATGAGGAATTTGCCTACATTTCATGTGCTGCAAGGTATCCGCATTACAAGCTACATGGACTCAGCTTCATCAATTAGATTCCAAAAGCACCACGGCACTTGATCAGCTGTAGAAACCAATTAGTCATGTTAAGAGAAGCAACCTTGACTAGAAGAGGTACAATAATACATAGAGTTCCAGTTGATCAAACAACACAAAAGAGAGATAATGTTGGGTATATTTGAGTCAGAAATTCCAATCAGACCCAAGAAGGCCACAGTAGAAGCAACCAAATGATCTCTAATGACAACCTAACCTCTCTTAACCCTTGTCTCTTACAGTTTTTGCATTGTCTCACTGTGAAGCCTTGATAAATTCTCAGCATTTGTTCCAAACTTTGCTTAGTACTAATGTGTTGATATTACATTATAGGATTTTTTTATTATAAAACATAAGTGAACATTCATGAAAAGGAGGTGATATAATTGCCCCCCATTTTATTAATGTATTGATACTAGATTTTATTTTTTTTAATAATCGAAGATTCATGAAAAGGAAGAAATATTATTGTCCCCCACCCATCCCCCCTCTTTTATCCATTAGCCCCTATAAATACTAGAGAAAGCCATAACTTTTGGAAGTTTAAGATTTCTCAAGTTGGAATTGTCCTCGGATGTTGTCCTTGACTTAATCATCTTTTCTTCAACATTCTCATCCATTCCTAGACATTGCTTTCGTAAGTTATGAATGGTCAAAAGTTTCAGCATCCATTTTGTAAGTAAAAGTGGCAATTGGGTAAGATCATTGAATTTTAGACCATTTCTCATCTAAGTCAAAGGAAACATTATGAATGGTTTAGATCTTCATAAGTATGAGCTCCTTAAAGTTATAGCTCTTGCACCATTTAGTCACAGGGTAATTGTAATATCCTTAATTTTAAAGATAAAAATAAGAAATTATTAAATAAATTAAAATAAAAATTTATGGATGAAATTATTTCCTGAAAACATAATAATTAGAAAGTGCTCGTCGATACGAATCCAACGCCACCAAGAACGCGAGAAACGGAGCTCAAACGAGGGAGTTATGAGCCGTCAAAGTTGTAAGGGCAAAATGGTCTTTTGACAGAAACGTGTAACACAGGGGCCCAAATTGATACTGGCACCCCCGTCTTCCACACGTCTCTACCAGTGCCGGAAAAATCGCCGGAGAGACGTGGAAAGAGGCGTGAATGGAAGAGGTTCTCTTCCCCTGGGACTCTAGGCCTATATCTACCCTCCCCAGGTTGCCAAAACGCTCCACTTTGAGCGTTTTCTCTGAGTATTTACGCAAAACCCTAGCCTGTAAAAACTTGAATTTTCCGGCGAGTGGAGCCCCGGCAACACGAGCAACTCCGGCCAGGTGCAAGGTAAGCCTCAAAACCTATGTTTTTATGTATTTATTAATTAGAAAATTAATTAGAAAACCATTTAAAAATTAGGAAAAAAATTGGATTTTTGGGGGTTTTGTGCACGCTACTGTTGGAGCGTGATTTCATAGACCAAACGTTGTCCGTTTGGAAATCGCACCGTCCAACTAGTGCACAAGACACCCAAGAGCAAACCCTTTAAATTTGGGAGTGATCCAACGGTGGAATTGCCCAGAAAACTCAAAAACCAGTACCTAGGAAAGTTTTTAGGAACTTGGAAAAAATCATTTAAAAACCATGGTTTTTGAGAAAATTAGTGCAAAAGGAGGGCATAAATGGATTCTAGAGAGAATTCTGAAGAAAATGGCGCAAAAATCGCGCAAAACGGAGCTCTGTAGCTCCGCCGGAGGCGACCGGAATCCGGTCGTCTTCTCCGGCGTTGTCAACGGCGTCGGCGCCTTGGCGCTGACGCCATGACGCACAGCGGGACGCACAGCAGGACGACGTCGGATGACGTCGGCGTCGCACGCGTGCGCGGCGACGCGCGCGTGCGGACGCCCTGCCGTTGGCTGTCGCGGTGGGACCGGGACGCGGCGCGTCCTGGCGACCGTGACGCACGCGCGCGTGCGTCACGGTGCCGAAGACGCGCGGCGCGCGTCCCATGCGGCGTCTGCGACGCCGTGCGTCTTCGTGCGCCAGAGTACGTCGGTATAAACCGGCGGAAAAGGGTGCCGCCGGTTTAAACCACCTTATGGTGGTCCGGCAGGCCCCCTTTTTGCGTAGTTTTCATTAAAACTTGATTTTTGGGAGCTAGAGAGGTCCAAATCACGATCCGGAAGAAGGCGTTGTGACGTATTGACGACGCGACCTAGTTTTAACTTAAAAACTTATAAATGACCACTTTTTATTTAGAAAAATTTTTAAATAGTGATGTGACATGTATACGGAGTGCACTTTGAATATACCAATTAAAGGGAGTTATTGGCAAGCTAGTGATCTCACGAGGTAGGTGACGACAACTAATGTTTTGACTTGATTTTAAACCATGTTTAAACATAGCATCATGTGTGATTGTGTTTTAAATTGCGATTTTTATTTACCATGGATTTCATGCCGGTCGTGCAAGTGATGGTTATTCCAAATTGAAATCTTTTCTTGAATAAACTTATTTCAAATGCTTTTACAAGCATGATGTTAATTTGTTATGCTTACTTAGAGACTTATTTCTTATTATATATATAGAAAATGCATGGATTTACATGGAAATGAGAATAGAGGCTTATTAATGTGGTCCTTTGATAAAGCAACCCAGGATGAGGGGCATGTCTTGGGGATTGCAAGCTATAAGTGCTCTTCAGTTTTAGCATATACATATGATTTCCGTGTTTTATATTTGATGACGGGTGCTCTCGCCGGTGGGCGTCATGCTTTAGGAGGGATAAGTGGGGTCGCCACCCACCTTCCGAGATTATGATGTGATGAGTTTGTGATATGATGACACCCGCCCATAGATGGCATTCGGTAGGGGTTTGGTAACATGGATAGTCCACACTACCTGGCCCGAGCCTTTCCATGGGACAGACGTTAAGTCTCCCATTATGGTGTCGACGGGGAGCGGCGGTGGGTTGATACCCATGGAGGTTGCAGTACGGCATGATGGCCCATATTCTTGTTATGTGTGCATGTATGATGAGCATGGTTATAGATGGTATGCACAGGTGTGACGACACTCGGAGGTTGACTATGTGTACTCCCGATCGGGGATGTTAGTGCGATGTGGTGGGACCCATTACCTTAGGGTGCCCTTATTCTTGTTGTATGCTCCATTTTATTGATTCATGTCATGTTTTAACTCGGTGAACTTCATGTTTTAAAGATTTGGAATAAATTGGCATTTATTTGAACATGGCATTATGATATTACTATTTCCATAAATGTTAGACTTTTCATCAATGTTCATTAATTCTTGCATTTATTACATTAATTGTCTATGTACCTACACAAGCGATAGGCATGTGAGGCATTGCTTTGTTTTGCAATGCCTTAGATCTCGAGCGACACCAGGGGAAAGGAAAAGCGGTTGATAAACCTTGAGAGTCGGCGAAGACTAGTTTCCTTATAGTTTTAGACGGTGACATGTGAGTCATTAGAGTGGATTATCATTTGAATTTCATTATGATCGCATACTTTATATTTAGTCAAGATTTAGATCTTTGGACATATATTGGACATTTATATGGGATGTTATGATGGATAGACTCCCGCCATATTATTATTGTCTTTTGGACGTTTATTTGATTTAAAATAAAGGCGCCTATTTATTTGACGTTGATTTATATGCGGATCATTTATTGGTGTTTAAATTTCATGTACGCTATTTTGAGAAAGGAAAATTAACACCCGGAGTTTTAAGATAGGTTTAGTAAAATGTTAAATAAATCTTTTCTCATGGGATCCCAAATGCTCTTATTTAAATTATAAAAAAAAAAAAAAAATTTGTCTTAAAAATCCGGGGTGTTACAGTAATGAATCTAAGAGAAATGCTAAACTAGCTGCATTATAAGGTGCAGTCTAGTGACCACATTTTATGACTCCACCTCTATGTGATCTGGCTCATTCGTTCTATTTCTCTAAATTTGAATGCCTTATAGATCAAAAAGCATGTGGCCTAAATGGTTGTGATGGCTAAAGAATTGTCCATATTTTGTGAAGGTTTTAAATAGTTAATTTCTTAACGCAACGTTCATATGCCTTATGGTTGAGTCAACCAAATCACATGATTTTTTAATCTATGACACATCTTAACATAGAGAAAAGATATGGACAATATGACTATCTAGAAATATGGCTGCTAGACTTTATCTATAGTGCAGACAATTTTTTTGGTCCTAGATACTCCAGATCTCGTAGTACATGCTGCAAGACAATAAACAATATATATATATATATATATATATATATATATATATAATACAACTTTTATAATAAAATTTAAGAGCCAACAGTCTAAATTAGAGTCGCTGGAAACATACATGTTACCTCCATCAACTATTGGAGTTTGCCTTGGATCTGTTCCTTAAAAACTCCAATCTCTAAACATGAACTTAGGGGTCAAATAAAAAAGGGAAAATAGTGGAAAGAGGATATTTTTATAGAACTTTCTTCCCAATCACGTTCCGAAGTATACGGTAGGGTCTTCAATGGTTTCCACAAAGTTGGATGGATCTAGCTTGATCATCCAACTCTTCTTCTTGAAAACTGCAACAACTGCACGAGAGGAGATAAAATATAGAATTACATTTTCTTTTCTCTTCTACGTATTCATAAAACACGATTTTAATCCTTTTACAATTAGGTTGCTTGTTAATCTAGCTCAAATGTCATGTAATCCTAGCCATCCAATGTTTTATAAAAATCCAAGAGTTCTAATTAAATAGGGAGATTTTATTTACCTATAAGCCTAAGTTAATTGGGAATAATAGGGCTTATTCACACTAACCTACTAACCTAAATGTAATCTTTTAATCCATACCATCCAGATCATCTAAAAGTTGATCAGACCAATAGAATGATCAGACACTTAATCTATCTAAATATCCTAAGCTAGATCTCGATCCAGTGGTTTAATGGACCACTAGAAACATCAAAATTTTCTTTACCCTAAATCTAAAATGGGGCGATTATATTACTTGCCTTCAATTAATTAGAATTATATACCAGAACTTAACTGTATCATAAAAGCAAAAGAAAGGTCCCAACTCGCCATCTAAGTGATGATTAATGTGGTTGATGGTCGTATAGACACCCATAAATTAAGTAGGACACATCTATTAATCTGTCCTACATGTTAAAAGGAAAGTGCAAATATCTTCTCTCTCTTTCTAAATGTTGACCAAAAAATTATCACTTGAGTGCTCACTGGTTTGATGAAATCTGGCTTATGTTATCTGAACAATGTATGCTATAAATTGCGTGTGCATTCAATTACTTGTTCTACAAGCCATCACGAGCCCATTAATTGCACCAACCGTGGAAACGTGTTCTACTGCAGATCATGCTAACATTCGTGGTTAGTTGGGGCCAATCCCTAAAAGATCAGTCCATTAGGTGGCCCCCCTGTTTGATTGGCAATGGATGTCACTCTCAGAAGGAACCATCAATGTAAATCAAGGTCAATTTAAGACAAGAAGCCACTGGACAAACGATGCAGATCATGCTAACTTTCTGGATTAGGTGGGGCCAAACAGACGAGCGTTGACACAAAGGATGAACATTCACACACCAACATTGGCACAGCCTACTTGGAGAACAGGTGGGGCCTACAGACCAGAAAAATATTAGTACAAGGTCGAGACTTATCTCTTCCCTCTTCTATTCCTCTTTCGATTTTCTCTGTCTGCACGAGTAGACTTTGCAAAACACGATAACGCTTGCGAGCGTAGTCGTTGAACGAAGGTGTGCGGGAGTTTCGAAGTCGAGACGTCGTCCCCATGCCGCTGTCATGACTCGGTAAAGGAGACCCCTCACACGATCCCACGCGGCAGGGTTCGCACGTGGAGCCCACTTAGAGTCTTCCCGATTCACGTGGACGTTACCATTTTTGGTTTCTTCTTCTCGCTTTCAGAGCCCACTCCCACTTCCCGCCAAAACTTGCAACCCTACCCTGCCGTATAAATCTAAACCGTTCATATATGGCTCCCGAGCTTTCACATATGGTAAGATGTAGATGTAAGGCTCAATTCCATTCGAGGCCTTTCTTTTCGTATGATTGGAATCATCTTACGCGTGGCCCCACATATGCTTTAAGTGCGTGTACTCAACCGCCCTGCACCAGATATTTCAAAAAGTGGCCCTTAGAACCCACGATTTTCACGGCTTTTATGACGTCCTCCCGTTACCGACTTTGAGAGAGCAGCGAGATAAAGGGGGGAGCCTCAAAAGGCGCACGGGTGCGCAATGCACGCACCGGCCTCTGTCCGTCTCCGTCGTATCTCAACCCCGGAAACAAGGACGTATTTTAGCGGTTCCCCTTTCCCAATTTCTGTTTCAAATCGTGGGTGGTGCGTCCGTGCACGGTGGGTACGTTTGCATGGGTCCCGCGTGTCGCTTCGTCCGTGACAGGTGCCACTGGGTCCCACTTTCCATGCAAAAGTCCACCGCGGGAAACTGACTTCTACAAAGCAGCCTGCGTTTCGGGCAATTTTTCCGACGATGCCAACCACCGGCAAATGCGTCGCTTTCTCCACGCTTCCTTCACTGTCGCCGGAAAAAATATTGACAATGATGAGGTGGACGGATGTGATTTGTTGACGCTGATTTCGCCATGGCTGACGTGTTCTGTTTATCCGCTTATGGATGAATCATGTTGCTCTTTGACGATGGGATTAGTCTGCACTTTGTTTTCTACTTTCCTAATCAGTCGCAACAGCCAATTAGAATACAATTTCCTAATTGTTGGCGTACTGCATCGTTAAGGGTGCCGATATCATTTTCACGTTTCCACTGAAAACACACGACAAAGTCCAGCGTTTTTCCTAATCAGCTAGTAATAATCTACCCTAGAATATAAGTCGCTATACACCAAAACGCCTATGTATTAGCTTTCCATCTCTTGATCTCCGGTCCAAAACAGTCGCATGGTAGTCGACTCAATAGATGTATATAAGTTGGGTTGAGATGATAACTGAAGATAACATTCTTACCCACTCTAGGTTCTTCTGATTCACCTACCAGTCACTTCGAGTTGAGTGAGTTCTTTTGAGTCATATCCGAGTTAACTCACTCTCCTCCCTTTCGAGTCTGAGTCCAGTATTCGAAGTTCTAAAGTATGGTTTTAACTGCGTTTTCAGGACAAAATCAACCAGAAACAGATGCGATGTCAACATAATCATGTCTAGAACATACATTGTAAAATTCAGTGTATACACCACTCAGTACTGCCCCATGATGATCAACAGGGGGGATTGAATGGCGTATACAGTGAATTTCAGCTCAAATATCATGCAAAAACTGAGAAGAAGATCCCGAAAAGCACAGCCAATTAATACAATTTGAAGTTTCTATTTAGATTTTTTTTTTTTTCCCCTTTCTTTTTGGTCTTTCTGTTGGTTTATGACATATTGACATGTACGCTGGCGTTCTTGTTGGATTTACAGATGGGGCAGGTATGGAGGGACGAACCGCATGCCGTGCACAAACAGAGGTGCCTGCATGGCAACAGCAGCACACGCGATTCCTCCTTCCTGCAATTCCTACACTTTCTATCTTGCTCCTTATCCTTCGCCCTTTCGTTGGGATCACCCTCGCCCTCTGTCCTGCGCCACTTCTCTTCTTCCTCGCTGCTATCACAGCACGATTCTGCGTCACTCACGGCGTCCGCTAGCCCCATTTTCCTTTCGTCCCTAACCTGCGACAATACCTGTTCCAGATTGCTACGCAGCGCGTTTGCTGTTGCTTCGTTCGTCTGAGCCAGGTCTCTCCATATCTGATTCTCCACGCGGAGGCTTTTGATTCTTTCTTCCAGAACCCAATTCAGTTTTCCAATCTTTTCGATTTCTTCTTCTTTTGCCTTCAATCTCTTCGTCATTCCTTCTTCTACTACCGCGAAAAGTCCCCTTGAATGCCTACGTCGTTTCTCCGCCAGCTCTAATCTGACTTTTTCTGTCTGTAAAAGACCATAATTCAGAAAACCCAGTTCGATAAATAATGAAAAAAAGAAAAGAAAAAAAGAAATGTAGTAAGAGATGCAACTTACATGTTGGGCAATGAACCGATCGATTTCTAACTGTTGTTGTTGGAGTTGGATAGAGAGATCTTCGCCCAAGAAAGAGAAGGGATTGTTGCAGGGGAAAACAGGGGTTCTTTCCTTCTGGGAGGTTGGCATCAAATACGGGGTGGCAAATTCTCTCGACCGTTTCCGATTCCCGGAGAGGTTACAAGTCAACCCACTATCAGTTGTAAGAGCTGGAATTGTATCGGCAATGGCAGAATTGTAGAAAGGGAGGAAATTTCCCTGTCCTGGCATTTGGGTTGTAAAACCCATCTGCGGGCTGTATAGACTGCTATTGTTTCCAATGGCGTTGATTATATCTCTGCAGAGATGATCAAAAGGCATCATCAGAACAGATAACCCAGAAGAGAAAACAATCAAAGGAAGGATAAGAGGTTGAAATTACCGATTCATTATCAGTTGTGTTGGGAACAGATTAAGATGGTGAGCTTCTACCTCCATGGAAAGAGGTTCTTCTTCTCGTCGAGTTTTCCGGTTTTTTGCAGAAGAGCAGGGGAAGGTGTGAGAAGAGACGAGCGAGAGAAATGAGGGAAAGCAAACATGCAATAGAAGTGATAAAGGGGGCTTATTTAGGGGCTGGTGTACGGAGAGGAGGAGAGAGAAAGCAAAGACAAAACAGTTTGATCGCATTTTTCTATCCCATTTATTAATTCCCATTATTTTCTCGGAATTCCTTATTTTATTTGGCTTTTGTGAAGCCAAAAAATGGAGGACTGACCAGTCTGCAGCATTGCCACGTTGCACTGACTCCTGGCACCTGTAGAAGCTGAAACGTGGGTCCACTAAGATCCAAATGCTTAATTGTCCTCGTTATGAAGAAAAGGGACCCGCAACTGCACGTGTGTGGAAGGCCGGAATCTGAAAATGCATTCGGTCAGCACGTGGGAATTGTGGTCATGCGGGTTCCACCGTCTCTTGGGTGGCCTCTTCTTCTTAGTAATTTCCTAGAAGATGTTCACGTTCCTTCTGTTGAAGATGTTGGATCATCCCACCATGGTTAAGTTGAAACCAAGGTCTTTTTCTTCAGCCTTTACTCCATGTTGGATTTGCAGAAGTATTGTAGAAGATTATGGGATTAATCTCATGCATTTTATTTAGCCAAATGACTTAGATTAACGGTCCTGATGTTGGTAGAAGTGCTGCTTTATGTGGTTTGATCACCTAATGGTGAAGGATTAGACAAGTTTACAGTCTTCAATTATGATAATTACCTTCATTATGTTAAAATTTATTCAATTATTTTTTGAGAAACTCATCTTTTTGTAGCCCATATTTCTTCAATTCGGTATTAACTAAACAAATAGGGATTAGATGGTTTCTCAATCATAATGCTCCTCGTATTGATGGTTCAGATCGTTGGATCAGTCAACAATTCCAGTTATAGTCCTCAAAAAGTCGTTAACATCCAGTAGAGCTTGTTTAGCAGAGAAAAAAAAATTCACCATAAAATAAAAGTCAGTAGTAGTAATAATAATAGTAAGTAGAAGGCATGCCCGATGCATGGGCTAGAAATGAAATACCATTTTTAGGGTGGGGGGCATTTCGGAAATAAACTAGCAAGGATTGAATCCTTGACGAAGTATATTTATCGAACCACAAAGGATCTATATTATGCAACTTTGCCTAACATTTTTACAAGAAGCTGTTTTCACACTACAAATCCTTAACCTACAGGTCACACATCATGCTAACAAGAAATGGTTCAGGCAAGGGTGCTTTTCGCTCTATCAAAGCATTTCTTATACAAGATATCAATAGCTTTTCGCTGATTATAAGAGCCTTTAATGGAAAAGAGTGTCATTAACCAAACAATAAATTTGTAGGTAGAACCAAAAGAAAAGCAATAAAAATGTAGGTATGATTTCCCTCCATACATACGATAATAGTAGAGATTAATATGCTATCTTTATGCCTAAGTTTGGGTGGAGAAGTAGTGCACATTATATTTGTTTAAGGAAAGGAAGATCTTAAGCAAAGACTATTGGAGCCTACTGTGCATGGGATTACGTTTTCTTAATTGGCTTCTGACTGGACAGTGGTTAGTTTAGTATTCCATTAAGGATCAACTAATCGAGAGCACGACGAGCGAGGCCATATGATCACGAGCCATTACAATGCGACAATCGCTGCTCGGTCTTGTTGCTTTCGAGTTCTGCGAACCCAGAAAGAAAAGAAAAGAAAAGAAAAGGAAACAAGTAAAGAAGCCCACTTCCTCCATTATTGTCCCCGTCTTCCCAACAGACTATCAGCACAAAACACAATTGTTTAGTAGCCCAAATCACGAGCATTAAAACAAATAGGGAAAAGGTGACAAACCCACATCTACCTTTGCCTATTTTAATGCAAAAATAAAAGAGAAAGATCATGTGTGTTTGTGCTTCCCCCTTTTTTGGCAAGGGAAGGGGAAGCACCTAGACTTGTGGCATTATGCCACCACTTTCTCCTTTTCTTTTCACCATTCAACTTAAAGTTTCAAGTCTATACACACATTTGGCAAGGCCCCCCCTCCCCCACATCCCTTTATCACTCTTATTTGGGGGAGAATCTCATCTCACTATCTGCTTTTGTATGATGTATGCGCCTGTGCAAGTACAGGGCTGGAGTCAAAACCACAGCTGAAAGTATACATATGTGGGGCCAAGATGTTTGGTCATCCAATCCACTCATCTTTTAGGTCACATCTTACCTATAGGTCATGCCTAAAATCTTATCCAGTAGATGATCCTAACTAGTATCAAACCCTAGAATGAAAAAAAGGCATTGCAAAATTTTGAGACTTAGAACTTCGAACTGAATTAATCACATTAGTTACCAACAAAGATAATGCTGATGAAGAAACCACGTCCATAAACAACAAGTAGTTTCCCTCTCTCTCTCTCTTTATCTCGTCCAATCATCTTTTCAGTCCTAAATGACACAATGAGAAGGAAAGAGAGTTATAGAAAAAAAGTTTTTGTAGTTTTATTTTACTGATGAAAGATTCCAATTTAGGAATATATAAAACTTTGGACAAAGACAAAGAAGGACAAAACTGTCCAATTGGTGAGAGGATATTTGCATATTAGGGATGTCAACGGGTCGGGTCAACCAGAATTTTGATGACCCTAACCCTGATTATAACGATTTTATCATAACCTTAACTAACTTTTGGTCATAGTTTTCCCAACAGTAGTATTGATTGGGTCAAAAAATTACTACCCTGATCTTAATTTGTACAGGTCGATTCAAGTTAAGTTCCTTAATAGACTGCTTATACCTAAAAATTTTTAAAACTTGAAAATTTTGATTGATAATAATAATCGAAGAATTATATCTTTCTATACTAATAATTTTCACCTCGTGTAAATAAATTAGAATACTTCTACTAAATAAAAAAGGTAGAGCCACACCAAAATTTAAATATTTTTAATTTCTAAATGCCCTTGCTTTATATTTTCACAAAAAGACATATAAAGGCATTTTAGTTAATATATGAATTCATAACAAAATGTTTGGGTCCCCTATTGTGCATCACTGACCTTAACTTCATTCTAATATGAATTTAGGTCACAAATTTGAACCCTATTTAGCCCTGATCGTAACACCAAATTTACTAACCCTAGCCCACCCTTGTGGACTGATTAGAATCAGGTCCCCTAATTGACCGAACCTTTGCCATCCCTAACCTATATAAAACATAATGTTTTCGATCGGTATCTATTCGGGTCCCACAACATCGAATTTCAGTTGCATGTGATTAATGGGTAGACATCGTATGAATTCTTTCCTTTTCACTCCCTTCTGTGAGATCTCTTGACGTATCTCACCGTAGCCCTGGGCCACCGCCCTTTAATTCTCCCTCCTCCTTTTTGTATCTTTTTCTCCCAATAATTTTGTACGGTGATTGGCCGACCAAAAGTACAAGGTGAGATCCAATTTTTGTGTGATCAAAACTAACCATCTGATCTGACCCTCTTATAGAGGTAGTGCGTGAAAATTTTTGTATATCAAACAAATCCTAATCGTTTATTTGGTCTAGATTTCTACACCATCAAGTCTATAGATCTTCAACCCAGAACTCATGAATGGTTTGGATCATAAAAAAAAAAAAAAAAAAGGGACCCATTTAGCTTCTATTAAACCTTGCAGTACTTATGATTGGTCCCACTTGAAACTTTTTCCTGTAGACCAATATCTCAAATATTCAAAGGAAACTAAAAGTTGCCAGATTAAGGTTGCCACCACCACATAAGCAAAGCTACTCTTCCATGCCTGGTTGTGACAACTTCCTGCCATGGTTCTTGGTCTCCTACGCCATGATTATTTCGTGTATTGGAAACCCTTGCTTGTCTTTGGGGCCCTCAAAAGCTTTCATTTGAATCAATGCCCATTTTTGACCTTTGAGTATCCAAACATATATAATACAGAGAAAGCAAATCAATGGAGATACTGTGGGAGATCACTTCCTCTGTGATTTTTTATTCCTTTTGCAGTGCAATGCAAGCGTAAGACCTGCTGTTTCCCATCTCTTTATCCCTCGTGTGACAAGCTTTTCTTTTCCAAGTGGGCTACCAGATGATTGGTACATGGAACTTGTTAATATGCTGATTATGTTTTCCTTTGTTATTGGCTACTTCCTACTTCCAGGCAAATGTACAATGAAACTTTTAGTCGATAGTGTAATTATGTAGTACAGCATGAAACATGCTTGGAGGGTGGTGGAAATGAGGCTCTTCCTTGGCAGCAGCCTTCCTCTGGAGCCCATGCATACTACAAGGATGTGCAATTGGTTGTCTTGATCTGATCTCCAAGCTCAGTTCTGGGCTATCTCCCCATATCTTCGTCTAATGATCCTACGACAGCAAGATCTATCAAGGTTTCACTAAGAGAAGCCCAACTGTTGATTTTCCAGAGACCTTAACCTAACAGATGGGACCTCCATTCAGCATAAGGTTTGGGTTTTTCTTGGATGGGTCGTAGCTCAAGTGACAGGGTGTTCTGCGGACAATTTGACAGCCAAAGTCCCAATTTTGTAGCTAAGAAAGGTTTAGGTATTGATGGTGATAATTTGACCAAGAAGCAATGGATTATGACCAGTCGAGGAGATGGGAAATGTGCACAAATTGGTTGGTAGCTAAACATGGCATATGCATGAAGTCTGACAATATACTGTTCCTTATTTTAACAGGAAACCTTAACGTGCCCAAGAGAGAAACTTGTACTTTCCTAGGTAGTAACCTTGTATTAGGAAAATCAAAACCACTCAAAGCAGCCAACTAATCTTAGCAACTTTGCTATCCGGTAACGAGGTATAAAACAACAAGTTGTGTGTATAAAACTAATAATTGCAGTTAGTCATGTTTGGTGGATGAAACCTCTACTGAGTGGGCTAAAAATCTCATGATCACAAAGCCTATCTGGTCGTGGTTTAGGTCGGCTGTGGTTAAGATTATTCAAAGTCTGCAATGACCTCGAAGACACCAGAATTAAAGCCTTAAATCTCGCAATGGAACATGACTAATTCATTTTATCATGGCTTTGATTGTAGTCCCAAAAGATATTTGTGGTCTCTTGATAATGCTACTATATATGATGATCAATACTAATATTGACTTGAGATGTCAAACTGTTGAACCAATGAGTAAGGCAAAAAGAAAAGAAACGCCATCTCTGCAGGAACACGGCTGCTAGCTGGATCATAATCAATCGGATGGAAATAGTTCCTCCACAAAACGCCCGTGACGATCTGCCCTTGATCATCTAAAATAGAGATTCCACTGCTGGAATAAGATAGATTTAGAAGAACCCACTTTAAATAGAACGGTTGGTTGTATGATGGATGTCTGCATTTTACCAGCAGTAACTCCGAGTGGTGGCGACTCACCCACTAACTTGTTAGACCATGCTATTGATGATTCACGCACCAAAACTGAACCCATTCCACTATCCTCGCTGTGTTGTTTTTAAAGGGACAAACATGGTTATAAAGGGGCAGCTCCGATGCACGAAGCTCCCACATATGCCGGTCTGGGGAAGGGGCAGACTACAAGGATTAATAGTACGCAGCCTTACATTGCATTTTGCAAGAAGCTGTTTCTATGCCTTGAACCCATGACCTCAAGGTCACACAACGATAAACGTGGTTATAAAAGAAAGTAATCGCTAGTCTACATTCACCACAATGGCTCCACAAATCGCAAAGGCTTAGAATCATTCAACTGGGGAGAGTTTTCATAAGCAGCCATCCATTCCAAGGCTCAATAATTAAATAGTTTAGGCCACTGAAAACTTGGCTCTACTTGTACTACTGCACGGTTCATATTGTTCATAATATATATAAATAACTTATATAATGGTTGATAAGAACCACAAAATTATCTGCAGATTTGCAGACGTTAGAATGCAGAATATGGCATCGCTATCGAAATACCCGCAAGAACCCAAGTTTCATGCAGTTCTCTTGCTTATCATTGCTTATTTCTATAGGGAGTAGGACCTTTTTTTTTCTTTTTTTTTGAAGGATCTGTAAGGAGTAGGTTAATCACAGATTTTTATTAGTTACTAGTCTATTAAATAAATACAAGCTAAGACTACTTACCATAGACTCCTGTGGTCCACCCCCTTCCCAGACCTCGCATAGGCATGAGCTTCATGCACTGGGGCTGCCCCTTTTTATGCGTTCATAAAAAATTAATAGTAGCTCTGGTTTAGCAAATTTATGCTCCCGGCCACCATGCTAGCGTTGTCGTCAAATATGCCCCGTAACTAAGAAATACATTCCTCATTATTTGTAAATTCTAATGGCTAACAGGCTGCAGAGAACTCTTTAAGGGAAGTTCACTGTGCTTGAACTTAGGTGGCCTCTCATACAAGATCGTAAATAAAATCTCGTGTTTTATTGGTGGCTATTTTTATCACCCATGACTAGTATCGGATTGATTTGTGGCAGCCCTACAGGAAAGGAATGAGATATGTGATCATTAGACACATTAAAAAGACTTAAGCTATAAATTAACAAAAGAGCAGCTGACAAGCACCATATCGTCATAATAAACTTCATTAGTTGTTCCCTGATGCTCTGGTTAATGCATTAGAAAACATAAGTTTATCTTATCTTTACCCCGAACTCCATGATTCACCCTGCAACTCATCCACATGCTGCCCTACTAGATAAAGGTTCCAATGGATAACATCACCCATTGTCCAAGAAGACAAAAAACCAAAAACGGTCCAAGTTGAGGTCATGGGTGCTTTCCAACTGCCATGATTTTAGTCTCTGCTAATAGACAAAGGCTGCAAATGAACCCCTGGAACTTAAAGTGGACTGACTCTTCAGCAAATTAAGGGAGAGATTGGATTACTACTCTTGGGTTAAATGCTACCCTCTGGCCCTGGGTAAATGCTAAACTTTGATGGGGCTACATGGGAAAACTCAGGCAAAGGTGGAACAGAATAATTACTAGAGAACGTATAGGGAAGTTAGTGGCCATGTATCTGTAGAAGCACAACCAAGTAATATAGCTGAATGGACAACATTGTTAGAAGGTTTGAAAATTGCAAATGAATTTAACATTGTTAATCATGATGTGCAAGGGGACTCGAGGTGATAATCAAGTCTCTAGAGAGCTCAGGCCAATTGACCCGGACATCCATAAATGCAAGGAAGTGGTGAGATTAAGGGTGTGAGTGGGAACAATTATGATGCCCGCCTACGAGTCATAAGCGCATACAATACCCAAGCTGGATTTTGACGCTTCTCAAAACGGGGTATCACTTATAAGATATCTCCATTTTCGGCCAAACACTTTGTGCAACTGGAAACACATCCAGCATGTCTGATTAAGTGTTGTTTCCTTCGAACTATTGTATGGCGGTGATGAAGCAGAAGATTGTAGTGTCTATTAACTATATTTGAGCATTATACATTTTTTATGGTGATGAAGCAAACGTGCCTTAGGAAGTTTTGGTTAGCCAATTTGGAAGGTACCACTGGAACCTTTCTTATAGTATAGCAACTATTTTCTTGGATTTTTTTTTTTTCTTCCATTTTTAGGTCTTTGGGTTATTTACCTTCTTATTTTTGCTTCCCCCCTCCCACACACACACACCTTTTTCTCCTTTTTTTCTTTGGGTTATTTACCTACTTATTTTTAGCTACAATAAGAAGCTATATTATAATATCAGCAACCTATTATAACTCCGCCAATGACGGTCCCAAGCCCTAATAAAAAAAGGAGGAGGGTCCTGCGTCAGGTGCCAACCGGCAGGGGAGAAGTTGAAGATGATTTTGTTATTTCTTTCTTACAAATGAATATGAATTTGTATATTAGTTTGTGATGAAGAAATGAAAATCATCTCCCTCTTCTTAAATATGGCAACCCTTGTGTCAGCTAGCTAGCCAGCAAAGGTGAAGCTGAAGATGGTTTTGTTATTTTTTTTTTTGCTTGTAAATGAATGTATATTAGTTTGTAAAGAAGAAATGAAAATCATCTTCAGCTTTTAAGAAATACGGCACCCCAAATATGACATGAATCAAAAACAGACATTCCCTCAAGCTAGGGCGTTCCCCATAAGCGACGAGTTGCATTGGATCCCGGGTGTAGTGAAAAATAGGCAAGAGCTGCTAGGGCGTTCTCCCAGAAGCGACGCGCTACATCAGAACCCAGGTGCAATGAAAAGTGGACATGGGTTCATACCATGGAGGTCAAGAAAGGCAATAGTAAATAGGGTATCACCAGAACATAAGATTCGTGTCACCACATGGAATATAGGGACACTAACTGGCAAGAGTTTGGAGTTAGTACACGTAATGAAACGTAGAAGAGTCAACATCGCTTGTATCCAAGAAACCAAGTGGAAAGGGGATAAAGCAAGAGAAATAGATGGGTATAAATTATGATTCGTAGGAAAGGAAAATAATAGAAATGACATAGGAATAATAGTGGATAAGAAATTAAAGGATAAAGTTGTGGATGTTAAAAGAATCCGCGATAGAATTATAATAATAATAATTGTTCTAGGAGAACAAATTATAAGTGCATACGCACCGCAAGTAGGGTTACAAGAGATAATCAAGAAACATTTTTGGGAAGATATGGAGGGAGTCATGCAAGAAATTCCCAACACTGAGCGAATATTTATAGGTGCAGACTTAAACGTCCATGTAGGAAAAGATAAGGAAGGATATGATAGAATACAAGGTAGATATGGTATAGGTGAACGAAATGAGATGGGGGAGAATATCCTCGATTTTGCTTTGTCATATAACCTATCAATTGCAAATACACTATTTAAGAAGAGGGATGAACATTTAATAACCTTTAAAAGTGGACTTCATAAAAGCCAAATAGACTTTTTTCTACTTAGGAATAATGAACAATCTACATGTAAGGATTGTAAGGTGATACCTGGTGAGAGTTTGACCTCACAACATAGGTTAATGGTTATGGATATCCATATCAAAAGATAGAGTAAAAGAACTAAACTTAATACACACCCAAAAACTAAGTGGTGGAACTTAAAAGGAGAGAAAATAACCTCCTTCAATAATAAGTTGATGGTAAAAGGAAAGTGAAACTATGAAACAGAAGTAAATACTATGTGGATTAATATGGCTGAGTGCATTAAGAAAGTGGCAAAAGATGTCTTAAGGGTATCTCAAGGTAAAAGGGTATTAGCAAAGGAAATACGGTGGTGGAGTGAAACAGTTCAAAAAGTTATTAAAGAAAAACGAATGCATTTTAAAGCATGGCAGAAGATTAGAAATAATGAAAACTATGAGCAATATAAGAATGCTAAAAACGTTGCTAAGAGAATAGTAAGTGAGGCTAAACTTAAAGCATATGATGAGCTCTACAATAGACTAGGAACAAGAGAAGGTGAGAAAGATGTGTTTAAACTTACAAAAGTAAGAGAATAGAAGGGTAAGGACTTAGATCATGTTAGGTGTATTAAAAGTGATGATCAAAAGGTATTAGTCAAAGATGATAAGATCAAATAAAGGAGGGAAACATACTTTCAAAATTTGTTAAATGACAATGGCCATGAGAATATAGGGATTGAAAATACTATAAATCAAAATAACATTGGATATTATAGGTATGAACGTAGGATTAGAATACCTAAAGTAAAAGAGGCCTTGAAAAAGATGAAATCAGGAAAGGCCATGGAGCCTGATGGTATACCAATAGAGGTTTGGAAGCATATGGGAGACATTGGGGTAGTTTGGTTGACCAAGTTGTTTAACAAGATTATAAAATCAAAGAAAATGCCCCATGAGTGGAGGAAAAGTTCTATTGTACCAATTTATAAGAATAAATGAGACATACAGAGCTGCACTAATTATAGAGGGATCAAACTTATGAGCCACACTATGAAACTTTTTGAAAGAGTGATTGAGAAGAGGTTGCGTCATGAAACAAGTGTATCAAAGAATCAATTTGGTTTCATGCCTGGGAGGTCTACCATGGAGGCTATTTTCTTACTAAGACAATTAGTAGAGAAATATAAGGAAAAGAGGAAACACCTCCACATGGTCTTTATTGGTTTAGAGAAAGCTTATGATAGAGTCCCTAGAGAGTTAAAATATGGAGAGTGTTGGATGGTAAAGGAGTTTCACAAGGATATATAGACATAATTAAAGATATGTATGAGGGAGCAGTAACAAATGTTAAGACCACTAGTGTGTGACTGGTGATTTTCCTGTCACTATAGGATTGCACTAAGGATCGGCATTGAGTCCATACCTTTTCACATTGGTTATAGATGAGCTAACAAAACATCTACACAAGGAGATTCCCTGGTGCATGCTATTTGCAGATGATATAGTCTTACTTGATGAGACAAGGGAGGGTGTAAACATAAAGCTAGAATTATGGAGAGAAGCATTAGAATTTGAAGGATTTAAAATTAGTCGAACTAAGATAGAATATATGGAATGTAATTTTAGTAAGGAGAGTAGGAGTAGAATACCAGTCAAGATTGATAGCCAAGAAGTCCTCGTCAAAGACCACTTTCGGTACTTAGGATTAATAATTCATGGGAGTGGAGAGATTGAGAGGGAGGTTATCTAGAGAATTCAAGCAGGTTGGAACAAATGGAGATGTGCATCTGGAGTTTTGTGTGATCGACGGGTGTCACTCAAACCAAAAGAAAAATTCTACAGGATGGCCATAAGGCCAGCCATGCTTATGGATCAGAATGTTGGGCAGTTAAGGAACATCATACTCATAGGATGAGCGTCGCTGAAATGAGGATGTTGAGATGGATGGGTGGTAGGACAAGAAAAGATAGAATTCGAAATGAAAATATTAGAGGAAATTTAGGGATAGCACCAATAGGTAATAAGATGAGGGAGACTAGACTTAGATGGTTTGGACATGTTCAAAGGAGACCAACAACGGCACTGGTTAGAAGAAGTGAGGCAATACAAGTAGAAAGTTTTAAAAGGGCAAGGGGAAGGCCCAAAAGAACGTGGATAGAGATGGTGAGGAAAGATTTAAAAACTTTGGGACTAAATGAAGACATGGTATTTAATAGAGTGGAATGGAGGAATAAGATTCATATGGCCGACCCCTAATTGGGATAAGGTCTTGATGATGATGATGATGATGATGATGATGATGATGATGATGAAGAATTACCTATTAAATTTTTGCTACATAATCTATCTGTGTAGAGACGCTAAACTAACTGCAATTTAAGGACTATTTAAGTGACCACATTATGAGAAATCATTGTTTGGATCATTACTTCAAAGTTGAACCATAGTTCATACATTGTTTCCCATTATACATTTTCTTTTACATTCTAAGCTCATCCAATTGATCAAAACCTCACTGCTCTACAACAAAAATGACATAAAGTTGGAGAAGTAAGATTGACGGGTCTGATCAACTTAACCAAAGATAGGTTCCCTCATGAGACTTGGAGACATGCACATTATACTATTATTTTTACAAAGTGATATAGATTCTCTCAACCCATCATTTGAATCCACATTCCAAATAAATTCTAACCATGTTTGTATAACACATACACTGGTATAAGTTATGAAACACCATTCTATTTTCAAAAATAGATAAGCAGATATTACAAATAATCTGTACCAAACAAAATTGTTATTTTCAAAAACTAATGTTAGGCAACAACTTATTAGGTAATAGCTTATAGAAATAAGTGTTGCCAATAGCTACCTAATTAAGTAGATGATGGAGGAACCACTCAATTAGCCACCTGTCCAAACATGGGAATAAGGTGGTTGACGCTTAAGCAAATTAAGTAGCAAACAATTAAAAAGGGCAGCCCCGAGGCACAAAGCTCCCATGTATGTGGGGTTTGGGGAAGGGGTGGACCACAAGGATGAATAGTATGCAGCCTTACCTTGCATTTTGCAAGAGGCTATTAATGAGGATGCCTACATGGGAATATGTATCCAAGACATATGTTGTCAAATTAATATACTCCACCAGAAATAGAAGGTACAACTAAAAGTCAATTTCAAGTGCATTTGCACCCATTTTACTTGCCAACAATATCTAAAATTAGAAGCATGCACTAAACTTGCCTCCTAATCCATTATTTCAACTTCACGGACTGAGCAAGTACTATTCACTTTGTCCCTAAGATATTAGACAAGGTCCAAAAAGAAGAGGAAGATAACATGTCACACAGCTAGGGGCTATAATTGGCATAGTTCTAAAACTCACTAGTTGACTCGAAGAACTTGTCCTTTATGTTGAGACTTGAGCTGAAGACCTCTTCAATAACATTACAACAACCCAACTAGCTAAACTAACCTTAGTTGTACATGTTAAGGTAAAAAAATTATAAATAAACCAAAACAAATAAAATATTATAAAAAAATTATAATTGAGTATTTTCATGTGACCTAGGAGTCTTTTGGAGTTAACTCACTTGCCTCACTTTCAAGTTGAGTCCAGTTTTTAAGTTTTTAAACTACAAGATTTGGTATCTTTTATCTCAATCGTTCAATAGGGCTTCTAATCTAATAGATTGGGGGGAACCTAGGTTATCGGGTTTTCAATAACAAGTTGTAAGGAAATGAAGTGCATGGTTTGGAAATAGAGTGTACATTTTTCCAAGATGCATGAGTGATAAGGAGATTAGTTGTACATAAGGAGAGCAAGTCAAGGAGCCCTTTCAAAGAGTTGCCCAGGTGAGTTAACTCAAGTTGATTGCACATAGATTGGCCAAGTTTGTCAAGTCATGTAGAATTATGACCATGAAGATGACTTGATGGCATTTGTAACTATATTCTTAAATGCCAATGATGTTTGTGGGTTGGCAAACAGGTGGCGCCATCTAGGTTTTGGATACTGTACAGAGGGAGCACTACAAGAAGTCTTCAAGTTCACTATGATTGAGCCAAAATGGAGATTGTTATGCAATTGCATCTCAATTACAACCACATATATTTGCAGGTTTGCAAATAGATGGTGTTCTGTTAGTTTTGGATACAATAGAAATGGTAGTAGTATAAAAAGTCTTCAAGTTGGCTGCGATTAAACAAATGTAAAGATGGTTATGCAGTTGTCTTAATTACAACCATGTAGAAGGAGCTTACTTTGGGAGATACTTAGTTACTTAGAGTGGAGAATAAGTAAGGTGATTACTTGGAACAAAGGCCAAGTAAAGGTGGTTATTTGCAAATATGGTTATGAGAGGTTTCTATAGTCTCATAACCCAATCATTGTAGGATCAAGACTTCTAACTTTAAGCTAGAAGTCTCTTCCAAATTTGAAACAGGGAGAGTGAAGTTGTAAATGAGATCGA
Source organism: Warburgia ugandensis (assembly GCA_035236585.1). Taxonomy (NCBI): domain Eukaryota; kingdom Viridiplantae; phylum Streptophyta; class Magnoliopsida; order Canellales; family Canellaceae; genus Warburgia; species Warburgia ugandensis. Next base: position 61,674,087 of record CP141136.1, on the reverse strand, counting down.
AAGAGATAGTTTATGTGAAATCAAGATTTTGTTCTCTGTTGTAATATCTATTTCTCATATGAAGAAGATTGAATTATGCCCTATAGATATACATAGTTTTTCAGAATCATGTAAAATCTTTATCTAGTGCTTTTATTATCAATGTCAATCATGTGAAGGGGAAAGCAAGGAGCTCTGCCAATTAAGAGAGAAAGATGCTTTATGGCCCATATAGGACAATTTATGTGTGGATTGATTGGGAATCTATAGGTGGATCCATTTCAATAAACTAGTAAGACTCTGGTCTCATACCTAACTGATGTATAATCAACATACTAGCATCCAAAATATTTTCTTGTGAAATGCTAAATAGGATGAGTAAAGGCCATACATCTAGCATAGTGGCAGGAATCTCTCTATCATACTAGGTCACAAGTTCGGATCAAAGAAGGGTGGGAACCTCTCGCTGAACTTAAGCCGAATCTCACTCTCTCTTAGGCGGCTCGTGGCTGGGTGTATGAAAAACAAAGGGGGGGGGGGGGAAGTCACTGAACAAGGCTGAAGGATATATGAATTTCAATCAAAACAAAATCAGTATCTACCAGATGGGATTGTCAGTATCCACCAGATCAAAAAATTTGATCATGCTGATGGGTCATCTTTGAGTAAGGAGGTGCCTATTTCCTCAGCCTTTCTTTTTTTTTTTTGAATGACGCTTGTTTATGTTATTAATGATAGATACTAAATGCATAGCAGATTGAAGTAATTAGAAAAAGATAAAAGCACCAGACGGAAAAAAAAGAAAAAATGTTTTGAAGGCAAAAAAGATGACTTCACGTAAACATGAAGTTCTGTATCCTCAATAGATCCAATTTTTAAGCTCGGATCTCTGAACTCTCGCTTTAGATAGTCTGTCTGCCCACTGACTTCACATAAACATGAAGTTCTGTGTCCTCAATACATCCAATTTTTAAGCTCGGATCTCTGAACTCTCCCTTTAGATACTCTGTACGCCCATTGACTTCACATAAACTTGAAGTTACGTGTCCTCAATACATCCAATTTTTAAGCTCGGATCTCTCGAACTCTCCCTTTAGATACTCACGTACGCCAATTGGCTGGCGTATCTCCTTAGCGTTTTCCTTCACAAACACTTGAAGTGATTATATGAAATATAATTGAAAAGAGCCACATAGTTGAGAGTGAAAACCGATCTTTGGAGATCGGACCCGCGGTGATCGGGATGTTAGTACGATCATTCAATAAGGATATAATCCCAAGCCGTTGCCATTTGACCACGGGTATGTAGATCCCAGATCGCTACGGTGATCGAATTAAACTTCACTTCTAAGCCCCATCATAGGTCTGTCATTTACCAACTGCGGCTCCAAATTGGACAAAGCTGCCCACTATCGATTTCGGGTGTAAAATTGACATCAGATAAAGAGTGCTTCCACATCACCACCCAATCTGACCTTACCATTTACCTTGCAGATCCATGCATTGATGTAGAAGCCTTGTCAATGGCTCCACAGTGATGTTAAAATAGGTTGTTAATCAGCATTTTATTACACTTCTAGCTCCAACAATCCCAAGTCCAAAAGGTGAGCAATCTGCCGAATCAAGAGAATGGGAAAACAAATGATAGTTTGATCAAATACAAATTTCTCCAGGATTAATACTGTATAACAAAGCCCACCTCAACCAAACAAAAGAATAATTACATGAGCATCACGGTAAGATCATGTTAGTTGTGGTTATTGTATGTTGTCTTTGATGGTGAAAATACTGTAGAAGAGCCAATACTTTCATCCGGTTAGTGGAGGGAGAACATCTGCAAATCCAAATTTAGTCCATTTTTGGTTTGTGAAGTGATATACTGAGGAAACGAACAACTTGCAGCAGACTCAAAATATTGAAAGCTTTTGCGAAACGGAAGGTCGCCGGGTTCTCTTTACACGAAAGGACAGCAGGCGTGATGCGTGCGGTGGAGTAGGTAGAATGCAGAGCAAGGGCGTGGGAAAAGGACGTGCATAAGTGCGTGCATGTTAGGTAATTGACCGCCGCATCACAGTTGCATGGAAGGCATCTTTAAAAGGAAATATCGGCCCGGCCTTTTTTACTTGTGTTTATGGTGGAAGCCATTCATCTGATTTGAACCATCTCGTACGGGTCGAAGCACTTACCAAAAGTCACTCAAAAATTATGGTTTTTTGGATTTTTTCAGGTATCACAATAGACATATTTTAGCAAGGAGAGGAGTGGAATACTAGCTAAGATTTATAACCAAGAAGTTCCTGTAAAAGACTACTTTTGGTACTTATGATCAATGATTCATGAGAGTAGAGATATTGAGACGGAAATTACCCAAAGAATCCAAGTGGGTTGGAACAAATGAAAATGTGCATCTAGAGTTTTGTGTAATCGGAGGGTGCCACTCAAATTAAAAGAAAAATTATATAGGATGGCCATAAGGCTGGCCATACGTCACTGAACAAGGCTGAAGGATATATGAATTTCAATCAAAACAAAATCAGTATCTACCAGATGGGATTGTCAGTATCCACCAGATCAAAAAATTTGATCATGCTGATGGGTCATCTTTGAGTAAGGAGGTGCCTATTTCCTCAGCCTTTCTTTTTTTTTTTTGAATGACGCTTGTTTATGTTATTAATGATAGATACTAAATGCATAGCAGATTGAAGTAATTAGAAAAAGATAAAAGCACCGAGACGGAAAAAAAAAGAAAAAATGTTTTGAAGGCAAAAAGATGACTTCACGTAAACATGAAGTTACGTATCCTCAATAGATCCAATTTTTAAGCTCGGATCTCTGAACTCTCGCTTTAGATAGTCTGTCTGCCCACTGACTTCACATAAACATGAAGTTCTGTGTCCTCAATACATCCAATTTTTAAGCTCGGATCTCTGAACTCTCCCTTTAGATACTCTGTCTGCCCATTGACTTCACATAAACTTGAAGTTCTGTGTCCTCAATACATCCAATTTTTAAGCTCGGATCTCTGAACTCTCCCTTTAGATACTCTGTACGCCAATTGGTGGCGTATCTCCTTAAGCGTTTTCCTTCACAAACACTTGAAGTGATTATATGAAATATAATTGAAAAGAGCCACATAGTTGAGAGTGAAAACCGATCTTTGGAGATCGGACCCGCGGTGACTGGGATGTTAGTCTGATCATTCAATAAGGATATAATCCCAAGCCGTTGCCATTTGACCACAGGTATGTAGATCCCAGACTGCTACGGTGATCGAATTAAACTTCACTTCTAAGCCCCATCATAGGTCTGTCATTTACCAAGTGCGGCTCCAAATTGGACAATGCTGCCCACTATCGTTTTCGGGTGTAAAATTGACATCAGATAATGAGTGCTTCCACATCACCACCCAATCTGACCTTACCATTTACCTTGCAGATCCATGCATTGATGTAGAAGCCTTGTCAATGGCTCCACGGTGATGTTAAAATAGGTTGTTAATCAGCATTTTATTACACTTCTAGCTCCAACAATCCCAAGTCCAAAAGGTGAGCAATCTGCCGAATCAAGAGAATGGGAAAACAAATGATAGTTTGATCAAATACAAATTTCTCCGGGATTAATATCGTATAACAAAGCCCACCTCAACCAAACAAAAGAATAATTACATGAGCATCACGGTAAGATCATGTTAGTTGTGGTTATTGTATGTTGTCTTTGATGGTGAAAATACTGTAGAAGAGCCAATACTTTCATCTGGTTAGTGGAGGGAGAACATCTGCAAATCCAAATTTAGTCCATTTTTGGTTTGTGAAGTGATATACTGAGGAAACGAACAACTTGCAGCAGACTCAAAATATTGAAAGCTTTTGCGAAACGGAAGGTCGCCGGGTTCTCTTTACACGAAAGGACAGCGGCGTGATGCGTGCGGTGGAGTAGGTAGAATGCAGAGCAAGGGCGTGGGAAAAGGACGTGCATAAGTGCGTGCATGTTAGGTAATTGACCGCCGCATCACAGTTGCATGGAAGGCATCTTTAAAAGGAAATATCGGCCCGGCCTTTTTACTTGTGTTTATGGTGGAAGCCATTCATCCGATTTGAACCATCTCGTGCGGGTCGAAGCACTTACCAAAAGTCACTCAAAAATTATGGTTTTTGGATTTTTTCGGGTATCACAATAGACATATTTTAGCAAGGAGAGGAGTGGAATACTAGCTAAGATTTATAACCAAGAAGTTCTGTAAAAGACTACTTTTGGTACTTATGATCAATGATTCATGAGAGTAGAGATATTGAGACGGAAATTACCCAAAGAATCCAAGTGGGTTGGAACAAATGAAAATGTGCATCTAGAGTTTTGTGTAATCGGAGGGTGCCACTCAAATTAAAAGAAAAATTATATAGGATGGCCATAAGGCTGGCCATACGTCACTGAACAAGGCTGAAGGATATATGAATTTCAATCAAAACAAAATCAGTATCTACCGGATGGGATTGTCGGTATCCACCGGATCAAAAAATTTGATCATGCGATGGGTCATCTTTGAGTAAGGAGGTGCCTATTTCCTCAGCCTTTCTTTTTTTTTTGAATGACGCTTGTTTATGTTATTAATGATAGATACTAAATGCATAGCAGATTGAAGTAATTAGAAAAAGATAAAAGCACCAGACGGAAAAAAAAGAAAAAATGTTTTGAAGGCAAAAAAGATGACTTCACGTAAACATGAAGTTACGTATCCTCAATAGATCCAATTTTTAAGCTCGGATCTACGAACTCTCGCTTTAGATAGTCTGTACGCCCACCGACTTCACATAAACATGAAGTTCTCGTGTCCTCAATACATCCAATTTTTAAGCTCGGATCTCTGAACTCTCCCTTTAGATACTCTGTCTGCCCATTGACTTCACATAAACTTGAAGTTCTGTGTCCTCAATACATCCAATTTTTAAGCTCGGATCTCTGAACTCTCCCTTTAGATACTACGTACGCCAATTGGCTGGCGTATCTCCTTAGCGTTTTCCTTCACAAACACTTGAAGTGATTATATGAAATATAATTGAAAAGAGCCACATAGTTGAGAGTGAAAACCGATCTTTGGAGATCGAGACCCGCAGTGGTTGGGATGTTAGTTACGATCATCCAATAAGGATATAATCCCAAGCCGTTGCCATTTGACCACAGGTATGTAGATCCCAGACTGCTACGGTGATCGAATTAAACTTCACTTCTAAGCCCCATCATAGGTCTGTCATTTACCAAGTGCGGCTCCAAATTGGACAATGCTGCCCACTATCGTTTTCGGGTGTAAAATTGACATCAGATAATGAGTGCTTCCACATCACCACCCAATCCGACCTTACCATTTACCTTGCGGATCCATGCATTGATGTAGAAGCCTTGTCAATGGCTCCACGGTGATGTTAAAATAGGTTGTTAATCAGCATTTTATTACACTTCTAGCTCCAACAATCCCAAGTCCAAAAGGTGAGCAATGCGAATCAAGAGAATGGGAAAACAAATGATAGTTTGATCAAATACAAATTTCTCCGGGATTAATATCTTGTATAACAAAGCCCACCTCAACCAAACAAAAGAATAATTACATGAGCATCACGGTAAGATCATGTTAGTTGTGGTTATTGTATGTTGTCTTTGATGGTGAAAATACTGTAGAAGAGCCAATACTTTCATCCGGTTAGTGGAGGGAGAACATCTGCAAATCCAAATTTAGTCCATTTTTGGTTTGTGAAGTGATATACTGAGGAAACGAACAACTTGCAGCAGACTCAAAATATTGAAAGCTTTTGCGAAAACGGAAGGTCGCCGGGTTCTCTTTACACGAAAGGACAGCAGCGTGATGCGTGCGGTGGAGTAGGTAGAATGCAGAGCAAGGGCGTGGGAAAAGGACGTGCATAAGTGCGTGCATGTTAGGTAATTGACCGCCGCATCACAGTTGCATGGAAGGCATCTTTAAAAGGAAATATCGGCCCGGCCTTTTTTACTTGTGTTTATGGTGGAAGCCATTCATCTGATTTGAACCATCTCGTACGGGTCGAAGCACTTACCAAAAGTCACTCAAAAATTATGGTTTTTTGGATTTTTTCAGGTATCACAATAGACATATTTTAGCAAGGAGAGGAGTGGAATACTAGCTAAGATTTATAACCAAGAAGTTCTGTAAAAGACTACTTTTGGTACTTATGATCAATGATTCATGAGAGTAGAGATATTGAGACGGAAATTACCCAAAGAATCCAAGTGGGTTGGAACAAATGAAAATGTGCATCTAGAGTTTTGTGTAATCGGAGGGTGCCACTCAAATTAAAAGAAAAATTATATAGGATGGCCATAAGGCTGGCCATACGTCACTGAACAAGGCTGAAGGATATATGAATTTCAATCAAAACAAAATCAGTATCTACCAGATGGGATTGTCAGTATCCACCAGATCAAAAAATTTGATCATGCTGATGGGTCATCTTTGAGTAAGGAGGTGCCTATTTCCTCAGCCTTTCTTTTTTTTTTTGAATGACGCTTGTTTATGTTATTAATGATAGATACTAAATGCATAGCAGATTGAAGTAATTAGAAAAAGATAAAAGCACCAGACGGAAAAAAAAGAAAAAATGTTTTGAAGGCAAAAAAGATGACTTCACGTAAACATGAAGTTCTGTATCCTCAATAGATCCAATTTTTAAGCTCGGATCTCTGAACTCTCGCTTTAGATAGTCTGTCTGCCCACTGACTTCACATAAACATGAAGTTCTGTGTCCTCAATACATCCAATTTTTAAGCTCGGATCTCTGAACTCTCCCTTTAGATACTCTGTCCGCCCATTGACTTCACATAAACTTGAAGTTCTGTGTCCTCAATACATCCAATTTTTAAGCTCGGATCTCTGAACTCTCCCTTTAGATACTCTGTCTGCCAATTGGCTGGCGTATCTCCTTAGCGTTTTCCTTCACAAACACTTGAAGTGATTATATGAAATATAATTGAAAAGAGCCACATAGTTGAGAGTGAAAACCGATCTTTGGAGATCGGACCCGCGGGATCGGGATGTTAGTCGATCATTCAATAAGGATATAATCCCAAGCCGTTGCCATTTGACCACGGGTATGTAGATCCCCAGGCGCTACGGTGATCGAATTAAACTACACTTGTAAGCACCATCATAGGTCTGTCATTTACCAAGTGCGGCTCCAAATTGGACAATGCTGCCCGGTATCGTTTACGGGTGTAAAATTGACATCGAGATAATGAGTGCTTCCACATCACCACCCAATCGACCTTACCATTTACCTTGCGGATCCATGCATTGATGTAGAAGCCTTGTCAATGGCTCCACGGTGATGTTAAAATAGGTTGTTAATCAGCATTTTATTACACTTCTAGCTCCAACAATCCCAAGTCCAAAAGGTGAGCAATCTGCCGAATCAAGAGAATGGGAAAACAAATGATAGTTTGATCAAATACAAATTTCTCCGGGATTAATGCTTGTATAACAAAGCCCACCTCAACCAAACAAAAGAATAATTACATGAGCATCACGGTAAGATCATGTTAGTTGTGGTTATTGTATGTTGTCTTTGATGGTGAAAATACTGTAGAAGAGCCAATACTTTCATCTGGTTAGTGGAGGGAGAACATCTGCAAATCCAAATTTAGTCCATTTTTGGTTTGTGAAGTGATATACTGAGGAAACGAACAACTTGCAGCAGACTCAAAATATTGAAAGCTTTTGCGAAACGGAAGGTCGCCGGGTTCTCTTTACACGAAAGGACAGCAGCGTGATGCGTGCGGTGGAGTAGGTAGAATGCAGAGCAAGGGCGTGGGAAAAGGACGTGCATAAGTGCGTGCATGTTAGGTAATTGACCGCCGCATCACAGTTGCATGGAAGGCATCTTTAAAAGGAAATATCGGCCCTACTTTTTTACTTGTGTTTATGGTGGAAGCCATTCATCTGATTTGAACCATCTCGTACGGGTCTAAGCACTTACCAAAAGTCACTCAAAAATTATGGTTTTTTGGATTTTTCGGGTATCACAATAGACATATTTTAGCAAGGAGAGGAGTGGAATACTAGCTAAGATTTATAACCAAGAAGTTCCTGTAAAAGACTACTTTTGGTACTTATGATCAATGATTCATGAGAGTAGAGATATTGAGACGGAAATTACCCAAAGAATCCAAGTGGGTTGGAACAAATGAAAATGTGCATCTAGAGTTTTGTGTAATCGGAGGGTGCCACTCAAATTAAAAGAAAAATTATATAGGATGGCCATAAGGCTGGCCATACGTCACCGAACAAGGCTGAAGGATATATGAATTTCAATCAAAACAAAATCGGTATCTACCGGATGGGATTGTCGGTATCCACCGGATCAAAAAATTTGATCATGCTTTGATGGGTCATCTTTGAGTAAGGAGGTGCCTATTTCCTCAGCCTTTCTTTTTTTTTTTTGAATGACGCTTGTTTATGTTATTAATGATAGATACTAAATGCATAGCAGATTGAAGTAATTAGAAAAAGATAAAAGCACCGAGACGGAAAAAAAGAAAAAATGTTTTGAAGGCAAAAAGATGACTTCACGTAAACATGAAGTTCTCGTATCCTCAATAGATCCAATTTTTAAGCTCGGATCTACGAACTCTCGCTTTAGATAGTCTGTGCCCACCGACTTCACATAAACATGAAGTTCTCGTGTCCTCAATACATCCAATTTTTAAGCTCGGATCTCTGAACTCTCCCTTTAGATACTCTGTCTGCCCATTGACTTCACATAAACTTGAAGTTCTGTGTCCTCAATACATCCAATTTTTAAGCTCGGATCTCTGAACTCTCCCTTTAGATACTCTGTACGCAATTGGTCAGCGTATCTCCTTAGCGTTTTCCTTCACAAACACTTGAAGTGATTATATGAAATATAATTGAAAAGAGCCACATAGTTGAGAGTGAAAACCGATCTTTGGAGATCAGACCCGCAGTGACTGGGATGTTAGTCTGATCATTCAATAAGGATATAATCCCAAGCCGTTGCCATTTGACCACAGGTATGTAGATCCCAGACTGCTACGGTGATCGAATTAAACTTCACTTCTAAGCCCCATCATAGGTCTGTCATTTACCAAGTGCGGCTCCAAATTGGACAATGCTGCCCACTATCGTGTTCGGGTGTAAAATTGACATCAGATAATGAGTGCTTCCACATCACCACCCAATCTGACCTTACCATTTACCTTGCAGATCCATGCATTGATGTAGAAGCCTTGTCAATGGCTCCACAGTGATGTTAAAATAGGTTGTTAATCAGCATTTTATTACACTTCTAGCTCCAACAATCCCAAGTCCAAAAGGTGAGCAATCTGCCGAATCAAGAGAATGGGAAAACAAATGATAGTTTGATCAAATACAAATTTCTCCAGGATTAATACTGTATAACAAAGCCCACCTCAACCAAACAAAAGAATAATTACATGAGCATCACGGTAAGATCATGTTAGTTGTGGTTATTGTATGTTGTCTTTGATGGTGAAAATACTGTAGAAGAGCCAATACTTTCATCTGGTTAGTGGAGGGAGAACATCTGCAAATCCAAATTTAGTCCATTTTTGGTTTGTGAAGTGATATACTGAGGAAACGAACAACTTGCAGCAGACTCAAAATATTGAAAGCTTTTGCGAAAACGGAAGGTCGCCGGGTTCTCTTTACACGAAAGGACAGCAGCGTGATGCGTGCGGTGGAGTAGGTAGAATGCAGAGCAAGGGCGTGGGAAAAGGACGTGCATAAGTGCGTGCATGTTAGGTAATTGACCGCCGCATCACAGTTGCATGGAAGGCATCTTTAAAAGGAAATATCGGCCCGGCCTTTTTTACTTGTGTTTATGGTGGAAGCCATTCATCTGATTTGAACCATCTCGTACGGGTCGAAGCACTTACCAAAAGTCACTCAAAAATTATGGTTTTTTGGATTTTTTCGGAGTATCACAATAGACATATTTTAGCAAGGAGAGGAGTGGAATACTAGCTAAGATTTATAACCAAGAAGTTCCTGTAAAAGACTACTTTTGGTACTTATGATCAATGATTCATGAGAGTAGAGATATTGAGACGGAAATTACCCAAAGAATCCAAGTGGGTTGGAACAAATGAAAATGTGCATCTAGAGTTTTGTGTAATCGGAGGGTGCCACTCAAATTAAAAGAAAAATTATATAGGATGGCCATAAGGCTGGCCATACGTCACTGAACAAGGCTGAAGGATATATGAATTTCAATCAAAACAAAATCAGTATCTACCAGATGGGATTGTCAGTATCCACCAGATCAAAAAATTTGATCATGCTGATGGGTCATCTTTGAGTAAGGAGGTGCCTATTTCCTCAGCCTTTCTTTTTTTTTTGAATGACGCTTGTTTATGTTATTAATGATAGATACTAAATGCATAGCAGATTGAAGTAATTAGAAAAAGATAAAAGCACCAGACGGAAAAAAAAGAAAAAATGTTTTGAAGGCAAAAAAGATGACTTCACGTAAACATGAAGTTCTCAGATCCTCAATAGATCCAATTTTTAAGCTCGGATCTACGAACTCTCGCTTTAGATAGTCTCACCGCCCACCGACTTCACATAAACATGAAGTTCTCGTGTCCTCAATACATCCAATTTTTAAGCTCGGATCTACGAACTCTCCCTTTAGATACTCTGTACGCCCATTGACTTCACATAAACTTGAAGTTACGTGTCCTCAATACATCCAATTTTTAAGCTCGGATCTCTCGAACTCTCCCTTTAGATACTCTGTCGCCAATTGGCTGGCGTATCTCCTTAGCGTTTTCCTTCACAAACACTTGAAGTGATTATATGAAATATAATTGAAAAGAGCCACATAGTTGAGAGTGAAAACCGATCTTTGGAGATCAGACCCGCAAAGGATCGGGATGTTAGTACGATCATTCAATAAGGATATAATCCCAAGCCGTTGCCATTTGACCACGGGTATGTAGATCCCCAGATCGCTACGGTGATCGAATTAAACTTCACTTCTAAGCCCCATCATAGGTCTGTCATTTACCAAGTGCGGCTCCAAATTGGACAATGCTGCCCACTATCGTTTCGGGTGTAAAATTGACATCGGATAATGAGTGCTTCCACATCACCACCCAATCGACCTTACCATTTACCTTGCAGATCCATGCATTGATGTAGAAGCCTTGTCAATGGCTCCACGGTGATGTTAAAATAGGTTGTTAATCAGCATTTTATTACACTTCTAGCTCCAACAATCCCAAGTCCAAAAGGTGAGCAATCTGTAGAATCAAGAGAATGGGAAAACAAATGATAGTTTGATCAAATACAAATTTCTCCGGGATTAATATCGTATAACAAAGCCCACCTCAACCAAACAAAAGAATAATTACATGAGCATCACGGTAAGATCATGTTAGTTGTGGTTATTGTATGTTGTCTTTGGTGGTGAAAATACGTAGAAGAGCCAATACTTTCATCCGGTTAGTGGAGGGAGAACATCCGCAAATCCAAATTTAGTCCATTTTTGGTTTGTGAAGTGATATACCGAGGAAACGAACAACTTGCAGCGGAACTCAAAATATTGAAAGCTTTTGCGAAAACGGAAGGTCGCCGGGTTCTCTTTACACGAAAGGACAGCGGCGTGATGCGTGCGGTGGAGTAGGTAGAATGCAGAGCAAGGGCGTGGGAAAAGGACGTGCATAAGTGCGTGCATGTTAGGTAATTGACCGCCGCATCACAGTTGCATGGAAGGCATCTTTAAAAGGAAATATCGGCCCGGCCTTTTTTACTTGTGTTTATGGTGGAAGCCATTCATCTGATTTGAACCATCTCGTACGGGTCGAAGCACTTACCAAAAGTCACTCAAAAATTATGGTTATGGATTTTTTCAGGTATCACAATAGACATATTTTAGCAAGGAGAGGAGTGGAATACTAGCTAAGATTTATAACCAAGAAGTTCCTGTAAAAGACTACTTTTGGTACTTATGATCAATGATTCATGAGAGTAGAGATATTGAGACGGAAATTACCCAAAGAATCCAAGTGGGTTGGAACAAATGAAAATGTGCATCTAGAGTTTTGTGTAATCGGAGGGTGCCACTCAAATTAAAAGAAAAATTATATAGGATGGCCATAAGGCTGGCCATACGTCACTGAACAAGGCTGAAGGATATATGAATTTCAATCAAAACAAAATCAGTATCTACCAGATGGGATTGTCAGTATCCACCAGATCAAAAAATTTGATCATGCTGATGGGTCATCTTTGAGTAAGGAGGTGCCTATTTCCTCAGCCTTTCTTTTTTTTTTTTGAATGACGCTTGTTTATGTTATTAATGATAGATACTAAATGCATAGCAGATTGAAGTAATTAGAAAAAGATAAAAGCACCAGACGGAAAAAAAAGAAAAAATGTTTTGAAGGCAAAAAAGATGACTTCACGTAAACATGAAGTTCTGTATCCTCAATAGATCCAATTTTTAAGCTCGGATCTCTGAACTCTCGCTTTAGATAGTCTGTCTGCCCACTGACTTCACATAAACATGAAGTTCTGTGTCCTCAATACATCCAATTTTTAAGCTCGGATCTCTGAACTCTCCCTTTAGATACTCTGTCTGCCCATTGACTTCACATAAACTTGAAGTTCTGTGTCCTCAATACATCCAATTTTTAAGCTCGGATCTCTGAACTCTCCCTTTAGATACTGTACGCCAATTGGCTGGCGTATCTCCTTAGCGTTTTCCTTCACAAACACTTGAAGTGATTATATGAAATATAATTGAAAAGAGCCACATAGTTGAGAGTGAAAACCGATCTTTGGAGATCAGACCCGCAGTGACTGGGATGTTAGTCTGATCATTCAATAAGGATATATTCCCAAGACGTTGCCATTTGACCACAGGTATGTAGATCCTGCATCGCTACGGTGATCGAATTAAACTTCACTTCTAAGCCCCATCATAGGTCTGTCATTTACCAAGTGCGGCTCCAAATTGGACAATGCTGCCCACTATCGTTTTCGGGTGTAAAATTGACATCAGATAATGAGTGCTTCCACATCACCACCCAATCTGACCTTACCATTTACCTTGCAGATCCATGCATTGATGTAGAAGCCTTGTCAATGGCTCCACAGTGATGTTAAAATAGGTTGTTAATCAGCATTTTATTACACTTCTAGCTCCAACAATCCCAAGTCCAAAAGGTGAGCAATCTGCCGAATCAAGAGAATGGGAAAACAAATGATAGTTTGATCAAATACAAATTTCTCCAGGATTAATACTGTATAACAAAGCCCACCTCAACCAAACAAAAGAATAATTACATGAGCATCACGGTAAGATCATGTTAGTTGTGGTTATTGTATGTTGTCTTTGATGGTGAAAATACTGTAGAAGAGCCAATACTTTCATCTGGTTAGTGGAGGGAGAACATCTGCAAATCCAAATTTAGTCCATTTTTGGTTTGTGAAGTGATATACTGAGGAAACGAACAACTTGCAGCAGACTCAAAATATTGAAAGCTTTTGCGAAAACGGAAGGTCGCCGGGTTCTCTTTACACGAAAGGACAGCAGCGTGATGCGTGCGGTGGAGTAGGTAGAATGCAGAGCAAGGGCGTGGGAAAAGGACGTGCATAAGTGCGTGCATGTTAGGTAATTGACCGCCGCATCACAGTTGCATGGAAGGCATCTTTAAAAGGAAATATCGGCCCGGCCTTTTTTACTTGTGTTTATGGTGGAAGCCATTCATCTGATTTGAACCATCTCGTACGGGTCGAAGCACTTACCAAAAGTCACTCAAAAATTATGGTTTTTTGGATTTTTTCAGGTATCACAATAGACATATTTTAGCAAGGAGAGGAGTGGAATACTAGCTAAGATTTATAACCAAGAAGTTCCTGTAAAAGACTACTTTTGGTACTTATGATCAATGATTCATGAGAGTAGAGATATTGAGACGGAAATTACCCAAAGAATCCAAGTGGGTTGGAACAAATGAAAATGTGCATCTAGAGTTTTGTGTAATCGGAGGGTGCCACTCAAATTAAAAGAAAAATTATATAGGATGGCCATAAGGCTGGCCATACGTCCTTGAACAAGAATTTGAAGGATATATGAATTTCAATCAAAACAAAATCGGTATCTACCGGATGGGATTGTCGGTATCCACCGGATCAAAAAATTTGATCATCTTTGATGGGTCATCTTTGAGTAAGGAGGTGCCTATTTCCTCGGCCTTTCTTTTTTTTTTTTTTTGAATGACGCTTGTTTATGTTATTAATGATAGATACTAAATGCATAGCAGATTGAAGTAATTAGAAAAGATAAAAGCACCGGACGGAAAAAAAGAAAAAAATGTTTTGAAGGCAAAAAAGATGACTTCACGTAAACATGAAGTTACAGATCCTCAATAGATCCAATTTTTAAGCTCGGATCTCTCGAACTCTCGCTTTAGATAGTCCGTACGCCCACCGACTTCACATAAACATGAAGTTCTGTGTCCTCAATACATCCAATTTTTAAGCTCGGATCTCTCGAACTCTCCCTTTAGATACTGTACGCCCATTGACTTCACATAAACTTGAAGTTCTCGTGTCCTCAATACATCCAATTTTTAAGCTCGGATCTCTCGAACTCTCCCTTTAGATACTCTGTACGCCAATTGGCTGGCGTATCTCCTTAGCGTTTTCCTTCACAAACACTTGAAGTGATTATATGAAATATAATTGAAAAGAGCCACATAGTTGAGAGTGAAAACCGATCTTTGGAGATCAGACCCGCAGTTGATCGGGATGTTAGTCGATCATTCAATAAGGATATAATCCCAAGCCGTTGCCATTTGACCACGGGTATGTAGATCCCGCATCGCTACGGTGATCGAATTAAACTTCACTTCTAAGCCCCATCATAGGTCTGTCATTTACCAAGTGCGGCTCCAAATTGGACAATGCTGCCCACTATCGTTTCGGGTGTAAAATTGACATCAGATAATGAGTGCTTCCACATCACCACCCAATCTGACCTTACCATTTACCTTGCAGATCCATGCATTGATGTAGAAGCCTTGTCAATGGCTCCACAGTGATGTTAAAATAGGTTGTTAATCAGCATTTTATTACACTTCTAGCTCCAACAATCCCAAGTCCAAAAGGTGAGCAATCTGCGAATCAAGAGAATGGGAAAACAAATGATAGTTTGATCAAATACAAATTTCTCCAGGATTAATACTGTATAACAAAGCCCACCTCAACCAAACAAAAGAATAATTACATGAGCATCACGGTAAGATCATGTTAGTTGTGGTTATTGTATGTTGTCTTTGATGGTGAAAATACTGTAGAAGAGCCAATACTTTCATCTGGTTAGTGGAGGGAGAACATCTGCAAATCCAAATTTAGTCCATTTTTGGTTTGTGAAGTGATATACTGAGGAAACGAACAACTTGCAGCAGACTCAAAATATTGAAAGCTTTTGCGAAAACGGAAGGTCGCCGGGTTCTCTTTACACGAAAGGACAGCAGCGTGATGCGTGCGGTGGAGTAGGTAGAATGCAGAGCAAGGGCGTGGGAAAAGGACGTGCATAAGTGCGTGCATGTTAGGTAATTGACCGCCGCATCATAGTTGCATGGAAGGCATCTTTAAAAGGAAATATCGGCCCGGCCTTTTTTACTTGTGTTTATGGTGGAAGCCATTCATCTGATTTGAACCATCTCGTACGGTCGAAGCACTTACCAAAAGTCACTCAAAAATTATGGTTTTTTGGATTTTTTCAGGTATCACAATAGACATATTTTAGCAAGGAGAGGAGTGGAATACTAGCTAAGATTTATAACCAAGAAGTTCCTGTAAAAGACTACTTTTGGTACTTATGATCAATGATTCATGAGAGTAGAGATATTGAGACGGAAATTACCCAAAGAATCCAAGTGGGTTGGAACAAATGAAAATGTGCATCTAGAGTTTTGTGTAATCGGAGGGTGCCACTCAAATTAAAAGAAAAATTATATAGGATGGCCATAAGGCTGGCCATACGTCACTGAACAAGGCTGAAGGATATATGAATTTCAATCAAAACAAAATCAGTATCTACCAGATGGGATTGTCAGTATCCACCAGATCAAAAAATTTGATCATGCTGATGGGTCATCTTTGAGTAAGGAGGTGCCTATTTCCTCAGCCTTTCTTTTTTTTTTTGAATGACGCTTGTTTATGTTATTAATGATAGATACTAAATGCATAGCAGATTGAAGTAATTAGAAAAAGATAAAAGCACCAGACGGAAAAAAAAGAAAAAATGTTTTGAAGGCAAAAAAGATGACTTCACGTAAACATGAAGTTCTGTATCCTCAATAGATCCAATTTTTAAGCTCGGATCTCTGAACTCTCGCTTTAGATAGTCTGTCTGCCCACTGACTTCACATAAACATGAAGTTCTGTGTCCTCAATACATCCAATTTTTAAGCTCGGATCTCTGAACTCTCCCTTTAGATACTCTGTCTGCCCATTGACTTCACATAAACTTGAAGTTCTGTGTCCTCAATACATCCAATTTTTAAGCTCGGATCTCTGAACTCTCCCTTTAGATACTCTGTCTGCCAATTGGCTGGCGTATCTCCTTAGCGTTTTCCTTCACAAACACTTGAAGTGATTATATGAAATATAATTGAAAAGAGCCACATAGTTGAGAGTGAAAACCGATCTTTGGAGATCGACCGCAAAGGATTGGGATGTTAGTCTGATCATTCAATAAGGATATAATCCCAAGCCGTTGCCATTTGACCACAGGTATGTAGATCCCAGACTGCTACGGTGATCGAATTAAACTTCACTTCTAAGCCCCATCATAGGTCTGTCATTTACCAAGTGCGGCTCCAAATTGGACAATGCTGCCCACTATCGTTTTCGGGTGTAAAATTGACATCAGATAATGAGTGCTTCCACATCACCACCCAATCTGACCTTACCATTTACCTTGCAGATCCATGCATTGATGTAGAAGCCTTGTCAATGGCTCCACAGTGATGTTAAAATAGGTTGTTAATCAGCATTTTATTACACTTCTAGCTCCAACAATCCCAAGTCCAAAAGGTGAGCAATCTGCCGAATCAAGAGAATGGGAAAACAAATGATAGTTTGATCAAATACAAATTTCTCCAGGATTAATACTGTATAACAAAGCCCACCTCAACCAAACAAAGAATAATTACATGAGCATCACGGTAAGATCATGTTAGTTGTGGTTATTGTATGTTGTCTTTGATGGTGAAAATACTGTAGAAGAGCCAATACTTTCATCTGGTTAGTGGAGGGAGAACATCTGCAAATCCAAATTTAGTCCATTTTTGGTTTGTGAAGTGATATACTGAGGAAACGAACAACTTGCAGCAGACTCAAAATATTGAAAGCTTTTGCGAAAACGGAAGGTCGCCGGGTTCTCTTTACACGAAAGGACAGCAGCGTGATGCGTGCGGTGGAGTAGGTAGAATGCAGAGCAAGGGCGTGGGAAAAGGACGTGCATAAGTGCGTGCATGTTAGGTAATTGACCGCCGCATCACAGTTGCATGGAAGGCATCTTTAAAAGGAAATATCGGCCCGGCCTTCTTTACTTGTGTTTATGGTGGAAGCCATTCATCTGATTTGAACCATCTCGTACGGGTCGAAGCACTTACCAAAAGTCACTCAAAAATTATGGTTTTTTGGATTTTTTCAGGTATCACAATAGACATATTTTAGCAAGGAGAGGAGTGGAATACTAGCTAAGATTTATAACCAAGAAGTTCCTGTAAAAGACTACTTTTGGTACTTATGATCAATGATTCATGAGAGTAGAGATATTGAGACGGAAATTACCCAAAGAATCCAAGTGGGTTGGAACAAATGAAAATGTGCATCTAGAGTTTTGTGTAATCGGAGGGTGCCACTCAAATTAAAAGAAAAATTATATAGGATGGCCATAAGGCTGGCCATACGTCACTGAACAAGGCTGAAGGATATATGAATTTCAATCAAAACAAAATCAGTATCTACCAGATGGGATTGTCAGTATCCACCAGATCAAAAAATTTGATCATCTTTGATGGGTCATCTTTGAGTAAGGAGGTGCCTATTTCCTCAGCCTTTCTTTTTTTTTTTTGAATGACGCTTGTTTATGTTATTAATGATAGATACTAAATGCATAGCAGATTGAAGTAATTAGAAAAAGATAAAAGCACCAGACGGAAAAAAAAAAAAAAATGTTTTGAAGGCAAAAAAGATGACTTCACGTAAACATGAAGTTCTGTATCCTCAATAGATCCAATTTTTAAGCTCGGATCTCTGAACTCTCGCTTTAGATAGTCTGTCTGCCCACTGACTTCACATAAACATGAAGTTCTCGTGTCCTCAATACATCCAATTTTTAAGCTCGGATCTCCGAACTCTCCCTTTAGATACTCTGTCTGCCCATTGACTTCACATAAACTTGAAGTTCTGTGTCCTCAATACATCCAATTTTTAAGCTCGGATCTCTGAACTCTCCCTTTAGATACTCTGTCTGCCAATTGGCTGGCGTATCTCCTTAGCGTTTTCCTTCACAAACACTTGAAGTGATTATATGAAATATAATTGAAAAGAGCCACATAGTTGAGAGTGAAAACCGATCTTTGGAGATCAGACCCGCAAAGGATCGGGATGTTAGTCTGATCATTCAATAAGGATATAATCCCAAGCCGTTGCCATTTGACCACAGGTATGTAGATCCCAGACTGCTACGGTGATCGAATTAAACTTCACTTCTAAGCCCCATCATAGGTCTGTCATTTACCAAGTGCGGCTCCAAATTGGACAATGCTGCCCACTATCGTTTTCGGGTGTAAAATTGACATCAGATAATGAGTGCTTCCACATCACCACCCAATCTGACCTTACCATTTACCTTGCAGATCCATGCATTGATGTAGAAGCCTTGTCAATGGCTCCACAGTGATGTTAAAATAGGTTGTTAATCAGCATTTTATTACACTTCTAGCTCCAACAATCCCAAGTCCAAAAGGTGAGCAATCTGCCGAATCAAGAGAATGGGAAAACAAATGATAGTTTGATCAAATACAAATTTCTCCGGGATTAATCTTGTATAACAAAGCCCACCTCAACCAAACAAAAGAATAATTACATGAGCATCACGGTAAGATCATGTTAGTTGTGGTTATTGTATGTTGTCTTTGATGGTGAAAATACTGTAGAAGAGCCAATACTTTCATCCGGTTAGTGGAGGGAGAACATCCGCAAATCCAAATTTAGTCCATTTTTGGTTTGTGAAGTGATATACTGAGGAAACGAACAACTTGCAGCAGACTCAAAATATTGAAAGCTTTTGCGAAAACGGAAGGTCGCCGGGTTCTCTTTACACGAAAGGACGAGCGGCGTGATGCGTGCGGTGGAGTAGGTAGAATGCAGAGCAAGGGCGTGGGAAAAGGACGTGCATAAGTGCGTGCATGTTAGGTAATTGACCGCCGCATCACAGTTGCATGGAAGGCATCTTTAAAAGGAAATATCGGCCCGGCCTTTTTACTTGTGTTTATGGTGGAAGCCATTCATCTGATTTGAACCATCTCGTACGGGTCGAAGCACTTACCAAAAGTCACTCAAAAATTATGGTTTTTTGGATTTTTTCGTGTATCACAATAGACATATTTTAGCAAGGAGAGGAGTGGAATACTAGCTAAGATTTATAACCAAGAAGTTCCTGTAAAAGACTACTTTTGGTACTTATGATCAATGATTCATGAGAGTAGAGATATTGAGACGGAAATTACCCAAAGAATCCAAGTGGGTTGGAACAAATGAAAATGTGCATCTAGAGTTTTGTGTAATCGGAGGGTGCCACTCAAATTAAAAGAAAAATTATATAGGATGGCCATAAGGCTGGCCATACGTCACTGAACAAGGCTGAAGGATATATGAATTTCAATCAAAAACAAAATCAAGATCTACCAGATGGGATTGTCAGTATCCACCAGATCAAAAAATTTGATCATGCTGATGGGTCATCTTTGAGTAAGGAGGAGCCTATTTCCTCAGCCTTTCCTTTTTTTTTTTTGAATGACGCTTGTTTATGTTATTAATGATAGATACTAAATGCATAGCAGATTGAAGTAATTAGAAAAAGATAAAAGCACCAGACGGAAAAAAAAGAAAAAATGTTTTGAAGGCAAAAAAGATGACTTCACGTAAACATGAAGTTCTGTATCCTCAATAGATCCAATTTTTAAGCTCGGATCTCTGAACTCTCGCTTTAGATAGTCTGTCTGCCCACTGACTTCACATAAACATGAAGTTCTGTGTCCTCAATACATCCAATTTTTAAGCTCGGATCTCTGAACTCTCCCTTTAGATACTCTGTCTGCCCATTGACTTCACATAAACTTGAAGTTCTGTGTCCTCAATACATCCAATTTTTAAGCTCGGATCTCTGAACTCTCCCTTTAGATACTGCATACGCCAATTGGCTGGCGTATCTCCTTAGCGTTTTCCTTCACAAACACTTGAAGTGATTATATGAAATATAATTGAAAAGAGCCACATAGTTGAGAGTGAAAACCGATCTTTGGAGATCAGACCACGCAGCTGATCGGGATGTTAGTCTGATCATTCAATAAGGATATAATCCCAAGCCGTTGCCATTTGACCACAGGTATGTAGATCCCAGACTGCTACGGTGATCGAATTAAACTTCACTTCTAAGCCCCATCATAGGTCTGTCATTTACCAAGTGCGGCTCCAAATTGGACAATGCTGCCCACTATCGTTTCGGGTGTAAAATTGACATCAGATAATGAGTGCTTCCACATCACCACCCAATCTGACCTTACCATTTACCTTGCAGATCCATGCATTGATGTAGAAGCCTTGTCAATGGCTCCACAGTGATGTTAAAATAGGTTGTTAATCAGCATTTTATTACACTTCTAGCTCCAACAATCCCAAGTCCAAAAGGTGAGCAATCTGCCGAATCAAGAGAATGGGAAAACAAATGATAGTTTGATCAAATACAAATTTCTCCAGGATTAATACTGTATAACAAAGCCCACCTCAACCAAACAAAAGAATAATTACATGAGCATCACGGTAAGATCATGTTAGTTGTGGTTATTGTATGTTGTCTTTGATGGTGAAAATATCGTAGAAGAGCCAATACTTTCATCTGGTTAGTGGAGGGAGAACATCTGCAAATCCAAATTTAGTCCATTTTTGGTTTGTGAAGTGATATACTGAGGAAACGAACAACTTGCAGCAGACTCAAAATATTGAAAGCTTTTGCGAAACGGAAGGTCGCCGGGTTCTCTTTACACGAAAGGACAGCAGCGTGATGCGTGCGGTGGAGTAGGTAGAATGCAGAGCAAGGGCGTGGGAAAAGGACGTGCATAAGTGCGTGCATGTTAGGTAATTGACCGCCGCATCACAGTTGCATGGAAGGCATCTTTAAAAGGAAATATCGGCCCGGCCTTTTTACTTGTGTTTATGGTGGAAGCCATTCATCCGATTTGAACCATCTCGTGCGGGTCGAAGCACTTACCAAAAGTCACTCAAAAATTATGGTTTTGGATTTTTTCGGGTATCACAATAGACATATTTTAGCAAGGAGAGGAGTGGAATACTAGCTAAGATTTATAACCAAGAAGTTCCCGTAAAAGACTACTTTTGGTACTTATGATCAATGATTCATGAGAGTAGAGATATTGAGACGGAAATTACCCAAAGAATCCAAGTGGGTTGGAACAAATGAAAATGTGCATCTAGAGTTTTGTGTAATCGGAGGGTGCCACTCAAATTAAAAGAAAAATTATATAGGATGGCCATAAGGCTGGCCATACGTCACTGAACAAGGCTGAAGGATATATGAATTTCAATCAAAACAAAATCAGTATCTACCAGATGGGATTGTCAAGATCCACCGGATCAAAAAATTTGATCATGCTGATGGGTCATCTTTGAGTAAGGAGGTGCCTATTTCCTCAGCCTTTCTTTTTTTTTTTTTTGAATGACGCTTGTTTATGTTATTAATGATAGATACTAAATGCATAGCAGATTGAAGTAATTAGAAAAAGATAAAAGCACCAGACGGAAAAAAAAGAAAAAATGTTTTGAAGGCAAAAAGATGACTTCACGTAAACATGCAGTTCTGTATCCTCAATAGATCCAATTTTTAAGCTCGGATCTCTGAACTCTCGCTTTAGATAGTCTGTCTGCCCACTGACTTCACATAAACATGAAGTTCTGTGTCCTCAATACATCCAATTTTTAAGCTCGGATCTACGAACTCTCCCTTTAGATACTGCGTACGCCCATTGACTTCACATAAACTTGAAGTTACGTGTCCTCAATACATCCAATTTTTAAGCTCGGATCTCTGAACTCTCCCTTTAGATACTCTGTACGCCAATTGGTGGCGTATCTCCTTAGCGTTTTCCTTCACAAACACTTGAAGTGATTATATGAAATATAATTGAAAAGAGCCACATAGTTGAGAGTGAAAACCGATCTTTGGAGATCGAACCCGCAGTTGACCGGGATGTTAGTCTCGATCATCCAATAAGGATATAACCCCAAGCCGTTGCCATTTGACCACAGGTATGTAGATCCCAGACTGCTACGGTGATCGAATTAAACTTCACTTCTAAGCCCCATCATAGGTCTGTCATTTACCAAGTGCGGCTCCAAATTGGACAATGCTGCCCACTATCGTTTTCGGGTGTAAAATTGACATCAGATAATGAGTGCTTCCACATCACCACCCAATCCGACCTTACCATTTACCTTGCAGATCCATGCATTGATGTAGAAGCCTTGTCAATGGCTCCACAAAGTGATGTTAAAATAGGTTGTTAATCAGCATTTTATTACACTTCTAGCTCCAACAATCCCAAGTCCAAAAGGTGAGCAATCCGCCGAATCAAGAGAATGGGAAAACAAATGATAGTTTGATCAAATACAAATTTCTCCAGGATTAATACTGTATAACAAAGCCCACCTCAACCAAACAAAAGAATAATTACATGAGCATCACGGTAAGATCATGTTAGTTGTGGTTATTGTATGTTGTCTTTGATGGTGAAAATACCGTAGAAGAGCCAATACTTTCATCCGGTTAGTGGAGGGAGAACATGCGCAAATCCAAATTTAGTCCATTTTTGGTTTGTGAAGTGATATATCGAGGAAACGAACAACTTGCAGCAGACTCAAAATATTGAAAGCTTTTGCGAAACGGAAGGTCGCCGGGTTCTCTTTACACGAAAGGACAGCGGCGTGATGCGTGCGGTGGAGTAGGTAGAATGCGTAGCAAGGGCGTGGGAAAAGGACGTGCATAAGTGCGTGCATGTTAGGTAATTGACCGCCGCATCACAGTTGCATGGAAGGCATCTTTAAAAGGAAATATCGGCCCGGCCTTTTTACTTGTGTTTATGGTGGAAGCCATTCATCTGATTTGAACCATCTCGTACGGGTCGAAGCACTTACCAAAAGTCACTCAAAAATTATGGTTTTTTGGATTTTTTCAGGTATCACAATAGACATATTTTAGCAAGGAGAGGTGTGGAATACTAGCTAAGATTTATAACCAAGAAGTTCCCGTAAAGACTACTTTTGGTACTTATGATCAATGATTCATGAGAGTAGAGATATTGAGACGGAAATTACCCAAAGAATCCAAGTGGGTTGGAACAAATGAAAATGTGCATCTAGAGTTTTGTGTAATCGGAGGGTGCCACTCAAATTAAAAGAAAAATTATATAGGATGGCCATAAGGCTGGCCATACGTCACTGAACAAGGCTGAAGGATATATGAATTTCAATCAAAACAAAATCAGTATCTACCAGATGGGATTGTCAGTATCCACCAGATCAAAAAATTTGATCATGCTGATGGGTCATCTTTGAGTAAGGAGGTGCCTATTTCCTCAGCCTTTCTTTTTTTTTTTTTGAATGACGCTTGTTTATGTTATTAATGATAGATACTAAATGCATAGCAGATTGAAGTAATTAGAAAAAGATAAAAGCACCAGACGGAAAAAAAAGAAAAAATGTTTTGAAGGCAAAAAAGATGACTTCACGTAAACATGAAGTTCTGTATCCTCAATAGATCCAATTTTTAAGCTCGGATCTCTGAACTCTCGCTTTAGATAGTCTGTCTGCCCACTGACTTCACATAAACATGAAGTTCTGTGTCCTCAATACATCCAATTTTTAAGCTCGGATCTCTGAACTCTCCCTTTAGATACTCTGTCTGCCCATTGACTTCACATAAACTTGAAGTTCTGTGTCCTCAATACATCCAATTTTTAAGCTCGGATCTCTGAACTCTCCCTTTAGATACTCTGTCTGCCAATTGGCTGGCGTATCTCCTTAGCGTTTTCCTTCACAAACACTTGAAGTGATTATATGAAATATAATTGAAAAGAGCCACATAGTTGAGAGTGAAAACCGATCTTTGGAGATCAGACCCGCAGTGACTGGGATGTTAGTCTGATCATTCAATAAGGATATAATCCCAAGCCGTTGCCATTTGACCACAGGTATGTAGATCCCAGACTGCTACGGTGATCGAATTAAACTTCACTTCTAAGCCCCATCATAGGTCTGTCATTTACCAAGTGCGGCTCCAAATTGGACAATGCTGCCCACTATCGTTTTCGGGTGTAAAATTGACATCAGATAATGAGTGCTTCCACATCACCACCCAATCTGACCTTACCATTTACCTTGCAGATCCATGCATTGATGTAGAAGCCTTGTCAATGGCTCCACAGTGATGTTAAAATAGGTTGTTAATCAGCATTTTATTACACTTCTAGCTCCAACAATCCCAAGTCCAAAAGGTGAGCAATCTGCCGAATCAAGAGAATGGGAAAACAAATGATAGTTTGATCAAATACAAATTTCTCCAGATTAATATCGTATAACAAAGCCCACCTCAACCAAACAAAAGAATAATTACATGAGCATCACGGTAAGATCATGTTAGTTGTGGTTATTGTATGTTGTCTTTGATGGTGAAAATACTGTAGAAGAGCCAATACTTTCATCCGTTAGTGGAGGGAGAACATCCGCAAATCCAAATTTAGTCCATTTTTGGTTTGTGAAGTGATATACTGAGGAAACGAACAACTTGCAGCAGACTCAAAATATTGAAAGCTTTTGCGAAAACGGAAGGTCGCCGGGTTCTCTTTACACGAAAGGACAGCAGCGTGATGCGTGCGGTGGAGTAGGTAGAATGCAGAGCAAGGGCGTGGGAAAAGGACGTGCATAAGTGCGTGCATGTTAGGTAATTGACCGCCGCATCACGCTTGCATGGAAGGCATCTTTAAAAGGAAATATCGGCCCGGCCTTTTTACTTGTGTTTATGGTGGAAGCCATTCATCCGATTTGAACCATCTCGTGCGGGTCGAAGCACTTACCAAAAGTCACTCAAAAATTATGGTTTTTGGATTTTTTCAGGTATCACAATAGACATATTTTAGCAAGGAGAGGAGTGGAATACTAGCTAAGATTTATAACCAAGAAGTTCCTGTAAAAGACTACTTTTGGTACTTATGATCAATGATTCATGAGAGTAGAGATATTGAGACGGAAATTACCCAAAGAATCCAAGTGGGTTGGAACAAATGAAAATGTGCATCTAGAGTTTTGTGTAATCGGAGGGTGCCACTCAAATTAAAAGAAAAATTATATAGGATGGCCATAAGGCTGGCCATACGTCACTGAACAAGGCTGAAGGATATATGAATTTCAATCAAAACAAAATCAGTATCTACCAGATGGGATTGTCAGTATCCACCAGATCAAAAAATTTGATCATGCTGATGGGTCATCTTTGAGTAAGGAGGTGCCTATTTCCTCAGCCTTTCTTTTTTTTTTTTTTGAATGACGCTTGTTTATGTTATTAATGATAGATACTAAATGCATAGCAGATTGAAGTAATTAGAAAAAGATAAAAGCACCAGACGGAAAAAAAAGAAAAAATGTTTTGAAGGCAAAAAAGATGACTTCACGTAAACATGAAGTTCTCAGATCCTCAATAGATCCAATTTTTAAGCTCGGATCTCTCGAACTCTCGCTTTAGATAGTCTCATACCCACCGACTTCACATAAACATGAAGTTCTCGTGTCCTCAATACATCCAATTTTTAAGCTCGGATCTCTCGAACTCTCCCTTTAGATACTCTGTACGCCCATTGACTTCACATAAACTTGAAGTTCTCATGTCCTCAATACATCCAATTTTTAAGCTCGGATCTCTGAACTCTCCCTTTAGATACTCTGTCTGCCAATTGGCTGGCGTATCTCCTTAGCGTTTTCCTTCACAAACACTTGAAGTGATTATATGAAATATAATTGAAAAGAGCCACATAGTTGAGAGTGAAAACCGATCTTTGGAGATCGGACCGCGTTGGACGGGATGTTAGTCCGATCATTCAATAAGGATATAATCCCAAGCCGTTGCCATTTGACCACAGTGTATGTAGATCCCAGACTGCTACGGTGATCGAATTAAACTTCACTTCTAAGCCCCATCATAGGTCTGTCATTTACCAAGTGCGGCTCCAAATTGGACAATGCTGCCCACTATCGTTTTCGGGTGTAAAATTGACATCGTATAATGAGTGCTTCCACATCACCACCCAATCTGACCTTACCATTTACCTTGCAGATCCATGCATTGATGTAGAAGCCTTGTCAATGGCTCCACGGGATGTTAAAATAGGTTGTTAATCAGCATTTTATTACACTTCTAGCTCCAACAATCCCAAGTCCAAAAGGTGAGCAATCTGCCGAATCAAGAGAATGGGAAAACAAATGATAGTTTGATCAAATACAAATTTCTCCAGATTAATACTGTATAACAAAGCCCACCTCAACCAAACAAAAGAATAATTACATGAGCATCACGGTAAGATCATGTTAGTTGTGGTTATTGTATGTTGTCTTTGATGGTGAAAATACTGTAGAAGAGCCAATACTTTCATCCGGTTAGTGGAGGGAGAACATCCGCAAATCCAAATTTAGTCCATTTTTGGTTTGTGAAGTGATATACTGAGGAAACGAACAACTTGCAGCAGACTCAAAATATTGAAAGCTTTTGCGAAAACGGAAGGTCGCCGGGTTCTCTTTACACGAAAGGACAGCAGCGTGATGCGTGCGGTGGAGTAGGTAGAATGCAGAGCAAGGGCGTGGGAAAAGGACGTGCATAAGTGCGTGCATGTTAGGTAATTGACCGCCGCATCACGCTTGCATGGAAGGCATCTTTAAAAGGAAATATCGGCCCGGCCTTTTTTACTTGTGTTTATGGTGGAAGCCATTCATCCGATTTGAACCATCTCGCACGGGTCGAAGCACTTACCAAAAGTCACTCAAAAATTATGGTTTTTGGATTTTTTCAGTATCACAATAGACATATTTTAGCAAGGAGAGGAGTGGAATACTAGCTAAGATTTATAACCAAGAAGTTCCTGTAAAAGACTACTTTTGGTACTTATGATCAATGATTCATGAGAGTAGAGATATTGAGACGGAAATTACCCAAAGAATCCAAGTGGGTTGGAACAAATGAAAATGTGCATCTAGAGTTTTGTGTAATCGGAGGGTGCCACTCAAATTAAAAGAAAAATTATATAGGATGGCCATAAGGCTGGCCATACGTCACTGAACAAGGCTGAAGGATATATGAATTTCAATCAAAACAAAATCAGTATCTACCAGATGGGATTGTCAGTATCCACCAGATCAAAAAATTTGATCATGCTGATGGGTCATCTTTGAGTAAGGAGGTGCCTATTTCCTCAGCCTTTCTTTTTTTTTTTTTGAATGACGCTTGTTTATGTTATTAATGATAGATACTAAATGCATAGCAGATTGAAGTAATTAGAAAAAGATAAAAGCACCGAGACGGAAAAAAAAGAAAAAATGTTTTGAAGGCAAAAAAGATGACTTCACGTAAACATGAAGTTCTGTATCCTCAATAGATCCAATTTTTAAGCTCGGATCTACGAACTCTCGCTTTAGATAGTCCGTACGCCCACTGACTTCACATAAACATGAAGTTCTGTGTCCTCAATACATCCAATTTTTAAGCTCGGATCTCTGAACTCTCCCTTTAGATACTCTGTCTGCCCATTGACTTCACATAAACTTGAAGT
This sequence comes from Warburgia ugandensis, assembly GCA_035236585.1. Classification (NCBI taxonomy): domain Eukaryota; kingdom Viridiplantae; phylum Streptophyta; class Magnoliopsida; order Canellales; family Canellaceae; genus Warburgia; species Warburgia ugandensis. Next base: position 61,645,914 of record CP141136.1, on the reverse strand, counting down.
TCTGTGTCCTCAATACATCCAATTTTTAAGCTCGGATCTCTGAACTCTCCCTTTAGATAGTCTGTACGCCAATTGGTGGCGTATCTCCTTAGCGTTTTCCTTCACAAACACTTGAAGTGATTATATGAAATATAATTGAAAAGAGCCACATAGTTGAGAGTGAAAACCGATCTTTGGAGATCAGACCCGCAAAGGATCGGGATGTTAGTCTGATCATTCAATAAGGATATAATCCCAAGCCGTTGCCATTTGACCACAGGTATGTAGATCCCAGACTGCTACGGTGATCGAATTAAACTTCACTTCTAAGCCCCATCATAGGTCTGTCATTTACCAAGTGCGGCTCCAAATTGGACAATGCTGCCCACTATCGTTTTCGGGTGTAAAATTGACATCAGATAATGAGTGCTTCCACATCACCACCCAATCTGACCTTACCATTTACCTTGCAGATCCATGCATTGATGTAGAAGCCTTGTCAATGGCTCCACAAAGGATGTTAAAATAGGTTGTTAATCAGCATTTTATTACACTTCTAGCTCCAACAATCCCAAGTCCAAAAGGTGAGCAATCTGCCGAATCAAGAGAATGGGAAAACAAATGATAGTTTGATCAAATACAAATTTCTCCAGGATTAATACTGTATAACAAAGCCCACCTCAACCAAACAAAAGAATAATTACATGAGCATCACGGTAAGATCATGTTAGTTGTGGTTATTGTATGTTGTCTTTGATGGTGAAAATACTGTAGAAGAGCCAATACTTTCATCTGGTTAGTGGAGGGAGAACATCTGCAAATCCAAATTTAGTCCATTTTTGGTTTGTGAAGTGATATACTGAGGAAACGAACAACTTGCAGCAGACTCAAAATATTGAAAGCTTTTGCGAAAACGGAAGGTCGCCGGGTTCTCTTTACACGAAAGGACAGCAGCGTGATGCGTGCGGTGGAGTAGGTAGAATGCAGAGGAAGGGCGTGGGAAAAGGACGTGCATAAGTGCGTGCATGTTAGGTAATTGACCGCCGCATCACAGTTGCATGGAAGGCATCTTTAAAAGGAAATATCGGCCCTACTTTTTTACTTGTGTTTATGGTGGAAGCCATTCATCCGATTTGAACCATCTCGTACGGTCGAAGCACTTACCAAAAGTCACTCAAAAATTATGGTTTTTGGATTTTTTCAGTATCACAATAGACATATTTTAGCAAGGAGAGGAGTGGAATACTAGCTAAGATTTATAACCAAGAAGTTCCCGTAAAAGACTACTTTTGGTACTTATGATCAATGATTCATGAGAGTAGAGATATTGAGACGGAAATTACCCAAAGAATCCAAGTGGGTTGGAACAAATGAAAATGTGCATCTAGAGTTTTGTGTAATCGGAGGGTGCCACTCAAATTAAAAGAAAAATTATATAGGATGGCCATAAGGCTGGCCATACGTCACTGAACAAGGCTGAAGGATATATGAATTTCAATCAAAACAAAATCAGTATCTACCAGATGGGATTGTCAGTATCCACCAGATCAAAAAATTTGATCATGCTGATGGGTCATCTTTGAGTAAGGAGGTGCCTATTTCCTCACTTTCTTCCTTTTTTTTTTTTGAATGACGCTTGTTTATGTTATTAATGATAGATACTAAATGCATAGCAGATTGAAGTAATTAGAAAAAGATAAAAGCACCAGACGGAAAAAAAAGAAAAAATGTTTTGAAGGCAAAAAAGATGACTTCACGTAAACATGAAGTTCTGTATCCTCAATAGATCCAATTTTTAAGCTCGGATCTCTGAACTCTCGCTTTAGATAGTCTGTGCGCCCACCGACTTCACATAAACATGAAGTTCTGTGTCCTCAATACATCCAATTTTTAAGCTCGGATCTCTGAACTCTCCCTTTAGATACTCTGTCTGCCCATTGACTTCACATAAACTTGAAGTTCTGTGTCCTCAATACATCCAATTTTTAAGCTCGGATCTCTGAACTCTCCCTTTAGATACTCTATCTGCCAATTGGCTGGCGTATCTCCTTAGCGTTTTCCTTCACAAACACTTGAAGTGATTATATGAAATATAATTGAAAAGAGCCACATAGTTGAGAGTGAAAACCGATCTTTGGAGATCAGACCCGCGATGGATCGGGATGTTAGTACGATCATTCAATAAGGATATAATCCCAAGCCGTTGCCATTTGACCACGGGTATGTAGATCCCCAGATCGCTACGGTGATCGAATTAAACTTCACTTCTAAGCCCCATCATAGGTCTGTCATTTACCAAGTGCGGCTCCAAATTGGACAATGCTGCCCACTATCGTTTTCGGGTGTAAAATTGACATCAGATAATGAGTGCTTCCACATCACCACCCAATCTGACCTTACCATTTACCTTGCAGATCCATGCATTGATGTAGAAGCCTTGTCAATGGCTCCACAGTGATGTTAAAATAGGTTGTTAATCAGCATTTTATTACACTTCTAGCTCCAACAATCCCAAGTCCAAAAGGTGAGCAATCTGCCGAATCAAGAGAATGGGAAAACAAATGATAGTTTGATCAAATACAAATTTCTCCAGGATTAATACTGTATAACAAAGCCCACCTCAACCAAACAAAAGAATAATTACATGAGCATCACGGTAAGATCATGTTAGTTGTGGTTATTGTATGTTGTCTTTGATGGTGAAAATACTGTAGAAGAGCCAATACTTTCATCTGGTTAGTGGAGGGAGAACATCTGCAAATCCAAATTTAGTCCATTTTTGGTTTGTGAAGTGATATACTGAGGAAACGAACAACTTGCAGCAGACTCAAAATATTGAAAGCTTTTGCGAAAACGGAAGGTCGCCGGGTTCTCTTTACACGAAAGGACAAAGCAGCGTGATGCGTGCGGTGGAGTAGGTAGAATGCAGAGCAAGGGCGTGGGAAAAGGACGTGCATAAGTGCGTGCATGTTAGGTAATTGACCGCCGCATCATAGTTGCATGGAAGGCATCTTTAAAAGGAAATATCGGCCCGGCCTTTTTACTTGTGTTTATGGTGGAAGCCATTCATCTGATTTGAACCATCTCGTACGGGTCGAAGCACTTACCAAAAGTCACTCAAAAATTATGGTTTTTTGGATTTTTTCAGGTATCACAATAGACATATTTTAGCAAGGAGAGGAGTGGAATACTAGCTAAGATTTATAACCAAGAAGTTCCTGTAAAAGACTACTTTTGGTACTTATGATCAATGATTCATGAGAGTAGAGATATTGAGACGGAAATTACCCAAAGAATCCAAGTGGGTTGGAACAAATGAAAATGTGCATCTAGAGTTTTGTGTAATCGGAGGGTGCCACTCAAATTAAAAGAAAAATTATATAGGATGGCCATAAGGCTGGCCATACGTCACTGAACAAGGCTGAAGGATATATGAATTTCAATCAAAACAAAATCAAGATCTACCGGATGGGATTGTCAAGATCCACCAGATCATAAAATTTGATCATGCTGATGGGTCATCTTTGAGTAAGGAGGTGCCTATTTCCTCAGCCTTTCTTTTTTTTTTTGAATGACGCTTGTTTATGTTATTAATGATAGATACTAAATGCATAGCAGATTGAAGTAATTAGAAAAAGATAAAAGCACCGTACGGAAAAAAAAGAAAAAATGTTTTGAAGGCAAAAAGATGACTTCACGTAAACATGAAGTTCTCAGATCCTCAATAGATCCAATTTTTAAGCTCGGATCTCCGAACTCTCGCTTTAGATAGTCCTGTCGCCCACCGACTTCACATAAACATGAAGTTCTCGTGTCCTCAATACATCCAATTTTTAAGCTCGGATCTCTCGAACTCTCCCTTTAGATACTCACCGCCCATTGACTTCACATAAACTTGAAGTTCTCGTGTCCTCAATACATCCAATTTTTAAGCTCGGATCTCTCGAACTCTCCCTTTAGATACTGTCTGCCAATTGGTGGCGTATCTCCTTAGCGTTTTCCTTCACAAACACTTGAAGTGATTATATGAAATATAATTGAAAAGAGCCACATAGTTGAGAGTGAAAACCGATCTTTGGAGATCGACCCGCAGTGGATCGGGATGTTAGTCTCGATCATTCAATAAGGATATAATCCCAAGCCGTTGCCATTTGACCACGTGTATGTAGATCCCGCATCGCTACTATGGATCGAATTAAACTTCACTTCTAAGCCCCATCATAGGTCTGTCATTTACCAAGTGCGGCTCCAAATTGGACAATGCTGCCCACTATCGTTTTCGGGTGTAAAATTGACATCACATAATGAGTGCTTCCACATCACCACCCAATCTGACCTTACCATTTACCTTGCAGATCCATGCATTGATGTAGAAGCCTTGTCAATGGCTCCACAGTGATGTTAAAATAGGTTGTTAATCAGCATTTTATTACACTTCTAGCTCCAACAATCCCAAGTCCAAAAGGTGAGCAATCTGCCGAATCAAGAGAATGGGAAAACAAATGATAGTTTGATCAAATACAAATTTCTCCAGGATTAATACTGTATAACAAAGCCCACCTCAACCAAACAAAAGAATAATTACATGAGCATCACGGTAAGATCATGTTAGTTGTGGTTATTGTATGTTGTCTTTGATGGTGAAAATACTGTAGAAGAGCCAATACTTTCATCCGGGTTAGTGGAGGGAGAACATCTGCAAATCCAAATTTAGTCCATTTTTGGTTTGTGAAGTGATATACTGAGGAAACGAACAACTTGCAGCAGACTCAAAATATTGAAAGCTTTTGCGAAAACTAAGGTCGCCGGTTCTCTTTACACGAAAGGACAGCAGCCGTGATGCGTGCGGTGGAGTAGGTAGAATGCGCAGCAAGGGCGTGGGAAAAGGACGTGCATAAGTGCGTGCATGTTAGGTAATTGACCGCCGCATCACGCTTGCATGGAAGGCATCTTTAAAAGGAAATATCGGCCCGGCCTTTTTTACTTGTGTTTATGGTGGAAGCCATTCATCTGATTTGAACCATCTCGTACGGGTCGAAGCACTTACCAAAAGTCACTCAAAAATTATGGTTTTTTGGATTTTTTCAGCTATCACAATAGACATATTTTAGCATGGAGAGGAGTGGAATACTAGCTAAGATTTATAACCAAGAAGTTCCTGTAAAAGACTACTTTTGGTACTTATGATCAATGATTCATGAGAGTAGAGATATTGAGACGGAAATTACCCAAAGAATCCAAGTGGGTTGGAACAAATGAAAATGTGCATCTAGAGTTTTGTGTAATCGGAGGGTACCACTCAAATTAAAAGAAAAATTATATAGGATGGCCATAAGGCTGGCCATACGTCACTGAACAAGGCTGAAGGATATATGAATTTCAATCAAAACAAAATCAGTATCTACCAGATGGGATTGTCAGTATCCACCAGATCAAAAAATTTGATCATGCTGATGGGTCATCTTTGAGTAAGGAGGTGCCTATTTCCTCAGCCTTTCTTTTTTTTTTTGAATGACGCTTGTTTATGTTATTAATGATAGATACTAAATGCATAGCAGATTGAAGTAATTAGAAAAAGATAAAAGCACCAGACGGAAAAAAAAGAAAAAATGTTTTGAAGGCAAAAAAGATGACTTCACGTAAACATGAAGTTCTGTATCCACAATAGATCCAATTTTTAAGCTCGGATCTCTGAACTCTCGCTTTAGATAGTCTGTCTGCCCACTGACTTCACATAAACATGAAGTTCTGTGTCCTCAATACATCCAATTTTTAAGCTCGGATCTCGAACTCTCCCTTTAGATACTCTGTACGCCCATTGACTTCACATAAACTTGAAGTTCTCGTGTCCTCAATACATCCAATTTTTAAGCTCGGATCTCCGAACTCTCCCTTTAGATACTCTATCCGCCAATTGGTGGCGTATCTCCTTAGCGTTTTCCTTCACAAACACTTGAAGTGATTATATGAAATATAATTGAAAAGAGCCACATAGTTGAGAGTGAAAACCGATCTTTGGAGATCGGACCCCAAAGGATCGGGATGTTAGTCCGATCATTCAATAAGGATATAATCCCAAGCCGTTGCCATTTGACCACGGGTATGTAGATCCCGCATCGCTACGCTGATCGAATTAAACTTCACTTCTAAGCCCCATCATAGGTCTGTCATTTACCAAGTGCGGCTCCAAATTGGACAATGCTGCCCACTATCGTTTTCGGGTGTAAAATTGACATCAGATAATGAGTGCTTCCACATCACCACCCAATCCGACCTTACCATTTACCTTGCAGATCCATGCATTGATGTAGAAGCCTTGTCAATGGCTCCACAAAGTGATGTTAAAATAGGTTGTTAATCAGCATTTTATTACACTTCTAGCTCCAACAATCCCAAGTCCAAAAGGTGAGCAATCTGCCGAATCAAGAGAATGGGAAAACAAATGATAGTTTGATCAAATACAAATTTCTCCAGGATTAATACTGTATAACAAAGCCCACCTCAACCAAACAAAAGAATAATTACATGAGCATCACGGTAAGATCATGTTAGTTGTGGTTATTGTATGTTGTCTTTGATGGTGAAAATACTGTAGAAGAGCCAATACTTTCATCCGGTTAGTGGAGGGAGAACATCCGCAAATCCAAATTTAGTCCATTTTTGGTTTGTGAAGTGATATACTGAGGAAACGAACAACTTGCAGCAGACTCAAAATATTGAAAGCTTTTGCGAAAACGGAAGGTCGCCGGGTTCTCTTTACACGAAAGGACAGCAGCCGTGATGCGTGCGGTGGAGTAGGTAGAATGCAGAGCAAGGGCGTGGGAAAAGGACGTGCATAAGTGCGTGCATGTTAGGTAATTGACCGCCGCATCACGCTTGCATGGAAGGCATCTTTAAAAGGAAATATCGGCCCGGCCTTTTTTACTTGTGTTTATGGTGGAAGCCATTCATCTGATTTGAACCATCTCGTACGGGTCGAAGCACTTACCAAAAGTCACTCAAAAATTATGGTTTTTTGGATTTTTTCAGGTATCACAATAGACATATTTTAGCAAGGAGAGGAGTGGAATACTAGCTAAGATTTATAACCAAGAAGTTCCTGTAAAAGACTACTTTTGGTACTTATGATCAATGATTCATGAGAGTAGAGATATTGAGACGGAAATTACCCAAAGAATCCAAGTGGGTTGGAACAAATGAAAATGTGCATCTAGAGTTTTGTGTAATCGGAGGGTGCCACTCAAATTAAAAGAAAAATTATATAGGATGGCCATAAGGCTGGCCATACTCTATAGATCAGAGTATTGGGCAGTTAAGGAACATCAAGTTCATAGGATGAGCATCGCCGAAATGAAGATGTTGTGATGAATGAGTAGCAAGATAAGAAAGGATAGAATTAGAAATAAAAATGTTAGAGAAAATTTAGGAATAATACAAATAGGTAACAAGATGAGGGAGATTAGACTTAATTGGTTTGGACATGTCCAAAGGAAACCCAAAAAGGCATTGGTTAGAATGAGTGAGTCAATGCACGTAGAAGGTTCAAAAAGGGAAAAGGGAGGGGCCCAAAAGAACGTGAATAGAAATGGTGAAAAAACTTTTAAAAACTTTGGAACTAAATGAAGTCATGGCACTTAACAGAGAGGAATGGAGGAACAAGATTTATGTGGCCAACCCTAATTAGAATAAGGTCTTGATGATGATGATGATGAGTAGAATAGACAGATTTGATCTCGTAAGTAGTCTTGCATACCTTTCGCTCATACAATCAAGACTATTGATCTGAAGTTCCACTATAAGCAATTCCATAATCCCAATCATGTTGTGTAGCCATTCATTGGACAACATCAAAACCTACAACCATATTGTTACATTTCAGCCCGATAAAAACCTATTAGAGCTGTTTGTAGACAAGTCCTTTCTTGATTTACTTCCAATGATCTCGGGTGGTAGTACCAGATAAGTCCTATACTGTAGGATCTGTTTCAGCAAAGAACAAGTGAGGAAGTAAAAATAAGTGCCATTACACCTTTTAAAACAAAAGAAGGATTCACCTTTTGTTTAGTAGACTCACAATACGCGTCAGACGAGACTGGCGATTGATTCTTAGAGATTAAAGTCCAGCAAGACGAGACTGGCCATTGGTCTGACCAAGGAAGATAAACCCAGCCCTTTGTCATCTGACCCTATATGGTAATCGAAACCTCATTCCAGAGACACATCATAGGTTGGTCATGTACCAGAATGCCGTTCTAATTGGATAATGCCGACTACAACTATTTCTTGGTGGAAAATAGGCATCACACTAAGTGTTTCCGCATCACCAAGCAATGTGAACCCCACAGAGTAGTTTAACAGATCCATGCAGTAATGTACAAGGCCAGGCACCAACTAAGAACTGATATTTGGCTTTGGCCAGAATCATGTTAGCCTTGGCAGAGAGTAAAAATTTCTTATCCAATCTTCTTAAGAAGAGACTTCTAACTTGATATTAAAAAGAACAAGTACTGGAGATGACTCTATCGCTTGAAGGAGGTTTCTTCTTTGAATCTGTTGCTGCAAATGGATTCAACTCAAGTCAAGGTTTATCTCTCTACAAAGGAAGTTTTGGAGGAACTTTCCCCTCTTTTGTCTATCTAGGTTTGCTTTTATTTCATATCTCAGGGGAGGAAAAATGAGAAGAAGTTTCAGTTTCTGGTGATGGTGATGGTTCTTAAATTTTGGCCAAATCCACGAAACTTACTTACAAAAGACAAGGTTGAGTGGCAATTAATCAACCATTTTCCTACACTCTCGAACAATCCCAATCGTAAAGATGGGCAATCTGCCGAAATCAAGAAAACAAAAACAAACGAAGATGAACTTTGATCAAATACAATTTTCTAATGGATTACTGTGCAGAATATAACAAAGTTCTATATCGATCAAACAAAAGAATAATTACACGAGCATCACTGAAAATCATATTACTTGTGGTGATTGTATAGAGTCTTTGATGGCAAAAATCCTCTAGAAGAGCCAATGCTTTCTTCTGGCTACTCGAGTGGGAACATCTGCAAATCCCAGTGCAACAAACTAGCATCTTTTTCCCATAATCAAAGCCACATGTAACCACAGATATGCCATCAGGGAAGCGTACCTCCAACTCCATATAAAGAATTGTAATGTACTTCGCTCCAAATGCTCAGCCACAGTTCTGCAATATATAGGAGACATTGATTTAAGTTGACAATCTAGCAAAGCATAATGGATATACTTGTATTTAGTGCTAGTCACAGCTTTAAACCCACAAGTTGTACTCAGTTTAGGCACTGCACATTTACGCAATATATTAGAAGAAAACCATATGGTGTGAAGGGCCCCTACACGAACCTTCATTTTCCCACTGCACATTTATGCAATTAGGCTGGATTATTCCATATATGATATTTGGTTATATCAAATAAACCACCATAATTGCATAGACTGGATTACAAAACTGTTGCCAATCAGGCCCGTAGCCTCTCTGAGTCTATAATCAGGTGTCACTTGGATTGTAGCAAACAGTTGATTCCACAAACTAAGCATGACTAAAAGGGGTTACCACTGCTATTATAATTTCTATTCCCATTAGTACCTCATCAATTAAGCCCCCAAGTGCATTAATTTTTCTTCCTAATCTCAGGTAGTTTCTTGTACTTTGCAGATTTATGTAAGTTCTCTCTTTGTTTTTATTCTCAAACTGTATGTCTCATTCTCAGAATGCAAGAATGATGTTTTATGCCAGTCTCTTGAGATAACATTCCTCTTAATCACCATTTTGAGGCTTGACACTGAAATTTCAATGCCCTTCATGAAAAAGAAACTAAACCTTTGAATTCATGGGAACAATCATGCAGGGAAGAAAAGTAAATCAATACAATATTTAAAAAGCTACATAGCGGGAGTAAATGTTACAAACTGATAAGTAAAACGAGACAAAAGATAGGTTATCTTTCCATGATTAGCAAGTTATGAAAGAGGTCAGAGTCAGTAACTCGCATAAAGTAATACTAAAGCATGAGATGGATACAATTGGGAACTGACAAGTTATAAACCTCTCACCTGGGATTGCAAGTAATTTAAAAATGATAGAAGCAAGAGTGAACAGTCTAAGACAGTTGTAAGAAATATACAAGTTCATCACCGTTATTACTCCATACATTTAGTTATTATTCTGAAACAGTTACATAAGTAATACAGACATATTTCTTGAAAATTGCCATTCCATTACCTTTTGATGGATTTTGGTCCTTGGGAAGAATTTCAATGAAGCAAGTCTCTTTAAACGATGTAAGCAGACAGATTTTGGCACCAAACTGCAAGTATATATGATCAGCAGTTAGAAACGAAGTTTTTCATTTTCTTTCACATTTTTTAAAGGTAAGCAGAAGCAAAATAAATAACTGACAAACGTGAGTTCGATCAATAGGGTTTCTGATCTCACCCAATCTGCAGCTGCTTGTAGGGTAAGGTGATCTCCCCACTCTCCTGATCTAAAGGCATATAACAATTAGAAGAGTGGATAATCAAGCATTCAGAAGGAAAAGAAATATAAATTTATGAGCAATACTATCAGTAATGTTTAATTTTTCAGTTCCTTTGCATGAAACCTGAGGTCATGTTACTATCAGACCTTTTCATCTTCTTCAGGTAAGCGTTGTACTTCATTGGAACATGGCCCTCATACAATGTTTGACAATGTTTAAGCTGAAAAGGCAAAAGAAAGATCTATAGATGGTAAGCCCATAAGAATACCAGAATGCAACCTAACACATGTCAACAATATAGCTTGGCTGAAGAAACCAAAACCACTAACCCCACTACTTAAGATTTCAAAATATGGTCCAGGAACTTTTCTTTAGAAGGATTTTTGTTCCAGACTTTATTAGGCTAATTTTATTTGGAGATACTAGGGGTACCATGTATCCCAGAACTTTGTAATTTCTTTTTCTTCTACTAATATATTTTTATGGTTCACCAAAAAGAGAAAAAAAAAAAAAAGAGGAGTGGCCTGCACCTGCAACCGTGCAACCACCAAAACACAACATAAGAGAACTTCAAAAGGTTAAAAATAAGAAAATTTACATAATTGCATAACATACGAACAAGTTAAATCGTCAAAGAATGACGAACTTATGCATCGAAACATTCTGGTGCAGTGGCACAAGGAGTTCTCACCTGGGTGACCAGGGCTCAAGGCTGTGCATGTGCCTACCTTTCAAAAAGAAAAAGAATGACAAATTTAGAGGCTCCGATATACCACATAAATAGAATTGACATGATACCTATTGTAGATTTCCTAGTACATTAAAAGCTGGATAGACCTCCACACAGAAAGATCTTTTAACTGGATTCCCCCTAACAAACTAAAACTTGATTAAATCTGTAAAGCCTCAAATGTCTCACCTTCCACAAATCTTTGGATTTTTCATCCCCTTTTCTGGATAAACTAACATTCAATCAAATTTTAGACTCCTTAAATCAGAATTATCCTGAAACTGATACCATCAACTTCATGGAAACAGCAATTTCAGATCTATGGTATGCGGCAGTCAAGGTATTTGTGAGTTGAGGATCCAGACAGAAGAAAGAAAGAGAGGAAAACTATATTCCAATCTTGTATCTGGTGTGGTGCGGTTACACCTCATATGCGAAGAGACTAAATAAAAAACCGGGAACTAGAAGTTCCATTAATGATACATATATAATTAGCAGATTATATTGGTAAATCGCCCAAAAGCTGATATATTCCTTGGCACCTGTGAACTATTTCTACTAAACTTTGAATGATGATCACAAGTAAGACCATTTGTGAAGATATCTGAAATTCTCTAATAAATACAGACAGATAAGTACCGCATATTTTCACCATTTCTTCTCTACCATAGTCCAATTTCATTTGAATGTATTTTTTCCTTACATCCAAACTTTTCCTTTTACTTATTAAATAACTTCACATGTCATGATCATTGTAAAGAGTTAGTGTCTCATAGTAGTGATTTGTAATCCAGGTTTCTCTGAATGGTTAGAAGGCTATTTCATGCCTGAATCCACCATACATAGGGGACTGCTTGTCATCCATTTAGTAGATCCATAGCCACAGCCTCCAAACAAAAATAACAGCTCTGGAACCCATTGCCCAAATGGGACAACATTCAAATGTGCAAATCTAACAAGTAGAAACAGAAGGCCAGATAGGGGAAAAGGAAACCATAGCAAAAATTGAAACAACAAATTAGATGGTCTATGGAATTGATAAGTTTCAGAAACATGTTTCATGGGATTTTCAGTGGTAGGATTTTAGGGATCCCTGGGTTTGAGACTATAGGAACTAGTGTTTCTTGAAGATGGTGAGGATTCTGGGGGAGAAGAAACTATGCAAGATAGAAGGGATACACAGACTGCTCCTTGACTGGAGTGGAGGGCAAAAACATGCAGAAGACCAGAAAAATAAAAGAAATTCATGGACTAGAACCAACCAAAGGGCTCCTAACAATCAAAGGTGTGTAAATTTTTCAGCCACGTCAATGCAAAGAAGTTACAAGAATATGATAGATGGGCCGGTGTTAGATTTTAATAAATCTAGCATCAGATATAAGGACACTAAAGAAAGAAGAATTGGAAAAGCCAGAATTTGAATAGCAAAAGATAAGAAATTTCAAGAAGGAACACAAGAGTAAAGGAGGTTATGGCTTGTACTGCTACAGTTTACAAAGAGAGAAATAAAAATATTAGAATGCTATAGAAAGAAATATAATGCATTGTATACTAGAATGAAGAAATATAAAGCATTGTATTTCATTTGGTGAATTTACAGTATTTTCTATTGCTTAGGAAATAGAAAATTAGAGAATTAACCTCACTTTAACATGATATACCACCCACATTACAATATATGACCACAACAGTTACAGGACCAAAAGTTCAAACAATTATCTTTAGCTCATTTTTTAATATATCAAAACATTTGGCTATAAATAGAAAAAAAATGAAAAAATGATCAGAATTGTTTCGGATCTACTGCATCTTGCTTGCTTCTATTCAGCATTCTTAAGGTTATTTTTCAAATAAAGGAAAGTGCTTAAACTAGAGAGTGCACAAGTAGGAATAATACCTGCTTCACAATCTGCTTCCTCACATGTTTGTGATACTCGGGATTACGGAATAACTGATCTGCTAAAGCTCGAAACTGTGCACAAAATATTAGCATATTAGTGTGAAGCAGATTCTAGCTAAAAAAATGTGCATTATGCAATAAGTAGAAGTAACTGCATTTCTTTTGAACATAACATCATTGATACCCCAAGGAATGCAAAATGTAAAAGCTAAAGATATACAACTTTTTGCTGATGCACCTGGCAATTTCCATCTCCTTCAACTTGGAATTCAGCTAAACCATATGTGGACAATCTGATAGAAAAGTAGAAAGTTTCAGGACCTTAATGGAGAATATCAAGCATAGAATGTTAGTGCATACAGCATATGCCTGGTATGTACCTGGTGATGACATGCCAGAACACAAAACATATGAGCTTTCTGGCCGCATGTTGTTACAGGTTATTGAATTATGAATGAAAATTTTCCACATAAGTAGCATATGTATTTCCATTGGCAGCAAAAAATTGCTCCCTGGTATGCTGGTCAACTATATAAGCCATAAAATATAAGCATATCCAATAAAACTAGAACATGTAGCAATAAAAGAAAAACATTTTCATGCAGCAATAACCCAGTAAATTTGTTAACCTTTACTGCTCATGCAACGATACCTTTTGTGAGTTTTACTGCTATTCTCCACAAGGTGTGCAACATGTTCTCTCATTTGGCAGTTTGGCCACAGTTTCTACATAGGCAGGGATTTCGACATGTAAACTTCAAAAGAGCACTGGACATTTACATGTATTAGCAACAGATTTGAGAATGTTTCTTACTACTTCATCGTTATGGCACTCATTTCTGTTTATAGCATCACTTCCCCCACATGTGTCTAGAAATCCATCTGCTCAAGGGATGTTTTTCAGAGTGTAGTCCTAGTTGTAGGTTTCAAGTCACGACCCGGTAACCCCACTGAACCGTTTCTTGTGATTTTCTCAGCTAGAAAACACTGTCACTGTATTATAGAACTCGCATCCACATCCTTATTAATTTTCCACTTCCTCATGACCAGGTATAGCATGGTGCCATTTCTCCATTAGTGTCTTCTAACACAATGCCCTGTTTTGATTTCATAGTACATATACACATGCAAATATGTGCAAAATGTTACATGAAAAAGGGTATCATTTTAGATAAACTTAATGCCTACCAATGGTCGTCCATTTTCCCCATTTTCCTTTTTGTCCTGCTTTCATGTTTTGTTTTGCAGTCATGTAATTAGAGTGTCAGGGATGCAATTTTTCTGCCATAGACTTTTTAGGGAACTGAGACCCTAATGCATATTCACATTCTCTTGTGGAAAGAGAGAAAAAAAGTGGTACTAACTTTTGATTGATGATTACATCCTTCACAACTCCACAAAATTCCATCAACTTAGGTGAGCTGGAGGAGTTTTTGGTTGATTTGACAGGGCAAAACTCAGATTTCAGTAGTAACTTGGCAAGTAAAAGCACATCAGGTCGTCAATCAAGCATTTTTTTCCTATTATTTCTGCCCAGAATATGGGCAAAAACTACTGATGATCCACATTATATACGGCAATTTGCAAACCAAAAAATGCACTTTATGGGATAACTTTTTTATTCCTTTAAATAAGAATAAGAGGAGGTGGTCAACACCTTAGGCAGTGACGCATGTAGTTTCGGTCTTGCTAATGGGCTTGACTTGGGAAGTTCTGAAATTGATGGGCAGACATGCTTTAGTACAACCACCACGATACAATGAGAAGAATAGTATTTACTTTGGTTTATAGTTCCTTGAGGGAGATATCAAGGAAACCATCACCACAGATCTCTTCCCATAGACTCCTTTTGGTTTATGGTTCCTGTTTCCTCTTCATAAAGCTCATTTCACTAATCATAAAAAAATTAACAATAAAAGATACAGATGTTGAGAGGAAGTGATACTCTAAACTTTTACGAAATAATAGATAGCGACTAATAACATTTTGTACAGACTTTCACAAACAATGGCAATACTTCTCATGTATGTTTCCAATATTACTCTGATTTCAACAGAACTTTGTATCTTCAAATTTTTCTTAGTTTGCATTAGAAGCCAAGAAAACAATCAAAATATTTACACATTTGAGAACTTGACACATCCCAAACTGTGATATAAATCCAGCACAAGGATTATTGCTCCCTATAATTTCCTCTATGGAATCTGTAGTTACAGTTTGAAGTGTGGAACGGATACTCATTTCCTTCTATCAACCATAAATGATCACCCAAAACAGTTGAAACAGATTATAGAATCAACTTAGAGCTTAAAGAATTGGTGCAAACGTGTAATTAGAAAATTTTATCAGAAACATGGCAGAATTTCAATAAACTAACCTAAAAGCAACAAAAAGAATTACCCTTTGCTCCAAAAGATATATACACCAAGGTAAATGTCAATCGTGAGTTTGGAAATTATAAGCAGTAACCCTCATCCTAAATTTTGCAGCAAGATCCAACTGGTGCTTCCTATGTCAGGCATCAAACGCATACGTGAAACTTACAGAAACTGGTTTGACTGATTAAGATCTAGTAACATCTTCAAATTTCATTTCATAGGTTTCGAAAGCAATAAAGATGCATAATAGATGTGTACCAGGAAGTTTAGAACTTCTTTAAACAATCAAGCACACTGTTCCTGTGCGAAATTAGAAAGACCAAATGGGAAAGCAAGTCCTCAACCAAAACAGAAATACACAGATACACGAAAAAAGCATAGAGTTCTGATAAGAGAAGCTTGTCTCACAACCTTTCTGACAGCCTATCGTGATCCAAGGTAGCATCACCCACGTTAGGAATTTCCCCATTAATTCGAGGTGTGAGCTGTCAATTCAAAAAGCAAAATTTGAAATGTGTGAGTTGTAAAGAGCACGGTAAATAGATAAATGCATTACAAGTTTGCTACCCTCAAATACATTGGAGGGTGGATAAGAATTTCATAATTTACTGAGCAGATAGACCTAATAGACAATGTGAATAATGTCATTAAGAATCAAAGAAAATTACAGCATCATTCAATGTCATTACTGCATCTATCTTACATAAGAATCAAGGCACTGTAATTGTATGGAAAAGGCCAAATCCATATGCACAACCTAAATATGGAGTGAAGTAGCTATTGGAATTCCCAACTTAAATGCAGAAAAAATAGTGGATAGCCCAATAGAGTAAAAGGCACAATAGCATAGTGTGCAACACTACAGCAAGTTGCTGTGATCCACATAACCTAAGCATAATGGCCCCACCTTTGGTTGATCAGACCCATCAATCTGATTTATCAGGCTTTGGATGATTACTGATCCAAAAACAGTAAGGATTGGCTGAGCCTGGAATCAGAATTTTATTTTTATTTTTTCTAATCACAGCACATGGACAGTCAGCAACATTGTTTAAAAACAGTCCACAAATAACATGAAAGAATCACAGTTTTTGGATGTTGTAATCATTCAATCAACTTGATGTTAGGGATAGAAGGTACCTCGAGCAAGAGAAATTAGATGGAAGGGTCTGACCAACCAGAGGTGGGGCATATAATGCAAAAGTGAGCTGCACCTTGCTGTAGCATACACAGTACATAATCTTTTCTACAATATCTCTAAATTTCCAAGCAGGAAATATAATAATGGATAAAGGGCAGCCCCGGTGCACGAAGCTCCCGCCTATGCGGGGTCCGGGGAAGGGGCGGGCCACAATGGCCTAAAGTAGGCAGCCTTACCTTGCATTTTTACAAGAGGCTGATTCCACGCCTTGAACCCGTGACCTCAAGGTCACATGACGACAATGTTACCAAATAGAGAATGAAAACCAAAGTTACCAAATGTTTTAAATAGTTGACCTAGATTCCATCAATAGATCTGCAGATATTTTAGCTTAATTTGGACAACCTAATACCATGTTTTAAAACTGCATGGTAAACTTTACAGTATGAAATGAATTCCTGGCAATGACATTGCATCCTTTTTTAACCATGCATGTTATTTCGCACAGGTTATGTGACTGATGGAACTCCTCTGTCTTCAACCTTGATCCACTAAAACAGACAACTAATAAAGGTACGAATGGGTTATAATCTCCTCATATTTCCTCATGTCATTACTTTGGGATAAACTTTCATTAGCAGCACATGAATGATGAAAGGCTATTCAAAAAATCATACTGCTACTTGCAAGCTTCAAAAAGATATTGGATAAAATTCTCTTTCTTCAAAAGACTCCAAGTATGCCTGAGAGCTAAAAGCCAATGTCTTCCTTAGCTTGTTCTTTGGAAGCAGGAGTACTATAGCTACTTCCCTAAATATCCAGAAAAACTTATGGAGCAGAACTATTTTTCTTCTCTATTGGAGTTGAAATGGATGGATATTAATTGTAGATTGGTGTAATGGATGAAGTTGGAATGGATGGTTGTAAATGCCTTCTAAGATTTTGTGTGAAAACATGCTAATTTTGTATGAGTGCATGCTTAAATACTTAATTAGTCCTTCTTAAATACTTAATTAGTCCTTCTTAAATGATTGATGTCGATTTCTTGTTGCATTCTATCTTTTATAGTTTTGTACTTTTGTTGCATACTTCTTTTTTGTAGTTTTGTTGGTTCATGGAATATCTCATTTCTCTGTGTTAGACAGGTGGACTGTTGGCTTTGACGAGAAGCAGTGTTCGCACAGAATTATCTTTAGTTACCCGGTCTCATACAGTGCTTTAACTTCATTAAAAATAATTGCTTGCTTGCAATTCATAATGGCTGTTTCATTGTGAAGTCAAAAATGTCATCGTGGGAGCGTCATTTGGTTGACAAGGAGGAATATGATGAAATTGAGGACCATGAGGAAAGGGATGAAAATGAGAGTGACGATGGAGTAGATCCTTTAGTATCTTTTGACTGGGATAGACTGAAGATGGCGTATCCTTTATGGACCATAGTTTCATTATTGGGGAAGAATGGGGTTGGCATGGGACGGGACAAATAAGGTAAAGTGTCGGATCTGTAATGATGTGTTCCATGGAACCTAAACTTGGGTTAGTGAACATTTATCTGGTGTGAAAAATACTGGAGTGGCTTATTGTAGTGAGTTGAAGAACAATAAAGAAAAACAAGACATGGTTGAAAGGATTACAAAGGAGATGTGGGAACCTTCAGTTTTGGGTAAGAGCACAAGAGTGAGGGTTTCCAAGAAATCAAGTGCTGGATCAAGTTCTACTCCAATAATAGGAGCTAAAGGGAGTAGAATGAACAAAATATTTGAAATGAAAGGCAATGGGAATCTCGATCTTTTGGTGTTCAGGTTCCTTGCAGAAAATGGGATTCCATTCAATGCATTGAGAAGTCCACAATGGAAGGAAACGTCTCAAGGCATAAGCAGGATTGGATATGTTCCTCCTAGTTCTGAGGCTAGGACAGTATTGCTTGATAAGAACTACATAGGGTGGTTTAGAGGAAGATTGGAGGTTTTTAGGGATACATGAATGAGGTTGGAGTCTCGTCTTTGATGGGTGAACTAATTGTACGAATCAGTATTGGTTGTCTGTTTTGGGATCCAAAATGTGTGGGTCTGTGTTTTTGTATACAGAAGATTATTTAGAAGTGAGTCAATTTGGAGACAATGTTGGAAAGTTTCTATTGAAGGTAGTAGAGGATGTTGGCCCTTCTAGAGTTTGTTACTGATTATATAAGAAGGTTGCCGATTATGTTGCTTCCTGCCATAAGCACATATAATCTTATTTTTAAGGAATATGCCCGAGCTTTTGATTGAATGAAGAAGACATACGCTACTTGTAAGAATGTGGTGAAGTATATATGAATCATTTGATGTCTCTCTCTATATTTAGAAGCAAGTCGATGTTGGAGTTGCTAAAGGTTTGTTACATTAGATTTGCAACACATTACCCGACACTCAAGAGATTTATTGATGAAAAGAGTGACCTCTAGGTTTGTATGTATGACAAATTCTAAGATGAATGGATGGAGGGTTCAAATGACACAAAAATGAGAGAGAAGGGTGCAAAGATGAAGAGTACGGTTCTTGATAAATCATTTTGGAAGAGGGTAGAGAAGTGTTTGGCCATGACTTATCCCATCTATAAGATGACCAGGTTTACTGATAATAATAGAGAGTGTGTATGACTATGGGAGATATTAGATGCAGTGAAGGATGATGAGGCAACTATGGAAAAGGCAAAATCCATCGTATCAACTAGATGGCAAAAGATAATATTCCATTTCATGCTTTAGCAGGTGCATTGACGCTAAAGAATTATAATGAGAAATATCTCATCAGAGATGCATCGGGAGGGAGCAAGAATTACCCCACTTAAGTAGATGTTTGTTATTTTTAAAAGTCCATTTAAGTTTACACAGATTTTAAGATGCTTATGATTTTATTTGTAATGTTTCGTTTCTTCTAGACAAGGATGTAGAAGAATGGGAAATTGCCCAACCGTGTTTTCAAAAATAGTGCAAAGCTCTTGATTGGCTGCTACTCTAAGAAAGCAACTTGGGAACTTTGCTATGAATTCTGGGATATTTGGTAACAAAGAACCTTAACATGGAATGGTAGGCCTTACATGGGCTATATGCTCCAGAGTTGCAGAATGTTGACCAAAGGCTTCTTGCCCAAGCCAGTAGTGCATCATTGGCCGAGAATATGGAGTACATACAGTTTTATTCACTTCATCAAGCACAACAAGGTGAACCAATCAAGTCGGTATACATTCACTCCAACCTCAGGCTTCTCTCTAGGTAATAATTACATTTTTCATTTGTAGATCAACTGTTGCTTTAAATTTTTTAGAGGATTAACTAATTGGTTGGTTGTTGGAACAAATTTAAATGATTTAGGCATAAAGAAAATTATAAGCAAGGCCCACACAAGAAATGGGGTATTGATCCCGAGACATCAGATATGGTTGAGGATCATGAACTTCTTGAAGATTCAAGAGAGGAGGACCTTGATAATGAATCCTATCTTCCCTCGTTTGGTTATTCTATTTCTGGTGATCATGATCCTCCTACTCCCACATCAACATTTAGGAGGAGGCCGACAATTAGGCTTAGAACCATTGCTGAAGAAGAAGGAAATGAGAAGTGGCTTCCCCTCTACTCCTACATCTCAGTCAAAGATCCAGATCCAACAAAGTTTAAATACATTTGTATGTTGTCCAGCTACAGTTGAAGGAACTAGCTCCAATCCGACAGGGAAAAGCAAGAATATAGTTTAAACCTTTAAGGTATGATGACTTCTGAAGTTATTTAGTTACAACATTTGATTATGATAGTAAAATTAAATGAATGGCTGATAGTATCTTGCTTTGAATATGTCAAATATGTCATTTATGTGAATGTTGAATTATGTTTCCATGGATTGCCTTAGTTTCTTTGCTTTAAATCTTTATCTTTTGGTTTTGTTTTGCTTAAAAAGAGAGCTTCTCTCTCTCTCTCTCTCTCTCTCTCTCTCTCTCTCTCTCTCTCTCTCTCTCTCTCTCTCTCTCTCTCTCTCTCTCTCTCTCTCTATATATATATATATATATATATATATATTTGTAATATTTTTTGCTGCTTCCTTTAAAAAAAATGGCCAAATCCCACTTCCACTTCTGCTTCTCGAACTGGTGACCTTGGTCCCTCCTTTGTTTAGGCTACAAGTGAAAATCTGTGCCAATCAAATATTTTCACTAAAATAAATAAATAAATCAGTTTTTAAAATCAATGGTCATTATTTTTCATCCAGAGTAACATGGGCTACAATCATCTAATGGGTGTGGTTTTTTGGAGATCACCTGTCCAAGGGTTGGAGAATAAAGATGAATGGCATAGATCTTCTAGAAAATACGCCTAGGTTGGAGCCTTCCCTTGAGGCTGCCAAAAAGGAGCCTTAGTTTATCATTCTTAGATCTAGGTAGAATTGTGTGAAGCACGAAGGAACCTGTCCAGACATGCAAGTAGGGGCTCAGTGGGGTCCTTAAAGCACAATGTAAGGGTATTTTCAGCAAGTACGTTATTTTCCAATAATTATGTTAACTCATACACCATATTTGAGGGTTTGGGAAAGCTGATCCCTCAAACAGGGACAGTGTCTGGGACTTGGATGTATTCTCCTATCATCTCATAGTAGAGCTCTTTTCAATCATCCTCGCCCATGAATGAGGTTATAGCTGAAGCACGCAATTCTGTCCGTCTTTATAGTTGGTTGTTAATTAGACTTTGGACCATCAATTCTTCTTTGAAGGGGAGCCTTGGAGCAATGGTAGAGTTGTCGTCATGTGACCTAGAGGTCACATGTTTGAGGTGTGAAATCAGTCTCTTGCAAAAATGCAAGGTATGGCTACTTACTATAGATCCTTTGTGGTCCACCCCTTCCCGGACCCCGCATATGTAGGAACTTCATACACTCGGCTGCCCTTTTTCTTACCATCAATTCTTCTTTTCTATCAACCCTAAGCTTATTTGTCACTAGAGAAGTTGTCTTCATCCCTGGAAATAAGTAATATGCTTTGTACCACACCACAGGAATTTGTATGATCAAGTTACCTTTCATCCAAACATGAAATCTCTTACCTATCTGAATAGTGATATTTTAATAGCAAGGGAAAATGGTAAATACTTTCCTCGACTAAATACTATTTCATCAATTGTAAGTATTGCAAGCAACAGCATAAATTCAAGTGGTACGATTGGATCCAAAAAAATAAACAGGCCAGTACAAAGATTAGTCACGTATATTTTAGACAAGGCATGCCAACAATGAGAACTTCACGTCAACCCACAACGTTACCTCATGTAGCTTCACATTTAACAGATACATGTTTCCAATCATCTTTTACCAATTAAAACATTTAGATAATCTACAAAATCTTGTTGGAACCTAAGAAAGTTTCTTGAGGTTCTCAAACTCAATAGCATAAAACTATCGAAGATAATAAATTCATTACTACTGGGCTCCTTTGTGTGGAGACATAAAGTACCAGACAGGGGTCCCAGGTGCAGATTGTGTGTGTGTTGGGAGTAAGAGGGAGAAGGGGGAAGAAAGATCTGGTTTAAAATTACATTAGTAAAATATGTCAGAAGTAAAACTTTGACAATATAGAATAAACTGTTACATTTTGCAGTTTTTCTGGCCTAAGATTGTCAAGTCAAATGCAAATAAAATTATAAAACTTGGCTTGGCTTATCATGTATTCAAAAGGAACTTAAACTGTTGGCCTCATACCATGATAGTTGATTCTAAGTTTATAATTAGCATATCTACCATTGCCATTTTATTTCCACCATCACTAAGAAGTTTCAGATTTATGGCATCAGATAGCTACTTCAGGTTTAGGAATATATAAATAGGGATTGCAGAGCTTTGTTCCTTCAATTCAGAGGACTGGGTTAAAGGAGGACAAACGCCAAATAGTGTCAGTTGATAAGAACTGTAAGGGGCTAAGGCAGAATGAGGAATGGTAGTGAGCATGAAAGCACATGATGGAAAATGGTACCAAGGCCAGCACCTGAAAGAAAGCACCAGAGAGTTGGTTGTGAATGGTGGGTGAACAAGAAGAGAAAAATCTTCATGCCAAGGAAAGAAGAAACAAGTTATGAGGAACCAACTTATTGTCTGATTGTAGTGGCAAGCAAGACTAGAAATGGTCAAAGAAGAAGATATTCCTTTAGCAGGACCAGATCCATCATTTCTCATGCCAGAGGCAGAGTGAAGATGATCCTTATCCCTTTCCTGGTTGTTCTATTGAAAGAAGGGGAATCTGCGAACCCAGTTGCAAACACCGCTTAATAGCAGTGATATCTCCAGAATGCATTTATGACATATTTATAAAAGGCAACTTGCAAAGATACTAAGATAAGAAAAATATATAAGAAAGTTGTATGTATTTTTCAAAGGAGATTAGCTAAGTGTGGTCCTGATGCATGTGGTGCATAACATCAATATAAGTGAAGCAAAAAAAGTAGCTTCTAAATCTCAAAGTCAGATCTTACTGGGATGGAATCCAAGTGAGACAGACGCTTTCCAAGTGTATGGTCCTTCTTGAAATTTTCTTCTGATAAGATACTGGCAATAATTCTGTCATCCTCAGTATCCTGGAAACTGCTATTTAAGCTTGAGCTAGAACTTGCACAGTTATTGTCATATTGTTCAGACATACTAGCTGAAGAAGTGTATCTTGCCAAAATCACTTCAGGACAGAGAAAACAAACTCAAAAGTTAATTTGCATTGCAAAAGAACTGATAAAGGAAAAGTTAAGACAAAATAAAAAAGGAAAGGAAAAAAAAAAAGAAAAGAAAAGAAAGGCTGCTAGAAGAATAGAGTCCTTTAACTTCATTAAACAACTTTAAAAATGTAACAATTAATAAAATAAGCAAAGAGAACCCACCTCGTCAGTGAGGTGCTTTCTGTCCCAACCAACCCAAATACCCACCTTATGAGATGGTATGGGGAAAAAATAAAAAAGAAAAAGCATTCCTTGGTAGACAATTCAAACTATGCTTTGTGATGGTAAATCTAGTAGATAAATGATGGTTTTGTTTATATGCACTTAAATCAAGAAAAACCCCTCTAACAATGGCAAAAGATTAATGAGATTCAGGTTACTCATGTGAGCTTGAGAGAATATAAAACGCATGGCACCCCTGTATCAGCTAATACCTTAGCAGCAGCACCTTGATCTTGGGTCACATGGATAGGTAGACCTAGGAAATTTTGTGAACTCTGATTGCGCAGTTCCTTCTACTTACTTTTTGTTCAAGTGGGAACCGGAAGCTATGTGGGACTGCCACCATAGGATTGGAGCAGCAAGGTGAGGATCCAAGCATATTGGACCCTGCCAACAGAAACATGTTTTGGTCAATGTCTTGGACCATGGCGATATACTACAGTCTGCCTCCAGATTTATCAGGCCATCATTTTATTTAGCTGTTCTCTATAATTTAACTCATTTCCATATCAAATGCTCTTTGTGGCCTTAGTGTACCTATTTGACCATATGGCCTTTTCTCTTTCTACAAAGTTGAATTAAATAAAAAATTATCACAACAGTAAATTCTGCAAAAATAAATTAAATCAAAGTAATTATCAGAACAGTAAAGAATCCACCCCTGGTGAAAATGCATTGCCACATGGTTAAGTGGAAGTTCATTTATGCTCCTGTGGAATTGTTGGACAAGGACTGAGATTTTGCAAACATGAGAAGTTATAGGCTCAAGTAGTCTCATAAAGCTTGATCTGAAGAAGGGCATCATTGTGACAATTATGTTTAGCTGTGTGTCCAGTCTGATATTATGAAGATAATAACAAAGAATGATGCAACTTTTTTCATCTAAAAAGTACAATGTACTTTGTAAGAAAGTTACAAAGATGCAAATATTGCAGGCATGACACACCCATCACTTCCATACTTTGCAAAGTGCAAAAAGAAACCAGACCAGGCATCTATAGCCAAGACTCCAGTTGCAATTCCCAAATTCTGTGCATACTTGCTTTGCCATTACGGTCTTGCTTTTTCTTGATGCTCCAATTAGCAGGTCTCAATGGTGCCATTTTCATTGGGAATGAGGAAACCATGAAGAACTTCAAGAAATATTTGGGTACAAGACATTAGTTTTTCACCTCTACAAACTAGGGATTCAAACTACTAACTAAAGAAAAGAAATCTGCATTTTTCAAAGAAAATTTAATTTTATTAGATCCTCAAACAGAATACGAGGTATGACATTTCTTATATCACAGAAAATTGAGTCAAATGTATTTTAAAATGTAACACACAAGGGTTTTTTTTTTTTGCCCCTTGAAGGCCATGACCTCCAGACAATATTGGAAAGATTTGTAGCTACTCAAGTCATTTCTAATCAGGAAACGTTATTTGGTCTCTCAATGTTACCTCAAAAATGCGACCTTCTCAGATACAGATTTGCCTCTCTCTTCAATCCCAATATATTATTAGGTATTATATGCTGGTAGGAGAAAGGCTTTGTCAGTTGGAAGCCAAACACATAATATTGCCAAATCAAGTAATTCAAAAGAAGTGCCACACATATACAGTTCCAAAAATCAATAATCCAGCTGTTCACAAAAACTCTAGGGAACATTTTATACATTTAATGCTTGATAGTGCAATTGTCAAGTCCTCCTTATTCTTCTGTGTAAGTATTTTTTGTCTTGTACTGATTCAAATTCAAAATAAATTTCTGGACAACCCAAATATAAAGCCAATTTGAAGGGTATTTATGTTTTTCCTCCAAGGCAGGGTAGGAAATTAATTTGTTTCCATTCAAAGGCATTTTTGTGATTAACACAAAAGAAGGATATTGAAAAGGTGGTATAAAAGTTTCAAGCACTTTTTCTTGTGCCAACTATAAATTATGCTTATATCAATCTCCTTTATGTGTAACTTTTCTTCATTAGCTTATACAACCAATATAAATATTTTATAGAAAAGAAATGAGTGAACAAAGACACATAATCTGGTGGTAGATTCCAGCTTAATACATATACATATCACACATAAACATTTGCATAATGCAGTGCAAATAAGAACTTGTATATGCTTGAGTGTGTTGAGAGAGACAGATAGATAGACAACGGACAAAAAGAAGTTGGTAGATGAGATAGGTTGGTAGTTAGATTGATATAATAAAATAGATAAGAGAAACCTCTATGGACATGGTATTGTATGGGAAAAGCTCATTATAGAGTTATTTCTACTTTTAACTTGATAACAAGAGAATTTTGAAAGTCAGTATAGCTTGGACCTAATCATGAAGGATCAGCTCATTAATCCAAAGTGGTAACCTAAATACAGGTGGATCACGCTTTCTATGAATACTTGGCCAATTTTCCTTTGCAAATAAGTCTAGCATAATTATCTGGGAAAGAATATGCACTTCACCATGTAAAAAAAGCTTTCCACTAAAATGGCAATAAAGGAATAACATACATTTGTCATACAATGAATTGGAATTAAACCTTGTCAGTGAAAAGCAACTAGTTTGCTAGTAATCTAAGCTTAGAAATTCCTGTGTAAAGGTTTCCGGTAGAGAGAATTTCTTCTTCCATACATAACCCTTAGAAATTCCTGTTAGAGGTTTCCGGTAGAGAGATTTTCTTCTCCCATAGCCCCATTATTTTTTACAATGAGATATCCCCACTGAATTCTTAATTAGAAAAAGAGAACCTGCACTCAGCTGCACATCAAGAGGCTCAAGGATGCAGTATGTCTCTGTTTACAGTTTCTATACAGTATGTTGTTCTTTCCAATTCCTCCAGGTTTTCACATTTTCTATTTTTTTTCATGATGGTGGACTGATGAATGTTTCAAATTGAGTGATTTCAGTCCCAGTTCAAAACTTTCAAGCATGAGAGAATTTCATGTAACTAAAGCCCAATTGCAAATGCCACAAGAAACCGAGAATTCAACTAAAATACCAGGAGTAAAGAAGCAGAAGAATGCCAATTTCTTCACGTAGTAACAGAAATAAGCTAAACCAATAAAAAAGTAATAATAGCACATAAAATTCTTCAAAACTAATAAGCAGCAAAGGAACCATCCTAGTACCTTCATCTACCAACAAAGTACCTGGAAAAATCTCATCAAATTGACTGAATATAGAATCTCAATACTCGCAGTTCTGCAACACCAGTGCCCACTATCAAAATTGAAGACCAGTTACATCGCAACCACGACAATCACATAGAGAACCCAGGAAGCACCTTCTTATGTCAACACAAAAACTGAATTCCCACAAAACCCGTAAAGAAAATTCAACTAATAAATCGAACAAACACGGATAAAAGAGAATTATTCTACCCAAATTGGATAACGCAATAAAATCTCAAGTTATCTGCTTCAAAGCAACCAGTGAGAGAGAAAGAGAAGAGAACAAAGTAAGGGTCCAAGAGATGGAAGTAGGAACACTTACGAATATGCGAATATTTAACGGATTAAGGAACCGGAAACGAAGAAATGCCAATGCTTGGACGATAAATCATTCTTCTCAGGGACGGCAAACCAGTTCCCTGAAGAAAACTTGCTCTGAAAGAGAGACGAAGATTTGTCCTACCTTTCGATCGTGGTACTGATGGGCAGCCGAAATTGTGATCCCCACTCAATTTAATTTACGTGTAAAGGCCAGTTCCGATGCACGAAGCTCCCGCTATGCGGGTCGGGGAAGGGGCGGACCGCAGAGGCGTGAGCACGATATTTTATTTGAAGCCACGCCCACTGTAGCCCAGTGTAGTTGTCTATCTTCTACATTTACGGAAATTGATATTCGCACTCCCTTCCCCTGCATTTCTGACCTTCGCTTTGGCCGAAGAGGAAGGAACAACTCTTCGGCTCTGGCACAAAGACAAACAGCGGTCAAAGAAGCTAAACATATTGGCCGTCAGAGGCAATTTCTGGGCCCACATTTGCCACATGGACGTACCAGATTCATCGATCTAGGTGACGCTAATTCTGTCACATTGCTCCTGATTGGATTGGATCGATGGTTGTCGTTGAATCCTTAATTCATAGAACTTTCAGGTTCTGTCAGCATAATCTAATGCTATATCCTACTAGAAGTTGGACCAGTGGAATCTTGTAAGTGTTGATCCTAATTCATTCTCCGCATTGATCCAATGGCTAGGATCTTGCAAAACCTCTTGATGATTACATTATAAATACCCAACTTGGGCCGAAGACTGCGTTTGACATGGAAGGTCCAACCTACACATGGCCCACATCTGATCTCACTAATTAGTTGAGATGCTTCAAATTCGACCAAGAGTACTGTCAAAGTACTTAGAATTGATTGAAGGGCTGAAATCTCACAATTAATGAAATGTTTAGATCATCTGATACTGGTTACACCCATCGTCTACTACACACTATAAAGTTGTCGTCATGTGACTTTGAGGTCATGGGTTCAAAGTATGGAAACAACCTCTTGCAAAATGCAAGATAAGGTTGCATACTATTGACCCTTGTGGTCCACCCCTTTCCCAAACCCCACATATGCAGGAGTGTCATGCACCAGAGCTGCCCTTTCTCTTCTGCATACTGTAAATCTCTGTATTCATCAGCATGCATCTGAAACAAGAATCTTGCCTTGTTTGAAGCCTGTGGTTGTGTTTTAAAATTATTCTTGGATCTTCAAGTCTTGAGCTTTACAAACAATTTCACCAGTATGATTTCTATAGAATGGCTTTCAACTCAAAAAAGAATTATTTATTTTTGCTGAAAAGTTTTTCTAAATAACTAAAAAGGGCAGCCCCAATGCACGAAGCTCCGCTTATGCAGGGTCTGGGGAAAGGGCGGGCCATAATGGCCTAAAGTAGGCAGTCTTACCTTGCATTTTTACAAGAGGCTGATTTCACGCTTTGAACCCGTGACCTGAAGGTCACATAACGACAGCTTTTACCATTGCC
The DNA here is from genome assembly GCA_035236585.1 of Warburgia ugandensis. Taxonomy (NCBI): domain Eukaryota; kingdom Viridiplantae; phylum Streptophyta; class Magnoliopsida; order Canellales; family Canellaceae; genus Warburgia; species Warburgia ugandensis. Next base: position 61,617,362 of record CP141136.1, on the reverse strand, counting down.
CCAAAGCTCGCCTTCCAAATAACTCAAAATTATTTATTCCACACCTAGCAAGAACGATTGCCTAGACACCAAATAGGCCTCCCACAATTCATGAAGACAGGACCAAACGTTGCTGGAATCTAGGGTTTTGCTTATCTACGTATGTAATCTGCACTGATATTTTCCTATTTTGAAGCCAAATGACATTCTTTGAGTTTATGGAAAATTATTAGCAAAAGCAGACTAAAGTTGCATTTCATAGGTGATCCTATTTTTTTTCTGGTAATAATTTGACATAATTATTAGGTGAAGGAAATGGTAGAGTTGTCTTTGTGTGACCTTGGGTCACAGGTTCAAGGCGTGGAAACAGTCTCTTGCAAAATGCAAGGTAAGACTGCATACTATTGACCCTCGTGCTCCGCTCCTTCCTCGGACCCTGCATGTGCAGCAGCTTCATGCACCTGCGCTGCCTTTTTATTCAGTGAAGTTGTTTAGCTGTCTACCTCGCTATCTAAGAAATAACAACAGATCAGCCAAGGAATATTTAGATAATAGACATGGTTCAACTTTGTCATTGTTGACATCATTTAGCATGAAACAAATTCAAACATGGCACCATATTGGGTGCTACCAGAAGATGAATGATTATTTCCCTTAGTTTCTATCGACACAAAATTGTCTTGTTTCACTCTCAAGATTTAACTTGACTTTAGGTTGTAACCTAATCTACGACCCTAAAGCTGACAGCAAGGTAACTGTTATGTTAGGTGCCACTAAAAATTTAGGATTTTGTTGCTGTCAAGGATTTTTTTTATATATTTTTTCCCTTTCGTTTTTCTTGGTGAGCGTCTTCTTTTTGGAATGGTAAGATGACTGTTATACAGACAAAAACAGTCATTTGGGACACCTTCCTACAACAAACCTGCTGTTATGATTCTTATTACTAAAGTCAAGCTCAAATTTGGATTGTTTTATAAAATAATAACAAAATGTCTATGATAAATGGGTAGATATATCATCTCCCTGATAAATTAGTTTTCAATTATCAGGAGCTATATGTTGGCAAGCACGCACTTCTGGCAGGAATGCACAGGGGCACAACAAGAACAGGAAGTTGCCAATCCATTCAAATTTTTCTTTCTTTGGCTAAGATTTACTATAGTGGGTCACACCTTTGATACATCTTTGGCTGGCTAATCCTAGCCCTGTGATGTTTTTTCGTGGAAATAAAGGATAACCTTAATTGTGGAATACTCAAGCAATTTCATTGAACCCATCGAGAGAACTTTCATCAGCAGTTGTTTTTGTTCGGGATCATTTACGAACCTGTTGATGGCTTGGGAGGTCAGTAAGTGGGTTGGGGCCACAGGAGCTGCGAAAATGTCTTGTTGAGAAGTGAAGGTACAATCATGGGGGTTTCTGATGGCTGCAATTCTCTTTCTTCTGCACCTAGAAGAAGTTATGTAAGTGTGAAAACATCGATTATTTTGTCTCCTTGTCAAAGGCATTGGACTCGGTCCTTCTACTTCTCAACTCCTCTTTTCTTCTTTTCTTGTCTATGAAGATGGGTTTTGGACCTGTTCTAATTTGCCCAGAAGATTGATGTCGTAATCAGCTCCATTCAATGACATATCTTAGATGCTTGGGCTTTTCACGAAGCATGAATGCCTTGGATTCTTGTACATAGAACGACTAGGATAGGCAGGTGATGTCAGGTCAAGCATGGTGCTTACCCACATCATTTCAAATGGAAAGGTGCGTGTTTTACTTCTGAGAGGTCCAGGGTTAACTTGGAGGCCTAAGGTTGAAATCTGGAAGATCCAGACGCTTTTGTATTTGGTTTTTACCACTTCTAGTGAGATCCTCAAAATTAATGAACGATCAGCCACCTAAAGGTCCTGAACTGTTCCTCGCAAAGTTGCATTGTTTACATGTTCTCGATAAAATTCTTCGGCCTTAACTGGAATTTGAACATTCCATCCTAACTGTTTGGGCAGAAAATTAAGTACGCTACCTCACATGATATTTGATATGTGCAGTTCAACCACAAGACGGAACCACATTGTTTGGCCCATGATCTCACCAGTTAGTGAGATGCCTCACGTTTCGCCCCGAATACTGAATAAATGACTAAAAAGTGCCAACAATTGTATGAACTGCTGAATTCTTCTCACAGTCAATGAAAATGTTTGGATCCTAAGATATCCATTACCAGCAGTAAGTGCGTAGACTTCCAAGAGAAAAATAAGGCACTTTACATCCCATATGCACCAACATGTGTCATGAGTCCAAATGGAAATCTTGGAGCATGAAGCCTAAGGCTTCTTAGTGATTATTCTTCGAATTCCCTTACGGAACTTTAGAATCAATTTCATTTATTATGCAGAAATGAGCATAACCGGCTACAGAGCATTCAGAAAAGAAAAGAAAGAGAACAGGTTATGGAGCTACATTCGAGAAGGTTCGTTCTCACGTCAATATGTTTGTCCCCGTCAGGACCTTTACCAGGGAGAGATTTTGCATTAGAGAGGGACATGATTTTGATCTAAATCTTTCTGTGGTAAGGGTACTCATGGAGACGCTGAGACTCAGATTCTTCTCTGTACATCCACAGTCAGCCTGCAAGTATTCATGGATTCCTTAGATGAATCAGAAACTGAATGCTGGCCTTTTCCAAAACCTGAAAGCTCTAAACTAGCATCTTTATTCTGATCCAATCCTGGAAGTTCCAGTTATCAGGCATTGGAGTCCTTCAGGGCATTCAACTGCAGCAAATTATCTACAGAATTTAAAACTGGATACACATATTGGGATCTGATATGAGCCTTCTTTCCAATTGCAGCTTCTGCTAGCTTTGCTGGATAAATAGTACCCGGTGTCTGCATCTCTTCTGAGAGTTTTAACGGAGTCGGGCAAGGAGAACACCTTGATCCAACCAGTTGAATGTTTGTCTCATCAATACATGGGGAATCAGATTTCTTTGAACGATGGACATCATGTTTAAGAATTTCCATTTCTGAGTTCCCGAGAGTGTCACACTCGAACCTGACCGACTTATTCCTGTATTGACTAACAGCTACTGGGTGATCGGAAGTAGCTATCTCAGGATTCTCAAACCCACTGCTCTTGCAAGATCCGTGGCAGATTCCTTCAGTCTCTTCCTGTCCAGCAAGCAAAAAGCTGTGGAAAACAACCAGGCAGTAAACATGTCTTGAGTAAAAAAAAGAACAGGTGTTTACAACTAGAAAAAGATGGCAAGATGCACCAAGAGCGTCACACTCAGAATGCCTACCTGCCCATTCGAGGCTCTGTAGGGCTTGATATTTGATGAACAGGTATGTTCTCATGTCCGTCAAGGGTAATTGGAACCGCATCAGACTGCTCCTCCAAATGGAGTTTTTTCTTGCAAGAACAATGTAGCCAAGAATGGAATTTGGAAGACACGTCATCTCCATCATGGAGCAGATCTTCCACTCTCTCAGATGACTTACGAATTTCAACAGGAGTTTCCATTAAGGTGCCCCAAGACTTGAGGAAGTTGGCCTGTTACATCAAGATCACATAATTGAACATTTATTTTCAGTGCCAAGCAGAATATTGAGTCAAATATGTGTTAGTTTTCATCAAAATGATTTTATTGTTCAACATGTGTGTTACTTTCGTCAAATGATCTGCACTGTGACATGCTGACGGCTTTAGTATGAGAGAACAGTGTAACACTAACCAACAAAGAATAGAATGTTCAAGCTCCGGCAGCACTCAACATCAAATGGAGTGCAACCATATTAAGTCAGATATCCTTGCATGAATGTCATAAATCACAAGACAACAAAGATTAACTGTTGCAAATCCATGTTGCAGCGGCTTGCTAACTAAACTTTGAAGAAAATTCATAGCATGACGTAAGTAAATCATTAATCTTGCCACATATCTACAAGAAGCAGCTAATTTGAGCCAGTTTAACTTTCAGACAGAATCAATCACTCGATATAAGAATCTCAGTGAACAGGTAGATAAAGGATTACATCACCGGAGGCTGAAAAGATAGCGTGAAAACAGCCTCTTGCAAAATGCAAGGTAAGGCTGCATACTATTGACCCTTGTGGTTCACCCCTTACCTGGACCCCGCTGGAGCTTCGTGCACTGGGCTGCCCATTATAAAGGCTGAAAAGTTGAACCTGCGGACAGCATCACACCAAAGGGTTCCCGAACTTTCAGCAAACTGTTGAAATACTCTAACCACTTCCAAGTACCCTAAGCATGCGTTCTAACAAGTTTGCTGATTTGATTTATAAATGATGGGAACCATCTGATGTAATGAAATTGAAGCAGCAGAGTCAGAAAACAAATTTCATGCAACTAGTCCATTGCATGGAACCCATGTGAAATGACGAATGAAGCGTTGGATGAGGCTCGTATGATGTAAGATATATGCATTCAGCTACTGCATACTGTAACTTCTTTTAGTTTTCCACGTTGGTATCAAAACTTACTCCTTTAACTTTTCTGATGATTCTTATTTTGTTTACATAAATACAATTGCCCAGATCTTCATGCAATTCCTAATTCATATCTTCATAAGAGATCAAGCAAATAAGTGGTAGCAGTAACACATGACTTTCCTTTTTGGGGTACTTCATTAGCATTAATAGATAAGCCCTATAGAAGTGCATCAGTTTCCAGCATTCATGATTTCCATTGGTTAGTTTGACATGGAAATCTAGTTCCAGCTGGAAACAAACCCTCGCTTTGGGAAAGATCAATTTTCCCTCTGAAACATGATATCTCATTTTGGTCGAAATTAAGAAAGTGATGGAAACTGGTGGAAGTGAGAAATCCATTTCTAGCAGAAGCACATTCTTGCTAACCAAACAGCTTCTTTGTTTGCAGATCTTTTATTTCTTTACTGGCATTGTAGAGAAGAACCCATGTCTACTAAATTCTTCTCAATTCTCTTCAAGATCCAAGAGCAGAGAGTCTGGTCCTACATATCATGAACCTTTAGTAAACGGTGTCTGACCATGACAAAGCATATTTGGAGCCATTCTGCTACACAGCTGACAGGCACATAACTAACTGATATCTGCTTTAGTCCAGCGGACTTGGCTTATGCCGTAGCACCCAATAAAAAGTTGCCACAGTCCAGCAATACCAACATGCTGACATCCAGAGACCTTAGCTGAGACGTAGAATCATAATAAAGAAGATCATGGCAATATACAACAATCACCAAGGTAATAATACCAGCCAGGAAAACTAGAAAGTTGGAGGTACATGGAGCCTATGGAATGGTTGAAAGGTATAAAGTTCGAGTAACAGCATAAGGTTTTATTCAGAGACAAGCAGACTATAAGTACCTTTTTGCCCATCTAAATGCTATTGGTTCCTTCAACAAAGTGGAATGTCAAAATGCCTTCTTGCACAGTTGTATTCATGAAACAATCACATGGATCTCCTCGAAAAGACATGAACATTATGTCTAATAACCAAAATAAGGCAATCTGCTGACAAAAAAAAAAACCATTGCTAATGATTAAAGCTTCGGTACTAATTAAAAGCCCCTCTGTCAACGACCCAATTGCTGAAGTCAACAACGGTTACATTTAAGGCCAAATTGTTAAGTATTTGACCATTTAGTATAAGTTTTTTTAACCCCAAAAAGTAAAAGTCACATAAGTTTCAAGGAGTTCTTTCACTAATCACATATCTCTATTAGGCCACATCATCGTAGCAATAGACCGACCCACCACAAGTCCAGACCTTTTGGCGCCACTATATGAATATTGCTTCCATAAGACCTCAAAAGGCAAGCATCACTTGAGATATAGCTCCACTCACTTTTGCTTGCAAGAAGAGGAAACACTGTAATACTCATTCTCTATATAGACGACACCACTATCAGCAGGGAAAATTAATGATTAGTGTGAATGAATAATCTACCTAACAGATTGAAATTAATAATAAATTTCTACAAGATAACAAATTATTAAAGAAAGAGATGGAGAAAATAATAATGGTATTTCGCAGCTTCAAAACAAAGTGCAGATATATTCACAAAGCAATTAACAGGAAACTCGCATAGACATCTGCATTAGCAGGAAATTCACATTAACTCCTTTAGCCACGCAAGCATCCTCCTTTAATTTGAATGCTACACAAAATTACAGCCACAAGCCTGTCCTGAATCTCGGGATTAATTAACGTTTTCTACTGACAACTTCTTATTTTGAAATTCAGTCCAAAGACCTCTCAAAAATAGTGCGACTCATGGCCAAGTGCAAGTACCCATGGTACGGCAAGTTGAAGCCCTTCCCTACAAGAATTAAGGTAATGTCTTATAACCAGATTGGAGCAAATACACACAAGTAGACACACTGCATGCACATGAATAGTCCAGACCAATACGACATGTGTGCATGCCCCCTTTCCAACAAACACCCCCACCTCAACGAACACCCAGCACAAAAACATGCATCCGCATACACACTTTGCAGTTATGTTTTTCTTTAGTTCTATAGTATCTTTATCATTTTTCTTTATGGTTCTAAGTTTTGAATTTCTCAACTTCTTAAAGTTGTATTCATTTTTATTTTCAAATGCACAAAACATCACAATAGGCAGAAAATGAAACAGATTTTTCTTCAGTTGAGAATCTAATAACTATGAAACCAACAAAAAGAACTCATCTTCAGTGGATTCTTCATTAGTAAACAGATTTTCAGATGCCTAGTTTAAAACTAACATAAGAAAACCAAGGTAAGGATTTCCAACCATGTCATTGGGCTCGAGATCTCACGAAATAAAATCATCATATCAACAACAAGGAGCCATGAAGCGAAGCTTGATAAAATGGTAAAAACCCAAACTACTTCCAGTTCATGCTTAGGAACTTCTCAAAACCATGCTTCTACAAAGTATAATTGTAAAGGGAGTAATGAAGACTAACATTAGTTGTCATCATCTTCAAACCCAATCGTACAAATAACATCTTCATAACGTCCATACACCGTGTGCTTCACTATCAGATAAAATAGAACTCAAATGCTCCCCGCAAGAACACAACCAGAACGATGGTTACCACTATTTTTTTCAACTTCAACTAACACTAGGCAAGAGGAAAATAAAACAAGAGAAATAACATACGTAACAAAGTCGAAGTGCATTAAAGAACACGTGTACCTCTTCCTTGAGCTCATTAACATGAAAATCTCCTCCAACATCATTTTGTCGAGATCGCACATCAGCACATGCCACATCCTCGCACGAAGAAATTTGTTCTTCGGAGAAATACAGATTTATCGATATTATTCAGCTTTAACACTAGAACTTCCTCCGACAAGAAAGAATACACGATTCAACATATAAAAGTAACTCTAGAGTGATAAAATAAAGGATGTATGGTGAAGAATTACCTTGGCATTGAAGAAAAGGCAAGAACTGATTCTTCGGCACCAAAGCTTCCTGATTAATTAACAAATCAACAAAATATTTGCGCAAACATTGTCAAAACAAGTATCAAAGAAATGACATTTGACGATGAAATTAACAGGCAATTCCTCGAAGCTGGAAATGAGAAACGCAAGAAACGGATATTTACTCTGGTCTTGGAAGAAATGACATCGGAAATGGGATGAAATTGAGGTTGTTGACGATCACTATCTTTGACACGAAAACATCCAAACAAGCAACCCATACCTTCAACGCAGAAGAAAAGAAACGCCTTAATGTTTGCTCCACAGATAGTCATTCTCTCCCCCTTCTTCGCATTCAATTGGGACGAGCAGGAACCCTAATTTTCATCAAGACGATGAAACGAAATGCATGCAGTAGATGGAAGGTTTCTTGGGCTTTGATATTTAAATCGGTTACGAGGAGGGAAAGTTCAGGTTTTTTTGCGGAATGCTAGTGGAAAGCGCGGCAGCACCTCCACATGTACATAATGGACCCTACATGCCATGTATCTAATCCTTGCATCTGACACAACTGACATTAGCTATCTAAAAGGGCAGCCCTGGTGCATGAAGCTCCCACCTATGTAGGGTTTGGAGAAGGGGCAAACCACAAGGGCTTATAGTACGCAGCCTTACCTTATAGTTTTGTAGGAGGCTGTTTCCATGCCTTGAGCCCGTAACTTCAAGGTCACATGACAACAACTTTTAACATTGCGCCAATGCTGCCTTTCTGACGTTAGCTATTTCATAGCCCAAAATTCATTCCAAAAGAAAATAATTGGCATTTAAAAATTAGTGCATTCATCTTGCTAGATATGGACATTCAAAAGCTCCCTAGAAGCAACTATTCACATTTAACAAACTAAAATACAATTTGTTTGATGCTAATAACATCATTGTGAAACTATTTTAGGTCCAAAGTTAATTATGTCATGTAAATGGCTTGAACTAATGCCCCACTGTGAAACAGTTGAGGTGCTTCAGCATTTTTGAGAATTGTCGTGCTTCATAACAGCATTCCTATTTTTATTTAAAAAATGCTCAAAATGGGCCCTACTTTTCACTGTGATCCCCTACCTTTGATTGATAAGACCTATTCATTTGATTTTTCTAAACCCAATATCATACATTAACAACATTACTAAAGATTGGGTGCTTTTAACATTCAAAACTTGTGATTTCGACTTGTTCATTTTGGACCATTCAGTTGTTCATGTGGACTTACATGTTCATAAATTGTTGATTTATTTTCTCTCTTTCACATAATTAGTGTTATTAATAGTCCAATTTAATAACTAGAACCCATTATAATTTTACTAGGTTTGGATTAATTAGGCCCAATACCTTGACTAGTAAGCATTATTTAATTAAATATTTGATATTAATTAGGCATATTAGCATTATTAGTATATCCAATTTAACTAGTACTCACTAAACTTCACTAGGATAAGGATTAATTGGGCTCATTACAGTTATTAACATATATTATTTAATCTAAAATGTCAGATTAATTAGGCCCATTAATATTATTAGTAAGTCAAATTTAACAGCTAGGTCTACTAGAATATAACTAAGCTTAGGATAAACTAAGCTCATTATAATTGTTAATTGTGATTATTTAATCCAATGTTTGTGATTAATCGAGCTTCATTAGCAGTATTAGTTGATAAGGTATGGTGCACTTGAATTTAACTAAGATTGAGATTAATTAGGCCCATTATTATTATTAGTATGCATTATTTAACTCAAGGTTTGGGATTAATTAGACCTATTAGCATTATTAACAAGTCTAATTTTATAATTAAAGCCTACTATAATTTAACTAAAATTAAGATTAATTAGGCTCATTATAATTATTAGTGAGCATTATTTAATACAAGGTTTGTCATTAATTAGGCTAGATAGCATTATTATTAGGTTCAAGTTAACTAGGCTGACTTAAAACTTAACTAGTTGTAGGATTAATTAGGCCTATTACTATTATTTGTAGGCATTATTTCACCCAAGATTTGAGATTATTGGGGTCATTGGCATTATTGGTAAGTTCAATTAACAACTACAATTCACTAGAATGTAACTAGATTTAGGTTTAATTAGGCCAGTTGCTGTAATTAGTAGCCATTATTTTATCTAAGGTTTGGGATTAACTAGACCCACTAGCAGTATTATTAAGTCCAATTTAACAACTATAGTCCACTAGAATTTAACTAGGTTTAGAATTAATTAGTCTCATTACATTTATTACTAGACATTATTTCATTCAATTTCTATAATTAATTAGGCCCATTAGTATTATTACTATATATAATTTATTAACTATTGCCCACTTAGTATAATATTTTATTATTTCTTAATGTGGGATCAGGGCTAATTCTATTGTAAATGCATAAGAGCGTGAAAAATATTGAGTAAAGAAAAAAGAAAAGAAAAAAAAGGAGCATATTACATTGTGATTTTGAAGATATTTAGTTCATGTAATTTGACCAACGACGAAGGCTACTTCACTCTCACAGGGAGATGGGCCTTCGATAGGATAATATCATCCAAATATTTATCAAATTTGAAGTTTCATTTGTCTTTCTGCCAGCATTGACTTTTTTCAACCTAAGATAGTTTAACCATCATATTTAGTAGAGACCAACTATCAAATCGGATGGGATTAGTGCCTAACACCTTCCAACTCTATAAGCCCAGTAACAACATGATTTTTAGATATCAATGTAATATGGCCTTTTTCCTAGGTGACAACTCTGAGTTTACTAATAGAGGATGAACTATAATCAGTTCATCCGAAACCTCTACAAACAAAGAACTCATTGCGACGAACTTGAAAAGAAAGAGGGCAATGGCATTCCAAGTCAAAAAGATGGGGGGAACCGTTTAAGTTCCGGAGCAACAACCGGCATTATTTTGATATTGTATTAATATAAAATGTGGACATACAAAAAAGACAAAACGGAATTGGATTTCCACTCATAAGGTTAGATACCTTTGACAACCAGGTGGGTTGTCTTTTTGGTTAAAATGGGATGGTGTTCAAACTCTGAGATGCAGTCTAGACTGCGGGCCCTCCCCTTTCTAGACCGACTCAGGGAAAGGTCAATTTGACCTCCTCGGGAGCATGCGCGTTGTCACAAAATGCCAAAAGAAATTAGTATTATATTGCTTGATATCCACACAAAAAATTAAACTAAATGTCCATGGACAAAGACTTCCCTCAAATTATCATCAAGCTCATACTGCACTGCGTGAGTACCGTCTGTTTTGCACTCTTGGTGAACGGCGTGATTTTTTATTAGTTTGGAACCCATCGCCGCTTAAGGCAGGGTGATCGGCTATCACCCCACCTGTTTGTCATATGTTCTCTTTGGACTGTTCAATTATTATATTGCTTGCAGCCTATTCAGTGTTTCGGAAATCAGCCTTTGCAAACTTAAAATCGTGGATTTGGCTCCTCGTCTAGGAAGGACTTTTGGCAAGTCAATATATCTTACAGACCTTGGCTGGAAAGATAATTTAAGGAGGCTTAGAGATTTTTCTATCTGAGAGAACTTTGATCGTTTATTCCCATCTATTTTGATAAAAAAAATTGAAGGAGAGCCTTGCTCCAACTGTAAAAGTTGTCGTTGTGTGACTTTGAGGTCACGAGTTCAAAGCATGGAAACAGCCTCTTGCAAATGCAAGATAAGGCTATGTACTTTAAGCCCTTGTGGTCCGCCCCTTCCTCAGACCCTGCATAGGTGGGAGCATCATGCACTGGAACTGCCCTTTTTATTTTGATAAAAAACTGCGGATCTTATCTATTATCACACTAACTCTTGGACTCTTTCTCATCCTGCTTGTGCCTCATCATCTTTTGATTTATCCAATGAGGACGAGCTTATCTGGACCTTTACTTCTAAAGGTTTCTTTGATATTAAATCTGCATACTACTTGATAAGCGGTTTGTAGCCACTTCCTTCTCTGCATCCTATATTGAAACGAATTTGGCTCTGCCAACTTCAGCCCTGCGTTAGAAATTTTCTTTGGCTAAAAGGGCAGCCCCGGTACACGAAGCTCTCGCCTATGTAGGGTTAGGGGAAGGGGCGGACCACAAAGGCCTAAAATACACAGCCTTACCTTGCATTTTGCAAGAGGTTGTTTCCACGCCTTGAACCCGTAACGTTAAGGTAATAAGCTCTCTGCTTGGACAAATATATACTACTCACATGAAACCACAAATTGCACATTTTGTCAATGGAATCCTGAAAGGTATTTTGCATCTCTTAATCAAATGTTTTCTGGAGGCTCTTGTTTGGAACGAGCTTGCTTTATCACTTCATTTGGCTCCATTTGATTTTGCTAGCATACTTGAAGCTTTCTTTACGTGGCTACAACTTGTTGGGTTAAGAAACTAAAAAAAATTCAGACACACAAAAGAGACTAGATTTATGTGGTTCGACCAATTTGGCCTATATTCACAGGAAGAGAGAGATAATTTCACTAGGAGAAGAATAGACTGGGATTATTCTCTCCCTCTTCCCGTGGATGTAGGCCAAATTGACCGAAGCACGTAAATCTAGTCTATTTTGTGCGTGTGAATGTTTTTTTCAGTTTCTTAACCCAATAGTGGTATTAGAGCCAGAGGAAAGTATGCCGGAGAAATGCAAGAGTGAGAAGCCAAAGACTAGAAACCAGTTTTGTTCCACCCTTCCCCCTCCCTCCTGAGAATAGTTCAATCTCAAAGCCTTTGCACATGTATCTAAGGAGATAAGTGAGTGGGTGAGAGTTTGTACGTACAGAAACAGAAGAGGGTTTGAGGAGGCTCTGAGCCTCCTCCTCTTCCATTGTATCTAATCAGATAGTGAAACCTCCTTTTCAGTGGACATAGGTTGAGTTTGGCTGAACCATGTTATTCCTTGTCTTTGTGCGTGCATGCTTATCCTACGAGATCTATCGATCCTAGCAAGAAAAACTTAGATTTATGGTGCTCTATATGGAAATCTGGTACCACAGAAGCAAAATAATGAAAGAGGGAGAATCTCTTGGCATTTTTAAGCTCAAGTCCCAGTGGAAAGATTGGATTATCGAATGTACAAATTCCTTCGATGCCCATCCATGTTTTCTGTGGCCCCATTAGGAGACAGTGACTTTTTGGAACCAGGATAATGTATATCGTTATAAGCCAAGCACACTCTTGTTAGATGGACGCCATCATCATCCAATTCTATAATCATCAACTTTGACGGATCTGCTCTCTCTTGGGCTGGGGCTTTTGGTGCTGGAAGGCTGATCAGGAATTTTGAGGGATCCTTCCTGCCTTGGTTCAGCATCTTCCTCTCAAGTGGTACTCTGATCTAAACTCTCTCTCTCTCTCTCTCTGATGGAAATACATAAAAGACCATTTTGCAGCCAACAAGTTATGCACAAAAAAAAAAAAGAAGGTTTCATCTAGTAGGCATTGCCTATGGTGACCGAAATTTGTGCCTTCTTTGTTTTGTTGGCAATAAAATTTATCCAAATTGAGTAACCAGGTTAATGGGTTAGATCATCCAATGCTTTGAACTTTACTATCAAGGACCTATCTCTCTAATTCTATTGTTTTGTAGTTGTATTGTTTCTATTTCTTTTTGTACATCGACCCCTCAAGTTAGCGTTGCAGTACTTTCTCCATATGTGTGTGCAATAGTCTATTTGCCACATGTGATGCACTAGTGACACATTTGTTTCTGTATGAAAACAATTGAGTGAACTAGGGCCTACATGTTCACACACACATATATGGGTATGTTAATTTTAGCTGTTTCATATAGGTACAAGGAACAAGTGACATTTGATTGGCTGAAAAAAAAAGTAAAAGACAAAAAAAGTTAGAGAAAATGACAGCTAGAAGCTTTTTCCCGCCTTCCTACTAGAGAGAGAGATGATGTCTTGTATTCATTACTTTGCTAGTATTCTTTAGTTAATTCAACCTTCAAAAGCTTAGAATGGTTTAGTTTTGTGCAAAAAGGTGAGTTTCCCATTGGTATTTTATGCTAATATCTAGAGCAAGACAACACCCAACAAATTGTGTTTTGGTTCGTTGAACGTAAATATTTATTGCCAAAGAGCTTCTGATGGTCCATATTTAGCAAGATAAAAGAACCATTTCTTGAATGTTCATGACTTTCTTTTGAAATAATTTTTGAGTTATGAAATGTATAAATTTAGGTATTTCTTCCTCAAGTTCGTCTATAGAGGGTGAGTCAGTCCTAAGATGAGGTCAAAAGGCGTAGTTGATAGATAACAAGTGAATATTCTTATGCTATCCCTTGCTAGTCTCGGAGGAGGTTAGGTTAGATGAAAAATGGTTATTGGTCCAGAACATGGTAAAAAAGGTAGAGAAAATGCTCCGAGCTAATGTGCCTACGGCACTTAATTGTACATGTGGCCTACTATAGAAAGTGAAGGCGCATCACCAATGTTGGGTGATGTCGCGCTTTATACTAGCATTACTAGCAGTAGAATCTTGACCAGATTAAGCTCAGACATTGCTCCATCGCCTATCCACAGTGAGCCCCACATGCCAACGGTGCTGATCACAGACACGCGCGAACACCACAAAAACCCCTCCCCCGATCGTCCAAATTCCTCCCAAAACAAGGATCTAGGGTTAGGGTTTTGCAGAAAATACTTCTCTCTCTCTCCCTCCCTCCCTCTACAAAACCTCCGAAAATCCCTTCACTTCCAATCCAAAGCACCATGAATGGCGTCGTCAAATCAAAAACCCAAACCAGAATCATTCCAATTCGCCCTCTCTAAAACTGCAGTTTCCCAGATCTGCCACTCCATTGGCTTCAGAACCGCCCAAAACTCTGCTCTCGTAACCCTGACAGAAATCGCAACAAGATACCTCCAAACCCTAGCAAAATCTGCCTCTAAAAATGCAAACTCCTCCGGAAGAACGCAATGCAATCTCTTCGACGTAATCGTAGCAATCGAGGAATTGAATTCCGTGCAAGGGTTCGCCGGCGCTTCAAATATGAAGAAGCCACTTCTCCGATCTTCAACCCTCCGTGAACTCATGGGTTTCGTGGAATCCGTTGATGAAATTCCTTTCGCTCATCCGATCCGTAGAAGTTTCTCGAAGAAAGCCCGAATCGAACCCACCTTTAAAAAATTAGGGCAAGATCCGCCGGGAAAACATATTCCGGCGTGGTTGCCGGTTTTCCCTGATCCGAGAAGTTATAAGGATTGTGGTTCTAGGGTTAGGATTCGGGTTTTCGAAGAAGAGGAAAGAGAGATGGAAGACGAAGACGTGAAACCTAATGGGTCGTGTGAGGAGGAGAAGGGGAAACTGGTGACCAGATTTCTTCCAATGGAGAGGGAGAAGGTGAGATTGAAATTAGGGTTAGGGTTTAGGGAGAAGTACGGTGAATTGGGTCGCACTAATGGGATTTGCAGAGGGGGGAAAAGGGTCTTTTTATGTAGTGGGGGAGATGAAGAGGAGAGATTCAAGGGGGAAATGGATGTTGATTAAAGCAAACCCCAATGCCATTTTTCTTGTTGTTTATTGGACTAACTTGATGCCTTGAAAAAATGGGGCTTGCAGAATGTGATCCCCTGATGATTCCTGGAGATCAAATTGAGCAATTTTTCTCTTTGTTATTGCCATGACAAGGCTGTGGAGAGTTGAAGTGAGATATACTAACACAGTGAAACCACCATGTTGCTGCTGCTCCCACGTTTACTTTTGGCTCTCATTACCTGGCTCATTCAGTATGTTACTGTTTCTTCAGATTAGCTTTGCAGATGGGAAATCTTTTACATTGGTCTTTTGGATTGGAATGACTTACATGGACGATCCAGATTGGTTATGGTTAAAGGAAGGACCAAGAACTGAAGTGATGATCTTAAAAAGGTCAGACTCATAAGTGGTCGCTGACTGGTAAACGATAGAGGGGATGCGTCTGACAAGGGATGGAGGAGTTCACCGCAAATTCCGCCAAATCCCACCCACTCACAGCATGTTTTCATTGAGAGTCGAACTCAAGACCTCCCGCTTACTGTATATGTGCTCTAACCAACTGCGCTACGAAAGCTTGTTAATGCTGTAGTGATTCATTTTTATTATAATTAATTGGTCCTTAGCTAAAGCTGAATGATTTTCGTTATAAGTTGCTTTGAAGCAATTCATTTATGGAACGTGATAGAGGAAGTCTTTTGCACTACGGTTTTGGCACGAATTAGCTCTCTATGCATACCGATCACATCCATTGCTATTAAATATTCTAACACTGAGAATGAACGCCAAAAAGGGTAGCCTGGTGCACGAAGCTCTATTACAGGAGTGGTTACCCCAAAGGTTCTATAATACTTAGCCTTAACTTGTATTATTGCAAGAAACTATATTCACACCTCGAATAGTCATGTGATGGCATGACTCCACTTCTAAACTGAACATAAATTGTTCATATGTCAAACGGCTATTGTTTCAATCTCTGTACACCTTTAGAATGGTTTCAATCACATGCCTTTTCCATAGATCAGGTCAAACCACAATTTGTGACTGTTAACCTGAATGTGTTTCACTAATGTCGTTTTACTCCCAGGCCGGAGCAAACATGACATATTTTGAGCCTTCGCTCGCAACTAGTGAATGTGGATGGTTGTGTCATTATGAGGCGTTCGCGTGTATATTATAGCGTTAATTTGTCAGATTATTGGGTACAAGTTAGCATCTGTGATGCGATAATCTATGTTAGGATGTTGTTGGTAACGTGCGAACTTTGCTCCCTATTGGCTGAGGCCATGCAGAAAACCAGGAACCTGATACAAGATTCACCATAAAGTGATAAAACTCTACCTGGGCTGGTAGAAGGCCAGCAGCTTAAGGTCACTGTCAGAGTCTAATCTTATATGGTCAGATTGTAGCAAACAGGTTCACTAGGATGTACCATACTTGACAACTTTGTGCCATTTCAACAGAGACAGAATTCTTGGTTTCTGCACAGGCCGCATCATTCAGGTTTGATCCTATAAACAAGCCTACTCCATCAGTTAAAAGGGTAATGTCCCCCATTTCAAAGTAAGGATGGTATAAGATTACTCACACATACTTGAGAAAAGACGTTTTTACGAATATAATCACGTATTGCATATTGTTTGATGTAATCTCAACAAATGCATCTCGTGCTATGTCCAGTGGCAAAAGACAATGCTCCTACTTTATACCTAAAACCACACAATGTGATCCATGCATATATGACATACAAATTTCTCTGTGCCTGTATCTACAACATTGTTTAGGTCCATAATCATTTCCCGCAGTTGAACCCTCGGCAAACTGACAGTACTATGATCAGAATCAATGCAACCAAAATTGCCAACACTATCAGCTTTATCTTCATGTTCTGCAGCCACATCTTTCTTCGCACCTGGCCTCCCTGCCTCCTGAATGTGTCTGCCTGTAAACAAGTCAAGAAAGCAATCAACAGTAGCTGTTGGCCAAGAGACAAACGTTGTATCGATGTTCTGATGGAACGATTCCAGTGTTGTTTGTTCTTCTTTTCCCTTAATTGATTCTGTTTTCTAATTATGAGACAACAGAATGACCACTTACATCATTCCGGAGAACCTCAGTTTTGTCTACCAGTACCTCAATCTTCTCCCCTCGATCAAGAACCTGCATTATACATCCACATTAGCTTCCGAATACAGGTGACAGAGCACTTAGTATAATGTCCACAAAACCCAAGATGATTTTTGGATTTCTACACCTTCCTAGTTTCATGAGATGATAATATTTTTATTGCCAAACAGCTATTGCTACCAATGTTTCCTTATTTCACAGGTAGGATAGTAGTCAAAGCTACTAATCTACTTTGAAGTCTCTTAACTTTCTCAGAAAATATATGCAACTGAAAGCTGATCCTCTGATACCCACAATATATATTCAGAAAACTACAGCAATGTGAAACAATTAAGCGACCTAAAAAATAAAAATAATTAATAAATAGAACATCTATCAAACAGATCATGTTGCACAAGAGCCACCCAAACCTGTCTATCAAAAACCTAAAATAAACCACAAAAGTTATCAAGGCATACCAAGTACAACGTATATCAAAAAAGATCAGTGGGTTACTTGAAGATAGTTCAAACTCCATTTCTGAGGACTTGGATTCCCCATATAGTTCCTGACCATCAAGATTGAAACTTGAGATCAAAGAACAATACCTTATTTCACCAGCCAACTCTGTAAAGGAACACAGCTAGAACTCTTCAAACAAGAAACTAATGTTCTTGGATATATACAAACTGCAAACTTACTAGTATCTAAGCAAAAGGACGAAATCAATCACAAAATAGCACGACTGGTTATAGCATCTGCAGTAACTGATGAATCACTAATTATCCTACATTATTTCATCTAGATGTTACTGACTGCATCTTAACATATCTAAATGTCCTCTCATAGGAAACAAATCTGTATGCTAATAATGGATAGAATTAGATGCTTTTGTGCTGCAACAAGGAATGAAGCCCTATCAACAAGTTATTCGTTTTAGGTTAATGTACTCTGGTCAGAGTTGATTTTGTTACATGAAAGCAAAAGCAAAATCTTAGTGGGTAGATATATGAATAACATTTACAGCTTCATTGTATGTGAATTAATGCAACAAAAAAGCCTATTTGCTGAGTTAACAGATAAGATAGATTTTTTTTTTTTTTTTCAACTTTATCATGGCAATCATCTTCTTGAAGGGTAATTGTGTGGTTGAAGTCGGTATCTAACCTCCACTTTGCTAGTGAAACCACTACTTTGGTGATGCTTCTCTCTCAACGAGTTTAGGCATGAGGGATTTCTGGTGATGACAGGTCTTCAAGTTAATTTAAGGAAATCTTTTGTGACAGACATTGGGCAGAAGGCCCTCCATTCATACTTATACTGGTGAAGGGCAAAGATTATTTACAAAGATCAAATGGCTCCCTCTTGGAATAGGAAAGCCATTGAGATCTCTCGTGAGAACAAGTGGTTGAATGCCCAGAATAAGCTAAGCGTCTTGATTAGCTCATACCTTTTGGATTCACAAAAATCAAGACATAACTTTGAAGAAAGTCAAATATTCGAAGCTTGGTGGAAAAGAACATAATTCAAACTGTTTATAAAGCTTTGAGAATCAAGAATTTAGATGAGATATTATCAAGTTGTAGTGGGTACAAGAGGTCCTAAATAAAGGATAAGATGTAATAACACCTGTAACACAGCTCTGATGAGCCTTTTTTCCTTTTCTGAAAGTCAGCATTAAAATCCTACAGAGGGCAAGCTCCTATGACAGTTTTCAAACATCTAAACCAGATGTCCACCAAAAAGTAGGTTATCTTACCAAATCAAACATAAAGAGTAAGAAAGCACATAAATAAATCCACAATCAGAGAGAGAGAGAGAGAGAGAGCACTGTGAACCAGAGCAAATCATAGACATGGCTACCTGAAAATGGTGACAAGCTCACAGCTTCAAGTACTTAAAGAGGCCTCCACCAAAATGGAGACAAGCCTGCCCCCATGCTAGGATATTCATCCATGCCAAGAGAAAATTTGTTCAAGACTTTAAGGCAATTTGCATGAGGGAAAGAGCAAGGGAACACTAACTTCTCTCAAACTTCACCTAAGTACTTTAGGGTATTTTAACATGGATCTTTCATTAGCCTCTTGTATTTGACTTTCAATATCCAGTTCAATGGACTCCTAGATTCAAGTCGTCACACAATTGATCAAAAGTTTGAAGTGACATGTTGGAATTTTACTTGATTGAAAGACTTGTTGTGCTTCTGATTTGATTATTCAAGAGGACATATATGCAGAGGTCAAGTCATTGACAAAATAAAATTCCAAAAACCTAAGCTGCTCTAGCTATTCCAAAGACACGCAACTGCACAGCCAAAAGTCTCATGCTGAGAAGATTATCTGACAAAGGTCTAGATCATATGCTGTTTAAGCAAACCAAATTGTAACTGGCCATTTGATATAAGCCATCATCATACCTTTTCAATATTATCCATCATAACACCTTTAACTTCTGAAACCTGGGCCTTCACTTTTGCTAGCTTACTTATCTCTTCTGGGTGCTCCACACAATACTGCATATGTTCCTTCAGCTTATTCCTGCAATACCAAGAGGCAATTTGGTATCAGGCAAGAAAAGAAGGAAACCATAATTTCCATTTACTTGCCTAAGGTTCACAGGATTTCACCTGAATTCCTTTAGGCCGTTAGGACCTGCAGTTGCAGCTTTTCCACCCCCATATCTTGACATGAAATCTTCCTTCACACGCTCCAGAAAAGCCATAGGGATCTGCCTTCCTACTGATTCAGCGGCAACTACACAATATGCTGCACACCCCAAAATTAAAGAAATAAATAATTAATTATAGTTACCGCATCTGTATAAGACTGCATGCTCAAATTTGTTATATTTGCTTGACAATCGCTAACACAGAACCAAATTCAAGTCAGTGATAAAAGAACCTACACTTTCTGGAGACCCCTGACCTTGCAGGTGAGCTGCTTGAAAGAAGTAAATCATGCATGTAAGATGTTAATGGGAAACTATCAAGAATATCTTCAAACACCCAAATAGTTGACATCAATGCTGTGAAATCTTTTCATGTTTATGCAAGTGATAAGCAACTCTAAGAAAGGTACAGCAGAGCCACCGTTTTTGTTACATCTTCTTGTTTCCAGCAATTACTAATTAAAAGATATAGTAAGATGTAAAACACTGCCGTGAAAATCTTAGTAGGTTCAATCCAATTTGAAACCCTTGAAAATCAAATCTTATCTTACTGCAGTTAGAATCAAGCAAGTGGCATCACTACTGTAAATGATCTTAATGGGAATGACATGGTCTTGCAAGTGACATACCATATTGATTATATGTCAAATTAGTCAAGTATCTGGATGCTCAACATAGTTTATTATTCTCTCATAAGTTACAAGACAGAAATGGTGTGCTGGTATAAATTAGTCAAATTTTGAGCACGATATCAAATATTGCTACTTATCCATACTTTTGTATTCGACAATTCTTTTTTTCTTGTTGAAAGGGTTTCTAGATATCTAAATTTTGTGGTTAATTTTGTATTCAACAATAACGTAGTTAATTTTGTTATGTAAACTTACAATTAATGAATCAGTTGGACATCCAGCTATTCTACAATATGGCACTGTTGTTTGTTCCAAAATAGTGTTTAAAGGACACAACATATGCCAAAGTACCATGAAGAAGTAGATGATATTTCTCCACTAAATTCTCGGGTATATTATTCTAACACTATTCAGCCTACTGCCAAGCCAACTCATTTTTATGTGATTAAAAATTGTCACTGGTTACCCTCAGCCAAAGAGCACGTTATTTCTTTCTTAATTGAGATAAACCGATATAGTGCACAAAAGTGATGCAGGAGTATGGATAAAGATATCATCCAAGAACTGAAGAAACAAAGGCCATGTCTTGGAAATAATCCTCAAAGAGTTTGAAGGGAATAACATGTTTATGTCCCCGCTTTTATATATTGCCTTCTAATATTTGCAATCACATTGTTTAGCAAGTCCAAATAGAAAGGATTTCCAAAACTCAAATCACATAACACATTCTTCACAAACACACTCTTAACTCCCATGATATGCTTTATTACCTCAGGTTTATGCCATCAAGAGAGGTCCCTCTCTGTAGTCAAAACTATTCTGCTCGGTTCAGAATTTTCAGTCATGAATGTCTTATTAAATAAGCTAAATCCAAGCCTATTGTTAGGAAGGAAGGATTCAACGATTACTAAGCATAGGTAGAACATTGTTCTGGTGCAAATTTTGAAATTCTGGATTCCCAAATTCCTGAAAATATGTTTTAGGAGTAGACCCCAGACAAGTGCCTCAGCCCCTAATTGTACAAGATGGTTCATCAGGTTCTGGTTGGGGTGCATGCAAATCAGAAATGGTAGCGCTCATTGAGCCTTTTATGCCTTGGAATAGAGAGAGTGAGGGGCTCAGTAACTACCAATCAAATCTTCTTAGATGATATTGCATTTACAGAAATACAGGGAGCAATTTCTCAACCACCTCCATCTTTTGTGATTGACAAATATCTCTAAAGTCTAAAGCGCCACTGGAATTGTGGCAAAAAGATGAGTGTTTCGTAATGCCAAGTGGGATATTACTGATTGAGCACTTGCTGATATTGTTGAAGATTGCACTAGCAAAGCATGTAGTGATAAGGATTGAATGGAGATCTTGATTTTAGGTACTATGGTAGTTATGGTAGTGTCATCCACAGTTGCATATATGAAAAGCATTCTAAAGAGGAAGTTGTTCTGTGAACAAGTTATTTCAAGAAAGTTGTTAGAGATGTCGTGATTTAAGCAAGGACTTTCCTTTTATTGGCTAGTTATCCATGGAATATCTCTCTGTGGGGGTAGACATTGACCCATGAATATCTCGAAGGTCATCTCCTTACAAAGGGCTTGAAGATTACCCAAACCGTTTAGCAAAACATTTTACACTTTAGTAATCAGAGTCACAGAGGGAAATTGCTACCACTTAAGTATCAAATTTTCTCTTTTGTTAACGCCATTGATCATTGCCATCATCTCCTCCAATAGCCTTCCTGCCTAAACAAATACAGGCCTAATACCCCTACATGTTGCATCACATTCTATTTTGAATGTTTTGTAAATCTATCCTTCATGAGCTTGAAGAAATTATTTGCCCCATGCAAAACAGTACATATAGCAAATCAGCAATCATAGTCATTGGAAAACTTATCCTTGACAGTGACGCTATAACTGTTTCATCATCAGCATCCTTCTTCCTGAACAAGAGAAAGATGTAGATAGGGGCAGATACCTGCACAAACTATAAATGTCTCCTCCTCCATCTAAACAAGCTTCTCAGTCTCAGCATTCTAGGCATTTATGGATACTAACAGACCATACATCAAGCAGTTCTGTTCCCAAAACCAACTTTGCATTCTAACAGTTTGCCCACAAAGGAGTTAGCCCTTTGAATTAATCAAGCACATCCTAAATGAAGCCACGATACTTAATTGAGGGGAAAGGTGGAACAAGATTCATGTGGCTGACCCCTAATTGGCATAAGGTCTTAATGATGATGATCCTAAAACTTCTCGAACAAAGAGGATATTTCTAGATTCAGTGTGCACTTTTGTGTACATAGAAAATAAGCTCTCAAACAACCCTTTGATCTCTTGATTATCACAGTGGAGTGTAATATGGGCACTGAGCACAAATTAGACCCTATGAAACTCTCATAAGATCATAGCAAGAATACGCACCCATGGTCTAATTCACACTACAAACCCCTGAAGGCAACAGATAGAAATGGAGTTCATCACGTGGACTGCATAACCTGCTTCATAAGAACTAGAGAGGAATCCTTTCTTGGTTATTTATTTATTCATCCCTCAAAAATTCAAGTATATAATTTGTTATATCAACAGAACCTAAAGAAAAGAGATTGGCAGATATTACACAAGAAGAAGTAAAGAACAAACATACGCAACATATAGTTATATTGGTTTACCAGCTGTAGAGGCAGTTAATCTGTTGGATAATTCAAAAGGTTGTTACGAATGGAAGAAGGAGGAGGACATAAGAAGGTGGAGGAGAACAGAAAGAGGGAGGTGGTTTTGGAAGGACTGAAGTGGAGGCTCTAGCTCCTCGAAAGCTAGAAGTTGTAAGAGATAGAAAAGCATTCCAGCATTGTAAAATTCCAGAACGTAGCATACAGAGCAGAACCTACAGAGTTCTGCATCTTTTTCTTTCTGATTGTAATTTCAACTCTGTATCCTAATTCTTTGAAGTGAATTCGATTGAAGTTTCTATCAGTGGAAACTCTGTGTTGTAATCTTGTGAGTTTGGATTCGTTTTAAAGATTCTATCATAATTCAAATTCAAACTTACTCTCAACAGCATGAGAAATGTGGAATGTAACCCATCAGCTGTGACCGTGATTTCACACCTTTTTTATCCTAACAATAAAGCTCAAGGATGAACTGCAGCACGCAATAGAACTATTTCAAGTTGCTGCAGCCAAAAAAATCCCCAGAATACATAAATTAAGAGGCACATAAGACTTCCATTACTGTTCATAACTACAGATTCGATAGTTTCCATATAAGCTAAGGCAAAAGAACGTGTGTAACCTCAATCCCCAACATACACGCAAAAGCTATAGAATCCTTAGAACTGCCGGCCATAATTTTACAAGGTCCGACAATCCTTTGTACCATTTAGTCAAATGGTGTTCTGCCCATAGAAACTAAATCACCATTTTGCAGATACAGATGGCGGACTTAGTACCATCGGATCGTGACAATTTCAACCTTCAGTCTATTCGGAGATGGTGCCAGCCTTTTGACCAATGTCAAACACCGTGCACATGCTAACATTCAAATAAATAAGCAAAAAATCACCATCTGCATGTACAAGGGGAGATCGGAAGCTCTCTCTGTAATATTATTAACAATCTATATAAAAGTTATATCTCCTTTCTTCTCAACTTTTATGTTACGAATTTCAAAAATCCTACTAAAAATGGCACGTTAATCAGTTCTCCGGCGACATATGTTTCTACAGATCTGAAGAACATAGCAAACCTATAATCATCATTAACCTCCTGACTATATTTCCAATAAAAGACGAAGACAAATACATAAATATGAACCTAAGATACAGAACTTAAAAAAAAATGCATGAATCAATTGAAGAGACCAAAAGGAACTACATCTCAGATTCGTCCACTGATCTTAACCTAAAAACAAAGTGAAAACAGCAAAATCAGTAGATCGGAGCAAAAAGCAGCACTTACTGAATCCATCAGCGACAAGGTAGTTGAAAGTGTGTCCATCGCACTCGTAGGTAAACCTGTTGTTGCTGGAAGGGAGTTTCTGAAGGCAATCGGCAGCTATTTGGGTGAAATTACCAGAGAATTCGGTGAATTCTACAAGAATCACAGTGCCGCGGGCAACGGAAGAATAGATGAGAGATTTAAGGCCCATTTTCTAGGATTTCTGATGGATCTTTGCTGCTGTGTTTTTCTTCTGCTTCTTCTTTCCTTGCTTTCTCTCTCGCCCAGAGAGAGAGACCAAAGGCAAGAGAGAGAAAGTAAGGGGTTTAAGAAGAAGGGCCTTTTGAAAACGGGGTCAGCTTTTGCTTTTTCCCGCAACTACACGGGAAATGATGGCAATCCAACTTGCTTTGCTTCTCGGCTCGGCTCGGCTCCGCTTAAACTAAACCAAACATTTTCTTTTCTTTTATTTTCTTTCCCTAGTTTTTCTCGACGGCGGCAGTAAAAAAAAGAGACCTCGCTGTTGAAAGAATTATCAAAGTTGCCATCGTGTACCAAGTACCAACCTTATACAATAGCATCACTATCCATGGATTATATCATCATGGGACTTATTTTATCCATGTTTGTTTAATTCTGGGACTTCTTTCCTCGCCATAGTGCTGGCAATAGCAGCGGATAAGATCAATATCCACGAATAATTTCATCCAGGGCTTATTATCCCCATGCTAAACAGCCCAACTAGCTCGCCCTTGACTTCTGGTGATGGGAAAAAATGAACGGCTAGATCACCAACCCAGCATGCCGGGACCATTTGTTGCTTGATGAAATAAATGATCGCAGCCTCTCAATTCTCAGACTATAGTTCAAAATCTCCTAAGAAATATTGATTGTAAGATTAAAAATCCCAACGTCCGACGAAATATTTACCATCATGGTAGGGTACATGCAGAACGAGCCACGCATACGCGTATTAATATGTGGTTACTTTTTTGGTCGATCGAAGCCGTCAATCTGACAGGATTTACGTTGGATCTTCATCATTTAAAGAGATCAAAATACCAATAATATCTTTAGTTCGATGATAAATAGAATCACTGATTCACTTTTTGCTTAGCGAATGGCTAAGTCGCATCTAAAAAGGGCAGCCATGGTGCACAAAGCTCCCGCCTATGTGGGGTCTGGCGAAGGGGCAGACCACAAGGGCCTATAGTAGGCAGCCTTACCTTATATTTTGCAAGAGGCTGATTCCACGTCTTGAACCCATGACCGCAAGTTTACATGACGACAATTTTTACCTTTGCGCCAAGGCTCCCCTTCCACTAATTGTCTCTTTCGGCTCTTTTCTTATTATAAACTTGTTATAAGTATTTGAAACTGGGACAAGCAATAGAGAAGCTTCAACGGCATATACAAATCCGCCTTGTTGGCAATGACATTTAAGAAACGGGTCAATTTCTTATCTGTAACTTAGGATGATCCAGTCAGTATTTGATGCAACCCATCATGAAGTTCTAACCAGCACATGGATGGAACCATCCCATTTTGTGGCACCCACAAGCGGACAACTCCACAAGTGATCAGCAACTATTTACAATCAAATCCCTCTGGTAGCCGGGACGACTCATCCCACGGGCTAGTCTTATGCTAGGATCTCATGGGCGTTCTGCCTTGGCTAGTGAAAGGGAAAATTCCGGATTTTGATAGTTTTGGAATGGAATTCTTGCCACAATTATCAAAGGCTCCTCAATCGGATTAGTTTTTGTCTTTCTTTTTCTTTGAACAGTGGACAGTGAGTATGGATCATCGTTGTCATCTTCACGAACTTATCAGGATTAGGGGTCGGTTTTAAAGGTAGCGCCATGCACAAAGCCCCCAAGTATATAGGGTTCGAGGAAGAGGCGGACCACAATGGATCAATAGTACACAGTCTTACCTTAAATTGCAATAGGCTTTTTCTACACCTCAAACTCATGACTTCAAGGTCACACGACCACAACTTCAGCATTGCACAAAGACTCGCCTTCGGAGGATGGATGGTGGTTGCCAAATAAAGCACCGTCCAACTTAGAGATTTGTTCAGGCTCCTTGTGTCACCATTTCAGTGGAGCAATAGCAATATTTGTTCTGCAAGTTTCACAGACAGCATTTAGAAGGGGAGCCTTGGCACAACAGTAGAATAGTCGTCGTGTGATCTTGAGGTCATGGGTTCAAAACGTGAAAACAGCCTCTTGCAAAATGCAAGATAAAGATGTGAACTATTGACCCTTGCAGTCCACCCATTCCCCGAATCTCACGTATGTAGTAGCTTCGTGCACAAGGACTACTTTTTTTTTATCGCTGCTAGTGCATTTCAGGTCAGGATCATAAAACTTGTATTTATCAGGAGATTGTGCGACATGGCTCACTGCCGAAGGTACAACCATCACCTAACATCAAAGGCAGCTAATGGATCCTGTGAAGGAATTAAGAAAAAGAAGAATAACCATTGAATCTTCGGCCATTGCTCAAAAGGCACCGAGATCATGAATTCGAAGTAGATATCTTAAGAAGCCACAGCGCGGGCCACAAGATCAAGGATCCTAATCGCCACGCCATGTCCAGCCAGGTGTAGTAAGTGAAGATCCTTGCTTCATTCCAAAGTAACATTCTTTACACCATTTAGTTGTCAAAATCGGCTCCCTGTCAATAGATTCCGGAGCTTTTTGTGGGTTCGTTTGGAAGGGAGTACAGCTATACTAACCATTACTATTGGTTTCTAGAATATATTATAACAAACTATGAATAATTTCCACATGAAAGTTATCCCCCATACAAGCCAAATATGGAATTGCAGCTATCTGCCACCAAACAGCCCCATTGGGACCATTCCCATCTCCCTCCTTTTGTTAATTGTGCTCAAAGACATTGCGAAGGGAGCCTTGGTGCAATGGTAAAGTTACCATTATGTTATCTTGAGGTCATGGGTTCAAGGCGTGAAAACAGTGTTATGCAAAAATACAAGGTAAGACTGCATATTATAAACTCTTGTGTCTGCTCTTTTCCCAGACCCTGCATAGGCGAGCTTGTGCACTGATCGTAAGTGCAAGGATGCAAGCTAGCTTACATGTGAACAATGGACCAGAATTGTCAAATTAAGATGGTTAAATGAAGCACTTAGCTTGATGGAAAGGCACGTCTAGCGATCAAAAGGTTGTCAACCACAGTGCAAGAAGGGCCTCTCCTGCAGTGACCTTGCACGGCAGAGTCCCTTCTTGTGCCGCTGCGCTAGTTAGGCCGATGCTCTCAACTGGTATCCCTTTTGCCAACTGAAACTCCTTCAATATCACTGTAGCAAGATGGTATGAGTTGCACAGGATATAGGTTTTCAATTCCATTGAGAAGGAAGCTTACAGTGGGAACATATAAAAGTCATTTTCTTAGACGAGCCTAGCAATTTAAATGCATCTCCCTATTAAAAATGTTGGACATTGTTAAGTGTTTATCCCCAGTTTAGGATTTAATTAAATCATCCAACCGATTAATTTTATAATTTTTAGATAAAATATAAACTTTAACTTCAATTGATTATCCAACTGTTGATTTATAAAATTTAACGGTCAAATGATTATCGGAGCTAATCAAAAGTATAATCTACGATTTAAATGACTCTATTTTGATCTTTTGTTTTGCAGATCAACTAAAACATACGTCTCATTTGCAATTAAAAGCATTATATTTGTATCCAAAATAAAAAGGATAAAAGACTTTAGTTTAATAGAGAGAAGATAAAGACAATACTTCATTATATTATATTTTCCCAGCATTCCTCTAAATGTTTATACGACAATGATTGGTGCCTTATTTTATTAAAGAAGTGTTGTTAATGTTGTATTTTATACTTTTAGCACTTTATCAACTGCACTTTGGCCAATGACATAGCCTTGGACTTTTCCTTTCCTTTTCTATTTTTCCCCTTTGAATGGTGATCTATTTTATTTCTAGAAGTTAGTGTTTCTCTGAAATGGAAAAGGGTAGTTGCATGGCATGTGCGCTTCCATCGTAGAAAAATAGAAAACAATAGATGGATTGTGATATATCAGCACCCTGTTTCTCCTCGCCAGCCCCTCACTGATTAGGAGATCCCAATCATTCACAATCCTTCCCTATACTGGATAGGCCATGCTCCAAACTTCTTATCCATTGGATAATTCCAACCACTATTTCGTTGCATGGTCACAGGACGGAAAAATGTTTCTCTATCATCCATTTTACCAATTAAAGCATAAGTTGTTGCTAGTTTGATGCAATGGATGAGACCTTCAGAAGATGATCCATCTAAGTGGAGGGTAAAGCAACCGGTACTATTTAGTGAGGGGCTTCCGGAGGAAAACAAGGGCTGCATATCTAACCACGGCAACAGCTGTGGAATTCGTCCACTTTTGTACGGTAGGTCTCACGTATCATTGATCCATGCAGTTCATTTGACTTTTTTAGCTGTGAATATCTAGTGGTGCAAAAGTCATGCCAATAAAATATCTCTAGTATTCAATAAATGGTGCTTTCATGTCAATGGACTCAGATAGTCAGATGCTCTGCATAAACAATGGTTTCTAGGGAAGCCATTAAACTGCATACATCAAAGGTACGTAGGGCCTATAATACAAGAGTGGAGGAGCTGTTGGCGTGGTGTCGCATCGCTCTACGCCAGCATTCCTCAAAGATGAAAATAGCAGATATGAACAAGGAAGTTGCTTGCACAATGATCTTTGAAACTTTCCGAAGGCCCGAACATACTCCGAAGGTTCCAATGGTTGGACTTCCAAGAGAAGGTTCCTAGTACACATGAAGAAGTTTCCAACCTTGTACTTTCAATGAAGAAGAAAAAGAAATAGAAGGACCTGATTATGGGGACTTGTTCCTCTCCTTTTGTTTTGACCAAACTCCGAAGTGAAGATTTGATTCACACTGAAAATTTTCCCTTTGATTCAGCAGTCGACGACCATTGATTGTGTCTTCAAATGCACCCTCAACACGCTACACGTTTTCATAGTCTATACTTGTGCCAGACAAGTTGAGTCGGCCCTCAAAGTTCAGGCCAAATCGGGGTGGCCAAAACCGTAAATGAGAGTTCGATGACCAAACCATGTATCTTGTGAAACCTGCCTTATGTGACTGACTGTTGTTCTGCAACCCGTGATCAAGGCCCACAGGCCTTAAGAGAGGCTCCTTTATGTTTCCAGACATGGTCCAAGAGACTTAAGTCCACGATTAAACATATGTGGAGAAAGATCCATCTTTAGAAGACCCAAATTCTAGAATTGTCTTTAAAAATATCTAAGGTCTAGAATGTGGTAGACTTTAGACATTCTATAAGAATGTTTCAAAGGATAATCTAGATCATACACTTGTAATGATCTTAACCCTCCATGGAGGAGGTGAAAAGGAGGTGAGCATTGAGAGATTCAACAATCTCGTTTCAAGATCAATTCGAGAGTTGTTTGTATCTGCAAAACAATAAAGCTAGAGTTTTCTCCAAGTCCTTTTGAGTTATTCTTCTCCTTAGAGAATTTAGTTAGGCTTACTTAATTAGTGCAGAGTGAGAATCCAAACTAAATGCCACACGTGAGTCTAAAAAGCTAAGTCCGTGATACTTAGCTAGGCTGTTACCCAAAAATCTCATACATCAGACGTTCCTAGAATTTGTTATTCTTAGTTGTAAATTTTAAATGGTAAACTGGATAATAAGCTACAGAAATCAATGGGTTAGTGACCACAGGATGGATGAGATTTTTGAAGCATGACCCATTAAGATTCCAAGTTAAATAAATGAATGGTCTTGATCACCTAAATCTGGCTGGTTCTTGTTCTTCAGCCACCTGATTACTGTCTTTGACCAAAGTATCATTTAATTTGTTTATACTGTCCCGCTTGGCTCCACATATTCCATTCACTGACACGTTGAGAAACCTTGAAAAGCCATCTTCTAGCAGCAAAGGTTTCCTGAACAGTAAGACCTAAGCCCACCTGACAGCAAACTCAAAACTAAAAGCCACTATTTCACATGTTGCATTCTTTCCTGTTACAACCAAAATCCAAAGCTGCATATTTTTATGCAAAGCATGACTGAATTCCAGAAGAAAAAAAATCCATGGCCTTTCTACAAAGGCATTTACCTAAGCAAGAACTTGGGATGATCTACAGTCCAGCAGCCTCATTCACTGTGAAAAACTGTCAAATTTCTCTTGTTTTGACATCCTCTTCCCAAAATGGTATCTCTTTGCAAAAGAAAGGGACTGCAGGAAGGCCAAAGTGCCAAATTGGTTGTGATTTGTCAACGACAATCAAAGAACACCCAACTTCTGAAATATAAGTTGCCCAATTCTCGAAGACCAAAACAAACCCATATAATTTGAATGATTGAGTAGTTGTTACTCAAATTGCCTGATAGGGTTCTACTAGACTGTGGGTGAGTTTGCCCCCCAAATTGAATAGGCAATCCTAAACCCATTTAAAAATTTCGTATTAACATACTTTTGCTTCGATGATCACACTCATTACTTTATTAAACTCGTCTCTGATTGGTTTGTGCAATCTTACTGGTAAATTCCAACGTCCTTCAACAACTTCCTGACATAAAATGTAAAACTGTATCAACATCATTTCAGTATCTGAAGTAACTAGACCGCTAATTGATTTGCAGTACCCATCAAATGGGTCTATCACTGTATAATTGATTTGAATAAATTGATCACAGACATTGATTTCTAGATCACAGGCGATTTTAGTATAAAAAATAAAATAAAAAATGCCCCCATCTAGAAATCCATGATGTGGACCATTAGGACAATCTGTGATCCTGTATGCTCAATGTCAATTTTATGATGACATTAAGAATGGAATCGTATGATGGATAGTCAAGGTCCCCTTTGGATGATCCTAATTGAATAGTAGGATGATCCTAATATTAGTGCATTTTGATCGGGTTTTGGAGAGAACTACAAACAAGCTTTCAATTCTTGCACAGATAATATAAATTATTCTATCATGCTTACAAAACCACACTAAAGGTTACTGGTAATATTTATGGACATGGTGTTTTCTTGGTGGGAACTCTCTCTCTTTGTTTCACTTTGTTCTCAACTTACTTTGTTAAGAATGTATTTTTAAGATTTTTTTTCTTCATGCTGAGATGCAGGCTTTATTTGGAAGGTTGCAGATTTCAGCAATCATTGCTGGGGATGTGCTAAATGGGAAAGAGAAGATCCAGAAAATTTTGCTTGTCAGGCAAACAGAAATTGTGCTAATGCGGTTATCAGATGAGCAGGAGTTTTGGGATGTCTTCGAGGACGAATCTGCTAATCTTCAGCCATTCGGTTCGCAACAGGTAAGTTCTCCTTGTCATATTTGTATATTGCTTCTCAAGTCTTTGTGAAGAATATTTCTTTTTCTTGTAATTTTCAGCTTGTACTCCATCTGCTGCCTGTTTTTGAGCTTTTGTGGTGGCTAGTTTGGTTATGGTTCTCTAGTGCAGTTTTACAATTTACACCCTTATGTTCGGACTGCCATGGCACGAGAGAGTAAGTTCATGACTATGTTAACGACCATGTCACCAGGTATCATGCAAGTGTGTAATATGGCAAGGATCACATACTAGGATCCTCTCATCGAGCGTTAGTCCAAGTAACCTTCTCGGAGTGGGGCATGTCAGCAAAGAAACGATAGCTACAGCTAGTCCGTGAACAGCCAACCATCCAGATTTTTCTCCTTTCTTCATTGACGGTGCCTAACTTAAGCTGATTGTCAAAAGGAGATGCCTAATTCCACCAACCCATATGAACCTAATCTTTACCAACCACACTTTTTGGGGCTTATAAATAAGACCCCCTCTTCTCATTTGTAATCGTCCAAAGGTAGTAAAGTACAACTGTAGAGATAGATAGAAAAAGCTCAGTTTAAAGCTTGAGAGCACAAAGAAAAGAGGAATTGTGAGAGAGAAATACAATGTGTGAGAAAAGAGGCAATGGCCTCCTCCATTGTAACTTATCAATCTCATAGTAAAGAAGCTGCAGTAGCTCGTGGACACAGACAAGTTTGTGTCGAACCACGTAAAACTCCAATGTTCTCTATATGTGTGTGATCCTTTTACTCCAACAACTGGTATCAGAGCCCAGTAGTAATCACCGGAGTTGTTCGAATCCAACCGCGGTGATAGAATTTGCTAATTCTATCCTGGTACGAGTGCTCCTTTGATATGGCTTCAGATAAAGAGAAGATTGAAAAGTTCGATGGCACCAATTTCAGTTTTTGGGAGATGCAAATTGAAGACTACCTATATCAAAAGGATCTTCACTTGACATTGGAAAGAAAGCCAAAAGGCATGGATAATTCCGAATGGACATTGCTTGATCAAAAAGCACTTGGTACCATAAGATTATATTGTTAAAGTCCATGGCATTCAATATAAAAAAACAAGAAGACCACTACATCTCTTGTGGCAGCCCTATCAAGCATGTATGAACATCCATCTACAGCAAATAAGGTACATTTGATCAAACAACTCTTTAACTAGCAAATGCCTGAAGGTGGGAGTTTTAGAAGGCACATGAACGATTTCAATGAAGTGACTGATCAACTAGCTTCAGTTGAGATCACTTTCAGTGATGAAATCCATGCTTTGCTAATTCTTAGCCAGTTGCCAACAAGTTGGAAAGGCACAGTTATTGCAATCAGTAGTTTTGCAGAAAAATCAAAATTGAAATTTAACGAGGTCGTCAACATGATTTTGACGAAAGAAATTAGGATGCAGTCATGTGAACCTTCCAGTTCAAGGTTAGCTTTGAACATTGATAGCAGAGGCAGAAGTTCCAAAAGAGAAAATGGTTATGGTAGATCACATAGCTGCAACAGAACAAAGCGCAAGGGGCCTCAATCTAAAAATTCAAACAAATCCTAGAACTTGAAAAATATATAGTGCTGGAATTGTAGGAAGACAGGACACTACAAAAATTAATGCAAGTGTCCAAAGAAAGAGCCAGAGGTAAAGACAGATAAATGTTACTTCCACCTCATGAGAAGATGATGCGTTGATATGCTCTTTGGAAAGAAAACAGGAGTCTTGGGTGTTAGACTCTGGAGCATCATTCCACGCTTATTCACAGAAAGAACTCTTTGAGAGGTATGTCCTTAGAAACCTTGTAAAGGTATACCTTAGTGATGACCAATCTTGTACCATTGTTGGTAAAGGTATTGTGAAGATTAATTTGAATGGGTCCATATGAGAGCTAAAGGATGTCAGGCATATTCCCGACCTAAGAAAGAACTTATTCTCAATAGGGCAGTTGACTAGTGAAGTGTGACGACCCGGGTTTTTAAAACACATTTTCATAAATATTTGCAAAAGTAGAGTAGTGATTTTGAAAATTTTTAAAATTCAAACAACAGAAATATATTTTCTTTGAAATTGATTTGTCAAAAACCCGAGTCATCACAGTTGGTATCAAAGTCAAGTTCATCCAGTCACTTGCTGTGATGACCCGGGTTTTTATATGATGCAATTTTGATAAAAAGGAGAGATCTCTTGTTTTATAAGTATGAAATGCATGAAAATCTTTTTGGTTTGGAAAACAATCTTTCATAAAAAACCCCAAGTGTCAAAACACATTCTCAAATTATCTAGCCATGGCAAAGTTTAAATCAATATTGTTCCTAAGAAAGTGTTAGTCACAACCCCAGCTATTAGAGAGTAATTACAATCAAGTAACATTGAAAGATAAGGTAGGGGGTTACTTACTTGCACTTAGTCTGGGTGTCTTCTATCACAAGCGTTCCTTGCCCTTAAGTATTTGCTTTGTGTCTGAAAAATGTTGAGGATTGGGTGAATATATACTATACTCAGTAGGAGCCTATCACTACTAGTTTTATAATGCATGAGATGTTTTAAAATCATATGCTCATTCAAAACATGTGCATGTCTAAATACTCAAGTTCAATATCGATATTAAAATCCATTGTTAAACTGAAATACTAACGACTTAAAGGATTACATAATCCAAAATCAAAAGTATCATATACATATATATCATCCCAGCTCTGCTTCCAATCGAGGGCACAAGTCCGCAACATATCTTCAACTATCTGGATTGTGCGCTCTTATTGTCCATCGGTCTGTGGATGGAAGGCTGTGCTATAGTTCAAGGAAGATCGTAAGGATTTTTGGACAGACTTCCAGAGTTGTGAAGTGAAGCGGCTATCCCCATCTAAAGTGTTACTAAGGGGTATACCATGTAGACTTACTATCTCTTTGATGTATAGCTGAGATAGGCTGTCAGTGGATTGGGTATGACGTATAGGAAGGAAATGAGTTGTCTTAGTTAATCTATCAACAATTACCTAGATCATGTCATGACCCTTAGAGGTCCTGGGTAGCCCTACGATGAAGTCCATTGTAATATGGTCCCATTTCCATTCGGGTAACTCAAGGGGTTGTAACAATCCTTGTGTCTTTGATGTTCAGCCTTTACTTGTTGACATGTTAGACATTTTGCCACAAATTCCCCTATGTCTCTTTTCATACCATTCCACCAATACTATTTCTTTAAGTCTTGATACATCTTAATTCCTCTTGGGTGTATAGTATACTTAGACCGATGAGCCTCTTTTAAGATTTCTTGTCTTAACTCTTCATTAGCCGATACCACTAATCTTTCTTGCATGTAAATGCTACCATCTTCCCTTTTTGTAAACCCTGGTTTTCCTATGAAAGCTTGTATATCCAGATCTCCTTTCTGTTCTTGCTTAACCTTTTCATTAACAGTCGACTTTATTGTTAGACCTGCCATAATGATCTTGTGCTTACTTATGTCTGGTTTCCATGTGATTACTTCTTGTAATAGCTTCCATCTCTTAGTTAGTAAACTTGCACACATCCCTTGGGTTTTTCTGCTTAATGCATCAGCTACCACATTAGCTTTTCCAGGGTGATAATGAATGGAGAAGTCATAGTCTTTTAAGTATTCCATCCATCTTTTTTGTCGCATGTTTAAGTCTTGTTGGGAAAAGATATATTTAAGACTCTTATGATCTGTAAACACTTCAAACTTTTCCCCATATAAATAATGTCTCCATATTCGCAAGGCAAAGACTATGGCCGCCAATTCCAAGTCATGGGGTCAGGTAATTGACTTCATGCTTCTTGAGTTGCCGAGAAGCATAAGCAATCACCTTCCCATGTTGCATAAGTACGCAGCCTAGTCCTTGTTGCGAGGCATCGCTGTATATCTCAAATCTGCCACTTCCTGAAGGTAAGGTAAGGACAGGTGCTGTAGTTAACCTTCTTTTTAGTCCCTGGAAGCTTTCCTTACATTTATCAGTCCATTCAAATCTTGTGTCTTTCCTAGTCAGCTTAGTTAGAGGTAAAGCAATTTGTGAAAAAACCCTCGATGAATCTCCTATAATATCCGGCAAGTCCTAAGAAGCTTCTTATTTCTATGACTGTCTTAGGTCTTTCCCAATTATGTACTGATTCAACCTTAGTGGGGTCAACTGCTATGCCATCTTGAGAAATAATGTGTCCTAAGAAATTAACCTTTTCCAGCCAAAACTCACACTTACTGAATTTTGCATATAACTTGTGTGCTCGTAGGGTGCTTAATGTTATCCTTAGATGTTCTTTATGGTCTTCAGGAGTTTCAGAATATATTAAGATATCATCCACAAACACTATGATGAATTTATCTAAGTACTCCTTGAACACCCTATTCATAAGGTCCATAAACGCGACTGGAGCATTAGTTAAACCAAAGGACATCACTCTGAATTCATAATGGTCGTATTGGGTCCTAAAGGCTGTCTTAGGGATATCTTCTTCTCTAACTCGAAGTTGATGGTACCCGGATTGTAGATCAATCTTAGAGAAGACTCTGGCTGACTGAAGTTGATTGAAAAGATCATCAATTCGGGGAAGAGGGTACTTATTTTTAATGGTGACCCTATTTAGCATTCGATAGTCTATGCACAATCTCATGGAGCCATCCTTTTTCTTAACAAAAAGGACTGGAGCTCCCCACGGAGATACGTTAGGTCGTATGAACCCTTTGTCAAGTAGTTCTTGTAACTGTGTCTTCAGTTCTTTTAGTTTTGCAGGAGCCATTCGGTAAGGAGCTTTGGAAATGGGGGAAGTACTAGGTATAATATCAATGATAAACTCAATTTCCCTTGGTGGAGGTAGACCTGGTAAGTCCTCAGGGAATACGTCAGGAAATTCTCGGACTATCTCGACATCCTCTAGCTTTGGTTGAGGGCTCTTGACAGATTCAATCTTGGCCAAGAAGAAGGGGCATCCTTGAGCAATGTGCTTAACTGCTTTCATGGCAGAAATAACACACGCTCCAGAATAATCCTTTCTTCCTTGGAGGGTGAAAGTGTCTCCATTAGGTAGGGTAAAAGTGACACGTTTCTGGCGGCAATCAACAAAGGCTTGATGAAAGGCTAGCCAATCCATACCTAGGATGATGTCGAAGTCATTCATATCTAAGTGAATGAGATTGGCATGTAGCAAATGATCCTTAATCAAAATGGGGACATCCTGGAGATAAGAATAGGTGGGAAGTGCCTGGCCTACAGGAGTCATGACTTCTAGAGTGAAGTCTAGGTCTTGTGGTATAATGTCCAAGGATGATGCAAATTCTCGGGATATGAAAGAATGAGTGGAGCTTGTATCAAATAGAACTTTAGCAAGTGTATCATAGATAGAAAGAATACCTTCAACAACTGCATTTGAAGCTTGGGCTTGACTAGAAGTGAGGGCAAAGACACGTCCTTGGCTTTTTGGAACTTGTTCTTCTTTACGCTCTTGTACTTTCCTTTTTGGACAGTTACTAGAAAAATGTCCTAATTCTCCACAACTATAGCAAGTGATGTTGAAAGTGGGACATGGTTTGCCTGGATGATTTCTGTTACACCTAGGGCATGCCTTCCGGTCTGGTCTTCTTCCTTTGTTTTCAAACGGCTTCTTGAAAGGTGGCATGGGTCTAGATGACTGAAATGGTCTCTTTCCTTTATTTCTCATGGTGTTGATGTTCTTAGTTTCTCTTATTGCCTGGTTCCTTTGATAATCTTTTTCATATAGGGAGGCCATCTCTACGGCTTTGGCTACTGTGGAAGGTTGGAAACCTAGAACTCTGTTCCTGAGTCCTAGGTTGAGTCCATCTACAAATCTTTCTGCCGCATCTTCCTCATCAGCACAAGCACGTGGTGCAAATCTTTGGAGGCTAATGAATATACTTTCATACTGTTGGACAGTCATATTTCCTTGTTCTAAGTCCATAAATTCCTTTTCCTTCTGTTTTCTTATGTGTGTAGGATAATATTTGTTGTTGAAGACCTTTTTAAATTCTTCCCATTCTATTGTTTCTCGCTGATCAAAATAAGTTCTTTCTGCTATTTCCCACCAAAAGGTAGCCTCTCCCCTAAACACAAATGTGGTTATAGGTACTTTTCTTTCTTCAGTTATGTTCATGGCTTTAAATATCTTTTCAATATCAATTAACCATTTTTCAGCTGTAGATGCTTCATCTTCTCCTGTGAATGAGGGAGCTAGTTTTTGAAACCTTTCTAACAGAACCTCAGTCCTATCTATTACTTTATCAAGGGAAGGATCTCGGGTGGTCGGAGTTTGGCCATGGCTATTCATGTATTGTCCCTTATTCTGTAGGAATTGTTGGAATAACTCAGCCATCCCGTTGCCCGACCCAGTGGAGTCCACTGGTGGGGCTTCAGGTCTTGGAGCATTGCTTCCTTTCTTCTTAGGCATCTGTAATCACAAGGTAATTTACCAAATCTCAGTTTGTGTTATCCTATTACCCCTTACTCTTTCATGGATGAAACTTGATTATAAGTTATTCTCCTCATAACTGGGCTATGAGTAACGTTAAACCGTGCTCTGATACCAACTGTGATGACCCGGGTTTTTATATGATGCAATTTTGATAAAAAGGCGAGATCTCTTGTTTTATAAGTATGAAATGCATGAAAATCTTTTTGGTTTGGAAAACAATCTTTCATAAAAACCCCAAGTGTCAAAACACATTCTCAAATTATCTAGCCATGGCAAAGTTTAAATCAATATTGTTCCCAAGAAAGTGTTAGTCATAGCCCCAGCTATTAGAGAGTAACTACAATCAAGTAACATCGAAAGATAAGGTAGGGGGTTACTTACTTGCACTTAGTCTGGGTGTCTTCTATCACAAGCGTTCCTTGCCCTTAAGTATTTACTTTGTGTCTGAAAAATGTTGAGGATTGGGTGAGTATATACTATACTCAGTAAGAGCCTATCACTACTAGTTTTATAATGCATGAGATGTTTTAAAATCATATGCTCATTCAAAACATGTGCTTGTCTAAATACTCAAGTTCAATATCGATATTAAAATCCATTGTTAAACTGAAATACTAACGACTTAAAGGATCACATAATCCAAAATCGAAAGTATCATATACATATATATATCATAACATCATGATATGCATAGGATGCTTCATTGAATCCAACTCATGGATATCTAGTATGGTATGGTCGACCAACCTCATATCATGCCATATGCAATGCAAATAACTCCACAAAACCATAGGGTCCAACTATGCCCACGACCTCCTCGCCGTGTGGTCCCCGGGTACCTGAGGACACTCGGTTATAGCCTCGACGGGGCCTATGACACATTGACGCAGTGCCGTGACACCAGTGGTAGCCCCCTGTACCATATGCAGTCGACGTAGGGACATTGCCTCTTTTTGGGCGTGGTACCCATCAAACAAGCGAAAAATCTCTTTTACAAAACCTATCCTCTTTGGGTCCCTCACAACTGCCTGGCCCTCAGCACTCCAGCGTCTTTTGATAACCCTTAAGGACATGCGATTTTTGCAAGAACTTAATGCTCGCAAATCATGCAATGTATGCAATAGTTTGCAAAACATATCTATGCATAATGCATATGCAATTATTTACAAAACATGTCTATGCATAAAGCTTTTATCACATGCGTGCTGAATTAAGTCATGCTAAACAAGTTATATGCTTAAAACATGTATTCTCAAACAATAATAGTTCTTTTAAAAGAATCTAGTAGTGATAGAGCACCTACCGGACTAGGTCGCGCTAACCCCTTTGTCCTTGTACACTCTTGAACATGGTTTGGGAAATCATGGTTAGTTTGGCCTATCTTTTATGGGTTTTAGAGTAGTCGGTCTTATTACTTAGGCATTAAGGGTCCATCCCTATGCCTATGGGTGTCCTAAGGTCCTAATTGGGCCTTGCTATCCTCAGTTTTCCAAAGGTCTAGCGACCACGCGCCACTATCCTATTCTAAGGGTCATTCCCACCTTTTATTGGGCCTTGATCATGGATTTTATAATTTGGGTGTGTTCCTGTCGTCAACACGGACACAACGCCTTTTGCGGTGCCTCAATCGGAGCTCTAGATCTCAAGTTATAAGCGTTTTAGTGTCACATGTACATAAGAGCCTTAAGAGTGAAAAGGCGGAATGCTAGGGCACTACGCGTCAGCGTCATGCGCCCCGGCTTCCTTAAGGAACGAGAAAACCCCGTATCGCTAGCACGCTGTGCGTCTGCGGCATGCACCTCAGCGGGCGTGTCTGCAGACGTGCCGAGTTTTCCCGCCCGTCTCTCTTTTGCAGGCACGTCCCCGAACGCGCTCGTTTGGTTTTTCAAATGGGATCGACGTGTTACGTTCCAACTAGAACGTTCCGTTCGTCTGGGGGACCGGGGTGTCCTCAGGACACCCTGATTCAACCCTGTCAAACCAGTGCGGCCTAGGGAACGTCCCTGGGTCCTTGGTGAGTCTCCAAGGCTCCATTTTGCATGATTTTTCATGCAAAAACCTAAGGAAATTGATCTTAGAACTACTGTGAAGATGGGTTTTGAGGGATCTTGGGCATACATAGCTCGTTGCTGGGTTTTTCTCCTTATTTCCCCTCTAGGTCACTCCTCCACAACGGGTTTTCTTCAACGTTTTAGGCTGCCATTAGAGGCGCCCAAGAGCTCTATTTATAGAGCTATGAGAGGGTTCTGGAGGGGGCTCTTACCGCCTTTGAATGGCGGTGGAGAAATCTCCAGAATGGCGATGATTTCTCCTCCAATCACCACCGTTCTAGAACCCTCTAGGAGGTTGAAGATGAAGGGTGCCCGTATCAAAACGGGCCCCTGTGTTTTGCAGGCTAAATCCGTTTTATATAAAAATTATATTTTTGCCCCTGAACTTCAAAGGGTCATAACTTGCTCATTTTAACTCCGTTTTAGATGATTTTGGGCTCGTTGGATTCCTTTTTCTGAGACGCACCTAATGGTACCATTTTCAAGACCAAATTTCTGGGTTCAGTCAAGGTAAATAGTGAAATGACTAAAATGCCCTTATCTTCAAAAACTGATCTTTTCATTGCTTAACTTGGAATTTCAATATTACAAAATTGGAGTCATTACACTTGCAGCCCCTATATGTCCAATATTAAGATGACAATCCAAATTTAGGTTAGGATAGAATTAGTTAAATAGAGTGTTTGTATAGAAATATTGACTTATGAGCATATGCCACCTAAGAGAACTAGGAGGACGGCTCAGAAGACTAGTGATTCCAATATGGAGAATACATCTCAAGAAAGTAATATTGAGAAAATTATAACAAGAGTACTGTGGGGGCTTCTTCCCCATCTTTAACAACCTTAGGCACCTATACAGCCTGTAGCAGTACAAAGTGCACGAGCTCCAGCTCCAGCTTAGCATGAAGTTGGGCCCAACTCACATGTTCAAAGAAATAATACTCCAACACCAGTATAGGATCATTCTTCACCTGTACCTATGGGAGTAACTGGAAATTCTCAATTATAATCAAAGAAGTTAGACAAAATGGTGGAAAGATTTCAGAAAATGGTGATAGGTTATAATGGAAAAGGCGATGCTGAAAAAGTTGAGGAATGGATATATGAGGTTGAGAAAACTTTTGAAGTTTTCCAAACTCCTGGAGAGGTAAAAGTTAAGATAACCACTTATATTTTGAAACAAGAAGCTGCCTTTTGGTGGAGATCAGCAAAGAGGAATTTCTTTTCAAAACTAGAAAATATCTCTTAGGAATAATTTAAAGAGGTTTTCAATAACAAATATTTTCATCTTCACGTTCAAGCACGAAAGGAAAAAGAATTCCCGGATGTACAACAAGGGAGTATGTCTATTGTAGAGTATGAAAAGAAATTCATACAGTTAAAGAGGTTTGCACCACATATCTGTGGTATGGATAGGCAGACAGTTGGCAGATTCCTAGGAGGACTTCATCCAGGATTAAGAACTAAGGTGTTAGGTGCCAAACCCATGACTTTAGCGGATTGCGTAGAAATGACCTTCAGATTTGAGGAGGATTTTAAGCAAAATCAAAATGAGAAAAGAGTATAGATTGGAAACTTTAATCTGAGACCTTTTAAGAAAGGCAAGGGGCTCATGAATAATTTTAGGCTATCAAGAATTCAAGAAAATCCCACCTTTGAACAAAATCAGAGGTATTGTCCCAAGTGTAGAAGATTCCACCCTGGGAGTATATGCCCTAATCTAATACAATAAAGACCTTCACTCAAGTGTTATAAATGTGGGAACTGGGATACATGGCAAATAATTGCAACAAACAATTGGTAATTGAAGAGGTGAAACCAGAGAATG
Organism: Warburgia ugandensis; assembly: GCA_035236585.1. NCBI lineage: Eukaryota > Viridiplantae > Streptophyta > Magnoliopsida > Canellales > Canellaceae > Warburgia > Warburgia ugandensis. Next base: position 61,575,411 of record CP141136.1, on the reverse strand, counting down.
TCCATATACATCAAGGAAGAGTATTTGATATTATTGAAAATCAAGCCCAAACTTCAAATGCGGTGATTTAAAGTACTTTGCTTATATCTGATAACTATGCAAAAGTACTGTTTGATTATAGATCTATACACTCTTTTATCTCCTGTGAATTTGCATCAATTATAAATCTATCATTGAAAGATTTGAGGTATAACTTAAACATGATAATTCCAGTCAGTGAGTTAGTAAGGGTAAGAAAAATTCCAATTGCAAACTCTCAACTGTCAACCTTTGACTATCTATCCTTGTGTAGCTGTGCTGTGTGGTAGTACTTTCTCGAAGATGCAGGGATTGGCCTAATTTGAGTGATGTTAACATGAGAAAAATTGTTCACCTGATGGGGCCATCAGGCACACCCCATGGCTTAAAAATCATACCGTCCAGGCAACTGTAACCTACATCACATTCAATTTGGCAGCTAAGAAAAGGTACGATTATGGAAGGGATTTCATTTGCAGAAAGGTCTATCAGTACTGTGGCTGAAACGCCATGACCTAAAATATTACTCCACTTGGTGCAAATCTAATCATTCTGATTATCAAGTGGGCTGTTAAAATATTAGAGGGGTGGGCCAAATTTAATGGAAAAATTGGTTGTATTTTGATCAACAGCATCTTCATTGTCAACGAGCAAGAGATCAATAGATGCCAATGCATATGTCACTAGAGTTCATTGGAACATATCCGTAGTTATGGGTCGGTACAGAAGAACAGCGGGAAGAGCCTTACAATATGGACTGGTTCATTCCACCTCTTGATTTGAACATGTAGATGAAGAGTGGAAGTCCCATATCGCATCTTACCAAGTAAAAGCAGAAAGGGTCCACCCTAAGGATATTAGAGAGGTGGCTATTTATTAGGTCTATGGACTTGGTGTTTATTCTTAAGGTACCAAGAGTTAAAGCCTATTGTGAATCATGCATATATTTCTTTGGAATAGATATTGGACTCCTCCATGGGAGATGTTTGACGTAGGACCTACACTCTTATAAGAAAAGATATTCATATAGGGCCTATCATAACGTGGAGTTAGAAAAGCCTATTGTGGATGATACATATATGCTTTAGAATAGATATTGGACTTATAGTGGACCTATAGGCCCTTGTGGTCCGCCCTTCTCTGGACCCCGCATAGGCGGGAGCTTTGTGCACCGGAGCTAATAGATATTGGACTTATAGTGGATGTTTGACACACTCTTACGGGAATATATATTGATATAGGACCCATTATAAAGTGGATTTGATAAATCTATTTAATGATGCTTCGTGTGTCTGGGGTGTCTAGTAAATATAATCTCTACATAAATACATAAGTAAAGAAGAAAATGTGATAGGACAATTGGGTAAAATGACTAAAAAATTTAGTAAGTTGATAAGATAAGGTAAAACAATGATTTTAGTAATTAGTAGGCCATATAGAATAACTGGTAGTGGAACATTTGATTGTTTTATTGAATTTTTTAATTTGGAATCATTGCTAGGGCCCACATAGGTGGGATAGACCCCTTTGGCTCTAGTGATTATTTAAGTACAAATTAAAAAGTCCAAGTGACTAAAATTGTTACGTGTTTGCTATGATTAGCAAGTTAAGAGATCATCCACAATTTGTAAGCGTAAGAGATCACATCACTAATTTCCGTTTAAAGCCATTCTACAAGGAAGACACACCCCATTTGGTTATATATGTGTGTGTGTGTGTTAATTTTACAGGTAGAAAGAATAGGTGATATTTGATTGGGTTATATATATATACTCAATGCCCATCTCACAGCTTGCATCAAAACCAGACCCAAAACTCCCCCTCCTCAAATTTTGCTACAACGGAGAAGATCACCTCCAACTCTCCTTTAACACTCTCTTCCAGACTGCTCCTAACATGCCCCTTCCCTCCATTTCAGCACTAAGGTTCCCTAACCCATCCCTCAAAACATCACCCAGAAGGCTTCTTGCAGCTAGAGCTGCTGTTGCTGTTGAACAGCAAGTAGAAACAAAGCTTTCACTTATAAAGATAGGCACATGAGGAAGGTATATCCCTCTAATTTCAGAACTTTTTCCATGTTAATTTGTTAGAATTCGGTCGTTTTAGATGTATCTTGGAGGTGGTTGCTACTTAATTTCTTAATTTCTCATGGCTTGGTGTTTCAGCTAGGTTTTGCTTTCTTTTCCTTTTGGCTTCATTTAGTTCATTTTGGATGTTATTGGTTGCCCGTGTATCTGTTATTTTCTCTTCTGATTATCTTCTAGTTTGAGTTTGCTTTGTTTAGTTCCCAAATGGGGTGATTCCACCTATGATAATCTTGTACTTTTTCATGGGTTGGAGAATTTTGTTGCATTTGGTTCGTTCTTTTTGTCAATGCAGTATGAAAAATCACTGATTTTGCTATTTATGCTTTGAATCACTCAGTTCCTTTTTATGGGTTTCCCAAATTTTATGTCTCTTAAAGTTTAGACTGTTGTAAGTTATTTTGCTTGATTGATTCTTCTATGAGATCATTCTGCGCTCTTGTTTCCTCAGAAAGTGTTAATTGTAAATTCTGCACTCGTAGGATTTCAAAGTTCTATTTCTGTAATTGTTGGTTTTATGACATTTAGGATTGGAGTTCTTGTGTATAATGAAGTTAGTTTCAAGGATTTGAACTGAAACATGTTCCTTGGAAATTTGGGAATTAGAGGGTCCATCAATATTCTTTCTTCTTAGATGCATGGAGAATAGTTCAGGAAAAGGGTATAAACAAGAAATAAGAAAGGGTGCCTTGGCTTTTGCGGCATTTATGTTCGTTTCATTACTAAAGATAGGTTTTGATGTGTAATATCCTTAATTTTTGGTATAAATTAGGAAATTGTTAAAGAAATTAAATTAAAAATTTATAGATGGAAATTTTTCCTGAAAACTTAAAAATTTGAAAGTGCTCGTCGATAGGATTCCAACGCCACAAAGAACGCAAAAAATGGAGCTCAAACGAGGGAGTTAGGAGCCGTTGAAGTTATAGGGGTATTTTAGTCATTTGGCAGAAACGTATAACACAAGGGCCCAAATTGATAAGGGCACCCCCGTCTTCTACACATCTCTACCGGATCTGGCAAAATAACCGGAGAAACCAGCGGAAAGAGGCGTGAAGGGAAGAGTTTCTCTTTCCCTTGGACTCTAAGGCCTATATCTATTCCCCCTAGGCGCCCAAAACACTCCACCCTGATCGTTTTCCCTGAGTTTTACTCAGAAACCCTAGCTCCACAAAGTTCAAGTTTTCCGGTGAGTGGAACTCCAGCAACGTCCATCAACGCCAGCCAGACGAGGTAAGTCCTAAACCCTTAAATTTTAATTATTAAATAGGTATATATAAAATAGAAATACATTTAAATCAGGAAAAATCACGTTTTTCCTGGGAACTCTGTGCACGCTACTGTTGGAGTGAGATTTCATGGATGAAACCACATTTGTTTAAAAATCGGACCGTCCATCTAGTGCACATGAGACCCAAAATCAAACCCTTTAAATTTGTGAGAGATCCAACGGTGGGTTTCTCCAGAAAATGTGAAAACCAGTACCTATGGATGTTTTTAAGAACTTGGAACAAATCGTTTAAAAAAACATGTTTTTTGGAAAAATCAATGCAAAAGGAGGGTATAAATGAATTCTAGAGGAAATTCTAAGAAAAAAGGTGCAAAATTTGCGCAATTTGGACGTCTGTAGGCTTGCCGGAGATGACCGGAACCCGATTGTCTTCTTCGGTGGTGACGACCACGTCGGCGCCCTGGTGCTGACATCGGGATGCTTAGCAGGACGCCCCAACAAAGACGCCGAACGGGAGTCGACGTCGCACGCGTACGCGGCATCACGCGCTTGTGGGGGAGACTGCGTTGGCTGTCTCGGGAAGTCGGGACGCATGCTGCGGTGCCTCACGGTACCGAGGACTCACATTGCTCATCCCCGAGGTGTTTCATGGTGGCGGGAGTCTTCGTGATGCCGGTATAACCCGGCGTAAACCAACGCCGCCGGTAAAGACCCCCTTATGGTTGTTGGTCAGCACCATTTTGTGAGTGTTTTCACTAAAACTTGATTTTTAGGACCTAAAAGAGTCCAAATCATGATCTGAAAAAGGCGTTGTGACCGTATTGATGACGCGGACCTAGTTTTAACTTAAAAACCTTATAAATGACCACTTTTAATTTAGAAAAAATTTAAAATAGTGATGTGACATGTACAAGTGCACTCAAACATACCAGTTAAGGGGATTACTAGCAAGCTAAGTGGTCTCACACTGAGGTAGGTGACGACAATTAATGCTTTGCCTTGATTTTTATAGCATGCATAAACATAGCATCATGCGTGATTGTGTTTTAAATTGCATTTATTAATTGCCGTGGATTTCATGAGATTTTGAGTACATTATGATTATTACAAATTGAAATATTTTATTGAATAAACTCATAACAAATGTTTTTGTGAGCATGGGATTAATTAATTATGCTTAAATAAAGACTTATTTCTTATTATATATTAGAAATGCATGGATTGGCATGGAAATAAGAATAGAGGCTTGTTAGCTGGTCCTTTTATATGCTAACCCCAGGATGAGAGGCGTGTCTTGGGGATTACGAGTTAGGAGTGCTCTTGAGTTTTAGCATATACATATGATTTCTGTATTTTATATTTGATGACGGGTGCTCTCACTCGGTGGGTGTCATGCTAGGAGGGATAGGGTCGGCCACCCACCCTCCGAGATTTTGATGTGATGAGATTTGTAATATGATAGACACCTACCCATAGATGGCATTCGGTAGGGGTTTGGTAACATGGATAGTCCATACTACTGGTCTGGGCCTTTCCATGGGGATAGAAGCTAAGTCTCCCGTTATGGTGTCGACGAAGAGTAGCGGTGGTTGAGACCCATGGAGGGTTGCCACTACGGCATGATGGCCCATATTCTTATTATGTGTGCGTGTATGATGAGCATGGTTATGGATGGTATGCCTGGGTGTGACGACACTCAGAGCTTAGCTATGAGTACTCATGATCAGTGATATTAGTGTGATGTTGTGGGACCCATTACCTTAGGGTGCCCTTATTCTTATTGTATGCTCATTTACATTGATTCATGTCATGTTTTAACTCCGTGAAATGCATGTTTTAGCATATAGAATAAATTGGCATTTATGTTGGCATGACTTATGATACTGCTATCTTCATAGATGATAGACTTTTTATTTTATTAGTATTGTTATTTATTTATTTTATTTTATTACATTAATTGTCTATGTACCTACACAAGCGATAGCTTGCTGAGGTATTGCTTTGTTTTGCAATGCCTTAGATCTCGAGCGCGATAACAGGGAAGGCAAGGCTGTTGAGAAACTGTGAGAGCTGCGGAAGATCCTTTTTCCTAGAATTTTAGACAGTGATGTGAGTCAATAAATAGGATTATCATTTGAATTTAATTATTGACTGTATACTTTATATTTTGGATTTGATTGAAATGTTTAGACATATGTTAGACATTTATATGGGATGTTATGATGGATAGACCTTGGGCCATATTATTATCGTGTTTTGGATATTTATTTGATTCAAAATAAAGGCGTTGATTCATTTGACATTGATTGATACGAGTATTGTTTTAAATCTATTATCATAAAAATTTATCTATGTTTTAAATTATGTATGTGACATTGTGAGAAAGGAAAATAACACCCGGAGTTTTAAGAGATGTTTTAGTAAAATGATAAATAAAACTTTTCTCATGGGATCCCAAATGCTCTTATTAAAAATGCTATTATTATTATATATAAAAAAAAGTCTTAAAAACCTGGGGTGTTACAAGTTGGTATCAGAGCCCAGTCTAGTCCATCATAATCTTTGCAAATGTCCATTTATATGTGAGTAACAGTCCATAAATTGTTATAAAGAGAGAAACTATGAGAGTGGAACTTACACTTAGCGATATTTAAAACTTTTGACAAATGGCTCCTCAAAGAAGGATAAGGTCTACCCCTGCTACACCTGTTGCCCCGCCTTCTGAGTCCTTTGACCAAGGGGATCGAGATGCCAAGTTATTGAATTGATTAATGTCAAGGCTAGTACCACTCATACAGCAGCAAGTTAGGACTGCTGTTCACGCTGCTAACCCTAGCCCTATTCCACCACCTCAAGTGGCACCCATGGTTTCGTCAGTTCATTCCTCCCAACCAGTAAAGGAACCACCAGCACCTAAAGCCACTGAGGGCAATGCCACTAGTGACTCTAAGAAGATGGATAAGTTATTAGAGAGATTTCAAAAGATGGTGAAACCCTTTTATGGCAATGGTAACATGGAGGAGGCCGAGTGATGGTTATTTGAAGCTGAAAGGACATTTGACGCCATGAAGATCTCACTAGAGGATCAAGTTAGAGTAGCCTCCTACCTACTGAAGGGTGAGGCAGGCTTCTGGTGGCAGACCTTTACACTCACCCAACCAGATCTGACCGAGACGATGACATGGGCAGCCTTTAAACAGGCTTTAAACACTCAGTACTTTTCACCCCATGCATTACAGTCATTGAAGAAAGAGTTTGCCACCTTGGAGTAGAGAGACATGACGGTTCAGCAGTATCTGAACCAATTTACACGACTGAGGAGATTTGCACCTCACGCGTTGGCCTCAGACACAGAGGCAATCGATAGATTTGTGGATGGGTTGACACCTTGGTTGAGAGATTGAGTGATTTCTTCACGACCCACTTCTGTGCGAGATGCTGCTGACATGGCTTCCATGCATGAGAAGAACTCTCTCAGGACTATAGGGGGTGCATACCAGCCCTTTAAGGGCAAGAGACCGTTTGGTGCTATACAGACACATGGTGCATTAGGTCATCCACCATAGGCCAAGTTTAAGAGAGATACAAAAAGGAAGAGATGTGATAGGTATAAGGGTTGGCACCCTGGGCGAGGGTCAATAGATTTGACAGGCCACAGCAACAGAGGCAGCCCCAACCACAGCGACAACACTATGCACCTTTTCAGAGACAGCCATACAAGTGTTTCAACTGTGGAGACGTCGGCCACTTCATTAAGGACTGTCCTAAGGGATAGAGAGAGAGAGAGGTAGACTGAGATGGGTGCAGAGACAATTACCACGCCATGTAGCCAGGGACGAGTATTTGCCATCACATCAGGACAGGCACAGGCATCACACCAGGTCATTGAAGGTACTCTTCTAGTCTTAGATCGACATGCCAAGGTTCTTTTTGACATAGGGTCTACACTTTCTTTTATATCATGTATTTTTGCATCTTGCCTTGATGTATGTGCACACAAATTAGCATTTAGATTAGATATTATGACACCTATAGGAGAGACAGTAGAGACTACCAAATATCTTAGGGAAATACTTGTAAAGATATCGGGTGTGAGTATGGACACTGACTTCATCTTACTAGACATGGTAGACTACGATATTATTCTTGGAATGGATTGGTTAGCCAATTATTGGGCTATGGTAGACTGCCAAAAGAAGCAAGTCACTTTTCTTATACATGGGCAACCTTAAATAGTGTTCCAGGGTAGGAAAGATCAGTCAGGTACATGCATCATTTCTGCTATGAAGGCGGCGCAATTTTATGCACGAGGGTGTAACGCATTCCTTGCATATGTGACTGTTGAGGACAATGAGCAACCATAGCTTGACGAGATTGATGTTGTCCGTGAATTTGCTGATGTCTTTCTTGAGGAATTACCAGGATTGCCGCCAAGTAGGGAGATTGACTTTACCATTGACTTGGTGCCAGGTACATCGCCTATCTCTAAGGCACCATATAGGATGGCTCCAGCAGAGTTAAGAGAGCTTAAGGTACAATTACAAGAGTTATTGGATAAGGGCTTCATCAGGCCAAGTGGATCACCATGGGGAGCACCAGTCCTTTTTGTGAAGAAAAAGGATGGATCACTGAGACTATGCATTGACTATCGGTTGCTGAATAGTGTTACTATAAAGAACCGATACCCCTTGCCATGCATAGATGATTTATTTGATCAGCTCCAATTGGCACAAGTGTTCTCCAAGATAGATCTGAGGTCAGGGTATCATCAGCTGAGGGTTAGAGAAGATGATATCTCGAAGACTGGCTTTTTGGAGTCGTTATGGTCATTATGAGTTCCTAGTGATGCCATTTGGATTGACGAACGCACCTGCAATGTTAATGGATCTAATGAACCGTGTTTTTCAAGCTTATTTGGATAAGTTCGTGATTGTATTCATTGATGACATCTTGATTTATTCGCCTAGTCATGAGGCACATAGAGAGCATCTCCACACAGTATTGAACACACTTCGTCAACATCAGTTGTATGCCAAGTTCAGTAAGTGTGATTTTTTGTTAGACCAGGTACATTTCTTAGGCCACGTCGTATCTAAAGATGGAGTGGTCGTGGATCCAGTGAAAGTTGAGGCAATACTACATTGGGAGAGGCCTAGGACAGTGACTGAGATACATAGTTTTCTTGGTTTGGCAGGATATTATCGTCATTTCATATAAGGAGTCTCTAAGATTGTGTTACCATTGACCACCCTGACCAGGAAAGACACTCAATTTGTATGGACCGAGGCGTGCGAGGAGAGCTTCCAAGAGCTCAAGAAGAGACTTACTACTGCTCTAGTATTGACTTTACCATCAGGTGCAGGTGGTTATGTGGTTTATTGTGACGCCTCTGGCAAGGGATTAGGAGCAGTGTTGATGCAACATGGGAAGGTAATTGCCTATGCGTCAAGACAGTTGAAGACACATGAGGTCAATTACCCAACACATGATTTGGAATTAACAGCGGTGGTATTTACGTTGAAGTCCTGGAGACATTACCTTTATGGTGAGAGATTTGAGATATTCACTGATCATAAGAGCCTCAAGTACTTCTTTACTCAGAGTGATTTGAACATGAGGCAGCGTAAATGGATGGAGTATCTCAAGGACTTCAACTTCACCATACAGTACCATCTAGGGAAGGTTAACGTCGTTGCAGATGCCCTGAGTAGGAAGTCTGGAGTGATGATTGCCAATTTGTCGACTCGGTCTAAGTTCTTCGACGGGATCTTAGAGGCACAGTACAAAGATAAAGAAACACAGGATTTGACAGATAAGACAGATTTTTCGAGGGGACCAAATGGAGGAGTCAGATTTAAGGGAAGGTTGGTAGTACCGGCAGATGGAAAATTGAGGCGTGAGTTACTTCAAGAAGCACACCAGTCCCCGTATACAATTCATCCTGGGGGTACGAAGATGTATCAGGATCTCAAGAGGCATTTCTAGTGGAATGGTATGGAGAAGGATGTTGGAGAGTATTTGACGTGTCAACAAGTCAAGGCTGAGCATCAGCGTCCATCAGGACTACTCCAGACACTGGACCTGCCTGAGTGGAAGTGGGATCATATTACCATGGACTTTGTTCTGGGTCTTCCTAGGACTGCTAGTGGTCACGACATGATATGGGTTGTTGTGGACAGGTTGACTAAGTCCGCTCATTTCCTTCCTATCAGACAGAATCAGACCATGGATAGTTTAGCGAAATTATACGTGAAGGAGATCGTAAGTCTACATGGAGTTCCCTTGACAATTATATCAGATCGAGATACTCGGTTTACCTCAAAATACTGAAAGAGCATGCAAGAGGCGTTAGGATTAAGACTAAAATTTAGCACAGCATTCCATCCTCAGACAGACGGACAGAGCGAGAGGACCATCCAGACTATTGAGGATATGCTACGAGCTTGTGTTATGGATTGGAAGGATAGCTGGGAAGATCATTTACCTTTGGTGGAATTTGCTTATAATAATAGTCATCACGCTAGTATCGGCATGGCTCCATATGAGGCTCTTTATGGCAGACCTTGTCGGTCACCTTTATGTTAGAGTGATGTAGGAGAAAGATGCGTGGTGAAGTTTGAGTTAGTGGAAGAGTGTGCAGAGAAGGTCCAACTCATCCAAAAAAGATTATTAACAGCTCACAATCATAGAAAAGTTATGCAGATAAGAGGCAAAATGACTTAGAGTTCTTTGAAGGTGAGCATGTATTCTTGAAAGTTTCTCCTATGAAAGGAGTGTTGAGGTTTGAAAATAAAGGGAAGCTTAGCCTCAGGTATATTGGACCTTTTGAGATCTTACGTAGAGTTGGGTCAGTGGCATACCAGCTAGCCTTACCACCACAGCTGGCAAATGTACATGACGTCTTTCACGTGTCTATGCTGAGGAAATACGGGCCAAATCCCTCACACGTGTTGGAGCAGATCCTAGGAGAGCTACAGTCTGATATGACGTTTGAGGAGAGACCACTGCGCATACTGGATACTAAAGTCAAGGAGTTAAGGAATAAGACCATTACATTGGTCAAAGTCCTTTGGCAGCAAAATTCATTACATGAGGCTACCTGGGAAACAGAAGAGGAGATGCGAAGGATCCATCCAGAGTTATTTACATAGAGGTATGTAGCTAAATTTTGAGGACAAAATTTTTTATAAGGAGGGAAGGATGTAATATCGTTAATTTTTGGTATAAATTAGGAAATTGTTAAAGAAATTAAATTAAAAATTTATAGATGGAAATTTTTCCTAAAAACTTAAAAATTTGAAAGTGCTCATCGATAGGATTCCAATGCCACAAAGAACGCAAAAAACGGAGCTCAAACGAGGGAGTTAGGAGCCGTTGAAGTTATAGGGGTATTTTAGTCATTTGGGCAGAGACATATAACATAGGGGCCAAAATTGATAAGGGCACCCATGTCTTCTACACGCCTCTACCGGATCTGGAAAAATCGTCGGAGAAACGAGCAGAAAGAGGCGTGAAGGGAAGAGTTTCTCTCCCCCTTGGACTCTAAGGCCTATATCTATTCCCCCCATGCACCCAAAACGCTCTACCCTGACCGTTTTTCCTGAGTTTTACTCAGAAACCCTAGCTCTTCAAAGTTCAAGTTTTCTAGTGAGTGGAACTCCAACAACATCCATCAACGCCAGCCAGACGAGGTAAGTCCTGTAACACCCCGGATTTTTAAGACATTTTTTTTAAAAATAATAATGGTATTTTAAATAAGAGCATTTGGGATCCCATGAGAAAAGATTTATTTAACATTTTACTAAACCTATCTTAAAACTCCAGGTGTTAATTTTCCTTTCTCAAAATGGCGGACATGTAATTTAAACATAAATAAATAATCCGCGTATAAATCAACGTCAAATAAATAGGCGCCTTTATTTTAAATCAAATAAACGTCCAAAAGACAATAATAATATGGCCCAGGGTCTATCCATCATAACATCCCATATAAATGTCCAACATATGTCCAAAGATCTAAATCACATCTAATTATAAAATATGCAGTCCATAATAAAATCCAATTGATAATCCTGTTTAATGACTCACATCACTATCTAACACTATAGAAAAATGGTCTTCAGCAGCTCTCACGGCTTCTCAACAGCCTTGCCTTTCCTGTTATCGCCCTTGAGATCTAAGGCATTGCAAAACAAAGCAATGCCTCAGCAAGCTATAGCTTGTGTAGGTACATAGACAATTAATGTAACAAATGAAAGAAATAATGAACAATACTGATGAAAAATCTAACATTTATGAAAATAGTGATATCATAATGCCATGTTCAATAAATGCCAATTTATTCCATATGCTAAAACATAAAATTCAAGGAGTTAAAACATGACATGAATCAATAAAATGGAGCATACAACTAGAATAAGGGCACCCTAAGGTAATGGGTCCCACCACATCGCACTAACATCCCTGATCAAGAGCACTAACGGCTCATAACTCCCTCGTTTGAGCTCCGTTTTTCGCTTTCTTGGTGGCGTTGGATTCATATCGATGAGCACTTTCTAATTCTTATGTTTTCAGGAAAAATTTCTATCTATAAATTTTTATTTTTATTTATTTAATAATTTACTATTTTATCCTAAAAATTAAGGATATTACATTCTTCCCTCATAAAAATTTCGTCCTCGAAATTTAGCTACATACCTCTATGTAAATAACTCTGGATGGATCTTTCGCATCTCCTCCTCAGTCTCCCAGGTGGCCTCCTGTATTGAATGATGCTGTCAAAGGACTTTGACCAAAGCAATGGTCTTATTCCTTAACTCCTTGACTCTTGTATCTAGGATGCGCACTGGTCTCTCTTCAAACGTCATGTTAGACTGTAGCTCTCCTGGGATCTGCTCCAATACGTGTGAGTAATCTGGCACATATTTCCTCAGCATAGACACATGAAAAGACGTCATGTACATTTGCTAGCTGTGGTGGTAAGGTTAGCTGATATGCCACAGCTCCAACTCTGCGTAAGATCTCGAAAGGTCCAATATACCTGGGGCTAAGCTTCCCTTTATTTCCAAACCTCAACACCCCTTTCATGGGAGAAACCTTCAAGAATACATGCTCACCCTCAGAGAACTCTAAGTCTTTTCGTCTCTTTTGTTGCATAACTTTTCTGTCGACTGTGAGCTGTCAGTAACCTCTTCCGAATGAGTTGGACTTTCTCTGCACATTCTTCTACTAACTCAGATTTCACCACAAGTCTTTCTCCTACATCACTCCAACATAAAGGTGACCGACAAGGTCTGCCATAAAGTGCCTCATATGGAGCCATGCCAATACTAGCGTGATGACTATTATTATAAGCAAATTCCACCAAAGGTAAATGATCTTCCCAGCTACCCTTCCAATCCATAACACAGGCTCCTAGCATATCCTCAATAGTCTGGATGGTCCTCTCGCTCTGTCCGTCTGTCTGAGGATGGAATGCTGTGCTGAATTTTAGTCTCGACCCTAATGCCTCTTGCACGCTCTTCCAGTATTTTGAGGTAAATCACGTATCTCGATCCGATATAATTGTCAAGGGAACGCTATGTAGACTGACGATCTCCTTAACATATAATTTCGCTAAACTATCCACGGTCTGATTTTGTCTAATAGGAAGGAAATGAGCGGATTTGGTCAACCTGTCCACAACGACCCATATCATGTCGTGGCCGCTAGCGGTCCTCGGAAGACCCAGAACGAAGTCCATGGTAATATGGTCCCACTTCCACTCTGGAAGGTCCAGTGTCTGAAGTAGTCCTGATGGATGCTGATGCTCAGCCTTCACCTGCTGATAGGTCAAACATCGTGCAACGCACTCTCCAACATCCTTTTTCATACCATTCCACCAAAAATGCCTCTTGAGATCCTGATACATCTTCGTACCCCCAGGATGAATTGTATAAGGGGATTGGTGTGCTTCTTGAAGTAACTCGCGCTTCAATTCGTCATTTGCTGGTACTACCAACCTTCCCTTAAATCTAACCCCTCCATCTGGTCCCCTCAAAAAATCTGTCTTATCTGTCAGATCTTGTGTTTCCTTGTCTTTGCCCTGTGCCTCTAAGATCCTGTCAAAGAACTTAGACCGAGTCGTCAAATTGGCAATCATCACACCCGCCTTCCTACTCAGGGCATCTGCAACGACGTTAGCCTTCCCAAGATGGTACTGTATGGTGAAGTCGAAGTCCTTGAGATACTCCATCCATCTGCGCTGCCTCATATTCAATTCACTCTGAGTAAAGAAGTACTTGAGGCTCTTATGATCAGTGAATACCTCAAATCTCTCACCATAAAGATAATGTCTCCAGGACTTCAACGCAAATACCACGGCTGCTAATTCCAAGTCATGTGTTGGGTAATTTACCTCATGTGTCTTCAGCTGTCTAGACGCATAGGAAATTACCTTCCCATGTTGCATCAACACTGCTCCTAATCCCTTGCCAGAGGCGTCGCAATAAACTACATAACCACCTGCACCAGATGGTAAGGTCAATACCGGAGCAGTAGTAAGTCTCCTCTTGAGCTCTTGGAAGCTCTCCTCGCAAGCCTTGGTCCATACAAATTGAGTGTCTTTCCTAGTGAGGGTGGTCAATGGTAATGCGATTTTGGAGAATCCCTCTACGAAGCGACGATAATACTCTGCCAAACCGAGAAAACTGCGTATCTCAGTCACTATCTTGGGCCTCTCCCAGTGTAGTACTGCCTCTAACTTTGTTGAATCCACAGCCACTCCATCTTTAGATATGACGTGGCCTAAGAAATGCACCTGGTCTAACCAAAAATCACACTTACTGAACTTGGCATACAACTGATGTCGACGAAGTGTGTCCAATACCGTGTGGAGATGCTCCCTATGTGTATCATGACTAGGCGAATAAATCAAGATGTCATCCACGAATACAATCACGAACTTATCCAGATAAGCTCGGAAGACACGGTTCATTAGATCCATGAACACTGCAGGTGCGTTCGTCAATCCAAACGGCATCACTAGGAACTCATAATGACCATAACGACTCCTAAAGGCAGTCTTCGAGATATCCTCTTCTCTAACCCTCAGCTGATGATACCCTGACCTCAGATCTATCTTGGAGAACACTTGTGCCGATTGGAGCTGATCAAATAAATCATCTATGCGTGGCAAAGGGTATCGGTTCTTTATAGTAACACCATTCAACAATCGATAGTCAATGCACAGTCTCAGTGATCCATCCTTTTTCTTCACGAAAAGGACTGGTGCTCCCCATGGTGATCCACTCGGCCTGATAAAACCCTTATCCAGTAACTCTTGCAATTGTATCTGAAGCTCTCTCAACTCTGCTGGAGCCATCCTGTATGGTGCCTTAGAGATAGGCGATGTACCCGGCACCAAGTCAATGGTGAAGTCAATCTCCCTACTTGGCGGCAATCCTGGTAATTCCTCAGGAAAGACATCAGCAAAATCACGGACAACATCAATCTCGTCAAGCCGTGGCTGTTCCTTTTCCTCAATAGTCACATATGCGAGGAATGCGTTACACCCTCGTGCATAAAATCGTGTCGCCTTCATAGCAGAAATGATGCATGTACCTGCCTGATCTTTCCTACCCTGGAACACTATTTCTGGTTGCCCAGGTATAAGAAAAGTGACGCGCTTCTTTCGGCAGTCTACCATAGCCCAATAGTTGGCTAACCAATCCATCCCAAGAATAACATCATAGTCTACCATGTCTAGTAAGATAAAGTCTGAGTTCATACTCACGCCTGATATCTCTACAGGTATATCTCTAAGATATTCTGTAGTCTCTACTGTCTCTCCCACAAGTGTCATAATATCTAATCCAAATGCTAGTTTGTGTACACATACATCAAGGCAAGATGCAAAAATACATGATATAAAAGAATGTGTAGACCCTGTGTCAAAAAGAACTTTGGCATGTCTATCCGAGACTAGAAGAGTACCTTCTACGACCTGGTGTGATGCCTGTGCCTGTCCTGATGAGATGGAAAATACTCGTCCCTGGCTACGGGGCGTGTTAGCTGCCTCTGCTCCCATCTCGGTCTACCTCTACCCCTTAGGGCAGTCCTTAATGAAATGGCCAACGTCTCCATAGTTGAAACACCTGTATGGCTGTCTCTGGTAAGGTGTATAGGACTGTCTCTGTGGTTGGGGCTGCCTCTGCTGTTGTGGTCGGTCGAATCTATTGCACCCTCTCCCAAGGTGCCAACCCTTGCACCTATCACATCTCTTCCTCTCAGTGTCTCTCTTAAATTTGGCATGTGGTGGATGACCTGATGCCCCGTGTGTCTGCATAGCACCAAATGGCCGCTTGCCCTTAAAGGGCTGGAACGCACTCCCTCTATTCCTGAGAGAGTTCTTCTCATGCATGGACGCCATATCAGCAGCATCTCGTATAAAAGTGGGTCGCGAAGAAATCACTCGATCTCTCAGCCAAGGAATCAACCCATCCACAAATCTGTCAGTTGCCTCTGTGTCTGAGGCCAGTGCGTGAGGTGCAAATCTCCTCAGTCGTGTAAATCGGTTCAGGTACTGCTGAACCGTCATATCTCTCTGCTCCAGGGTGGCAAACTCCTTCTTCATTGACTGCAATGCATGAGGTGGAAAATACTGAGTGTTGAAAGCCTGTTTAAAGGCTGCCCATGTCATCGTCTCAGTCGGATCTGGTCGAGTGAGTGTGAAAGTCTGCCACCAGAAGCCGGCCTCACCTTTCAGCAGGTAGGAGGTTACTCTAACTTGATCATCTGGTGAGATCTTCATAGCGTCGAATGTCCTCTCCGCCTCAAATAACCATCGCTCAGCCTCCTCCGTGTTACCATCGCCATAAAAGGGTTTCACCATCTTTTGAAACCTTTCCAATAATTTGTTAGTCTTCAGAGTCACTCGTAGCATCGCCCTCCGTGGCTCTAGGTACTGATGGTTCCTGTACTGGTTGTGAGGACTGAACTGATGAAACCATGGGTGCCACTTTAGGTGGTGGAATAGGGCTAGGGTTAGCTGCGTCAGCAGCTATCCTAACCTGCTGTTGTATAAGTGGTACGAGTCCTAACATTAAACGATTCAATAACTCAGCATCTCAATCCCCTTGATCAGAGGACTCAGCAAGTGGAGCCACGGGTGTAGCAGGGGTAGACCTTGTCCTTCTCCGAGGAGCCATCTGTCAAAATTTTACATGTCACTAAGTGTAAGTCCCTCTCTCATAATTTCTCTCTTTACAACTATTATGGACTGTTTTTCATATATAAATGGACATACACAAGGATTATGATGGACTAGACTGGGCTCTGATACCAACTTTGTAACACCCCGGATTTTTAAGACATTTTTTAAAAAATAATAATGGTATTTTAAATAAGAGCATTTGGGATCCTATGAGAAAAGATTTATTTAACATTTTACTAAACCTATCTTAAAACTCCAGGTGTTAATTTTCCTTTCTCAAAATGGCGGACATGTAATTTAAACATAAATAAATAATCCGCGTATAAATCAACGTCAAATAAATAGGCGCCTTTATTTTAAATCAAATAAACGTCCAAAAGACAATAATAATATGGCCCAGGGTCTATCCATCATAACATCCCATATAAATGTCCAACATATGTCCAAAGATCTAAATCACATCTAATTATAAAATATGCAGTCCATAATAAAATCCAATTGATAATCCTGTTTAATGACTCACATCATTGTCTAACACTATAGAAAAATGGTCTTCAGCAGCTCTCACGGCTTCTCAACAGCCTTGCCTTTCCTGTTATCGTGCTCGAGATCTAAGGCATTACAAAACAAAGCAATGCCTCAGCAAGCTATCGCTTGTGTAGGTACATAGACAATTAATGTAATAAATGAAAGAAATAATGAACAATACTGATGAAAAATCTAACATTTATGAAAATAGTGATATCATAATGCCATGTTCAATAAATGCCAATTTATTCCATATGCTAAAACATAAAATTCAAGGAGTTAAAACATGACATGAATCAATAAAATGGAGCATACAACCAAAATAAGGGCACCCTAAGGTAATGGGTCCCACCACATCGCACTAACATCCCTGATCAGGAGTACACGTAGTCAACCTCTGAGTGTCGTCACACCTGTGCATATCATCCATAACCATGCTCATCATACATGCACACATAATAAGAATATGGGCCATCATGCTGCAGTGGCAACCCTTCATGGGTATCAACCACCGCCGCTCCCCGTCGACACCATAACGGGAGACTTAGCGTCTGTCCCCATGGAAAGGCTCAGACCGGTAGTGTGGACTATCCATGTTACCAAACCCCTACCAAATGCCATCTATGGGCAGGTGTCTATCATATCACAAACTCATCACATCATAATCTCGGAAGTTGGGTGGCCGGCCCTATCCCTCCTAGCATGACGCCCACCGGGCGAGAGCACCCGTCATCAAATATAAAACATGGAAATCATATGTATATGCTAAAACTCAAGAGCACTTATAGCTTGCAATCCCCAAGACATGCCCCTCATCCTGGGGTTAGCCTATAAAAGGACCAGCTACTAAGCCTCTATTCTCATTTCCATGTAAATCCATGCATTTTCTATATATATAATAAGAAATAAGTCTCTAATTTAAGCATAACAAATTAACGTCATACTTGTAAAAGCATTTGAAATAAGTTTATTCAGTAAAAGATTTCAATTTGGAATAACCATCCTGTACGCAATGTCCCATGAAATCCACGGTAAATAATAATTGCATTTTAAAACACAATCACACATGATGCTATGTTTAAACATGGTTTAAAAATCAAGGCAAAACATTAGTTGTCGTCACCTATCTCAGTGTGAGACCACTAGCTTGCTAATAACTCCCTTTAACTGGTATATTCAAGTGCACCTATACATGTCACATCACTATTTTAAAATTTTTCTAAATAAAAAGTGGTCATTTATAAGTTTTTAAGTTAAAACTAAGTCCGCGTCGTCAATGCGGTCACAACGCATCTTTCGGATCGTGATTTGGACTCCTCTAGCTCCCAAAAATCAATTTTAAGTGAAAATACTTCATAAATTAATAAATATTAATTTATAGGGTGTTTGGCGGGTGCACTGGTTTACACCAGCGGCCCTGCTCTACACAGGGTTACACCGGCGCCCAGTGTACACTGGGTTACACTGGCGGCCCCGGTTTACACCGGGTTACACCGGCACCCAGTGTACACTGGGTTACACAGGCAGCCCAGTTTACACCGGTTTACACCGACGATGCGGAAATCGGCGCTTAAGAAGACGACCGGCTTCCGGTCATCTCCGGTGACCCTACAGGTGTCCAAATCACTTGGTTTTTGAACCATTTTGTTCCAAATTTTGTCTAGTTTCCATTTCTATCATCCTTTTGCATTGATTTCTCCAAAAACCATGTTTTTTAAACAGTTTTTCCCAAGTTCCTAAAAACATCCCTAGGTACTGGTTTTTGGCTTTTATGGAGAAATCCACCGTTGGATCACTCCCAAATTTAAAGGGTTTGCTCTTGGGTCACTTGTGCACTAGTTGGACGGTGCGATTTTCAAAAGGACGAGGTTTGATCCGTGAAATCACGCTCCAACAGTAGCGTGCACAAAGTTCCCAAAAAATCTGATTTTTTTCCTAATTTTTTTCATGCTTTTCTAATTAATAAATACATAAAAACATGGATTTGAGGCTTACCTTGCGCCTGGCTGGTGTTGCTCGTGTTACCGGGGCTCCACTCGCCGGAAAAACGTGAATTTTTGCAGGCTAGGTTTCTGAGTAAAGCTCAGTGAAAACGCTCAAAGTGAAGCGTTTTGGCAACCTGGGGAGGGTAGATATAGGCCTAGAGTCCTAGGGGAAGAGAACCTCTCCCATTCATGCCTCTTTCCATGGCTTCTCCGGTGATTTTGCCGGATCCGAGTACAGACGTGTGGAAGACGGGGGTGCCATTATCAATTTGGGCCCCTGTGTAATACGTTTCTGTCAAATGACAAAATTGCCCTTACAACTTCGACGGCTCATAACTCCCTCGTTTGAGCTCCGTTTTTCGCGTTCTTGGTGGCGTTGGATTCATATCGACAAGCACTTTCTAATTCTTATGTTTTCAGGAAAAATTTCTATCTATAAATTTTTATTTTTATTTATTTAATAATTTACTATTTTATCCTAAAAATTAAGGATATTACAGTCCTAAACCCTTAAATTTTAATTATTAAATAGGTATATATAAAATAGAAATACATTTAAATTAGAAAAAATCACGTTTTTCCTGCGAACTCTGTGCACGCTACTGTTGGAGTGAGATTTCATGGATGAAACCACATCTGTTTGAAAATCGGACTGTCTATCTAGTGCACAAGAGACCCAAGATCAAACCCTTTAAATTTGGGAAAGATCCAACAGTGGGTTTCTCTAGAAAAAAGTGAAAACCAGTACCTATGAACATTTTTAGGAACTTAGGAAAAACCATTTAGAAAAACATGGTTTTTGGCAAAATCAATGCAAAAGAAGGGTATAAATGAATTCTAGAGGAAATTCTGAGAAAAACGTTGCAAAAATCGCGCAATTTGGACGTTTGTAGGCTTGTCGGAGACGACCGGAACCTGATCGTCTTCTCCGGCGGTGGCGACCACGTCGGCGCCCTGGTGCTGACGTTGGGACACCCAACAAGATGCCCCAACGAAGACGTCGAATGGGAGTCGACGTCAAACGCATATGCGGCATCGCGCGGGCAGGGGAGACTGCGTTGGCTGTCTCGGGAAGTCAGGACGCACGGCATCCTGGTGATCGTGATGCACGCGGCGATGCGTCACGATACCGAGGACGCACACTGCTCGTCCCTGAGGCGTTTCACAGTGGCGGGCGTCTTCGTGACGCCGCCGATACAGACCCCCTTACGGTGGTCGGTCAACCCCATTTTGTGAGTGTTTTCACTAAAACTTGATTTTTGGAAGCTAGAAGAGTTCAAATCACGATTTGAAAGAGGCTTTGTGACAGTATTGACAACGCGGACCTAGTTTTAACTTAAAAACTTATAAATGACCACTTTTAATTTAGAAATTTTTTTAAATAGTGATATGACGTGTACAGGTGCACTCGAACATACCAGTTAAGGGGATTACTAGCAAGCTAAGTGGTCTCACACTAAGGTAGGTGACGACAATTAATGCTTTGCCTTGATATTTAAACTATGCATAAACGTAGCATCATGCGTGATTGTATTTTAAATTGCATTTATTAATTGCCGTGGATTTCATGAGACTTTGAGTACATTATGATTATTACAAATTGAAATCTTTTATTGAATAAACTCATAACAAATGTTTTTATGAGCATGATATTAATTAATTATGCTTAAATAGAGACTTATTTCTTATTATATATTGGAAATGCTTGGATTAGCATGGAAATAAGAATAGAGGCTTGTTAGCTGGTCCTTTTATATGCTAACTCTAGGATGAGGGGCGTGTCTTGGGGATTGCGAGCTACGAGTACTCTTGAGTTTTAGCATATACATATGATTTCCGTGTTTTATATTTGATGACGGGTGCTCTCACCCGGTGGGCATCATGCTAGAAGGGATAGGGCTGGCCACTCACCCTCCAAGATTTTGGTGTGATGAGATTTGTGATATGATAAACACCTGCCCATAGATGGCATTCGGTAGGGGTTTGGTAATATGGATAGTCCACACTACCGGTCTGGGCCTTTCCATGGGGATAGAAGCTAAGTCTCCCGTTATGGTGTCAACGGAGAGTGGCGGTGGTTGAGACCCATGGAGGGTTGCCACTGCGGTATGATGGCCCATATTCTTATTATGTGTGTGTGTATGATGAGCATGGTTATGGATGGTATGCTTGGGTGTGACGACACTCAGAGGTTGGCTATGAGTACTCATGATTAGTGATATTAGTGCGATGTTGTGGGACCCATTACCTTATGGTGCCCTTATTCTTATTGTATGCTCATTTACATTGATTCATGTCATGTTTTAACTCTGTGAAATGCATGTTTTAGCATATGGAATAAATTGGCATTTATGTTGGCATGACTTATGATACTGCTATCTTCTTAGATGATAGACTTTTTATTTTATCAGTATTGTTATTCATTTATTTTATTTTATTACATTAATTGTCTATGTACCTACACAAGCGATAGCTTGCTGAGGCATTGCTTTGTTTTGCAATGCCTTAGATCTCGAGCGCGATAACAGGATAGGCAAGGCTGTTGAGAAACCGTGAGAGCTACGGAAGATCCTTTTTCCCAAAATTTTAGACAGTGATGTGAGTCAATAAACAGGATTATCATTTGAATTTAATTATGGACTATATACTTTATATTTTGGATTTGATTGAGATGTTTAGACATATTTTGGATATTTATATGGGATGTTATGATGGATAGACCTTGGGCCATATTATTATCGTGTTTTGGATGTTTATTTGATTCAAAATAAAGGCGTCGATTCATTTGACGTTGATTGATACGAGTATTGTTTTAAATCTATTATCATAAAAATTTATTTATGTTTTAAATTATGTATGTGACATTTTGAGAAAGGAAAATAACACTCGGAGTTTTAAGAGATCTTTTAGTAAAATGATAAATAAAACTTTTCTCATGGGATCCCAAATGCTTTTATTAAAAATGCTACTATATATATATATATATATATATATAAAGTATTAAAAACCCAGGGTGTTACATGATGGTGCCTTATTTGGTTTGCATGGGATTTTGCAATAGAAATATAAGGAAAGGACCATGGATTCACTTGATTTTTTATGATACTCTCTGAGAATGTAGTTTTATAATTTTACCTCATGGTGTAGATTGGTCTACCTCTTCCTCGGACCTTGCATACGCAAGAGCTTTGTGAACCAGGGCTGCCCTTATGTAGATTGAATTGGACGACTTTGGTGTATATAGAGGAATATAGAGTCTATGATTCTCTATGGTAATTTCTTGAGAAACTTGATGGGTTCTCACATTTGTGTCAATAATTACTACTTCTCTATGAGCATGTGGACACACACACATTCTCTCTCTCTCTCTCTCTCTCTCTCTCTCTCTCTCTCTCTCTCTCTCTCTCTCTCTCTCTCTCTCTCTCTCTCTCTCTCTCTCTATGTTTCAACTTGTAAGGTTGTTGGATGGCATTTCCTTTGCTACTTTTTGTAGGACAGCCCATTAGCCCTTGCCCAGGCTTGTGAGACACGAGACAAACTCATTGCATCACATTCATAGCTAACTGAAGAAGGGGCTATAGAAATTATAATTATTAAGACAAAAAGGCCAGCCCCGGTTCACGAAGCTCCCGCCTATGCCGGGTCTGGGGAAGGGGTGGACCACAAGGGCTTATAGTATGCAGCCTTACCTTGCATTTTGCAAGAGGCTGTTTTCACGCCTTAAACCTGTGACCTCAAGGTCACACGACGACAACTTTTACCATTGCGCCAAGGCTCCCCTTCTATAATTATTAAGACAACAGGGGATAAAATACTAAATCAGCCGCTTGTGGATATAGGTGGCAAAGGACTCTTTACAAAAGAGATAGATGAGGCACTGAGGATGGTAAAATCGATATTGCTGTTCATTCGATGAAGGATGTTCCTACTTATTTCCCAAATGGAATGATTATGCCATGCAATCTTCCTCGAGAGGATGTCCGAGATGCTTTTATTAGCTTAACTGCCAGTTCTCTAGCGGAACTTCCAGCTAAAAGTATTGTCGGGAGTGCTTCTCTCTGTAGACAATCTCAAATACTTCACAGATACGCATCACTAAAGGTAAGACTCTAATTTTCTATCATGGATATATTACATGCTACATATTGATACTAGAGCACATTTCTAGAGTCTATGCTTTTGTTAAAGCATATTAATTAAGGTTAACTTGTCAGGGGATGGTGAAAGCATGTATGCGATGTATCTTACTTAACCTTCATGTATGCTGTCTAGTTAGGTTAACTAGAGTGTGCTTTTCGCAACTTCAAATACTTGTTCTCAGAAGGGGTTCTCTCATTCTTGGTGTTGGGATCAAAAGGGGTTCTCTTAGTCTTGGTGTTGGTAGTATGTCCTCTTGGTTCCTCTTCCTTTACATTTGAAACACTCCTGAAACTGTTAAGCATCTTTTGTGTAGCATTTTCCTCTATTCTGCAAAACGCAGCCGTGCTGTTACATTGAGTACCAATATCCCAAAAGATGTATTTGACTGACATATGGAAATGTATGGAACTAATCATATATGCTTGCGTCTGAACCCATAAGAGAGGCATCCCTGTATCCATAAGACAGAGAGTGGTTATGAATTAAGTGTAGTAGATTTATGCTTATTGTCTTTAAGTTGGGTGAAGTCAGGAATCAAACATATGTAGTCCAATAATAACCCTGAAATAGGATTAGATTGTTTACGGTGTTTACTTCAACTTCTATGGGGTACACAAGAAATAGGGTGTTCAGTTGAAATGTTTATAGAACCTTTTAGGATATATCTCAAGTGGAAATTGATTACCTTGTGGATTAGTCAAGTAAGTAGAGGAGTTCAGTGTCTTTGACGAGGATAGGTAGAGAGTTTGCTTTTGGTATAGCCAAGGTTTTCTCCTGGTTATGCCCTTGTCATGTTTTGGGATTGCTTCTACAGTGTGAAATTTCTCGTGTCTGACATGTTTCCAGTACTAACACTCCAAGTGTTAAGTATGCCACTTGTAGATTCACTTAGCTATATTTTGTGGATTCAATAAACTAAAGTGTGAATTTGCATCAGTTATCAAGTTTTATCCCATGCAGAAATAAATGGATTGAAGGTAAGGCTATGTAATTCATTCATCACTGCAGATGAATGGTATTAAAGTGAAAACCTGAAAATTGTATCTAGATTAAATTATATTTATTTCATTACTACCGAGTTTGGAGAATTCTCTCAGACAAACGCCTGAGTGCATTATTTCTTAAGATGCTAGATGAGGACTGCAGAAAAGCTCCAGAATATCTCTCTTCACTACAGGAATTGATTTTTGGGAAGGTCAAGAATTGTTGAGGAACAATCTATCGAATTTGTTCACTAAACATACGTGGAATTTTCAGCTGAGATAGGCACCACGTTTATTATTCTAGAGAAAATAATGGGAAGACTGCTTAAAAGACTTCAGGGTCAGATGAATAATCCGTGTTAGAAGTATTTGCAAATTCTTGTGAAGGTACTTGTAGCAAGATTAAGAGAAGTGATTGGAAAGATTCTGCCTAAAACATGTGTGCATTTTGTGTTAGAGACATTCTAGAGAGGGTATCAATTGCCAATGAACTCTAGACCTCACATTATTGAAGGGCAAATTAACATAGAAATGGCTTATCATGGAGGGACTTGGATTTCCTTGTGTACATATTGGGGATGAATGTGTTTGAAGAGAAGTGGAGATCATGGGTTATGTTTTGCATATCTAGAACATTGTTGTCTTTACCAGTTATTGACTCTTCAAAAGGCTCTTCTCATAGCTAGAGAGTCCTTTGACATGCATCTCACTACCCATTCTATATGTTCCCTGGACTATTACTGCTGAAGCTTTAAGCAGGATGCTGGAAAAGGTTGGAAAGGGTTCGTGCATGAATCTTATTCATGGCATCAAAGTGAATGAGGCCAGTTTTGAGATATGTTTTTGCTTTTTAGGATCTCTCTTGGCCTTTCCCTCTAACTTTGTCTGATGCAAACCACATTGTCTTCTGGAATGAGCGTAAAACATGCTGGCGGAGAATCTGCCAGGTGCTGTGTGGATCCCTGAGGGGATCTCGTCACTCCTTTTTCAGGTTCTTCTTTCCATTGAAGCAAAAACTTTGGAGTGAAGTTGCCTTGTTCATGTTACCAAGATTTTCCTGCTTGGACATATCTCTTGTTGGCAAGTCACTTGTCCTTCAAATGTCAAGCTTTTGGAATCCTTCATCTGTATTGAGATTTATGAGTAACAACCAGTTTATTAAAGGTTATCCAGAGGAAAACTCGATTGACAGCAGCTGATACATAACTGCCTCATTCATTGAGTTCACCAGCTCGTATAACACTATCTAGGAATCTGCTATATTGATGGATCTTTCCAGAGTGTTGAAGCCACTCGTCATTACCTTGAGCTGTGAACTCCAAGATTTTGATGTCAAAGGTTCATCTTTAGGATGGGCTAATGGGAACATGATTCTGCATTTATCGAGTGGGACCCGTACAATGCCAACGTGGTGTTGTTGAAGTTGGTAATGCTCATACTTGACAGCCTATGCACAAGTCTTCCCTTCACACATCTGATGCCAAAACTGTAGGAATGCTCACTAAACGCCAAGACCAAATCTGGTGGCTAACAGGGCATTTGCTTCTTACCTGGCTGTGTAATGACCTTTTTGGAGTTAGAGGGCAGCCTGTATTTCCTAACGCATGCTAGGTCTGCCTTTGAATTAGGGCTATGATTCATATGAATAGTGCCCCAAAGTTTAGTTTGAGGAATTGGCCCCATAGATCGGACTCTGTTGTCAATAAGTTCATAGCATCTAGTCTTAATTGAACAACAAGCTTCTGTTTGCAGATGGAATGAAGCAGTTGGGTATTTGATATACCAACATCTGGAATCTCCTTCCATACTAGTCATATCTACAATGCTTTAATCCGAGTTAGTACTCTTGACAATCAACTGAGTTTTCAAAATGTCAAACAATGAGGAGTTTCTTCCTTTGCCTCTCCCAATTCAAATGGCAAAGTATAGTCATAAAAGGCAACATCTTCCTTTCTACTTTTATGTTTCTCCCCATTCCTTAAGCTAAGCTTTACTGCTGGAGTGATTGCACCACTTTTTCTATATTGAGACAACATAAACTATAGTGTCTTTGGTTTAGGCTCTATGAATAAGGATGTGACACCCCGGGTTTTCCACATCAATATGATAATAATTTACCAAAAATAGTCAGGATCCCTGTTTTTGAAAGAAACATTTCTAAAGTGACCAAAATAAAAACTTAAACAAAAGCATTACTGTCAAACTTTGGGGAGTCATACAACCACAAAACTACAGATTTAACAGTGAAATGAAATACTATTTCTACTGAAAATCCGACAGAGTTTCCTCTGTAATTTGGACCATTGCACATGACTAGTGCAGTACAAAATCACCTGAACTCACGAAAAGATGAGGTAAGACTCAGTCTCCACATCCATTCACAACCAAATGTTGTTTTCAATAAAATATACTCCAACAATGGATAAAAAAATATAATCCCTACTAAATACCCAGGGTCCCTCCATACAACCATCACATCCAACATAAATCCACATTCTCCCATCTAGGTCACATTACACTTTTAACTAAAGTACAGCCCATACTCAAAACTCAAAGTGAGGTCTTGAACAAACCTGGTCATTTCTGAACATCGTCTATGCTTTGCTGGAAAGCTGCCATCACTTTTACCTATTATGTCAGCGCGTCAACTTGTTATCACTCTCTGTATCTGAGGCATTGCAAATCAAAGCAATGTCTCAACAAGCTATGCTTGTGTAGGTGATATACATTCAAAGTAACTCAATAAAAACAAAGAACATAACGCAAGGCATAAAGATCATAAGATGATCAAACATAATATAAAGCCTTAAATCACACGATAAAGGACATACGAAGTCCATGAAATAAATAAGATACCATCAACCATGATATCAGGACATGCTCAATCCGAGAAAATCTGGAAACACGTAAATGCATGTCAAAAGTATCAAACATCATACACAGTCAAGCTCTATGAGTGTCTTAAGTACACTCACGGCAATGTGGGGTCAGCTCTTTGTACCATCCTCTTTCACCTTTTCACCCTCACAAGCGCTCAGGCACTCACGAAAAGTCACGTTGCACACCCGCTTTCGCCCTTTCACCTTCATAGGCACTCAGGTACTCACGGGGTGAAAAATCACATCATACCACAGGATTAATAGTCTCAAATATCAAGTCAGAGCGACTCCCACATGTCATGAAGACCGACAATCAAGTGAATATCATGAAATATATCGAGAACAGTGCATGCAATTACCACCAGAAAGATAGCACGCACATAAGAAGCTACATGCTGAAATCAATCCCATGCATATGGTAAGGCATAAATCACATGCCTCAAAAACTCAAATCACCAAATCACCATTTGAGAATCATGGAAAAATTGTGAATGAAATCACCTACCTCGTACCGCAATATCCCAAACAACGTGTAAACGATATCAAGGTGCATGACCTGATGTACTTGTCATGCCATAAATCATGTCATGGTTAACGCATATAACCAAAATCTAAAGCCTGATCATCTATTGATCAGCTTGATCTGAATCATCTCATAGCATTTAGTAGTTTTCCTATTAAAAAGTTACTCCAAACTAGACTTTTGTCTTAAATCTAGGTCCGCCTTGTTGAGACGATTACAACGTCTCTTTCGGATCGTGATTTGGACCTCTGTAGCTCATAAAATCACGAGGGTGTAACGCATTCCTCGCATATGTGACTATTGAGGAAAAGGAACAGCCACGGCTTGACGAGATTGATGTTGTCCGTGATTTTGCTGATGTCTTTCCTGAGGAATTACCAGGATTGCCGCCAAGTAGGGAGATTGACTTCACCATTGACTTGGTGCCGGGTACATCGCCTATCTCTAAGGCACCATATAGGATGGCTCCAGCAGAGTTGAGAGAACTTTAGGTACAATTGCAAGAGTTATTGGATAAGGGCTTTATCAGGCCGAGTGGATCACCATGGGGAGCACCTACCTGCTCGTGAAGAAAAAGGATGGATCACCGAGACTATGCATTGACTATCTGCTGTTGAATGGTGTTACTATAAAGAACCGATACCCTTTGCCACGCATAGATGATTTATTTGATCAGCTCCAATCGGCACAAGTGTTCTCCAAGATTGATTTGAGGTCGTGGTATCATCACCGAGGGTTAGAGAAGAGGATATCTCGAAGACCGCCTTTTAGAGTTTGCTATGGTCATTATGAGTTCCTAAGGATGCCGTTTGATTGACGAACGCACCTCAGTGTTCATGGATCTAATGAACCGTGTTTTTCGAGCTTATTTGGATAAGTTCGTGATTGTATTTGTGGATGACATCTGATTTATTCGCCTAGTCATGAGACACACAGAGAGCATCTCCACACCGGTGATTGACACACACTTCGTCGACATCGCTGTATGCCAAGTTCAAGAAGTGTGATTTTTGGCTAGACCAGGTGTATTTCTTAGGCCACGCCATATCTAAAGATGGAGTGGCCGTGATTCAAGAAAGGTGCAGGCAAGACTACACCGGGAGAGGCCCAAGACAAGGACCGAGATACGCAGCTTCTCTTTGCCATGGTATTATCGTCGATTTATGTAGGGATTTTCTAAGGTCGCATTGCCATTGACCACCCTGACTAGGAAAGACACTCAATTTGTATGGACCGAGGCTTGCGAGGAGAGCTTCCAAGAGCTCAAGAGGAGACTTACTACCGCTCCGTATTGACCTTACCATCCGGGTGCAGTGGTTATGTAGTTTATCGCGACGCCTCCGGCAAGGGATTAGGAGCAAAGTGTTGATGCAACTTGGGAAGGTAATTGCCTATGCGTCTAGACACCGAAGACACATGAGGTAAATTACCCAACACATGACCCGGAATTAGCAGCCGTGGTATTTGCGTTGAAGTCCCGGAGACATTATCTTTATGGTGAGAGATTTGAGGTATTCACTGATCATAAGAGCCTCAAGTACTTCTTTACTCGTAGTGAATTGAATATGAGGCAAAGCGCAGATGGATGGAGTATCTCAAGGACTTCGACTTCACCATACAAGCACCATCCTCGGGGAAGGCTAATGTCGTTGCGCATGCCCCGAGCAGAAGGCGGGTGTGATGATTGCCAATTTGACGACTCGGCCTAAGTTCTTTGACAGATCTTAGAGGCACAGGCAAAGACAAGGAAACACAGGATCCGACAGATAAGACATTTTTCGAGGGGACCGTATGGAGGAGTTAGATTTAAGGGGAGGTTGGTAGTACCACAGATGACAAATTGAAGCGCGAGTTACTTCAAGAAGCACACCAATCCCCTTATACAATTCATCCTGGGGTACGAAAATGTATCAGATCTCAAGAGGCATTTCTGTGGAATGGTATGAAAAAGGATGTTGGAGAGTACGTAGCACGATGTTTGACCTGTCAGCAGGTCAAGGCTGAGCATCAGCGTCCATCAGACTACTTCGTACACCGGACCTTCCGTAGTGGAAGTGGGACCATATTACCATGGACTTCGTTCTAGTCTTCCGAGGACCGCTAGCGGCCACGACATGATATGGGTCGTTGTGGACAGGTTGACCAAGTCTCCGCCATTTCCTTCCTATCGACAAAATCAGACCGTGGATAGCTTAGCGAAATTATATGTTAAGGAGATCGTCACCACATGGCGTTCCATTGACAATTATATCGGATCGAGATACGCGATTTACCTCAAAATACCGGAAGAGCGTGCAAGAGGCATTAGTAGGTCGAGATCGAATTTAGCACAAGATTTCATCCTCGTACGTACCTGGACAGAGCGAGAGGACCATCCCGTACTATTGAGGATATGCTACGAGCCCGTGTTATGGATTGGAAGGGTAGCCTGAAGATCATTTACCTTTGGTGGAATTTGCTTATAATAATACCATCACACTAGTATTGGGATGGCTCCATATGAGGCACTTTATGGCAGACTATTTGGCCACCTTTATGTTGGAGTGATGTAGGAGAAAGACGCGTGGTGAAATCTCGAGTTAGTGGAAGAATGTGCAGTAGAAAGTTCAACTCATTCCTAAGAGGTTAACCGACACCACAATGGCTACGTAAAAGTTATGCGTACAAGAGGCTAAAGGACTTAGTAGGTTCTTTGAGGGC
The DNA here is from genome assembly GCA_035236585.1 of Warburgia ugandensis. Lineage (NCBI taxonomy): Eukaryota > Viridiplantae > Streptophyta > Magnoliopsida > Canellales > Canellaceae > Warburgia > Warburgia ugandensis. The sequence goes on along the minus strand of CP141136.1, from coordinate 61,545,151 downwards.
GAGCATGTATTCTTGGAAAGTTTCTCCTATGAAAGGGGTGTTGAGGTTTGGAAATAAAGGAAAGCTTAGTCCTGTGTATATTGGACCTTTCGAGATCTTACGACGAGTTGGGTCAAGGGGCATACCGGGGCCTAGCCTTACCACCACAACAAGCAAATGTGCATGACGTCTTTCACGTGTCTATGCCGAGGAAATACGTGCGATCCCTCACATGTATTGGAGCAGATCCCTGTGAGAGAGCTACAAAGCCGACATGACATTTGAGGAGAGACCAAAGGCGTCTTAGATACAAGAGTCAAGGAGTTAAGGAATAAGACCATTGCCTTGGTCAAAGTCCTTTCAAGCAAAGATGATTCACTACAGCAGGCTACCTGGGAGACTGAGGAGGAGATGCGAAAGATACATCCAGAGTTATTTACATAGAGGTATGTAGCTAAATTTCGAGGACGAAATTTTTATAAGGAGGGAAGAATGTAATATCCTTAATTTTAAAGATAAAAATAGGAAATTATTAAATAAATTAAAATTAAAATTTATGGATGAAATTATTTCCTGAAAACATAATAATTAGAAAGTGCTCGTCGATACGAATCCAACGCCACCAAGAACGCGAAAAACGGAGCTCAAACGAGGGAGTTATGAGCCGTCAAAGTTGTAAGGGCAAAATGGTCTTTTGACAGAAACGTGTTACACAGGGGTCCAAATTGATAACGGCACCCCTATCTACACACGTCTCTACTAGTCCGGCGAAATCGCCGAAGAGACATGGGAAGAGCCGTGTGGGGAAGAGTTTCTCTTCCCCAAGACTCTAAAACCCTATATCTATGCTCCTCTAGGAGCCAAAACGCTCCACTTTGAGTGTTTTCCATGAATGATACGCAAAACCCTAGACCTGCAAAAATCTGAAGTTTCCGGCGAGTGGAGCCCCGGCAACACGAGCAACTCCGGCCAGGTGCAAGGTAAGTTCTCAAATCCATGTTTTTCTCGTATTTATTAATTAGAAAATTAATTAGAAAACCATTTAAAAATTAGGAAAAAATCGGGATTTTTTGGGGTTTTGTGCACGCTACTGTTGGAGCGTGATTTCATAGACCAAACGTTGTCCGTTTGGAAATCGCACCGTCCAACTAGTGCAAAAGACACCCAAGAGCAAACCCTTTAAATTTGGGAGTGATCCAACTATGGAATTGCCTGTAAAACTCAAAACCAAGACCTAGGGAGGTTTTTAGGAACTTGCGAAAAATTGTTTAAAAACCATGGTTTTTGAGAAAATTAGTGCAAAATGAGGGCATAAATGGATTCTAGAGAGAATTCTGAAGAAAATGGCGCAAAATCACGCAAAACGGAGTCAGAGCTCGTCGAGGCGACCTAATCCTGGCCGTCTTCTCTCCGCTGCCGTCAACGGGCTGCCGCGCCCGCGCCGACGCGCCAGACGCACCCATGACGCCCGAGGGACGACGTCATGTGACGGCCGTCGTCGCATGCGTGCGCGGCGCCGCGCACGTGCGGGACGGCCTCGGTGGGCCGTCGCGTGGGGACCGGGACGCGCGCGGTCCCCGGGCGACCGTGACGCACGCGCGTGTGCGCCACGCGTGCCGAAGACGCGCGCGCGCGTTCCGTGCGGCGCCCGCGACGCCGTGCGCCTTCGTGCGCCAGAGTACGCCGGTGTAAACCGGCGGAAAAGAGGCGTCGCGCCGGCTTAAACCACCTTATGGTGGTCCCAAGCAGGCCCCCTTTTTAGCGTAGCTTTCACTAAAACTTGATTTTTGGGAGCTGTAGAGGTCCAAATCACGATCCTAAGAGGCGTTGTGACCGTATTGACGACGCGGACCTAGTTTTAACTTAAAACTTAGAAATGATCACTTTTTATTTAGAAAATTTTAAAATAGTGATGTGACATGTACAGTGCACTTGAATATATATCAATTAAAGGGAGTTATTAGCAAGCCGTTGGTCTCACACTGAGGTAGGTGACGACAACTAATGTTTTGCCTTGATTTTTAAAAAAAACCATGTTTAAACATAGATCATGTATGATTGTGTTTTAAAATGCAATTATTATTTACCGTGGATTTCATGCTACATTGCGCATTGTGATGGTTATTCCAAATTGAAATCTTTTACCTAATAAACTTATTTCAAATGCTTTTACAAGTATAACTTTAATTTGTTATGCTTACTTAGAGACTTATTTCTTATTATATATATAGAAAATGCATGGATTTTACATGGAAATGAGAATAGAGGCTTATTAGCCGGGTCCTTTGATAAAGCTAACCCTGTGATGAGGGGCATGTCTGGGGATCGTAAGCTATAAGTGCTCTTGAGTTTTAGCATATACATATGATTTCCGTGTTTTATATTTGATGACGGTGCTCTCGCCCTGGCCATGCTGGGGAGGGATAGGGCCTACCACCCACCTTCCGAGATTATGATGTGATGAGTTTGTGATATGATGTACACTCTGCCCATAGATGGCATTCGGTAGGGGTTTGGTAACATGGATAGTCCACACTACCGGTCCCGAGCCTTTCCATGGGGACGTACGCTAAGTCTCCCGTTATGGTGTCGACGGAGCGGCGTGGTTGATACCCATGGAGGGTTGCCACCGCAGCATGATGGCCCATATTCTTTGTTATGTGTGCATGTATGATGAGCATGGTTATAGATGGTATGCCCTGGGTGTGACGACACTCGCAGGTTGACTATGTGTACTCCTCGATCGTGATGTTCGTGGCGATGTGGTGGGACCCATTACCTTAGGGTGCCCCTTATTCTTGTTGTATGCTCCATTTATTGATTCATGTCATGTTTTAACTCCGTGAATTTCATGTTTTAGCATATGGAATAAATTGGCATTTATTTGAACATGGCATTATGATATCACTATTTCCATAAATGTTAGACTTTTCATCAATGTCGTTCATTATTTCGCATTTATTACATTAATTGTCTATGTACCTACACAAGCGATAGTTTTCTGCCGAGGCATTGCTTTGTTTTGCAATGCCTTAGATCTCGAGCGCGACACCAGAAAGGAAAAGCGGTTGATAAACCTTGAGAACCGTCAAGACTAGTTTCCCATAGCTTTTATAAAGTAATGTGAGTCATTAGAGTGGATTATTATTTGAATTTTATTATGGACTGCATACTTTATATTTGGATGTGATTTAGATCTTTGGACATATATTGGACATTTATATGGGATGTTATGATGGATAGACCCTGGGCCATATTATTACTGTCTTTTGGACGTTTATTTGATTTAAAATAAAGGCGCCTATTTATTTGACGTTGATTTATACGCGGATTATTTATTTATGTTTAAATTACGTGTACGTCATTTTGAGAAAGGAAAAATTAACACCCGGAGTTTTAAGATAGGTTTAGTAAAATGTTAAATAAATCTTTTCTCATGGGATCCCAAATGCTCTTATTTAAATTGCCATTATAAAAAAAAAAAATTTGTCTTAAAAATCCGGGGTGTTACAATACTGTTTTTTTAGTTTTCTGGCTTCCTTAATCGTTCGATCGCCACGAAATTTCATGGTCGGTTCGTTACATCATCATGCCCAAGATGAACGGTCCAGATCCTCATCTGACACCGTTGCATTGACTTTTTCCCAGGGCAACAGTAACGCCTAATTTTTTTTTACTGGATGATAAACTTGGAAAACAAATGTATAGGAAAGAGTGGGGTGAGCTTACCTTGGTCCGGCTAGTAGGAGGTAGGTGAGTGTGACAACCCGGGTTTTCTTATGCATTTTTTAAATGCAATACCTAATTTCCTAAGGCGGGATGCATCCCTATTTGAAAACCATTCTATAAAAACCATACAATGCAGCGGAAAACTTTTAGTTTTAAACTCGTTTTTGAAAACCTCGAGTGTCATTTGCCTTCACACAACCAAAATAGTTTTTGAAAAACTTCAGAAATCATAAATATTTTTCCCCAGGTCTTTCCAGTCATAGCACACGGCCCAACTGTAATTAAATACAACTTCATGTCTAAAGGGTTGAGAGTTTACTTACATGTATAACTTTCTTCTTTTTGATTCACTTGCTCGTAGCACTAATATCTCTTAAGACATCTTCTATTTATAAGTGGAACTATCCTGAAAAATGTTAAGGATGGGGTGAGTATATACTATACTCAGTAGGAGTCTATTACTACTAGTTTTATAATGCATGCGATGTTTTAAAATTATATGCTCTTTCTAAAACACGTGCATGTCTGAATACTCAAGTTTAATATCGACATCAAAATCCATTGTCAAACTGAAATACTAACGACTTAAATGATCATATAATCCAAAATCGAAAGTATCATATACATATATATCATAACATCATGATATGCATAAAATGCTTCATGGAATCCAACTCATGAATCTCCAGTATGGTATGGTCGACCAACCTCATATCATGCCATATGCAATGCACATAAATCATCAAACCATAGGGTCCACTATGCCCACGACCTCCTCGCCATGTGGTCCCCGGGTACCTAAGGACACTCGGTCATAGCCTCCACGGGGCCTATGACACGTCGACCCAGTGCCGTGACACCAGTGGTAGCCCCCTGTACCACATGCAGTCGACGTAGGGACTTGCCTCTTTTTGGGCATGGTACCCATCCACCTAATAGTGGTAGAGACCGGATGGCCAACTCAAACCCCTCGGCATGGCACCCACGGGCTTTCTAGCCCAAATTACATAGGATCAAATAAGCCAAAACCTCTTTTCAAAACCTATCCTCTTTGGGTCCCTCACAACTACCTGGCCCTCGGCACTCCAGCTTCTTTAGCAAACTTCAAGGACATGCGATTTATGCAAGAATTTAATGCTCACAAATCGTGCAATGTATGCAATAGTTTGCAAAACATGTATGTGCATAATGTATATGCAATCATTTACAAAACATGTCTATGTACAAAGCATTTATCACATGCATGCTGAATTAAGTCATGCTAAACAAGTCATATACTTAAAATATATGTTTCCAAAGCAATAATAGTTCTTTTAAAAGAATCTAATAGTGATAGAGCACCTACCTAGCTAGGTCGCGCTAACCCTTTTGTCCTCGGACGCTCCTGATCATGGTTTGGGGAATCAATGTTAGTTTGGCCTATCTTTTATAGGTTTTAGAGTCATTGGTATTTTTACTTAGGCATTAGGGGTCCATCCCTATGCCTATGGGTGTCCTAAGGTCCTAATTGGGCCTTGGTATCTTCAGTTTTCCAACGTTCTAGTGGTCACGCGCCACCATCCTATTCTAAGGGGTCATGCCCACCTTTGATTAGGCCTTGATCAGGGTTTTATAGTTTGGATGTGTCCGCGCCATCGACACGGACACAACGCCTTTTGTGGCACCTCAATCGAAGCTCTAGATCTCAAGTTATAAGCGTTTTAGTGTTGTATGTACATAGAGTCTTAAAAATAAAAATAAAAACAGAATGCTAGGGCGCTGCGCGACTGCGTCGTGCGCCCTGGCTTCCTTAAGGAACTGAAAAAACGACGCACTACTAGCGCGCTGCGCGTCTACGGCGTGCGCCTCAACGGGCACGTCTGTAGACGCGTGGTACTCTCCGCCCATCTTCCTCTTTAGCGGGCACGTCTGCGGACGCGCCCGTTGGTTTCCTCTCAGACGCGTTTGACGCGTCTCGTCCGTCTGGGGCGTTTCTGTTGTTGGGGGACTGGGGCGTCCTTGTGATGCCCTGGTTCGTCCCTGAGGAACCAGTGCGGCCCTGGGGACGTCCCAGGGTCCTTGGTGACTCCCTAGAGGCCTATTCCCCATGGATTTTCATGCAAAAACCTAGGGAAACTGAGCCTAGGACTATGAGTGAGATGGGTTTGGGGAGTTTTTGGGCGTACCTGCTTCGTGGCTGGTTTTCTCTCCATGTTTTCTCCTCTTGGTCATTGCTCCTCAACGGTTTTTCTTCAACGTTTTGGGCTGCCATTAGAGGCGCCCAAGAGCTCTATTTATAGAGCTAAGAGAGGGTTCTGGAGGGGGCTCTCACCGCCTTTGAATGGAGGTGGAGAAACCTCCAGAATGGTGGTGATTTCTCCTCCAATCACCGCCGTTCTAGAACCCTCTAGAGGTTGAAGATGAAGGGGTGGCCGTATCAAAACGGGCCCCTGTGTTTTGCAGTTAAACCCGTTTTTGTGAAAATTACAATTTTGCCCCTGAACTTCAAAGGGCCATAACTTGCTCATTTTAACTCCGTTTTGGGTGATTTTGGTCTCGTTGGATTCCTTTTTCCGAGAAGCATCTAATGGCACCATTTTTAGGACCAAATTCCTGGGTTCAGTTAAGGTAAATAGTGAAATGACCAAAATACCCTTATCTTCAAAATTGAACTTTTCATGGGATTTTAATATTACAAAAATTGGGGTCATTACAGTGAGGGCTCGCCGTGTTCGTCCGGTTGCCGGGAGTGCCTATCGCTTGAGAATCGTCGCCGGTGGGTGGATATTACAAAGGAGCATGTTGATGTTGGACAAAGTGATCAGCTTGATATTTGGGAAGTTCTCTCAGAGACACTATATTATAGGAAATTATTTTGGGCTTCTGATATTTGTATGTGTCTGCATTGTATGTCAGTTTACTTGAGACCATGGACCAGATGGATTGAGCCTCATGTGGATTTACCTTTTCTTTGTATATCATGTTTTCTGAACTTTAATTGTGTGAGCTGTCAACTGATTCATGTTTTAACATGAAGATTATTGGCATCCTTGGGTATGGTACTTAATTGCCACTCAAACTGATTTAGTTCCTCAACACTCAGAGAGAACTGCCAAGCATTGACTGCTATGTTTGAGAAAAGTAAACAAATTTGTGCCAAGTGTTGTTCTTTGAGCAGTTCAATTGTGTCACAATGAAATCTACTAAGAAAACATTAATTTGCTTTTGTTATTAAAGAGAACAGTCAAATAACCTAAAAAAATCCATCTTGAACTTCTTCAAATGTTCCTGAAGTACCTTCCTAGATAGCTGATGTTAAGTGTTTAATTTTGGCTAAAAGACTCTTAGTTTAGCATTCAATTAGATCATCTAACCGTTCAAAAGTGCAAATTGTAACTTGATTTTTAATTTGGCTCAAATTGACCATCCAAACTTTAAAATTTTAAAATCAACAGTCAGATGATCATTAGAGCTTATTAGATGACTAATGTGCAGTTTAGATGATTCTAATTTAGTCTTTTATTTTGTAGATCAACTAAAGGATGGTTGGATGGTTTAAATCTATGTTCAACGGTGTAGATCAATAAGGCAAGAGTGCTAATTTAAAGAGGATTCCTAATGAGAAGAGTCATAATTTGGGAGAGGATAAAGTTTCCTCATAGGAAGTTACCTCTTCAAGGAAAGAGTTTGAGACAAATAAGGAAGTGCAAAGGCTATAAAGAGGAAAACCGTATGGGGGAGAAGGGAGAGTTTTTTTTTGGAGTTTTCTTAGTTGTTTCCTTGCACGTTCCTTTTCTTGTTTGCTTGGATCACTTGTTTACTCGTCTCTATTTCACGTTCACAGCCGTCTCTTGCCTTTGATCACACATCTTCCTCTTCAAAACTCAGCTTCCCCTACCCTTCATTGGTTTTTTTATGCATCACACCTAGCTTCCACTATCGCACCCCACAGGCTAGGCTCCATCACACATCTCAATTCCTCTAGTTACATTCACCCCATCTTTTCACACATCTCATCAACGATCTATTCTAGACGATGCCCAAACCAAAGGCGTTGTAATTTTTTCTTCATCTTCACCTCTCCACCGCCACCCTGCCTTCATCACACCTTTTCACCCATCGCCCAGCATCCTTAGTTCTAGACATGCCTAGACCCAAGGCGTCGTTTTTCTCTCATTCAACCCAACCTCAGTTGCATCTACACCCTATCTCTCCCGCACCCTCCATGGCACAGCCTAGGCACGCCTTCACCTCCAGAACAGGAAGTAGCCTGGACCTTCTTCAACAGCCAAGCACTAGGCAGACGATCCAACCATCCTCTCCTGCAGAATCTTATTCTCTGGCGGTATTGTCTTCCCTGCTCCTGAACCAGACGACGCCCAGAAAAGGGCATCGTTTTTTTTTCTCTCACCGGAATAACCTCCATTGGACCGGCAACCCATCTCTTCTAGATGGCACCAAACATGCGACGCCTAGATCACCATCGGCCCAGGCGTCTCAATCAGTTCTAGCGAAGAAAATTCTAAATACGGGTTTTAAGGGAGTTTTTGGAAAAATTCCAACTCTGCCTTAAAGGAATAATAGAATTTACATTTGATGTCCTTATTCCCAGTTTATGCTATTCCTGTTCTGAGTAATCCACGTTCTATGTTATTTCAGTACTGTTTAATTCAATTAACGGGTCTGGTTTAATTATAGAAAATCTTCAATTTCTTGTTTATTTTAATTCTAAATTTCAAATAAATTTCCTGGCATGTTCTTAGGATAGATTCTTGTTGAATTACTTTTTTTAATCTTTATTTTGGATTCTGAGAATAGATCTAAGCCGTTGAATCTTAATTTCATTAATTTGATTAGATCTCTAAATATTTGAAGAATCTGACAAATTCCTTCGTTAGATCATTAATCCAGGGCATGTTGAACATAGTGATATAGGTTGATCAAAGTTTTGGACACCTGAAGTGGACAAATTGAACCGTACTTAAGCTACAAATTAGATTTTCTTAATTTCTTCTAGTTTTAGTTTTAATTAGGATTTTATTGTTTCTTTTTTTGTTCCTCCTGGAAGTTGAATTTTGAAAATTCATTGGTACACTAAATATGGAGTCCAAAATTTTTTGTTAATTAAATTAAATTTTAAATAATTAAATTTTATTAAAAACTCCAAAATTCTAAAGCGAGTCCTTGTGGGATTGACCTGTATTTGTATAGCTATATTACAATAGCCTGTGCACTTGCGAAAAACATCAACAAGTTTTTGGCACCGTTGCTGGGGACTTGCAATGAAGTTTTTATAGAATTTAATTTTTAAAAAATCCAATTTTTTTTTAAAAAATCCAAAAAAATAAAAATATTAAGAAATGCATTTTAGGCATTTTTAGGTGCATATTTAAAATTTTTTTTGTGAATAATCACTTTATTTTCTGAATTTGGTACTAATTGTGCATAACCATAGGGACTCGCTTTAGAAATTTGGAGTTTTTAATAAAATTTAATTATTTAAAATTCAATTTAATTAACAAAAATTTTCAAGCTCCATATTTAGCATACCAATGAATTTTCAAAATTCACCTTCCAGGAAAAACAGAAAAAGAAACAATAAAATCCTAATTAAAACTAAAACTAGAAGAAATTAAGAAAATCTAATTCCTAGCTTAAGTACTGGTCAATTTCTTCACTTCAGGTTTCCAAAACTTTGATCAACCTATATCATTATGTTCAACAAGTCCTGGATTAATGATCTGACGGAGGAATTTATCAGATTCTTCAAATATTTAGAGATCTAATCAAATTAATGAAATTAAGATTCAACGGCTTAGATCTATTTTTAGAATCCAAAATAAAGATCATAAATAGTAATTCAACTAGAATCTATCCTAAGAACACGCCAGGAAATTTAATTGAAATTTAGAATTAAAATAAACAAGAAATTTAAGATTTTTCGTAATTAAACCAGACCCCGTTAATTGAATTAAACAATACTGAAATAACACAGAACGTGGATTACTTAGAACAGGAATAGCATAAATCGGGAATAAGGACATCAAATGTAAATTGTATTATTCCTTTAAGGAGTGAGTTGGAATTTTTCCAAAAACTCCCTTAAAACCCGTATTCAAAGTTTTCTTTGCCCGACCTGATTGAGATGCTTGGGCCAGTGGTGATTTGGGCTTCGCACGTCTGGTGCTGTCCGGAAGAGATGGGTTGCCGGTCCAATGGAGGTTATTCTGGTGAGAGAAAAAAAAATGATGCCCTTTTCTGGGCGTCGTCCGGTTCAGGGGTGGGGAAGACAATACCGCCAGAGAATAAGATTCTGCAGGAGAGGATGCTTGGATCGTCTGCCTGGTGCTTGGCTGTTGATGAAGCTCCAGCTACTTCCTGTTCTAGAGGTGGAGGCGCGCCTAGGTTGTGCTATGGAGGGTGCGGGAGAGATAGGGTGTAGATGCAAGTGAGGTTGGGTTGAACGAGAGAAAAACGATGCCTTGGGTCTGGGGGTCGTTTGGAACAAAGGATGCTGGGCGATGGGTGAAAAGGTGCGATGAAGGCATGGTGGCGGTGGAGAGGTGAAGATGAAGAAAAAATTACAACGCCTTTGGTCTGGGCATTGTCTGGAATAGATCGTTGATGAGATGCGTGAAAAGATGGCGTGAATGTAACTAGAGGAATTGAGATGTGCGATGGAGCCTAGCCTGTGGGGTGCGGTAGTGGAAGCTGGGTGTGATGCATAAAAAAAACGATGAAGGGTAGGGGAAGCTGAGTTTTGAAGAGGAAGATGTTGATCAAAGGCAAGAGACGGCTGTGAACGTGAAATAGAGAAGAGTAAACAAGTGATCCAAACAAACAAGAAAAGGAAGGTGCAAGTAAACAACTAAGAAAACTCCAAAAAAAAAAACTCTCCCCTCTCCCCCCTCCCCCATATGGTTTCCCTCTTTATAGCCTTTGCACTTCCTTATTTGTCTCAAACTCTTTCCTTGAAGAGGTAACTTCCTATGAGGAAATTTTATCCTCTCCCAAATTAGGACTTTTCTCATTAGGAATCCCTTTTCAATTAGGACTCTTCTCGTTAGGAATCCTCTTCCAATTAGGACTCTTGCCTTATTGATCTTCACTTGATCTGCACCGTTGAACATAGATCTGAACCATCTAACCCTCCTTTAGTTGATCTGCAAAATAAAATATTAAGTTAGAATCATCTAAACCGCACATTAGTCATCTAATAAGCTCTAATGATCATCTGATCGTTGATTTTGAAAATTTAAAGTTTGGATGGTCAATTTGGGCCAAATTAAAAATCAAGCTAAAATTTGCACTTTTGAAAGGTTAGATGATCTAATTGAATGCTAAACTAATGGTCTTTTAGCCAAAATTAAACACTTAACAGCTCAGCAGGACTGATCAGTACGATTGCATTATAGTATATATATAGTTGGCTTTCATTAGTTTGGTCTCTACACTGCTGTCAGTAATAACTTCTAGACTGACTTTATCATTCTAGTGTTTTAGTTCTCATCTGCTATTTGGACCTGCAAATGTTACCTTAATCTCCATGTCATTCAAACATGGAAAAATGCTTCTAAATTGCAAGCATTTTAGTGTAAGTGTAGAAATAGGAAGGAAAATGCTTGTAAGTTGTATCCTCTACATGTTGATTAACTTGAAGATCACCACTCAAGACTAACTTAAGGCCTTATTGAACTTTCAATTGAGTCTTGAAAAGAGTGGCCTATCCTCAAGAATAGATTTCTTATATTCCAAGGTATTTGAATCACACAATGCCTGTCAGAAGCTTTCGTGATGCTTCTAGCTCTGATGTTTATGTAGGTAAATGCAGCTCCTAGCAAAATACAGCTGCGTTGTGGTTTAGAAATTTGAATTAGATATTATCCTGGTCTTTCACTCCCCAAAGGCCCTCCAAGCATTTTCCAAGAATCATGCTGTTGAGATTTGGGTTTGATTAATTTTATCGTAAGGAACTAGCATACTGAAAAGCATAACTTCAGGAGGTTCTGATAGTTTTCATTCCTATTTTCCAGCATTCTGAAAAGCACAACTTCGGATCTTTCGATAGTTTTTGTTCCGATTTCCCATTTTGTCCCATGGCAAAAACCAATGTCCTTTTCTTGTTTATCAATTGAACTTGCGTTAGAATGACCTTCACATTATTGCTTTCAGAGAAGTATTCTGTTATTGTACTTCTTCTGTCATGGCTGTATTTGCAGCATTTCAGTTACTTTTTATTTATTTATTTAATTCGATTATTATTTCAAGTGATCATTTCAGGGGAAATGTTCAGACACGTTCGAGAAAGCTTAGTGAAGGTAAGGTGCAAGCAACTTTGCTGGCATTGGCAGGACTTAAGGCCCTAAATATGACAGAGAATGTCACTTCTATTATCTCTATTGAAGAAATGCTTCCAGCAATTGCTCAAGGGGCTATTGGAATAGCCTGTAGAGACCATGATGATAAGATGGTATGTCAGTGTATCATTAATTGCCTTGCATGTGGTAAATTGATCTAGGCACAAGTACATTGCTCGCATGTTTAAAGAAGACATTTTATTCATGCTCGAGAAGAGATTTACATGAGTTATTAGCTCACCAGCAAAATGGGGTGGAATCATATTAACAGTTGCACGGCATAGGTTGTCTAGGGCACCTAACATTGCTTTTACATATTGTTCATAGTAATACATGCTTATTTAACCATAGTTTTAGCTCCTAGGTAATACTTTGTTAGTCATCTAAAAGGATCCGGGGGAGTAATGATCAACCAATTGGTTCAAAGACCACTTACTAAACCTAGCACAAGGAACAGAGCGGACTTCACCAGTAGGCAACCATTGAAATCAATGAGCATAGTAAACTGGGTAGCCTTGGGGCTAGTGGTTTACATAGAGCACATCAGAGGTGCCAAAGAGTCAAAATTAATGGCATTCTTAGTGAATTGGAGCTTTAGGAGTTAGCCTGGATCATGATATCCTGTTCTCGGGACTGATACCTCATGGCTGTCCTTGGATCTGTCTATGGATTTATTGGTGATGAGTAACAATTGTGGCTCATCATTCATAACCTTTCTTTTCAAACACCAATTTTGTTCAAATATATTGTTGTAAATGCCTGAACAAAGCTCTAAAATAAAGGCCTAAACAAAGCTGGGGTTTCAATGCTTGCAGATAAACTACATAGCTTCATTGAATCATGAAGAAACCAGATTAGCTGTTGCCTGCAACAGGGCATTTCTTGAGATCTTGGATGGCTCATGTCGAACTCCAATTGCAGGCTATGCCTGTCGCAACAAAGATGGATACTGCGTGTTTAGAGGCTTGGTGGCTTCTCCTGATGGAACCAAAGGAAAGCCTGTTTAAATTTAGACTTCAGCACACGGATTGTTTTATCAATTGTTGTCTGTGCCTCTGTTTTTCAACTTAACAAGTCATTGATTTTTCTTTCTTGCTTTTCAGTACTTGAAACTTCAAGAAGAGGTCCATACGCTCTTGAAGATATGATCATGATGGGAAAAGATGCTGGAAAGGAATTGCTTTCAATTTTGTGGGTGTATGCCATGAGGTTATCTGTCCTTATGAGTGTAAATTTAATTTTAATTCATTTAATTGTTCATCTAGATTTTAATCAGCAATGCCTGTTGTCTTTTAGTTAAATGTCTGTTTACTTTATAGTGGACATGGAAGAAGAAGATATAATCAGTTTGTAGCCACTGTAACTGTGAATAATGATGAGCTCATATGATTCCACCAGGAAGTCTATATATGAAATGAGGATTCAAGTCTGCGCATGTTGCCACTGTTTCCCTGTTAGATTTCTTTGAATGTTCAGCAACTTATTCAACTGTATGGGCTGTTTGGCAAGGGAATTGTGAATCATGGACAAAATTATCTATGGATGAATTGTTGTATTGCCTGCTAATGGCAGGCCTAAACCCTGTTAGATTTCTTTGATTGTTCAGAAACTTATTCAACCGTATGGGCTGTTTGGCTTGGGGATATGATTATCTATGGATGAATCTTTGTATTGCCTGCTAATTACAGGCCTAAACTCTGTTAGATTTCTTTGATTGTTCAGAAACTAATTAAACTGTATGGGCTGTTTGGCATGGGGATTATGAATCATGTACACAATCATCTATGGATGAATTGTTGTATTGCCTGCTAATGGCAGGCCTAAAGCCTGTTAGATTTCTTTGATTGTTCAGAAACTTATTCAACTGTATGGGCTGTTTGGCTTGGGGATTATGAATCATGGATAAAATTATGTATGGATGAATTGTTGTATTGCCTACTAATAGCAGGCTTAAAAGGTCGTTAAAACTATGCTTAACTAAGTTGGTTCTTACATGCTTTGAGGCTACTAATGGCATGGGATAGGATAACCATACATTTTATCCCTGTTTTGCTGTTCCTTTTGCCAAACATCCTCGTAATAATTGAATAAGCTCCCAGAAGTCGGAAAATGAAAACCATGGACAAACTTATGCCCGAATAGTTGTCTCATTGCTGCTGCATAGCCTAACATCAATTATTTGGCTTACCGAACATTATGTCATAGATGTCCAGAATGCTAGTGGGACCACCTATTTATTGGTCCAAACCACATAATTAAGATCATTGTGGTGTAGGCCTTTGATTTCTGGATTATAGATCAACGCTTAGGAAATTAAGAAATCAGACTTGAGAGAGTACCACATTGTAGGGTCCATCAATAACAATTTCTCTCTTATGAATCAATGGCTTGAGTCACTAGGAAAAAGTAGCATTTATTTGCAATTAAACCCAAATGTACTATAAATTGAAAGAGGAGGGAGGAATAAATCAATCACCATAAATACTTTTGACATGTATCTTGCTCTCATAATGATGGAAACATCTAATGTATGGTTCATCTTATAATTGACAAGATTTCCATCTAATTTCTTGTAATTTTACTTTGATCAGATTGATCCTACGCCCTTGATCCATAAAGCCGCGTTCAAGCTTCAACCAGCAAAAGATAAACCATTTCCTTTGTTGGACTTTATTTTGTTGATGAAATTTCTGTTCAAAATGGGACTGGACCCACGTGATGGCCTTTGATCATTCAAAAGATCAACGTAGGCCCCACATCCTCGTTAATTGGCCATGGTTTAGCGTTTAAAAGAGCGCGGGAAAGCCAACGCAGAACATAACCCACCACAAAGCAAAAACCCTACTCAAAAGGAGAGACTAGGGTTGGGGTTTTGCATTTCTGGTCAATGGAGGGAGAAGTAGAATCGATCGACAGTCCAAGAGACGGAATCCTTGGAAAAATTGATATTCGATCTCGGGAACAGATTCCTGATCTAACGGGCCAGATCCACCAGCTTCCCTGCTGTATAAAGCACGACGGTCCTAGTCCCGTTTCTCACTACTTCAAGCCCAAGAAAATTGGTATCTTTGATTCCCCGTGTCCTTGTCTATATTTCTCTGTGATCTATGGTTTACCCTTTGTTTACTGTTTAGGGATCGAAATGGACGGTTTGGATGTGGAGGAAGCTTCGTTCAGAGGGAGGAAATTGCAAGGTGCTACGATTTTGCTGCCAGAAGAGTATTGTGGTAATTTCATTTGGTTTGTTGTGGTTTTCTTCGTTTACAATTCTTCTCTGTACATGAATGCTGGAAATGCTTTGATTTTTCTCTTTATGTTCTGTAGTCATTGATTTGCTGGAAATCCAATATTTTTCCCTACATGGTAAGGGAATTTGGTTCTGTGGTTTTCTGGTGTTCTGAATGTAGAATTCAATACTTCAAGGGGGTGGATTCCATTACTTCTTCCAGCGAAATGATGTAATTACCGACCAAATTATGGTAATTCGTGCAGTCAAATAGTCTTAATCGGTAGTTGTCAACTGTGTTTCCAATAATGGAGTGTTTTGGAAAAATCAGCTTTTTGTGATGTATGAGACCCGTGGCGCCAGAAAATCATCTAATTCTATCACCAATGTTTATTGAGCTACTTTGTTTCAAGAATTAATCCTGGTTCTATAATTACTTCTTGGAAAGAGTAAAAAGTAGTAGGCTAAAAGAGTAAACAATAAATGAAGAGAAAATAGTTTTATTCTTCAGCAACTCAAAATTCTTAGCTATCACCACACTTTTGGTTATGCATTTACAATGAATTGTTTTTAAAACATGAAGCTTGTGCTAGTGTGTTGCATTGGCCCAATATTATTGACACACAGTAGGTCCCCATTCCAGCATAGTTTTCAGTAGATGCTGATACGTGGGCATCTATTGTTTAGCACTCTTAGGAAACTGATACTCACATATTGACTAGAACTTGTACCCATGTCATTGATTGATTTATGTGAAGAATAAACTTTTCATTGTGTTTACTTCCATGATATGAGCTTTGTTTCTTAGAATCAGTGTTTTTAAGATATTTCGTTCCCTGTATAAATTTGCAGGACCTTTCCGGTCCTTGTTCCTTACTTCCCACAACATACAATGACTTTATTCTTAGTATCTATGTAGTATTAAGAAATACAGATATGGCAGGATCCTATGCATCAAATGATGCCACTTTGGCCTTGTTTCTTTGTTCTTTGCATGGATTTCAACGGGTTCTTGGCATTCATTTCACTATATATATATATATATATACCTGGCTCTTATGGTTGTGTAGAAGCAACAAAAACTTGTGTTAATAGTGTTGAGAAGATGACTTTATTCTCAATGTAATCTATGTTGAAACCTACTGGTAGTTTGGCAGAAAATGTAGTGTTTAACACAGTTTCAAAATGTCAATCGTGATAAAAATATGTTCTGGATTGTTGTTGTATTTTAATCATCTTAGAAGTTTAATGCTATTTGTAAGTGACTATAGTAGGTAAATTAATGCAACCCTAGTAAAGGCGAAGGACAAATAATGCAGGTTTATGGCAGATTATTTGGTGCACATGTGTCTCTGTTTGGTATTCCTTGTATTGCTAACTGAGATTGTAGGCTTGTTTGCAAGAATATGGATCCTTAGAGATGTATAACACCGGGCGTTCTATGCACAAATTGTGAACTTTCCTCTATAAGCTTAGAAAATTAAATTGGTCATAGGACTTGGTGACCTCTTTCACTTGGAGGTTTGTAGTAGGCAAGTTTGAAAAAATATGAAGCAAACACAAAGTGCTTTGCGTGTCAACAAGAATTCCTGCAACATAAATACAAGCACCACAACATTGGTGCAGGGAATGCTCAAATTTCCTTGAAAAACAGAGTTCCAAGTACTATTCTAATTCCCCATAGGTTGTTTGGCACCTTGGCTAGTGGTAAGGTGTGCTTATACCCCAAATTTGTGGTACAAACCCTCTAGCTCACCAACTCTAAGAAAATGGGGTTGGTTGGCATAGGATTACAAACCATGGATATACTTATCCCTCAATTGAGATCTTATCCACATTGCTATTTGCAGCTCTAGACCACGTCTATAACTGTTCACACAGGATAATAGCTTAAAACCTTGGGCTGTTTGTTCGTAAACAATTTTATCTCTGTTTTAAGGCTGCAAATAATTGGGGAGAAAATCGCTATCAAGGATAACTTATGATATAGGATAGCATGCAAAATTGCCTAATCTATATGTTAAGATCAGATCGTAGTCAATTTAATAAAATAAAATAAAAATAAATTAGACTATCACTAGTGCTTTTAACATGCAGAAAAACTACCTTAATAAGCATGAATGGCCTACAATGAAGTAGAGGATCTTTAGATCGTCCTAGATCTCTACCGATTGAGGTAAGATCAAAGCTTCAATCCTGATCGTCCCTTTGATTAATGAACGGTCCTAATTAGGCGTCAGATCTAGGGTTTTTAGAAATTTAATGCAGGATAACAATTAAAAATTATTAGCGAAGCAGTCATGTAACCACACACAGTACATAAATTATCTAAAAAAAGATAAAGTAGAAAACAATACTGAATGACAAATCAGGCCTCGTACTGAACGCGGCTTCACATCCATGGGAAGGAAACTAGAACAAGAAATCCATTAAGTCTAACGAAATATCTGTTCATTATTCATCAAAATCTCCTTATAAAAAGATCTAAAGTAGGGGACGTCTACTCTAATTAGAGGAAAAGACAAAATTGCCCATACTTAAGTCACAACACACTAATAGACCCAATACCCTCAGTGGTAAATATACAAAGAAAAAGAAAAAGAAAAACCTAAACTATATCATAACATAAAAAAGAAAAATCTAGGATAGTCCCCATCGCTTATTCCATAGGTTCTCATTTCTGTGCCAAATGGATTTTTGTTGCCATAGCAAGGGCATAAAGTCGTGCTAGAAAATTTCTAGGTGGCTTATAGCACTTATGAATCCGTAGATGCCTTATAAACCTTTTATAAAGGTGCCAATAATTCTTTTCTTTTCTGGTAGCATCATGCAATTTCCTTTTCCGTTGCCACACTCATATTAGAATCTGAATCTTGTGACCTTTATGCTTTAACTATATAATGGAAAATGGAGATCGAGGAATGTTTATGTTCAGTTATGTCTTGCTCAGGTGTTTGGGTATGCATGTCTCTACATGAAGAAATGAGACATGACACATGTTCTTCTGCATCTAATGCTATCTACTTTAGATTTTGAATCAAATCTTGTGTCTCACAACCATTCTCGTATTATTTGTGGTTATTTCAGACATTAAACCTTTTCTTGTGGCTTTAAATATGTCAGGCTTTGTCTTGGAAAAGAACAATCCTCAAAAGGGAAAAGATTCTGAAATTTCTGTGGGCGATTCCAATTGTTGGGAGGCTCGTGCCAAATTTCAAAATATAACTTATTGGAACCATGACAGTCTTCCTTCACATGATGATGCCTTTATGCGATATTTCCATTGGTTCACTGTAGCAAATGCTGTAAGTTTGCTCAATTTCCATGATGTTTCACCCATAACTAGTTAACTAGGCATAGTAGCTTTATACATATTTCACTGTACGCGTGCATGTGTAATTGTTAAAAACCTTAGCTTTGGAGTTTCAAGGGAGACTCTATATTTTCCTAAGTAACGTCTGTGCATGCTTGTTCCAGTTCATGGTCAAACATATAAATATTTTGTCTATCTTTCTCTCTTTCTCTTTCTCTTTCTCTCTCTCTCTCTCTCTCTCTCTCTCTCTCTCTCTCTCTCTCTCTCTCTCTCTCTCTCTCTATATATATATATATATATATATATATCTATCTATCCATCTATTCTTTATGCTGCGTTCTGTTTGTGCATCCTCAAAGCAGAGGGTATGTTGATACTCTTGCAGTATGCATGCATGAGGAGCAATGGTATTATAGAGGCAGTGGTTGACTAAAGCAAGCATAAGGTGAGGAAAATTGCACTGCATGCAACAATCCTCGGGAGGAGAGAGGCAGGTAGATGATATAGCTCCTGTGGTATTGTAAACTTTAGCTTATGGGAGAACAGCCTGAAGTTGGGAAAGAAAGCATCCCTGTAAAAATGTTTGTAGCAAGGAAAAATCAAAGAGGAAAAAAATTACCATATGGGAAGGCAACTAGCATTCTGGTCCTCATTGTTCTTCTGGTCACGTGATCCCTTAGAGAAAAATTAATGATGGCATAACTTTAAGGCACCTGTCTGAAGGCCAGAGATTGACAAACCAGTTTCTTCAGTAGAGTAGCTGGTGCTTAGGCATATCACCTTTATTTGAGCATATCTGTCAGCACTCTTATTGGAAGACATTGGATGAAGCAATTCTGGATCTCCACTAGAGATTCTCTCAGAAGAGCTGGGATCTAGACCAAAAATGCCATTCTCAGATGTAGTTCTATCTCATGGGGAATGCTTTATCTATTAAAAAACCTTTTTCTTTTTTGAAAATGATTGAAAGACTTTTGGTGAAAGGTGAAGGATGTGGTTTATCAGTACTTAGAAGAGATAAAGCACCGGGATATATGACTTCCCTTGCATTATATTTCCGTGATCATGAGGAATTGATGAAAGGGAATGTACTTTATCGATTATATAATCGATAGATTCATATGAAAAGGACTTCCCTAGACATGCATCACCTCAATATCTCTAGGGATGGTGCTTATGGAGATGACAGATAATAGATCCGTTAGTGAATCTGCTTGCAAAATTCATTTCCAGAACCTCACCCTAGATTCTTTCCTTTAGGGATGTACTTATTCTTATCAAAGTGGCATTTCCTACCTCCCAGATTCTCTATACATCATTCGTCAGGATTTTTGAAATTGGTGGATAAGCTGATGAGAAACCTTAAAGTAATTTTCTTTGGGAAGGAAAGAAAGAAGACTTGCCACCTTCTCAACTGGAGGCTCCTTATTGGCCAAAGGCTGAATGGGGTTTTGGAATATCACCTCAGAAACCAAGAACATTTTGGGAAGTAAATTTGGAGGTTCGTAAAGCAAGTGATGTGGTTTGGCGAAGGATCATAGTTGCAAAGTACAGGATTGCTATAAGGAAGAGAGTTAACAAGAGGTCAATGGTCTTAGGGTGTGGAGATTGTAACAGTAAGAAGAATTTTCAGTCCATATGCTTTGGGTTGGAGGGAGGTAGAGTGGATGGAAGTCCTTTGTGTGTTATATAACAAAATCTTGATGAGCTGTTAAGGTGAGGAAAGGTGTTTTCTTTGGAATTTTCGTTTGGGGGTTGCATGCTGTTGCTTGCATTGCAAAAAAAATAAGTGATGCTGCTGCAAGGTTGTCCTTTTAGGGGTGATCTTAAGGAAGCTGAAATTAACTCCTGCAGTAATCTTTTCCTAGACCTAAAAGGGCAGCCCCAGTGCACAAAGCTCCCGCCTATGCAGGGTCTGGGGAAGGGGCGGACCACAAGGGCCTAAAGTGCACAAAGCTCCTGCAGTAATCTTTTCCTAGACCTAGAAAGGATATATATTTTACCCACTAGGTATGACAGCAATTTGGGTACTGGACCAAATGGGTGTCAATAATTCTCTCCTGTTTGCCTCATTGAACAGGACCAACCTTCCAAGTTTTGGAGGTAAGCTTGGAATCTGGCTAAAGTTTAAGGCCTTTGTTGGATATCTTGACATTTAACAGACTCCACAAACTGAAACAAGCATTCAAGTTCCTAACCCTTGTATTATGAACCCATGAGGAAGGGTGTCGTAGTCTTCTTCTTATACATGCCAAGTTGATAGTAATTCTTTGCATTTGCATCATATCAGCATTTGGTATCCAATGGGTGTTCCCAGCCACATTTGGTGGATTCTTGAGGGGTGGATGTCAATAACTTGGTGAAAAGAGGTTTATTGCTATGTGCTGTATCAGTCCCACTTTTGTGTTGTGCCACCTTTCCTTTTTATCCCTTCTAGATATAAGATAGATTGGGTACAAGAGCTAGACTGTTGAAATGATAGTCCTGGATGATCAGAAGGGGAAGCTGACAAAAGCTAAAAGATAGAAAAGGAATAATATCTAAACATGAGGAAAAAGGATTCATGCTTGTTCTTGGAATTCAGAAATTTTCTTTTCATGGGCAGAGCTATGATGGACTAAACACATACTCATGCTCGATATGTACATAGGAAATAGGAGATCATCGTATCGGTTAGGTGGGAAGTAAGGAAATTCAAGTGGATTGCCTTAAGTATTGGCAGCCTAAGGTTCAAGTCTTTTGATGCATCATTCAGCAACCTGTGTCCAATTTGCACCAAAGACTCAAATGACATGGAGGCCAGTGACTACCTGTTGTGGGACTAAATCCCCAGGTGTAATTCATCTTCTTCTATATGTATTTCCAGATGACTGAAGTTATCATAGATTCCCTTGCTAGCAGGGGAATTCCAAGTTGATTTTTGTATGTTGCCAGTCTGCCCCTTTCATAACCATTACATAAGTTTCTAATGTACCTTCTAAAAAGAAGGACAATCTATGTGGGAGCTATATTTTAACTTATCGTGCTGAAGTTGATATATGTATCACCAAGGAAATTTTATGTAGGACATGTTCAGGGTTCATAAACTCCACCAATGTCGGTCCCAAGCCCGGATGAATAAGGAGGAGGGTCTGTCGTCAGGTGCTAGCTGGCAAGGGAGAAGTTGAAGATGATTTTGTTATTTCTTTCTTACAAAAGAATATGCATTTGTATATTAGTTTGTGAGGAAGGGGAGCTTTGGCGCAACGGTAAAAGTTGTCGTCATTTGACCTTGAGGTCACGGTTTCAAGGCGTGGAATCAACCTCTTGCAAAAATGCAAGGTAAGGCTACCTACTTTAGGCCATTGTGGCCCGCCCCTTCCCTGGACCCCGCATAGGTGGGAGCTTCATGCACCGGGCTGCCCTTTTTTTATATTAGTTTGTGAGGAAGAAATGAAAATAATCTCCAGCTTCTTAAAATATGGCAACTATTGTGTCAGGTGCTTGCCGGTAAGGGTGAAGCTGAAGATGATTTTGTTATTTCTTTTCTGCTTGCAAATGAATATGCATTTGTATATTAGTTTGTAAGGAAAAAATGAAAATTATCTTCAGCTTTTTAAAACTATGGCAACCCTAACATGACATGAATAAAAAATTGACATTCCTTGAGCTAGGGCGTTCCCTATAAGTGACGCGCTGCATCAGATCTCGGGTGCGGTGAAAAATAGGCAAGGGTTGTTAGGGCATTCTCCCAGAAGTGACGCGCTACATTGGATCTCGGGTGTAGTAAAAAATGGGCAAGGGCTATTAGAGCGTTCCCTCGGAAGCGACTCGCTGCATTAGAGCCCAAGTGTAGTGAAAAGTGGACATGGGTTCATACCATGGAGGTCGAGAAAGGTGACAGTAAATAGGATATCTCCAGTGCATAAGATTCGTATTGTCACGCGCTGCATCAAAGCCCAGGTGCAGTGAAAAGTGGACATGGGTTCATACCATGGAGGTCGAGAAAGGTGACAATAAATAGGATATCTCCAGTGCATAAGATTCGTATTGTCACGCGCTGCATCAGAGCCCAGGTGCAGTGAAAAGTGGACATGGGTTCATACCATGGAGGTTGAGAAAGGTGACAGTAAATAGGATATCTCCAGTGCATAAGATTCGTATTGTCACATGGAATATAGGGACATTGATAGGTAAGAGTTTGGAGTTAGTAGACGTAATGAAATATAGGAGAGTTAACATCGCTTGTATCCAAGAAACCAAGTGGAAAGGGGTTAAAGCTAGAGAAATAGATGGGTATAAATTATGGTATGTAGGAAATGATAATAATAGCAATGACATAGGAATAATAGTGGATAATGAATTAAAGGATAAAGTTGTGGATGCTAAAAGAATCAACGATAGATTTATAATAATAAAACTTGTTTCAAGAGAGTAGATTATAAATGTTATAAGTGCATACACACCTTATAAGATATAATCAAGAGACAGTTTTGGAAAGATATGGAGGGAGTCATGCAAGAAATTCCCAACATTGAGGGGATGTTTATAAGAGAAGACTTAAATGGCCATGTAGGAAAAGAAAAGAAAGGATATGATAGAATACACAGAGGGTATAGTATAGGTTAATGAAATGAGATGGGGAGAATATTCTCGATTTTGCTTTGTCATATAACTTGGCCATTGCAATACACTTTTTAAGAAGAGGGATGAACACTTAATAACTTTTAAAAGTGGACTTCATAAAAGTTAAATAGACTTTTTTCTACTTAGGAATAGGGAGCGATCTATGTGTAAAGATTGTAAGGTGATACTTGGTGATAGTTTAACCTTACAACATAGGTTAATGGTTATGGATATCCATATCAAAAGATGGAAGAAAAGAAGTGAACTTAATAGGTATCCAACAATTAAGTGGTGGAACTTAAAAGGAGAGAAAATAACCTCATTCACAAATAAGTTGATGGTAGAAGAAAATTGGAACTATGAAACAGAAGTAAATACCATGTGGATTAATATTGTTGAGTCCATTAAGAAAGTGGCAAAAGATGTCTTAGGAGTATCTAAAGGTAAAAAGGCAATTAGCAAAGGAAACATGGTGGTGGAGTGAAACAGTGTACAAAGTTATTAAAGAAAAACGAATGTGTTTTAAAGTATGACAGAAGATTAAAAATAATGAAAACTATGAACAATATAAGAATGCTAAAAATGTTGTTAAGAGAATGGTAAGTGAGGCTAAACTTAAAGCATATGATGAGCTCTATAATAGACTAGGAATAAAAGAAGGTGAGAAAGATGTGTTTAAACTTGCAAAAGTAAGAGAATAGAAGGATAAGAACTTATATCATGTTAGGTGCATTAGAAGCGATGATCAAAAGGTATTAGTCAAAGATGATGAGATCAAACAAAGGTGGGAAATATACTTTCAAAAATTGTTAAATGACAATGGTTCTGAGAATATATGGATTGAAAATATTATAAATCTAAATAACATTGGATATTATAGATATGAACGTAGGATTAGAATACTTGAAGTGTAAGAGGCCTTGATAAAGATGAAATTAGGAAAGGCCATGGGGCACGATAGTATACCAATAAAGGTTTGGAAGTATATGGGAGATATTGGGATAGTTTGGTTGACCAAGTTGTTTAACAAGATTATAAAATTAAAGAAAATGTCTGATGAGTGGAGGAAAAGCACTATTGTACCAATTTATAAGAATAATGGAGATACAGAGCTGCACTAATTATCGAGGGATCAAACTTATGAGCTACATTATGAAACTTTTTGAAAGAGTGATTGAGAAGAGTCTACGACATGAAACAAGTGTATCAGAGAATTAGTTTAGTTTCATGCCTGGGAGGTCTACCATGGAAGCTATTTTCTTACTAAGACAATTAGTAGAGAAATATAGGGAGAGGAGGAAAGACCTCCACATGGCCTTTATCGATTTAGAGAAAGCTTATGATAGTCCCTAGAGAGTTAATATGGAGGGTGTTGGGTGACAAAGGGGTTTCGTAGGAGTATATAGACATAATTAAAGATATATATGAGGGAGCAGTAAAAAATGTTAAGACTACTAGTGGCGAGATTGGTGATTTTCCTGTCATCGTAGGATTGCACTTAGGATTGCATTGAGCCCTTACCTTTTCACATTGGTTATGGATGAGTTAACAAAACATCTGCACGAGGAGATTCCCTGGTGCATGCTATTTGTAGATGATATAGTCTTACTTGATGAGACAAGGGATGGTGTAAACATAAAGCTAGAGTTATGGAGAGAAGTATTAGAATTTAAAGGATTTAAAATTAGCCGAACTAAGATAGAATATATGGAATGCAATTTTAGCACGGAGAGGAGTAGGAGTGGAACACTAGTCAAGATTGGTAACCAAGAAGTCTCCGTAAGAGACCATTTTCACTACCTAGGATCAATGATTCATGAGAGTGGAGAGATTGAGATAGAGGTTACCCAGAGAATCTAAACGGGTTGGAATAAATGACGATGTGCATTTGGAGTTTTGTGTGATTGGCAGGTGCCACTCAAACTAAGAGGAAAATTCTATACGATGGCTGTAAGGCCAGCCATGCTCTATGGATGAGAGTGTTGGGCAGTTAAGGAACATCATGCTCATAGGATAAGCGTCGTAGAAATGAGGATGTTGAGATGGATGAGTGGTAAGACAAGAAAGGATAGAATTAGAAATCAAAATATTAGAGGAAATTTAGGAGTAGTACCAATAAGTAACAAGATGAGGGAGATTAGACTTAGATGGTTTGGACATGTTCAAAGGAGACCAACAATGGCATCGGTGAGGAGTGAGGCAATACAAGTAGAAGGTTCTAAAAGGGCAATGGGAAGGCCCAAAAGAACTTGGATAGAAGTGGTGAGGAAAGATTTAAAAACTTTGGGACTTAATGAAGTTATAATACTTAATAGAGAGGAATGGAGGAATGAGATTCATGTGACCAACCCCTAATTGGGATAAGGTCTTGTTGACGATGATGATGATGATGTTCAGGGTTCATAAGATGAACACTCTGATTCCCAACATGCAGCTGATTGATGGCTGTTCATACATGATATATCACACGTATCGTCCTATATGGCTTGCTGTGTGGGAACGTCTGGCATCAAATTCATTTCTCAAATGCACAGGAAGCACATTATATGCAACATGTAGGAAAGTTCTACGGCTGATGACAAGTACACATTTGCACGTCTTAACTATGGGATTTATGTTTCTCATGCATAAATGTCTAGATCTTTACTGGCATCCCAGTTTCTCTTTGTTTGGACTTTAAAGTTTCTCTAGCCATAATAATTCACTTCTAGATAACATTAATTGAAGGACTTGCCTGCCATCTTAGATCTTATATGCATCTTTATGCAGTTGCACAAGCCTGTTACGGCAGAAGACTTGGCTTCTGCTAGGGAACGAAGTTGATGGATTCACTGAGAAGATCTTATGTGGTTGCTCCTTGTATTAACACTCAGTGTTTTACCATACACCTGTAAGTTAAAGAAATACTCTGGTTGATTTGCTAAAATGTAATGTATTAACTTAGCGGTGCTAATATTAGCTTTTACTTGCAAGCGTATATCCTTATTATCTGTCCATTTCTCAAGGTTTTATGGCAATGTGTCCTAGGAAAATGTAAATGTATTGAAAAGTTACCATGCCCCTCCCATTGTGCCTTTCAAAGATGTCGCAAGGGTTCTATATAGTGGCCAACCAACCAAAATTCATGGGCTACATCTCTGATAAAAGTAGAAACGGCCTCCTGTCTCTTGGTGATTCTCACATTCATCTATTGAGTGCTGTCTTCAGCAGACCATGCCCCAAATTTCTCCAGTTGATGTTAGCTATGTTTGTCTTCTGGTGTAGAATGAGCTGCCCAAAAATTTAATGTGAGCCGTGAAGGCCCCTTCCCCGTGGCTTGGAACACACACTAAATATAGTTTGTTTTTTGATCCAAACCACTAATTCAAGTGGCGTCAGCATACTATTTTGGAAAAGTGAAGAAAAGTTGACTGAATTTAGTACTTTTCAAGTGATTATATATAAAATAATGTTTCCTTGGAACATAGTATGTTTATAAAGATCGATAGAAAAGAAAATAGATTCAAACTAGGTTGGATAGAGTTTCCTTCGCAAGTCCTATTCCCTAGTAAACATATACAACAATAAATTAAAAAGTTTAGATAAAATATAGGAAAAACGAATAGTATAAGATCATACTATGATGACAATTGTATTTAGAACAAGATAAATACTACGAAAGATTAGAGAGATATTTTTGGGATTACTATTAGCGGAGGTATTTAGGTAGAATTAAAAATTGTAGAAATTGATATACAAATGCCATGTTGAAAAAGAGAGGATATTATAAAGCAAACTTTTTGGAACCCATTCATCCAACTATGACATGGGATAAATATAAAATAATTAAAATTTTTAAAAATTCCAACATGATATATAGTATAATATTATAATATGGGGATAATTAAAATTAGAAGAAGATAAATAAGACTAGAGGAATAAATTTTAGGGATTGTAAGGAGAGAAACTCTAACCCTTTATCCAAGCATAGGAGATGGAAGGCTTAGATCATTAAGATGAGGTCGAATTGCCAATTAGGAAGAGTATGATAGGTGAGATCATTAAGATGAGGTTGTTTGCCAATGATGAATCAAATAAAGAGAGAAACTTTAGTCAAAAGTAATTGAATTTTTTAATTACTTATTTGATAAGTATTTATTTCCTGAGGAATTTTAAAAAATGTAACTAGAAAATAGAAAGAGATAGAGTTCATAAAGACATAGACAAGTGGCTGAGAAATAGAGGCAAATCCTAATGAGGCTGAGAAAGTAAAAACAACTAAAAAACTAAAAATTGTTGACAAGGCATAAGGAAAAATAAGGTGCAAGTGCTCCAGGAAAAACAGACTTACCTTATGGCGTTTGGGGAAGGGGCAAACCACAAAGGGTATGTAGTAAATAGCCTCACCCTGCCTTTTTGCCAGAGGCTATTTCTATACCATGAGCCTATAATCTCTAGGTCACACGGCAACAAGCCTATTGTTATGCCAAGGCTTCCCTTCACATACACCTGCACACACACATACGGTGTTTGTGTCAATCTAGACACCTACTTATCTTATATGTAAGTGTTCGTGTCAATCTTGACACCCAGCTATTTCGTGCCATTAATCCTTTTGTTGGATCATTAACATTTTCACTCCTCTCCCTCGGACAATAAATCACTCTTGCCAAATCGCTTGGAGACCTTTCTCCTCTCGCTTATTTGGACTGAAGGCAACATTTGGGATTGCCTAATCATAATGAGATCGTTGGTGTTGCATTTTTTTTCTAGTGGCCTACTGCATTTCAAGGAGTCTACCCTCCCCATTTCTGGTTGTCAAGTTGAGACCGAAATTTCTGATCCAGTTGTAAACGTCTCTTAGGATAGATTTAGTCTAGAACCACCAAAAAGGTTCATCTTTACTTTTTGTTCAGTTTTTTCACAAATTTTTATCTAGTGTTCCCGGATGATAAGAAGTAAGGACTGAACAACAGTTTGAGCTTCTGTTTCCATGAGGCACGAAGGGACAGACCACTTTAGTTTCAAGGTATATATAACACCCGTCAACGATCGAATCTTGAAATGCTTGTAGATGTTAAATGGTGGTATGGAGAACGTGGGCATCTTGATCCTCGATTGTCAGGCATATTGGTAGAGAATATGGCAAGTTGATTGTGATCTTCATTTTAAAAAATGGCATCTTCTTAAAGCTACACCACTAGGTTAAAAGAAATGAATCGAACTCAAAGATATGCTTGCAGGTCGGCATGAAGAATGGAATCCTACCACATGCTGTTGGATGCATTTTAGGAGCAACTAAATGATGATTTGTCATGTGATTGTTGCCCATATTTTCCTTGTAAAGGGAATGAGGCAGAAGTACAAGTAGGCCCTAATCGCATGGTAATCCAGAACTTTTCTTCTGCTAACTGCACTATGGATCAAAATCTCCTGCACCTGACAAATCTAAACCTCTAATTCATGGGCTTTACATGGACCTTGAGAAACTTAAAAGCAGCAGCCCATATCCGATCAAAGGCTTGAAGTCATCCAACGAGGGACTGTTTGGTTATAACCCAACTGAAATTAACTGTCTTCGACGGATGAATGAATGGGTCTCACTTACATTTAGGCCTGGGAAAGCAGAGACTTCTATCCATCTTCACATATTCTGGCTTACGCACGTGCTTTTTGGGATGTGTTTCTTGGGGGGTTGGGTTTTAGAAGCGAAGAATTACAGAAGAAATTACTCACGCACTCTCCTAGAGCTGTCCATCAATTAAGCACAGAAGGTGCCAACCTGGAACCAACGGCCTATCATCCACAAAGGAGGCGCCCCTTTCGGCTCCGAGGCTTTTTGGCTACATACTTGATGTTCGCATATATGGCTACGTCAGTATCTTTCCAACTGTCAGTCTTAAGGCCCCAGACCTGAATGCTGCAATGGTCGGTGCGCATGCATTCATCATCTCTCTGTCTTCCTCAACTTGTGATGTCCAAGACCTTGAGAATCAATTCTATGGCATAACACTTGGTTTCAGAGTATTCACCACGTCAAAGATATGGCCTGTCAATAGACAATAAGGCTGCTTAAACAAGGTTGCTACCTCAAGGTCTTCTTTTTAAAGTTCTATCCGCCATTTATGATTCCCCTGGTCGTTATCCTTGTTTTTTTATCAATGGTCGGCACACTCATCCAGATGCACCTTTGAGAGTCTTGAACTCATGACCTTCATGATTGAGACTGGCTCCATATGTACTGTAGATTGACTAAAAGTAGGATTAATCCCAAGAAGATTACTTCATATTTCTCTTTCAGTATCAGATGGTGCATGGTTAAGAAGAAAGAATATGTGGTCAAGCTGGTAATGATAGTAACATCGTGGAGTTGTTGTGATATGATTATGGAAGGTCTGAATTATGTTAGAATCTCATTTGCATTAAACAAGTCTGTGATGAAGTTTCTTGATGTATGATGTGCCTTTAGTTATTCTGTATCACTGTCGTCTCCGTAAACAGTGAATTAATATGTACCAAATTGGGAACGTTCACATAATTTGGTTTTGGCATGTCCCACGTAATGCAATCTAACTGCGTTTGGGCATGAAAATAGCTTTTGAGAACGTCGGCCGATGCTAAAATTGGAGAACAATGGGCTGACTTTGTCGGCATCTTTCCAAATCAGCATTGCCCAGCTTTTCTGCTTTTTGATTCCATGCTTTGAAGTCCTTGTTCTTGCATTAGCTGCTTGAACTTCTTGATGCCACAAAACATTGGCAATTCTCAAGCCGCACATGAGCAAGATACCAAGATGACTTAATTTAGGGTAGTGATAAGCACACCATATCACTTCTTCCTTCCCATCCCCTCTATTTATCCGGTAAAGTACTTAAAGCAAGTGGGTCCCCCTAAAACATTGTTTAAAGTCTCTCTCTCTGTGTCCATTTTTTTTCCTTTGTCTTTGTCTTTTTCTTTTTTATTCTCAATTTTCTGGTTTTCACTTTGTCCTTTTTGTCTTTTGTTTCACCAATTTTCTAGCATTTTCATACGATGCTGAATCTTCTGTAGTTGTTTGAAATTTCTTCTATCTTTAGTCATAAAACCATCAAAAGTACGCAAAGAGCAGCGGCATCGTTATAGCCAGAGTATCGTTTGGCCTGATAAATTGTGCAATTAGGACTCGTGTTGGGGATGATTCAAACCTTTTATGTTCTAAACTTTAACATATACTGTTTATCCCTCAAAATCATGTCCATTCCCAGCCTTTGATATCCAAAATCGACCATTCGTTAACTTCAAGCAAACAAAAAACTAGGAGCACGCGATGAATGAGTGCTTCGAGATCAAGGTCTTTGATTATTTGAGAAATGGGCCTTTATACTTTTGGGCCAATCTCCTCGTCCATACTCTCTCTCTCTCTCTCTCTCTCTCTCTCTATTTGAAGTGTAAATTTCTTAGGTGATTCAACTCGTTCGTCTTGTGGGTCTTATACTATATAACCTCTGCCTTATAATTTGATTTGGGCACTAAATGAAGGAATGAAAATAGGGCATGAGCCAATATTTGACCTTTTTTCACTGGTTCAAGACGTTCATTTGATTTGTCCTTTCTCAGAAGTCTTAAGTACCAAAACTCATATTTCAAGAGCATTCATTCATGAGCCTCTTTTGATAGTAAAATGGACTATATTTACATGGTATCACGCCAAAGAAAGAAGCCATTCATTTTTCAATAAAAAAAGGCTCAGACACAAACACTCTAGAGATATCTGTTAGATGTGAGTTTTTGGTACCTTAGCCATCTAATAGAGGGCGAATCAGATGAACATCTCAGAACGGTGAAGAAATGCTAACAAGTGACCACCGGCCCAAATTTCATTTCGTCATTCGGTACCTCCCTCTAGAGAGACAGATGATTTATCACGTACTAAAGATAGAGCTTGAGAAGGACTCCTCGATTGTATTCCCTAGAAAGAAAGCGCGTCTTGTAGAAGCCATCATTTTCAGCTTTCAAAATCCCCATTTATTCTCATTCTAAAGGCTTGGTAGCACTCAGGAAAGAAAGAAAGAAAAGGGCGCCTTCAAGTTTGCTTCCCAAACGCGTTCCCCACATTTTTACCCTTTCGGTTTCCATGTTGAAGTGATCAGAGGGTCTCCGGAACGCAGCAAGTACGTGGGACTCAGAACCTTCCAGTCTCGTTATTTTGTCGAAGTCTTGCTCATGAATTTTGCCCATTCCTATTTGTCTAGCTGTCACGCGTGATCCATGCAGTGCTGTTTATCATAAGCTATAACTTAGAAAGAAACAATCGCAAAGCTCCTCAAATGCTCATCTTGACCGAATCTCGAATCTTAATCCCATGACTCAAAGGTCACTATGTGATTGATCATCATCTTGACAAAATCTCAAATCTTAATCCCATGACTCAAAAGTCATTATGTGATGCCTCTCTGTATTAACATATACTACAAAAACTAGAAATTCTTCTACTTCCTAAACGCGGCCCCATGAACAGGCTTCAACCAGTGACCACCATCGAGGTTGGCTTCTCTTTGCGCCACTGCACCAGAAGGCTTTTGCTCAAGAGTAAAACTGCTATGTCATGGCAACAAATGTGTTTTCTAGTCGTTTCACTTGAGGAATGAGTTTCCTATGAGCTTCGGTATCTTGCTTTTTCCAGGATACCTTGACTCGAATTAATTTAGTCAATAAGCACGATTCCAACTCATTGCTACTGCTCTCAACCATGACTACTGAGTTGTCTTATCCCAGTGATTAACAATGTGAGATTACTAGTATTATGCCAAGAAAACCAAACCAGTATAGTTCCCGATGCCAATCAATGAGCGGATGTATCTTCATCTTAAGATTAGCATCAACTGCTAATGTCATTGATACCCACTAAATCAAATAGACTAGAACCATTGAGCTGGTACAACTTTTTCTACTAGTCAGCCATGTTCAATGGATGCCAATATGCCGCACTTGAAGTGGGATTGATTAACAGTTAGCAATGCCGACATTGATTCAGACCGCAGTTGATACTCCAGAACCAACAGCTGAAAGTGCTTTCTGGAACATCTTTTCCAAGCAACACATTGGGTCAAAGAAACCTACAGTGTCTGTGGATGTGCAACAACGAATTCTAGCTTTTGCAGATCAAATCGTCCATCCGTCTACAATCCTAACAGTTTGAAAGGTCAAGATAATACATGTCCCTTACTTTAAGAGCTTGTAAACCGACGGTAATAATTTGCTAGGACCATTGATTCAACCAGGACATTTCTGGGGCATGAAGTATCTAATCTAAGGATCCATCACTTTGGACCGAAAACTTACTTGGCGGTGGAGATGTAAGTCCGTACTTTTACAAGCTCATACAGCATAAAAGGTGATTTTGCTTACAGTAAGCTGATCCCTTGCGTGAAAATAAGAGATATGGAGATTCCAGTTATCGTTAGCTACTTGGATGGCAGCCGCGTTCCTTGAAAGATACTCAATACTTTATTGGTGCCGTGGCCTAAAAATGTTCTCCATTTTCTTTTGTCAGGCTTCCTCTTTATTCCTCATTCCTGTTTCATTCTATCTTGGCTTGTAACATCTCCACTAATATAAATAAGGCCACCCTTACATCATTCACCATCCCAACCTCCTCTTTTCCTCCATGGCTTCTTCTCAATCTCACTACAAAGCTCAGCTGAAGGACGGCGCTACCATCATCCGGGACCAGGTATACCTCTCTCTCTCTCTCTCTCTCTCACAGATGGCCTTAGTACCAAACTCAATATTTATTGGATGACTTTAACACCATGACTTTCGGATCCTAAAGGTTGCAACAAATAGAATACTGTCTATTTTACAACCCTTAAAAGGGCCAAACATTAAGCTGTTAGACACATTCGATTTGGTACTTCAGCCATCTAAGATAGGCTGAATCTGATGAATGGATTGGATTTTAGAAAAACTTGAAAAAGATGGAGCCAAGATCGACTTTTGAGAGTATATACCTATAATGAAACAACAATGAGACTGGTTCATTATATAATCTCTCTCTCTTTCACACATTTACATGGATATACACATCTAATGTGCATATGAATTTATGGGCACTACTGAGTCCAAAACTGTGTTTGTTAGGCAGCATAATTAATCACCTGAATACCCTTGTGTCATCGTACTTACCTTGTTCCATCTCAGGGGAATAACAAGCTTACAATCAAACCGCGAGCACTTGATATCATCTGGGGCAATGATCGTCGCTATTGGCGTCTACCTGATAAAGATGAAGGGTGAGGATCCTGTCTGTTCTTCTTGTGATAGCCTATGATAGGGTTGTTGGTTGACCAATTTTTTCGTGGAGCCTGTTGTCCCAGTTTTGTACATCTTATGCGTGTCACTCCGTACACGATTGGAGTATTCTTTTTCTTTTTTCTTTTCCTTTATTGAAATGGTGAAGATTTATTGATTAGAAGAAGAAAATAGCAAAGTGGAAACAGCCAGCGCAAACCACCGAAAAGAAAAGCTGGCTATTTTGGCCAAAATTTTCTTGTTTTAGTTGGAAAATCATTGTTTTTTCCCTCTCTTCCATGGGTTTTTATACCAAAGATGAGGTTCAGTAGATGGAATGAGCTAAGATGATGAATAATGGGGTTCTTGTTTCAGAGAAATTATATAGTGCCTAGATGGTTGGTGATTATTAAATCTATTCATCATTTGGCCAAACATTCCAGATACGTGATGTCCTCTAAATATTCTCTAACCCTCTGATTGTTTAAGATTCTAGTTGCCTAGATTTGAAATACTTTCTGAGCCATCTACTTTCCGCTCTGAGAACAAATGTGGGTAGGATCTTCAAAATGGAGAATTTTTGCGCATGACCAACCTAAGATGTGTGTATATATACCCTTTGTGGTCCCATCCTTTTCACTCACCGGGCTGACCATTTTTTATGTAGAAGTGAATTTTGGAATCCAACTTCTATGTAGGGCCAAACAGATGAATAGAACCCATGGATTTATGACTTCACACGAGCCCACTTCAGAATTAAAACAAAAGAAAGGATTTTTGCTAGGAAAGTGAGTCCGTCCTACCAAGGTCTTTATCACCTATAACAATGACAGAAAGGAATTTCCTGATGCAACTCATCCTAGCCGTATATTTTATGCTGATTTGATAAGCACAAATCACGTCATTGGCCGCATCTGGATGGTGAAGATTAATGATCTATCATATAATCAGCAAAGGATCATCTCTCTGATGGATGGTGACGATTGGACAATCTATCATACGATTTAATTAGGCTTTCAAGAAAACATGTTTCAGGGCTTAAGGCATTGATAATTAGCTAGGGATAGTAATGTTTTTATTTCTCGGTGTTTCTTCTCCAGTCCTGCTGAGCTGCTACAGGTATGTTGGTTGGAAGTGAGTGGCTCAATTCCGATTGGAAAGCTGCAAGGGTCAGGAACCTACGAGCTCAAGTTCGAGGTAAGCATGAAGCCAGATGCATTCGGATGGAATACCAGTCCTGTGTACTTAATGGCTAAGGTTGGTGGAAAAGGCAAACTAATTTGGAAGAATGCGAATTTGAGTGGCAAAGGTTCTGAGTCTTTCGTCATCCCCGACGATCTCAAGTTCACACTTACTGAACCCATTGCTCCAGAAGATAAGATCAGCTTCGGTCTCTATGAGATATGGAAAGGAAGATGGAAGGGTGGTCTCGTCATCCATCAAGTACTCATCTCAAAAATCTGAGCTTAAGAGCTTTTCACCAAAGAAGGGGGACCAAAAAAAAAAACAACAACAATAAGAGCCTTTGGGTTGATTATGTTTGCTGAAATCATTGATCAACGATTTATATAGCTAGTGAGCCACTGGTAATGGGTATTAGTATTTACATGGGTTTGATCCTCTTTGGATCTCGGCCTTGCTGAATAAAATGTTTGTTCTCGAGTTGTATAAGTTGGAAATAGGAAAATGGCATCGTACATGATGCTTATTACTTGGTTTAGCATGATATGTAGTACTCAGCGGTTGTGTTTCGCGCTTAAGAAAGAAATTGTCATTGGATTATGATTGTTTAGGCCCAGTTTGCTCACCTATTTTGATCCCAAGTTTCTTCAGCTGCAAAGTAAATGCAAAACAAAGCGAAAATAAACACTCATTACAGCTCCAAATCACATGATAATCAGCTAATAAACAATATAGAAATTGAGATGTAGGTATGCATAAATCTTACCTCCCTTGGCTGACAGGATTGCCTCCAGAACTCTTTCCTTCAAGCAACAATCTCTAACCATAAACCTAGATATCAAAACATGGAAGAGAATAACGACAACTCACAAACCAACATAGGAAATCATGCAAAAACTCACTCACTAAGATCACCTTTTTCAAACACAAGATTAGATTGATCTAGGCTAACAGTCCAACTCTCCAAAGGCCGCACAATATAGGAAGCTAAAACCACATAAAAGAGAGGAAAACTCAATTTCACTATTTTCCTCTCTTTCCCTATATTTAAGACGTGGTTTTTATTTTGCTTCTAATTGCTGTCCTCAATAGAATAAGTTTCCAATTACTTTACTTGTTAGACAAGTACATAGTGACATGTAATCCTAGCCCTCCAATGCTTATTCGTTTATCTACATGTTCAACCTAAATAGGGAGAAATAATAGGAGGTCAGTTGTAAACTAACCTGAATGTGTTCCCTTTAGTCTCAATTGTCCAGATCATTTAATAAGTTGATCAAGCCAATTACATGATCAAACACATGATTTAGACTATTTACCTTAGCTAGAAACTAATCTTATGGTTTAATTAACCACTAAGAGCAACATCTCCCACTTGGTTGATTAAACTTGGGAATAAAAGAAACTCATTAGTCTCTCCTTAATCCCAGAGAGCCTATGCCTAAAAAACAGATCCATGGGTAAACCCTTAGTTAACGGATTAACAAACATCTCAGAAGTAAGAGCATGACTCACGATCACTATTCTCTTTAGTAGAATGTCAAACACATATAGATAATGCACCTTTATATCCTTGTGCTTTGGGCTAACCTTGTCATTTCTAAGCATTTATATTGCAACTACGTTATCATAACTTAGCTCTATAGGAATATCCAAGCATACATCTAGCATCAAATCCCCTTGAAAACCTCGAATTCAAACAACATCAGAGGTAGCTAAACTACAAGCTACAAACTTAGCTTCCATGGTGAACTTGATAATGGACTTTTGTCTCTTATTGCTGCATGAAACTACAGCTGTACTAAACATAAATACATACATGGTTATGGATTTCCTCTCGTCATAGTCAACCTGCATGATTCAAATTAGCAAACTTGAGAGGTAGAAGCTCATTTACCTGAATGGTGAGCCTCAAATCCTTAGTACCCATTAAATAGCTAAAAACATGCTTAGCTACATTCTAATGAGGAATGCCTGATTCACTCTGCAAATTGCTAAAAAGCCTCATGACAAAGCCCATATCCAGTCTAGTGTATGTCATGGCATACATTAAAATGCCTATAGCCTAAGCATATGGCTTAGACTTCATTGCCATTCTATCCTTATTATTTGAGGGTGTCATCTTATTACTTAACTAAGTACCCTTATAGATTGGTGAGTTCATGAGATTTTATGCAATTACACCAAATCTCTTGAGGACTCGATCTATATGTAATTCTTGAGAGCAGCTAAGTTTCTTAGTTTTCTTGAACTTTTCCAACTTAATACCTAAGATAGAAGAGGTTTCACCTAAATCTTTCATTTCAAATTGAGTTTTAAGCAATTTTTTGTTTTAACAATCATACCAGGATCGTTGCCCATCATTAGAATATCATTCACATATAATGACAATAACATAAATATACTCCCACAGACAAAGGAATATACACAGTAGTCATTTCTATTGGGATCAAAACTATAGATTAAAATAACCATATGAAAAGTATAATAACACTACCTTAGTGACTATTTTAGTCTAAAGAGACTTAATTGACCTACATACTTTACCTTTAGGAATTTTATCTTGAAAACTCTTATAAACCTCCATAATGAATTCTTCCCCCAAGTTACCATTGAAGAAGGTTGCCTTAACATCTGCTTGATGTAATTCCATATACAAGTTGTTAAGTATTCAATTTTGGTCAAAATACTCCTAATTTAGCATTCAATTGGTTCATCTAATGGATCAAATTTGCAATTTTTAGCTTGATTTTGAATTTAGCTCCAATTGACCATCCAATCATTAATTTGTCAAAATTAACAGTCAGATGATCATTAGAGCTTATCAGATGATTAATTTACGATTCAGATGACTCTAATTTGGTCTTTTATTTTGCAGATTAACCAAAAGAGACATAAATGGCCAAGATCAAAAGTTAATGATGCGGATTATCCTAAAGAGCATTGGATGAACCAGATCACTCATAAAGATGAATATGATAGTTTTCTAATAGAAAATTGATCTCAAGGGAATGGAAAGTTGCATAATAGAAGGGGACAAATTTTCAAGTTAAAAAGAACTCTTCACTTTAAAGGAAAGTGAACATATCATAAGAAGAGGAACCATCATCATTAACAAATCTCTCTTCCTCTTTGGCTGGATAGGAAAGCAAACCAACCTCCTTTCTCACTTTCCTTTTCTGTCTCCCTCTTTCTTTCTCTCTTCTCCTCTTTTCGCACGTTCTTCTTTCCTCTCCTCTCCACACCCTCTTTTCCTTTTCTTCTCCATTCTTCTCTCCCTCCCTCCTCGGCTGGGCTAGAAGCAAAAATGGCAACCCCCTTTCCTTTCTCCTCATCTCATCTCATCTCATCTCATCTCATCTCATCTCTACCTCTTTCTTTCTCTTTCTTCTCTCCCCCTTCTCTCCCACGTTCCGCTTCTCCTTCACTCTCCCTCTCTTTTTCCACCTATCTATTCCACTCTCTCCCCATCACCGTTTTCTCTCATCTCCCTCTATCTTGCACTCTTCTCTCTACTGGCTGGCGAGTCCTTTTCTCTTCCCCTCATCTCTGTTCCCTTCTCTGCTCCCCTCTATCTCACTTCTCTCCTTCTTCACCGTCGCACATGGCCTTTGCTTCTCTCTTAGTTTACATCCCTTCACCTGTGACGACCCGGGTTTTCTCATGCATTTTTAAATGCAATACCTAATTTCCTAAGGCAGGATGCATCCCTATTTGAAAACCATTTCATAGAAACCATGCAATGCATCAGAAAACCTTTTAGTTTTAAACTCATTTTGAAAACCCCGAGTGTCATTTGCCTTCACAACAACCAAAGTGGTTTTTTGAAAAACTTCAGAAATCATACATATTTTTCCCCAGGTCTTTCTAGTCACAGCACATAGCCCCACTGTAATTAAATACAACTTCATGTCCAAAGGGTTGAGAGTTTACTTACATGTATAACTTTCTTCTTTTTGATTCACTTGCTCGTAGCACTAATATCTCCTGAGACGTCTTCTATTTATGAGTGGAACTATCCTGAAAAATGTTAAGGATAGGGTGAGTATATACTATATTCAGTAGGAGTCTATCACTACTAGTTTTATAATGCATGCGATGTTTTAAAATCATATGCTCTTTCCAAAACATGTGCATGTCTGAATTCTCAAGTTCAATATCGACATCAAAATCCATTGTCAAACTGAAATACTAACGACTTAAAGGATCATATAATCCAAAATCAAAAGTATCATATACATATATATCATAACATCATGATATGCATAAAATGTTTCATGGAATCCAACTCATGGATCTCTAGTATGGTATGGTCGACCAACCTCATATCATGCCATATGCAATGCACATAAACCATCAAACCATAGGGTCCACTATGCCCACGACCTCCTCGCCGTGTGGTCCTCGGGTACCTGAGGACACTTGGTCATAGCCTCCACGGGGCCTATGACACGTCGACCCAGTGCCGTGACACCAGTGGTAACCCCCTGTACCACATGCAGTCGACGTAGGGACTTGCCTCTTTTTGGGCGTGGTACCCATCCACCTAATAGTGGTAGAGGCTGGGTGGCCAACCTAGACCCCTCGGCATAGCACCCATGGGCTTTTTAGCCCAAATCACATAAGATCAAATAAGCCAAAACCTCTTTTCAAACCCTGTCCTTTTTGGGTCCCTCACAACTGCCTGGCCCTTAGCACTCCAGCGTCTTTTGGTAACCCTCAAGGACATGCGATTTATGCAAGAACTTAATGCTCACAAATCGTGCAATGTATGCAATAGTTTGCAAAACATATATGCGCATAATGTATATGCAATCATTTACAAAACATGTCTATGTACAAAGCATTTATCACATACATGCTGAATTAAGTCATGCTAAAGAAGTCATATACTTAAAACATATGTTTCCAAAGCAATAATAGTTCTTTTAAAAGAATCTAATAGTGATAGAGCACCTACCTCAAAGTCTCCTGGAGTCGCGTCCTTTAGTACTCAACCTGTCCCTGGGTCTCATTTATAAACTCCTGGGTATAAATGGATACAAGGAGTCCTCATTAATTTTAATCTATTTAGACATTAGACCGCTAAATCTGCTGTTTAGGGTCAAGGGTCCTTGCCTAATTCATTGCTAGGCTAGCTCCTATAATATGGACCTACTTATTCAATAGTTAAATTCTATAAATGGTCCTATGATCCTAATTTTAAAGTCTCATTAGGTCTGCATGTCCCGGTTCTCAGGACACCCATGCATCCTGGTTGAACCGCGAACGCCTCATGTGCGTGTGCGCCTAAAGGCCGTGCCAGAGACCGCGTTTTGCACACGCACATGCATGCTCAAGTGACGCGCTATGACGTGCATCATTACATGGATGCACCTTGTAGCATGGCGCGTCTCAGCTCCCAGGGCACCCCGTGCATCTTGGTCGAGCTAGGACCCGTGCCCCATGTTGCGCACGTATCCGAAGGCCGTACCTGGGACAGTGTTCGCACGTGCACAAGCATGCCTAAGCGACGCGCTATGAAGCGCATCATTGCATGGATGCACCTTATAGTGTGGTGCGTCTCAGCTCCCAGGGCACCTTGGTCGAGCCAGGACCCGTGCCCCATGTCGCGTGCGCACCTGAAGGCCGCACCTGGGACAATGTACGCACTGTCGTACACCTGGAACCCTTCCCAGGGACCCAGTCCCAGGTGCATGTCGTGCAGGTCCGGCCCAAGCTGTCTTGGGCATTTTTCGGCCAAGAACCCGGTTGGAAAATGACCGGAAAGGACCAGGGAAAGTGGAAGGGAAGAGGAGGAGAGGAAAATGGCTTACCTTGGGTCGCCGGTGATGGCGCTCTTCCCACCTGAAAACTCTATGTTTGCCGGAAATCATGAAGAGGGAAATCCCATTGTCGTGCAAGGTTGGAAAAGAGAAGAGAGGGGAAATGGGGAGACGGGAACGGGATGGCCGGCTTGACTTGGGCCTGGCCATTGCCGGAAAACTCAGGGGAGATGGTTTGAGACGGGTTTCTGATTTTTCCGGAAACCCCAGTCTCAAACGGCTGGAAAAATGTTGAAAAATCACGTTTTTGGGAGAGGGGAGATGGGGTTTTTATAAGCCGGCTATGGTGGTGCCCCTCAATGGCAGTGCCGCCATTGGCGATGGCAGATCCCTCTAGAAAAATCAGGATCGAGGGTTTCTGGGAGTGTCTCGAGGTTGAAGACGACAGCGGGTGCCGTTATCAAAACGGCCCCCTGCGTTTTTCATCCTTTTTCGTTTTTTTTCGTTTTTCTATTTAATTTTCAAAAATACCCCTATACTTAAATGGCTGTAACTTATTCATACGAACTCTATTTTGGGTGATTTTTGAGGCGTTGGATTCCATTTTTCGAGTAGAATATAATGGTACTAAGTTTCCTCACAAATTCCTTCATTTACTATTTTAAATAAAATCAAACATTCAGCACAGTCCATTTCCCATAAAATGTCCAATTTTTGCTAAAAACAGTGTAAATTGCTCGGGCATTACATCACCGCTCTGGGTAGTGATCCAATTGTTGCTAGACAACCCCACTCTTTGTTCCTCTCCCTCTTCTCATCCCTTTGTCCCTTCTGGTTCGTCAGCCCGATAGTTATCCCATGCTCCCTCTCTCCCCTACGATTTTGGAATCCAACTCCTCCTCTCTTCTTCCTTTGTTCCGAGTTCCTCCTCTTTGAACTCTCTCTGCTTCACCAGCAAATAGGTCAGCATTCAACCTGGTCCTCCTTCTCCTCCATCGATATCAATGCACCTGCCGTCCCTTTCTCGCTGCACAGACCACCTCCCACTTCTTCTTCTCTATGCTTTCACATCTCTCTTGTCCTTTTCTCTCTAATGGATGGCCTGCTATATTGCTCCCTTCACTCTCTTTCCCCTGCTTTGTTTCCTACGCTCTCTATCTTAGTTTCCACTTGTTTACCAGAGACGCTTAGCTAGTTGCCCTCCTTTCTTCTCCATGGTCTTTTTCCTTTGTTCATCTTCGTTGGTCAGCATCTAGAACTCCCAAATCACGCACCCTCTTCATCACTGGATGCACTCCACTGCCTCGCTTGGGATCTCACTCCTCTGCCCAATTTGGCACCCCAGTAGGCTTCTCCCTTGTCACCAGCCAGCACCACACAATACTCAGTAGAGCTCTCCACTAATGACGCCCCTCTATCTCTCTTCTTTGTTCTCCTTCACCTTGTCACCAGACTGCTCAGAGATGGAACCCTGACACCTGTCTCCCTCTCCTCCTCCTCCGCTTTCCTTTTACCTCATAATTGTCTCCATGGTCACTCTGTTGATCCCATTCCCTATTTCCATGCCTTCTCCAATTTCTTTGTTGATGATTATTCCTCTTTGGTGGAGGTTGATATTCATCATCAATTACAGGTGGTGGGTCCTCATTTATAATGAGTGGAATGCCTTGATCACCTTTGACACTACCATGGGGTGAGTTATCCCTTGATCATTGATTAGTCATTGGTGGTATATCTTTTTGGTCGTACTTAACTAACCTACCAGTTTTGTCTCGTATCCAAAAGGGCATATAATGATAGATCTTTTTGTTTTTGTTTTTTGTTTTAGAAGAAGACTATCATAAATGATGCAACCGAAATGCCTAGAATAATGCACAATCAAGGACACAATCAAGCAATGCCTTAAGGCTAATAAGCACAGATATATTGATTTTCTTGATTTTGTGTGGGGACGATGCTTTTAATTAGCCTAATCTAACTCTCATCTCTTTCAGAGTTGACTATTGCTTACAAGTTAGGGTCTATTCTAGAGTGGTTAATATAATCATCATGTCAGGAGGCATTTAGACCTCAACAAACGTCAATGAAAGACATGAAAAAATCACTTAGATTTTAAGACACTCACTTTAACCACAATAATCAGAAGCCACTGAAGTGACAATGGATCTTGTCTTATTAAGAGGGTCCTACGAGCATGTGATGACCCTATCTATCTCTTTTAATTGATTTTAAATTACTATGAATGGTTGGGTTGCACACTTATGGTGACTATCCTAGGTGGGCAAAGAGGTGGTGATGAAATCCACCCTTGATCTTGTGGGGTCGGGCGTCCTTACTAATTAATTTTCATACTCCATGATAGTTCGATCAACATATGAATCACCTTAAAGTGATAATTGTGTCCTAAGTATGTAATTAAAAGCAATAAAATAATGTAAAATCCTAAAAATACAACAATTATCAAATATGCTTTCTATATGCAATTATAATACCAACCAATACAAACCCTAATCTAAAAATTAAAAGAGAGAGAGAGAGAGAGAGAGAGAGAGAGAGAGAGAGAGAGAGAGAGAGAGAGAGAGAGAGAGAGAGAGAGAGAGAGAGAGAGAGAGAGAGAGAGAGACTTATAGTGGATTTCTGATAAGATCAAGTATGGGCCATCTTATCCTACACTTTTCCTGTATTATACAACCCTTTTAAAATTGAAATTGAAATTGCAAATTATAAAGGGGCCTCACTACAAGATTTACTCAAAAAAAGAAAAAAAATCCTAATTTAGGAAAGCAAGGAAATTCTATTTTGTTGATGATGCTCCATTTGCCAATTTCCTAGAAAAAGAAAGAAAGATAACAATCAGTACCAAATTCAAGAAATAAAGTGATTATGTAGTAATTTTTTATTATAAAAAATACACCTAA
Organism: Warburgia ugandensis; assembly: GCA_035236585.1. Taxonomy (NCBI): domain Eukaryota; kingdom Viridiplantae; phylum Streptophyta; class Magnoliopsida; order Canellales; family Canellaceae; genus Warburgia; species Warburgia ugandensis. The sequence goes on along the minus strand of CP141136.1, from coordinate 61,501,850 downwards.
AAATGTCTAAAATGATAAAGGAATACAATTCCTAAAGTTTTTTTTTTATTTTCCTAAAATTTATAGAATTTTTGTGATTTTTAATTAAATTTTATAAAAACTTCGTTGCTAGTCCTTGGCAACGGTGCCAAAAACTTGTTGATGTATTTAAGCATAAGTCCACAAGCTATTGTAGTATAGCTAATGCAAGTAGGGGTCAATCCCACAGGGACTCGACTTAAAAGAGGAGTTTAAATAAAATTTAAATGTAATTTTTTTAAAATAAGGAACATAATAGAAATAAACTAAAAATAAAATAAACATTCGGGTTTATTTAAATGCTGCAATTTACAGATCTGATTCCAAAAAATAAAAAATGAAACTATATAAGCAATCTTGGATAGCACTGTCCTTGGATAGGCAGAATAAATACAAGATAAAGGTAGAATAAGATCAAGGACACATATTGCATTAAAATCTGAGACACAAATGGAAATTTATTTATTTTCCTAGGGAAAAATTGGAATTTTTCTAGAGTTCTGGTTTTAAACGAAAACCAAAATCAAGCCTGAGGAAGAAGACAGTGAGGGGGATTGCCGGAGAATAAGAGAAAGTAGGTGATGGAGAGATTAGAGATGCCGATGAAGTTTGGGTGTCTATCTGGTGCATCGATTGGTGTGAGCGGGTGATCTAGGTGGTATTGGTTTTTGGTGTTTGGGTTCAATCTCTATCGGCTAATGAAGGTGGAGTTGTCAATGGGTGGGGAACTGGGTGGAACGAGAGAGAATTGCAGGGAATGAGAGCTGGGTTTGCGAGTTCTATTATGGCCGGTGATGGAGAGATTGGTGAATGAGACGCAGAGCAGAGGTCGGGTTCTAGGCATGGAGAATGATGATCCCTAGTAGCCTCGGCAGAGAGTAGCGACGATGCCAGTGACTAGAGTTCCCTAGCTTCGACGATTGAATAGAGAGAACTGATGGGGATTGGAGATAACTCCGATGCAACCTGGGCTATGGTGCGTCTATCGAGTAGAGAAGAGGAGGCTGGTACGGTGTGATGGTTTGGGCTAGGAAAAGGGAATAGAAAGAAGGGGGTGAAAGAGCAAAAGAGGAAGAATGGGTCTGGGGTGAGGTGGTGGTGAGGAAGACCCAATTGTGGAGGTGTTGGTAGAGTAGAAGAGTGAGCCTGTGTTTGGTGCGATGACGTTGATAAGGCCTATGGGGTTTGTGGTGCATAGTGGGATGGCTGAAAAAAGGGAACTAGAGAGAGAGAGAGAGAGAGAGAGAGAGAGAGAGAGAGAGAGAGAGAGAGAGAGAGAGAGAGAGAGAGAGAGAGAGTGATATAAGAGGGTGAACGTGAGAAAGAGACATGAGGGGGAGAAACACCACTAGCGTCCAACCTTGCCAAAACTCCTCATTCTTCAAAATTTTTCTCTTTTTTAGATTTTTCAAAGGAGTTTGAGTTTGATTCAAACTCCTCTTCTTCTTCCTAATCCATCAGGTTTCCTAGTGATCTTCAAATTCCTCTCTTCCTAAGAAGCTTCCTCATCCTGATCTAATCCATTTGTCTTGATCTGGATCATCCAATCTGATCTGATTGATTTGTTATTCACAAGACCAAGTTAGAATCATCTAAACCATTCATTATTCCTCTGATTAGCTCTAATGATTATCTGACCGTTAAAATTTTCAATTCAATAATTAGAAGGTCATTTAGAACTAAAATGAAATATTTTATGTAAAACCTCAAAAGTGATTGCTTAGATGATCTAATTGAATACTAAATTAGGGGTATTTTGACCAAAATTGAACACTTAACAAATAGATTTTGTTTGGCTAAGAAAGGGATCCTTGCCTTTTATCTTTAGACAAATTCATATGGTAAGTTTTTCGTAACCTCTTTGCTTATTGTTCTTCAAGATTCAACTCCTAATAAAGACACAAGACCACCACAGTTACACTGGCTCCTAAAAAATAGAGTGCAATTATTGTAAGATCCCAAGAAGCTAGCAGACCATTAAGAACCATAGACACTTGTAATTTTTTTCAAGTATCGGGTTTCCTAGACTTGAGAAATCCTTAGCCACAATTGACATAGAGTTAACATGTTCAATCACATTATTGAATTCTTTCATCAGCATAATATTATATTTTTTAGTTCAAAGAGAAATGTACGATTTAGATTACTGCCCACACTTAGCAACCACTATTTCAAACAAAGCATATGAGGTAGGCTGGGTCTTTAATAAGATTTCAAGATTTGGTTCTAAGAAAATTAATAGAATAAACCTTGCCTTTTTATTATCCACAAAAAAAGTTTCACTTCATTGAGCAAAGCATATGAGGTAAGTTGGGTCTCAAATAAGATTTCAAGATTTGGTTCCACAAAAATAAACATAACAGACCTTGCTTTTCTATCATCCACAAGAAACTATTTATATGCTTGATAATGTTCTACAATAGCATCAACAAGTGGTTCCCCAACCATAGTATCAAGTATATATTCAACTATCTTAGAGTATATGATGAATTGTCCTATTCCATATTAGGTGGTTGTTGCCACTTAACTTCTCAGTTTCACTAAGTTTGGAGGCGATCATTATGGAGACCATTATTCATTATCACACTCAATATGTAAATATAAAAAGAAAACTTTTCATTAGTTTAGTGTTCAACCAACTACAAGTTATAGTAATTACATAGAACACTAATAAAAAACATCTTGAGTTCCAAAACATATAGCCAACTCAAGATCAATAGATCATTGTATGAAAATTTAGAATTAATGTAATTCAACCAACTTCGACAAACACTAGAATTTGCACTATATACATTTTTCAAGACTTTACTACTTTTAAAATCTTTTGCATCTTGCTTTCAATATGAAAAATGAACCAACAAGAATAATTATCTACCAATTAGTGTATTTTAAACCAAATGCCAAATTTGTTAATGTTAAACATAGGACTATGTTCTAAAAGATTGCCAAGAAAAGTTCAAATTTATAAACGACGTTACCAGCCACTACTTGAGAACATAAACAAGAGTCATACCATTCATAACAAGCTTGAATAGTCACCCTCTCAATCACAACATCATATTGACATGAAATTTTAACACTAAACCAAATAATTGTACAAAATAGCTTAATAAGATATCTAGGGCAAACTTACATTACAATCACATTTATACTCCAAGAGTGCTTCAAAATATATGCAATAATGAGTTAGGTGAGAGTTAAAATAGCCCTAAAAGTAACTTCCAAGTTACTAGCTAATGATAGCATACGATCTATATTTAGGGTAAAAGAAAATTAGGGACATACAAATTTTATAGAACATCAAGATAATAAAATCTGAAACAAGGAGTGTCATATAATATAAAAATTAGGGACCAAAAGAGCCCAATACAATGCTTGAATTCAATAAAATTTTTTTGATGATTTAGTTAATCACTATTGTAGGTCCAATTAACCAATCCTAATAACTTCTAAATTTTATGGAGATATAGAATAATGAAGTTTAAATTCATATAACAAAACATTAAATCAAAGTAAAATAATCTAAAAACAAATAGTACAAACAATCTGCAATTTAAGCTTAAATTTTGCCTAAGATATGGTATATGCAATCCTAGAGTTTAGGATTGTTTTGGGACAGTAAATAGGACATCAACACAATCTTAATTTCTAAAATTTATGGCTGATTAAAATTACAAAATATCATGCCTAACCTTAGGCTAACAGTTCCTAAAATAGGGAACAAAGCAATCCTAAAGTTAGGACTAAAATATATCCTATATAGGACTTTTTATCGGGACCCCAATCTCCGAGGCCGCGATTTGGCTTAATCAAGCCTAACGATTGGCCGAGCTAGGCCTACATGGCCTTACCCTTCTTCTTTTTTTCAGAATATATATCTCTGCGGAAGTTTTGAGAGAGCTAAGTGCTCCTGTCCTGTGCAAGTCACAGTTTACTGATAAAATATTTTTCTCCTTTAACTATTGAGTTCTACTGAAATTTCGGTAGAGTCTCCCCTATTTTTTTGGACTTATGCATTTAACGCATGCTATGTGGTTCACCTAATAGACAATATAGCAACTATAAATTCGTTAAGGGAGACTCAGTCTCCATATTATCTATCATAATACGCCACTAACACTTGCTTATTAACTGGGAGTTCAAGTGAGTCTCATACATGCCATATCAAGATAAAACACATAGGATGCATAAGGATCATTGTCAAAAAATAAGATATAACTCATATTTAGTGTCAGCACACACACACACACACACACAATTCAAAATGTTACATCTTCAATCAAGATTTCTTCATTTCACTCAACCCCCTTTCTCTTCTCAGCTTGACTGGTACCTGCAAAATAATACAGTGAGCTGCGAAGCCCAGTAAGGGAAAAGAACTAAACCCATGCATATCCAATCATTCTCGTTGCAATGCTAGAAAGCACATTCAATACAACACAAGCATTCATTTCCATTTTTAACTGGTCATCTACAAAGTAGTTAGCATGCGCTATCAAGTAAGGCCTATGGGTATTAGAGCAGAATTGCAGTTTTTCCCAAATTCAAATATGACGTAACAGTCATCGCATGCAAACAAGCACACCCCATAAGAATTTTCCATTTGTGTCCAACCACAAGACATTCAATGGATAAGTGACTAAGTCATGGACCTCATTCTAAAGTTAAATGCAAACCATAAGCGTTACATCCAACAAAGCTACATACTCACTAATGATTTTCTCAGTAATATTAAACATGCCTAGCATTACACCAGGATCGAATAGTCATCTCCATCAAGGATTACCATCTTGGGTGGCCCACTATGAGTATCATCATCAAGGAAGCCAGACCCTTAGGATTTACCATCTTGGGCAGCGCCAAAGTCAGGTTCCCTCAGGATTTACCATCTTAGGTGGCTTCACCTTAGTCAAAATCAACTAGGCAGTCCTTTCCCTCAGGGTTTACCATCTGGGATAACTCAATATGCCAGCTCATCCTCAGGGTTTACCATCTTGGGCGGCTCCACCATGATCCCAAAAGACCAGGCAGCCCTTTCCCTTAGGAATTACCATCTTGGAAGGCTCAATACTTGACAGCTCATCCCTCAGGGTTTAGCATCTTGGGTGGCTCCACCATGATTCCAAAGAACCAGTCAGCCCTTTCCCTCAGGGTTTACCATTGTGGGAGGCTCAATACCTGATAGTCCATTCTTCAGGATTTACCATCTTGGGTGGCTTCACCTTAGTTGCAAGCAACCATCTAGCCCTTTCCCTCAGGGTTTACCGTCTTGGAAGGCGTCATCATAGCTTACCGGGCGGCCCTCAGGGCTTACTATCTTGAGCTTGACCATTTTATAACAGTTTGCATCATGAAACATTTAAGCATAGTAAATCAGACTATAACATGACCATTTCAATGAGAAATTACAATTTCTATCATCCATTCAACCAAGGTGACAATATGTTCATTCAACACATGCATAAGGTGAATCTTAAGAGCACAGATCAACAAGAATTTAAGGAATGAAAGGGTTCAGGGTCCTTACATAGTCTCAAAGTACAACTCAAAGTTCTACTGCTAGAACTGCTCACACTGCTCTCAAACCTCTGCAACAAATACAAGTTCTAGGTAAATTTCATAATTTCATGTCATTTTCTATAATCACTTCTAGCTCAACATTCACAATGTTCTTAATCTACCCTCATATATCTAGATCAAGGATTTGCACCCCAATTGGTTGTTATCCAATTGGATCAACACCATTGGTCTTACATCAATGGCCTAGATCAAGCACGTACCTCTAGAGGTTTCAATTTCCAACATTTTAGGTAAGTTATTCCACAATTCAATGCTTTTAGCCCTAATTCATGGCCTCATCTCCTTTCTTGACCTCTGATATTCGCTGATCGAGTATTGGACAGCTAGATGGGATCTCCCATCAATTTATTTATAATTGGTTAGTCATTTCTATGATAATGCATCACTAATGGTTACTTGGAGTTATATTTTACCTAAATTTACCTCCTGATCACATTTTTAATGGTCGTTAATGTCTCAAAATTTCCTAGGCATAAACAAGCTTGTGATTACAATTTCAAGGACCAATCGATTCTTGATCGACGATCTGTCTTCGTGGATGAAAAGATCATGTGTGATTGGTCTATATCTGAAAATTTTCTATTTTTCAGATTTTTTAGGGGTCGCCGAAAAATGTCGCCGTCGCCAGAGAAGGTGACCAGATTCTGGTCGTCGCCGACGACACAGGCGACCTCATTTTTTAGCAAAATTTCATGAAAATGCTCAAAATTTTCTGAATTTTCGTTTTCTAATGTTTTCCCCTTTTGATGTTTACTAAAACTATCAATTTTTGCTGGCTTTTTCTACAGTTTTTTAAACTAACCATAGGTGTTGGTTTTTGAAGATTCTGATGTCGTTTCTCAATGGATCTTCATGAAACCAAAGGGGTTTCACTCTGAAATGTCCAAGGAACAAGGTGAACGGGTGGATTTTCAATCCAATCACGTTCCTCTCACTGAGTTTCTTAAATCCGATGGTGTTTTTCACCGTCCAGTTCTCTGAAAAACATAGTACATGCGTTGAAGAAGAAGGGGAAATGGAGAAGGGTAGGGAGAGGGGGAAGCTTACCTGGGCCGAGCATGTACCAGTGCGACCCGAAGATGGTAACCTGCCTCCCTTCTCGTCATAGTTGAAGCTGGGTCGTGTCTTGCCGGAGAGAATGGAGTTAAGGGAAACAAGGGGATGGGGAGAGGCGAGTGGGCAAGGAACTTGCTGGAAAGTGATTGGAAGAGGGGGAGAACTAGGGAAATCGAAGAATGAGAGGGTTGCTGGGAAATGAAGGGAGAGGGGTGAGGGTTGCCGGCTTTGGCTCTCTCTTTCCTGTGTTGCAGATGCGTGGGAGTAGAGCTCCGCGTGGTGAGTTCCACTCCTGCGTGTATAGCTCCTCCCACGTGGCTCTTTGGATCACACTCATTAGGGGGGTGCCATTATCAATTTGGACCCTCTCTACCTCGATGGTAAAATCCTTAGGTCTTTCACTCACGATCTCCGTTTCGAGCGTTCTTGGTGTCATTGGAAAGCTCTCTCCGAGCACAGTCTGATGAATGACTTTGCATCATTGATTTCTAATGTTCTTGATTTTTATGTTTTAATCCACTATTTAGGGCATGGGTGTGACAACACTCCCCTACTTAAAGAAATTTTGTCCTCGAAATTAAATAATTACTTGAGTCCTCGAATAATTCTCGGTATTTTTGCTAAACCTCGGACTCCAGCTCCCACATGGCTTCTTCTGTCCCATGATGTTGCCATACCACCTTTACAAGTGGTATCACTCTTTGACGCAACACCTGTTCTTTACAGTCAACCACTTGTATTGGTTTCTCCTCATAAGAGGCATCCTCTTGAGTGGCAAGGTCTATCCAATCAAGAACATGAGAAGGGTTCTGTTCATATTTTCGCAACGTCGACACATGAAAAACATTATGAATCAATGATAACTGTGGAGGCAAGGCCAACTGATAAGCAACTTTGCCAACACGCTCTAGAATCTTGAACGGTCCAATGAATCGAGGAGATAACTTCCCGTGTTTGCCAAAACACGTCACTCCTAGTCTTGGCCGAGCCTTTAGGAACACATAATCACCTATCTCAAACTCCAATAGCCACCTCCTTCAGTCAGCATAGATCTTAGTCCTACTCTGAGCCGTCAATAGTAGCTGCCTGATTTGCTTTCCCTTTTCTGTGGTTTCTCTGACTACCTCAGGGCTTAGTAATGATGTCTCACCAACCTCTGCCCAACAAACTAGGGATTGGCATGGCCTATCATATAGCGCCTCAAATGGTGCCATCCCTATGCTAGATTGGAAACTGTTGTTGTACGAGAATTCCACCAAAGGTAAGTATTCGGCCCACTTCTGTTGGAAGTCTAACATATCTTCGAGCACCTGGATCACTCTCTCAGACTGTCCATATGTCTGGGGATGAAATGCTGAGCTAAAAGTCAACCTTGTACCCATCGCCTGCTGTAAACTCTTCCAGAACTGAGAAGTAAACCTCAAATCTCTATCTGACACAATGGATATAGGCACCCCATGTAACCTTACAATCTCACGTATATACAACTGACTCAATGTCTCGAGTGAATCAGTAACCTTCACTGGCAGGAACTGTGCTGACTTAGTCAGCCTATCCACAATCACCCAAATGCTGTTCCAACCTTGCTTATTACGTGGAAGACCTACCACAAAATCCATGGTAATGCGCTCCCACTTCCATTCTGCCACTGGCAATGGCTATAGTAACCTTGCAGGTTTTTTATATTCTGCTTTAACCTGTTGACAAGTCAGACATTGAGCAGCAAATTCAGCAATGTCCTTCTTCATACCCTTCCACCAAAAGTGTCTCCTAAGGTCATGATACATCTTTGTACTACCGGGATGTAGAAAAAATTTAGACCAGTGTGCCTCACTCAGCAATCCTCTCCTAACCTCATCAACTAGAGGGACCATCAATCTACTCAAATATTGTACCCCACCAAAAGAGTCCACGGTCCAATGCTCAACGCTCTCACCTTCTTCTATTGGGGATCTAATACTTTTAGCCTCTTCATCATCCTTCTGTGCCTACAAGACTTCTTGTATTATAGAAGGTTGAGCAATCATTTGACACAAAAATGCTACACTTTTAGATTAATCGATGTGCAAGTCATACTCATTCAATGACTCACACACCTTCCATCTGAAACCTTGAAGTCTGGCCATCAAACCTCCAGACTTCCTACTTAGTGCATCTGCAACAACATTTGCTTTTCCTGGGTGATACTGAAGTGTGAAATCAAAGTTCTCCAAGTATTCAACCCATCTAATTTACCTCAGATTTAAATCCTTATGAGTGAAGATATACTTTAAGCTTTTATGGTCGGTAAAGGCATCAAACCTTTCACCATACAAATAATGCTTCCAAAGTTTTAATGCAAACACCACTGCTGCCAGCTCTAAGTCATGAGCAGGGTATTTCTTCTCATTTGACCTCGATTGATAAGAGCCATAAGCCACTACTCTTCCTTCTTGCGTTAGGACACATCCTAGTCCTAAGTGTGAAGCATCACAGTACATCGCATAACCGACACCTCGCTCAGGAATAATAAGCACAGGTGTCGAGGTTAATCGTTTCTTCAACTCTTGAAATGACTGCTCACATGAATCATCCCACTCAAATACCACACCCTTTTTCGTAAGTCTTGTCATGGATGCTGCAATGCGTGAGAAGTCCTTCACAAACCTCCTATAATAACCTGCCAACCCGAGAAAACTCCTAATCTCAGTTATGTTCCTCAGTCTTTCCCAACTCAGCACAGCTTCTATTTTTGATGAGTTGACTGAAATCCCATCATCAGAAACTACATGCCCAAGGAAATTCACCTTGGTTGCCCAAAACTCACACTTGCTAAGTTTCACATACAACTGATGTTTCCTCAACATCTGCAACGCAATAGACAAGTGTTGTTCATGCTCCTTCTTAGACATTGAGTATATCAACACGTTATCCACAAACACGACAATGAATTGATCCAAATAAGGGAGAAAGATTCAATTCATGAGGCTCATAAAAGCTGCTGGAGCATTCGTCAACCCAAAAGGCATTACAACAAACTCAAAGTGACCATATCGAGTCTTGAATGCCGTCTTAGGGAAATCTTTGTCTCTCACCCGTAGCTGATGGTATCCAGATCGTAAGTTATTCCTGGAAAACCACATAGATCCCCTCAAATGATCAAATAGGTCGTCAATCCTCGGCAAGGGGTATTTATTCTTGACCGTCACCTTATTCAGTTGCCGGTAGTCAATACATAGCCTCAATGTGCCATCCTTCTTTCTTGGAAACAACACTGGGGCTTCTCATAGTGACGTGCTAGGGCGAATGAAACCTTTGCCTTGCAACTCCTCCAACTGCACCTTTAACTCCTATAATTCAATAGGTGCCATGCGATGTGGAGCGATTGAAATTGGAGAAATGCCAGGTAAAAGCTCAATAGCGAAGTCGACCTCCCTCCTTGGAGGTAATCCTGGCAACTCATCAGGGAAAACATCAACAAACTCCCTTACTATTGGCATTGATTCAATGTCAGCATCAACATCATCTTGCCCTACCATGCTCGCCATCCACCCACCATAGTATTTCTGGTGTTTGTAACCAGCATGAACTTGTGGGTAACTATAATCCTCTGTGGAGGAGAAATAAAAATAAACTCCACTAGGTAGGACAAAGTCGACCCTCCTTTGACTACAATCAATAATGGCATAGTACTCAGACAGGAAATCCATGCCCATGATTAGGTCTGGCAATTAGGGTTGGCGGGTCATGTTTGTGTCAACACGAACACGACACGTTAAAGTTATGGGTCGACAGGAACACGACCCACTTAATAATCGTGTCAAGAATTTGTGACCCGAACACGGCACGATTATTAAACGAGTTGACACAACACGACTCGTGTAACACGATTAAGTAAATATAAAATAAATAATATAGGACAGTTTCAGAAGAACCGTCCTATATTACATTGTCCTATATTAGTTCTATAATATAAGACGGTTCATCTGTAACCGTCTTATATTAGTTGCATTCTTTCTCTAGTTGTAAGGGAAAAAAAAGTCTATGCGTAGAGAGTTTGGTGGAGTTGACAGTTGAGGATGAAATGCATTATGATGTTGAAGAGGAAGAAGAAAAAGAGCTAGTATGGCATAAGAGAGGCCACTTGTATGGAGCTGATGTTGATTGGGAGGTGAGGAATTCAACCTTCCATCAAGATAATTAAGATATGAACACCAACCACTTTATCTTGCTTTTATGCGTATTTGACAACTTTATATTGAATTTTAAAAGCTGGACTCAAGTGATGAGGAGGCTATATTACATTGTAATATAAGATGGTTCTAGATGAATCGTCCTATATTACACAGTAACCGTCCTATATTACATTTGATAGAAGTCCTCCAATGAATCATCCTTCCAAATAAAGACGAAAAAAACAAAAGAGCCAACATAGATGATTAAGTAAACTGCTACATGGATGACTACTCAGACTCTTGTAGATCCAATTCCTCCCATGCCTCTCACCGTAGCATCAAGATCTTCAACTTCCAAAGCCTCGGGCGTCATTATCCTCTCAATGATCAATTGAGCAATCCGATCTCCTTGCTTCACTTCAAAATCAACATTAGAATGGTTGAACAAAATCATGCCCACTAAACCTCTGTAATTGGCATCAATCACGCCTGCACCCACATCGATCAAATGCTTCCAAGCCAGATTAGATCTCAGCACTGCAAATAAAAAGCCCGTCCATGAGTATATCATGAAATGCATCAAAAGGTTTTCTATTTCGAGCACATACCTATGTGAGTGTAGGTTCCTTCGGGTATTCCTATGCTTAAATCAGTAGGAACAAGGGCTTTTCCTCTGGCGGGAACAGTTGTTGACGTAGAATTGGAAAATAAACAAACGTTGGAAGATTAAGATGGGCATTGCTCAAAATCACTGATACCCAGATGGATTGAAGAATACATTACCGTGAAAGATCATATCTTGCTGAGAGAGGAGAACCTTTTGAAGGCAAACTGGCATTCTTGGAGAGCCTTTTTACCCTCAAAAGAAAGAGAAGGTTTGGAGAACCTGTGGATACGCCATTTTGGTTGGTTTTCTGAAGTTTTGGGAGGGGTTCGTTGGTTTCAGGGCTTGTGATTTGATCTTGTTTTTCCATTTTTGATTGAAAGCGCTAAGAATTCAGGGAAAGAAGGGACGAGTGGAAAATGAAGGCAAGAAGAGAGCCTTTAATAGAGGGAAAATGCGTTGAAGAGGTTGCCGAAATTTGGGCGCCATTTCTTCCCGCAATATTTAGAATGTTTTTCATTTGAAAGGTAAGGGGGAGAAAGTGAATCCACTACAAGGACGGGTAGGCATTTTGAAGTGAATCCACTTTAGCAGAAAGTAACATATAATATTACAGGACTAAATGTAATATAAGATGGTTCCAGATGAACTGCCCTATATTACATTTACAATTGTAACATAAGACGATTCTAGATGAACCGTCCTATATTTTAATATAAGATAGTTTTTGAAGAACCGTTTTATAGACCTACCTGGTGGTTGTTTGCTATAAGCCTATAACTATAAGTTATGACCTAAGACTTAGCTACACCTACACACTGTCTCTAATTTTCTTATCAACCATTTTAAGATTAGCTACACATTGTCAGTTACAAACTTACAAGTTACACTTAGTACAAAATTAGTTAACCAAGTTTTGTAACTTTTACAAGTACAAGTGAAGTAAGAGACTAATTAATTGTCATATATTGTATAAAATTATAAATGATAATGATTTTCTTATGTTAATTTCACATGTCATCACTAATTGATCTAATATATCTATTTTTAATCAAATTCATGAATATCATGTATCCAACTCATATAACTCAATATATGTTTCTCATTTCTAACTCCCAATTGATGATAATAGATTAGGAATAACTCATTCATCCATGATCCATCATTCATGTAGAGTAAAATTTAGTAACTCCATTAGTAATATCATTCAACATTTGTGTTAATTCAACACATAACTCCTATTCTCTGTTCTCATTCTCACGTCACCTAATGAGTTAATTACATAACTAATAACTATTCCCTTCGGACCCTTCCTATACTCATTACCCACTAATGAGATAATTACATAACTCTTTCTATACTCATTCTCAACTTTCAAGCTACTGAGTTAATTACGTAACTATTTCTGTTCTCATTCAGTCATTCTCACCTAATGAGTTAATTACATGACTCTTTCTTTACTTATCCTCAACAACTTTTGAATTGAGTATAAGTTACTTACATAACTTTGATTTTTTAAGCTAATCATCAACAGAGATCAGATGAGTTAAATACATAGCACTTTACTCATCCTTAACCTCAACAACTATTGAATTGAGTATGACAGTATGAGTTACTTACATAATTTGTTTTTAAGCTGATACTCAACTGAGATGAGTTAATTACATATATGCCCTGTCTTTTTAAGCTCATCCTTAAGGAAATTAAGACGAGTTAATTACATAACTCTTTCTTTAGTCTATACTTAATAACCATTTTTTTAAAAGCACATCCTCGACTAAGATTAATTAATAACTCTTTCTTTACTCATCCAGTCATCCTCAATTCTTGATAGGTTTTAGTTCTATGTGTATAAGAAACATTCCATTTGAGTTTTATACTTCTTTGCTCTAGATTTGAGTTTGTTTTTAGGCTTTTTACTGTTTTTCAAAAAAAATCAGTTACAAAAATAAAATAAAAAAGTCCTTGTTTTTTCGTATTTCTTCATTGAAACATATTTCTATCCACATATAGAGCTTTCCCATGTTATGTATTCATGTGTGATAATGTTTTCATCTTCTTCTTCTTTGTAATTTAGTGTTATTTTTTAATTTTTCTGAAAAAATAAGTTACAAAAATTAGGAAAAAATTGTTCTTTTTTATATTTATTATTTAATACATATTCTTATCCACATATATAGCTTACTCATGCTTGAATCTTCATGTATTAATGTTTTTTAGCTAATTTTTAGCATTTAATCTAATTTTTGGTAATATAGGACGGTTCCTGAAGAACCGTCCTATATAACTAGTAATAGAGGGCAGTTATTTAGGAATCATCCTATATTTTCAACCATTCCATAGGTTAGAATCGTGTCAAGGTGATGAGTAAATAGGTCGCGTGTCAAATAGGTCGACACGATGGGTCAAATTGATTGACTCAACACGACACATTTTTTGGCGTGTCATTTTGGCAGGTCGACACGATGGGTCACCCGAAAATGACACAAACACGATAAGACTCAACCTGAATCCGCTAAATTCGTGTCGGGTTCGAGTCGTGTTATCGTGTCGTGTCATATTTTTCCGCCTCTACCCATGATCACATCATAAGGAGTAATGTCCATTACCACCACATCCAACCTCACCCCATGACCTCCCATGTCAATATGACAATTGCGACACACTCTGCTGGAGGTGATACTCATCCTTATAGGCAACTCAACTTGCAATGTTGAGTCCAATGGTTCTGTCTCCATGCTTAAGTCGCCAACAATTGAAGATGAAATAAAAGAATGTGTTGCACCCGAATCAAACAATACTCTGACCCAAGTATGAAACAACAAAAATGTACCTTCTATAACTGTGCGGTCAGGAGGGGTATCTGGCTGTGTCAATGCATAGACTCTGCCCTGTGTCCTCTGCTCAGAAACAGGAGGTACTCCTCTGAATGGTGCATATGCCCTTTGTGCTGGCGGCCGACCCTGAGGATGTGGTCTATTGTTACTTTGCACACTGCCTAGCGTGGCTTTCTGCTTAGGACAATGTCTCTTGAAATGGCCCTCCTGTCCACAACCATAACATGTCTTATTGGCCATTCCAAGGGATAGAGAACACGCCTGTGTGTTCTGCGCCCAAGGAGGATACCCCTTCCTCCTCTTATCCTTGCTACCCTGCGAGTGAGATTTCCCAAAACTTCTCTTCTTAAACTTAGATGCACTGGTTTCTCTGCCCTGATCCTGCTCAATCAGTTGCGCTCTATCTATAGCCTCAGCATAGTCTTCCAACTTGAAAGGTACCAAGCACTATCGGATAGAGGATCTTAGGCCCTGGATGAAGTGATATGCCTTATCCCTAGCAGTGGGGATCATCAATGGTGCATATCGTGACAACTGATCAAATCTGACAGCATACTGTCCTACAATCATATCACGTTGCGTGAACCTCAAAAACTCAGCCACCTTAGCATCTCTCTAAGAACTATACTTTGCTAGATAGGCCTCTCTGAAAAGTTCCCAAGTCCACTCCTCATCGGCTCTAACACCTCTTGCCACCCGCCACCAGTGAATAGCCTCACCAGTGAACTGAAATGTAGCCATCCATACCTTCAGATCTTCGTCAATTTTTTTTGCCTTGAAGATCCTTTATATCTGCTCTAACCAATCCTCTAATTTGATGGGATCTAACATCCCATCAAACTTGGGTGGCCCCAACTTCCTAAACTCTCGTAAGGCAAGTGTTTCCCTGCTTATGCCATCTCTAGGAGCTCTAGGGATGAGTGCGGCTGAGGGTTTACCTCCTGCTCCCCTGCCTATAGCATCAGCAATTGCCTGGGCCATCTGTCCTATGGCATCCTAGACTGGATCACTTGCATGCAATGCTGGCCTTCCAGAACTCAAGCCATCACTTCTAGTCTCAACCATGGCTATGCCCTTCACAACATCAAAAATAGGGGTTAATCACTTATCAAACATGCTGAAAGCAGTCAACAATCAACAGGGTTAGGTTACAAGCCCCTAAACATCCAAACTTTAATGATTTCATGCAATAATAAAAGTTCTCCACAAGTGATCTACCGTCATGCTTTGATACCAAGCTATCGGGACCCCAATCCCCGGGGCTGTGATTTGGCTTAATCAAGCCTAACGATTGGCCGAGCTAGGCCTACGTGGCCTTGCCCTTTTTTTTCTTTTAGAATATATATCACTGCGAAAGTATTGAGAGAGCTAAGTACTCCTGTCCTGTGTAAGTCACAGTTTACTGATAAAATATTTTTCTCCTTTAACTATTGAGTTCTATCGAAATTTTGGCAGAGTTTCCCCTATTTTTTTGGACTTATGCATTTAACGCATGCTATGCGATTCACCTAATAGACAATATATCAATTATAAATTCCTTAAGGGAGACTCAATCTCCATACTATTTATCATAATATGCTACTAACACTTGCTTATTAACTGGGAGTTCAAGTGAGTCTCATACATGTCCTATCAAGATAAAACACATAGGATGCATAAGGATCATTGTAAAAAAATAAGATATAACTCATATTCAGTGTCAGCACATATATATATATATACAATTCAAAATGTTACATCTTCAATCAAGCTTTCTTCATTTCACTTAACCCCCTTTCTCTTCTCGGCTTGCTGGTACTTGCAAAATAATACAGTGAGCTGCGAAGCCCAGTAAGGGAAAAGAACTAAACCCATGCATATCCAATCATTCTTGTTGCTATGCTCGAAAGCACATTCAATACAACACATGCATTCATTTCCATTTTTAACTGGTCATCTACAAAGTAGTTAGCATGCGTTATCAAGTAAGGCCTATGGGTATTAGAGCAGAATTGCAGTTTTTCCCAAATTCAAATATGATGCAACAGTCATCGCATGCAAACAAGCACACCCCATAAGAACTTCCCATTTGTGTCCAACCACAAGACATTCAATGGATGAGTGACTAAGTCATGGACCTCATTCTAAAGTTAAATGCAAACCATAAGCGTTATGTCTAACAAAGCTGCATACTCATTAATGATTTTCTCAGTAATATTAAACATGCCTAGCATTACACCAGGATCCAATAGTCATATCCCTCAAGGATTATCATCTTGGGCGGCCCACTATGAGTATCATCATCAAGGCAGCCAGACCCTTAGGATTTACCATCTTGGGCAGTGCCAAAGTCAGGTTCCCTCAGGATTTACCATCTTGGGTGGCTTCATCTTAGTCAAAATCAACCAGGCAGCCCTTTCTCTTAGCGTTTACCATCTTGGGTAACTCAATATGCTAGCTCATCCCCAGGGTTTACCATCTTGGGCGGCTCCACCGTGATCCCAAAAAGACTAGGCAGCCCTTTCCTTCAGGAATTACCATCTTGGAAGGCTCAATACCTCACAGCTCATCCCTCAGGGTTTACTATCTTGGGAGGCTCAATACCTGACAGTCCATTCCTTAGGATTTACCATCTTGGGTGGCTTCACCTTAGTTGCAAGTGACCATGTAGCCCTTTCCCTCAGGGTTTATCGTCTTGGAAGGCGTCATCATAGCTTACCAGGCGGCCCTCAGGGCTTACTATCTTGAGCTTGACCATTTTATAACAGTTTGCATCATTAAATAGTTAAGCATAGTAAATTAGACTATAACATGACCATTTCAATGAGAAATTACAATTTCTATCATCCATTCAACCAAGGTGACAATATGTTTATTCAACACATGCATAAGGTGAATCTTAAGAGCACAGATCAACAAGAATTTAAGGAATGAAAGGGTTTAGGGTTCTTACCTGCTCTCAAAGTACAATTCAAAGTTCTATTGCTAGAACTGCACACACTGCTCTTAAACCTCTGCAACAAATACAAGTTCTAGGTAAATTTCATAATTTCATGTCATTTTCTATAATCACTTCTAGCTCAACATTCACAATGTTCTTAATCTACCCTCATATATCTAGATCAAGGATTTGCACCCCAATTGGTCGCTATCCAATTGGATCAACACCATTGGTCTTATATCAATGGCCTAGATCAAGCACGTACCTCTAGAGGTTTTAATTTCCAACATTTTAGGTAAGTTATTCCACAATTCATGCTTTTATCCCTAATTCATGGCCTGATCTCCTTTCTTGACCTCCGATATTCGCTGATCGAGTATTGGACAGCTAGATGGGATCTCCCATCAATTTATTTATAATTGGTTAGTCATTTATATGATAATTCATTACTAATGGTTACTTGGAGTTATATTTGACCTAAAATTACCTCCCAATCACATTTTTAATGATCATTAAGGTCTCAAATTTCCCTAGGCATAAACAAGCTTGTGATTACAATTTCATGGACCAATCGATTCCTGATCGACTATCCATCTTCGCAGATGAAAAGATCATGCGTGATTGGTCCATATCTGAAAATTTTCTATTTTTCACATTTTTTTAGGGGTCGTCAAAAAATGTCGCCGTTGCCGGCGACACAGGCGACCTCATTTTTTAGCGAAATTTCAAGGGACTGCTTAAAATTTTTTGAATTTTTGTTTTCTAATGTTCTCCCCTTTTGATCTTTACTAAAACTATCAATTTTTGTTGGCTTTTTCAACGATTTTTGAAACTAACCCTAAGTGCTGGTTTTTGAAGATTCCAGTGTCGTTTCTTGACGGATCTTCATGAAACCAAAGGGATTTCACTCTGAAACATCTAAGAAACAAGGTGAATGGGTGGATTTTCAATCCAATCACGTTCCTCTCACTGAGTTTCTTGAATCCGATGATCTTTTTCACTGTCAAGTTCTCCGGAAAACACAGTACATGCGTTGAAGAAGAAGGGGAAATGGAGAAGGGTAGGGAAAGGGGGAAGCTTACCTGGGTCGAGCATGTACCAGTGTGACCCGAAGATGGTAATCCACCTCCCTTCTCGTCACAGTTGAAGCTGGGTCATGTCTTACTGGAGAGAATAGAGTTAAGGGAAACAAGGGGATGGGGAGAGGTGAGTGGGCAAGGAACTTGCCGGAAAGTGATCTGAAGAGGGGGAGAACCAGGGAAATCAGGGAAAGAAGGGCTGCCGGTAAATGAAGGGAGAGGGGAGAGGGTTGCTGGCTTTGGCTCCCTCTTTCCTGTGTTGCAAACGCATGGGAGTAGAGCTCCATGCGGTGAGTTCCACTCCCGCGTGTAGAGCTCCTCCCACGTGGCTCTTTGGTTCACACTCATTAGGGGGTGCCATTATCAATTTACCCCCTTCTACCTCGATGGTAAAATCCTTGGGTCTTTCGATCCTGATCTCCGTTTTGTGCGTTCTTAGTGTCGTTGGAAAGCTCTCTCCGAGCACAGTCTAATGGATGACTTTGCATCCTTGATTTCTAATGTTCTTGATTTTTACGTTTTAATCCACTATTTAGGGCATGGGTGTGACAATAATGTGAAGCCCTACGCTGATGAGGGCGGGCCGAGAGAAGGCTGGGGTGAGGGATAGAGAGTTAGTCCCACATTGCTTGGGGAGAGGAAACTAGGGTATTTATAAGAGTTCGAGAAACTTTAACGGTCATAACGAGTTTTTCCTTGGAAATTGAGGAAGAACAAAACCGTGAGGGGTTTATGGGAGCCCCAAAGTGGATAATATTGTGACTGTTGGAACCCCGGGTGTTACACTTTTAAACCTGTGTAAAAAAGTTACATACTTTGGGTGACATAAAGCAGTCCTATAGGCTATTTAAAATGCGATTTTGGGCTTGAAAGAACATTGGCTCTAATGCCAATGATGTTCCCAATTATCTAGTGGCAAAGTAAATGCAAAACAAAGAGAAAATAAGCACAATTACCACTCAAAATCACCTGATAATCAACTAATAAATAATATAGAACTTGAAATGTAGTTATACATATATCTTACCTTCTTTGATAGAAAGGATTTCCTCTAGAACTCTTTCCTTCAAGCAACAAGCTCTAACCAAAAACCTAGATATCAAAACATGAAAGAGTGTAATGATAACTTACAGACAAATAGAGGAAATCTTGTAGAATCTCCCTTCTAATCAACATGTTCAAGCATGCACTAGGATCACCTTTCTCAAGCATTAGTTGAATCGATCTAGGCTGATCATCCAACTCTCAAAAAGCAACACAATATAGGAAGCTAAAGTCTCACAACTCTTCCCCTAATCAAACATGTGGTTTCTATTTTCCTTCTATTTGATTTCCTAATTAGAACATTTTTTATATTAGTTTACTTGTTAGACAAGTATGGGTGACAAGTGATTCTAGTCCTCCAATGCTTGTTAATTGATCTAGAGGTTCAAATTAAACAAGGAGAAATAATGCAGGGCCAATTCATAATTTAGTCTGAATGTATTTCATTTAATCTCAACCATCTACATCATCTAATAGGTTGATCAAGCCAACTAAATGATCAAACATATGATCTAGATTATTTGCCTAGGCTAGAAATTGATCTTGTGGTTTAATTGACCATTAGGACCAATAACCACGATAATAGAAAAAAATTTCTAAGAGGCCATTTAACGTGGGAATAACAAATCAGGGATAAAGTTATATATAAATAACAATATATATTACTATTTAGAGCCTTATGAGGGCATATATTCCTAACAAAATTCCACTTGTACTCAAAACAAATATTGAACATATTTTAGTACCACACATTTCAAGTGTCTTTCAAAAGCTTTCTGGGATAATACTTATGTTAATGGTTGCATATATTCTCTATCGATGCAACTATTGCTATCACAACTTTGCATGCATTTATTATCTCATAGATAACATGATAGTTGTTTCTTAATTGTATTAATCTTTGGTGAGAACTAGGTTCTTTTTCTTGTGCAATTGCTCTGTTGTTGTCATAAAACAATGTATTGGGATTTCCTGGTGATTAGATCTACTACAAGTTTAATATTGAATTTTCGCAGCCAAACAACTTCATTTATTGCAATTTATTCAACTTCAATAGTTGAATCTGCCATTGTGTCATGTTTGTTGCTCCATCTTATCATTCCTCCATTCACAATGAAGAAATATTCACTTATTCATTTACTATCATCTATAATTGATCATCATAATATGTATATTGCGTAAACCTAAGCTCGTTACCTCCATAGACTAAATAGTAGTGCTTCTTTCTTTTGAGATACTTGAGAATATGCCCAACTATCATTTAGTTCTTAGATTTGGGGTTCTACTAATATTTGCTATCCACTTCCATTACCCAACAAATATCAAGTCTTATACACAACATGGCATACATGAGGGTTTTGACTATAAATACTTATGGAATGTTCCTCATCATATCTATCTCTTCTTGTGTCTTAGAACACATCAAGTGTATTAGATTTACCCCATCCCTAAAGGGAACAATTCCCTTCTTAGAGGTACTTTTGTGATACTTGGTAAGAATCTTATCCAAGTAAGTAGACTATACCTAACTTAACACTCCTTTGGTTTCGAAACTATATAATGCTTAAGATGTAGGAAGCCTCTTCTAATCATTCATGACAAATTGACCAAAAACCATGTCTTAGTTGATGACAACATCACTACATCATTCCCAATAAGTAGTATATCATCCACATACAAGACTAAGAAGACTAGTACTCCTGCTATTTTTCTTATAAACATACCTCTTTCTAGATTTTCAAAAAGCCAAACTCTTTCAACACTATATTAAATTAAATGTTCCAACTTCTTGATACTTGTTTCAATCTGTAGATTAATTTTTCCAACTAGCATACTTTATGAAAATCTCTCTTAATTTCGAAACCTTGAGGCTAGATAAGGTAGGATTTCCTCCTTTAGATGTCCATTCAAGAAGGCTGTTTTGCCATTCATTTGGCATATCTTATAGAAGTAGCCAATAAAATTCCTATAGACTTCAACAATGAGAAGGTTTTCTTATAATCAATTGCTATCTTCTGATCATGGCCATTCACCATAAACCTCACCTTGGAACTATCAACTTTCCTTGTGAGTCTAGTTTCCTCTTGTAGATCTACTAACAACCAATAGGCTTGATGCTTTTTGATGGGTCAACTAGAACACATACTTGATTTACATTCGTCGAGTCTAATTCTGCATTACTTCTAGCCACTTCTGTGAATTAATGTTTGCCATTGCTTCCTCAAAAGTGCTCGGATTATTGTCAAACTCCTTTTCTTAGACACATTTTGAGTGTAAACTAATCTATCTAGTATTTTAACCACTCTATTATTATGGGTTAGTGTTTGTGTCATGATAGTATTATTGGGTTCATCCTCATGATTACCACTGTCTATGGGTATGGAATTGATTGGCTCATGAGATTGCTCTTCTCAGTTTATCTTATTCTACTACCAACATTGGAGATGTAATCATTTTCTAGGAATATGATATTTCTACTCACAAACACTTTTGTTTGCTTAGTAAGTAGAATATATATCCAATTCCATTCTTAAAATAGCCTATAAATTATCACTTATCAATTATGGACTCTAACTTTTTAGTTTGAAGTTTTTTCATATGTACTTGATAACTTCACATTTTAAATGTCACCTTGCCCACATCTCATGTGGTATCTTAGGCATAGATTTTGAATGAACTTTATTGAGAGATACACAAGAGTGTTTAAAGTCTATCCCCATAGCAATATGTGTAAATCAATGAAGTCATCATAGATCCAACCATATGTTTAATAATGCTTGGTTTCTTATTTTAGACACCCATTCAATTGTAATGTGGCTAGTAGGGACCACTAGGAAATGATTCCATTTTCTTTTAGATAATCTTTGAATTCAAATAGGAGATATTCTCCACCTCTATCATATTAGAGAACCTTTAATTTCCTTCAAGTATGATTTTTTACTTCGTTGTTGTAATTCTTGAACAATCATCAATAATAGTAATGACATAGACAAATCTACTTTTCATTGGCTAATAGAAGAGGCTACATACATCAGTATCTACTAATTCAATAGATCTTTGACCATTTTCCTCAAAGGGCAATTTGGTCATCTTTTTGTGTAGGCTAGACTAGCTAGTAGGTAAGGCTATACCTTGAGAGAAGTCAATGGCTCACCCCTCACTGACCTAGTGATTTGCTAACATTTGTATGACCTACTCTTATATATCAACAACATGCTAGATTTGTCACTTCACTTACTCTTTTAAGAGATGAAGTGATTGTTGGCTCTTCCCCATTCTATATCTTATATTAGAAGAAGATAAAATGTAAAGACTATTCAAATTTAGAAGTAAACACTTTACCACCAAATTTAATAGTCACTTCATTATCAAAATGAAAAGTTCATCACCAATCAACTTAGATACGAATAATAAATTTCTCAACATGTTAAGAACTTTCAAAATTATTCTTTCATCATTTAAAACTAAATTGTAAATGTTTGTCACCATTGTCATTAGGTTGGCTTTCATACTCATCTACAGCACGACCTCTCCATGATTCAAGTTTCTTCTTATCTTGAACCCACGCAATGAATCATACACATGAGAGGTTGAACCCCAATTAATGCACATGATAAAAAAGATTGACCAATCACATTGGTCTTAACCATAATCGCTTAGAACTTACCCACGGAAGACTTGTTCTTATTGACAAGCCTTGAATTTCATTTCTATTTTCTTGTATCTATTTGACATTGGAAGAAAAAGGTTTGGTTATGTTCTTCTTTGAGGAACTTATCTTACTCAAGGTGTGTTCTCTCACTTCTTGCCCTTTTGGCTTAGCACCTAAGAGAATATTTTCCTACTCAATTATTACTTTGCCTTTTTTCTTCTTTATTAAAATCTCTGCCTAAATGAGTTCAATTTGTTCATGTTGAAATTCATGACAAAGTTGAAACATGAGGTGGGCAAGGAAGACAATATCATATTCTTTGTGTCATTGGGTCAATCTCAACACTGTACTGATCCATCTGAGTGATATAACTTATGAGCTTGATGACATGCTCTTTAACAGTTCCCCATTCTTTCATTGTGGTAGACTTAAAGTTTTCATCACATTCAATCTTGATATATAATGATTATCACCAAACATTTGTTTCACATGATTCATAATCTCTTGAACATAATTGAACTAAGCATACGGTTTTGCAAATCATTGGCATGGAACTACAATGTATCACTTAGCCGAATTATTATCCTCTTTTTAAATACTGTGTATGTTATTCCTCTATACTTTTGTGCCTAGGTATGCAAGAAATTTTCCTTTAAGGACATATATGCCTTTTGTAAAATCAAGACCAACTTGAGGTTACAAAGCCAATTATCATAGTGGAGACTAGTCAATTTGTTGCCTTCAAGGAGCTCAATTAGATAGTTAAATGATTTTGACATACACATTCAAATAAAAAATAATAAAAAAATAGGTGCATTAAAACACATGATATGCCAATTCTACATATCCATTATGCTGGAGTTGTTAATCATAATTGTTTTATTAATTTTTTAGTGCCTTTGTATGATCATAAATGAATGGCTAAGGACCTTATACTTTCTCAGCTTTTTCTATGACATGTGATTATTTATGATATTGTGATAGTCTCTACTATAGCATATAACTATCGTCAATCTCAATAAAGAAAATAAATATTTTTTGTGACCAGCAAACAATTACAATTATATTTTGAAAGTGTGATAATACCATGTCTTGTGGGTATGCTATTCCAATCATTTCTATCAATTGCATTTGCAGTTTTAGTTAAAGGTTTAAAACTTAACATTTCTAAGGTAATAGCCACTCCATAATATACTTGTTCTTATACATTCATTTAGCATATTATTCACATACTCATTTAGTATGATGGTTGTTAAGTGTTCAATTTTGGTCAAAATTTTCCTAATTTAGCATTCAATTAGATCATCTAACCGTTCAAATTTGCAAAACTTAGCTTGATTTTGAATTTAACTTCAATTGACCGGCCAAACCTAAATTTGTCAAAATCAACGATCAGATGATTATTAGAGCTCATTCAATGACTAATGTACGGTTCAGATGATTCTAATTTAGTCTTTTCTTTTGCAGATCAACTAAAGGACTCACAAATGACTAAGATCAAAAGTTAACGGTGCAAATCATCTTAAAGTGCACTGGATGGACCAGATCACTCATGAAGATGGATGAAATAGAAACCATGGACAAAATGAAAATAACATGGATAAGGTAATTTGGAGGAGTTTCCAAAAGGAGTACCCAAATTAGCAAGGAGCAAAAGGCAACCCCTTCCCCCACTTCTTTCCTTTCTTTTCTTTTTCCTTCTTTCCTTTTCTTTTTCCTTCCTTATTTCTTCTTTTTCCTTTCCACTTTACTCTCACATTATTTCTCCTCTCCACCACGTTTCCCTTCTCCTATTCCTTCACCGCCCAACCTCTCCCTCATCTCCTCTTGGTTGAACCATAGGAGGAGACTCCTTCCCTTTCCCTTCTTCTTCTTACCTAATCTCATCTGTCTGCCATCTTTTTCACCGTCCCTTAATTTTCCTTCTTCTCCCTTCTCTTCCTTTTCCCTCTTCTCCCTCCTTCTACGATTTTTTCCCCTTCTCTTGGGGAGGCTAGGCTGGTCTCTCTCTCTCTCTCTCTCTCTCTCTCTCTCTCTCTCTCTCTCTCTCTCTCTCTCTCTCTCTCTCTCTCTCTCTCTCTCTCTCTCTCTCTCTCTCTCTCTCTCTCTCTCTCTCTTCTCTAACGTCTCTCTATCATCTCTGATTTCCCAGTTGATCTCCTTCCTTCACATAAGCCAAGCCCTCTCCATCTTGTTTCCCTACTGGCCGGCCTAGGTGCGTGACACACCAAGCAGCCTGGCAGATCTCCAATTTCTTCATTCTCTCCATCTCTCAAATCTCCCTAGTTCACCAGCTGTCTAGTCTAGGCGACGCCATACCGTCCAGCCGAGACCACATAGCCAAACCCCTCCTTTCTCCTCTATCTCCTCTGTTCACCGTCACCTGCCCCGTCTGCTTAAGACGGCCAAGACCCACTCCACTATTCAGGACGTCTTTGTCTTCTTACGCATCACGCACAGGCCCGGTTTTCCTTGCTTGTCTTGATCAGACAACCTAGATCTCCACCTGCTTCCATCGTTCCGTAAGGCCCAGGTGCAGTAGTCGATCGGCCGGCCCAGGGAGGAAAACCCCCTCCTTCTTCTTCTTTCCTCTCCTCCTTCCTCCTTCCTCTTCCCTTCTTCCCCTTTCTTTCTTCTTCCTTCTTCTTCACCACGTTTTCCTAGTTTTTTCATTAAAAACCAGAACCCCAGAAAGTTACACATCTACCCCTGGTAGATCTCAGGAATTCCCAACATGTCCCTAGACTAATTCCATCTGTGTCCCCAGACTAATTACATCTGTGTCCCTATGCTATTCTGGTTTTGTTTTATTCACATTTTGACTATCCAGGGACAGTGCAATCCAGGACGGCTTGTTTAGTTGCATTTTTGTTTTCTTTTGAATAAATAATTGTATAAATTGCAACAATTGAATAAATTTGGGTTTTATTTTATTGTTAGTTTAATTCTAGTATAGTTTTTGTTTTGGTTCTTTTATTAATTGAATTTTATTTAAAACTTCATCATTTTAAATCAAGTCCTCGTGGGATCTACCGGTACTTGCATAAGCTACACTACAATAGCCCGTGCACTTGCGGTTAAACAATCAACAAGTTTTTGGCGCCGTTGCCGAGGACTTACAATGGAGTTTTTATAAAATTTAATTAAAAATCTAGAAAATTCAAAAAATTTAAAAAAAATCCAAAAAAATATTAAAAGTAGGAATTTCATTTTAGGCATTCTTAGGTGCATCTTTAGGCATTTTTAGTTGCATAACAACTTTATTTCCTGAATTTGGTAGTAATCATTATTTTTCCTTTGTAGGAAATTGGAGTGGAGAATCATCACTTAGATAGATTTTCCTTGCTTTCATAGATTAGGAGTTTTTATTTTTGAGTGAATCTTATAGTGAGGCCCCTTGTAATTTGCATTTTCAATTTCAATTTTAAAGGGTTGTAATAATACAGGGTAAGTGTGGGATAAGCTAACCCACACTTGATCTTCATTAGAAACCTCACTGTAAGTCTCCTCACTCATTTATTTTCTAGATTAGGGTTTGCATTTAGAGTAATTTTGCATTGATTAGTAGTTAATTGCATATAGAAAGCATCTATTATAATTGTTGCATTTTAGGATTTTGCATTAGTTTATTGTTTCCAATTGCATTTTAGGACATGTCTAATGCTTTAAGGTGGATCATATGTTGATCGAATTGTCATGGTGTTGGAAAATTAATTAGTAAGGGCACCCTACCTCCACAAGATCAAGGGTGGATTTCATCACCATTCCTTGGCCCACCTAGGATAATCACCTCAAGCGCACAACCCCACCATTCACATTTAATTAAAATCAATTAGAAGAGACCTATAGGGTCATCACATGCTCATAAGACCCTCTTAATAGGACACGATTTACTATCACTCTAGTGGCTTTTGATCACTGTGGTTATTGGGGGTTGTCTAATAGAGCCTCGCTCTTCCCCTACCTCCTGTCGACGTTTGTTGAGGTCTAAACGCCTCCTTACATGAGGGTTGTATTAACCACTTTGGTTAGAACCTAACTAGTAAACAGTAGTCAACTCCTAAAGAGAGTAGGAGCATTAGATCAGGCTAATTAAAAGCGTTGTCCTCACAGAAAATCAAAATATTTATGCTTGTTAGCCTTAGGGGATTGCTTGATTGTGTCCTTGATTATGCATCATTTTAGGCATTTAGGTTGCATTATTTAGGATAGTCCTCTTCTAAGAAAAAAAGAAAAAGAAAAAAGAAGAAGAGAAGATATGATCAGTTGTACCTAATGAATAATTTAAACACTGATCAAAAGGATAATTTACACCCTAGCATTAATAGAGACGATATTTCCCCATGGAGAAACAATCCACTCTTTAATGATGATGAATCACCTTTTATCTTTGATAACGATGTTTCCTCATAGACGAACAATCCTCTCTTTAATGCTGATGATCCTCTATCTCTATTTAATGATGATATACGTCAATGGAGGAATCATTCTCAACCACATGGAAATAGGAGAAAGGACCAACATAAAACACATGAGAATAATTGGCATAACCAAAATTCTTGTGGGATGACACTAAGAGACTATTTGCAGCCTAATTATACCAGCACACTTTCATGTATAATTTTACCTCTAAATGCTGGTATGATTGAATTAAAGGTGGGAGTAATTCATTTACTTCCCAAATTTTATGGGTTGGATAGTGAGAATCCTTACATGCATTTAAAATAATTCGATGAAGTGTGCATGACTCAGCATACACAAAACATTGACTTAAATATGGTAAGACTCAAACTATTTTCTTTTTCTTTAAAGGAAAAGGCTAAGATGTGGTTTCATTCAATGCCACCAGGTTCCATACAAACATGGGAAGATATGACTAGGAAGTTCTTGAATAAGTTCTTTCCTAGACATAAGAAAATTGCTCTTAGTCAAAATATAACAAATTTTGCCCAAACGAATAATGAAACTTTCTATCAATGCTGGGAAAGATTTAAGAAATTATTGTTGACTTGTCCACGTCATGGATACAAACTTTGGCATATCATTAGCTTCTTTTATGAAGGACTTAAATCTAATATGCGTCAATTTGTTGAAATGAGGTGCAATGGTAATTTCTTAAATAAATAACTTGAAGAAGCACAAGAGTATTTGGAATGGTTGGTAGAGAGTGCACAAACTTGGGCTGATTTAGAAAAAGTAGGTTTCTCAAGCGAGCCTAAGACCACCACCACATCCTCTAGGGGAGAAATATATGCTGTGAATGAAAAAGATGATATAAAAATAGCATCCCTAGATAGAACAGTTGAGGCCATGGAAATGGAGAAATGTCCCTCTAAGAAAGTCGAACAGGTGTGTGATATTTGTGAAAGTAATACACACCCCACTCAGGAATGTCCTTTTGCTCATGCATTTCAGGATGCTCTTCATGAATCAACACATTCTTATGAGCACCATTTTTCCCCTTTAAAGACATATAGTTCCAACTAGAGTAATCATTCTACTATCACTAATGAATACAGTGCTTCACAGAAGGCCCAACACCAACCTTATTACCAAAAACAAGGACCACTTGTTCCTGGACCTTACCTTCCTCCACATAAGAGGAAAGTGGAGGATGATTTTCATCTAGCCATGCAATACCAGGAGAAGAAAATTGCTCAAATTAAAGCCCAACTAAAAGAGAATACAAATTCCACGACTAAATTGAAAGACATGATGTCTCAAATGCTACATACTATTAATAAAGAGGAATGTCCTATTCCACCAAATGAATATCTTGATGATATGGATGTAGGAGATGAGATTAATTATTCATTTACAGACATAAAACAAACAAAGGCAGCTACCATTATTCATAATGGTAACATAATTAAGCAATCTGGACCTAAAAAGGCTAAAATAGTATCTAAACTGGTTAGAAAAAGAGATGAATTTATTGATCAGGAAAATATCACACCCACTGAGCAATATGACATCCTTGCTCCATTTCCAAAAAGGCTGCATCGAACTCCTACAATTGTCTCCAATTATGTGAAGCAGCTTGAAGATAAATTTATCTTGCCTTGTGATAAAATGAAAAATTTTATTGTAAGATAAATTTATTCATCATTCCTTTTCAGAGGCCTGTCCAGCTTATTTCGTATGGGGCCAAGGGAAGTTTCGAACTTAGTAATGTTTTTCCTCTGAAAAATTTCATTTGAAAATAAAGTATGTAGTGTAGTTTTTACTTTCTTATTTTTCTTTTTCAGATTTTTTCTATATCTCTCAAATTTTTATTTTTTTTTGTGTTTATCAATGCATTATCATCATCCTATTTTTAAACATTGAGGAAAATGTTTCTGCCAGGTTGGGGGGTGTAGAATTCTAGCAAATTCTAATTTTTTTCCTAATTTTTAGGTGATTTTCTTGATTTTTCAAAATAAAAAATAAAAAATTAGGTCATTTCCTATACTATGATGAGAATTGGATTTTCGAAAGTATAATCTTGATAAATTTAGCTTATTAATGGAATTGAATATGATTAATTCATCATTTGGCTCATTTTCTAAAGTATTCCATGAAAGCAAAGTCTCAGATCACATCCGTACACGCAGTTGCATATAGATAATCTAGATTGATAAGTTGCTATAACTTAGAAATTCTGAAGAAATTCAATGGAGACCTATAACCTAAGTGAGTTTTTCGAGTTATTCATCTTTTTTGAGAAGTTATAAATATTCCTAATTTTCTTCAGTGTACTTAAACAAAATTGATCCCACAAACTCTTAAATTTGGCTAATTACCTGAATAATTAGAATATTATCTTTAAAATTCTAGAAGTTCATTGAATTTGATGGATTATAGGAAACCTTGAAAATGATTTAGGCCATCCTTGTTGTTAACCTAGAGACATAAAGCCTACCTAGAAATATTTTTACCACTAGTTAGCCAACTTGAACCTTTTATATAAAGCATTTTCTTTTGCCACCCAAATTACCTGTTGCCCATATTAACCTAGTATAAATTATCCATTACCCATTTTCTTTGAAAAATAAGTTAGAGAGGAATGAAGAAATACCTTTTAGTTGCAATAAAATTAGAAAAGTGGATATCAAGAAAAGAAATATTCTTCAAAGTGATTCAAAAGTATTGAAATATAAAGAAAAGAGTTTGAAAAAAAAAAAAAGGTTTTGAAGAATACAAAGAAAAGTAGAAAAAGAAATATTCACTTTAGAAAGGGAAAGAAAGAATTATCAACTTTAGAAGACCTCTACTTGTTTTTAAAGAAACTTTGAATACCCTTATACCTTTCTTTGGTACCTTGGCCTAAGCCTACGTTTCATCCTAGTTAAAGACCTATTGATTCTAGGATGAAAATAGTCTTGATGAGGAAATGAATGGATAGGATCTAAAAGGCTGGTATTTCTAAATATTCAAAGGTAATGGCATCCATTCTAAAGGGATCAACACAAGTAAATTCCTTAGTAACTCCTGTTCTTCATGAGTATATGTGACATATTTTTGCTTTTATTGACTCTTCTCACATAATTAAAAGAGAGATATGATTTGAACCTTCTATCTGAGAGATTTTATTTTTGAGCGTATGCCATTAGTAAGGATTGAAGTCAAAACATATTTTAGATGGAGTTTAAAAGTTGGAAGTCTACTTAGAGATTAAGATGATTCTATATATAAACTGTACATACACACACTCACTTTGAGATTTGAGCTTAATTGGAATGACTTTGGCATATGGGTAGGGTTTTGAATTCTTCAGTCATTTTTATTAGTATGCTAAAGTGATGTGATTTATTGAAGATAATTCTCTGAGGAAAAAGAGGAGTTGACTTAATATTTGAAATCTTGAAATTTGGTTTTTTGCATGTTTTGCTCGGGACTAGCAAAATGCTGGTTGGGGTGTGTGTTAAGTGTTCAATTTTGGTCAAAATTTCCCTAATTTAGCGTTCAATTAGATCATCTAACCATTCAAATTTGCAAAACTTAGCTTGATTTTGAATTTAACTTTAATTGACCGTCCAAACCTTAATTTGTCAAAATCAACGGCCAGATGATCATTAGAGCTCATTAAATGACTAATGTATGGTTCAGATGATTCTAATTTAGTCTTTTCTTTTGCAGATCAACCAAAGGACTCACGGATGACTAAGATCAAAAGTTACAATGCAAATCATCTTAAAGTGCACTGGATGGACCAGATCACTCATGAAGATGGATGAAATAGAAACTATGGACAAAATGAAAATAACATGGATAAGGTAATTTGGAGGAGTTTCCAAAAGGAGTACCCAAATTAGCAAGGAGCAAAAGGCAACCCCTTTCCCCACTTCTTTCCTTTCCTTTCTTTTCTTTTTCCTTCTTTCCTTCCTTTTCCTTCTTTCCTTCTTTCCTTCTTTCTTTCCTTTTCTTTTTCCTTCCTTATTTCTTTTCTTTCCTTTCCACATTACTCTCATGTTATTTCTCCTCTCCACCACGTTTCCCTTCTCCTATTCCTTCACCGCCCAACCACTCCCTCATCTCCTCTTGGTTGAATCATAGGAGGAGGAGACCCCTTCCCTTTCCCTTCTTCTTCTCACCTAATCTCATCTGTCTGCCATCTTTTTCACCGTCCCTTAATTTTCCTTCTTCTCCCTTCTCTTCCTTTTCCCTCTTCTCCCTCCTTCTACAGTTTTTTCCCCTTCTCTTGGGGAGGCTGGGCTGGTTTCTCTCTCTCTCTCTCTCTCTCTCTCTCTCTCTCTCTCTCTCTCTCTCTCTCTCTCTCTCTCTCTCTCTCTCTCTCTCTCTCTCTCTCTCTCTCTCTCTCTCTCTCTCTCTCTCTCTCTCTCTCTCTCTCTCTCTATCATCTTTGATTTCCCAGTTGATCTCCTTCCTTTGCATAAGCCAATCTCTCTCCATCTTATTTCCCTACTAGCCGGCCTAGGTGCATGACACACCAAGCAGCCTGGCAGATCTCCAATTTCTCCATTCTCTCCATCTGTGACGACTCGGGTTTTCCCATGCATTTTTAAATGCAAGATCTAAATTTCCTAAGGCAGGATGCATCCCTATTTGAAAACCATTTTATAAAAACCATGCAATGCAGTGGAAAATCTTTAGTTTTAAACTCATTTTGAAAACCCCGAGTGTCATTTGCTTTCACAACAACCAAAGTAGTTTTTGAAAAAAACTTCAGAAATCATAAATGTTTTTCCCCAGGTCTATCCAGTCACAACACATAGCCCAAATTAAATACAAATACATGTCCAAAGGGTAGGGTGTTTACTTACATGTATGATTGTCTCCTTTTGATTTACTTGCTCGTAGCACTAACATAGGCGTCTTCTACTCGTGAATGGAACTATCTGGAAAAATGTTAAGGATAGGGTGAGTATATACTATACTCAGTAGGAGTCTATCACTACTAGTTTTGCAATGCATGTTGTTTAAAATCATATGCTCTTTCAAAAATATGTGCATGTCTGAACACTCAAGTTCAATATCGAGATTAAAAACCATCATCGAATTGGAATATTGACGACTTAAGGAAATCACATAATCCAAGTCAAAAATATCATATGATATCATAACATAATGGTGTGCACAAGATGCTCCACTGAATCCAACTCATGGATATATGGTATGGTCGACCAACCTCATGTCATGCCACATGCAATGCACATAAATCGTCAAACCATAGGGTCCAACTATGCCCATGACCTCACCGCTGTGTGGTCCCTGGGTACCTAGGGACATAGGATCATATACCTCCACGGGGCATATGACACTTTGACCCAGTGCCGTGACACCAGTGGTAGCCCCCTGTACCACATGTAGTCGAAGCAGGGACATGCCCTTTTTGGGCATGATACCCATCCACCTAATAGTGGTAGAGGCTGGGAGGCCACCCCAGACCTCTCGGCATAGCGCCCAGGAGCTCATCAGCTCAAATCATAATCAGATCAAACAAGCGAAAACCTCTCCTTTTTCAAAACCTATCCTCTTCGGGTCCCTCACAACTGTCTGGCCCTCGGCACTCCAGCATCTTTTGGTAACCCTCAAGGACATGCAATTTTTGTAAGAACTTAATGCTCACAAATCATGCAATGTATGCAATTGTTTGCAAAACATATCTATGCATAATGTATATGCAATTATGTACAAAACATGTCTATGCATAAAGCATTTATCACATGTATGCTGAATTAAGTCATGCTAAACAAGTCATATACTTAAAACATATATTCAAAACAATCATGGTTCTTTTAAAAAAAGTTTAGTAGCGATAGAGCACCTACCTGGCTAGGTCGCGCTAACCCCTTTGTCCTCGTATGCTCCTGAACATGGTTTGGGGAATCAAGGTTAGTTTGGCCTATCTTTTATAGGTTTTAAAGTGGTTGGTCTTATTACTTAGGCATTAA
Source organism: Warburgia ugandensis (assembly GCA_035236585.1). Lineage (NCBI taxonomy): Eukaryota > Viridiplantae > Streptophyta > Magnoliopsida > Canellales > Canellaceae > Warburgia > Warburgia ugandensis. Next base: position 61,468,512 of record CP141136.1, on the reverse strand, counting down.
GGGTGAATCCCTATGCCTATGGGTGTCCTAAGGTCCTAATTGGGCCTTGGTATCCTCAGTTTTCCAAAGGTCTAGCGGCCACTCGCCACCATCCTATTCTAAGGGTCATGCCCACCTTTTATTGGGCCTTGATTAGGGATTTTATAATTTGGGTGTGTCCGTGTCGTCGACACAGACACAACGCCTTTTGCGGCACCTCAATCGGAGCTCTAGATCTCAAGTTATAAGCTTTTTAGTGTCACATGTACATAAGGACCTTAAGAGTGAAAAGGCCGAATGCTAGCGCACTGCGCGTCAGTGGCATGCGCCCGCCTTTTCTTAAGGAGCGAAAAAATCCCGGTTCGCTAACGCTGCGCGTTTACAGCATGCGCCTCAGTGGGCGCGTCTACAGACGCGCCGGGTTTCCCGCTCGTTTTTCCCTTTTGCAGGCGCGTCCCCGGACTCGCCCGTTTGGTTCTCTCATACGCGGTTGACGCGTCTCGTCTCGGTGGGACGTTCTGGTCATTTGGGGGACCGGGGCATCCTTAGGACACCCTAGTTCGACCCTGTCGAACCAGTGCGGCCCAGGGAACGTCCCTGGGCCCTTGGTGACTCTCCAGGGCTCTATTTTGCATGATTTTTCATGCAAAATCTTTGGAAAATTGATCCTAGGACTACTGTGAAGACGAGTTTTGAGGGATCTTGGGCATACCTGGTTCGTTGCTTGGTTTTTCTCCTCGTTTCCTCTCTTGGTTTGCTTCTCCAAAACGGGTTTTCCTCAAGCTTTTGGGCTGCCATTAGAGGCGCCCAGAGCTCTATTTATAGAGCTATAAGAGGGTTCTGGAGGGGGCTCTCACGACCCTTGAATGGCGGTGGAGAAACCTCCAGAATAGCGGTGATTTCTCCTCCAATCACCGCCGTTCTAAAACCCTCTAGGGGGTTGAAGATGAAGGGTGCCCGTATCAAAACAGGCCCCTGTGTTTTGCAGGCTAAATCCGTTTTTTGTAAAAATTATATTTTTGCCCCTGATCTTCAAAGGGCCATAACTTGCTCATTTTAACTCCATTTTGGGTGATTTTGGTCTTGTTGGATTCCTTTTTCCGAGACACACCTAATGGTATCATTTTTAGGACCAAATTTCTGGGTTCAGTTTAGGTGAATAGTGAAATGGCCCTTTCTCAAATCTCCCCAGTTCACCAGATGTCTAGTCTAGGCGACGCCATACCGTCTAGCCGAGACTGCACAGCCAAACCCCTCTTTTCCCCTCTATCTCCTCTGCTCACCGTTGCTTGCCCCATCTGCTTAAGACGGCCAAGACCTGCTCCACTATACAAGACGTCTTTGTTTTCTTACGCACCACGCACAGGCCCGATTTTCCCTGCTTGTCACGATTAGACAACCTAGATCTCCACATGCTTCCATCGTTCCGTAAGGCCCAGGGAGGAAAACCCCCTCCTTCTTCTTCTTCTTTCCTCTCCTCCTTCCTCTTCCCTTCTTTCCCTTTCTTTATTCTTCCTTCTTCTTCACCACGTTTTCCTGGTTTTTTCGTTAAAAACCAGAACCCCAGAAAGTTACACATCTGCCCCTGGCAGATCTTAGGAATTCCCAACGTGTCCCCAGACTAATTCCATCTGTGTCCCTGTGCTATTCTAGTTTTATTTTATTCACATTTTGACTATCCAGGGACAGTGCAATCCAGGATTGCATTTTCTGTTTTCTTTTGAATAAATAATTGTATAAATTGCAACAATTGAATAAATTTGGATTTTATTTTATTGTTAGTTTAATTCTAGAATAGTTTTTGTTTTGGTTCTTTTATTAATTGAATTTTATTTAAAACTCCATCATTTTAAATCAAGTCCTCGTGGGATCGACCGGTACTTGCATAAGCTACACTACAATAGCCCGTGCACTTGCGGTTAAACAATCAACAATGATTATGGACCTTTTACTAGAAAATAAGTCATATAACATTTTTTGTGATTTACATTCATGAATTATGAGGATTTCCTACAATTCCACAAAACCATGGATCAAATTAATCTCTTACTTAAAGTAGGGTCCTCTTCATTAATCATTTCTTTAGGCATCATCTCTATGTCATATCTCATGTGGACATCATCAACTGATCTATCTAAATCTCCTAATCTAAAATAAGATTATATCTTAAAAGATTAAGAGAAACTAGCTACATAAGTAACTGCTTAAGTTGAATACCTATGTTCAGAGAGAGAGAGAGAGAGAGAGAGAGAGAGAGAGAGAGAGAGAGAGAGAGAGAGAGAGAGAGAGAGATTATATGATGCAACCATTCATGTTGCATCATACATAGAGATTGTCTCATTAAGGTTGCATCATGCAAAGTGAGTTTTATGCTTGCTTGTTTAGTTTTATCAAGGATTCAAACCATTCATATTGTTTGCTCTATCCTAGATAGCCAAAGCCTCGAAAAGTTCCTATCTTTAAAATAACTCAAACTAGGGATGGCCATGGGTCAGTTCAAGCATAATTACCTAAGCCTGATGTTTTTATCTTGACCCTAGACCTGACCCTACCTAATATTGTATTAGTTTTTGACCCTAAAACTGTTAGGATCAAAACATTGCTGCACCTAAGGCTAACCTCTAGGTCAATTTCGGTCAAGCCCCCTAATTGACATTAACACTTGAAAATTAATTGATAACAATTACAAAGCACTTTTTACATTGTTAATATAGTATGCAAAATTATACAATAGCTATGCAAACTACTCAAAACATTAAGTTAATTACAAAAATGCCTTTAAACTTAAAGACTTGGAGAAGTACACACGAAAATTTTAGGTAAATATTAATATATAGAAAATATTCAGGCCCCTAACTTTTGCTTATTGACCTAGTTTTACCCTAATTCAAGTTTAGATCAAATGTTTTGACCCTAACCCTCTCAATGGAGGAAATATCTAGGCTCTGGCTAGACCCTTATAGGTTAATAAGTGTTAGGTCTCTTAATTGGGCTGACCCTTAGCTATCCCTAATTCAAATACCTTGTCTTCGGCAATTTTCAAGTAGTAAAATGGATGGTATCTATGGGTTTTGGACTTTTCTCTATTATTTGAAAACTTGTTCAAATGTTAAAAGTCCATTATTGTATTTATTACCCTCATTTAGCATGGCTTTTGATATATTTTTAAGATATTATTTAAAAATTTATATAAGAAATATATCATTTGAAAATTTTATAATCTAACGTAATTTGGTAAATTTTCAAGGTTAAATGATGATCCGAAGTAAGTATGCGTAAAATTGAATGTTGTATAATACTCATTAGGTTGTTTCCTTTTTTGTAAGTGTTAGATCAAGATCGATGTAGTTAGGTCAACTTGATCAATATCCTAGATCTTTGATCAAGCTTAGATCAATCTAGATCAAAATCAAGAAGAAAGGACTCCAGTTCAATCCTCAAGTATCTAGTCTAAACCACGAGCACAAGAGAATTTAAGGGATTTTATGTTTAATAATAGAAAGTGGAAAGGATGAAGAGAGAGGAAATAGTTTCCTAATAGGAAACTAAGTTAAAATTAGGAAATTCAGTTGATTTAGAAATCTTTGGAGAAAAAGAAAGTCTTCTTATTATTTATAAATACCAGATCAAAGATGGAGTGAAAAAAAGGTTCAAAAATAGAGGTTCAAAAAGATGAATAGTGCACATATAGGCTGGTGAATATGGGTACTTTCAATGTCGGTTCCTGTTTCGATTCTTGACTAAAATCTCTGAAATTTAGTTCATTGGATAGAAGACATCAAGGATAAGAAGTCCAAGGTGTTTGATTTTCAATTTTCATTACAAATTTTGTAACTTGAATTGATAAAGTTAACTACTTGCTACTGTTCACATGAACAGTAACAGTGAATACTTAAAGTTTCACATCTTTAGTTTGGTTTATTTGATGAGTTTTGAATGATCTAATCTTTTTCTTATATATTTTTTTGAGCTTTTTCACATAAATTATTTTGAAAATTAATGGTCAAATTTGTTTAATTTTATGAAATAATCTTGAAAGGTACTGTTGTGCAGATTATTGAACAACCTATATTTATGATTGAATATTTTAATTTTTGTTATCTTGATTTGAAATCTAACCATACCATTCAATTTATTGATATCAAATTATTATAAGTATGAAGTTTTGTTGAAAAAATCCATCCAAAGGTAAGAGAAATCAGTAGCCAAAGTTAGTAAAAATCTACACTGATTGTAAACAGAGACTGCAATAATCGTAGATTGTGAATAAGGATAAGATAATTGCTTAGATAGCGTCACACACGTGCAGCTACCCTTGGTTGTTTCAGTTATCTACTAATTTTCTAATGATATTCTCTTACTTGTAGACGCAATGAGAGGTGTTGCTCTAGTATTTTAATTTGAAAAAAGATTAAGAAAATCCTTGAATAGGATCTACTGCATGACACATTGTTGGAGCTAGGGAAGTTAAATTAGTTTGTTATTTAAATTAATTTTTTATTTAAATTCAAAATTATGAATTTTTAGTTAATTAATAAATCAAAGTTTTTTGTGTGTATTGTTAATTAAAATTTTTAAATTTATTTTAGTAGTTAAATTTTATTTAATCTCCTACTTTTGAAGTCAAGTCCCCATGAGATTGATCTGTACTTATATAAGCTGTACTACAATAGCCTATGCAGTTGTAAAAAATAATCAGCAAGTTTTTGGTTTTGTTACTGAGGACTCGCAATGGAGGTTTAATAAATTTTAATTAAAATTTTAAAAAATAAAAATATTTTTTTTAGGAATTGCATTGTTTTAGTATTTTAGGTGCATTTAAAAAAAAAATTCTTGTACATAATCACTCTATTTCCTGAATTTTAGTACGTATTACTATTTTTAATTTTAAAAAAAAATTGTCAAAGGAGTAGTGGCAGTGATCTTATGGGTCAAAGCTTCGCCAAATTAGAACTTATTTGCTTTCCTAGATTAGTTTTTTTTTTTTTTTAGTAAAACCTTTAGGGCAAATGTAGGGTGTGGTAGCCTACACTTGATTTTCATCAGAAATCCCACTGTAAGTTTTCCTCATGCTTTTTATTTTTTTTAGTATAGTTGCGTTTAGAATAACTTTGCATTGATTGGTAGTATAATTGCATATAGATAACATACTTGATAACTGTTATATTTTAGGATTTGCATTAGTTTATTATTTTTATTATATTATAGGACACATTTATGGCTTTAAAGTAATTTATATGTTGATCGAATTGCCATGGAGTATGGAAATTAATTGGTAAGGGCACCTGCTCACTCAAGATTAAGGATAGATTTCATCACCACCTTTTAGCCTACCTAGGATAATCACCACAAATGCATAACATAGCCTTCTAAATTAATTTAAAATAAATTAGAAGAGACCTATAGTGGCCATCACATGCTCGTAAGGCTCTCTTGGAAGGAGGTGAACCATTGCCACTCCAGTGGCCCCTGTCTATCTGACTGCACTGATATTTAAATGACTAGCTTTGCTAGCATATTCTATGATTCAGACTACCTATGGCTAGCTAAGGAGGGTGTGAAGCAGTTGTTTAGGTTAGGATTTAATTGGTAAGCGATAGGGTAAGTCTAAAAGAGAGGAGAATCATTAGATTAGGTTAATAAAAAAGCTTCTCCCCCACATAAATTCAAGAAAGTTGAAACATTTCAACTTGTTAGCCTTAGAGATGGTTTGATTGTGTCCTTTTATTGTGCATCATTCTGGATATTAGGTTGCATAATTTAGTTTAGTTTTCTTCAAAAAAAAAAACAAAAAACAAAAATAACATGACTAGTTGCATTAAATAAATAATTTACACATTGATCAAATGGGTAATCCATACTCTAGCATTAATAGAGATGATATTTTTTCATGGAGGAGCAATATCCTCTTTAATGATGATGAACCATCAAAACAAGGTGTTTAAGTTATTTTAAAGATATACAAGAACTTTTGGAACTTAAGGCATCCAAGATAGGTGTAACAAAATGAATTATTTGGATCTTTGAAAAAACAAAAGATGTGGGTCCAAATCTCATTTTACATAATGCATGTGATGCAACCTTAATGAGATTGGTTGCATCATATAATTAAGAGAGAGAGAGAGAGAGAGAGAGAGAGAGAGAGAGAGAGAGAGAGAGAGAGAGAGAGAGAGAGAGAGAGAGAGAGAGAGAGAGAGAGAGAGAGAGAAATAACATAAATTATCATTCCACACATAAAACATTCACATTACATGCTAAAACAAAACCTTTAGCTTAAGATCTAACGTATTTTGTGAGTGTGCATGTGACTTAAGATGGATAGATCCAAAGAAAGATGAGCCAATGATTAATTTAAGTCAAAAGGTCCAAACTACTCAAGTTTTAGTGAATTCCTATACTTAGACTGCCTAGCTATTCCAATCGACTGATGGAGAGAAAGACAACAATTAACTGTCTACCAGTCGACTGACAAGGCAAGGAATTGAACTTCACAAAAATATGTCTGACAAGCCAGTTGACTGCCTTCTGTCTGAATCAACTGCTAGAAGATTCAAGATAAAATTCTAAGTTAGGGCATGCCCAGTCCACTTCTCTCTCATGCTAGTCGACTGCAAAGAAACCAACTTTCTATTTTTTTGTAAACTCTAAAGAGAAAGGATTTCTATTTCACTTGTTTGTATTTGAGATAGGGAAATTTTCCCATCAGAACTGTATTTCCAAGTCTATACTGCTGCAAGTGCACTTTTCCTTGTTGAATGGCTAGCAATTTTTGGATCGCAAAATGGGTAGAAGAGGGATTCATATATTTGTTTGGGTGGAGGACCTTCAGCAGACCCTGGAAACTTACATACTACACAAATGAGATCGCTGAGTTTGCTTCTTTGCTGGACGTATCCTTTCCTTGTTAACTCTTGGGATTCTCTTGTAAGGGGCAGTCAATCAGATTTCACGGATAGCTAAATCTACCCCACATGTCATTTACATCTTATTTCCTGTAATAGAACTGTTTAGCCATTCTGATTGGTGGAGGATTAAGCGTTGGTTGCCCACAAAATTAAACATCTTCATCAATTAATGCTCCTTTCCCCCTCTTGTTTATCAAATGCGAGCCCTTAATTAGTGCTCGGTTGAGGATCTATACTCGTGGAGCATTCACTTCAATATTAGGCGCCCCACAAATAGCACGTTCATAAGCGGGACCAACATGATGATGAGCATGTGATTATCCCACTCTTTTGACGAGTTACAACTTACAATGGTCCAAATAGATATGATTTTGAGTATTTCTCATCCATATCTCGTCCATTGTATATATGGATGGTTAAAAAAATTTATGATCCGACTTGCACGACATTAATAGGAATTTACCCAACATGGCCAATTCGGTCTGGAATCTTAACAATCATTCTCTTAGATTATGCTGAGAGTGATCATCATGAAATTCTCCACCAAACAATACACGCAATTTAAAGCAGATTCGACCCAGTTAAAGCAAAGCAAGGAGGGAGTACACGGTGCATCTGTGATCTCTCGCTACCCAAAATGTCCTTGTTCTTCTATGTGCTCTAAAACAACGAGGAATGCTGGTACAAAGCAACACGGCTGGTATAAAGCAAAGACGGCTCCCCAATAATGTTGAAGTACCTTTACTTTTCTAGGATGGCTTTATATACCATTGATTCAAGCTGTTCATCTGATACACCTAAGTTTGCAATGACTCAAAAATCATTCTAAAAGAATGTCATTAGCATTCAAAAAATGGTTCTTTTATCTTACCAGATACAGATGGTCAGAAGCTCTCTAAATGCACATTCAACGGACTAAAATATAATTTGTTGAAAGAGAACGACATTTTTTTGAAATGATTTTTGGGCCATGAAATATCCAAATATAAGTATGTCAGATGAACGGCTTGATTCAATGACATGTAGGTCCAGTATAGAAAAGGGGAGGTGCTTCACCCGTTGTAGGGGTGCTGTCTCCCTTTATATCAGCATTGCTCTTAAACAAGTTTAAAGATTGGTTTTTACTGTAGTGAGCATGTATTCTTTACACGTCAGATGTTACTTTTTCACTTTGTTTACTGCTCTCTTTTTAGCTTCCATGTGAAAGCGTATGCACAGGCATACACAGGTCTTATAATAGGACGAGTATTGGAGTTTTAATCTTGGAAGCTGGTTATCTTACTCTCTCTCTCTCTCTCTCTCTCTCTCTCTCTCTCTCTCTCTCTCTCTCTCTCTCTCTCTCTCTCTCTCTCTCTCTCTGTGCCCCTAAAAACTTGAAGAAATGAGCGGGCATACAGACAATGATCATCAGAGATCTGGTCCACACTATGTTCCATTAGTTGTAAGTTCAAAACACCTACTTCTTCTTCTTGTACCAGCTAGTTTGTTTACTTATCCAATAATGCATATTCTTTGACCTTTCTGTAGACAGAATGCGTACGTGAAGGTGAAACAATTAACATACCACCGAAGTCCCTAAGCGTTGTATGGGGCAATGATAGGCGTTACTGGAAATGGGTTAAGCCCCGGGAACCAGAATCAACGTATGGAATGCTCCCTTTCAAATATTTTGTACGACTTCGATTTTGATGCTATCATGTTAGAACTGATCCAGTTTGATATGGGTGTCTTCTTTTTCAGGACTGAAGTTGTGGAGCTCCAACAAGTAAACTGGATCGAAGTTACCGGGAAATTGGATTGCTTGCATCTCAAACCATCGACGAAGTATGAGGTCTACTGGATTGTAAAATTTAGAGAGGATGCGTTTGGATGGCATTCTGCTCCCATAACATTTGAAGCAGGCATCACAGATACATGCAAGGATGAAAGAACCGAGAATCTAGAGCCATACAGTAAGGAAGTAGATAAATGGCATGAGATTCAAGGAGGCGAATTCAGGACACCGTTACATGGCTGTGGGAGCACAGTTGAGTTTGGCATGTATGAAGTCAGCACTGCTTGGTGGAAGGGTAGCATGGTTCTTAGAGGAGTTAAATTGAAGCCCAAGTAGCTGAAGGGATCAAGAGGCTTATTTTCTCTTCTACCCTGGACTGACCGCTACATGTCATAGGATCAGCTTTGAGCATTTCTTGAGGGAACTGAAGGAGAGGCTTATGTTAAAAGCTAGTTTCCTTTTTCTTTTCTACTCTTTCCTTTTTCATTTTTATTTTGGTTTGAACGATTTTTCTTTCTACTTTAGATTTGGAAATCATGTTTCACTGTGGTGGAAGAGGCTTTGGTCATCATTAGTTCAGATGCTTGTTGTTATTGTCTTATGCCAATGGAATTAATGCGCTATATTTTCTCTAGTACAAATGGCGCCCACTCGTTTAATGATCAAGACCATTCGGTTTTTTTACAATGGTTGTGGATGATCCATAGATCCAGAATCCCCCTTCTTGGACTCTTTTTTTTTTTCCTTTCCTGATGCAAGCTAAGGTTATAAAGCAGACGACTCATGCAACCTCCTAAATGTAACCACTCTCTCTCTCCCCACAAGATGGCCGGCGATAAAGAGGAAGGGGCTTCTGCCTAGCGTGGGACGTAATAGTCCCACCAGAGAAAGAACACGTTCTTAAAATATAACTTATCAACCTATGAATTAATACATTATAACATTCACAGAACACATGAATGTTCCAATCGGATGCACTTCAAGTATGCCTAGAAAATAGTCCAATGAATTCAAGAATTAAGTTTGAACTTTAGTTCTCTATAGTTTTCATCGCAGATAATGTGTAATAATAAGATAAATAATTTCGTATCATACCTAAACTATCAAGGAATATCATGCCTACCAACTTGAACTCAGGATTCAACGGCAAAAGTACTAATTCCATGGAAAATTCATCTTTGCAACTACAACAAGTGCCACAAGCACACCTCAAAATCAAACATGCCATTTTTAGTCCATCCAAAAGGCTTAATAGAATTGATTATCTAAAGTTTTAAGATGCCCAAATCAATTCATCAACATATAATTACTCAAGGTGGACAATGAAATCATTCAACCAAAAAAGAAAAAGAAAAAATGAGTTTCTGAGAATGACACCCGAAACACTGGAAGATGATACGGGGAACAAATCAATTGAACAGAAAGAAAACCAGAAAACTTTTTCCAACATTTTTCTGGAAAACTGCCTTTCAAAACGAAAAACATTTTTCTAAAAACTAATTACTTCAAAACACATCTTTACGCATACAGAAATTTTCATAAATAACATGAGCACAAAACTAGTGATCTGAAACATTCAGAGTAAAAAACATTGGCCACAATTCCCCACAGATAAAATGCCAGGTTAAGTGGCCCTCATTTGATCAGTCCGATTCTGAACAATCATCTGACTACATGTGAGAGACAGCAATTCAAAAAAAAAAAAAAAAAAGTCCAAAATTATTTTTATTTGAATACCATCTCACAAACAATCGAATTGAGGCACTCATTCTGACATATTATCAAGATTTCAAATGCAATTTATCTTGACCTGGAATTTGAATCGATATCCAAACGTCCCAATGCAATCAAGTTAGAAATTGATTAAACATAGCAAACTCTAGGATAATAAACAACCTTCCTCAAAAATTCCATTCAGCCATATCTCTCCAAACGAGAGATCATATTATCCAATTATCAAATTTTCCCGACAACCGATGCACCTCAATTAGACCCTAAGATCTAAAAGATCTTAGTCATATAAATTAGGTCTAAGCTGGGCGTTCATTTAAGCAGGGATGAAAACCATAAATCACGCCTAATCTAGCCTAGAAATCTCAAAAAGGACATTGACGCCGACCCTCCCATATTCTTTCAATTATAAGCATCCACGATGGTTCGTAAAATGAAAAATATGGTCTCCAAAAACAGAATTCTGCAGGCCCTATCACTAGATAAATAATAAAATATTCTGTGTTTTATTACCGAAGAACAACAAGCGTGGAACCCACATGCTTAGTAAGTATGAACATAAAAAAATATATGTAGGGAAACATGCCGCAATGTATCATGTGAAAGCAGCTTGTTAGTCAGAGGATATTGACTATTGGATCTCAAGCCAAGAATCAATTCTGACCTTCAATTTTGTCCATCATACCTACTAGCTCTAACAGAGTAGTGTGTCCTACCACTCACGAATTTCAGGATAGAAGTATATTGACATTTCCGATTGAGATAAAGTTTCTAACATAGAAGACTGGAATGGTTATAAGTTGATAGATCAATAAGACTAATCAAATATTTGTCATTAGAATTTGGACAAAGAGAAGAAAAGCTAGTATAAATATGCACGAGCTTACTTTCTTTCTCGTTAGATCCAAATTATAATAAACATAGCTTGTTGAATGAACTTCAGTGAGAGCTCTGTAGGCATCAAAAGATGAGTCTTGGTATTTTCAAACGCCTTGAAAGCGTCGTATGTTTAGACACTGGCTTTTCTAGATTTTCAGCATACTTTTTCTAGCATTCAACCAGTTTATCTTGTTGGGACTCCTATAGATTACTTAAAGGGCAGCCAGCCTCACGCATATGCAGAGTCTAGGAAAGGGGTGGACCACAAGGTCTGTAGTACACAGCCTTACCTTGTATTTTTGCAAGAGACTGTTTTCATGAGTTGGACCCATAACTTTAAGGTCACATGACGACAATTTAATTGTTGCACTGAGGTTCTCCTTCGATTTAAAATCTCCAATTGGATACTTTAGCTTGTGTTTCCTTGTAATTTAAATCTTGACCATTGATATCAAGTTAGAGAAACAAAGTGGCTATAATGATCCGATTTGCGTGATTTTTGGTGAGGAGGCCTCAGATCTACACCCAAAAAGGAAAAAACGTGAAATAAGACGCTGGCAATAGCATTTACTCAAGAAAGGAAATGCAAACAACACTCGGTAGTTGTAATGCTTCCAAGCAAAATGAAAATATGAAAGTTTACTACTATTTTATGACAACTTATAATTACGCCATAAGTTATCCATTTTGTTGAGACTAATCATATAATTTAGGTGGGGTTTAACTACAGATGGTAAATAAGTTTCTGTTTATTAACCATCTATTTTGCAACTTAAAAATGCCCAAGAACTCGGTGGTTAAGACCATCTAGTGAATGAGGTATATGTAGCATGCACCCCATCTAGGACTCTTCTAAAAGGATTAACGGGAGGCTAGGTTTGGTGTAGTATAAGATGACAGTAAGGACAAAGTTGCGAATGCAACATCTGGAATCAATCAACCTTTTTCCTTGACGTACAGCTATCCTTGTGGAGGAAGATAAACATGAATCGGATACTCTTCCCATCCTCACAAGCCCCGCAAGAATCTACTTTCAAAGGAATAAACAGAAACATAAAGGCCTGCAATTATTTTAATTTAACAAACATCAAGAATTATGAAAGAAAAAAGAGACAAGGCAACGTTTTTTGGATAGTTATCATGGTGTAACACCAAGGGGGGAGGGTTGGAATTGATGCTGTTCTAGTTGAGCGTACACGTGACTGTCCCTTGTTTCTTCAATGGGGTCTCTTACCTATCATTCACGGAAAAAGCTATGTGGCCAGTCCCATATAAGAGAATTATGTCATCTAAATCCAATTAAATTGCACCCAAATTAAATTTAGTTCTATCCTTAGTAAATATGCTATAACTTTATATGTAAGTGTCTACGAAGGAGATCAAAAGTGGTAGAAGAAAAAGAAGAAGAATGGGGAATACAGCATCACAAGAAGCAGCTGATACACAGCAGCTTGCAGAAGATAAAAAGAAGAAAGAAAAAGCTGATACACAGGCCATTACAGAGAGCAAGAAGCACCCCAACAACTACAAGACTAGCTCGAAGGATGACGGAACTTCGAGCAACATTCCGGTTACCATTATCCGTCGTGAGCAAAAGGAAGAGGTACGAGTAGAAAATCACAAGACTATTTTACAGCTTCAATCTGTATGAGAAAGATGATTCTTGTTTAATCATTAGTTTCCTTTTTACTTCTTAAAGATTAAAATAGCAAATGAAGATACAAGTATTCTTCATAAGATTTCGGACACTTACGAGTCATAGGTAGACTCTCATTCACGGTGATTTTTTCTTTTTCAAGATCTAAACTATTCATCATGTTTAGGACCCCTTAAATAGGTTACATGCCAAATTTCATTTCCATTGAATGTTTTTAGCTTGTGTTTCTGTGAGTTGAAAATCATAACCATCATTTGTTTTTTTTTCCTCCCAAAAGACTCAAAACTAGTGGTTAGGATCATCCAAATACATTGATTTCTCATGGTTTACCCAAATTCTGTGCACCAAACATGATGAATGGTTTAGATCTTCCAAAAACATATTCTAGGCATCTCTAATGAGAATCTATTTCATTTATTTCAAAGGGATTTTCCTTTCTTTTTTTTTCCTTTTTCACAAGTAAAGAAATCAAAGCAAATCATTTACACACTTGCATACAACAAAATCTAATCTCCCGCTAAAGAAAAGGTGACAACTCAAACATGCAATCAAGCACCTGCTCCAATTTACCTTCGACCAACAGCACTAGACATTTATTTGCCATGTTTTTAAGTCATCTATCTTTGAATAGTCTTTACGCCCGAAGATACTATATTTCAGTTGAAAAGCAACCCCCGCATGCTAAGCCACATGGACATGACGATATTTTGAGAAATTATGGCTAAAGTTCGATTTTCATGTTTTATGTTGCAGACATCCGGGTTGGTGGAGAAATCGGAAACCAAAAGCTTCCAGGTGTTGCCCCAGGACCTGTCAATTACTTGGGGCGAAGATCCACGTTACTGGAGCTGGTTTTACTTAAAAGAAACAAGGGATACGCAGTAATTACTTCCCAAACAAAATGTTTTTTGCTCAATTATGTTATATCTTCTACGAAACCGAAATTCCTCCCAATATATCTTGGACTCGCCTTCGAATGGGGACAATGTACCTAAGAAGTGAGCTCAGGAGATGAACAGTTTGGAGGACCAACACACATAACATATTATTTCCCCATATATTTTCCAGATCATTTCTCATATTTGCTCTCTAAATGCATTGATATCAACTGCATCTGGGTCTCTGATAAATCTGTATTTACAGTGATAGCTTTTTTCTGGTGGCAAACCTACTGAATGTCTGCTGGCTTGAGGTGATTGGAAAATTCGAAACAGCAAAACTTTCACCGGGAGAAACTTACGAAGTTGCATTCATCGTGATGTTGAAAGAGCAGGCATATGGTTGGGAAGCTCCGGTAAATCTTCGGCTTGTAGCTCCCAATGGAGCAGTGGTAGAACGCTCGGAGATACTGAAAAATAAGCCTAGAGAAGAATGGATAGAACTTCCAATTGGGACATTCTCAGCACCTGAAAAAGAACAGGGAGTTATAGAGTTCTCCTTGTTTGAACGTAAGAATGGGGAATGGAAACGTGGGCTTCTGATCCGAGGCGCAATTATCCGGCCATATCAACATAAGGCCACTGTATAAGCTTATTAATCAAATATTTAGAAGTTCATATTTGAAACCGAACTTATTGGCAATTATGTGAAAGATGATCTCTGAAACTAACCATGATTACTTCTGTTGAGTTTTGTGTGCGTGTGATCTTTCAAACTGAGCTTATTGAGTTTTGTGTGTGAGTGTGTATGTGATCTCTGAAGCTAACTATTCAGCATCATGTGTGCGTGTATGTAACTTTGCGTGTGTGTGTGTGTGCAAGCGTGAAGTTGCGAGGGGGCCTTATGGAAACTTAAATGCCCGAGTTTTAATGAGGCGATGACGTCCCTCCTCTCCAAAACACTCCAAACTCTAAATCACACTCCAACCAATCAGGAAAAGGTGATAATCCCTATTTCTTTCTTTACTTCATATTTTCTCCCCAGTCTTCTCATTTGATCTCTAATAACTGCCAAATCCTACTATTATCTATCCCTGTTCCGACCCTCTCAACCACGCACTTTCCCATATTCTAATCTTCTTTCTCTTAGAAGCAGACGGATGTACTAAGAATCCTAGTCAGTAGGCTGCTAAAATAGTTGGAGAAGTCATAGGCCACAGTAAATAATATGCTGGCCGATTTAAAGTATTTGGATTATTAAAGTTTTGTTTTGGTCATGAGAGAGGATAGACTAGTTTGTTATCATTTCAGCTACACAAATCTTGTTCATCCATTCTACTTTGTCAAGTGTGATGGCTTCACTTAGTCCAAAAGTGTGATGCCCAAATAAAGACAAATCAAAACAAACTAAATCACAACCAGGAATTCCACACCACAACCAAATCACATAAGTTACCCATCTCTCCAAAATTACATATATATGGCAGTCTCTCTCTCTCATCTCAAATAAAAGACTTCAGGCATAAACCAATCATTACCTGCCTAAGTCAAAAGCTTTTCGTCGGTGTACTCCTGTCAACAAGCTCCTACTTCTTAGGAATCCTCTGCTCTGAGATATTGTAAACAAATACAATATCTTAGCAAACTTGCGTTTGTGTAGGTGGAATAAGAAGCAATTATATATATATATATATATATATATATATATATATATACATACATACATACACACACACACAAAAATCATGATATTCTACATAATTTAACTTGTTCATACTAGAACATGCAGCTAGTATTCAATTATCATTTAAACATCATAAATTCATGCCAAGATGAAAACAAACATCAATTCATTAGTACTAAAACATATTCTTGAAATGCAAGCCTGCAGTCACATGTCAACTCACTACTCATTTTCATTTCCTAATACCAGCCTTTGCTCATACGAGCCATTTCACATCACCAACCACCAACGCGTTGTCGTGTGTCTCAAGTACACAACAGACGATATTATCCTCTTTGGCGCAATGAGTTAAACCCAAAGACACACCTCAAGGCTTTACTCCTAAGAAACCGGTAGCTCGTCCAGCCAGGAACCAGTAGCTCATCTAGCCCAAAGGCCGGCCTACAACATAACGACTCCGTGACCCGCCCACATCATAACGACCCCTCAGGACACATCAAACTCCCCAAACAATGGGGCTACAACCCCAGGGACCAGTAACTCGTCCAGCCAGGAACCAGTAACTCGTCCAGCCCGAAGGCCCGCCGACATCATAACGACCCCTTTCGCTCTTACGAGCCAACTCACAATTTTCTGGTATCAGTCTTATGTTTTCTCACATATTTCATAATAATATATAGCTTTTGCATAAATAGTTTAACCATGGTTAGATTTTATCATGCACATTCATCTTGCTTTTCATATAAATTGAAAATACTTGTTTTAATGCTCAAATTATATATACAAATACATATATAGCAAAAATCTTAGCAATCTCAATTCCACTTACCTCAATTGGTGCTCTCTAGTTCACTGACGCGAATACTTTCCTCAATTCGCATACGAACTCCCAAATCAATCACGCCTCTGTAAAGTACATGAAAACATATTCAGTTATATGACCTTAGGGCCTCTTTTAGCTTTTCTAATATCAAAGTTCCCTCTAAGTTAGTCACTGACACTAGTCGTCATAAGGCGAAGTGACAGTGCTTAATTCCATGTTAAGGGTGTTTCATCGTTAAGAGGTCTCATCTTGAATTTTCTAAGTATCTTAACTTATTAAAGGTTAAGGTACACAATGGTAGTGTCTAACCACCAATCAAAAGTGCAAGGTCCTTATTTTCCTACTGTCCAATCAAACAATTTAGATTTTTAGATCAATCTCAGTCTAAAACTTTCAATTGTGCCATATCTTAGCAATTCCAGTGCTCTAGAACTCGTTTGTGGTATTTGATTGTCGATCAAACATTAAAAGGTTACTGTGTGAACAATATCCGATCGGGCGACTGAGATCGTCCGATCAAAATTCAGCCTAGATCTGACATTTTTGGATGATCAGAGCTTCATCATGCATTAAATTACCTATCCCTATACTTGGATTGGGGATTGGACGGTTAGATTATCCGAAATTCTAGATCTAGGGTGAAAACATAAGAATTTAGCAAAACACCACAAATCAACAGTTAGGTTTTGTAGATCTTACCTTCCCCGTGTTCAGCCTTATTTTTTCCTCTTTAGAATGAGCTAGACGGCTCTGATTCGCCATAAACACCCAAATGCCCTAACCCCCATTTTCTTTGCTCTCCGGAGTGGCAGGCTTCTCCTGCGGCTCTCTCTCTCTCCTTCCTCTCATTCTTTCTCTCCTCCTTCTCTTCCCTCTCTCTCCTTTCCTTCTTCCCTTTCTCTTCTTTCCTTTTTCCCTCCCTCTTCTTCTCTTCCCGGTTTTCTCTCTCTTCGGGTTTCTTTTTTTTTTTGGTCTGTTGGGTTTTGGAAAAACACAAACCCGATGGGTCTGTCACGTGGGGGGGTGCCAGTATCAATTCTGGCCCCCCCTTAGTTTAAGTGATTTTTTTTTTCTATTTTCGTGCAGTTGTTACAAAAAGTTTTAAAATCTTTTCTCACCACATCTATCTATATCCTCCTTTCACTCTTTTAGAGCCTTCAGCTTAGATTGACTCACTCCTAGCCAGTGCTGTTTTTAGTTCCCATTAGACATGTCCAAACCATCTTAGTCTATTCCCCAATCTTGTTACCTATTCATGCTACTTCTAAGTTTCCTATAATGTTTTTGTTTCTAATTATATTCTTTTTTATCTTGCCACTTATCCATCTCAACATACTTATTTTGACTGTGCTTATCCGATATATATATTGTTCCTTAACTATTCAACACTCTGATCTATAGAGCATGGCCAGTCTTATAGCCATCCTATAAAATTTTCCTTTCAGTTTGTGTGGCTCATGTCAATCACAGAAATTTTTAAAGGCACATCTCCATTTGTTTCAAAGCACTTGGATTTTTTTAGTAATATCCCTCTTAATCTCTCCAATCTTATGAATTATGGATCCCAAGTGTTAAAAATGATCTTTTTAGGAGACTTTTTAGTTATCAACCTTTAATGGTGCTTCACTTGCACTCCCCTTCTTGCTAAAATTGCATTCCACATGCTATGTCATAGTTTAGTCAGCTTAAAAGCCTTTAGACTCTATAACATCTCTTCACAACTCTAGTTTTATGTTTATGCTTTCCTTTGTCTTGTCAATCAAAACTATGATATCAACAAATAATATGCACTATTGAATCTCTTTGTGAAGATGTTTTGTTAACTCATCGACAACCAATTCAAAGATTTACAAGCTTAATGCTAATCATTGGTTCAATCTTATAATATTTGAGCCAATCCTTAGTGCAATCTTATAGCGATACAGAAATCATTGGTCTCTTTGCTAGTGATTTTGATATTTGTTATGGCTTCCTTACACATATCCTTAATTATGTCTACATACCCTTGTAAAATCCCTTTCTTGCTCAAAACACACCATACTAACTCTCTAAAGACCTTATTAAAAGACTTTTCTAAGTTAATAAAGACCATGCAAAAGTCCTTCCTCCATCCTTATATTTCTCTTTTAATTGCATAAGTAAGAAAATAGCTTCTATGGTCAACCTCCATGCATGAAACCAAATTGATTTTTTAATATACTTATCTCATTTTGCATGCTCTTCTCAATCACTCTTTTGCAACGTTTCATGGTATAACTCATAAAGTTGATCTCACAATAATTAGTACAACTCTGTACCTCTTATTTATTCTTATAAATTAGTATGATAGAGGTTTTTTTCCATTTAGCTAGCATTTTCTATGATTCTACAATCTTATTAAACAGCTTTGTTAGCTAAATTACTCGAATGTTTCTCATATACTTCCAAACCTATATTAGCATACTATCCCACCTCAAGGCCTTTCTTAATTTTATCTTTTCCAAGGTCTCTTTCACTTTAAGTATCCTAACCATATGGTTATATGTGTGTGTGTGTGTGTGTGTGTGTGTGTAGTCCAACATTATTAGGGTTTAAGGTTCTTTCAATCTCTATATGCTCAGGACATTTGTAATTTAGCCATTTTTTGGAGTAACTTTTCCATCTTTGGTTGATCTCGTCATCTTTGACTAGTATTCTTTAGTCATCTATTTTAATACATTCAACATGGTCTAAGTCCATACTTTTCTTTTCTCTTATTTTTGCGAGTCTGACCACATCTTTCTCACTTTTTCTTGACTTAAATCTATTATAGAGATTATCATATGCCTTGAGTTTAGCCTTACTACTCTCTTAGCAACTTTTTTAATATTCTTATATTGCTTAAATGTTTGTTATTTCTAGTCCTCTTCCATGCTTTAAAATGCTCCTATTTCTCTTTAATAACTTTCTGCACTTTTTTGCTCTACCATCAAGTTTCCTTTATTAGTTGCCTTTTACCCTTAGATACACTTATAACATGTTTTGCAACTTTCTTAATGGAATATGCAATAATAGTCCTCATAGTATTTGCTTTTGTTTCATTGTTCCACTTTCCTTCCACCATCAACTTGTTTGTCAATGATGATATATTCTCTTCTTTTAAGTTCCAACACTTAGTTCTTAGACATCTATTAAGTTCATTTCCTTTCTTCCACCTCTTTATGTAAATATCTATAACTTTTAACCTATGTTGTGTTGTTAAACTCTTATAAGGTATCAACTTACAATCCTTACAGATTGATCTTTCAATATTCCTTAATATAAAAAAGTCTATTTGGCTTTTACATGATCCACTTTCAAAGGTAAGTATTATCCCTCTTCTTAAATAATGTGTCTGTTAAATCTAGGTTATATGTCAAAGATAGCTTCTCTCATCTCATTTCTTTCTCCAATATCAAACCTTTTATGTACCCTATTATATCTTTTCTTTTCTTTTCCTAAATGACCATTTAAGTATGCTCTTATAAATATCCCCTCTGTGCTAGAAATTTTTTACATTGCTCATTCATATCTTACTAGATCTATCTCTTGCTTCTATTTTTAAACCTTACCTTACTTCTAACATTTATGATATTCTCTCCTAAAACAAGTTTTATTAGTAGAATTTCTTACATTGGTTATTCTAATATCTATAACCTTCTTCTAAATTCTTTATACAACACTATCACTATGTCATTTCTATTATTATCTTTCACTACATGCCAAAGCTTATGCTCATTTATTTCTCTAGTTTTAGCCTCTTTCCACTTGATATCTTGGACACAAGCTATGTTGACTTTCCTATGTGTCATTGTATATACTAACTTCATATATGCCAATGTGCCTATACTCCATGTAGCTATATGAATCTTACTCTACTGAACTAGTCTTTATCCATGCACATCTAGAACAGTGCATGAACCCCTGCCTACTTTCCATGTGCAACTATGATCGAATGCAACACGTCACTTCAGAAGTAATGCTTTGTCAACCCTTACTTATTTTGCACTATAGCCTAGATTTGATGCAGAGCATCGATTACAGGTGATGCCATAGTATCCCTTGGCCATTTCCCACTACATTTGGACTCTGATGCAAAGCATCGCTTATAGGGACACCCTTAATGTCATAATATTTAGACTTATGTTATAAGATTTGCTAAAAGATTTTTCGCCAACTAACAACCTAACACATCCCTCCTTTTTTATCCAAGCTTGAGATACGCTACAAGATCGTAGAACCACACAGACTAGATTCTTATATGCATATCAATCGGATGGTGGTGATGGGATCTACCTTCAGTATGAATCTTATAAACATGAGCTTTCCTTGTTTTGATATAGACATGAATGTCTCTATATAGTTACATATGTAGAAAAAAGGAGACAAACATGTCAATAATGACATCTGAATACATGGAGTGCAAGATGCTACATTACCAAGAGATCAGCCCATTTATTCAGCAATTTTACAAAATTTATTAGATCTTCAATCAAATAGAACTGTTACTTGCTAGTAAGAGAGGACTTCAATTCCAATATGTGCTGCAACTTGAGCTATGATTTTATTACTGATTATGTGTGGTAGTGCGAACAATGTAGCAAATGCTCTTTCAAGAAAGGGTGCAGATGGAGAGCACATATTGTGTGGCATCTCTACTCCTTTTACACAAGGACTGAGGAGAGTGAGCCGAATATATCTGCGACAAGGACTTGCATAAATTGATGGAGAAGTTCTCTAAGAGAGGACTTCAATTCCAATATGTGCTGCAACTTGAGCTATGATTTTATTACTGATTATGTGTGGTAGTGTGAACAATGTAGCAAATGCTCTTTCAAGAAAGGGTGCAGATGGAGAGCACATATTGTGTGGCATCTCTACTCCTTTTACACAAGGACTGAGGAGAGTGAGCCGAATATATCTGCGACAAGGACTTGCATAAATTGATGGAGCAGTTCTCTAAGAGAGGACTTCAATTCCAATATGTGCTGCAACTTGAGCTATGATTTTATTACTGATTATGTGTGGTAGTGCGAACAATGTAGCAAATGCTCTTTCAAGAAAGGGTGCAGATGGAGAGCACATATTGTGTGGCATCTCTACTCCTTTTACACAAGGACTGAGGAGAGTGAGCCGAATATATCTGCGACAAGGACTTGCATAAATTGATGGAGAAGTTCTCTAAGAGAGGACTTCAATTCCAATATGTGCTGCAACTTGAGCTATGATTTTATTACTGATTATGTGTGGTAGTGCGAACAATGTAGCAAATGCTCTTTCAAGAAAGGGTGCAGATGGAGAGCACATATTGTGTGGCATCTCTACTCCTTTTACACAAGGACTGAGGAGAGTGAGCCGAATATATCTGCGACAAGGACTTGCATAAATTGATGGAGCAGTTCTCTAAGAGAGGACTTCAATTCCAATATGTGCTGCAACTTGAGCTATGATTTTATTACTGATTATGTGTGGTAGTGCGAACAATGTAGCAAATGCTCTTTCAAGAAAGGGTGCAGATGGAGAGCACATATTGTGTGGCATCTCTACTCCTTTTACACAAGGACTGAGGAGAGTGAGCCGAATATATCTGCGACAAGGACTTGCATAAATTGATGGAGCAGTTCTCTAAACGTTTGGTAGACCTTACTAAACATACTTGTGGTGACAGGATTATGTTTTACAAAGTAACATTTACCTTAGTTCTCATCCTTCGCCTACCTGCAACATTTCCACAATAGCCCAACTGCTGGTCATTTTTGGTTATCGCAAAACAATGCACAAGGTAAAAAATGGCATCTACTGGATAGGCATATGCCTGCAAATTTATCAGAGAATGTGATGAATGCCAGCATAACATGTCCGAAAATGTTGCACCAGCGGGTCTTCTACATCCTGGCCAATTCCTAACAAAATATGGACAGAGATCAGCATGAATTTATAGATGGACTTCCTGTCGCTCATGGTAATGATGTGATTATGGTAGTAGTGGCCAAACTTTCAAAATATGCCCACTTTATCTCATCCCCACAATGCCAAGACTAATGGACGTTTATTTTCATTTTTTTAAAGATGATTTTGCACATTTATTTCTTGAGAATAATATCAAACTACATGCCACGCCGATTCAATAGTCAGAATTCGTAATCAGCATTTACCAGTGCTTTAACTTTACAAGAAACTCATCTCCATCCTAGTTCAGCCTACCATTTCCCAAACTGATATTCAGTCTGACATATTTAATAGGTGCTTGGAGAATTATCTCTGCTGTCACACTTGGTCAAAGCCAAAAGACTGGCCCAAATGGCTTTCATTGGCTCAATGGTGGTACAACAACAATATTCACTCAGTCTACAAAATTAACACCATATGTGGAACCACTCGTGTCCAAGCTTTAGAAGATGAGCTCAACAGTTGTGATCAAATTCTCAGCCTTCCCAAGAAAATTTCCATGCTGCTCAAGCTTGAATGAAAGGGCTTGCTGATCTACGGAGATTTAAACGTGAATTCAACATTGGAGATTGGCTGTATTTCCTGCTTCAACCTTATCAACAACACTGACTAAATTGCTTAGGGAGGATTCATCAAACTGTCACCTAAATATTATGGCCCTTTCCAAGTCACCCAACATATTGGAGATATTGCTTACAAAACTTTATCTTCCCCCAGCAGCCAGAATACACCATATATTTGACGTCTCCCTCCTTAAGCAAAAATGGGGAACGACATTCAAGCCCCACCTTACCTCCAGTTAATGACTGAGGTGTTATCATGTGCACCTGAAACTTCAACCGCTGCCTGATCAAATGGGGTAGTCGAGCAGCCAAGGGCACTGATGCAGAGGAAGCAATCTGGGAAAACTATTATGAGCTTTGCGCAAAGTTTCCCGACTTTGGGGACAAAGTTCCTCAAGGTAGGGGAGAGTTGTCACGTGCCTGGATAGTGAGCATATGAGTTAAGGTGAAGTTGTGTTAGTTGGGTCTCTGAAACTGTGAGGTAGTTACAAGTTAAAGGTGTCATTATGTTAGAGGAGTTCATGTGAATCAGTGGTGTTACCTACGTGTTTAGGTGGTGTCTTGTGTAATGAAGTCTTTGTAGGAGTCGGTTGTTGGAGCTGGCAAACCATATTCTGTTTAAGAATGAATGAATTGGAAGAGAAGAACAGTAAATTTAGATTGTATTTAGGAGCCAAGCTCCCTCGAAGAAGTCCTCTTCTCATATAATCTTGACTTCTGATTTATGCACGATAGATAGGTAGTTGAATCCGACATTAGCATACTCTTCAAAAGACTAAACTGTGGCTTGGAAAGGATCACAACCTGTTGTTTAGTAACTATACCTGCAAGGATGAGGCTTATCAGGGCAATCAGTGTCAATAAGGGCATAATACAGCAACCTAATGGATGACACAGGCATCTTCAACTCCCACATCTTGGAAGACATGATTTCAACTGCTTTGTT
Source organism: Warburgia ugandensis (assembly GCA_035236585.1). Taxonomy (NCBI): domain Eukaryota; kingdom Viridiplantae; phylum Streptophyta; class Magnoliopsida; order Canellales; family Canellaceae; genus Warburgia; species Warburgia ugandensis. Next base: position 61,444,747 of record CP141136.1, on the reverse strand, counting down.
TCTTTCATCTCATTTACGATTCCATTTTCGTAAAATACTTTCTTCTTCAGCAATTCATCCTGATATCTCTCTTCAGTTGATAACCAAACTAAGATTTTTAGGACGGTGACCAATAATGCATGAAGATCAAACTTCAACCCAGAACCACCCAACAACTTCTAGTAATAAGAATATCACTGTACCAAATTAAACAGAAGACTTGCAACAAAATGCAATAAAGGGCAGCCTTGGTGCACGAAGCTCCCGCCTATGCAGGGTCTGGGGAAGGGGCGGGTCAAAATGCAATACCAAACTAAATATACACATTACCCACAACATAGTTACTCAAAATAAAAACCAAAACAAAGCAAGAAATGAACTAGGTTTCATAAAAAATAAACCATCAACGAATGGGTATTCTCTTTTTCATCATGCAGAAAATTTGAGAAAACAAATTGGGGAAAAGCAACACAAATACCAAACCTCAGCCCTAGTCTTTGCTGCTGCCTCGACAACTTCAAGAGGGTGCTTTGCAGGAACTGGTCCAGTTGATTCTGCTCCTATTTTTGAATATCGTCTCTCATTTGGAAATTCGGATAAAGTAGCTTTGGGACTGAACGTTTTCCTGAGTTCAGTGACTGAAACTTTTCTGAACACCCCATTTTGCGTGCTCCCAATACACGGAGAATTCCATGAAAAATTCAAAGATGAAAGAAGATTTTGGTCTAGAGCACTGGGGAATGATATGGGTATTTTAGGTAATCTGAGGGACATGGTTGTGTAAGAGATAACAGATCCCCCCATTTGCGGAGAATTGCTAGTCTTTTCAGTTTCCGCCTTTTTATTCTGTTTATGGCCGTACGATGCACAGATGAAGAACTTCCACTTCTGCTGCCTTTGGTTGCTTCTCTTCTGCTATTGTGCAGAAGAATAACATCGCCAAAATGTGCAGTGCTTTTGTTTTACAGTTTAGGCAACTTAACAAGAATAACATTGCCAACAACGTCTAGCGCAGTTGGGTCTCAGACAAGTCGGCATCTCGCTTGGTGGAATATGGTTGGTTGGAGGTTTGTATCACCACTTTCCCTGTTTTGGGGATTGAATTAGATTCAGTAGTAGGAGAGTCTGTGGGTGATTTTTCGCTTCGAACTTCTTTGCTTATACCCAAAATTTAACAATAACAATAGGTAGGAGATGATTCTATACTTTCTTCACTGGTTATTGACATATATTTCCATGCCAAAGCTAGCATTGATTATATGAGATTCACTAGTTATATGAGATTCACTAGCAAACAAGAAAGAAGAGTGCCACAACCATGAAACTCACTCTAGGCAACATATTTTTGTTGTTTTTGCTATACATAAAGTACTAACACAAGCATACTGCTTGTTGGGACCACGACAGCCTTCTTTGAGCCATCTTCTTATCACGTTGGTTGAGCAGGTGCATGGGCACAGTTACAGAAGTCGCTGAAGTTTCTCCACCCAAAAACCAACACAAAGTCGCTGAATCTCCTCAGGAATCTGAAAAGATTGACCCTTCCCGCATACTCATTCCAACTCTATGAAATCAGTAATTTTTCAATAGTTCCAAAGTTGTCAAGTAATATGCGATTTTCTTCTAATATCTCTACACTATAACTCGAAAGAAAAATGATATTCGGAGGAGCTCAGAAGTCTCCATATAGACGCGCTTTTCTAGTGGAAAAGGCAATGATCTTTGGAAAAGCTATGTACGAACAGTCACGCTGATGGCATCATGTCAGCCTATGTTTTCACTGGATTGAAAATCATGATCCCTAATTCTTATTTTGATAAAAAAAAATGAAGTTAAAAGAAAATGGGTAGCCTAAACAACGAGGGGACAAACACGATGAATGTGCTTAAATAATAATAATAATAATAATAATAATAATAATAATAATAAAGGAAGGCAGCTCAGTGCACGAAAACTCAGGTAACTTTTAAGTCACAGGGTGACAACTTGACTGTTGCATCAAAGCTTTCATTCAATGATGAATAACTTATATCTAACTAGAAATAAAAGTCGTGACTAAAGATCTCCTTGAAGACTCCTTTTGAACGTCTCTAACTATAATTCCTCACTTAGAAAATTGGTACTATAGGATACCGAGAAAATCTTAATCATGCACCACGAAAATCCCAAAAAATTTCTCCTTCCAATTATAGCTATTTAACATCATAACATATATGTGGATCACTTAAAACGCATTCAGTATTTGGTTACAAAAATCATAGCCTTGGTCTTGTCCAACCGAAGCAAAAAAATTCGTGCAACATCTGATCATAAAACAGCAAAGTTCTGGTATGTTCCACATCAAAAGCAGACGTTTTGTAACATTTTTACGATGATCATCGTTGGTGATGATGTTAATCTCTTCTTTTCTTGTTGTTCTGTTCTTGTTTCCTGTCATTTAACTCGTAGGCTCCCATTAATCCCACCACTTACGCAGGCGCTTATAGCACTCTAAACTTAGTTTTGATTGATCAGAAGCTTTAAGTTACAGAAGTTTATTACTAGAAGTAGGTGAAGACGAGTCTTTAATCTCTTCCTCCAACCAAGACTTTGCCAATGTTGAGTTGGTTGGATTTGTTTTCCTCTCAATGATGCTGGTAGTACACCTCACGAAGTTGAGCCAATTAATAAGTGAGGGACATCGGGGTGGCAGTCTCATAACAATTCCACAGATAAGAGATCTAGTAAGATTCCTCGTTGCTCTACATCTGTAACAAGTGATCAGATGTATAGAACTCGAACCCAAAATTCGCTGATTATGGATCAAAGGCCATTTGGGCCGCTGATTTTGATCAGACTAAAGGTCCAGCAAAATTATTAGATGGTAACGGTAGGGGTGGGATGGGTTTTCACTTGCTTCCCACCCCCACCCCACCCCGGCCCATGATTTGATTTTTCTTGCCTTGCCCCACTGTAAGCCATTGAGATTTGCAGTCTATTGCGGGACGAGGCAGATTGTGAAAAACCTATCTTACCAACTGGTATATGATTTTACAAAAGTATCGCGCGTACTTCCTAATCCTATTATATACTTATATATTATCTTACAAAAATGCACTCTTTCTTAACAAAAGAATAATAACACAAGAACATTTTTTTTGTATACAATATACATGTAAACAACGGGTGGCTGGATGAGCGGCTTCTCCTCACCACCATACATTTGCCCCGGACCTAGATCGAGTCATATTATTTTGCCCCACGGAGGGTGTAGATCTGCCCCGCCCCAAGCAGGTGTGAGGCCTAGTCTAACCTACCCCATTGCCATCTCTACAATCATGGGATGAGGCATGCTTGTATAAAGCATAGCAGCACACACCAACAGTGAAGCGCCTCCGCTTTTCATAGTGGGACCCACATTCCATTCATCCAAGCCGTTCATCTAACACGCCTACCTCATGGCCCAAAACTCATTCTAAAAGAAAGTCATTAGCATCTAAGAGAAGAGTGCTTTCATCTTGCTAGATATGGACGGTGAGAAGCTCTCTAGAAACAATGGTTTGCATTCAACGATTTAAACACAAATTTTTGGAAGCAATTGACTTTCTTTTGAAATGATTTTTGGGCTACAAGATATCCAAAGTAAAATGTATCAAATGAACGGCTTAGATCAATGCTAAATGAGGCCCCTACAAAAAAGTGAAGGCACTTCGTTGTTGTTGGAGTGCTGTGGGGCTTTATACCATCATTCCTCCTTAGGGGATGGCTGTGATGCCACTTCCAATGATTAATATAGTTGTTATCATCAAGTACAGATTATGATTACCATGCATGTCAACGAAAATCTAAGTATTAATATAACGATGAAACGGAGGGCTCTAAGTATAACAACCCTTTCGGAACACGACAAGAAAGAGTAAAAGGCATAAGCATCATAATGACAATGCAACAATGAATTGAGTAAAGAGGATCAAGCGCCCTTTAGTCCCTCAAAAGCACGCATCCACGACGCAGCAGCAACATAAGGCAGCAAAACTGCCAGGCACGGAAGACAACTTAATTGGTCGAAGTAAATGATGGATGAACAATGCGATGCAAATATCGAGACACTGCTGGTGGCCATGTTTCGTATATTCCAATGACCGGTTTTATATGTGAAAAGGCAGTTCCGGTGCATGAAACTCTCTTTATCTGATAGTTTTGGAAAAGATGTGGACCACAAGGGTTAATAATATGCATTTTGCAAGAGGCTGTTACCATGCCTTGAATCTGTGACCTCAAGGTCACATGATGACAACTCTGCCATTGCACCAAGGCTCTCCTTCAATGACATACACAAATATTTGTGAGGAAAAAATATGAAAATGAAGACTAAATTCATATTGCAAATTCGTGATCATGCTCTTCTGAACTTCTCTAAGCATGACTTTTACAAAAGGTTGCCTCTTTATTCCGGTTCTCAAACTGTTGATTGTTTAACCGCAAGTACACGAGCTATTGTAGTATAGCTTATGCAAGTACAGGTCAATCTCACAAGGACTTGATTTAAAAAGTAGGAATTTCAATAAAATCTAATTATTTAAAATTAAAAAAAAATTGCTCAAAATTACTGAAATTATTGAAATGAGAATCAATGTTCAAATCTAATCAACTTCTCAAAAATACAGAATTTCCAGTTCCTAAAGAAAACAAACAAAATCAAATAATGAGAAAAAATTACTTCCCTAGATCATACACTATCAAAATCTTCAACTCTGATCTTCTAAAAACTAATAATCCTTTACAGATATCTTCAACACGTTCTTGATTAGTGATCCACCGGTCGGATTTGTCAGATTCATCAAAATCAAAGAGATCTGGTCTAATTTGCCTTTTCAAGATTTGGATGGTTCAAATTGATTGATAAATTTCAGAACGAAAATCGGATTCATTGATTATGTCTAAGGATGTCCTAAGAATGAACCTGTAAAATTAATTTGAAATCTGAGAAGAAACAAAGGAGAAATTGAAGATTTGGTTTGATTAAAGCTAACCCGTTGATTGGGTTAAGCCTTAATTGATTTGGTAGAGAAGGCAGTTCCTGGATAAGAAAAACACAGATAAAACAAAACTGGAATAGTACGGGACACAGATGAAATTAAACTGGGGATACAGATGAAATTAATGAGAAAGAACATATTTGTAATTGCTTTTAAAGAGAGAGGACAAAATTGGAATTTTGGTTAAAATCTGGTTTTTAAGAGAAAAACCAGAAACCCAACGAAGAAGGGAGATGGGGAAGAAGGAAGAGGAAAGGAGAAGAAGGAAAGAGGAAGGAGGAAAGGGAAGAAGAAAGGAAGGAAAACCCGACTTGGGTTTTCGTCTCCGGGACATCTGGAGGTGAGAAAAAAGGCTGACGACGGTGGAAGTACGCCGGAGCAGAGGAGAGAACACTGACCTGGCCGATGAAGATGGAGGACGCCTGGGCTGGTTTAGATTGGGGTAGACGCCGGTGATGGAGGAGGAATTGGGGGTTGGAGAGAGAGAGAGAGAGAGAGAGAGAGAGAGAGAGAGAGAGAGAGAGAGAGAGAGAGAGAGAGAGAGAGAGAGAGAGAGAGAGAGAGAGAGAGAGAGAGAGAGAGAGAGAGAGAGAGAGAGAGAGAGAGAGAGAGAGAGAGGAATCTGGAATGAAGGAGAAGGAGAGGAGCCTTGAAAGAGAGAAGAGGGATGGGTTCGTGAGAATGAGAGAGGAGAATGGGAAGAGGGGGAGAGGAAGAAAAAAGAGAATGGAGCTTGGGATGAGAAGAGAGAAAGAGGAAGAGAAGGGAGAAGTGGGAGAATGGGAAGTGGTTTATGCATTGAAAATAAGTTGGCTCCACTCCTATGGTTTTAAGAAGTGGTTTAGAAGAGGAAGGTGGTTAAGATGGAAAGGCAAGGGGATGGGAAAGGAAAGAGAGAAGGAGGAAGGAGAGAGAATGAGGAAAGACAGTGGTGGATAGGAAAGTTGTGGGTACGTGAGAATGAGGAAGGGAAAAAGAGAGAAGAAATAAGGAAAAAAGGAGAAAAATAAGGAAGGAGAGAGAGAGAGAGAGAGAGAGAGAGAGAGAGAGAGAGAGAGAGAGAGAGAGAGAGAGAGAGAGAGAGAGAAGTAGGAAGAAAGTAAAAGTCAATGCTAATTTGGGTTCCCTCTCTTGACTTTGGAAACTCCTACAGAATTGCAAGTTGCCCTTTTTGTCCATGATTTCCACTTGAGCTCAATTATCATTTAGAAAACTATCCCATCCTGGTTGATCTGACCCATCAATCCTTTTTAAAATGATCTGCACCGTTAACTTTTAATCGTATTCATCAACGCCTCTTTTGGTTAATCTGCAAAAGAAAAGACTAAATCAAAATCATCTAAGCTGCACATTAGTCATTTAATGAACTCTAATGATCATCTGGCCGTTGATTTTGACAAATTACGGTTTGGACGATCAATTGAAGTTAAATTCAAAATCAAGCTAAGTTTTGCAAATTTGAACGATTAGATGATCTAATTGAACACTAAATTAGGGGAATCTTAACTAAAATTGAACACTTAACACACACCCCAACCAGCATTTTGCTAGTCCCGAGCAAAACATACTAAAAACCAAATTTCAAAATTTATTTTTAAGTCAACTCCTCTTTTTCCTCAGAGAATTATCTTCAATAAATCACATCAACTTTAGCATACTAATAAAAATGACTAAAGAATTCAAAACATTACTCATATGCCAAAGTAATTCCACTTAAGCTCAGATCTCAGAGTGTGTGTGCGTGTATGTACAATTTACATATAGAATGATCTTGGTTTCTAAGTACACTTTTAAATTTTGAACTCCCTCCAAAATATGTTTTGGCCTCAATCCTCACTAATGACATACACTCAGAAATAAAATCTCTTAGATAGAGGGTTCAAATCATATCTCTCTTTTAATTATGTGAGTTAAGTCAATAAAAGCAAAATTTTCTCACATGTACTCATGAAAAAGGGAGTTACTAAGGAATTTCTTTGTTTTGATCCCTTGGGAATGGATGCCATTACCTTTAAACATTTAGAAATACCACTCTTTTAGATTCTATCCATTCATTTCCTCATCAAGACTATATTTCTCCTAGAGTCAATAGGTCTTTAACTGAACGAAACATAGGCTTAGGATAGGGTACCAAAGAAAGGGTATAAGGATATTCAAAGTTTCTTAAAAAATAAGTAGAGGGCTTCTAAAGTTGATAACTCTTTTTTTTCTTTGATGAAGTGAATATTTCTTTTTTTCCACTTTTCTTTGTATTCTTCAGACTTCTTCTTTTTTTTCTTTCTTGTTTCCAGTCTTTTCTTTATATTTCAATACTTTTGAATCACTTTGAAGACTATTTCTTTTCTTGATATCCACTTTCTACTTTCATTACAACTAAAAGGTATTTCTTTATTCTTCTCGAACTTATTTTTCAAAGAAAATGGGTAATGGATAATTTATATTGGGTTAATATGGGTAAAGGGTAATTTGGGTGGCAAAAGAAAAGGCTTTATATAAAAGGCTCAAGTTGGCTAACTAACAGTAAAAATACTTCTAGGTAGGCTTTATGTCTCTAGGTTAACAACAAGGATGGCCTAAATCATTTTCTAGTTTTTCTATAATCTATCAAATTCAATGAACTTCTAGAATTTTAAAGATAATATTCTAATTATTCAAGTAATTGGCCAAAATTAAGAATTTGGGATCAATTTTCTTTAAGCACGCTGAAGAAAATTAGGAATATTTATAACCTCTCAAGAAGGATGAATAGCTCTAAAACTCACTTAGGTTATAGGTCTCCACTGAATTTCTTTAGAATCTCTAAGTTATAGCTACTTATTAATCTAGACTATCTATATACAACTGCGTGTACAAATGTGAACTGAGACTTTGCTTTCATAGAGTTCTTTAGAAAATGAGTAAAAAGATGAATTAATCATATTCAATTCCATTAATAAGCTAAAGTTATCTAGATTATACTTTAGAAAATCTAATTCTCATCATAGTGAAGGAATTAACCTAAAATTTTTCATTTTTTTCAATTTTTTTTTTTTTGAAAGAAGGAAAGCACCTAAAAAAACTAGAATTTGCTAGAATTCTACACCCCCCAACCTGACAAAAACATTATCCTCAATGTTTAAAAAGTAGGACCTAAAATGAATATGGGTGATGCAGAAAACAACAAAAAGGAAAAACTCTAGGTTGCCTCCCAGTGAACGCTAAGTTTAACGTCTTCAGCCAGACATATCCTCATTTATCTTTGAGTTTTCCTGATTCCAATAATGAAATGGCAAGATTTCTCACGCCACTTCAAAATCTCACAATAGTCTATATAGTTCATCCACCCTGAAATTTTGGGTGATGGTAGAATTATAACACAGTAGACTACCATGAATGTAAATTGAATGAGACCACTTTGATGATCTCCTATCTTCAAAATTTCACGATAATCAATATAACTTCTCCACCTGAAAATTTTGGATGGTGGAATCTCTATAACAATGTGAACTACCGCAAATTTGGATTCTATTGAACCAAATGGAGATTGATTATTTTCCTTTTTCCTTACATTTTCCTGAAATTGAGGTATAAGCTGACCATGCACTTCCCAAAAAGGTTGTTCTTGTATTAATAGAGGAGGAAGCATGGTTTTGCTTACATCATGGTTATCTTCTAGTGTGTACCTTAGAGTCGATTGATGTATGGACAGTATATCGATGGAGTCTTTCATTACCTGTTTTATTGCCATAGGCAAGGTTTTTTATGGACCTAAATTTGTATATAATGGTTGTTCAAATGAAGGCTTTATGTCCCAATTAGGTACACATTCTACGTTAAAAGGCTTATTTGGAATTTCAGACTCTGTAAGGGGTTCTACAGATGATGGGAGGGAAGTTGTAATATCCTTAATTTTTAGGATAAAATAGGAAATTATTAAATAAATTAAAATTAAAATTTATAGATGAAAAATTTTCTTGTAAATATAAGAATTAGGTATCGAGTCCAACGCCACCAAGAACGCAAAAAACGGAGCTCAAACGAGGGAGTTATGAGCCGTCGAAGTTGTAAGGGCATTTTAGTCTTTTGACAGAGACGTGTTACACAGGGGTCCAAATTGATAATGGCACCCCTATCTTCCACACATCTCTAACAGTGCTGGCAAAATCGTCGGAGAGAAGTGAGGAGAGACGTGTGGGGAAGAGTTTCTCTTCCCCAAGACTCTAAACCCTATATCTAACCATTATTAGGAGCCAAAACGCTCCACTTTGAGCGTTTCCTCTGGGTTTTTTAGCTCAGAACCCTAGCCTAGCAAAGCCTGAGTTTTCCGGCGAGTTGAACCCCGGCAAGAAGAGCAACCCCGGCCAGGCACAAGGTAAGCCTCAATACTTCGTTTTCCCGTATTTATTAAATAGAAAAATAATTAGGAAAACATTTAAAATTAGAAAAAAAAATCAAATTTTTTTGGGAACTTTGTGTACGCTACTATTGGAGAGTGATTTTATAGATCAAACCTCGTTCATTTGGAAATCACACCGTCCAACTAGTGCACAAGAAACCCAAGAGCAAACCCTTTAAATTTGGGAGTGATCCAACCGTGGATTTCTCCAGAAAACACAAAAAACAGTACCTATGGATGATTTTAGGAACTTGGGAAAAATCATTTAAAAACCATGGTTTTTGGAAAAATCAGTGCAAAAGGAGGGCATAAATGGATTCTAGAGAGAATTCTGAAGAAAATGGCGCTAAAATCACACAAAACGGAACTCTGTAGCTCCACCGGGGACGACCGGAATTCGGTCGTCTTCTCCGGCGTCGGCGCCCTGCCGCTGATGCTAGGACGCACTCGGGAATGCGCAGCAGAGGACGTCAACTGACGTCGGCGTCGCACGTTTGCGCGGCGCCGCGCGCGCAGAAGGGCGCCGATAGGCGGTCGCGGTGAGGCCGGGACGATGCGCGTCCTAGTGACCGTGACGCACGCGGCAGTGCGTCATGGTGCCGAAGACGCACGCCACGCATCCCGTGCGACGTCTTGGGGGTCAATCGTCTTCGTGACGTCGGTATAAGCCGGTGTAAACCGGCGGAAAAGGGAGCCGCTGGTATAAACCACCTTATGGTAGTCATGCAGGCCCTATTTGAGGGTAGTTTTCACTAAAACTTGATTTCTGGAAGCTAGAGAGGTCCAAATCACGATCCAAAAGAGGCGTTGTGACCGTATTGATGACGAGAACCTAGTTTTAACTTAAAAACTTATAAATGACCACTTTTTCTTTAGAAAAATATTAAAATAGTGATGTGACATGTACATGTGCACTTGAATATACCAGTTAAAGGGAGTTATTAGCAAGCTAGTGGTCTCACACTAAGGTAGGTGACGACAACTAATGCTTTGCCTTGATTTTTAAACCATGTTTAAACATAGTATCATGTGTGATTGTGTTTTAAATTGCAATTATTATTTACCGTGGATTTCATGCGACATTGAGTACAAGATGGTTATTCCAAATTGAAATCTTTTACTGAATAAACTTATTTCAAATGCTTTTACAAGCATGATGTTAATTTGTTATGCTTAATTAGATACTTATTTCTTATTATATATATAGAAAATGCATGGATTTACATGGAAATGAGAATAGAAGCTTATTAGCTGGTCCTTTTATAGGCTAACCCCAGGATGAGGGGCATGTCATGTCTTGGGGATTGCAAGCTATAAGTGCTCTTGAGTTTTAGCATATACATATGATTTTCGTGTTTTATATTTGATGACGGGTGCTCTCACCCGGTGGGCGTCATGCTAGGGGGGATAAGGCCGGCCACCCACCTTCCGAGATTATGATGTGATGATTTTGTGATATGATAGACACCTGCCCATAGATGGCATTCGGTAGGGGTTTGGTAACATGGATAGTCCACACTACCGGTCTGAGCCTTTCCATGAGGACAGACGCTAAGTCTCCCGTTATGGTGTCAACGGAGAGCGGCGGTGGTTTATACCCATGGAGGGTTGCCACTGCAACATGATGGCCCATATTCTTGTTATGTGTGCATGTATGATGAGCATGGTTATGGATGGTATGCCTGGGTGTGACGACATTCAGAAGTTGACTATGAGTACTCCTGATCAGTGATATTAGTACGATGGTGGGACCCATTACCTTAGGGTGCCCTTATTCTTGTTGTATGCTCAATTATATTGATTCATATCATGTTTTAACTCCGTGAATTGCATGTTTTAGCATATGGAATAAATTGGCATTTATTTGAACATGGCATTATGATATCACTATTTTCATAAATGTTAGACTTTTCATAAGTGCTGTTCATTATTTCTTTCATTTATTATATTAATTGTCTATGTACCTACACAAGCGATAGCTTGCTGAGGCATTGCTTTGTTTTGCAATGCCTTAGGTCTCGAGCGCGACACCAGGAAAGGAAAAGCTGTTGATAAACCTTGAGAACTGTTGAAGACTATTTTTCCCTATAATTTTAAACAGTAATGTGAGTCATTAGAGAGGATTATCATTTGAATTTTATTATGGACTGCATACTTTATATTTGGATGTGATTTAGATGTTTAGACATATGTTGGACATTTATATGGGATGTTATGATGGATAGACCCTGGGCCACATTATTATTGTGTTTTGCACATTTATTTGATTTAAAATAAAGGCGCCAATTTATTTGACGTTGATTTATATACGGATTGTTTTATTTATGTTTAATTTACATGTATGCCATTTTGAGAAAGGAAAATTAACACCCGGAGTTTTTAAGATAGGTTTTAGTAAAATGTTAAATAAAACTTTTCTCATGGGATCCTAAATGCTCTTATTTAAAATTCCATTATAAAAATAAAAATAAAAAGTCTTAAAAATCCAGGGTGTTACAGAAGTGATCTCACTCAATGGAAGCTCCTCAAAATGAGGTTTCCATTTACCTATATCCATGATAAGAATAGAATCAAGGAGGGCATTAACTTTCTCTATAAATGCATCCTCATTAATCTCATTAAAGTGGGCCAAACAGGCCTCCAGTGGGTCCAACAAGGAAGACGACTGAAAGTGATCTTGCACAATTGAATTGATCATGTTAACACTGTGCAAATCATTAGTAGTTTCACCAAGTTGCTTACAAATGTTAAAGATGTTTAAGTCTACTGTCATATTGCCAAAGGACAGTTTCATGAGACCATTTCTGCAGTTGATTAAGACATTGGACGTAACCAAAAATGGTCGTCCTAGGATGACTAGTATTTCATTCTTCTCATTCACCACCGGTTGTGTATCTAGAACTAGAAAATCTACAGGGAAGCAAAATTGTTCTATCTAGACTAACACATCCTCTATTACCCCTCTTGATATTTTTACAGAACGATCAGCTAGTTGGAGCGTAGTAGATGTAGGTTTCAGTTCACCCAGACCTAACTGTGCATATACTGAGTATGGTAATAAGTTTACACTAGATCCTAAATCAAGAAGAGCTTGGTTAATCTTGTAATTGCCAATAATGCAAGTAAGAGTATGGCAACCAGGATCTTTGTACTTTGGTGGTGTATGGTTTTGAAGAACAGAACTAACCTGTTCAATAAAAAATGCCTTCTTCTGGACATTTAATTTTCTCTTTATGGTGCATAAGTCTTTTAAGAATTTGGCATATGATGGGATTTGTTTTATAGCATCCAAGATCGGTATGTTGATCTTGACTTGCTTGAAAATCTCTAAAATCTCATCATTAGGAGCAGCCTTTAGGGCTTGACGCAACCTTTGAGGAAATGGAACAAGTATAGGACATGGATCAACAAGTGAAACAGGGTCCTTTTGTTTTGAGTTTTCTTTAACTTTTGTGGATTTTTCTACCTTTTCAGTCTTTTGAGGCTCATCTTTCTCAATTCTTTTACGACTCCTAAGAATGGTGACAGCCTTAGTCTGTTCCATAGTAAAGCTAGATGTTTCATCAGATGCATTAGTGATAACCGCATGTACTCCCATATGGTTTGCTTGTGGTTGAGCTGGAAACTTTCCTTTTTCCATACTTTGCATCATTTGACTCATCATGTTTTTTAATTCATTCATGGACTAGTTGGTTTGTTTTATTTGACTTTCTAATTGAGAATTTTTCCTTTCCTGGTTTTGAATGTTTTGATTATCCTCAACATGCCTTTTAGGTGGGGGCAAGTAAGGTCCAAAAGGAGGTTGATGAGTTTGATAAGGTAAGGTAAGAAGTCCTTGGTTTTGTTGATGAGGTTGATATTGTCTTGGTTTTGGAACATTAGTAGTAGGTCCATTTTTCCAACTAAAGTTTGGATGATTTCTCTAGTTGGGATTATAAGTGTCTAAATATGGGGAGAAAGGTTTTTTATATGTGTTAAGTGCATTAGCCTGATCATGAAGTACATCTTGAAAAGCAGGGATTGTAAGACATTCCTGAGTAAGATGTGTCATACTTTCACAAATGCTACACACTTATTCATCATTAATTGAGGTTTTCTTTCCCATTTCCAAGGCTTTTACTTTTCTAGCTAGGGTTGCCACTTTGGCACTGATTTTATCTTTTTCAGACATGGCATACATGCCTCCCCTAGCCTAGGTGTTATTGGGCTTAGATCTATTTGTATGTTCTATTCTTTTTGAGTCAGCCCAGGTTTGTGCACTTTCAACTAGCCATTACAAATACTCCTCCACCTCATCTGGTTATTTGTTGAGAAAGTTACCATTACACATCATCTTTACAAACTGGCACATGTCAGAATCTAGTCCTTCATAAAAGAAGCTAATGACGCGCCATGGTTCATAGCCTTGATGTGGGCAAGTGAGTTGTAGTTTTTTGAACTGGGTAAAGTTCATTATCTTGCGGGAAGCGTATTTGTTTTATGGGTAAGGAAAAACTTCTTTAAGAATTCCTTAGTCATTTAGGGGTGGTGGGTCCTCATTCATGATGAGTGGAGGCCCTTGACTTCCATGGGGTGAATTACCCCTTGAGAGTTGATCAATCATAGATGTGGCCTGGTCTTGTTGTATATTCTTTTTGTCGTACTTGACTAACCTTCCGGTTTTGTCGCGTCTCCAAAAGTGCATACAAGGGAAGCTTCTTTTTGTTTTTTGTTTTTTTGTTTTTGTTTTTTGTTTTAGAAAACTAACCTAAATGATGCAACCTAACTTCTAAAATGATGCGCAAACAAAAAGGCACACTCAAATAATCCTAAGGCTAATAAGCAACAATATATTTGACTCTCTTGGATTTGTGTGGGGACGACGTTTATAATTCACTGGATAACCAGCGGGAGGGTATCCCTCTTCTGGTGGAGGATATGCCTCAGGTGGATAAGCTTGAGCTGGAGGAGGGCATACTTCAGGCGCTGGTGGATAAACTGCTTCCTCAAAGCGCCAAATTCATCAAAATAAGTTAATCTAATAACAGAATGTAAAAAGACATTAGTTGAAGTGGGGGTTGGGTCGGCGTGGGTGCATCATAAGAAGATCAGGAATGACAAAGAATATCATACTAGTTAAAAAGACTGAGAGACACTAACAAGAATTGCCTGGAGCTTGGTGTTGGGCCATGTCCGGATTGATTGTGATTGCTAAATTGGGACTGAACAGATATGAGGGAGGAAAGGAGGAATGGTGGGTTTTAAGGAAGAAGGTGGGGTAAGTTTATACGGAGTTGGTTATTACTGGGTACATGAGATTCTGGGGTCGGCTATAACGCGTATCAGAAGATACAAGACAAAGGAAACAAGAAACAAGATGGGAAATTTCCACAAGAACTTTGTGTGGAATTTTTGTACGAGTGACCTGGTACTTCAGATGATAGTGGTCGGCAATCAGAAAATCTTCAGCACCTTTATTAAGTTCTTCTCTTATTTTGTTAATTATTTGTCCTGTCTTGCTTATGTTTGGGATCCATCGGATGGTTTAACCAGTCATGATTGTTGGGCAGTGATCTATTGACATCGATTGATTAGCTAACTCATGATGCAGATCACAGATCCCCATATCCCATTATCTACTATGTGGATGGCTGTGACTACGTTCTTGGTGTTAGTGGTGCTTGAGATGGAATGAGCTAACTCGAGATGAGATGGACCACATTGCTTTTAGGGTCCTTGAGCTGAGTCAAGATGAAGTAATATCTCCCCATCTCATTATTAGTTGTGCTTAAGATGGATGTGGCTTCATCTTAACTCACCTCAAGCCAGATCTCATCTCAACACCACTAATACCATGTTTTGACAAAGAAAATGTGAACTACAATTCCTCAATAATTTTCACTAATTTGCCCTGGGGCACTTGTTAGGCTAGAATAATCTGTCTATAGTGCAAAATGACCAAACCTATCCCAAGTACAATTAGCTGACATAACTTTAAGTAGTAATTGAAAAAGAAAAGAATTAGAAACAGGAATGATCTAGCATAGCGAGATCGACCTCTGTGTACCAAGGTGGACCCAATACGTAAAATTGGGGGATCAAGGTAGGTCCACTTCTGCAGAGCTTTGCCCAAGATGAAAAATCTCACACTGACAAACGGGCTAGCAGCCAGCGTAACCCTGTCAAAGGTGGCGGTTGCAACATTTGGGTGTGGATAATCCCCACGAAGACTTTCTTGGCAATTTTCAACATTGAATAACATTGGAGCATCCACAATGAGAAGATCATGAAATTCAACAAAAGCGTGTGGATACACGTTACATCTAAACTGGTTGAAAACAAACGCGTGTGGATACACGTAAGCCACAAGGCCAAAAACAAATTGTTTCCTTGTTTCCTCTGTCCCGGTGGCTTCCACTACGCGTATAGCCGACACCAGAATCCTCATATACCAAGTAACCAAACCACATATAAACCTAACCCACCTGCTCCCTTGAAGCCCATTGTTCTTTATTTCTTCTGTCATATCTCTTGGATACTCCCAGTTCGATCGATAATCGCAATACTCAATCCAGACATGGCTCAACACCAAGCTCCAGGTAGTTCTTGTTACCGCATCTTTAAGTCTTGATAGCAAGTATCATCTTCTTGCTGTTTTCCATCTATGATCTTCTTCTTTTGATGGGTTTGTCCTTTTTGTTGCTTTGATGCATAGAGTTTGTGTTGGATTAACTTCAAGTTTTGATGATTCTGCTACTTTGATTAAGCAGTTTATCCTCCGGCACCTGAAGTGTACCCTCCTCCAGCCCAAGCTTATCCCCAGCCGGCAGAGGGATACCCTCCGGCAGGTTATCCGGCAAAAGATGGTCCCGGTTATCCGCAACAAGCTCCTCCAGTTGAGACTAAGAGTAGGGGTGATGGGTTCTGGAAAGGATGGTAAGCTGATCTTAAATTCTCATTTTCTTTCTTACTTCTGGTTTATATATATGTTATCAAACATTGTTACAAAGTTTGGGACGGGGACTAAATGGGGCAAGGCAACTTTTTGGAAAATAGAGGATTTGTTAGTTTTCCCTCTTTATTTTTTCTCTTAAAATGTTCAGATTTACAACTAGAATCAGAATATAATACATGAGAAATGGATGATTACTCGTGGAAATGTGTTTAAGGGGTTAAATTTGCATTTTATTTGAAAATTGCTAGAACTTTGAATGGCAGACAGTGCTTGAGATTTGCATCGTGCACTGATAATCTGTCGTTATTTCTGACTAATTAAGTTTTCCTCTGTGACTTGCAGTTGTGCTGCCTTATGTTGCTGCTGCGTCTTGGATGCGTGCTTTTGAGGGATCAAGGAGCACTTGATTATCTTTTCCTTATTTCATTATTTCATGGCATCTACGATGCTTATGTCATGTAGTATTTCTTTTTCTTTTCCTTTTTTCCCTCTTTGAAAGCCATGTACTGTTCTTGTGGTGTGAGGAAGGGGTTGTTGTGGCCCTTTTCCTTTCACGATACATTACCTTATATTTTTGTTAATATTTTAGAATGAACAATTCTATGTTTTCAAGATTCAATGTGTGTAAGATATTAAATAATGATTTCTAATGTTTAGAATGAACAATTATTAGATTCTATTCTTATTTATTATTAAAATAGAGAATCCCATCAGAACCATTCTTAATACCACTAAGCTCTGTCGAATGAGTTATTCAATAGAAGCTTTCAATGTATAATTTTTCTTCATTAAGAAGCAAAAATCTATTAGGACGTGTACAAATTGTTTTCATTTTTTTAAGTGTTACCAAGCCTCGAAGTGAACTCTTTTCATGATAAATTGAAGAAGACATACCAACAAAAAGAGCCACCCCATTTTTTAGTTCAGTTATCCTCTCTCTCTCTCTCTCTCTCTCTCTCATATATATATATATATATATATATATATATATATATATATATATATATATATAATAAAGTGACATTCACACTACCTTCATATTAAGACACTCGCACTCCTTGAAGTGGATTATTGAGAATTCATGGGTTATAAACTCATAGCCACGTTCAAACCAAAAGATAAAGTAACTTATAAATTCCCAAGAGCCCATCCAAAGGGCAACAATATTTTAATATAAGGAGGCAGGAATATCACTTCCGTCACATGTGAAATTCGACGATATTACTTTTTCAGGAATGGAAAGTGCTTCAATAAATACTTAAATAGTTATTATAAAACTAATAATAGATTAAGCTATGATTTGCCTATAAAAAATAATGGATGAAGCTATTCCTAGATTGTGATATATTCTCTCTAACCATTTGCAGCCTAAAAACATATATAGCAAGGTGTTAGTGATGCTTCAGATGAAATGGAATGGATTACATCAGTGTTAGTGGTGCTTGAGCTAAGACAAGATGAAGAAAATCTTCTTGTGTCACTTATAGTAGTGCTAGAGATGAGAAAAGATGAAAGCCATCTCATCCCAACTCAATGTTAGTGGTGCTTGTGATGAGATGAAAATCATCTCATCCCAATTCATTGTTAGTGGTGCTTGAGATGAAATGAGAAATCCAGAATCTCATCTTAGCTTACTGTCAAGCATCTCTTTCTAACCATCTCATATCATTCCTAATGCAAAAGAGTGTCATTTCTTCTCATCTCAAAATTCAGCTTCACCTCTCTATTTTCCTTGAGATAAAAATAAATCACATTATGTCATCTCAACTATCTCCTCCAACTTATCTCAACCCTGCTTAAGTGACATTTTCGGTCATCTCATTTCATAATCATACAAAATTTAGGTCATTTTAACCTAGCACAAATCATCTCGAGCCAAATCTTATCTCATGGCATCTCAAGTCAGCTCATGTATCTCAAGCGCCACTAACACTATGTAACTATGTTTTAATTAAGGCTGCAAATAGCAAGAGAAAAATCACAATCTGGGAGTAACTTAATCAGAATTTGTTATGTACGTGCCAAACAGTCCCTGATAATAACTTTACACTGTTTCACCATCCTTTTTTTTGCTCTGCTTTTACTATATAAGAGTCACGTTCCTCTTAACTCATTGAATATTCTTGTTAATGCTAGCTGGATAAACATAACGTCGTTTTCAGATGCCGTGGATAATATATACAAGTTCCTAGTTTTGTTATTTGAGTAAAGAACAGAGATCCAACATATCATCCAACTGTGATAACGACTGTAATGGTCATCCCCCCAATTACAAATGTCTTAAGACAAGAAACATTTCTAATGGAGAAGAATGCTAGGTTGAAGGCCCTAAAAAGACTCCACCTAGAAGCGGCCATATTTCTCATGATGGGAACCCTACCTTTGGATAATCCAATCTACTCATCTTATTGCTCTAACCTTGGATAACATGCAATTCAAACAGCTCGTCAATTGGATAATTTTGTAACAAGAAGCAGACGGTTAGAAACTCTGTATAAATAATGGTCTTCATTCAACTCCCACATATATGTTTTTTAGGATGCTAAAATCATTCTAATATTGGAGTCTTTGATTAGAACTATAGAGCAATGAAATGGGCGGATCGGATGAGCCAAAAGTGGGCCCTTATCATGCAAAATGTGGGGCATTTCTAGATAAGGTCCTTTTTAGTAGTTGTGATGAAACATAGAAAAATGGGGTAGTGATGAAAGGATTAATGTGATGATCCTTACGATCTCCAGATACCTTTCTCCCTGGCCGTGCCCAATCCAAGTCGCCTTTGGGGAAATTAGGTCGATGAAATTCTGGAAATCCTGTTTTAAAAAAATCTTAAAAAGGATCCATGAATAAGGATCATATACAGTTGCTCTTACTAGCCCTAAAACGGATAGAATTGAGTGTTTGCTTGATTCTGACGGTACTTGGACGGTGTCAGTCTCGTGTTAAGAGCTTATGCTTGCCTTCCATATCTTACTGCTTCTCGAGAGGTTACCCGAATTAATACATACAAATTTAGAAGCTTTGGACATTGGATGATAATCAAAGCCAATGGGATCTAAAATGAATTTGTGGATGATATTATGTCGTAAGGAAAAGGAATGGCAACTCTACTGTAAGGGTGATTGTGCCGGATTATCCCACATATGATGTCTGGTTTGAGATGACCTGAAATCGGTATTAGATGTGGTGAGATGACTAGAAATATCACTTAAACTGCGTTGAGATTAGATAGGTTTAAAAGAGTTAAGAAGATTTGGGTCAAGATGACATGATGTGCCTCATTTTCGTCTCAGGCAAAGTACAAGATGAAGTTGAGATCTAAGATGAGGAGAAATGGCTCTCTCTTAACAGCAGGAACAATGAAGTTTGACATAATGGGCTTGAGAAGAAATGATAATGCAAAGCACAAACAAGCTGGATTGAGATTCGTATTTCTCACTTCATCTCAAACACCACGAGAAGTGAGCTACGATGAGGTGATTTTTATCTCAAGCACCACTAGGACTGAGGAGAGATTGAGGTGATTTGCATCTCCCCCCAAGCATTACTAATAGTTTCTCTTAGTTCAAACATTTACAGCTATATGCTCCATCTCAAATCAGATCACTCCATCTCAAGCACCACTAATAACTTATTTCATATATGGAATTTATCTACACAATCACGTGCGCCAGATTGCTCAGATCCTTCTTTGAATGGTGAACAAATCCAGCATTTGCCACTACACCACACTCACACACCCAGATTACAAAGATTTCTACAATCTGGAGCCCTCAGATTCGGGATATTACGTTTTGATTTCCGCGACACTCTTAGGATAACCATCCGCGTAAGACAATCTGACACTACTTACAGCTTACTAGAAAAGCCTTTGATTCTCAAACGCAGTCTATTGCCATAAGAAAGGCTGTACAAATTACAAGAAACAAGCTTCTCTAAGATACAAGTCATATACCTTCAGGCTAGTATTCCCAAGACCTAAAACCCAGAAGAAGCTTTTTGTCTTCCAAACCTAAACCAGTCCACGATGCAACCAAGCCACAAACAATTCAAGTCAGAAAAGTCTGTCAAATTCAAGGCCCTGTTTAGTTGACAGGAAATGGCTTTCCACGGGGTGGTAAATTCTCTGTGGAAAGTTTTTTGCATCTGGAAATTGACCCAGAATTTTTCATGGCTCATTGGGATAATTCAATCTTCAGGCCTAAAAAACACTTTACATGGAAAACTTATATTCCTGTCGAAATCAATTTCCTGCCAACCCAACAGGCAGTAAAGGTTCACAGAGATGTATAACGTCTGGTCCATTCATCAATAACAAAAACAAACACAAATATCGCGAGAGATGAGATTTTTGTATCCACCATCTGTTCTCCCCTCTTGACTTTCATTGCTTCCAGTACCTAGCAGTATATCAAGAAGTTTACAATGAGACCTACATTGGCATTATAGTTCACTTTACATGGAAAACTTATATTCCTGTCGAAATCAATTTCCTGCCAACCCAACAGGCAGTAAAGGTTCACAGAGATGTATAACGTCTGGTCCATTCATCAATAACAAAAACAAACACAAATATCGCGAGAGATGAGATTTTTGTATCCACCATCTGTTCTCCCCTCTTGACTTTCATTGCTTCCAGTACCTAGCAGTATATCAAGAAGTTTACAATGAGACCTACATTGGCATTATAGTTCTAGGTGGGTGGCAAAACAGCTTTTCAAAGCAATGAAGAACGGGCAGGAAGGAAAATCCAACGTAGGATGCATGACATTCAAAGGGCAGCATGCACTAGAAAATAAAGCACGGGGTCAGGAAACATCCGCAATTACTGTGGTGATTCTTCTATGGAAGGGGCATGAAAGCTCCATGACAAGGAGTAACATCTTTACAAGAAATTTGAGTAGAAACTGTTCTTACACCACCTAATACAAGAAGAACATCTCAATCTTCAAGGCCAGGACAAGAGGCGGGAGCCAGAATGTAGCAAAAGAAAGTGGAAGCTAGTTGAAGGACTTGCACCCAAAAAAACAAAAGAATGGAAAAATGCTCATTCGAGGACCGGAGTGGTTTAAGGGTGCTAGCAGCAAGGTTCAACAAGCAAATTTCCAAAATAAATATCAGCAAATACAAATTAAATTTAAAGGTCAGTTCCCTCTGAGGTTAAAAAGTCCAAAAGATCTCCAAGGAATTTCAAGAAAAGAAAGCCCCAGAAATGCATTTTTAAAACTGCCACAGGAAAAGACAAAAGTGATAAGTCTGATTGCCACTAGGAGTAGCAAATTGTGTCTGCGAGTCATCTTCGTGTCGTGTGGAGACTCACCCATTACAGTATATGAGTTGATACGAACACAACCAGATTAATAATAGTGTCAAAAACTCGTAACTCAAACACGATACGATTATTAAACGAGTCAACACGACACGACACGACACGACTCGTATAACACGATTAAAAGAATGTAAAATAACTAATATAAAATGGTTTTTCGTATAAGAACACAGGCTGTTGATTTTTCAAAAACCATAAAAATATAGGACGGTTTTTAAAAAACCATCCTATATTAATGATTTTTCAAAAATTATAAAAATATAAGACTAGTTTTCAAAAACTGTCCCGTCCTATATTGAAGGTTTTTCAAAATTTTAAAAAAAACATAAGAATATAAGACTAGTTTTCAAAAACCATCCTAAATAGAACATATGAATAGAGAATGATTTTTGAAAACCCGTCCTATATTAATGGTTTTTTAAAAATCATAAGAATATAGGACAGATTTTCAAAAACCATCTTATATTCCTGTAATAATATAGGATTGTTTTTCAAAAACAGTCCTATATTTTCAACCCGATTGTACATAAGATAGTCAACACAATGAATTAATAGATCGCGTATCAAACAAGTCAAAACAACGGGTCAACATTGATTGACCCAAACACGACACAATTTTTAGTGTGTCATTTTTGAGTGAACAAACACGATAAGACTCGGCCTTAACCTGCTAAATTCATGTCGAATTCAAGTCGTGTTATCGTGTCGTGTCATATTTTGCCACCCCTACTTGCTAGAGAAGGAGAAAAACAAGAGGGCGAGATCATTCAGCCCATAGGTTCACTGCACGCAGTTTGCAGCATAACACCTAAATATTAAGAAATCTCATTGAACACCAAAAACAATATCTTGAAACAAAGTAAAACAACCTCAGGCAGTCGGGAAATCTCAAAACACAAATGAAATAACTCTAAACAACCAAACAGAAAGAAGAAGATCTTGGACACCGAAGTTTGCAAGACCAAGGCCAAAACAACCAAACAGAAAGAAGATCTTGGACACCGAAGTTTGCAAGACCACGGCCAAACTTTTAACCCACATGTTAACGGTTCATGATAATATTTTCCTATAACAGGCTACACAGAAAGATGCTTAAAGGCAGTGTAAAATTTAGTAGAAATTAGTATAGTCCAAACTTAGCCGAAATTACAAGAATCCCTAAAAATACCTATTATATGATGCAGAGCAGAAATAGAGACGTCGGGACACTTTAAACTCTAATCAGAAGGAGAAAGAGACAGCTCCCATAATATACCTCCAAATACAAAGCCATTTAAAGTTTGGTAAGTATCAGTAACTCTGCGGCCTGCGGTGGAAAACATAAATCCTTAATTCTGATAATAAGTACTAATTTCCCATTGGAACCTCCGACTTGAGCTTTATTTGGTTTGCACATTAATTTCCTTAATCTCTTCCGGCAAACTTTTACTGAATCAAACATGGAAAAACTACTTAGTTTACTTGGATGAAAGCATTCCATTTGTCATCCTTACTCTGCTTGTGCCATGGACAACTGTGATTTGCGGAAATCATTGGCAGAATTGAACAAGCTTTTGTCACTACCTTGACAGCTATGCAAGGCATTTCTACTATCTTCAGAAAGCACTAAACATCCAAATCACAATTCGAAGAAGCAACTAGCAGATTAGACAATTGTAATACATACACACCCACCCTCAAATGACCAAACTTCAAGAAAACAAATAAGAAGCTTCAGCATCTTACCACCTTCAAGCTTCTTGACAACAACAAAAAATAACTTGACCCTTCAAAATATCTTTTGGAAGAAGAGTGAAATGGAAAGTTCTGTACAAATTCCAAGTATTCAAAAGACTCAAACAAATGCTCTTCAGCAAGGAATGATTCAACAAAAGCATAGCTGCTCTCAATTCTTCACTATTTGGATCAAAAGCCAAGGACCAGATTATCTTTCGCATATTTAATAAGCTCCTTGACATAACCACGCTCCATGACACTACATTTCAAACCTAGTTCTCGCCATTTAACGAAATGAAATTAATCTTAACAAGCAAACAAAAATCAACAATGCCCCTCTATTATTTTGTATATGAAAAGCACAATTTGAAACCCCCATCACCATTTCCACATTCAACCAAATCTACACTAAGCACAATTACCTCATAGATCACGAAACCCAACATGCGCGCATCCAAAACAGATAAGGCAAAGCAATACATGAACAGAACAAATCTACCCAAACAAATAAAAGAATAACAAGCTTATACTACCGGTAACTATCAATTACCAAAATTAACAAAAATGGGTCCAAACCCATTATCTTCCTGAAACTCTGTCTGGATACAATTTTAAAACACATGCATTTTCCCCTTCACATCAGCCCAATCCAAAGATCGAACCGTACAACTATAAAATACCTAAGACCTCAAACCCACAAGCCCTAAATATCAAAAAACTCATACGGACAACAAAAAGAGATCTAGAACCTCAGCTTAGTAAAGAACCACCTGTTTTTCCCGGTCTTGAAACGCTCCTCAAGCCTCGCCTTCGTCTCCTTGGAAGCCGTAACTTTCTTATCCCTAGATTGCAGAGCATCCAGGGACACAACATCCTTGAGATCTACATCGAGCGTGTATCTGGTTGGCATGATGTGGTTGTAGTTCACGAGCTTGAGGAAGGCCTTAACACGAGATTTCTTCGCAGTTTTCTTAGCAGAATCTTTCCGGATAACCTTTTTGGGGTACTTGGCGATTCCTGCAACCAAACAGTGACCGTAGGGGCGATCGCGAGTGCCATCATCGAAGTTACGGACGATGACGGCTTTCCGCCCTGCATATCGCCCTTGAAGGATAAGAACTGCCTTGTTTGGCTTCAGAAATTTCACCATTTTTGCCGCTACTTCTTCTTCCTCTCTGCGCCAGTCTGCTCGGAGTTGTTCCGCAGCTCCTGAAGCGGACACCCTAGGATTTTCAGTTTATATATAAAGAGATCTCTGGTGTCTGCCCGTGTAGGGTAAAGGGAAATGTGCTTGTGGGGATATACTGTTGGTGATCTCAACCATCTATTTTATTGCGGGTCCACTAATACAGGAAGCCAACAATTTTGGTGCATTGATTAACCAAAACCGTCCCCGATAAGGCAGGACATTTTCCGGCAGCTTACGTATGATGGGCCCCATGTACGGTTGATCCTGACAGGCAGCCCCGGTGCACGAAGATCCTACCTAGGTTTAGAAAAGGGGCAGACTACAAGGGTTTATAGTACAGCTTTATCTTGTATTTTTGCATGAGCTGTTTCCTCTTCATTGGATTTATGGTGACCAAAAGTTCATTCCAATGTGATAACATCCTAATAATGTAATTTCATTGAAACTTGAATGTTGATTTGTCAAAGTTTCTTCTTGCAAATTACTTATCCCATTGAATGAGAAGAAGCTCAAACTTGAATGAGAAGAAGTTCAAACACTTCTTTTCTCATACACGATATTTTTTTGTAAATTTAAGCCATTTATTATGCTCTTCCTACAAAAAACGGATAACTCAATAGAGATCATTTGAATAATCCTAACTACTTATTTGGGGCTTTTGAAAAAATAAAAATAAAAATAAATGATCACTATTTTATGCTCTTGAAAATATAGTATAAAGGCATTCAATGAACATGTAAATTGTTTAATATCATATATGATGAAGGGCTTAAATCTACAAAACAAAGTTTCTCTATACTTAAAAAATAAGGCATGAACTTCTTCTCACGTTTAGGACAGAGTTAGGACAGAGTGTGCCCAAATTCAGTACTCTATCTACTTGGCTCTTTTGGTACTCTTGGATTGTTTGGCAACAACCTATTTCCCACTTCTTCTGCATTGATTACTCGTTTTCACCTTACTCACTATAGAGGACATTCAGTCTATTATGGAGATTCAGAAGAAGCTGGGAGGATGTTGGTTTAGTATCTAATCACTGGGAGGATGTTGGTTTAGTATCTAATCACAGTAAATTCTTTCTTTCTTTCTTTCTTGGTAAATGCCTGTTCCTACAAAAAATCAATAAAGAATCTTTTATGAACTTTTGAACAGTAACAATTATACGTCTTCCTTAGGGGTATGTATATGTCTCCAACAATAGGATATATATATATATATATATAGGATGTGTTAACGTCAGTTATTTAATGCAGGTACAAAGAGTATGTGACATTTGATTGGCTGGAAAATAGTAGAAAGTAGAAAAAATTAGAGGAAATGGCAGTTAGAAACTTTTTCTTAGTCAATCAAATGTCACATGCACTATAACAACTCTCTAATACATCATTACATCACAAAAACTACTCATTAAGAAACTAAATTAAATAGGTCGCGAATGGGTTTGTGTATCATCTTCATCATCATCAAGACCTTATCCCAATTGGGGTTTGGCCACATGAATGTTGTTCCTCCATTCCTTTCTATTAAGTGTCAATTTTCATTTAGTCCTAAAGTTTTCAAATTTTTTCTCACCATTTCTATCAATGTTCTTTCGGGCCTTCTCCTACCCTTTTAGAACTTTCGATTTGAATTGCCTCACTCCTATCAGCAGCTGTTTTCGGTCTCCACTAGACATGTTCAGAGTCTAATCTCCCCTTAAATAAAAAAAAAAGACAACCTTACCAACGACGTGCAATAGGTTCTATCCGGGTCAATGGCATGAACTTTATGCACAATTTCAAAGTAACTTTGGTCTTCTTCAATCAGCCACAAATGACTGCAAGCCATGAGAACACCAACAAAGGTAATTGCATCTGACTTGATTCCTAAGGCTGACATCTCCTCGTACAGATGGATAGACTCTTTTGGATGTCCATCTTGTGCGTAAGCAATAACATATACTTACAGGGAACAGTATTCCTTTCTTCCTCTGAATCAGAAACTCGACGAGCATCATCGGCATCCCCAAATCTGACATAAACATCTACCAGCTCTGTTTCGACAAACACATCAAACCAAAATGGGGTCTTGATGATAAACCCATGAAATTGCTTTCCCTGTGATAGATTTGCTAAAGCAGCAGTTGAGCTAAGAACCACAGCAAACGTGACCTTATCAGGTTTAATCCCTAAATGCAGCAACCGGATAAACATCCCAAAACAATCCTCTCCATGAGAATTTTGAGAATAACCAGTTAAAATTGCGTTCTACGAAACTATGTTCGTCTCTACCATATTCTATCAAAAACAGGCCTACCATACTCAACTTGCCTACACTTGCAAGCATGTCAACTAGAGATGTGCAAGCGAAAACATTCTCTTGTAAACCAAACCTTTAAATCTAACAATGCTACTGCTTCCCAATCTTCAACCAAGACAAAGCAACAAAGTAAATAGAACTTGTATAGTGGCTTGTATTGTCTGACTCATGAGGATATATAAGCATGTCTTTATTGTCAAAATAAGTACTAAAGAATCGTATTAGATTTCCTACGTTTTCATCAATTTGATGTGTCTTCCTCGAAAAAAAGAAAGCCTTTTCCTTATTATTTCTTCTTGACAAAAGTGAATTTCTATTAAATGGTTTTTGCCCTTCTTTATCCCATATAAATAGTTAATGGAATACACTTTTTAGTGAGGGTGTTAATGGCCGAGTAGCCAAGTAGATAAACAACCTTGCATCTTCTTGATCGGGCGTTCCTTCAACGTCGTATGCCCTTTGCTTTCATTGCTCTGATGTGGATCACCTCGAAAAATAACAACAGAACTTTTTCCGTCTAATCAGACATGTTGCTTCGAATATAGGTATTGCAAAATGTAAAATTCGGGAAAAAGAGCCAATTGTATGGGAAATACATATACATCCCTAATTAAAATATGTACATTTTACTTCCAATTTGTACAAATGCACAATTTTCTATTGCCATCATAGCTGATGTCTGTTTGCCTTTCACCAGCACTTATATTAGATAATGTTCATTCTCATTTATATGCAAGTACATACTTAACAGACCTTGAGTAGTGAACAAACAAATCAGGCATTCATCCACTCGTGGCTACACTCATGGCTCTAACTTCAACATTTTGTTTCCCTTCAATCTGAGGGTGTACAATGAGAGTGGTGCATGTTTCCGTGTGAGACTTCTCCTTTCCTCCATGAGAAACAGAAACAGAACTCGTCAATGCGGTTTGTTCAGATGGCTTAATCGGGTTATCATTGTCCCCCGAAATGATTTCCCATTCTTCTTTTAGTTTTGTTACCTGGACATCTTGATCTTCATGCTTTTCTAGTTCGAAAGCTGTGGGTAGGATTACATAATCGTTTATGGGGTTGTAGAAAGGGTCGGCATCTGCGTTCAGCCAATGCTTGAGTATTCGGAAGACATGAGGATCGCAGATTATTCCTCGGTGATCACCTGGGACTCCAACTCGTGCTTCTGCACTAAGCCCATCAGCCTGGAAAAATGCACACGCATAAGTTTAGTAAATATTGGTTCTACAAAACAGTCCGAGTAACAGGTATCAGTTATGCAGTTCCGATAACTGCAAAGAAGAAGAAGAAGAAACGTTTGACTCTACACCAGCAGGAGTTCCAGGCAACGGGTAATAAATAATTTTAAGCCTCAAATCTACTAATTTAATCCAGAAAAATCTTGTTCACGGGAAGTTTCCTTCCAAAAATCCAGAATATTATTCATTCAGTATGGGGACATCTGTAGTCCGACAGTCAAGACATTCAGTCCCTAGAACTTCAAGACCTAAACCCTTTAACCCCCAGTGAGCCGCTACAATACTGATTGCTGGGCAAATACAAGTAAACTGTGATATCTGAGGAAGTCAGGAATAAGAAACATGAACAAGTAGGCTAAAGTCTAGGCAGGTAATGAACATGTAATTTACAAAGTTACAAAGTCCGAACACCATAAACAATAAAAATAAATCCCCAAACAGAGAAAGTTCACTGAACTAGAACTTCTTTGTTAGGGACAACATAATTATCTGGTACAGGACTGAAATTTGTAGGAACAACTTACAGATGCTGAAATTATAAGCATATGGGAACAGAACCTAGAGACTCCCTCCAATGAGGATCTCCAACCTTGATATGTATTATGCTTCCACATAATCTTCAAGTCAAACCAAAATGATTCACCCAAGATGAACTTGAAAACAATAGCTGTTCTTACAGTTTCAAGACTAACGACATAACCCAGAACTAAGAAAAGTCGTCCTGAAGTCAGCTGCAATACCCCTTTTATAGTCCCAGCATAAAGACTTCTTTTCTCCATGAAGTCCTCTCTCTAAATTACTGAATATAATGCATATAAACTTAATGCAGAATTTTACAACTAGAGTTAAAAGTCCAGGAAGCAACAGGCAAGATCACTAATAACTCAGTATCTAAACTTGCTATTAATCCCTATGAGATACGACTCATTAAATATGTCAAACCCAAGAGACACATGTTTATCCTAACCAAATAACCTTCCAATCCTCTTGATATTAGGGATTCCAACCTTTTGAGTTTCTTCTATACTGATGGCCTCTCAAAATCTATCACAAATCCTCCAGTTGCAAAAATTTGCTTGAAAAACAGTGTTAAGATGATAATTTCCACCAGGTTCTCACCAGGGGAGTGAGGCAGTAAACCCCTGTACTGCATCCCACAAATGTCACATTTCACTATTACAAACATAATTGAAGATGAATATATATGGGATACAGATAGTAACCCACTTCTTATTCTTTTGGCAGCTTCAATTCTTTCAAGTAGACAGTATTACTCCCCACAAATAAAAAACTTGCACAATTATTAAAAATAAATAAATAAATGAAACAACTTCTATAAGGTTTTCACTGCCACTGTGAAGATAGGATCAGCGAAACAGGGTCCATGCTGATACTTTTAGATCTATAAAAAAATTTCCCATGGGATTACACAAATAACAACGGGAAGGACTCAAAGACAAGAACTCAGCCATCAGATAATAAAATCCCACTTATTAGACAGAGAATTCACCTACCTCCTATGTGAGCAATATTCTCCCCATAAAAGGGTCTAGCATGTGAAATCTTTATCCAACCTTTCAAATCCTCGTTTCTTATTCTTCTAAGAAGAGTCTGTTATTATCTCCCTTTTTCTAGATGCAATTTTTTTGTCCTCTCTAGTTTCATCTTCTGCTTTTGACTTAAGGCTTCCCAATGTTTGAGCAGCGTTCTATCATTTTCAACCAATTAGCCCAACATGATTGATTTCTACACCGGTGGGCTAAATCAAATTGACTAGACCTGTAGATGATTACAAGTCAACATTTAGTTTCAGAACATTGATTAAATGTTTACTCAGGTAGGTCTACTTTCAAGTGTAGATGCCAATTACTTTTCCTCCCCTGTTAAGATTGGATAAGCTCTCTCTCTCTTTTTTTCTCAAAGTAGAGAAAAATTAGTAGCGCAAAAGAGGTTATACACATTGCAGATGGTCTACATCAAGTGTGTCAGCTTGAGCTGAATTTTTCTCAAAGTCAGTAAAATTAGCAGCACAAAAGAGGTAATACACATTGCAGATGGTGTACATCAAGTGTGTCAGCTTGAGCTGAATTTTTCCCAAGGTGAGTAAAATTAGCAGCACGAAAGAGGTGATACACATTGCAGGTGGTGTGTATCAAGTGTCGGCTTAAGCTGCAGCCTCAATCCTGAACACAACTCCCTCCCTCTCTCAGCGGGAAAGAAATGATACATATTGCAGAGGGTGCATATCAAGGGTGTGCTTCTGTATATTTCCTGGTTCCATCTGATTACAAGGTTTCTGAGCCTAAAGGATTTTTTATAAGGTCTAGGGCTTTAATTATTGATTTATAGACTGCATTAATTTACATTGGTTGGAAGATGTGAACACAAAACTTCAAATCTGGAACCCACAGAAGTCTATTTTCTCTATTCAAGGATCTCACAAGCATGGTTTCATACTACCAACAGGGCAGTCAAATGGCTGAACTCACCTGACCTGGTCCTTTATTTTTTCAAAAAATGACATATAGCTTAATAATGAAACCTATGGCTGATCCCCCCCCAAAAAAAAAACACTGGCTGAGAGAACATCAACTTTATAACTATAGAAGAAACACTACAAATCATCAAAGTGAAATATCTTTTGAGAGAGAAGTTAACAGACCTTGGCTGATTCCATTGGAACTGTCCCGTCACCATCAACGCATAAGTAGTTGGCCTGAACATGAGCAACAACATATCAATATGAGCATTAAAGCATTAGCAGCTACACCATCAATTATTTTTGTACAAATGCAGTTTTGTAGTATATACTCAACCCTCTTAGTCCAACTTTCACCTCGTAAGTTCTGAATTTTAGCCCAATTAACTTCATTATCTCCTTGTAAACTAAGGCACTCAGATGCCACTTTCGTTTCCTTATTTTATATTACAGCCTCTAGTTAATAAACAAGGTCTTTACTCATATAGAAATTAACATGCCTGCATCACTCTGACATTGATTTGCTCATATAAGAAATTAGTCTGACCTTACAATTTTATTTTTTTAAAGCAGCTGACCTCGTAAATTGTTACCTGGATAATACTCTCTAATTAGTATGTACAGTATTCGTTAGAAGAGCTTCATTCTGTAAATTCATTCAATTATGAAAAGAGGAGCTTGATTTCCTACTATTACATGTAACTGACTTTCTGCTCTCACAATCTAAACATATAATAGTGATAAGGGGAAAAAAAAAAGAGAGAGAGATTTTGAGCAACAGAATCAACAATGTTGCTTGAGCATACTAAATAGAAGCACACTATGACTGCCATGTATTTTGGGATCAAAGGATAACCTGGAATAACAACATCTGCTGTAGGTCGGTAATAGGTGTTTGCTCACTGCCATAGCTGCAGAGCAATGAAGATGGGGTGAGTGATTGAAGGAACACAAAAATCAGTCAAAACAAAATAATTTCTTGCAGGTGTAAAAAGTCTGAGAAGATCCTATAATCATGCCTGCATAATAAATTTTTGTCTGAAATACAGCTAGCACTCTTGAGCATATTTTAGATTTCCTACCACCCTTGCATAACCATAAAATTTAAGTCTTTGACAGTAAAGCAAATGCATAGAAAAAGTTATGCATGCAAAATGCTAATTAAACATTAAGACGAAGGTTGAAAGCAGCATTACCAAACAGTATGAGGTGTCTCATTATTGGTGCCATATATATTGTAGAATTTAACTGATGCAGGAACTTTAGCACATGAGAAGACCCTTTGGGTTTCACTTGCCCACTTTAAGATCTCTAGGTTGAATGGTAAAGGCAAAATCGTGCCTTCATAATCAACCTGGAAAAATGAAGTAACCCAGTTTTCAGTGTCAAAATCAGGGAAAGGTCAGCATGCAACTATAAGCCTTGGAAAATACTGGAGATAAATGACATTTTAAAACTAATTCTGGTGAGTCTCTAGAAGGAAAATATAAGTTGTTATGCATTGCTCGGTGAACTCCTTTCAGACCTATTGTCTATGGATTACAGGCATAGCTCAACAGAGCTGCCACTTGTTCATTTTATATAGTTAAGAAATGAAGAGAAACCATTTAGTAATGCATAGCATTCGCCCCAACCCAAGAAAAGTCTGCAGTTGACATTTCAAATAAAAACATGACTTATCACAGGGAGATGAGATTTTGACTTCTGTAAATCTTTTACCTTGTTATTTGAAAGAGCTTCCTTCATAATGGAAATGGCTTCTGCTGGTTCATAAGATTCTAGCATAATAGTTGAGTCTCCAGAGCTATCATTCTTCTCTTTCCATATTTGTAGAAGTGGAGTAGTATCCCAATCAAAATTAGGGCAGGCCATCAACTCATATATAGATGGACACTCGATCAACTGGACCATAAGTAAATTCCAGTCATGAATTTGTAAAAATGTTCAGGAAAATTCATTTTGCATTGCAAAATAAACAAAGTTAAGGTCCAGTCAACCATGCTTGCAATGTGGACACACAGTAGATGGTTTCCACTAGACGATACAATAACCCAAAATTCTCAGCATCTGGGGATGCAACACAGCTTTAATCAAAGGCAAATCAGAAGTCAATAATTGTTAAGATCAATTTGATGGTTAGTATCCCTGGGATACATTCCCTCGTGCATAAATATGTGCTATATGATTTGAACCTATTGCACATATGACTGTGCGTGATACACATGGACAAAGCAAGAGATTATTATACGAATGTCAAATTCAAGATAGTAAGGAGGAAGAAATCCAAACTATACAACAGAAACTACTATTCCACAATTACTTGTGGTGATCTGCCTTCTTGCAGAACAAGAACAGAACAAGAAAGCATATATCTTATTATATACCATGATAATGGGTGAAAATGCTATCTAGAAGCTAAATAATTGTAAGAGAAGTCAGACACTACAAAATGCTATCTAGAAGCTAAAATCTATTTTAGATGTTCAAATTGGAAGGTCCACAGAAACAGAAAAAAAAAAACACACGTAGAAAAGTTATACATGGTGGTGAACCCCTATAATTGAATAAAAACTAGAGAGCTGCCCCTATCTATTGGCAAGATATGCTATCATTAATCCTTGAGAAAGTAGAAAATCTGAAATATTAATTTGTGTAGGTTATTAAACTAACAAAGACTAGATCATAACAACAAGAAAGTAAAATGTTTAACAATGCCGAAATCATAACAGCAAGATATATGCTTTCACAACTTTTTATTGAAGCATCAAATTTTTCACATTGATTCCTCCAAAAAAAAAAAAAAATGATTATCACTGTGTCCTCATAAGTTCATATTGAGTGTTGCAGGAGAAGAAAAGTCCAAAACCCTCCAATTCAGCATTTTTATCTACCACCATGAACAACTCCTCAAACAGTTTTAGCCAGGCCTAACAGTTCCATCCTCATTGATGAGAACTAACTAGGTCTTTCTTGGTTACCATGGCTCATAGTATATAGAGTAATCTACATGATATTATGGCACTTTTGGAAAATGAACAATACGTCAACCACTAGTCAGATGTCATATTTTGAAGCCAGCCAATCCACATAATGCAAGGAAACATCATCATCATCAAGACCTTATCCCAATTAGGGGTTGGCCAAATGAATCTTATTCTTCCATTCCTCCCTATTAAGTACCATGGCTTTATTTAGTCCCAAGGTTTCTAAATCTTTTCTCCCCACTTCTATCCACATTCTTTTGGGCCTTCCCCTTGCCCTTTTAGAACCTTCTACTTGTATTGCCTCACTCCTAATCAGTGTCGTTTATGGTCTCCTTTGGACATGTCCAAACCATCTAGGTCTAATCTCCCTCATCTTGTTACCTATTAGTGATACCCATAAGTTTCCTCTAATGTTTTCATTCCTAATTCTATCTTTTCTTATCTTGCCACTCATTCATTTCAACATCCTCATTTTCGAGATGCTCGATGAACATTATGTTCTTTAACTGCCCAAAACTCTGATCCATAAAGCATGGCCAGCTTTATGGCCATCCTATAGAATTTTCCTTTTAGTTTGAGTGGCACTTGCTGATCACACAAAACTCCAGATACACATCTCCATTTATTCCAACCCCCTTGGATTCTTTAGGTGACCTCCCACTCAATCTCTCCACACTCATGAATCATTGATCCTAAGTATCAAAAGTGATCTTTTACGGGAACTTCTTGGTTATCAATCTTAACTAGTATTCTACTCCTACTCCTCTCCTTGCTAAAATTGCATTCCATATATTTTGTCTTAGTTCGGCTAATTTTAAACACTTATAGATTCTAATATTTCTCTCCATAACTCTAACTTTATGTTTACGCCCTACCTTGTCTCTTTAAGTAAGACTATATCATTTGCAAATAGCATACGCTATGAAATCCCCTCAAGCAGATGTTTTGTTAACTCATCCATAACCAATGTGAAAAGGTATAGGCTCAATGCCGATCCTTGGTGCAATTACATAGTAACAAAAAAATCACTGATCTCGCCCACTAGTGGTCTTAACATTTGTTACCGCTCCCTCGTACATATCTTTAATTATGTTTATATACCACTGTGAAACCCCTTTCTCGCCCAACACTATCTATATTACCTCTCTAGGGACTATCATAAACTTTCTCTAAGTCAATAAAGACCATGTGAAGGTCATTCCTCCTCTCCCAATATTTCTCCATAAATTGTCTTAGTAAGAAAATAGCTTCCATGGTAGGCCTCCTAAGCTTAAAGCCAAATTGGTTCTTCAATACATTTGCTTCAAAGCCAAATCATGTCGTGGCCCCTTCTCAATCACTCTTTCAAAAAGTTTCAGTGTGACTCATAAGTTTGACTCCCCAATAATTAGTGTAGCTCTGTATGTCTCCTTTATTCTTACAAATTGGTACAATATTCCTCCATTCATCCAGCATTTTCTTTGATTTTACAATCTTGTTAAATAACTTCGTCAACCAAACTACTCCAGTATCTCCCATATGCTTCTAAACCTCTATTGATATACCATCAGGCCCCATGGCCTTTCTTGATTTCATCTTTTTTAAGACCTCTTTCACTTCAGGTATTCTAATCGTATATTTATATCTATAATGTCTAATGTTATTTAGGTTTACAATATTTTCAATCTCTATATTCTCAAAGCCATTGTCATTTAACAATGTTTGAAAGCAAGATTCCCACCTTTGTTTGATCTCGTCATCTTTGACTATTACCCTTTGATCATCACTTCTAATGCACTTAACAGGATCTAAGTTCTTACCCTTCTGTTCTCTTATTTTTGCAAGCTTAAACACATTTTTCTTACCTTCTTTTGATCCTATTCAACTACAGAGGTCATCATATGCCTTAAGTTTAGCCTCACTATTCTCCCAGCAACCTTTTTAGCAATCTTATACTGTTCATAGTTTTCATTATTTCTAGTCTTCTACCATGCTTTAAAACACACTCGTTTTTCTTTAATAACTTTTTCCATTGTTTCACTATACCGTCATGTTTCCTTTACTAATTGTCTTTTACTTTCAGATACTCCTAAGACATCTTTTGTCACTTTCTTAATTAACTCAGCCATATTAATCCACATGGTGTTTACTTCTGTTTCATAGTTCCAGTTTCCTTCTACCATCAACTTACTTGTGAATGAGGTAATTTTCTCTCCTTTTAAGTTCCACCACCTAGTTTTTAAATACCTATTAAGTTCATTTCCTTCCTTCCATCTTTTAATATAGATATCCATAATTATTAACATATATTATGAGTTTAAACTCTCATCGGGTATCACCTTATAATCCTTACACATTGATCTTTCAGTATTCCTAAGTAGAAAAAAGTCTATTTGGCTTTTATGAAGTCCACTTTTAAAGATTATTAAGCATTCATCCCTCTTTTTAAAGAATGTATTTGCAATGACTAGGTTATATGACAAAGCAAAATCAAAGATAGTTTCCCTCATCTCATTGTGTTCTCCTATACCATACCCTCCATGTATCCTATCATATTCTTTCTTTTCTTTTCCTACATGATCATTTAAGTCTGCTCCAACAAATATCCCCTCAATGTTGGGAATTTCTTGCATGAGTCCCTCCATATCTTCCCAAAACTATCTCTTGATTATATCTTTTAATCCTACTTGTGGTGCATATACACTTATAACATTTATGATATACTCTCCCAGAACAAGTTTAATTATTATAATTCTATTACCAATTCTTTTAACGTCCACAACTTTATCCTTTAATTCTTTATCCACTATTATTCCTACGCCATTTCGGTTATTATCCTTTCCTACATACCAAAGTTTATACCAATGTCCTTGTAGTCCATGTGACGATACGAATCTTATGCTCTTGAGATATCAGATTTACTCGCGCACTTCTCAACCTCCATGGCATGAATCCATGCCCACTTTTCACTGCACCTAGGTTTTGATGCAATGTGTTGCTTCCAAGGAGACGATATAGTAACCCTTGCACATTTTCCACTACACCCAAGATCCGACGTAGCGCGTCAGTTCTAGGGAAACACCCTAACAACCCTTGTTCATTTCTCACCACACCTGAGATCCGATGCAGCACGTCGCTTATGGGGCGCGACCTAACTTGAGAGTGTTAGTTTTTGATTCATGTCAAATTACAATTGCCATACTTTTAAGAAGTTGAAGATAATTTTCATTTCTTACTTACAAACTAATATACAAATGCATATTCATTTGCAAAAAAAGGCAACCCTAGTGCACGAAGCTCCCATCTATGCGGGGTCTGGGGAGGTGCGGACCACAAGGGCCTATATTCATTTGCAAGTAGGAAAGAAACACCAAAATCAACTTCAACTTCTCCCTTGCCAGCTGGTACCTGACGTAAGACCCTCCTCTTTCATCTAGGCTTGGGACCATCATGTAAATACATTTTAATGCCACATTTGACATGTACACTCATACCCATGTGTTCTCACGGGACACCAAATGCACCAATAGGTGACATATATTCTACAAAAACTCTAACAGTAATCTTTTGCAACCAAAAGTTAGTGAACAATGTTATTAAACGACAAGTTGTATTTAATCATATAACATGAATCCATGATGGCCCTCTGTTAGGACCAAAATATATCTATCAAACTACATTTGTTAAGATTATAAGAACCAAATTGTAAAGGTTAGCTCCAACATGCCCCACAATCAGGACATGCAATTTTCTGGATATTATGGCAGAAAAAAGGAAAATTTTGAACAGTTCCCACTTTAAAGCTTAACATCAGATTTATCCCTTGTACCATCTTTTGAACATCAAAATAAATGAGTATACCAGCTGCTGCATGCTCCATTTTTTAATGAAAAAGCTCTGCTCCCATCCATCCACAAAGGACATTCCATTCAAGAGAGTAGTCATAATATATCCAGGTGCACCTGTTGGTAGACACATTTTAAATAAATATCCACTGAATTTGTGGAATTAAATACATTGACTTACAGCAAAAAGGTATGCTAAAGGTAAAATCATGATAGCCTGCATTAGGAGGAAAAAGTGAATTACAGAAATCCTTCTCAACTTAAGCCTTGCTGATAAAATCAGGAAAAGAACATAAAAGTAGAAATAGAACAGCTAAGAACCTGATTGAGAAAAACTATGAATTAACACTAACTTGATGAACTTCTATAGATTAACATTCATCCTATGATCTGTGGACACTAACACAGGTGCCCTGGATGCAACATGGACACAGATGTCTGACACCACAGCTCCTAAAATACCAGACACAGGGGTCATGGCAAATAAACAAATAAATATTGCCAAAAAGGCTAAATTAAACAAAATCCGGAGATGAAGCCAAGTAAAAATGCAGCAGCTCCATTGAAATTTATAAGGGGACTCCAAAGTCCCACATGAAAGGCTTCTTTAAGTTGGACAAAAGGGAAATAGAAGTGTCCCACAAATCATAAGCATTTATCTCTTATAAGTAATCACTGTCTATACCAATAATGCTGAAGTTATTACTTTGAGAAGTCCCAGCATGTGCTTTTTGATCCTCTTCACATATTTTCAGACTTTTCAGCAATATCTATTAAGCCCTCACTTTTGTCCATGGTAACTACGTCCAAATATTTTGCATTATAGTTTCTTCATTTTATGCATTCTAGCAATCATGATCCAGGTCCAAACTAAAATATTCACAACACTTCAAGGTTCCCTCTATTCCCTTGATATTTAAATGCACTTTCACCATTACTAACTGCTCCAAAGTTACCTCAGTGCTTGATCACATGCCATTTTGCTGATCATATCAAGGCCATTATATTAGAAAGACAATGTATATTCTTTAGTTCTTTTTTTTCCCCCCCTTAAGGAACCACTTAGCAGAAACTCAAAGGTAGTGATGGGGAAAGAAACTATTAGTACAAAAAATTTCATGGGATTGGAAGCAGGTTTCAGAAAAGAATTAATTCTAGAACTCATAGTAGCGACAAAACAAAATAAACAAAAGTTAGTCTGCTAAAGGATCTCCACCTGTTCATGTTATCTAGCATTTTTTTGTGCATTCTTTATTAACTCTCATCACAAATAACTAAAATAAGATGCAAATACACGAATAACAGACATGCCCACACCTATGTAGGTATCTATATCAGAGGCTTAATGATGGTACTCATGGATGCGCTAATATCACATGGTAGTTGTCTCATGGTTCAAACAATGGTTACACTGTTCAGTTATGAGCTTGAGAAGAGTGGTAGACAATAGTGACAGCAGGGATGTTGTTTGCAAAGAAAGAAAGACAAATTAAGAAGCACATGTGCCTAATTGGAGAGGTAGCATGTGAGAAGATCAGGCCAGCAAATGAAGAAAAACCAGCTTTTGAAGGATATTTGTCTTCAGGAGAATGACTAAGGAACATGAAGTTCTAACCATTTTCATGTCTTTTATATTTCCTCTGAAGAGGTTCTTACCATCTGGGGTAAGGAGGGACCAGTTCTGGAGAAAAGCTTCCACCTTTGGATCCTTGGACCCCAGCTACCGGGGTCAGGTCCATGAGATCAGGATTTGTCCAATTAGTGTCCTGCTGTATTTCTTCAAAGTGGCTACAGTAGCTGTCATGCCTTCAGTGCTTGACAATGAGGAGAAGACTAAAACAGGCACCAGAGTATATGATTGTTTAGCCCTGAATGGCTACAACCGTCTGTTTGCTTGGTTGCCAAAAGGTAAATGAGTTGCAGCCAGATCAAGAAGTCATGTTTGGGGAGAAGTTTTGCTGCTGCTGAAGACCATTGGCACCTGGAGAAGGTCAACCAGAGTTTACAAGCAAGGATGTCTAATAGAGGAAGGGATCCAGAGGCTTCTCAAGCTTTGTTGACTAAGTGTAGCAAACTGAGAGGTCAGGGACATGTAATGGAGGTAGAATATGGAGGAATTATGTACTTTGATCAGCTCTTTGCAGGGCCCACAGCTAGGATAACTTTTTCTTTCTGTTTTTTGGGTCTTCACTCCTTGCTAGGAGAACCAGAACAATGAGTAGAAAATCCTAAGACGCCTCATATCAGGTGTGAGGAGGTGGTTTGGATGACACAAGTCTTGGAACTTAAATCAAATCCGTGGAGGACAAAAAGTAGATGACATATAAGGATGTTGAGTAGGTGATGTGTGAAAGCCAGGCGCACATGATACCAA
This sequence comes from Warburgia ugandensis, assembly GCA_035236585.1. Lineage (NCBI taxonomy): Eukaryota > Viridiplantae > Streptophyta > Magnoliopsida > Canellales > Canellaceae > Warburgia > Warburgia ugandensis. The sequence goes on along the minus strand of CP141136.1, from coordinate 61,404,998 downwards.
AGGGCAGCCCAGTGCACGAAGCTCGGCATATACAGGGTCCAAGGAAGGGATGGACCACAAGAGTCTATAGTACATAGCCTTACCTTGCATTTTTGCAAGAGGCTGTTTCCACGCCTCTAACCCATGACCTCAAGGTCACAAGACAACAACTTTACAAGGAGCAGTCCCGTGCATGAAGCTCCGGCGTATGTGGGGTCCAGAAAGGGGAGGACCACAAGGGTCTATGGTGCCCAGCCTTACCCTGCATTTTTGCAAGAGGCTGTTTCCATGCCTTAAACACGTGACCTCAACATCACACCACAACAAACTTTACCAGCGGGAGGGTATGCCAAGGGACAGCATTACATTGTTTGCCCAGTAAATAAAAAGACTAGACTTATAAGGATCTTTACAGAAATCTAAATCTAGGTAAATTATCAGTCTGTTCAATCAAGATAGAATGTCAAAATAGCAACTTACTATTTTCAACACAAATTTTTAACAGCCTTAATGGGCCACACACCAGCCTGGCCAACAGCCAGTTCAGCTGTAACAGATTATTGATGAAAAAGCCTAAGAGCTTTTGTACAAATAAAGCAAAAGCAAGCTGATTCCAATTAAATGCATAAAATAGTTTTTCCAATTACTTTTGAAGCTGATGAGCAGTACTGAATAGTAAATAGATCCAAGAACATGCATTGTTACATATGGGATCAACACATGTGAAGCCATGGTAGTGATAATGAAGGCAGCCTTTGGGTAAGAAGTGGATATATAAGACGTAAATGTGTGTCCCAGAGTTTGTAGTTGGATATATGTCAATTGATGAAATCTGGATATGAACCCCAACCATGATGTTTATAAAGAAAAATAAAGAAGCATCTTCCCCTCCCAATTAGGAACATGTCATCTAAAAAGATACAGTGGGGAAAATCAGCTTCAAGAACTAGAATGACTATTAAATATGCTTTCAATCCAATCCATTAAGTCCACAGTAAATACAAACGTATTTCATAAAATCAGATGGCTCAGAAAGGCAACCAGTCCACAGTAAACATTGATTGAATCAAACCTCAGATGTGATTATACTACTGTACTCTATTACTTACCCCGAAATGGTGCAGCTATGGCTACCCAGTTCTTCACATACTTCTCAAAAACCTAGGGATGAAGATAACAGGTGAGAAACCACAGTAATCTGGACTTAAGTATTGCACTACAAATTCCTGCACAAACAAATAGAAAGAAAAAAAAAAAAGCATAGTCCTAAAACAACATCCATAAAAGTGAACAGCACGGGAAAAAGTTGATGCAGGAAACATTCGCCAGAACATCCTTACATCACTGTGCAAACACATGAAGCATTTCACCAGCAGACCACCCATTGAATGAGTTATTATGTTTATTTTCTTTCCTCCTGAAGCAGTGTATACCGACTCTAATTTAGCAGAAAAGCGATCAAGTGTTTCCTGAAGCCTGCAGGAAGCATAAAAAGTTAGCATCCAAGTGCAAGACTCTGGATAAAAAGTGGTCATATAATGTTGGAAGAACAAGGAAGCAGGGTCACAGCAAATGTGAGCTTCATTTGAGTAAATCTTGACATGAATTATACAAAAACATGACTATACAAAGAAGTTAAATGAGTCTATATAAACAAAAAAGATGGAAGGGGAAGATGAAACAGAGCAAAACCATGATACTATTGGTTAGCATAAAAAAAAAGAAAGTAAGCAGTGTCTGTCTTATGTATGAAAACAGAAACGAAAGAGAGAACAATTTTATTAAAACAAAAGAGAAATATAAAATTAAAAGCAATATAACAGCATAAGCTCCTTCAAGCTATTCAATGTCATGCAAACTTGTGCCTATCCACAGAATAGGAAGAACATTGCAGTTTAAGAAAAACTAGAAGGTAATCGGATATTTTTACCAAATCAATACCAGCAAGGGAAAAATGCAAACCTGTTACTCTGGCGAAAATCATAGCCAAATCCGAAAAGCGTTTTACCCTCTTGGAAACCCCACTTAATCATTTCTTCTATCATATCATGGAAATAACAAACACAATCGCGTCCAATTATCTGCAAGAGGGGAATGGATTTGTTAATATACACTAATTAATAATTAGGTTCTCCCCAATACTCACCACTGACACTGAAACTTCTACCTTACCAGCTTCTGAACACTAGTGTTTCAAGCATAATAAGTTATCCATATCTTCAGAATTTATCTAGAATTGTCTAAATCAAATGTCTTAATTGTTCCAATGCAATCGCTTTCTCAACACCAAAATAGGACATCTTACCTTGACAAAGATATGTATTAGGTGGCTAGTATAGAGCTTCAAACAAGGAATGTGCACGTAAAAATTCAAAATTTGCAAAAATAATAAAATTTTAAATCTATAGCAGAGAATGACATCATCACTATTTTCCCAATTTCGATTAGAAATCACATGCATTAAGTGTCAATGATCGATTCATGTCATGTTAGGTTTGCCTCAAATGAAGAAATTGAAGACGGAATGGTTTCATGTCATAGGGGTCGAGAAGTGCATAAATAAATAGGCTCGCTCACGATAATAAGATTTGTATCGCTACATGAAATATAAGCACATTAACTAGTAAGAGTTTGGAGTTAGCAGATACAATGAAAAGTAGGTAAGTTAACATCGCTTGTATCCAAGAAACCAAGTGAAAAAGGGCTAAACTAGAGAAATCGATGGGTATAAGCTCTGGTACGTAGGAAAGGACAATAGTAGCAATGGCGCAGAGATAGTGGTGGATAAAGAATTAAAGGATAAAGTTGTAGACATTAAAAGAACTAGTAATGGAATTACAATAATAAAACTTGTTCTATGAGAGAAGATCATAAATGTTATGAGTGCATACGCGCAATAAATAGGGTTAGAAGATAGAATCAAGAGACAGTTCTAGAAAGATATGGAGGTAGTTATGCTAGAAATTCTCAACACAGAGGAGATATTTATAAAAGCAAACTTAAATGATCACGTAGGAAAAGAAAATGAAGGATATGATAGGGTACATGGAGGGTATAGTATCGGAGAACAAAATGAGATAGATGAAGCTATCCTCAACTTTGCTTTGGCAAATAACCTAGCCTTGAGAAACACTTTCTTTAAGACAAGGAATGAACACTTAATAACCTTTAAAAGTGGACTCTATGATAGCCAAATAGACTTTTTTATATTAGAAATACTAAAATAGCAATGTGTAAGGATTGTATAGTGATACCAATGAAAGTTTAACCTCATAACATGTAACGGCCCGAGGGCCCACACCCTGCAACGATATTGTCCGTGCCGGAGTGCCCATACACCCCGCACGGTTTTGTTCTTCCCCAGTTGCCCAGGGAAAAGGCCTCGTTGTAAGGAAAGTCCTCATCACTCTTATCAAGAGCCCAGTAACTTTCCCCATAGCGATGTGGGACTAACTCTCAGTCTTTCACCTTGCCTAGAAGCCTGCCAGCCCTCTTGGCCCGCCCTCATCAGCCAAGGCTTCACAACCTCTCCCCCTTAGGGGACACGCGTCCCCGCGTGTCTTACCACACACGAGCGCCCACGTGCGGCTAGCCACCCACACCGGGTCGGGGTCTGGCTCTGATACCACTTGTAACGGCCCGAAGGCCCACACCCTGCAACGATATTGTCCGTGCAGGAGTGCCCATACACCCCGCACGGTTTTGTTCTTCCCCAGTTGCCCAGGGAAAAGGCCTCGTTGTAAGGAAAGTCCTCATCACTCTTATCAAGAGCCCAGTAACTTTCCCCCTAGCGATGTGGGACTAACTCTCAGTCTTTCACCTTGCCTAGAAGCCTACCAGCCCTCTTGGCCCGCCCTCATCAGCCAAGGCTTCACATAACATAAGTTAATGAAAGGGTAAAGAATAACCTCACTCACAAACAAGTTGAAGCTGGAAGAAAACTAGAAAAATGAAACATAAGTAAATACCATGTGGATTAACATGGCCAAGTCCATTAAGAAAGTGGCAAAAGATGTCCTAAGAGTATTTAAAGGTAAAAGGCAATTAGTAAAGGAAACTTGTGGTAGAGTTAAAAAGCACAAAAAGTTATTAAAGAAAAAGGGGTGTGTTTTAAAGCATAACAGAGGACTAGAAATAACAAAAACTTTGAGCAGTATAAGAATGCTAAAAAGGTATATAAGAGAATAGTGAAGCTAAACTCAAGGCATATGATAATCTCTACAATAAATTATAATCAAGGGAAGGTAAAGATGTGTTTAAACTTGCAAAAGTAAGAGAATAGAAGAGTAAGGATTTAGACCATGTTAAGTGCATTAGAAGTGATGACCAAAGGGTACTAGTCAAAAATGATAAGATCAAACAATGGTGGAAAGGTTACTTTCAAAAATTGCTAAATGACATTTGCCCTAAGAATATAGGGATTGAAAGTATTGTAAACCCAAATAACATTGGACATTATAGATATGACAGTAAGATTAGAATACCTAATGTGAAAGAGGCCTTGAAAAAGATGAAATCAAGAAAGGCCCTGGGGCCTGATGGTATATCAATAGAGGTTTGAAACATATGAGAGATATTAGAATAGTTTCGTTGACAAAATTGTTAACAAGATTATAAAATTTAAAAAAAAAATGCAAGATGAATAGAGGAAGAGTTCTATTGTATCAATTTATATGAATAAAGGAGACATACAGAGGTGCACTAATTATCGAAGGATTAAACTTGTGAATCACACTATAAAATGTTTTGAAAGAGTGATTTAGAAGAGGCTATGGCATGAGACAAGTGTATCGGAGAACCAATTTAGTTTCATCCCTGGGAGGTCTACCATGGAAGCTACCTTCCTAAAACAATTGATAAAGAAATATAGCGATAGGAGGAAAGACCTCCACATGGTCTTTATTGACTTAGAAAAAAGTTTATGATATGGTCCCTAAAGAGTTAATATTATGGTTGTTGAGCAAGAAAGGGGCTTCGCTAGGGTATATAGACATAATTAAATATATGTATGAGGAAGTGATAACAAATGTTATGACTACTATCAGGGAGACAAGTGATTTTTCTATCACTGCAAGATTGCACAAAGGATCAACATTGAGTCTATACCTTTTCACATTGGTTATGGAAGAGTTAACATAACATTTGCACAAGATTCCATAGTGCATGTTATATGCAGATTAGAATCAATAGAATTTAAATTCAGCCGAACTAAAACAAATTATATAGAATGCAACTTTAGGAAGGAGAGCAAGAGTGGAGCACCAGTAAAGATTGATGACGAAGCACCAGTAAAGATTGATGACCAAGAAGTCCCCCTAAAAGATCACTTTTGGTACTTATGATCGATGGTTCACGACAATGAAAGGATTAAGAGGGAGGTTATCCAAAGAATCCAAGCCAATTGGAACAAATGGAGATGCACTTTTGGAGTTATGTTTAATTAGCGGGTGCCACTCAAACTAAAAAAAAAACACTACAGGATGGGTATAAGGCCAGCTATGCTCATGGATCAAAGCATTGGGTAGTTAAGGAACATCATATACATTGGATGAACATAGTCGAAATGAGGATGTTGAAATGGATGAGTGGCAAAACAAGAAAGGAAAGAATTTGGAATGAAAACATTAGACGAAACTTAAGAGTAGTACCAATAGGTAACAAGATGAGGCAAATTAGACTTAGATGGTTTGGATATGTCCAACGGAGACCAAAATTTGCACTGGTTAGAGGGAGTGAGGCAATACAAGTCAAAAGTTCTAAAAGGGCAAAGGGAAGGCCCAAAAGAACGTGGATAGAAGTAATGCGAAAATATTTAAAAACTTTGGGACTAAATGAAGCCATAATACTTAACAGAGGGGAATGGAGAAACAAGATTCATGCGGCCAACCCTTAATTGGGATAAGGTCTTGATGATGACGATGATGACACATTGTGTATAACTTCAAATATTTGCATGACATGATGTAGACTCTTAACATAACACATATCTGAAACATATTGCCTATTTGTCCCACGTGTTAAAAAAATAGATATACACAATATAAGTAAACATTGTATTATTTAACTAGCTATATATACAAAATCCAACAAATGACTATCCGAATTAATTTACCTGTACTGTGGGGAAATACCATGTCAGAACATATTGATAGACACAGGATGCTATCTTTTCTCTTCTACATTTTTCTTACTACATCGATGATATCCAATAGGAGAATCCAAATTAAGGATCCACTGTTTATAACTAATCAAAGCCACTGTAAATGACAACCATTCGAAACAGGTTCAAATAATCTCATGTTTTGACCCAACCCAAGAAGAAAGACTAAATATTAGAATGCTGACGGGGATTTGAGATTCCAGAAGTAGCCAAGCATTTCAAAGATGAGCACTAAAAGAAATGAAGACCAAAAAAAGGAACTGCAAAAGCTGAATTGATGTATCACAAATAGCAGAATGGATACAGGCCAGGAAGAAAATATGACATGGCAATAGACTCCTGAAAATCCAGACAACATGGACAGAGCTACGAGCAAGGCTACTTCTATCCAATTACAAACATATATACAGAACACGACTTGTTTATTTTCTGGTGAAAACTTATTTCTTGGCAGCTAAGAGGAGGAACCCATAACAATGTAATGAAGTCCAGATTAAGGCTATGTATATGGTTGTTCAAATTTCAATGAAATGGAATTTGTAAATGTGCATGAACATTACTACATTATACAATCATAAAGAAATTAATTGCATGCTAAGAAGTCAAAAACTTCAAAACTGAACCACATAAAGTAGAATGGTACAACCAGATGGTCTGCAGAGCAATGAACTGTGCATTATTAAAACAATCATATATTCCATGTAATGGGAAACAGTAACATGATACATGAAAATTCAAGAGAAAAAAAATGAAATGAAAGTCAGAGCGACACGATATCTGCACTCATTAAGCACTCCTAGCTTATCAATCACTTCTCTGATTGCCTGTTGATAGATTTATGGAACTATAGTAGCCTTTGCTAGCTAATTAGAGAAAGTTGAAACAAAGAGACAAATGTCGTTATCAAAAGAAGTGATTAGATTGCACTTAACACATACAATTCAACTATAATAAGCTACCATCACATAATTTTTAGTCTTAAGTCAAAAATCACTTCTTCCTTAGGCAGATTTTATAAATCATCAATAGAATTAAATACAGTCAGACTTGATTAGAAAAGAACAGCATCTGAAAGCTAATCAAAAAATCACCCTATCCACCAAGCAGAGCAGTATGAATAGATATTTTGCATAAGGTAAGCAGGAAGGTACATACCATGTCAGGATCGAGTATATCAATCGCATCCAATCCATATCGGTCTTCAGGAACCACTATCTTTGATTTTGGATCCAGTGATACTGTTTGACCTACATTACATGTTCAGTTAAATTTTGACAGTATTAAAACTTGATTAAGGATGTATCTCACAAGTAGGATCATTCAGGGTATGTTGGAGTATAAATTTATTGTACCTCTCAGTGAGAAGTATGTTCTATGGTGAGTAAAGGTTAAAATGCATATGACCACGATATGTTAGACTAATTTAAATTGCTTCTCAAATAGAATCATTGAAGGTATGTTAGAGATTATCTCTCAGTGAGAAGTATGTGATACGGAAGGAAAAAGGTAAATCCATATATCCAGGATATGTTAAACTAATTTAAATTCTATCATTCGGTCTGCTTTTGAATGTACACAAATATAGTAATTTAGATGCACCGTTAAAGATAAACAATATCGGTATTTAGAACATGCTACTGAACTTAATCTAAAACTCTAAAAGGAAACCAACTCATCCGAGATGCTAAAATGCTATCTGGACGTAACAATATGCAAGCTTTAACATGGGACTCATTTCAGGGTTCCTCCAGTTTTGGTTGGCTGAACAACCTACGAGGATGCATCCACATTTGCAGCAGAAGGGGTTGGTAGTAGGTGTATCCTCCACCTAAATTTAGTACATCCTGAAAAATCTACATTAATGATTGTCAGTCATCTCTGTGATTGACTAAGATCACGAACTGCGGTTTCTTAAACACTATTTACATGAAAAAAAAAAAGAAAAAAGGAATTATGTTGTAGCAGGCAGCACGACCAAGCTGCCCTTGGCGTCCAATTAGAGCATCAAAAACCTGTTGGACGGCTCCTACCGCTCACAACCACCATATTGATAAAACATTTCCCCTTTTAGGCTCCTTTCCTCTAAGAAAGAGAAGGATAGCTTTTTAATCGAAACAAGGGAGAGCCTCCTATCAACCTGAGCACGCTCTGGGATCATGAGTTCTTGAGCTGTTGCGAGCGTCTCACTGGTAGATGAATCTTCAGCTGTATGGTTGTAGTAACTTCACAAATACTTCCTATCGAAAAACACAGATTTAACCTATTTTTCCCTCAATACTAGACAAGCTTGACGGTAAGGATACCAAGAGAAACTACCCATCTCAAGTAAAAGATATAGTACCTTCCTAAACACAATCCAGTTCCCTCCACCAACTCAATATCGCAATAGCCACATCTTTACATGCTTATATACCACTTGATTTAGCTTACAGTTAAGAGTCCCAGCAACATGACAATGCCCAATCCCAGAACCACATGCTATTTCAAGTGTCCCAAATTTCTTATAACTGTTTTCTTTCATGTTTCATACTGCGATCCCTTCAAGTTTGAAAAAAATGGAATTTTTGCATCAAGATTCAAAGTAAAATACGTCCATGCATACCAGTAGAAGGATCGAATCGAGACCAAAGTTTGGTTCTGAATTCATGATCGGCACCAAAAATCCGCACCCAAACGCGCTCTTGCTTACCACTTTCAACATCCACAGCGTTCAGTATCGAACCAGCGATTCCGGGGACCAGCAAAACCGGATCAAGATTAGGATTCACGCAGGGCTGTTGCTTCTTACTCAGCTTAAGCCACAACTCGATCTGCCGAATAATGTCTTCTAGTACGATCGCCATCACCAAAACCCTAGCTTCCTTACCAGATCAAGATCATAAATTCATACGATCTATATATCCCAGAACGCCGCCAGGTTTGCTCTTGGAGGAATTGAGAATTTAGAGGGTTTGGTGAGACGATGGAGCGAGGTGGTTAAAGGAAGGGGAAGAGAAAATGCTTCGATGACGACAATGGGAAAGGAAGGGCTCTCTTTCTGTAGCTCCCGTTCTTCTCCCGTTTGCGGTCAAAGGAAAAAGCCAACCCAGCAGTGAAACCCAAGTTTCTGACAGAAGATGAGGTCGAGGACGACAGCCGCTTATTTCCTGCGTATTTTACCTGTCCTTACTTCCGTTTATGGGGGGTTCTTATCCCTAGAACAATAATCCATGGATTATATTATTCTTGGACAGTGAAACTTTTCCAATTTTTCTTTTTCTCTTAATTTATTCTTTATACAGGATAAACGGTTTGGATCATTGGAGCAGCGGGCCTTAATCATGCGGTCTAGGCGATAAACGGTTTCGATCACCGAAGCGGTGGCCCCGGCAATAGTTTCGAGCGGTCTCGTGGATTGCCACACGCAAAGAATAGCGTCAGCGAAACTAACAATATAAAGCCGGCGAATGAAAAACGTGATGGAAAGAGAAGCCGTTAGAATCGTCGCATCGATCTTGTGGATCACATGATAGACCATTCATTAGAAAACATCTCCGTTCAGTTGGATGATCCCAATCACAACTACTCTGTAAGTGGGACAGGAAATCTTAATTAACGATGGGAAGCGTAGGTGAACCTGATCAAAGCTACTCTGTTCTGTTGGATGATCCTAGTCATCTATTTTAGAATGTTCAAACAATCTAGGCGAAAATGACCAGTTTAGATTAAAACAATCTGGGCCCCATATGTTATTACCGATTTGCACCTCCAAAAACCTTGCCAGCAAGATGGTTGGAAGGGATAAGGGCAGGGCCACCATATCCTACAACTAACTTAAAAGATGTTAACAAAGCTCGTTGACGGGGCCCACATTGGATTCTGAAATTGGACAAATCTCACAAGAAAAATCCTTTCTTCTGCATGCTTCACACGCTTTCATTCTCATGAGGACGCACCTAAAGGTGGATGATGACGACGTCAAAACTAACGCACCACAAGAAACAACCTAACTTCAATCATACATCTGGAGTAGACTCCCTTGCATGTATGATCCGCGGCTCCATATCTCCCTCATAGATACCTAGTCTCCAGTGTGCACTTTTAACTTACTCTACAGTTAACCATTTACTTAGCCAAATAAGCTGCATTTAGGCATCTAACATTATCAACCCTTGGACTTAGCCCATATCAGCCATGCTAGCATAAATACAACCACCTCTCAATTAAGTTGACTAGTATAAAACTCCACATATGCAGGGTCAGGGTAAGGGGCAGATCACAGAGTCTATAATAACGTAGCTTTACATTTTGCAAGAAGTTGTTTCTACGCCTCGAATTCGTAACCTCATTGTCACACAACAACAACTCTATTGTTGCACTAAGGCTTCATTTCTGAATAAGTACAAAATATAATCTATTCAAATGATGAAGCACAAATTCTTGTCTAGAATCCTTAAATTCACCTCTCCAATCCTACCCGAAAACATCCCATCTCATTTATTGCTAATCCTCCACCCTCCTATTACCCACTGCAATTAGCATAAGCTCCTTCCTGCTAGTGATAGAATAAGGCTCAAAGAGTGCAATGCAGAATTGGTGCACGAAGCTCCCACCTATGCAGGGTCCGGGGAAGGGGCGGACCACAAGGGTCTGTAGTATGTAGCCTGACATTGCATCTTTACAAAAGACTGTTTCTATGCTTTGAACCCGTGACCTCAAGGTCACATGACAATAACTTTACCGTTGCGCCAAGGCTCCCCTTCTACAATAAATACAAACTATAATATAGTGAAATAGTGAAGAACAAATTCTCCTATGCAGGAGCCTTGAACTTATCTCTCCCCAAAACGTCCCATTTCATACGCTGCTAATACTTCAAACTTCTACTGTATGCTGCAATTAGCATGTGCTCCAACCTGCTAACAATAGGATAAGGCTCAAAGGGTAATGCAGGACAAGTTCCAACTGTGCTCTCATGTAGACCTCTCCTCTTCTTCTTGAGCTTAAGCATTAATTCAAACATGACTAGGTGATCCTGCAATTTGGGTATTGTGCTTCTAAGATCACCAGTTTTAATTGGAAGTCAGAATTCTCAAATTAATAAAACCATTTCTCTGCCCCAAATTTATACCAACTTGCTGTTTAGCACGAGAACTAGGCAATCAGAAGTTGAAAGCATTTCTATCAGTCTGAATCGGCTGATAAGAATCAGAAGTTGAAAGCATCTTAAACCTGCAGAATGTAATATCATCCAAACATTTTTTTCTTTTGAACGGTCATCCAAACACAAACTAGAAGGAGGCTAAGAAGATGGATGGTTTATATGAAACCATTTGGGACCCACAAGTGATGTACATGCAAAAACTTTTGGACTAAACGGAGCCACTTGATAGAGGAGAATGAAGGAATAAGATTCATATAGCCGACTCTAATCTGAATAAGATTTTGATGACGATGAGGTGTTTTACATTCACAAGCCCCATATAACAACTGTAATTATCATCTTGAGTTCATTTAACTCCACTGTAGATGCCTTCACTTAAAAGCCTAGTGAACCATCATAAGGTAGATGATTTGCCATTCTAGTAGGAAAAGAACCTGCAAATCAAGCTTCACTTCTTGCTCTCACTTTCTTTGATCCCTTTGCCTCAGTGTTTTGACGAGCAAACGGAGGGTGATGGAGAGGTTTTTTCTTCTTTTTGGTATAGAAGAATCAAGAATCAAACTATCTATAATCTTAAGTCTTATAAATCTACTTGAAATCACTAATAGTGGAAAAAGCACCACCTCAAACTTTCGACCAAGCGTAATTACAAGAACATTAAAAGCAAATGAATGGATAAAAATCTTGTTAGGCCAAGCAAGTACAAAGGCTCGATTGGCAAGGCTTATGTAACATGGTCTATGACCATCTGCCCAATATTATGAAATCAATCAGTAATAATAATTTAGCAAAATCCCATAAATTAGATTCAAGTCAAATACTTTTCCTATTGACAGAGGTATTAGACTTAGGAGTGCGTGAGAGTGTGGGAGTGATTTAGCCTGTAATCCAAAGAAGAAGAAAAAAAACGTATAAATCAAAATTATAAAAGCTTTCAAACGGCATGAAATAAACCCACCAAAGGATTAGGATCATGTGGATGAGATTTTTGGGGCATGACCAGGTCTAAAATCTAAAAGACATGGACCAAAAGATGAACGGTTTTGATCCACTGGGATTAAGCCCAAGTAAGCTTTGTAAGTTCCTATTATTTGCTTCATTTCCTCAGAGTTTAGAGAGAGAGAGAGAGAGAGAGAGAGAGAGAGAGAGAGAGAGCGTGTTCCTTTTGAATTCTTTGGCTTGACGAGCTAGCCCATCTCTTCTCAAGTGGAAGGAAATGTCAAACTAAATAAATTATCAAAATTGCTGCCTTTACATGTGGTTCAAGGGAGTATTTTCTTTATAAGACTTGAGCATTGCAGCTCCCAAGAAATCCAGTTTTCAATGGAAATTAAAGGTCAGATTTAGTTTTATGAGCACGTTTACCCCTCCATTCTTAAGATTAGATTTATGGGCAGTTCTTTCTCAACCTTTCGGAGCTGTTCATTTTACAGTGCTTACAAGTTAGACCATTGGAAGACGACGTTTTTGCGTGCAATACCCGCCTACGAGTTTGACGTTTACTTTTATAGCACGCATACTGATTTATGTGAGCAAACACTGTGGAAGAGCAGTAAATAGTGACTGCTGAGCAGTTCATAGATCTTACCAAACGATACCACAATGTCTTTACAAACAAAATGGAATACAGTGGCACAGAAAATCTCATAAACAAGTGTTGATAAGCCTCTACAAAGGAATAACAACAAGAATGCTTCATATATCAACCAATTTTTACGTGATTTTCAGTAGTCTTTGATTTAACAAAAAGTTTGCATCTGCTTTGTGTTTGGTGTTCATTTGCAATAACATTTGGGTACCCCAATCGATATTGGTTTTCTTTTAATATAATCTTGTCTCGTGCCTACAAATCCTCCATCGTGAAAGAATAGGCTAAGCTACAGAAGGGGAAGGAAGGAAATACATTGCCAGAAAGCCTTGTAGCCCAATGATTTGGTGAAAAGAAACAGCTCTTTCCTTGAAGTTAGGTTGCAGGTTTAAGGTGGGATGGATGGATTTAGGAGAGTGTGTGAATTGATTCCTTTGCATTATTTAAGGTATATATATATAATAAAATAAAATAAAGGGAAAAATGTGAGATAGAGAGTATTATAAAATCGCTATTTCCCTTAAAGTGAGACATGAATTTCGTTACTTCATCTTGACAAAGAAAAAGTTGATGTCATGTGACCTTGAGGTCAAGGGTTCAAGGCGTGGAAACAGCCTCTTGCAAAATATAAGGTAAAGTTGTGTACTTTAGGCCTTTGTGGTCCGCCCCTTCCCCGGACTCTCATATGCGAGAGCTTCGTGCAACGGGCTACCCTTGATCTTGACAAGGAAAGATAGGGAGCATTATAAAATCTGACTGGGCAAATCTTATAATGAATCCGTGAGGCCTTATATCCAAAGATGAGGATATAACTCAATTTAGGGAGAGGCCCAATTGAACTTGATGGAAAGATTGAATTGGTAGAGGGGTCCAAAAGTAAGAAATTTTTCAAATTTTGGAGAGGAGTCATGGCCTACTTTGGGCCCAATGTGGCTCCATCCATGCTTGTATCGGATAACTCTTACAAGGCATTTTAATAAAGTCAAGCTGTCGCTTTTTCTCTTGCCCAAGGATTAGATTTAGGAGAACATGTGAGCAATTTGCTTTGTAATTCCTAGTGCATAGAAGACAAGAAAAAAGGAAGAAAATTTGGGGCCGAGGGTCACCTGAGTGTTCTGGGTCGACAAAGTGAATCTCTTGTTATATGATTATTGATTTTAGTAAGATTAAATGCTGCAAATGGAATAAATGTTCCTGGTGTGTAAATATATGACTACTGAACATATGTTTCGTGCTTAATCTAAGTAGTGTCGATCATAAATATATACATTTGCCCATGAGTGGACCAATGGTTGCGCTCATGCCAGATCACCATAAGTCAAAGAGTTGCGTCCCGTTCCCAGCTAGCCTCACTTTCAAGCAATCCCTTTCATTTGACTAATTATTCTTTGTGCTCCTCACTAATGAAACAAAAAGGTTCAATGAGATAATTAGGAAAGGCAAATCTTCAAAGGTTTGGTTAAACCCGATCAAATAGCAGCAATCAGCCAAGTAAACAATGCTAAATGCTAAATTGACTGCACTATGCGGTGCAATTGACCAACCATAATTTTATAGAGCTCATCTTTGCAAGATTTCATTTGCTCCAACTTTAGTTTCTAAGAAGCATGTGTTCTCTATAAAGTTTCTAAGCACAACTTGTTAGATACTTTTTAAATTTTACAATCATCAAAATCACATGCTTTTCAATCTACAAGACATTTAAATTTGGAATACTGAGAAGACTAAGTTAGATCAGATAAGGGTGGGCTCCAGAAAATGTGGTTGTGAGATTGCAACATAGAGTGTGTGATCAGTTTAGCTATATAAAGAAAACAAGCCTTGTATAACAAACTATCAATAGATTCACAAAATGTTTTTTTTTTTTTTTAAATGTTGGAAAGGTGTATTGAAAATTAGTGAGCATAAAAAATGATAGGTTAACTTCCAAATTTGGATGAGACAAGTGCCCTCACACCCTCGAAGAGAGAGAGGGGGGGAAAACTAAAAGGTCAAGAGGAAAACAATAGCAAAATCTTACTAAGTTTATTAACAAAGAAGAAATCTTACAAAAGAAAAGAAAGCAAAAAATTTCAAGTTTCTTTGCCCTTTAACAAATTTTATTGTCATTGGTCATTATCCAACTTATAGCTCACCATATAATTTAGCCACATATTAAAATTCAGAAAAAATTCCATATCTAGGATTTTCCCAAGCTTTAATGGCACATAAGATTATGTTGACTAGTCTTTACTCAAATCAGCTATTCCAAATTAATTTAATAATTTGGAGGGTGCTTGTTTGTGCAATTGCCCTCCAGTATGACTCTTCCTATTTTGTATTTGGTATGGTTGATAAAATACGCTGCCATTATTGTAGTTTTCCTTAAGTTGTTGTATTTGTTCACAGCCTAACATTCTCTAAGCTATTGAAGTAATAGTGGTATAAAACCGATGTTAGATGTCAAATTTGACAAGAAAGAAAGGGACTAAAAGTGACTCTTGCCGGTTGGTAAGGGAGTCATGTTGTTTGAAGAGGAAAATCCCAGCTGGACTCTGCAGGGACTTCCAGAAGCCATATGCAATGTGTCAACTGGATTTGTAAGGCCAAATTGGGTGACTGTTTAGACCAATCGGTGCTATGTTTTTTACCTTTGGGCAGAGTTAAGAGTCTAAACAAAAGACTCATGTGAGCAAGCCAAACATAGCTGAAGAAGAATCCTATTTCAAGGATTTCCCCCTTCAATTAGCATGTTGAAATATGATTTTCTCCCTTTTCTCTCTCTCTATTCATCATATAATAAAGTGTTATTTTCTTGCAAAAAGATGGAAACAATATTCTAGATATTATGCCAACCAAAGGCTAGGAAAAAAAATTAAGGCATAATATGAAAACCATAAACTTTCTATTGTTTTTCTATTATGCTTTTAGAAAGGTTAAAATAGATTGAAAAAGAGAAGAACGAGATGGAGAAAACCCATCTAGATTTAAAATCCTTTTGTCAAAAACTATATCTATTTTTCTTCTATAATAATGAATGTCAAACAATAGTGTGACGACCCGGGTTTTCTCATATATATATATATATATATATATATAGACATATATATTAAAGAAAATAATAAAAACTAAAAGAATACATATAAGTGAATGAAAAATACTTTATTATGTATTTTACAATCATGTAGCTACTCCAAGTGTTCTAATTGAAACTCAATATATACTCGGCCCGTTCGCTTTGTATTCCGTTGAGGTATACTCTGGAGTAACTCTTCTTATTTGCCCAATCAAAAATCATAGTAGCTTGTAATACAACATATTTAATAAAGGATACAATCGTTTAGCTGGATCCATAAAAAAGTATCGGAAAATATAAGATTATGAAAAGTAAAAGTGTCTTACATTTCTTATCTTTCTTAAGGCTAAGTTATCACTGACACTTTTCTAAATTTTCAGCTCAGCACAAAATTAAATTTGTTTAGTGATTAGCATCTCATACACTTATAGAAATTGATTTTTGCCAGAGTTGATCTTGTGGCTAAGTCGGTCTTGGCTTTGTAACCTAACTTTAATGTTGTAGGTTCCTTTAATCCAGGCTTACCTATTAAAAGAAGAACATATTTCTTATTATGATATTTTCTCCTATTTTGGTCCATCATGAGATCCCTTCACAACCATTATAGTCTTAGGAAAGACTTGGTTTGATTAGTTTGCTTTAACTCTAGGCTTAGATAGTGAGCTTGTGAGTAGTACACCTTGAACCATTAATTAATAAATCTTTGGGCAAGAACTAGTCTATCATCTGTATTCACATGGAGAAGGAGAAAAGGCACTAGGAATCATTTCTTAATGTTCTCTGAGACTTTTAGATAATAAAGAATGGAAAGTAGAATCGTTAGAGCATGAGTCTTAACGTAGTAAAATCATCTTTGATTTGCTAAACTATCATACATTTAGTTATAACCCTAATGCTATAAGACCATAGACAATCCACTTGATCTTGATTTTGGCATTCTGTCTGTAATGAAAGTGCTTTCGGTCTCTATTTTGTGGGATTTACTGATGGAAGAATAATAGAACTTTTAGAAAGAAGTGAAGTGTTATGGAGAGTCATTCAGAGGATCAAGAATATGGTTTTTCAAGTGACAAAGATCTTATGTTTCTTCTACATTAATGGTTGATCCCATTTTTCAGTTCTTTTGGGGATTGTTATCAGTCTCTTCTTAATTATGCATGATGTTTAGACTTATAAATATACTTATAATATTCCTATACATTGCATTAAGGGTTTGTAATAACTTTTGATAGTACTATAAATGACAAGTAGGTGGGAAGTTCCTTTTTCTTCTATGATCAAGATTTTATATACATCTTGTTGCAAAGAGGAGATTGATCCTCATTTAGTAAAACTAGAACCAATATTTAGATGCTCTAAGATAATGTGTGGTGACTATCAAAGGTAAGAATTAGTTGGGGATGATTTCAGAGAAATCTAGTTGAAAATCCATTTCAGGAAATGTAACATGACCTTTAGATATTATTTTTGCTAACCTTAGAATGTTTTATTCAGCACAATAGCTACAAAAATAAAGTATCACCCAGATGCTATTTATATCACGTGTTCAATGCTACATCTTCGTAATCAGTACTGTTAGTAGTGAACCTGTGAATTTGGTGATAAATATAATCATGGTCCCATATGGAGTGGTAAACTATTTCTTCTATCCTTGGTTTAGTTTTATGTTTGATGATTGTTTATATATTTATTTCAACTAAGAGCTTTGATTTTGATATTTGTAACATTATTTATGAGTTTTATTTGTCATTTGTATGCTTGTTTTCAAGTTTTCTTGTTACTGTTAGAATTTAGTGTAAAAACTTATTTTAAATACAAGGACAATCAAATGAACAGTAAAAGTTGTTAAACTAAGATAATTATGAACTAGTCTTAGAATAAAAACAAAGAAACATGAATAAGCCCATAAACGTGGGTGGAAGATTGTGATAAGACGTGAAAATAGAAACAATAAAAAGGATAAGTTCATAAATATAGACGCATAAGTTTCTAATATTCATTGCCTTTGAAAAAATGTTTGTAATAATTAAAATAACAAACTATGAGTAAGATATACATTGAAAGTAAAACATAAACAAAAAAAGTATATAAAATAAAGAAGAAAAGGCATTACTCTGGTATAAGAGATGCATAGAAATAAAATATTATGCTACCCTATAATATATCAATAAAAGAAGAAATACTATTTAAAGACTAAAAGTATGAAAAAGTAAAGTTCCTACAAAATCAGAAGCAAGTCTCTTCAAATCTTGTTGAGAAAATGTATATTGATGAATATAAATATTAAATGAATATATTAGTATAAATATTACCTCTAAACATAAAATCCTCATATTTCTCAAGTCAAACCTCTATTGATTCATACTTTTAAGGGTTTTTCTTCTTCTTTTTTCTTTTTCTTTTGTGGTTGACTGTAGTAGATGTAGATGATATTTATGTAGCTAGTCTCAATTCTAATGACTTCAAAGACTCTCCAGTTCATATAATTGTTCCAGTTTCTTGCATTTATTTGGTATGATTTCATAGAGAAATCTTAATATAGTTAAATTTAATGGCTGCAATGTAGCATGACTTTTGTCATAATAAGGAGATATTTAAAATATGATATATTTATTTTACTTATCAAAATAACCAAGGACCTACCTAATGTAATACGCCAAGTATAAGAAAATTTCTTCTTTCTGTTGGGTATCTTATATTATATTGTAAAATTGGCATGTGATACATGTTACACGATCTAGTCTTGATTTAAAACTTGGGGATTTTGGAAAGGAATATCCTAAGGTTATACAAGTACCCTTGAACCACTCAAATCAAGATTTGGGTTTTCTTGAATCTTACTTGTAAGTTAGGCTCTTCATACTAAGTGAGATGATCGGCTCGGATATCTAATCCTAGCACTTGTCTTCTGTTGATTGTTTAACTGCAAGTGCACGGGCTATTGTAGTATAGCTATGCAAATACGGGTCGATCCCACGAGGACTTGATTTGAAGTGATGGAGTTTTAAATAAAATTCAACTAAAAGAATAAAAACACAGAATATACTAGAAATAAACTAAAATTCAGATGTATTCAATTGTTCCAATGTTCACAAATATTTATTCCAAGGAAAATAGAAAATAAAACTAAAATGCGTCCTGGATAAGCTTGTCCTTGGATTGCACTATCCCTGGATTGCACTGTTTCTGAATAGTCAGAATAAAGATAAGGTAAAACTAGAATAGCACAGGGACACAGATGTAATTAAACAGGGGACCCAATTGGTATTTCTGAAATCTGCCAGGGGAGACAGATGGAATTCTTTTGGGAACACAGGTGGAATTTTTGAAATCTGCCAGGGGACACAGATGTAATTCCTAAGATATGCTAGGGGCAGATCCGAAATTTCGGGGGTCTCTGGTTTTTCACCAAAAAACCAGGAAAACGATGATGGAAACCGGAAGAGGGGAAGAAGGAAGAAGGAGGGAGGAAAAGAGGAAGGAGAAGAAGAAGAAAAGGAGGAGAGGAATGCGGGAGTGGAAACCCAACTTGGGTTTCCTCTCTTAAGACGTCCGATGCTTGGCAGGGAAGCAGAGGGAGAGAAATTGGTCAGAGAAGAAGAGGGGAAATAGAAGAAAGGAGGAAGAAGAAGGATTTGGGGAAAAACCCGTTCTGGGTTTTCTTCCCCAGGACCGTCCGATTGGGTCTGGGCTAAATAGTCGTTTGATGCTTCGACAAAGGAACGGGAGAGAGAGAGCCGGAGACTATGTAAGATGGGTTGTGCGAGTGATGTAAATAAGAGAGAGAGCAGAGAGCAGAGAGCAGAGAGAGAGAGAGCAGAGGAGATGGGCAGTCCGGTGCAGCCTGGGAAGACTGGGCAGAGAACTAGGAACTGGGCTGTGAGGTGGTGTGTAGGTATGAAGGTGCTGGACTAGTTGGGGATTGCTGGAGCATAGGGGTGAGAGTGGAGAGGAGAGGGAAGAAGAGAGTGGAGAGGAGACCGGAGATAAGAAAGAAAGAGGGTGTGGTGGAAGATGGAGGAGCGGGCAGTGCGACACACAAAGAGCAAAATGGCCGACTGGAGCAAGGCTGATAAAGGCTGGAAGCAGATGCCGATGGGAGAGATGGGGTAGACACAATGAAACGGTGATCGAGAGAGAGAGTGAGAGAGAGAGAGAGAGAGAGAGAGAGAGAGAGAGAGAGAGAGAGAGAGAGAGAGAGAGAGAGAGAGAGAGAGAGAGAGAGAGAGAGAGAGAGAGAGAGAGAGAGAGAGAGAGAGAGAGAGAGACCAGTCTAGCCTCTCCCAAGAGGGAAAAAACGTCCTTGAAGAGAGAGGGGAAAAGGTATAAAAAGGAGAGTGAGAGATAGAGACGTGAAAGAAAGGGAAAGGGAGATTGAAGAGAGATAGGAGAGATAAGAGAGAGTGGGGTCCACTAGAAGTTTAGACTTGCTAAAACTCTGCAAGTCTTAAACTTTGTTCTGTCTTAGGACTCTTCAAAATCCACTTTTTTCTATGAAACTTCATCTGATCTCCATCTTGTATCCTTGATTTGATCTGGAGCGTCCACGCCTGAGTTGACTGATCTACAATGCACAGGACCCAATTAGCGCAATCTAAACCGTCCATTAGCTTTAATAGTCATCTAACCACTAAATTTTATAATTCAACGGTTGGATGGCCAATTAAAGCTAAAATAAAATATTTGATGTAAAATCTTAAAATTAATGGTCTAGATGCTCTAATCAAATACTAAATTAGGGGTATTTTGACCAAAATTGAACACTTAACACACCCCCCAACCAGCATTTTGCTAGTCCCTAGCAAAATATGCGAAGAAATCAACTTAAAAATTTTTATTTTTCAGGTCATCTTCATTTTTTTCTCAGAGAATTATCTTCAATAAATCTATCAACTTTAGCAAACTAATAAAGATGACTGAATAATTCAAAACCCTACCCATATGCTAAAAATATTCCATTTGAACTCAGATCTCAGAGTGATTGTGTGCATATACAGTCTACACATAGAATAATCTTTATTTTTAAGTAGACTTCTAACTTTGGAACTCCATCTGAAATATGTTTTGACCTCAATCCTTACTAATGGCATACGCTCAGAAATAAAATCTCTCAAATAGAGGGTTCAAATCATATCTCTCTTTTGAATATGGGAGAAGAGTCAATGAAAACAAATATATCTCACATATACTCATGAAAAGCGGGAGTTACTAAGGAATTTCTTTTGATCCCTTTGGAATAGATGCCATTACCTTTGAATATTTAGAAATACCACTCTTTTAATCCTATCCACTCATTTCCTCGTCAAGACTATATTCATCCTAAAATCAATACGTCTTTAATTAGGATGAAACATAGGCTTAAGACAAGGTATCAAAGAAAGGGTATAGGGTATTCAAAGTTTCTTCAAAAAATAAGTAGAGGTCTTCTACTAAAGTTGACAATTCTTCTTTTCTTTGCTGAAGTGCATATTTCTTTTTTTTATTTTTCTTTGTATTCTTCAATTTTTTATTTTTTTTTCCAGAATCTTTTCTTTATATTTCAGTCCTTTTGACTCACTTTGAAGATTATTTCTTTTCTTCATATCCACTTTTCTACTTTTATTGCAACTAAAAGATATTCTTTCATTCTTCTCTAACTTATTTTTCAAAGAAAAATGGGTAATGGATAATTTATACTGGGTTAATATGGGTAAATGGTAATTTGGATGATAAAAGAAAAAGGCTTTATATAAAAGGCTTAAGTTGGCTGACTAGTGGTAAAAATACTTTATGGGTAGGCTTTATGTCTCTAGGTTAACAACAAGGATGGCCTAAATCATTTTCTAGGTTTCCTATAATCTATCAAATTCAATGAACTTCCAGAATTTTAAAGGTAGTATTCTAACTATTCAGGTAATTAGCCAAATTTAAGAGTTTGGGATCAATTTTCTTTAAGCATGTTGAAGAAAATTTAGAAACATCTATAATCTCTCAAAATGATGAATGGCTCTAAGACTCACTTGGGTTATAGGTCTCTACTGAATTTCTTCAGAATTTCTAAGTTATAGCCACTTATCAATTTAGACTATCTATATGCAACTGCGTGTACAAATGTGATCTGAGACTTTGCTTTCATGGAATACTTTAGAAAATGAGTAAAATACTGAATTAATCATATTCAATTCCATTAATAAGCTAAAGTTATCCAGATTATACTTCAGAAAATCTAATTCTCATCATGGTATAGGAAATGACCTAAAATGTTTCTTTCTTTCTTTCTTTTTTGAAAAAAACCAAGGAAAACACCTAAAAACTAAAAGAAAACTAGAATTTGCTAGAATTCTACACCCCCCAACCTGACAGAAACATTGTCCTCAATGTTTAAAAAGTAGGACCTAAAATAAATATGGGTGATGCAAAAAACAACAAAATACAAAATATGGTACAAAGAGATCAAATTCACTCAATCCTAATAAACAAGATCCTCCAGAGTTGTGGACTCAACTTGTGGATTCTCATAATCTAGGAAAGGCTTTAAACGTTGACCATTCACTTTAAAAGAATTACTAGTCCTAGTATTCTCAATCTCGACAGTCCCATATGGAAAAACTTCTTTTACTATGTATGGACGGGTCCATCGAGATCTAAGCTTACCTGAAAATAGGTGGAGCTTAGAATTGTAAAGTAGAACCTTCTGTCTTGGAGTAAAGGATTTTCTCATTATGTTCTTATCATGAAAAACTTTCATCTTTTCTTTATATATCCTATTACTCTCATAAGCTTCTTGCCTGATCTCTTCCAACTCATTAAGTTGGAGTTTGCGAGTGAGCCTGCTTTATCCATATTGAAATTGAATGTTTTTATGGCCTAATAGGCTCTATGTTCCAATTCCACAGGCAAATGACAAGCCTTACCGTATACAATACGATAGGGAGACATACCAATTGGGGTGCAATGTCTAGTCCTGTAAGCCCAGAGCGCATCAATCAGTTTAAGAGACCAATCTTTACAATCTGGATTAACAGTCTTTTGAAGGATTTGTTTGATGGCCCGATTTGATACTTCTACTTGTCCACTTGTTTGTGGGTGATACGGTGTTGCAACTTTATGTGTAATATTATATTTTTTCATTAGTGCTTCAAATGGTTTGTTGCAAAAATGTGTACCGTTATCACTTATAATGGCTCGAGGAGTCCCAAATCTAGAAAAAATGTTTTCTTTTAAAAATTTAAGAACTATTTTGTGACCATTATGCCTACATGGGATAGCCTCAATCCATTTTGAAACATAGTCTATTGCCAATAAGATATAAATGTAGCCAAAAGAAGGTGGAAATGGACCCATGAAATCTATACCCCAACAATAAAAAATTTCTATGATAAGGATAGGGTTTAGAGGCATCATATTCCTACGGGTTATTCCTCTTAACTTTTGACATTGCTCACATAATTTACAAAACACATGTGTGTCTTTGAACAACGACGGCCAATAAAAACCGCACTGCAAAATCGTTGTCGCTATTTTCTGGGTAGAAAAATGTCCACCACATGCTTCTGAATGACAAAAGGAGATAACACTATGTTGTTCTAAGTTAGGGACACATCTCCTAATGATTTGATCTGGGCAGTATTTAAACAGGTATGGATCGTCCCAGAAATAGTGCTTAACATTGGAAAAGAATTTTTTCTTTTCTTGTTTAGTCCAATGTTCAGGAATTTTTCCCGTGACTAAATAATTTGCAATATCAGCAAACCAGGGAGGATGGGAAACATGAAAAAGTTGCTCATCAGGGAAAGTGTCTTTAATTGGCAACTCATTTAAAGGCTCTGTTAGAACTAAGCGAGACAAATGGTCAGCTACCACATTCTCTACTCCCTTTTTATCTTTTATTTCAATGTCAAACTCTTGAAGTAGGAGAATACATCTAATTAGTCTAGGCTTAGCATCTTTCTTAGAAAGAAGATACTTGAGGGCCGAATGGTCAGTGAATATGACTATTTTAGATCCAACCAAGTAAGACCTGAATTTATCCAATGCGAAGACAACTGCTAAGAGTTCTTTCTCCATAGTAGAATAGTTCATTTTGGTGCTATTTAAGGTCCTACTAGCATATTAGATGACATATGGCTTCTTTTCTTTTCTCTGTCCTAGTACAGCTCTTACAGCATAGTCACTGGCATCACACATGATTTCAAAGGGTAGACTCCAATCAGGCGGCTGCATGATAGGTGCAGTGGTCAACTTGTCTTTCAACTTTATAAATGCTTCTTGACAATCCTCAGTCCACTCAAAAGGAGTATCCTTTGTGAGGAGGTGACATAGTGGTCTAGATATTGCACTAAAATCCTTAATGAACCTCCGATAGAATCCTGCATGACCTAGGAAAGATCGAATGTCCCTAATAGATTTTGGAATGGGTAGATTGGAAATTAGATCAACTTTAGCTCTATCTACCTCTATACCTTTAGATGACACAATGTGACCTAAAACAATTCCATTAGGAACCATGAAATGACATTTTTCCCAATTAAGCACTAGGTTCTTTTCTTTACAACGAGTTAAGACTTTTCTTAGATTTTCAAGACATGTTTCAAGACATGAAAAGTCGTTCATGAAAACCTCTAAAATTCTCTCCACCATATCATTGAAAATGCTTAACATGCAACGTTGAAATGTGGTAAGAGCATTACATAATCCAAATGGCATTATTTTGTAAGCAAAAGTGCCAAAAGGACACGTAAATGTGGTCTTTTCCTGATCCTCGGGTGCAATTTTTATTTGGTTATATCTTGAATAACCATCTAAGAAACAATAGTACTGATGTCCTGCAACCCTTTCTAACATTTGATCAACGAAGGGCAAAGGAAAATGATCCTTCCTTGTAACAGCATTCAACTTTCGATAGTCAATACACATACGCCAACCAGTAGTAACCCTGGTAGGGATCAATTCATTGTTGGCGTTAGTTATTACTGTCACTCCAGACTTCTTTGGAACCACCTGAGTAGGACTTACCCATTTGCTATCACTTATGAGATAGATGATTTCCAGATGAAGCAACTTTAGGACTTCTGCTCTAACCACATATTTCATATTAGGATTTAACCTTCTTTGCATTTGACGACATGGTTTAGCTTCATCCTCTAGATATATCCTATGGGTGCAGATTAAAGGGTTAATGCCCTTTATATCAGCTATGGTCCATCCTATAGCACATTTGTGTTCTTTTAAAGTGTCTATTAATTTGTCCTCCTGAGATGTTTCTAATTGGGAGGAAATTATTACAGGAAAAGTCTCTTTGTCTCCTAAAAAGGCATATTTTAAATCTGATGGTAGAGATTTCAATTCAAGCTTAGGAGGTTCTATGAATGATGGAAGGGGAGTGGACTCCCTCAGTGGAAGGTCCTCGAAAGGAGGTTTCCATTTTTCCGTTTCCATGATAGGAACAGAATCAAGGAGGGCATTAACTTCCTCTATTAATGCATCCTCATTAAACTCATTAAAATGGGCCAAATAGGCCTCAAGTGGGTTCGACAAGGAAGATGACTGAAACTAATCTTGCACAACTGAATTGATCATGTTAACACAATACAAATCATCAGTAGTTTCACTAGGTTGCTTACAGATATTGAAAATGTTAAGCTCTATTGTCATATTGCCAAAGGACAATTTCATCATACCATTTCTACAATTGATTAAAGCATTGGACGTAGCCAAAAATGGTCGTCCCAGGATGACTGGTATTTCATTCTTCTCATTCACCACCGGTTTTGTATCTAGAACCAGAAAATCAACAGGGAAGCAAAATTGTTCTACCTGGACTAACACATCCTCTATTACCCCTCTTGGTATTTTTACAGAACGATCAGCTAGCTGGAGCGTAGTAGATGTAGGTTTCAATTCACCCAGACCTAACTGTTCGTATACTGAGTATGGTAATAAGTTTACACTAGATCCTAAATCAAGAAGAGCTTGGTTCATTTTGTAGTTGCCAATAATGCAAGTAAGAGTGGGGCAACCAGGATCCTTGTACTTTGGTGGTGTATGATGTTGAAGAATAGAACTAACCTGTTCAGTAAAAAAATGCATTCTTTTGGACATTTAATTTTCTCTTGATGGTGCATAAGTCTTTTAAGAATTTGGCATATGATGAGATTTGTTTTATAGCATCTAAGATCGGTATGTTGATCTTAACTTGCTTGAAAATTTCTAAAATCTCATCATTAGATGCAGACTTTGGGGCTTGGCGCAACCTTTGAGGGAATGGAGCAGGGACTGAACATGGCTCAACAGGTGAAACATGGTCCTTTTCTTTAGTTTTTTCTTTAGGTTTTTCTACCTTTTCAATCTTTTTAGGCTCATCTTTCTCAATTATTTTATCACTTCTAAGAATAGTAACAGCTTTAGTCTGTTCCATGGTAGAGTTAGATGTTTCATCAGATGCATTAATGCTAACCGCATGCACTCCCTTAGGGTTTGCTTGAGGTTGAGCTGGGAATTTCTCTTTTTCCATATTTTGCATCATTTGACTCATCATGTTTTTTAGTTCATTCACAGACTTTTCTATTTGAGAAATTTTCCTTTCCTGATTTTGATTAACTTGATTATCCTCTACATGCCTTTTGGGTGGGGGCAAGTAAAGTCCAGGAGAATGAGGTTGATGAGTTTGGTATGGTGGTGGAGCAAGTAGTCCTTAGTTTGGTTGTTGATGACTCTGGTATGGGCCTGGTTGTGAGACATTTGCATTAGGTCCATTTCTCCAACTGAAATTTGGATGGTTTTTCCAATTGGGATTATATGTCTCGGAATATGGGGAGAAAGGTCTTTTATAATTATTGAGTGCATTAGCCTGATCATGAAGTACATCTTGAAATACAGGGATGGTAGGACATTCCTGAGTAAGATGTGATGTACTTTCACAAATGCTACACACTTGTTCATCATTAGCTAAGATTTTCGTTCCCATTTCCATGGCTTCTACTTTTCTAGCTAGGGTTGCTACTTTGGCACTGATTTCATTTTTTTCAGTCATAGCATACATGCCTCCCCTAGTAGATGTGGTAGTGGGCTTGGGTCTATCTGAATGTTCTACTCTTTCTGAGTCAGCCCAGGTCTGTGCACTTTCAACTAGCCATTCCAAATACTCCTCTGCCTCATCTGGTTGTTTATTCAAAAAGTTACCATTGCACATCATCTCTACAAAGTGGCGCATGTCAGAATTAAGTCCTTCATAAAAGAAGTTGATAATGCGTCATGGATCATAACCATGATGTGGGCAAGTAAGAAATAGATCTTTGAACCTTTCCCAGCATTGGGAGAATGATTCTTTATCTTTTTGGGTAAAGTTCATTATCTTACGACGGAGTGTATTTGTTTTATATGTAGGGAAAAACTTTTTCAAGAATTCCCTAGTCATTTCATTCCAAGTCCTTATGGAACCTGGTGGCAGTGCATTAAACCACATTTTTGCTTTTTCCTTTAAAGAGAAAGGAAATAGCTTAAGCTTGACAGTATCTAGACCTATATTTTGGGTTCTTTGGGTACTACATACCTCATCAAATTCTTTAAGGTGCAAATAAGGACTCTCACTATCTAGCCCATGAAATTTGGGAAGTAATTGAATTACTCCCGTTTTTAATTCTAACGCACTAGCATTTTGAGGAAGAATGACACAAGAGGGTGTACTGGTGCGTGTAGGTTGAAGGTAGTCTCTTAAGGTTCGTCCATGAGGATTCTGATAAACATTATTTTCTCCATGGTCACTCTGTTGGTCCCATTCCCTATTTTCATTCCTTCTCCAATTTCTTTGTTGATGATTATTCCTCCTTGGTGGAGGTTGATATTCATCATCAATTAGAGGTGGTGGGTCCTCATTCATGATGAGTGGAGCTTGATCACCTCTAACACTACCATGGGGTGAGTTACCCCTTGATCTTTGATCAGCCATTGTTGGTCTGTCTTTTTGGTCGTACGAGACTAACCTACAGGTTTCGTCGCGTATCCAAAAGGGCATACAATGAAAGATCTTTTTGGGTTTTTTTTTTTTCCTATCCTAAATGATGCAACCTAAATGCCTAAAATGATGCACAAAACAAGACACAATCAAGCAATCCCCTAAGGCTAGCAAGCATAGATATTTTGATTTTCTTGATTTTTTGTGGGGACAACGCTTTTAATTAGCCTACTCTAACGCTCCTACTCTCTTTAGGAGTTGACTACTGCTTACCAGTTAGGTTCTAACCAAAGTAGTACAACCCTCGTGTAAGGAGGCGTTTAGACCTCAACAAACGTCGACAGGAGGTGGGGGAAGAGCGAGGCTCTATTAGACAACCCCTAATAACCACAGTGATCAAAAGCAACCTTAGTAACAGTAATTCATGTCCTATTAAGACGGTCCTACGAGCATGTGATAACCCTATAGGTTTCTTCTGATTGATTTTAAATTAATGTGAACGGAGAGGTTGCGCGTTTGAGGTGATTGACTTAGGTGGGCCAAGGAGTGGTGATGAAATCCACCCTTGATCTTGTGGGGTAGGGTGCCCTTACTAATTAATTTTCACACACCATGGCAATTCGATCAACATATAATCCACCTTAAAGCGTTAGACGTGTCCTAAAATGCAATTGAAAGCAAAAAAACTAATGCAAACCCTAAGATGCAATAATTATAACATATGCTTTCTATATGTAATTAAGTACCAAACAATGCAAATTATTCTAAATGCAAACCCTAATCTAGAAAATAAATGAGTGAGAAGACTTACAGTGAGGTTTCTGATGAAGATCAAGTGTGGGCCACCTTGTCCCACACTTGCCCTGTATTATTACAACCCTTTAAAATTGAAATTGAAAATGCAAATTACAAGGGGCCTCACTACAATATTCACTCAAAAATAAAATTTCTAATCTAGGAAAGCAAGAAAAATCTATCTAATTGATGAAGCTCCACTCCAATTTCCTGAAAAAGAAAAATAATGATTAGTACCAAATTCAGGAAATAAAGTGGTTATGCACTAAAAATGCCTAAAGATGTACCTAAGAATGCCTAAAATGCAATTCCTAATTTTTTGTATTTTTTGTATTTTTTTTGGATTTTTAATTAAATTTTATAAAAAACTCCATTTCAAGTCCCCGGCAACGGCGCCAAAAACTTGTTGATTGTTTAACCGCAAGTGCACGGGCTATTGTAGTATAGCTATGCAAATATGGGTCGATCCCACGAGGACTTGATTTGAAGTGATGGAGTTTTAAATAAAATTCAACTAAAAGAATAAAAACAGAAAATATACTAGAAATAAACTAAAATCTAGATGTATTCAATTGTTCCAATGTTCACAAATATTTATTCCAAGGAAAACAGAAAATAAAACTAAAATGCGTCCTGGATAAGCTTGTCCTTGGCTTGCACCGTCCTTGGATTGCACTGTTCTTGAATAGTCAGAATGAAGATAAGGTAAAACCAGAATAGCACAGGGACACAGATGTAATTAAACAGGGGACCCAATTGGTATTTCTAAAATCTACCAAGGGACACAGATGGAATTCTTTTGGGGACAGATGGAATTTCTGAAATTTGCCAGGGGACACAGATGTAATTCCTAAGATATGCCAGGGGCAGATCCAAAATTTCAGGGGTCTCTGGTTTTTCACAAAAAAACCAGGAAAACGATGATGGAAACCGGAAGAGGGGAAGAAGGAAGAAGGAGGGAGGAAAAGAGGAAGGAGAAGAAGAAGAAAAGGAGGAGAGGAACGCGGGAGTGGAAACCCAACTTGGGTTTCCTCTCTTAGGACGTCCGATGCTTGGCAGGGAAGCAGAGGGAGAGAAATTGGTCAGAGAAGAAGAGGGGAAAGAGAAGAAAGGAGGAAGAAGAAGGATCTGGGGAAAAACCCGTTCTGGGTTTTCTTCCCCAGGACCGTCCGATTGGGTCTGGGCTAAATAGTCGTTTGATGCTTCGACAGTGGAACGGGAGAGAGAGAGAGAGCCGAAGACGATGTAAGATGGGTTGTGCGAGTGATGTAAATAAGAGAGAGAGAGAGAGAGAGAGAGAGAGAGAGAGAGAGAGAGAGAGAGAGAGAGAGAGAGAGAGAGAGAGAGAGAGAGAGAGAGAGAGAGAGAGAGAGAGAGAGCAGAGCAGAGTAGAGTAGAGGAGATGGGCAGTCCGGTGCAGCCTGGGAAGACTGGGCAGAGAACTAGGAACTGGGCTGTGAAGTGGTGCATAGGTATGAAGGTGCTGGACTAGTTGGGGATTGCTGGAGCATAGGGGTGAGAGTGGAGAGGAGAGGGAAGAAGAGAGTGGAGAGGAGACCAGAGATAAGAAAGAAAGAGGGTGTGGTGGAAGATGGAGGAGCGGGTGGTGCGACACACAAAGAGGAAAATGGCCGACTGGAGCAAGGCTGATAAAGGCTGGAAGCAGATGCTGATGGGAGAGATGGGGCAGACACGATGAAACGGTGATCAAGAGAGAGAGAGAGAGAGAGAGAGAGAGAGAGAGAGAGAGAGAGAGAGAGAGAGAGAGAGAGAGAGAGAGAGAAACCAGTCCAGCCTCTCCCAAGAGAGAAAAAACGTCCTTGGAGAGAGAGGGGAAGAGGTATAAAAAGGAGAGTGAGAGATAGAGACGTGAAAGAGAGGGAAAGGGAGATTGAAGAGAGATAAGATAGGAGAGATGAGAGAGAGTGGGGTCCACTAGAAGTTTAGACTTGCTAAAACTCTGCAAGTCTTAAACTTTGTTCTGTCTTAGGACTCTTCAAAATCCACTTTTTTCTATGAAACTTCATCTGATCTCCATCTTGTATCCTTGATTCGATCTGGAGCGTCCACGCCTGAGTTGACCGATCTGCAATGCACAGGACCCAATTAGCGCAATCTAAACCGTCCATTAGCTTTAATAGTCATCTAACCACTAAATTTTACAATTCAACGGTTGGATGGCCAATTAAAGCTAAAATGAAATATTTGATGTAAAATCTTAAAATTAATGGTCTAGATGCTCTAATCAAATACTAAATTAGGGGTATTTTGACCAAAATTGAACACTTAACATCTTCTCCTTCAATAGCTTGCCAACTCTAGCACCGAAACCCTTCTTCTTCTCCTAGCTAGTGTGACACATCTTCTCTGGCAAAAAAGGTTACTCCCCACTTGTCTCTTTCCTCCCTCTTCTCCTTCTCCTTCTCCTTCCCCACTTAGGTATTTTATAGATGAACAAGGATTTTTGAAGTCATTTAGTCACAAACGACTTTAAAAGTACAAACTTTTGAAGTCATTTGAGAAAATGACTTCAAAAGTATACATTTATTTTGGCGCCGAGAGGAATTTTACGTGGGAAAGGAGTTTTAAAGTCATTTAGATATAAATGAATTTAAAACTCTTTTCCAATTTAAATTTTCTCTTAGTACCAAAATAAATCTAAACTTTTGAAGTCGTTAGACTCAAACAACTTCAAAAGTCAATAGTTTTTAAAGTCGTTTAGTCCCAAACAACTTTAAATCTCTTTTCATGTTTAAAATTCCTCTTATCGCCAAAATAAATATATACTTTTGAAGTTGTTTGACTCAAAAAACTTCAAAAGTAAATCAATTTTAAAGTCATTTAGATATAAATGACTTTAAAAATATACACTTTTAAAGTCGTTAGTCAAACGACTTTAAAAGTTGTTTCCCACAAAAAAATTCCTCTTCGCGCTAGACTAAAGAAGTTGTTTTTTTATTAAATGACTTCTTATGTCTTTACTTTTAAAGTCTTTTTTATCTAAACAATTTGTAAAATATTTATAAAGTTTGCAATCAAAATAATGACTTCTTTATACCGACTTTAAAAGCCTTCTGTGTAGTAGTGTTTCTAACACACACACACACACACACACACACACACACACACACACACACACACACACACACACACACAGAGGATAACTAACCCTACGATGGGAACTGGTACCTGACTTGTCAATGTACTCATCCCATACTTGCCAAGACATGACTTTTTGTCCCATTCCCATCCTATCTTTTATTCAGGATGAGATGTCTCAACCCATAGCCATGGGTTTAGCAAAAAACTTTAGGTTTTGCCAAGGTAACGGGACATTTGATTAGCCCTAATGATTCTCCAACCAATTCTTCTTCTTCGATATTATATTCATCAATAGAAATCTACTTTCTTTTAAAGGTCTCTATTTAATCCCCTTTTGGATGAAGGGACTAGAAATTTTTTCACTATTTGTTTGATTCCCCATCTTCCTCCCACTCAAATTCCAATTCTACATTTTTCCTAGGTCAAAAACCTCTTTGGAGTAGTATTGCATTGATTCTTCCCTCCCATCTTCCTTGCCATATTCACCTCTATTCTTCCATGGTTTGTGAGAATTAGGTCAAATTTGGTAAAAATCTATGAAGGTTGCTAGATGGAATAGCTAGATTTGAAGTTTGACTCTAGGCACATGGAGCTTGATTGGAAGAAAGAAAAGGAAACTAACATTGTGTTTTTACTATATACAGTGTCTTGAAAGTTAGTTGAGTTATTTGGAGCCTTAAAAAACAATTAAGAAGGTTTGTAAAACAATTCACACTTTCAAGTAAAAGAGGGAAAAATGCATTTGAAAATAAAGTCAACTTTAAGAGAATTATTTGTTCCTTACCTTAAGAATGACTTGTAAAAAACCTTGAGAAAAGGCTTTAAGAGGATAATTTGGCAGAGTAACAAGGTTTTTGGTTGTCAGACTTGATGTCCAATGTAAAAGAGAGAACCCTACTAATGGATTTGGAGGCTAGAATAGTTATCTTGGCCATCCAATATTGTTTGGTGTCGTGTGGCTAACTAGCGATTACTTGCGATTTTGGCTTCATGCAAGTGAGTTGCAACCTACAATTTGAACTGACGATGGGTTTTTTGATTCATCCTTGGAGTTGAATACCTCATTCAATAATTTTTTTTATCCAATCCTTAGGAATCAATAGAAAAGGAAAATCCCTTGTGACACCAAATCTCGCTCTCATATCTATTAATAGGCTTTTGGTTCACATGACCAAGTGCAACAAATGCTTGTCAAAAAGCATTTGTAACTAATCTTGTAGGGAATCTTGATTCATTTTTAGGAATCTTAGGTCTTTATTGGATAGCATCATTTAAGTTAGGTTTCTTTGTTACTGGGATAGGTAAATTATTATGGATCCATCCCTCGAGGGAACTGAACTGTGATTCTTTCTTTTTTATTTCTGATTGTCGTTGTACTATCAGTAAGATCTTTTATTATTATTATTTTTTTGTCAGTGAATAACTTTGTCCAATCAATAGATCTAATTTGAATGATTGATTCATGGGGAATTTTTTTATTGACTATGGAATCTTCTCCCCTTTGTGAAGAGGTACCCCTTCTCCCAAATTCAAGAGGCTATTTTGCCGAGTTCCATAGAGAGAGTTGTCTTGTGTCCCTAGGTATTCTTTGCCTACCCACCTTTGTCAGTAACGCAAACATTGGTGAGAATCCATTGCCCCAAAAACCTAATGGTTCCTTCATAAGGTTCGCCCATGAATGTGAGTCAGGGCCTAAGATTAGGCAGAAAGGCATAGTTGATGGACAAACCCTATTAATGGATTTGGAGGCTAGAATAGTTATATTGGCCATCCAATAGTAATAAGCAACTCTAGTGCACAAACAGGCAAGAATGTCTTCCAATTGCTTTGACGCCAGTGATTCTAAAATTACTCACTAGCATTGCATTTTAGTGCAAAGCAAGCATATTTGCCTGCGAAACTAGTGAGGGTAATCTCCTAAAAATACCATGTTGATAGATTATGTTACTTTTGGACCAATAGTTGCTAGTGAAAAATGGGAGTGCTTAGAGATGGCAATGGATTGGGTCAGCTACTTGGCTCATTCTGTTTGGTGAAAAATGGGGAGTGCTTAGAGATGGCAGTGTTGTCGGCAAAAAATGTATGCCTATCATTTAGCTTGGTTATTAAACCAACAAAAATTTGGCTCATTCTTTCTATTGATGCATCACATGGCTGGAAAATCAAACAACTAGATGTCTTCAATGCCTTTTTGGCAAATATCTCTTTGAAACAATCAATATGGCCTAGCCAAGGTTTTATTGATAGCAATTATCGTCACTATGTATGCCGACTTCGTAAGTGTTTGTCACCATCGTCATCAACACCTTAGCTCTATTAGAGGTCAATCGCATGAATCTTGTTCCTCTATTTCCTTCTATTAAGTGTCTTGGCTTCATTTACTCTCAATGTTTTTAAATCTTTTTCTCACCACTTTTATCTATATCTCTTGGGCCTTCCCCTTGCCTTGTTAGAAACTTCAACTTGGATTGTCTCACTCCTTACTGATGCTGTTTTCAGTCTTTGTTGGATACGTCCAACCCATCTAAGTCTGATCTCCCTTATTTTATTATCTCTTGATGCTACTCCTAAGATTTCTCTAATATTTTTATTCCTAATTTTATTATTTCTTATCTCTGTAAGGTCTCAAACAAGCACCTATAACCTGGTTCAACAAATTAAGCACTTTTCTTCACAAATTGAGGTTCGTTGAATCGCAGGCTAATGCTTCACTGAACATCTACAACCTATCAGGCATTGCACTTTATTTTTCTTATATATTTTGACGACATTGTCATCACTGGCAACAGTGCTCTTGAGATTCATCGAGTTGTATCTGTTCTTAGTTAGGATCTAGCTATCAAGGATATAGGTGCAATTTATTATTTTCTGTGGATCGAAGTTGTTCTCACATCGACGGGCTTTACATCGTCCCAACACAAACACATTCACGATCTACTATTGAGAACCACAATGGGTAGTGCAAAGACCTGCCAATCTCCAATGGCTACATCCACTCGATTGTCTCACTTCGGGGCACTCCGAGATTTCCAATCTTCAATGTGTAGACAAAAGTCTGTGCTCCCCAATATTTTCTTATCACTTGGTCGGATCTATCTCATTAGATTTATAGTCTCACAATTCATGCAAAGTTTGAATGAGGATCATTTCAAAGCCACTAAACGTATTCTGTGGCATCTCATTCGGATCATTGGAAAGCCATTAATAAACGTATTGTGCACCATCTTAAGCACCCAATGTCTCACAGCCTTTGGATCACGAAATCGTCATCTACCCAAGTTCATGAGTTCTCTGATGCGGACTGGGCAGGCTGCATTGATGATTGCCTATCAACTCTAGGGCTTGCTAATTTCTATGGACCAAATTTGATATCCTGGTCCACCAACAAGCAACATACAATCCAATGCTCTTCCACCGAGGAGGGGAATGAACCACTAGCAAACTGTGCTGTTGAGATCATTTGGTTGAAATCACTTCTACATGAAATTTGGTTTCATCTACACCATGCCTTGGTGCGATTGATAATAATTGGGCAACTTATCTTTTGGGGAATCTAACATTTCATGCCTGCACCAAGCACATCGAAATTGAGTTTCACTTGGTACATGATCATGTCAATATCTCAGAGAGACTCATACAAATTCTATTTATCTCCAATCATGACCAGGTTGCGGATAAATGACCAAGGCGCTTTTTGCAAATTTATTTCATAATTTTCGTTCCAAGTTGAAGGTTCAGCCACACTCACCATCTCACCATCAACTTGAGGGGTCTGTTAGTGATATCATTCATGCCAATGGTTTAGATTTTTTATCGTACCAATGGTCTAGATCTTCCAAAGTTATTTATTTCATGTTCTTATAATTGCCCCTATTAGGGTTTGCTTTGTACTACATGCATGTTATAAATGGAAAGTGATTTCTCAAGATAATATCCGAGAGAATGAGAGGAACCTTTTCATAGTACAAAAACTAGAAATATCCTGAGCGAACCCTACTCTTAAACTCCACACCTTGGCAACTCAAGTTTAGCCAACTTAATTTGCTCTATTAATTCACCTTACTTGAGTGGAGTTTCTGACTGTTTTGGGGTAGGATAAGGACGCGTCGAAAGAGAGGCAAGCAATAGTCCAAGATTGAACAGGAACAAGACGCCGTACGAAAAATTGATATTCGTGATCCGGTGCTATCAGATTTTATGATGGCCTACCAAATTCGGACATCTTTGCTAATTCAATCTTGATTTGATAGAAAGTTTAGCAGCAGAGTAATCAGAGAGAGAGAGAGAGAGAGAGAGAGAGAGAGAGATTCAGTGGATAGGTAAGTGTGATATGTATTGAAGGAGAAGGGGAAAATCATCTTTCAAACCCCAAACAGTTTCAAAATTTTCATTCTAATCCTATACTTTTCAGATGGCTTGGATTAAACCCTGGACTTGTCAAGAAGTTTCACTTAAACCCTCCACCGTCAAACAAGCTAACAACGTTAGCCTGGCCAGCGCATCGTTCTTAAGTGGGTTTTGACAGTGCTCGACCGTGTTAACGTTGCTCTTCACCGTCAAAATAATGGGAAGAATCTAAAATCCTTTTCCTCTTCACTTTTCTGCAAGCCCAAACTGAAATTTTCTCAGATCAGACATGGGATGCCTTGAGATTTATTAGGTTAGACATCGAAAAGTCTCCTATTGAAGTCCCAGACGGTGATCTGCTCTAAATCTCGTTTCACCCTCGTCTGGTTACTTGTCTGTTCACTCGTCACTGGCCTTTGTCGTTTTATCTGCTCAAGTCAACTAGAATTACCCCATTAAATCCGGCAACTTATGTGCCAGCTAGAAGCCGAAAGAGAATACACATAATGTGGGGCAGGGAGACTATGATTCTGCCGGTCGTTACTGTTAATCTTCTCTCTCTTGATACATACATGCACCAATAATTCAGAAACGACTGTTTTCATCGACTGCAAAATGGGTAGGTGAGATTGGAAGCCACAATCAAGATCATGATCAAATTGGAAGGTTAGTATGGAAGAATTCGGCTATATGGGATTACGCAGATTATATTGATGTATGAACGGGATAATGTGAGAGCATGATTGGCATGGCTCATGTAATCGGGTTCGGTGGGTTATGTAGCAAGAATTAATCTAGGCACAAGCCCTTTGAAAGTCTGCTAGGTATTTCCTTGCTTCAATGGGTGGTCTGGTGCAAATATACTGTTTCTATTCCCCAGTAGATGGAGCTGAATCGCTACTAAACCAAGCTAGGATATTTCCCGGCATAATCGTGTATCTCAGATGCAACCCAGAAGATGAACGGTTGTTATCAGCAAAAAATTGAACCTTTAGCTGGGGTTACTCGGTCTACTGAGCCATTTGAAGCCATAGAACCATTACTAAGATCCCCTAGTTCCAGCCTCCAGCTAAAATGCATCAATTTACATGGAAAACAGTCACTGCTCGCCTGTGAATATTCCGAACTTCGGGACAGACGACGTAACGCGGCACGCCCACGAATATTTCGAACTGCAATTTCGGAGCTTTCTGATGAGAGAGAGAGAGAGGCAGATGGGACTTCAGTTTTCCCTCTCTTTTTCTGTCTACTTCAACGGTGAAGTGCCGCATAAGCAGGGGCCAAACCCACGTAAGAACGACGGCCAGGCAACAGGTTAGCTGTTGGCTTATTTTGACAGTGTAGGATTTAAATGAAACATCTTGACAACTCCAGAGTTTACTGTAAGACGTCAAGAAGTGTAGATTAGAATTAAATTGTAGAAAAGTTTAGGGTTTAAAAGTTGTTTCTTAGGATTAGAGTGAAAATTTCTCAAAGGTTCTGGGTTGAAAACTCAAGTAAACTCAAGTAGAGTTCTGACCATTTTGAGGCTAGGACAAGGACGGATAGAAAAAGAGTGACAAGCAATTGTCCAAGACTGAATCGAACAAAACACCATTCAAAAAATTGAAACATGTGCCCGGTTCTGTCAGATTTTATGACCTCACCGAAGCAATTCAGAAGGATTTGCTAAACCTTGATTTGATTGAAAGGTTAGCGGCAGCGTCACCGGAGAGAGAGAAGACAGCTTCAATACACAGGTGAGTTTGACACGTATTGAAGAAAAATGGGATGCGGGTCTACTTTTCTATATTTTTTTCATCTCTCCAAAAGATTGATTTGGTTTGGCATCAATCAGACGTTCATGGTACGAAAATCACATCTGCTGGGAATCTTCAAGGATTTCCTTTTCCGGCAGGAATGAAATTCACTTACCATCCATTTTACAGCTATAAGAGGCTTACAAATGAAAGTCATAGGGAGGATGGACTTCTTGTAGTAAGAATATCTAATTCAGGCTAGGGGCGGCAAAATATGACACGACACGATAACACGACACGAACCCGACACGAATTTAGCGGGTTCGGGTTGAGTCTTATCGTGTTCGTGTCATTTTCGGGTTACCCAAAAATGACACGCCAAAAATTGTGTCGTGTTCGAGTCAATCAATTTGACCCGTCGTGTCGACCTGTTTGACACGCGACCTATTTACTCATTACCTTGACATGATTCTAACCTATGGAATGGTTGAAAATATAGGACGGTTCTTGAGGAACCGTCTTATATTACTCATGTAATATAGGACGGTTCCTGAATAACCGTCCTATATTGCTAGTTATATAGGACGGTTCTTGAAGAACCGTCTCATATTCGAGTTATATAACGGCCAGTTCCAGACACCGTCCTATTTTGCTTGTTATATAGGACGGTTCCTGAATAACCGTCCTATATTGCGAGTTATATAGGATATTGCTAGTTATATAGGACGGTTCCTGAAGAACCGTCCTATATTGCTAGTTATATAGGACGGTTCTTCAAGAACCGTCCTATATTACTAAAAATTAGACTAAATGCTAAAAATTAGCTAAAAATCATTAATACATGAAGATTCAAGCATGAGTAAGCTATATATGTGGATAAGAATAGGTATTAACTAATAAATATAAAAAAATAACAAAATTTTCCTAATTTTCTTAACTTATTTTTTTTTGGAAAAATTAAAAAAAAACTAAATTACAAAAAAAAAAGAGATGAAAACATTATCACACATGAATACACAACATGAGAAAGCTCTATATATGGATAGAAATACTTTTCAATGAAGAAATATGAAAAAACAACGACTTTTTTTAAAATTTTCAGTAATCCATTTTTCGAAAAACAAAGTAGGTAAACCTAAAAACAAACTCAAATCTAGAGCAAAGAAATATAAAACTCAAATGGAATGCTTCTCATACACATAGAACTAAAACCCATCAATATCTATGAAAAATAGTTAACGAAAAACAAAAAAAATAAATGCAGATTATAAAATTTGTAAATACATACCTTTTTTTGCTTAAATCTATGAAAGATCGAAGAGGAATGGTCGTTTTCACCTTCTCGTACTAAAACTCATCAAGATTTATGGAAAATAGTTAACAAAAAACAAATAAATTGCAAAAAGGGTACTGGCTTTTATGTTTTTATAGAACTCGTATACGTATTGTAAAATTGTAAATACATACCTTATTTTGCTTAGATCTCAGTGAAACATCGAAGAGGAATGGTCATTTTCACTTTCTCGATAGTTTAACCGTTTGGAAGATTGAAAATTTGAAATTAGGGTTGATCAAGGTGAAAAATGATATATAGAACAATATAGGACTGCTTTTTAAATAACCGTCCTATAATATATATAATGAAATATATGATGATTTTTTTATAACCGTCCTATAAATTATATAGGATGGTTATTTTATTTATTATAAAGTTATAAGACTAAGCAGTTGTTAACATGTTGTTGCATACTTAGTTATATAAACTATAAGAGTTATGTATTTAATTAATCTTAGTTGAGGATGTATTTAAATAAAAATAATTATTAAGTATAGAGTAAAGAAAGAGTTATGTAATTAACTCATCTTAATTTTCTCAAGGATGAGCTTCAAAAGATAGAGCATATATGTAATTAACTCATCTCAATTGAGTATCAACTTAAAAACAAAGTTATGTAAATAACTCATACTGTCATACTCAATTCAATAGTTGTTGAGGTTGAGGATGAGTAAAGTAAGTGTTATGTATTTAACTCATCTGATCTCGCTGAGGATCACAAAAAGCAAAGTTATGTAAGTAACTCATACTCAATTCAAAAGTTGTTGAGATAAGTAAAGAACGAGTCATGTAATTAACTCATTAGGTAAGAATGACTCAATGAGAATAGAAACAATTATGTAATTAACTTAGTAGCTTGAGAGTTGAGAATGAGTATAGAAAGAGTTATGTAATTATCTCATTGGTGGATAATGAGTATAGGAAGGGTCCCAGAAGAGAATAGTTATTAGTTATGTAATTAACTCATTAGGTGAGGTAAGAATGAGATCGAGAATATGAGTTATGTGTTGAATTAACACAAATGTTGAATGATATTACTAAGGGAGTTACTAAATTTTACTCTACATGAATGATGGATCAATGGATTATGGATGAATGAGTTATTCCTAATATATTATCATCAATCGAGCTAGAAATGAGAAACAAATATTGACTTATATGAGTTGGATACATGATATTCATGAATTTGATTAAAAAGAGATATATTAGATCAATTGGTGATGACATGTGAAATTAACATAAGAAAATAATTAGCATTTATAATTTTATATAGAATATTTGAAGCTTAGTTAGTCTCTCACTTCACTTGTCCTTGTACAAGTTACAAAACTTGGTTAACTAATTTTGTACTAATTGTGACTTGTAAGTTTGTAATTGATAATGTGTAACTAATCTTAAAATGTTTGATAAGAAAATTAGAGATAGTGTATAGATGTAGCTAAGTCTTAGGTTATAACTTATAGTTATAGGCTTATAGCAAACAACCACCAGCTAGGCTAAGGTGCTTTAGCATAAGACTTCAAATTTAATTGGATAATTGGATATGGGAATTGGGCTTACTTACATACAAAAAGACAAAACAATTGTCTTAGACTAGATTGACTTTGTAGACCTAGATAATTATTAATTAGTTAAACCTTTATGTTTTCGGGCCATTTTGTTTTCCCGCCACTACACATAAGGGGCCCACACGTCGGATCTAACATTAAGGACTCAAAATATTTGACAAATGATTGAAGTGTAAGTTTCATTAACTCTAGTTGCCACTTGCCGCTGGAATTGGAGGAAAGAAAACTATCCGTCCCTGTCAGTGTGCGGCGCCAAGGCTAGGGCGCTTGCCGATAAAGGCATGGGGCACCTTGGAAGTCGACACATCACAGCCACGCTCATAGATTGGTAAAGTACTAATAAACCATATCCATATGTGTAAAAATGTAGGACGGTTAGTCGTTAACCGTCCTATAAAACATATAAGCATATAGGACGGTTATGACATAACCGTCCCTATAAAACATAACATATGGACGGTTATTTCACAACCGTCCTATAAAACCCATAACATATAGGACGGTTCTCGATATAACCGTCCCATAAAACATAACATATAGGACGGTTATTTCACAAACCTGCCCTATAAAACCCATAACATATAGGACGGTTCGATTTAACCGTCTTATAAAACATAACATATGTGACTGCTATTTCACAACCGCCCTATAAAACCCACAACATATAGGGACTCGTTCGATATAACCGTCCTATAAAACATAATATACAGACGGTTATTTTACAACCGTCCTATAAAACCCATAACATATAGGACGGTTCTGATTTAACCGTCTTATAAAACATAACATATAGGACGGTTATTTCACAACCGTCCTATATGTTATGGGTTTTATAGGACGGTTGTGAAATAACCGTCCTATGTTTTGTGGTTGGTTTGGCTCCATTCACTTGGGAGCAGTTTTTTTACTAAGTCGTAATAGGGAAATCGAGTCGTTTCATGTCGTGCCGTATATCCAACACAACTCAGTCAATTAATCGTGTTACATAGGTCGTGTCGTGTTATTTTTTTAAGAATCGAGTCGTGTACGAGTCATAGGTTTTTGACACGACTATTAATCGTGTCGTGTTCGTGTTGACCCATAACTCTAATCGTGTCGTGTTCGTGTCGCCGCAAACACGACCCGCCAACCCGAATTGCCACCCCTAATTCAGGCTGAATCAAATGAACGTCTTGGATTGGGAGAGAGAGAAGTGATTATTTGATACAAACAGTTGTAATGGAGTTGCATCACTCTGACCGTCCATTCAGTTTTTAAGGTCTAGATTATATTTATTTCTGATATGGCGGCTTTTCTTTAGAACGAAACAGAAGGAAATATTAAATGAAGATCCCCATATAGCCTGCATCTTTTCAGGATCGGATTCCTCATTGCTGGTTCTCTCTCTTTTCTGAAAACCCTTTGGGTGGCAAATCAGGAAAATTAAACAAAACAGTACATCCATGCAAGAAAATGATCATTTTAAGCGAACAGAAACCCCACCAGCATTAAAGTTGGAGAAAATGAAAATCCCCATTCCCATTGAAGCTGTTGAAAATTGGGAAAACCCCAGTAGTAATTGAAACTGGAGATTATGAAAATCAGACCTTCTATTTAAGCTGTTTAATATCAGTTCATTTTGTTTGAGGCAAATCAACGAAGCACATCCATTCGTGCACCTTTCCCAAGTCAAAGCAAAGATTTTTCTCCAATCAAGGCTTTTATCTTCAAGAGGGCTTTTACTCCATATCAATTAATGAGTTTCTGTTTTGGACTAGAGTTCAAGTTGGAGAAATATCTACTCTTCTAATTTTGATTTATTACCTATAAAGATTTTTCTTTTACTGTGTTTTTCTCCACTGGGAAGTGATACAACTCAAATGCAACCGGTTGTATCAAATAATCGTCAGAGAGAGATTGTAACTATGCAATGAGAAAGATTGTGTATAAAACTATGAGCAACAGCATGCTTAAGGGGGAAACTTGAACTTTGATTGTTTATAGTTATGAAATGCAAAAACAAAACACTGGTTGTATGGAGTCATCGATTCCATGGTCGACGCTAACCATGCCCTTCACACTATAGATATGATCAAGAAGAAATCCACTTCATCCCTTTCATTAGTCCTCCACCGAAGAGGTTTTTGCAGTCCAAGAC
This sequence comes from Warburgia ugandensis, assembly GCA_035236585.1. Lineage (NCBI taxonomy): Eukaryota > Viridiplantae > Streptophyta > Magnoliopsida > Canellales > Canellaceae > Warburgia > Warburgia ugandensis. The sequence continues at coordinate 61,362,117 of CP141136.1, read as the reverse complement.
AACATCACGACTCCAATGAATCCTGCTACCAACTAGAACATACGAGCTAGTAGAAGTAGAAACAGACGATGTAAGGCCAAAGACTTCCCCCAAGTTGGTTGTTGAAAAGTGACGTCTGGTCCGATTAGTGGCAGCCGATAACACCATTGTCAATATGCCTTTATGATGGAGCGATGGATGCATTCGCTGTAGCCAGTAAATCACATTTTGGTTACGGCCACCGATCGCCCTAATAGGCACTGCTTGCGGTGCCTACTAAAGCTGTATTCAAATGAGGGAGAAAAGTTAAAATCACTCCCTCTACTCTGCCTATAAAAGGAGCAGTTGCTGGAGTATTTATGTATCAAGTGCATTGGATCCAGAAAAGAGTTGGATCAACAAAGCCTGCATAGTCGTCGGCTTAGAGAGAAAAGAGAGAGAAAAGGTGTGACCAGATCGGTGGTCTTAAGTTTTTCCTCGAATTCCTTCTTATAAGACTGAATACCACTTATTGTAGCTTCAGCCTATGTTTTAGGAGTGAGTTCCCAAAGTGGGTTCCTGAGTGAGTCCTCGTGTGGTTCTCCTAGTGGATCCTAAAAGTGGTTCTTGTACTCTTGTTTGGATATATTGGAGAAGCTTGAAATTGCCATTCCTTGGCACAGGCAACCAAAGCCGAACTAGGTAAGTATAGATGTCTACTTTTGCTGGCTTTATTCACTTTTACTCTTTTGGTAATTGCTTGATATTGTGTTGACCTCGCTTATGCATCTAACAGTTGGTACCTATTTAGCACAAGACTAAGATGGTGATTTTTGCATGTGTCTAAAATGGTGAATTTGGTTCTCGACAAAATTCAAGGTGCTAAAATTTATCGATTCCAACTATGCATTTTGAAAATAAAAAATGCATATGTATTAGTAAGGAAATATTATGCAATTACAATTGAGGGAGCAAACCGGCACCTAGCATAGATAACGAATGCCACCTTTGCAAAAAAGAAAAAAACTTTATTTGTGAAGCCAAACATTCTTTTGGCATTAGATAATTTCATCTTATCCAACATGTATGATAAAACCACTACCAAAGGTTTGTGAGAGAAGTTACAGAAAATGTGTGAAGGAAAGACTATCAAACAAAATTCATTTTAGGTTGCAATTGTACAACATGAGAATGAAAGATGGTTCTTCTTCCAACATCATCTGAATGAGTTTAATGTTCTAGCTAGTAAATTATCTGCATTTATAGTAAAAATTAGAGAAGAAGACAAAATTTTCTCTTTTGATTTGTTCTATGCCGGACATTTAGGATAGTCAGATTATGAATCTCACTAACACAAAACACAATGACTAGGATATGACCATCTTTATATTGCTTACCGAAGAATGTCATAAAAAATCTAGCAAGGGTTTCTCTAATGATGCAATGACAATGAGATGAAGATATTATCAAAGAGATAATGGTTGGAGAAATCAAATTAGATTTAGGTAAAAAAGGTGCAATAAAGGAAGGTGTAGGAATAGTGAGAAGATGGGCTATCTGCAGAGGGACTATAAGCCCCAAAAATGGATCAGAAAAAATCCCATCTTGATTAATCATCAAGCTTAAAGAATTCCCAAGATAATCTTACCAAGGATGGAAACTTTTCTACTAATGGCAGAGTGTTGTCTACATTTCCACGTGAGAACTTGTAAAATTAGTGGATTTTGGAATCTAGTGCCTCTTTCCATATGGCACCACATAAATACTAGTTTTATGCATATAGTTTCTGTGCAATAGAGCTGTTTACATGGGGTGATAATAGCGCATGTAAAATACTAGGAATTGAAGATGTCAGGTTCATTATATTTGATGGTTGCACTCATACTATCACAAGTGTTTGGCATGTACCAAATATGCAAATGAGTCCTTTATCGTTGAAAAAGCTTGATGCTGATGATTTAAATTTTCTAAAGAAAAGGTTCAACTAAAGATAGTTCAAGGGAAGATGGTGGTAGCTAAGGGAGAAATTCATGGTAGTTCGTACCACTTGATCAGAGATATTGTAGTCTGCAATGCTAATGTTGTAAATGTTTTGGAAGATTTAGTTCTAATCTTGAGCAAGTATTTAGGTTGCATGAGCAAGTAAGGACTAAAGATACTCCTTGATTGCACTTTACTTACTAGTTTAAAATCCATTGATTTGGATTTTTGTAAAGGACTACATCTATGGTAAACATCATAGAGCTAGTTTTTGGTCATCTATTGCTAGAAGTGATGATATGTTCGACTCGATACATTTAGACATATGTGAGGCTCTTGAGAAAACCCTAGGGGTGTACCATATTTTATTTCTTTTATTGATAACTTTTCTAGAAAAGTATGGATCTATATGCTCAAAGAGAACACTAAAACCTTTTTTTCTTCTTCTTTCTATTATGTAAAATTCAAAGCTCTAATTGAAACCAGAATGGGAAAAAGATAAGAGTCCCTAAGAATCAATAATGAAACAAGATACACCTTGAAATAATTTGAAGCGTTTTGCAATAAGCATGGCATTGAGTGGCATTATGCAGTTCCTAATATGTTGTCGTAAAATGATGAGGTTGTAGAATGGATGAAACAAGCTCCTATGGACCAAGCCAAGAGCACAGTTAGGTTTGATCAACATTTTTGGGGAGATTCAATAACCATGCCGTATTACCTAGTGAATAGTTCTCCTACTACACTTTCTTACAAAATTCCAATGAAGGTATGATTTGGAAAACCTGTCAATTACTTGTTCCTATATATGTTCAGTTGTGATGCTTATGTTTGGATTTCTAAGGTGTAGAGGACCATGCTTGAGGCATGGTCCAAAAGATATAATTTTCTTGGTTATACAATAGGAACAAAGGACTACAAATTGTGGGATCCTATTGCCTATAATATTGGAATTAGTCAAAATATTGTATTCAATGAAGATTCTATGCAAAAATAAAGTGTGCAGCTAGCTCAGAGATAACAAGGTGTTTTTTACTTGAGTTTCTGAAAAGGATTCAAATCAAATAGTGGATACAAAATATCCACGAGCATACGACTATGGAGACGATGTAAATGAGGCAAATGAAGAGTACAAAGAACTAGCATCACAAAAAACCCAAAGTGATTAAGACTATGTGGCAGCTTATGCTTGCATCATAGAAGAGCATGCCTAGTTCCTACAAGGAAGCAAGTGGCTCTATAGATGCTAGTTAATGATCAACAACCATGGAGGAGGAGATGGAGGCCTTGTACAAAAGCAAGACTTGAAGGTTGATTCAACTACATAAGGGAAGTAACTTAGTTGGTTGCATATGGGTTTACAAGATGAAAAACGAAACTAATGGGAATGTTGAAAGATAAAACGTTTGACTAGTAGTGAAAGGTTATGTTCAAAAATCCAGTACTGACTTCAAAGATATTTTCTCTTTAGCTATTCACTTAATCATTATTGGGACATTGTTGACTCTGGCAGCAGTTTTGGACTTGGAATTAGAGCTGTTAGATGTAAAAACTACTTTTTTTGTGTGGAAATCTTGAAGAAGAAATTTACATGACTCAACGTAAAGGTTTCATTGAAGAAGATAAGAAGCATCTAGTTTATCAACTAAGCAAATTGCTTTATGATTTAAAATAGGCATCGAGATGTCAGTATAAGTTATTTTATTCTTTCATTGTGAGCTTGGGATTCTACAAATGAGAATCAAACTATTGTGTCTATGTTTATAACTATGGCAATGGTGGATTTTTATCTTCTTACTTTGTGCTTATGACATGATTATTGTAGGTACTAGTAAAGCTAGTATTGTAAAAATGAAAGTGCAACTTGCTGCATAGTTGACATGAAGGATCTTGGGGCACTGTCAATTGGATACTTAGGATGAAGATACTTAGAGATAGAAAAATAACAAAGGCTAGATAACCCAAAAAGATTATGTTGGAAGACCTTATCCTACTTTAACACGCATGATGGTAAATTAGTTAGTACTCCATTTCCCATTAGTTGCAAGTTGTCTTTAGTTTAGTCATCTGGCATTGAAGCAAAGAAGACAAAGATGTTGCTAGTACTGTATGCATTCATAATAGGGAGTTTTATATTCACCATTATGTGCACCAAGATAGACATTGCACAAGTAGTGGGAATTGTCAATAGTTACATGACAAAACTAGGTAGAGAACATTGGATAGCTAGGACGAGGATCCTTCACTATGTGAAGGGTACTTCTGAAGCTTCTATTTGTTATAGCAGACAAGAGTTGTATATAGTTGGTTATGTGGATGCATGCATAAGATCTACTAGAGGTTTCTTATTATCCTTAGTTGGTGGTTCAATGAGTTGGATGTCGAGGTTGCAATCGATGGCTACTTTGTCTGCTACAAAAGCAAAGTACATGTCAACTACACATGCATGTAAGGATGGAATATGGTTGAAGAGATTGCTTGATAAGTTATACATTAAGCAGAAGGTGGTTACACTTCATAGTGGCAGTCAAAGTGCCTTACACTTGGTAGAAATCTGGTCTTTATACTAGGACTAAACACATTGATGTCCAATATCACTTTGTTTTACACATAGTTAAAGACAGTCAAATCTCATTATAGAAGATTCATACCAACAATAATAGATAGATGTGTTAAAAGAACCAATCATGAGGGAGAAAGTTCATCTAGTGTAGGACTTTTTTGGGTGTTGTTGTCACTTAACCAACTGTGACAATCATACAACAATATTTAGGTCTTCTCACATAGAAAGTGGACAAGTCTTCAAATGAGAGAATGTTGGAAAGTGATGTCTTGGCCCTTTCTAAAATTCCATTTGGACAACACATTGGCAATTTGCCTTTGCAATGGAAGTAATGGATGCATGCACCACACACCATAAGCGACGGATGGTTTTTCCTCAATTTCTTTTCTGTAAGCTTGAATACCACTTATTGTGGCTTTGGCCTAGGTTTTGCAAGTGAGTTCTTGAAGTGGCTGCCAAAGTGAATCCTAGAGTGGGTCTTGAAGGCGGTTTTGTACTCTTGTCCTAATATAATAGAGAAACCTAGAGTGGGTATTGGAGGTGGTTTTTATGCTCTTGTTCTGATATAGCAGAGAAACCTAGAATTACTATCCCTCAGAGTAGGCAATCAAAACCGAACCAGGTAAATCTCTATGTCCATTTTTACTAGTTCTATTTACTTTTATTGTTCCATTGATTTCCTGATCTTGTGCAGACTAGCAGGCCAAAGTTCAATCTTTGTAAGTGATCCTTTGAGCCTCCAATGATTAAATAATTTGATTAAAGTGATGATTATAAATGAAAAAAGAGCCATATCTCATTCATCAGCTAATTAAGCCCCCAAATATGTAGGAAGATTCCTAAATGTTCTCCTTCTAATAATCATGGGAACCCAATTTCAGTGTTGTATCATTATTTCTTCATTTGTTAGTTCCACTTCAAGGGAGTGGTCACAGTAAATAAGACCAGGGATAGATTTATCATCATCTATATTCCTCTAGTTCATTAAGTGGAGCCACTTGTTAATTTGTTTTAAGATTCCTTGGCAGCTTGTGCTTTAGGATTGATGGTTTTTGTAACTTGATTCAAGACCTGCTCAATCTTAATCATTTCCTCTTGGTATTCTTGAGTCTTGATCTTTTGGAACTTTTTCTCTATAAATCTATACCATAATTCAAAAAAAATAGTATTTGTACATATTCATCATATACCTCAGCACACTTCTATTAGCTATCTGATATTTTCCCATGACTAATTATGTTCCTAAGAACTATTAATTGCAAGCAAATAATATGGGCACTGACTTTTTAGTTTACAGCTAATATGTTTAGTTTCTAAAGCATGTTATATCTCTTAAGGAGATAGATGCTGATAGCTTCTTAAGCTTAAGAATTATAACATTTGATATGGCTTAAGAAAAATACAGGACTTTTTAAACAAAGGAGGAAAACTCAAGAATTATAACAGCCTTTTCTTATTTTTTCGCTCACCACCCTAAACATAGTGGTACAAGAAAGAGTCTTTCACCTGAGCGACCAGGGTTCAACATTGTTCATAGGTATGTATGTGTATCATTCAAAACAAACCTTTTTAAAAATTTGCAACTTTTTCCTAACTTTTTTATTATTATATTTTTTGATCTTTTCCTTTGCAATTTTTAACTAAATCTAAACTTAGTGATACATCAAGATCTAATTAAAAGCCTTCTATAACAATGTGCAAGGACAAGTATCTCACTTGGATGACTAGTGTTCGAGATTGTGCATGGGTGTGTGTGTGTCTAACTTGAACAAAGAAACTTTTTTAACATTGTAAGTAGGTTCCTTTCCAAAATATGGGAGCTAGTGTGAAAAACCTTTGGGTTACTACCACATATTCTAGTTATTAATTCATGTCAACCTCTCAGATTTTAATAGCAAACTCGTTTAAGCTTCCTTGCCTTTACACCATCCAATTGAAAAGACAGCTACCCTCCATTTGTCTACCACTGGTATAAGATTGGGTCACTGTCCAACCTGTAGCATGCCATACAATTGCAGCCACAAATAAAAATGTAGTTAAGTCCAAGTACTTAGTAATTAATTATGGATGGAATCTTTTTCGACCTTTCTTGATCTTGTCTTTTGTCTCTCATATTAACCAAATGAAAATGTCTTCACAACTTATTTAACTGGAATAATTACCAATTCAAGCCTCCCTTCCTTACTTCAGATTTACAGATTCCTACTCGGCTCTTATCTATTTCAAAGAAGATCATAAATGGATCAGAAAGGCAATATTTGAAAAAGGATCATAAGATAGCCGGGGATAAAATTATCAATGGATATTTGGCTTGTTTTAGCTTTATATACAATTAGTTAAGATCAGAACTCAGGTTTATAGTTTTGTTATTTGTATAAGATTAGACACACTACCAGATAATGGGAAACATAGATATTATGTTTACCTACTTTAATAGATCTGCAAATGCTTTGGCAGACTCTTTAGCTAGAGGAGTTCATCTTCAATCGTTTAGAATTTATACTTATTTTTTTTGTTTTATGGACTTATCTTGATCAAGATTCATGTGACCGACCCTTAATCAGAATAAGGTCTTGATGATGATGCTGGTCTTATCTTGATCAACTCGATCTTTACGTTAGGACACAAAAGGGGTTTTCTCCCCTTATCAATAAAATTTACCTATTCTTCAAAAGAGGTACTGCAAGGCCAGTAAAAGAAATAAGGAAAACAGCCTCTTTAGACCAACATTAATGCATCTATACTACCCTATGAATCCAATTTATAGTACTTAGAGTAAATTGAAGGCGTAGAATCAGCCTCTTGCAAAATGCAAGGTAAGGCTACCTACTATAGGCTCTTGTGGTTCGCCCCTTCGCCGGACCCCTCATAGGCAGGAGCGTCATGCACCGGGGTTGTCCTTTTGCCCTTTTAAAGTAAATTGAAACTAACTACATGACAAGGACATAAGCCCACACAATTAATTCTAATTTCTGGTGTGAGATCTGTATGCCATATTAGGGAGGTATATATGATGAGTAATAGAGAGAAATTGTTGATATTTTTATTTTATTTCAATGTAATTTTCCTTTGATTATGATAAGTTTAAAGTTCAAACAACAAACAATAGAAAATTTACTGTAACGACTTGGGTTTTTATAATACATTTTTGTAATTTTTTTTGAAATATCAAGCCCTAAATATTTAGAAAACAAATAGCGAAAAACATTTTTCATGAAAAGACCCTTTTAAAAGCCTCAAGTGCCATTTTTCTTTTCTAAAACAGGATTATAGGTGAAATGAGCGCTATATTTCTACCGAAAATTCAGCAAAGTTTTCTTTGTTTTTTGGACATTAAACATTTAATGCATGTCATTGCGAAGTACCTGATAAACATAATTTTTATAAAAACAAGAATAAGGGAGAATTTGTCTCCATCCCATCACATTTACAAGTGTGACTAAGTGTTTTGAAAATCACAATAAATGATAACCAAAGAAACATACATGCCTTAAAATATAGGTACCAAGATCAATCCAGTCACAGTCACAGCCACACAACCATGACTTCAAGTTACATGTCTACCTATCCATAAAGTAAAGTCATATTAGATCGAAGTGTTACTTCAGTCTACTATTTAAATTAACCATAATGCAAACCTATTTGATGTACCTGATTTGTCATCTTGAACTCTCTAACATAGTCCTTTGCTTCATTTCTCCTGTTCTATTTCTTCAACCCGAGACATTGTAAATAATTTACAATGTCTCAGTAAGCTTGTGCTTGTGTAGGCAGTTTTCATATCTATTTTACCAAGTTTTTAATTCAATTCTAAACAATACCTCAAATCATTTTTCATGCAATTTCTAAAGAATAGAACGATCAAGTCAGGGATAAAATACATGATTTAAGCTACATGCCAATCTCAGTTCATGATTTCATGCTAAAACATTTTAGATGGTGTCAATATAAAACATGCACCACTTTAAATACATATTTTTTCAAATGGTTGAATCATCATAGTAATATCAAGTAAATTGCAATATAAAATATATCAGAAAATTACAAGGAATCATAACTTGAGAACTATGTAAAAGATACGCATATAACTTGATAATTCCAATGCCATAAGAGCTTCAAAGTAGTTATCAATTAAACCACGAATGTCGGCAATCCCAAACCAACAACATCATCATGTGCACATAGGCACCCTGCGAACACATCAGCTGGTTGGTCATGAGTACTCATCTAAAGACCATCATCAAGCCCATCTACGTAGGTCACAAAATAGAAATCCTATGGCATACTATGCTCACAACTAGATCACTGAATCGTGTTTCTCTAGTATCTAGTGAACAGCTATCACAGCCTCCATGGCGACTACAGATACATCTTGAAAGGGTGCCGTGAACACCTCCAATGGTTATTCCTACCATAGCAATCGAGAAAATAGATGCCTCTTTGGGCATGGATACCTACCACCTTTGGTGGCTAGAGGTTGGGATGCTAAACCCGTAAAACCTCTTAGCATAGTGACCACTAGGCTCATTAGCCTGAACAAAGACATATCTTAATCCCAAATGATCTTAAAATCATATATCATATATGTCATGCAAAATCATGCATTCTTTAACTCATCTCAAAACATGAGATTGATGCATTTCAAGTAAAATCGTTTCTTTCAAAAACACACAACTACACGTAATAGAAGGAATAACATCACTTTCATTCTTCATATAAAAATATGCATCATAGTTATGAAGACATATATATATATATAATCACACACACCGCATTTGCAAATATAGTATTCTTTTAAAGTTGAAAGCAAAGTAACATGATGTAATATAATTCTCATGATAATCAAGTAACCTCGAATAGAAAACATGATAAGCAAATGATTTGATTAGTTAAACTCTTAATGACAAATAGATGTTAAAACTACCTACCTCTTAGGCGTAATTCTCAATTCAGCTAAGTTCCTTCTTCCACTCGACTTACCAATCGACCTAGTCAACTTGTAGATATTCCATATTTTCTTGTCCATATCGAGTTATATTAATAATTATCAAAGGAATCTATTCTAGACCTAATTAGACAATCCATAAAATCTTTTAGTCATGGAACTACTAGGTTCCATGTAGTCCATCACTCCTCATTATATGATCCCAGTTACTAAGGTTGTTGGTCCATTTTTCACATCATGAATCATCTAAGGCCATTTAGGGTTCTAATCTATAATTCATAAATGACTGGCCATTGATTAGATGTGAGGATTAGTGTCTGATCACCCTTGATCTGCTATTTACCCTCTAATTGGTGATCCGACAACTAAGATTGGTCGGATCTTATTCTCAACATGTTATTAAACCTTGTTAGTTAATGAATAAGTGAAATATCTCTTCCTATGTCAATTTAGGTTTTGGAATGCAATGGTGATGTCTAATCACCAACCAACCACTACTAGGTTCCTGTTTCCCATACTGTCTAACTGAATGGTTCAGATTATTCGATAACTTTTTATCTAAATTTTAGAACTCCAGTCACATTCTAGTTAATTCAAGATTCTAGAATTCATCAGTGGCATCGACAAATCCACTATTTAAATAGCGATAGATCGGATGGCCTAGATCATCCGGTCTATCTCGCTTCCAATTCTTAAAATTTTGACTCATCTAGCATTTTAAAGGATGAGGAACTTACAAATATCATCTGATTATTGATTAGATGTTGCCAGTCACTGTTTACACAGTAATAGATCGGACGATCCAGATTGTTCGATCTGTTGTCCAATACAGACCTAGCATTTGTTTCTGTGGTTTGACTTGGGGGGTGCCAATATCAATTTTGCCCCCCTCCCATATTTACTTTATTCATTCAATTTTTTTTAAAAAAAATCCTTTATGATGATGTTTCCTTTCCATCATAACACCCACACTATCCTAGTCAACATGCATGATTCCCACTCATGGTGTTTTCTAGGCACCTTGTTAGCAACAGGCTTAGATTTATATAGGTGGGGCCCATTAATGAAATTATAAAAATACCCTTCAAGAGAAAAATTACCATTTATTCATCTGACTTGGATTTCAGCAAAATTAGTGTCGTTGCCATTGTTTTTTTTAGTACAATCCAAATATAAAGGTATTAGGGTCTAATTTGATGTCTTTCAAAAGATTAATTCTGTGGGATTATAGCAGACAAGAGTTGTATATAGTTGGTTATGTGGATGCATGCATAAGATCCACTAGAGGTTTCTTATTATCCTTAGTTGGTGGTTCAATGAGTTGGATGTCGAGGTTGCAATCGATGGCTACTTTGTCTGCTACAAAAGCAAAGTACATGTCAACTACACATGCATGTAAGGATGGAATATGGTTGAAGAGATTGCTTGATAAGTTATACATTAAGCAGAAGGTGGTTACACTTCATAGTGACAGTCAAAGTGCCTTACACTTGGTAGAAATCTGGTCTTTATACTAGGACTAAATACATTGATGTCCAATATCACTTTGTTTGAGGCATAGTTAAAGACAGTCAGATCTCATTATAGAAGATTCATACCAACAATAACAGATAGATGTGTTAAAAGAACCAATCATGTGGGAGAAAGTTCATCTAGTGTAGGACTTTTTTGGGTGTTGTTGTCACTTAACCAACTGTGACAATCATACAACAATATTTAGGTCTTTTCACATAGAAAGTGGACAAGTCTTCAAATGAGAGAATGTTGGAAAGTGATGTCTTGGCCCTTTCTAAAATTCCATTTGGACAACACATTGGCTATTTGCCTTTGCAATGGAAGTAATGGATGCATGCACCACGCACCATAAGCGACGGATGGTTTTTCCTCAATTTCTTTTCTGTAAGCTTGAATACCACTTATTGTGGCTTTGGCCTAGGTTTTGCAAGTGAGTTCTTGAAGTGACGGCTATTTGCCTTTGCAATGGAAGTAATGGATGCATGCACCACGCACCATAAGCAACGGATGGTTTTTCCTCAATTTCTTTTCTGTAAGCTTGAATACCACTTATTGTGGCTTTGGCCTAGGTTTTGCAAGTGAGTTCTTGAAGTGGCTGCCAAAGTGAATCCTAGAGTGGGTCTTGAAGGTGGTTTTGTACTCTTGTCCTAATATAATAGAGAAACCTAGAGTGGGTATTGGAGGTGGTTTTTATGCTCTTGTTCTGATATAGCAGAGAAACCTAGAATTACTATCCCTCAGAGTAGGCAATCAAAACCGAACCAGGTAAATCTCTATGTCCATTTTTACTGATTCTATTTACTTTTATTGTTCCATTGATTTCCTGATCTTGTGCAGACTAGCAGGCCAAAGTTCAATCTTTGTAAGTGATCCTTTGAGCCTCCAATGATTAAATAATTTGATTAAAGTGATGATTATAAATGAAAAAAGAGCCATATCTCATTCATCAGCTAATTAAGCCCCCAAATATGTAGGAAGATTCCTAAATGTTCTCCTTCTAATAATCATGGGAACCCAATTTCAGTGCTATATCATTATTTCTTCATTTGTTAGTTCCACTACAAGGGAGGGGTCATAGTAAATAAGATCAGGGACATATTTATCATCATCTACATTCCTCTAGTTCATTAAGTGGAGCCACTCGTTAATTTGTTTTAAGATTCCTTGGCAGCTTGTGCTTTAGGATTGATGGTTTTTGTAACTTGATTCAAGACCTGCTCAATCTTAATCATTTCCTCTTGGTATTCTTGAGTCTTGATCTTTTGGAACTTTTTCTCTATAAATCTATACCATAATTCAAAAAAATAGTATTTGTACATATTCATCATATACCTCAGCACACTTCTATTAGCTATCTGATATTTTCCCATGACTAATTATGTTCCTAAGAACTATTAATTGCAAGCAAATAATATGGGCACTGACTTTTTAGTTTACAACTAATATGTTTAGTTTCTAAAGCATGTTATATCTCTTAAGGAGATAGATGCTGATAGCTTCTCAAAATTCCAGTTTTGCCCTTGTTTATTTACAGAAATTACAATTCTGTTCTTTCCCGTTAATTCTATCTGTGTCCCTAGTTTATTTACATCTGTGTCCTAGTTATTCTGGTTTTGTTTTATCTGCATTTTTCTTATCCAGGAACTGCCTAATCTATACCATATTAATTAAGGCCTAACCCAATCAACGGGTTAGCCTTAATCAAACCAAATCTTCAATTTCTCATTCTTTTCTTCTCTGATTTCAAATTAATTTTACAGAGTAATTCTTAGGACATCCCTAGACATAATCAACACATTCAATCTTCGATCTGAAATTTATCAATCAATCTGAACCGTCCAAATCTTGAGAAGACAAATTAGCCCAGATCTCTTTGATTTTGATGAATCTGACAAATCCGACCGGTGGATCACTAATTAAGAACGTGTTGAAGATATCTGTAAAGGAGGATTAGTTTTTAGAAGATCAGAGTTGAAGATTTTGATAGTGTTTGATCTAGAAAAGTAGTTTTTTCTCATTATTTGATTTTGTTTGTTTTCTTTAGGAATTGGAAATTCTGTATTTTTGAGAAGTTGATTAGATCTGAACATTGATTCTCATTTCAATAATTCCAGTAATTTTGAGTGATTTCTTTTTAATTTTAAATAATTAAATTTTATTAAAATTCCATCATTTTAAATCAAGTCCTCGTGGGATCGACCCGTACTTGCATAAGCTACACTACAATAGCTCGTGCACTTGCTGTTAAACAATCAACAGCTAGTGTGAAAAACCTTTGGGTTACTACCACATATTCTAGTTATTAATTCATGTCGACCTCTCAGATTTTAATAGCAAACTCGTTTAAGCTTCCTTGCCTTTACACCATCCAATTGAAAAGGTAGCTACCCTCCATATATACTCTATCCAACAAGCATAGTAAAGGCAGCTACCCTCCATTCGTCTACCACTGGTATAAGATTGGGTCACTGTCCAACCTATAGCACGCCATACAATTGCAGCCACAAATAAAAATGTAGTTAAGTCCAAGTACTCAGTAATTAATTATGGATGGAATCTTTTTCGACCTTTCTTGCTCTTGTCTTTTGTCTCTCATATTAACCAAACGAAAATGTCTTCACAACTTATTTAACTGGAATAATTATTAGTTCAAGCCTCCCTTCCTTACTTTAGATTTACAGATTCCTACTCGGTTCTTATTTGTTTCAAAGAAGATCATAAATGGATTAGAAAGGCAATATTTGAAAAAGAATCATAAGATAGCCGGGGATAAAATTATCAATGGATATTTGGCTTGTTTTAGCTTTATATACAATTAGTTAAGATCAGAACCCAGGTTTACAGTTTTGTTATTTGTATCAGATTAGACACTGCCAGATAATGGGAAACACATATATTATGTTTACCCACGTTAATAGATTTGCAAATGCTTTGGCGGACTCTTTAGCTAGAGGAGTTCATCTTCAATCGTTTAGAATTTATACTTATTTTTTTGTTTTATGGACTTATCTTGATCAAGATTCATGTGACCGACCCCTAATCAGAATAAGGTCTTGATGATGATGATGGTCTTATCTTGATCAACTCGATCTTTATGTTAGGACACGGAAGGGGTTTTCTCCCCTTATCAATAAAATTTACCTATTCTTCAAAAGAGGTACTACAAGGCCAGTAAAAGAAACAAGGAAAACAGCCTCTTTAGACCAACATTAATGCATCTATACTACCCTATGAATCCAATTTATAGTACTTAGAGTAAATTGAAGGGGTAGAATCAGCCTCTTGCAAAATGCAAGGTAAGGCTACCTACTATAGGCCCTTGTGGTCCGCCCCTTCCCTGGACCCCTCATAAGCAGGAGCTTCATGCACCGGGGCTGCCCTTTTGCCCTTTTAGAGTAAATTGAAACTAACTACATAACAAGGACATAAGCCCACACAATTAATTCTAATTTCTGGTGTGAGATCTGTATGCCATATTAGGGAGGTATATATGATGAGTAATAGAGAGGAATTGTTGATATTTTTATTTTATTTCAATGTAATTGTCCTTTGATTATGATAAGTTTAAAGTTCAAACACCAAACAATAGAAAATTTACTGTAACGACTTGGGTTTTTATAATACATTTTTGTCATTTTTTTTTTGAAATGTCAAGCCCTAAATATTTAGAAAACAAATAGCGAAAAGCATTTTTTTTTTAATGAAAATACCCTTTTAAAAGCCTCGAGTGCCATTTTTCTTTTCTAAAAAAGGATTATCGGTGAAATGAGCGCTATATTTCTACCAAAAATTCGATAGAGTTTTCTTTGTATTTTGGACATTAAACATTTAATGCATGTCATTGTAAAGTACCCGATAAACATAATTTTTATAAAAGAAAGAATAAGGGAGACTCCGTCTCCATCCCCTCACATTTACAAGTGTGACTAAGTGTTTTGAAAATCACAATAAATGATAACCAAAGAAACATACATGACTTAAAATATGCCTACCAAGATCAATTCAGTCACAGTCACAGCCATACAAGCATGACTTCAAGTTACATGTCTATATATCCATAAAGTAAAGTCATATTAGATCGAAGTGTTGCTTCAGTCTACTATTTAAATTAATCATAATGCAAACCTATTTGATGTACCTGATTTGTCATCTTAAACTCTCTAACACAGTCCTTTGCTTCATTTCCCCTATTCTATTTCTTCAATCTGAGACATTGTAAATAATTTACAATGTCTCAGTAAGCTTGTGCTTATGTAGGCAGTTTTGATATCTATTTTACCAAGTTTTTAATTCAATTCTAAACAATACCTCAAATCATTTTTCATGCAATTTCTAAAGAATAGAACGATCAAGTCAGGGATAAAATACATGATTTAAGCTACATGCCAATCTCAGTTCATGATTTCATGCTAAAACATTTTAGATGGTGTCAATATAAAACATGCACCACTTTAAATACATATTTTTTCAAATGGTTGAATCATCATAGTAATATCAAGTAAATTGCAATATAAAATATATCAGAAAATTACAAGTAATCATAACTTGAGAACTATGTAAAAGATACGCATATAACTTGATAATTCCAATGCCATAAGAGCTTCAAAGTAGTTATCAATTAAACCATGAATGTCGGCAATCCCAAACCAACAACATCATCATGTGCACGTAGGCACCCTGCGAACACATCAGTTGGTTGGTCATGAGTACTCATCTAAAGACCATCATCAAGCCCATCTACATAGGTCACAAAATAGAAATCCTATGACACACTATGCTCACAACCAGATCACTGAATAGTGTTTCTCCAGTATCTAGTGAACAGCCATCACAACCTTCACGACGACTACAGATACATCTCGAAAGGGTGCCGTGACCACCTCCAATGGTTGTTCTTATCACAGCAGTCGAGAAAATAGATGCCTCTTTGGGCATGGATACCTACCACCTTTGGTGGTTAGAGGTTGGAAGGCCAAACCCTTAAAACCTCTTAGCATAGTGACCACCAGGCTCATTAGCCTGAACAAAGACATATCTCAATCCCAAATGATCTTAAAATCATATATCATATATGTCATGCAAAATCATGCATTCTTTAACTCATCTCAAAACATGAGATTGATGCATTTCAAGTAAAATCGTTTCTTTCAAAAACATACAACTGCACGTAATAGAAGGAATAACATCACTTTCATTCTTCATATAAAAATATGCATCATAGTTATGAAGACATATATATATATATATATAATCACACACACCGCATTTGCAAATATAGTATTCTTTTAAAGTTGAAAGCAAAGTAACATGATGTAATATAATTCTCATGATAATCAAGTAACCTCGAATAGAAAACATGATAAGCAAACGATTTGATTAGTTAAACTCTTAATGACAAATAGATGTTAAAACTACCTACCCCTTAGGCGTAATTCTCAATTCAGCTAAGTTCCTTCTTCCACTCGACTTACCAATCGACCTAGTCAACCTGTAGATATTCCATATTTTCTTGTCAATATCGAGTTATATTAATAATTACCAAAGGAATCTATTCTAGACCTAATTAGACAATCCATATAATCTTTTAGTCATGGAACTACTAGGTTCCATGTAGTCCATCACTCCTCATTATATGATCCCAGTTACTAAGGTTGTTGGTCCATTTTTCACATCATGAATCATCTAAGGCCATTTAGGGTTCTAATCTATAATTCATAAATGACTGGCCATTGATTAGATGTGAGGATTAGTGTCTGATCACCCTTGATCTGCTATTTACCCTCTAATTGGTGATCCGACAACTAAGATTGGTCGGATCTTATTCTCAACATGTTATTAAACCTTGTTAGTTAATGAATAAGTGAAATATCTCTTCCTATGTCAATTTAGGTTTTGGAATGCAATGGTGATGTCTAATCACCAACCAACCACTACTAGGTTCCTGTTTCCCATACTGTCTAACTGAATGGTTCAGATTATTCGATAACTTTTTATCTAAATTTTAGAACTCCAGTCACATTCTAGTTAATTCAAGATTCTAGAATTCATCAGTGGCATCGACAAATCCACTATTTAAATAGCGATAGATCGGATGGCCTAGATCATCCGGTTTATCTCCTTTCCAATTCTTAAAATTTTGACTCATCCTATCATTTTAAAGGATGAGGAACTTACTAATATCATCTGATTATTGATCAGATGTTGCCAGTCACTGTTTACACAGTAACAGATCGGATGGTCTAGATTGTCTGATCTGTTGTCCAATACAGACCTAGCATTTGTTTCTGTGTTTTGACTTGGGGGGTGCCAATATCAATTTTGCCCCCCTCTTGTATTTACTTTATTCATTCAATTAAAAAAAAAAAAAACCCTTTATGATGATGTTCCCTTTCCATCATAACACCCACACTATCCTAGCCAACATGCATGATTCCCACTCATGGTGTTTTCTAGGCACCTTGTTAGCAGCAGCAGGCTTAGATTTATATAGGTGGGGCTCATTAATGAAATTATAAAAATACCCTTCACGAGAAAAATCACCATTTATTTATCTGACTTGGATTTCAGCAAAAATAGTGTCATTGCCATCGTTTTTTTGAGTACAATCCAAATATGAAGGTATTAGGGTCTAATTTGATGTCTTTCAAAAGATTAATTCAGTGGGACTTAAATCTGAAGATTCTCCTATTTATATTTATTAAAATTTTATTTATAATCCTTTAAATAGAATTTAAAAATTAGGATCGTTACATTTACGCAATTAATATCATGTCATAATCAATCTGTTAGAATAAGACAATCTCAAAGCATATGATTTGGTCTAGTGTCTTGTTTTATTTCAATCTAATTTAGGATCCCTAGTGCCATCTCCATCTGGTCCTTGCACTTATAGGAGGACCCCATTAGTGGCTTGCCTTTGTACTAATGGAAATCTAGTGGTCCATCTTTCCCGTTGCCTAAAGCAGTGGGTCCACTGTTGTAACCCCTAGCTAATATGATAAGATAATAAGTGATATTTATGCTTTGATCAATGAAAATGACCAAACAAACTGATCATATATCTTAGCCGCTAATGGGCATGTAGGGGCCATTCAGGCTGTCATTGGAACTAAGGTTTGTTGATCAAGGGTTAAGATCATCAGATCAAGGCTGACCCACCTACAAAGAGAGATGACCATCTTGGGTAGTGTTTTCCAAAGAAGTCGTTTATTTAACCTGTTGAGAGAATTTAGTGTTTGGACAGAGGCCAGAAATTTGGAAGAGTCTCGTTGGCAATGTTGGTGTGCAGTCGCTCTCTCAACTTCAACTTTTAGTCAGTCAATTTACCACCCACGTTTGATCAATTCTTCTCTTTTATAAAGCCTTTTAGCTAATAATGTTGACCGTACAATGCAACAATATGACATGGTAGATCTGTCTAACTTTATATCATCACCTCATTTATCACTAAATGGTATGAACGGCTATAACTTCAGATGGCTCATTTTCAGAAGATCTGAATCATTTATAACGTTATCTTGATTTTGATGTGCCGAAGATTCAAATTGTTCAAAATATTGCCCTTGATTTAGATACAGCGTCTGCTAAAATTCTCATATATTAGATGATCCTAGTTACTGTTTTTTCGAGTTGTAAAATAACGGCAAAAAATTTCGCATCCATTTTATAACTAATGGTAGGAATTGCTAGGATCATACGTGTCGCTCATCTAAGTCAAAAACAAGATGGTGATTGGTTCGAATTTTCATAAACTTGGGCTCATTAGAGTCCTGGCTGTTATTACTCGTTACCTTTCAATGAGGGGCATGTATCACTTGTGATTCGTCATACTGCTTATGTGGCCCAGATGATTGGTCATCCAACCGTTTGTTTAAAGGAGAAGACAAAAAATGAAATTGAAAATTAATTGCTGACCACAAAATTACAAGTCTTAACGGGATGGCTAGGTACAAGTAAGACTCGTTTCCGATGAGCAAAACCTAGTGTTTGCTGGTGCTAAAAAATCGGACGGTTTATAATTTTCCTAAAATAAAGTTTAATATGATTAAGAAATTCGAGGGCTAGGATTTTATATTTTATAGGGAAATTATTAACCACAGATGGAGCCAAAGCCGAACGCCATACAAAACTCGATATTAAGAAATAAAAATTAGATAAATAATATGTAAAATTCATAAAAAACGACATCCTCGAGCCACAGAAGCATCAACCTGATTTAAAAAACCATTTTACCAAACTAATCCTCGTGATTAGCGCTATAATTGCGTTCCCTAATCAACAGCCTGTGCAACCCCAAAAAGGGACGAACAGACGGCAGGTAAACGACCAACATAACGGCAAGCAAACGACCGTTAACGGCGCAGTCGTGAGGGAAAATAACTGATCGCAAAGCAGCTCAGCTCGGCAAAAAATTCATCGTCTTTGAGCAGAAAAATATCGTCCAGCAAAAGTTTTGGCCCCTGAAGCCCATAAAATCGCCGCTATAACATGCTCCGAAATCTTCTTCTCCCTGTAAATGCAAATCCAAACTCGGAATCCGCCATGAAAAAGCCAAAGCGGACGGATCGAGATTCCGAGCAAGACTCTGATCGGGCGGGCAAACGTCTAGCCAATTTCTGCGGCGAAACCACCACGATTTCTGGCGAGAAAGCAAAGAAAGAAGAATCAGAAGAAGAGGAAGATCTCTCAGCTGATTCAAGAGGTCTCCGTTTGCTAGGGTTACTGTTACAGTGTGCGGAAGCAGTTTCCATGGATAATCTCAAAGAAGCCAGCGATCTTCTTCCAGAAATCTCCGAACTCTCCTCGCCGTTCGGATCTTCCCCGGAAAGAGTCGCTGCCTATTTCTCCGACGCATTACAAGCTCGAATTATCAGTTCTGTTCTGGGGACTTATTCTCCGCTTTCGATCAAAACCCTAACTCTAGCTCAGAACCAGAAAATCAGCCACGCATTTCAATCCTACAACTCGATCAGTCCTTTGATTAAATTCTCACATTTTACCGCCAATCAAGCGATCTTTGAAGCATTGGAGGGGGAAGATCGGGTCCACATCATCGATCTTGACATCATGCAGGGACTTCAGTGGCCAGGACTGTTTCATATTCTTGCTTCAAGATCGAAGAAATTCCAGTCGGTGAGGATCACCGGAGTTGGTGCATCGATGGAGATGTTAGAAGCTACGGGCAAGCGCTTGTCGGATTTCGCGGGCTCCCTCAGGCTACCGTTTGAGTTTCATCCTTTGGAAGGTAAGGCTGGGAATATAACTGATGTTGGTCTGTTTCAAACTAGTCCCGGTGAAGTTGTGGTGGTGCACTGGATGCAGCATTGTCTGTATGATATTACTGGGTCTGATTTGGGTACTTTGAGGCTGCTTAAAGTGCTAAGACCCAAATTGATTACTATAATTGAGCAGGATTTGAGTCATGCAGGGAGTTTCTTGGGGAGATTTGTGCAAGCATTGCATTACTATTCAGCTTTATTTGATGCACTGGGAGATGGATTGGCTGTGGATAGTTGGGAAAGACATTTGGTGGAGCGGCAGCTTTTTGGTTGTGAGATTAGGAATATTGTGGCCGTGGGTGGGCCAAAGAGGACTGGAGAAGTGAAGGTGGAGAGATGGGGGGAGGAATTGAAGAAGATTGGGTTTAGAATGGTTTCTTTAGGTGGGAATCCAGCTGCTCAAGCTAGTTTGTTGTTGGGTATGTTCCCATGGAAAGGTTATACCTTGGTGGAGGAAGGTGGGTGTTTAAAGTTAGGGTGGAAAGATTTGTCTTTGCTTACTGCTTCTGCTTGGCAATCTTTGTCTTTGAGTGATTTCAATACATAATCATTTCGGTCTTTCTCTTCCAAATGATGTTTCCTTTTCATTCTCGCTTTTCTCCTTTTATCTGTGTATCCTTTTGGACCCAACAACCAGTCCACCAGGATTAAAGGTTTTGAGTGGGAAACCAGCTGCAGCTTTGTTGGGTTGGTTTCCATGGAAAGGCTTACACATTGGTAGAGTAAGATGCGTCATTTTGCTTAGGGTGGAAAGATATTTCTTTGCTCATCGCATCTGCTTACCGGCCTTTGCTGGATGATTTGAACATTAAATCATCTGACTTATTCTAGCCGAACCCTAACTGGGACAAGGCTTTGATGATGGTGATGACTCTTCTTCTTGCGATGATGGTCTTTTGCTTCTTCTTTTCTCTTGATTTATGTATTCTTTTACTCCCCTTTTGAATCCAGAAGCCAATTCTACAGGGTTTTGTGAGAAGTCTCTCTCTTTGCTCACTGCATGTGCTTGGCAGCCTTTATTGAGGGATTCAACCTGATAATCACTTCAGACTTCCTCGTCCTGTGATGAGTTCTCTTTTTGGTTCTCCCTTTTCTCTTCTTTCTGTATTCT
Source organism: Warburgia ugandensis (assembly GCA_035236585.1). Taxonomy (NCBI): domain Eukaryota; kingdom Viridiplantae; phylum Streptophyta; class Magnoliopsida; order Canellales; family Canellaceae; genus Warburgia; species Warburgia ugandensis. The sequence continues at coordinate 61,340,767 of CP141136.1, read as the reverse complement.
TTTTGGACCCATCTCCCAGAAGGCAATTCTACAGCACTAAGTGCAATCTCTCTTGCAAGTGACTCGAATCATATAATCCCCGCCAGTCTCTCTTCCTCTTCTGGGCTTTTATTTTTATTTTTTATCTGTCCTCTCTCTCTCTCGACCCAGAAACCAAACCCTAGAGAACGGAAGTAGAGGTATGATGGTGGCTTCTGTGTAATTTACCCGTGTATTATCAATAATTGATGGTGAATTTGAAAGAAGGGAAATAGTACCATGGGATCACAAATGGGTTTAGGTTGTCTGCAAAAAGTTACTTCGGCTGACGAACTGAACTATGAGGCCTGAAATCTGATGTGATCATTCATGACTGGGGAGGAAGTCTGGTCATGTTTTGCTTGGAACACTGATGTCTGTGATGTCATGGGCTTGTAGTATCAAGAGTGTGGACTAGATAAGGAGAAACGTAATAAGGAAACAAAATGATGATAAGTGTATACTAATTTCGGCTTAGCTTGTGGAGGTAGACTTTTTGTCTGTTGTAAGTTAATCAATTGAAGTTTTGTCTTTGCAGTGTGGCTTAAACTTACCCAGGGAACTGGGGGAGAAAAATTGATCCCTCTACTCTCTGTTCTGATACAATCCAGGCTATATACATGTGGACATGCATCTTGCCTTTAGACTGAGGCCAAAGAAAATCAACGGTTCGTAGCAATTGTTCAAGAAGCTGAGATCATTTGTGGAGGAACCAATGGGGGGGGGGGGTCCAAATGGTACTTATCAGATGGACATGCTCAATTATAGGCTTAAAAAGTGTTTTGGGTAAAAGAGAGACTAATACCGACTGTATTTCAGCCTTTTCTGTTTAAGGAATTTACTTTGCTTAGATTAACTGTTGATGATAGTTGGGTGAGAATGGCAGTAGCCTTTGGTTGCTGAAATAAAATGAAATGGCGATGCTTATAATAAGGGAGTCAATATGTAATTTAACACCCCTTTGCCTGTTGGGAGTGGTAACAACCAACGAGAAAGAAGGGTCAAACAAAGAGAGGCATCTAGAAAATGTCATAAAATAAGCTTACAATACGAACAAGGGTTAGCAAGTCCAGCTAATAACGACTGGTCGGATCTTATTTTAATGGTACTAAACGGTTGATCAGTATCTTGATCTAAAAGGTATGACAAATTCCCATGAGATGCCTTTCTACAAAAGTCTCCCTTGATCATTTCTCTCGATTGAACCAAAGGCTAGAGACATAACGAGCACTCCTGACATCACAGTCGTCCATTAAACATCCATCACCCATATAACTACTTCCTTTTGCTGCATGATTGTGTGATAATTTATTCAAGTTTGGTTTCAATAAGAAAAATTAGGCTGCTACATGCCACGTTCCCAAGCTCACTATAAATATGCAGAATTGACCATCCATCATGGGTGGGTGTATGATGATTGAGTCCATGAATTTGGTTCACAAGTCTTGATTCTTTCAAGTTTGGTTCCAGCCCCATTGAATGCTAGCCTCTAGGTAGACAGTTCCTTTTCTTCTTTTTTTTAAATGATAAGATTTTATTTAAGGGGCAGATAGAGGAGATCTAATGACTAAGTATGTGTTCCTGTGTTAGGTGCATTCATAGTTTAAAAAACTCTGAATAATTGAAATTAAAAAAAAAAAATCCAACTTTTTAATCCCCGAATTTGTTCTTGCATAATTTAGAAGTTCTTACATATTTTTAAATCTTTGTGGAATTATCAAATTAAATATGAATTAATGAAACTAATTCAGATTTAAAGAATAATTTGTCAAATTCTCAAATATTTATCTGCAGACTTAGTAAAAAATGTGAACTAAATGATTTTTCCCAAATATTTCTCGAATTTTACAACTCTTTGCCTTGTCGACTAATTTCCAAATCCGAACTTTGCAACTATACATAGCCATGGGCGCTGTGGTTCATCAAGATGGCAACCGTTTCGTAACAATTAACCGATCAAGAGATGCGGTGGGTTGGGATTGGCCAAAAGCCCGCCTCCTTCCCCTCAACTCACTCACATAGACATTGCCTTCTCAGACTCTTATTTCCTTTCCTGTAACTGTATGAATAATACAAAATAAAGCCAGTAAATGCTGCACAAGCAATATTGTCTAAGTGTAACTCCAGAATAACTCGAGGCACCAACTGAGTTTTACTCATTACCTCCAAGTTTCAACAAGTTAATCAAATCTATACTTATCAAGGTATTTTGCCTACAGGATAAGAACCTGGAAGCGGTCCATGAAATCTTGATTACATAATAAAAATGACACAAGGAAGAAAGCTAACATAATCAGTAAGTAGGCATCAGAATGATAAGGGCAGCCCAATGCTCCTGCATATGCGGCGTCTGAGGAAGGGGCAGACCACAAGGGTCTATGGTATGCAGCCTTGCCTTGTATATTTGCAAGAGGCTGTTTCCTCGCATCAAACTCTTGACCTCAAAGTCACACGATGACAACTCTACCATTGCACCAAAGCTCTCCTTCTATCAGGCATCTAAGCGATGTAACACAAATTAGTTATTGATAAGACCCTATATCATGTTAATGAAGCTAAGTTCTGTATGTTGATGACAACATCAGAGAACGCGGTTGCCGTGGTTTTTGTGCCACGGGAAACCCAAGATAAACTTTGAGGATCTGTGGTTCAGTTCAATAAACACGAGGATTGTCATGAAGTAGTGGATGAGCTCCACTCAATGTCTCGCCATTTATAAGCGTAGGATGACAATTGGAGAAAACACGAAACCATTGTTTTGTTTCTAGGATCAACTTAACTATCTTTCCTTGGCAAGCAATGATATTCAAAGCACTCTTCTTTTTTTTTCAGGGATAGGCATGAGCTTTGGAAAATCTCATCCATATTCGGCCTCCCTTAGATTATCTACAGACCAAAAGTAGATTGGATCAGCTTCACGGTGAAAGGCAATGCTTCCAATTATCCGATTGTTTGGCATGAATTTTCACATGCAGGCTAAACAAAGTGAGGTAACACAAGATGAATGGATTAGAACGTTGGTACACATCTCACGTAGGGATGCATTTCAGTGCTCTTATATGTGGCGACTTGAGTGTATCTTTAAACTTCTAGAAACAGGTGGTCTCAGTTTCATATAATCCAAACATTCATATTCTGGCCCCATTTTTGATCAGCAGTGCCCCAAACTCACCATCATAGAATCCTACCCGTTGGTTTTTTGAGTTAGACGGATAAATATTCCTGTTTCTATTTAAATTTCATGAGAAAGAGTGCCTCCGATAAATTAATGGAACTGGTTTTCGGCATGGCCTATCTAAGAAAGACCGGCAACGTATGAATGGTTTGGATTACGCAAAACTGAAGGCCATCTGTAATTACAGTGATTCGAACGTATACATCTGGCCAACAAAGAAAAAAAAGAAGAGTGGAATATCCTTCTGTAGTCGGCACCACAGATCATATAATTCTTCCTCCTCCTCCTCCTCCTCTCTCTCTCTCTCTCTCTCTCTCTCCCCATTTGAGCAAGTTCAGTGCTACATTCAAACGATTAATAGAGTAATAAAGGAACTCGGTGGAATGACCCATGACTTTGGATGTTTATGCTTTGTTCTTTCTAAGTGGAGAAAGACAAACATATAAAGAGAGCAATACTCATTTCAAGGTCATTTCATTGTTTGCACATATACCAACCAAGATGCATAAAGGAACCTTTGTCCAGTCTTATCGTCAAGATGCTAACTTTAGGCCCAATTAGCACTGCACGGGTATTCTCAACACTTAAATGTCTGTTCACAGCGAACTAACAGCATATTTGAATAAGGAAAAAAGCAGTCCCTGGTAATAGGTTCCATGTTGTTTGCATAGATTATTCCTGCATGGAAACCTACTTAATCGTGATGAAAACTGTTTCAAGGTTCAATTATCCTTGGATCAACTTCTTTCCTCTACCCATCTCTGAGAGAGAGAGAGAGAGAGAGAGAGAGAGAGAGAGAGAGAGAGAGAGAGAGAGAGAGAGAGAGAGAGAGAGAGAGAGAGAGAGAGAGAGAGAGAGAGAGAGAGAGAGTAAAACAAAGACCTTATGGCGTGACCTTAATGGGTCAGTTGGTGCATGGCTCTTCCACCATAAAACAATGAGTTCGAACCGTAAGGAGGAGGCATATCATTGAACACGACAACGAGAGGCCAATGCAGCCTTTGTTTTGTTTCTTGGAAGAACTCCACCTTCTCTGTCTCTCTCTCTCTCTCTCTCTCTCTCTCTCTCTCTCTCAAGTTCACTGCATTCAGAGTCTCAGACAATAACTAATGAAATTTTATGCAATGATTCACTTTGGATTGTTGTGCTTTATTCTTTCCAACTCGAGAAAGACAAGCATATACAATAATATCACTGATTGTGAAGCCATGTCATTGTTAGTATATATGCGCACAGGAAAAGTAGGGTAACATGGCAAGCACGGGTTCAACCATGCCCCCCCTGCTCCTGCACCCTTTAGAACAAGCTCAGGTTAGTAAATATTGTGAACGATGATGGGTCGTATAATTAAGGAAAAATGCATGGAAGAGTAACCTCTACTCTTAAATTGCAGAAACACCCTCCTAGAGGAGATTTCTAAGAAGCAACTTTTCATCACGGTCCTGTCAAAATCATCCTCAGAAGCCCTATTGATCATATTCAATTTGCCTTTATTCAAAAAAGGCAAATTCTTGGTGGGTCATTAGTCGCAAATGAAGCAGTTTTAACCAATGTTAAAAATAGTGAGAGTAAACTCATGTGTTAATTGGATTTCTAGATAGCATAGATTGTGTGGATTGGTCTTCCCTATGTTTTATAATAGCAAAGCTAGGATTTGAAGAAAAATTCGTTTCTCAGATCATGAGTTGGTTAAAAAATTCATGGATCTCCATTCTACGTAGTGGCTCCCTCGAGAGATTTTTTCGAGCTTCTCAAGGTTTGAAACATGACAACTGTTTTGCTCCCTTTCTCTTTGCTATTTTTGAAGAATAGCTAAGTAAAATTCTTTCTAGAGCATCATCACTTGGCTGGTCGAGAGCATTAAGGTTGGAATCCTGCCTATTCATATTGAGCATTTGGAATTCACTGAAGATTTTGTTGTCTGTGCAGGAAAGGAACCCATCTCCAGTATCAAACTTCAATGTTGTTATTAGAGTTCATGGTTTGGCGTCGGCACAGCGGATTAATTTCTCAAAATCAAAGGTTTTTGATATAATGCATCTATAGAGGAGGTAGAATCTTTTGCGTCCTCCATTGGGTGTGTGGTTGAAAGCCTTCCCTCCAAATATTGGGATTATCGCTCCTCAATGGAAGACTTGCACGAATTTAATGCGCTAAGGTGCCTTAAAGAATTAAAAAAAAAGGCTTTCATAATAGAAAAGAAAGCATGTGTCATTGGGAGGTAGAATCAATCTAGCAAATATCCCAACAATCTATCTTCTACTTTTCAAGTTCCAGCATCCCAGCTGCATGAAGCTCCTGCGTATCCATTACGCAGGTCCGGGCTACAATATAGAAATGTTGCAAAGGTTTCTACGAGAAGATTCAGATGATAAGCATAGATACCCTCTTGTGAGATGTGATCAAGTATGCAAAACAAACAGGTATAGGGTTGATTGGGTACTATACCAATCAGTCATTTCATTTCCGCTCTCCTCATGAAATGGCTTTGGATATATGAAGAAGAGAGAGAGGGAGAACCTTATGGAGAAAATGTATTGACGCCATATATGGTTCAGAATGGGGAGGATGGAACTTCTCAAACTGTCCATAAAGATTACAAGGTTTATGGGCCATCATCATTAATCTTAGGCCTTCGTTCTATCAAAATATAAGGTTCAATGTTTGAGATGGTTAAAAGTTCGTAGACTAGGTCTTGGGACCAACGGATTGGGAATTTGCCGCTCATGGAAAGCCACAAATCCCTTAGCTCGCTTGCTCAAAATACCAGATGCATCAATTTCTAAGTGCTATTCTAAACTTAATGGGGAGCTTTATTTGCAATTATTTGCAGAAGAAGCCTCATTTGTTTATGAAGAAGAATCATATTAGAAAATTATTTCTTTCCTTAACTTCTTTATTAAAGGGTGGGAAGTAATAAGAGAATATGGACAAAATTATTTTTTTCCTTAACTTCTTTATTAAAGGGTGGGTAGTAATAAGAGAATATGGACACAAGATACATATGGTGTTTTTTCCCTTGAATCATGTTTTAAGTGATTAATGAATGAATGTTTGAACAACAAGATCATTTCCAATCAACCAAGGTGTAGAGTAGAAAGTGCCCAGTCATGGGGTCGTAGTTTCACTTAGCTAAATCCATAAGGCACTTGTGCCTAACTCATTTGCAAAACACAAGTCAGTCTTTTACTCCCACTCTTACTTTCTAGGGCTATACTCACTCACCTACTAAAGCAATGAGAGGAACTCAAGAGAGTTCAGAAGGGAAACCTTCCAATCTATTGACCTTTACTTAGTTGAGCCAAGCTACAGGAGAGGAGCTTTATCCTATTTATAGTTGTTCCCTTCCATCTACCTCCTTAATGGATGATTTGGATTATTACATGTGTCACCTAGTGGTTGAGGATCATTTTAAAATTCTCTGTAGAAATCTCTACATAAATATTTAGGTTTCCCTCCTTCTAGATATTTACAAGGAAACTTTTAGAAACTAGGCCTTCTAGAATCAGGCCTTGATCCATAGACCTTCAACAACGTACCTAAGTTCTTTAGCCTAAATCCACAAGCTAAATAGGCCTTCCTTAGAGCCTTTAGGCCTTAGTCACAGGCCTTGCAATGCAAGTTTGTGACAACCATCTAAAATTCAATAATTCAACTAGTTAGTATATTAGGGAAAGGCTCTAACAATAGATAGTTTAATGGGTAGTGTATACATAAAATTTTGGACCATTTTAATAATTTTTTAGAGTCTACTTTTTATTTCGACAACATGAATGGACCCCGCTTGGTTTTGCAAGGGAATATCTTAAGAAGGATTCATATGATCCAAAAATATCTAAAAATTCACCAAAATCATCAAAAATCAAATTTGTCAAAACGTTACTTGTGGACTTCAAGATTGTAAAGGGGGACTTTAGTTAGTCTTTCATTTCATGTCAAATCCGGCAAATCAATCGCTTTCTTTTGAATCTTTCTAAAAATAGGACTCCTAGACTTTACTACTATAAACTCTAGGAGCTCAAAAGTTTATAATCATAAAGTAGAAAAGCTCCTATATAGCGGCTATGCAAGGTTTACTTCATGATCATAAAGCTTACGCCCTCTAGACTTCATGATCATAAAGTTAGAGAAGTAAAACAAAAAAAATCAAAATTTTAACATTGCCCTTGCTTGTACTTGGAATAACTACTTATGTTATCCCCAGTTTTTATAAAAAGGAGGTCTCTTACCTTATTGGGAGCATGATCTAGCATGAAAATAGAAGGAATAGAGTAGAAAATCTCATCATAGTAATCTTTTTTGCATTCTTTACATCATGTTCTCGACTTTCTTAGTTAGTTTTGGGTCTTCTCTTGCATGCAGATTGAGGAATAAGGTCTTAATTGGGAAAAACTTTAGTAGAATTTTTAGAGGTTCTCCCAAAGTAAGAAGCTTAATTTGTAAACTACATTAAACACAATAATTAAATTCTATAGGTGATGGTGAAATCTCTATCCTTAGGAATTCAATTTTCACTTCTACAAGAAGGAAACACCATTTACTGTATTTTTCATCTTGCTTTTTGCATTTAGAAGATGAAATAAAATTTCTAATTATAATTCCCTCTTGGAAGAATTTTTAGAGGATGTTTCTAATAGAATTTTTATTTTTGTTTTTTTTTATTGATCACGTGTTTTTTTTTTCTTTCCTTCAAAGATTGGAGGATTAATGGAATATGTAATCTCCCCTTTGATGAGAAAGACACATTTTAACTATGAAAAGAAAGAGTTAGTTTGTCTAAGAACAGTTTTTATAAACTAGTTCTTTTAATTTCAATCCCCCTTTAGTCTCTTTTCCTCCCACTTTCTTTGCTTGAATTCTAAGATAAAATCCTAAGTATCCTAATGGAGAAGTTTGAGTTTCTAAACTTCTAGAAAGTTGAAGTTCAAGAATGTAGAATCTTGAATTCTTAGAAAGATCATTTAGAATTTTTCTCAACTTTCTTTCATTTACTAGAATTTATATATTCTAAGAGTGGAGCTCCAAATAGAGACAATTTCTCATGGTCTTTTCTTTAAAAGAGGTACTCTAAGAGTAAAGAGCTTTTAGGGGGAAGTTCTATCATGATTTATGTAATAACTTTTCATAAACTAGAAGACAATTTAAATTTTCACAAGTTTTCTTTTCTCTTGATCTTTCCTTTGAATAAAATTCAAGGAAGAAAATTTTTGTTCCATCACATTTGATGAGAACAACTTTTGAGAACTATCAAAGAAATACATCTCTCACTTTTCTTAAGCATCCTATAGTACTATTTAGAATTTTTAAGATACATACTTCAATGCCTTTGCATGCTTTAGTTTGCCATGATCATCCATGCATCATGATTCTAGTTTTTACATAGTTGTTTTCAATTTCTAGTATCCATTGTATTTATATTTCTTAGTTAGTTTCACATTTCTAATGATTCTTGCATTCAAATGTAAGTCTCTTGCTACTCCAATCAATTTGTTAGTTTATAGTAAAACATTCTCATCCTTTTAATCATTTCTTGTTCATGTTTCTATCATATTTCATTCATGCTTAACACGTGTTTTAATTCATTTGTATGTAGCAATTTAGTTCTTTACTTATGCTTGGTTCATGCCTACTTTATGTTTGCTCTATGCACTAGTTTAAGTGTATACCCTAATACTTTCATTATGATCAATCCTTCCAGTGTTGTATTTCCTTTTATCTTTTCATGCTTCTAGTTCTTAATTTCATGCTTTTCAAAAAAGAAGAATTTTCTCCTTAGAACTAATTCCTCTTATATCATAAGAATGTTTATAATCTTAATTCCTCATTTTTTATTCCATATATATCTTTGATTGAGTTCATTATGTGTTTCTTTAACTTTGTGAATCCTATCTTGTTAGGACCCACATTAGCTTACATTTTTTTAGTTTCTCGCATTAGTACTTTTGCATAATTCTTTTATCGTTATCTATTTCATGCTTCCATTCTTAGACCTTTTCATTCCTAGAATCATTCACACTTCTTTAGTTTTCATGCAATGTATGGTTCCAACTTCTATGTTGATTCATGTCTTTAGCATGTTAGATAATATGTTTAGTTCTTTTTGTACGCTTCCTCTCATGATTTGTCTTTTGAGTAATGTGTATGTGCCTTTTCTTTAAATGACTTATTTTAGATGTTCTTTTTATTTGTTATGTGTTCATTCTACGTTGTTAGTGAAAGGAAAAATAACACTAATTAGGCTTTTGATCCTAAAAGAACAAAGGGATTTGGTTTGCTTGCACTCTTGAACTCTTTTAGTTGTTGGAAAAATTAAATTTGAATCTATGGTTTGATAGACTTATTTGAGTCATTAGGGATCTAGGACCATTTTTACCTAAGGTGGTAATTCTCATAATTTACTTAGATTCATATAACTTTAGGATATAGACTTGAGTAAACTTATTAGGAAGGATTTAATTTTTAGTTACCCTCACCCCCAACACCACAAAGGGATTTGGTTTGCTTGCACTCTTGAACTCTTTTAGTTGTTGGAAAAATTGAATTTGAATCTATGGTTTGATAGACTTATTTGAGTCATTAGGGATCTAGGACCATTTTTACCTAAGGTGGTAATTCTCATAATTTACTTAGATTCATATAACTCTAGGATAGAGACTTGAGTAAACTTATTAGGAAGGATTTAATTTTTAGTTACCCTCACCCCCAACACCACAAAAAAGAAAAAGGAAAGAAAAAGAAAGCACTATAAGGTTAATCTAAGATAAACAAAATAAATAAATTTCATTGGCCACCTATAATCTAGTAAGATAATAAAACCATTTTTGAGCTTGTTAAGCACCTAAAAAATGCCTACAAATAGAGAGTGGTATCTAGCTAATAGGTGCATTATGTGTTCAAAGGACTCCGATGAGATATACCATCTTCGCATCCATTGCAACAAGATGTTCAAAATTTAGATTTCTTGGTTGGTTTAACATGGACTAGTTTGTTTTGGCCAAATCATTGATTTAATATTGGCATGAGATAAGAAATGCAAGTCTTCTAGAGAAAGAAAGCTATCAAATTAGTGTTTATTAGCAACATTTTTAGATTGTATGGTTGGAAAGCAATGAAAGAGCTCTTAGGGGCAAGAGTAGATATCAGACTTGATAAAATCAAGTACCTTTAAGGGAGAAATATAGTGGATAGGGTGCTTGTGGTCAATGAAGCCACGGATATTCTAAAAAGTTTGAAAAAGGTAGATTGCTATGCAAATTAAATGTGGAGAAGGTGTTTGATAGAATCGAATGGTTGGTGATATATAGTGTTCTTGCATAGATGAATTTTAGTGAAAAAATGAAGAAAATGGATTGTCTAGTGTCTCTCTTTTGCCTGGTTCTCAATAATAATGAATGGAGCTCCTCGAGGATTTTTCAAGAGCTCAAGGAGAGAAAGACAAGTTTGCCTCTATCTCCATACATCTTTCTCTTGGTGGCTAAGTTTTATAATAAGATCATGAGAAAGGCCCCAAATCATTGCCTTTACATGAGATTTAATATCCTAAACTCTCATCTCTCTAACCCATTTGTAATATGCAAATGACATTATGCTTATCATAGCCAATGAAGCAATTCAAGGAACCCCAATCAAAGGCCCTACTTAAGTGCTATGAATTGGGCACTTGACAGAAATTAAACCACACAAAATCTCAAGTAATTGGTATAGGAATGGATGAAAATGCTCTCTCCCTTGCTGTCCAGACTTAATTATAGCGCCAGTACATTCCCATGCAACTTACCCCAAGCTTCCTCTTATGGTGGGTGGAAACAATACTTCTCTATGGAACCCAGTCATTGAAAGGTTTCAAAAAAAGGTAGCATTGAAAATAGCTTGTTTATCATTGGGTGGAAGGCTCACAATGGTTAAATCTACTATGAGCAATCTACCAATTTATGTCATTGTTTCATTGGCTAATGTGTGCACAAAAGCTTGACTAAATTCAATGACATTTTTCTAAGAAAAGGAGGTCAAAATAAGGAAAATATCATTTAATTTCTTAAAAGGTGGTTTGTAGATCAAAGAAAGAGGGAGATCTAGGAGTTCAAAACTTGAAGAACATTGTAATGGAGGATCACTTGCGAGGAGAACAATTTATGAATCTTACCTGTTAAAGGAATATACAAGCCTAGGAATTTTTAGTGGTTGGACGTTGATGAATGCACGAAGGGCTCTATCATGTGGAGGCAAATCTTAGAAAGTTTGAATTCTTTTAATAGTATTCCAAACTAAAACTTTACTCTAAAAAAAGAAAAGAAAAAGAAATCAAATTTTGGTCAATGCTTATGTATGTAGCTACAGAGCCTCAAGCAAGAAAAGACTCTCACCTCAGAGTTTTTGATTAGCTTTAATGGCTCCTCTTAATGGAGCATCCACCCACTATCCAATTATTTTGTCTTGAGAAAGAGTATTTGGTAGTTTACTTGAAAGGTTAGAGAAAAATTTTATAGATTCAGTAAGGGCATGCTTATTTGAATTCAAAAGTTGAAGGAATTTTCATAGTAAAATCAATTTACCTTTATATCGCTCGCAGATAAGAGAGGTGATTGATTACTTGTTAATATGATTTGGATACACCAGCTCTTATAGGAGTGGTCGCTTTCTATAAGAAAATGGTCATGAACAAGATCTCAACTTACGGTAAACTAAAATTTTGAGTAAAAAAAAGACCATTAAGATGTTATCTCTGCTATAGTCATTTAGAAAATAGACTACATAATTTTGCATTGCAAGGTTGCCCAAAAGGCATTGAATCATATACTTCAAAAATTCAACCAGGCCTGAGTTATCCTAGAACAATGGAGGAGGTGTATATAATGGGGGCCACAAAGATTTTGAACAACATCAATCACATCAAATAGTCCCTAATGAATTCAAACTTCTCCTTGTCTCATGTCCACAGATCCGTAAACGAAAATACAAATGCTTTGGCGTGAGGAGTACTATTTCATGATTTTAGAGTGACATTCTCGTCTCTACTACAAGGGTGCTACTCTCTTTTGGCCGGCACAAGTTGTTGTAAAATAAGGTATCAATCGCTGCTATGATTTCTAGTTTAAGGGTAATTGAGTAGCAAAGTATCTGTTTGCATCTACCTTTCCTTCAAAAGAAAAAAAATTCAAGCACCTTGTGGCTTCATGGGTGGTGGTAGACAAGCATTTTCAAGGATTTCCTATGCAAGGCATTAGAAGGTTATGGGAAGAATTGGCAACAAGAATAAGCTAACACCAAAACCTAAAGTAGAATAGAACAAGGCAATCAACAGTTGGATCAAGCATCCAATGCGAAGGTCTAGTTAGAATAGGAGGCATTATTTGTGACCATCAAGGTAGTACTTCTTACAATTTTCAAGTTCAATAGGCAGCAAGGATGTTGATGCGAAGATTGTTGCTGTAAAGGCCATAATCCTCTTAGCTGAAAACTTCCCATCCATGTCTTCGAGGACATATTTTATCAACAAAATTCTAAGATTTGCCAAAGCTAAAGTGAACGAATTAGCTAAAAGAGGGGCACTTGATCTAGGAATGGTTAAGAAACTAATGGACTTGGGCATAATTTCATAATGCATAGTTGAACACATTCATAGCTATTACAATCTTTTATACATTTTAGATTTTTGCTTTTAACTTCTGTGTTGGTAGTGGATTCCATGGTTTCTCTTATCTACTGGCCAGCTACGTCCAAAAGACCTATTGCTAGCTTTGATTGGAGATTCCTTGATATTCTCTTCATGTGAACAAGAGACTCTTTTTATGAAATTGTGATATGCTTGATCACTCTTGTTAATAAAATTCTTTTGCCTTTAAAAAAAATTGGATTGTTCACTGGACATTGTTTTTAACCATTCATTTCATTATGACTTCTAAGTATAATCTCTCTCATTTTGTTACCTATTTGTGTTACTCCTAAGTTTCCTCTAATGTTTTCATTTCTAATTCTATCTTTTCTTATCTTATCACTCATCCATCTTAACATCCTCATTTCAACGACACTTATCCTATGTAGATGTTGTTCCTTAACTACCCAACACTCTAATCCATAAAGCATATCAAGTTTACAGCCTTCCTATAGAAATTTTCTTTTAGTTCTAGTGGAATCCTCTAATCACACAAAACACTAGAGATGCATATTTATTTGTTCCAACCTACTTAGATTCTCTAAGTAACTTCCCTCTCGATCTCTCCACTCTCATGAATTATCAATCACACGTATTAGAAGTGTTCTTTTAGGAGGATTTCTTTGTTATCAATCTTTATTAGTGCTTAGATCCTACTCCTATCCTTGCTAAAATTGTATTTCATATACTTTGTCTTAGTTTGAGTAATTTTAAATACTTCAAATTCTAATGTATCTCTCCATAACTTTAACTTTGTGTATACGCCATGTTGTGTCCCATTAATCAAAACTATATCATCTACAAATGACATGCACTATGGAATATCCTTGTGCAAATGTTTTGTTAACTCATCTATAACGAATGTAAAAAGGTATTGGCTCAATGTTGATCATTGGTGCAATCCTATAGAAATACAAAATTCACAAGTCTCTTTGCTAGTGGTCCTAACATTTGTTGCCGCTTTCGCATACTTATCATTAATTGTGTCTATATACCCCCGTGACACCCCTGTCTCGCCCAATACCCATCATATTAACTCTCTAACAATCCTATCATAAGCTTTTTCTAAGTCAATAATGACAATGTGAAGGTCTTTCCTCATCTCCATATATTTCTCTATCCTTTGTTTAAGAAAATAGCTCCCATGGAAGACCTCCCAGGCATGAAACCAAACTAGTTCTCTAATACACTTGTCTCTTGCCGTAGACAAAAAAGGGCATCGGTTAGAAGTAGTGAGGCAATCCAAGTCAAAGGTTCTAAAAGGATAAGGGGAAGGCCCACAAGAATGTGGATAGAAGTAATGAGAAAAGATTTAAAAACTTTAGGACTAAATAAAGACATGACACGTAATAGAGGGGTTATGGAGGAACAAGATTCATATGACCGGCCCCTAATCGGGATAAGGTCTTGATGATGATGATTTTTTTGTGGCAAAAACACAATTTTCACTTTTCATACTCATTCAATTCACATTGTTTTAGGACTAGCAATCATACATAGTCAAACCAATTAAATAAGAAGGTCTAATCAACAAAATCTCTTGCCTATGATAATAAAAGTGTGGAGATGTGTAGAATCTTTTATCCCATCTAATAAGACTATCATTTGTCTTTATTGAAAGCAAAAGAAAGCCATCTAATTATGTCTTTAGGAGGTCACCCAGATAAGGGGTTAGGGCTCCTTTGAAAAAAAAACAGAATGTGTTATGGCTACAAATGGGACAAATTACCTGTCTCATGACCTATACATCATTCATATAAAAAAAGACCCTTATAAAAATTTTACATATTAAAAAGGGTAGGGAAAGCGTGATGGGGCCTTGAGATGGGTGATTGGTAATAGGTGTAAAACCAACCTTTGGATGGATAATTAGGTGGGCATTTGTTCTTCAAGGGATTATGCCCCTCTAAGCTGTCTTAACCGATGCTGCTTAAAGGATAAGGTTTCTTCTATCAATAGAGGAGGAGAATGATAACTTGAAAATAGTAATTTTGTGCAAGAAGAAGCTTAATGAAGACTTAAAGGGATTCATATTTATCTTTGTTAGGAGGGTAAATTAGTTTGGTCTCTTGCTAAAGACGATTTTTTTATATATAAAATCTGCATATAATTATTTTTGCAGGTACTCTCCAACTTGTTTTCTTTGGAAGAAGATTTGGACATCTAACTTATATCCAAGGACTAAATTTCTGCTTTGGCAACTTGCTCATAAATAAGCTGCTATGTGCAAGCTACCTATGCATGATAATCCAAGTTGGTTGCAAGATATAATAAACTATGTAATAGAGTTAGCATATCATCTATTCATTCATTGCTTTGTTTGTGAACCTTTAGGGCAAACTATTAAATATAGATTTTAATTAGGCAAAGTAGCAACTAAACACTATAAGCAAAGCAATCCTATATTTGGTTAAGCAGAGGTAAGAAGAGTTTCAGGCTTCCAAACTTGATCTATATAGCCTATACAATTATGGTGGACCTTATTTGTCCAGCACAAATAAAGTGATTTGAGAAGAATAGATACATTGGAGAAAGGTTATGATTGAATGGAAAGTGAGAATTATTGAATATTCTAAGTTGCTCAAACACAATTCTCTTTGCACTCTGGATCTAATGGCTTTGCTCCAAGAATGGAAGCAAACTAGTATTATTCAATTCAGAAATGTTTCTTTGTGCATCAAATGGAAGCCTCTTAAAGTTGGTTGCTTTCAAATATGTTTTGATGGCTCCTCTTTAGGTAATGCAAGACAATCTAGAGTTAGGGCCATTATAAGAGATTGAAGAGGTCAATTTGTTACTACATTGAGGAGTTATATTAGTCATAATACCAAAAATGAAGCAGAGTGAATTGCTCTCTTTCAGATACTTCAATCAACACCTAAGATGGGATTGGAAAATCTACATATATGTGACAATTCAACAATAGTTATCTACTCATTGATTACGAGAATGAGGCCAAAATGGAATGTCTTACTAATCAAGGAGTGTAGACAATTGAGGGAGAGAATGAGAAGTTGAACAATCAGTCAAGTCTAGAAAAAAGTCAATGATCCTGCCAATTATCTAGAAATAAGGCATCTTCAATAAGGAGGTATGATAAATGGGGACCATAAGATCACTTGTTTCTATGCATAAAATACTAACATTCACACATGTAGATGGAATTATAATAAGGACTCGGACTCAAATGATTCTTTTAATAATTGAAATTTTTTCAAAATGTCTTGACTTAATTTTCTCCTCTATTACTATTGAATTATTCAAAAGTTCTCAAACTCTTAAAATCCAATAAAATTCTATTCAATTGGAATATAAATTTATCAAATCAAATATATTGTTCATGAGTAATTTGTTAAATTCTTTTACCTATAAATCTTGCCAATATACACATAATTATTACAATCAATACTCTTAGAAAAATATTTGCAAACCCTTGAATTACTTAATTCATTATTAATTAGAGTTCATTTTGCATTTTACAAGATTAAGGTTAAATGAAAAATTTTGTGCATTTTGAGCTAAATGAAAGAGTTCAAAGAGCATTGAGGGTGTCCATATCACTTTCAAAGCAATTAGAATTGGCATGCACGTGACTATCTTTATCTATGCAAGATGGGCTATTATTATCATATGTAAATGTGACAAAATTCCTGTGTATGCATACATGCACTCACCACTCTACAAAGCTTCTCATTGAAGCCATGCAAGCTCACAATAGAATGCACATGTCCCACGCTATTTCTAAGTTTAAAAAATCATCCAGGATGGACCCACATGTAGCTTACTCACCAAATCTCTCTTACCCTGACATGCATAAGGGGACAAAGACTTTTTTTTTTTTGGAAGTGAAGCCATGCATGCAACTATGCTTTAAAAAAAGAAAAAAAAAAAGTTGGGGACATGTTTCACTTGGGAAAATGGGGGAAACCTATAAGAGAAGAGATGTCGTGGTTTTGGAAGGTAGCAAGCAAAGATTTCTAGGACATTTTTTAAGGTGAAAAGGGCAACAAAAGAGGATGCCTGGTGGGTTTCCTACTTGACAAATGACATTTTATTTTTTAGGCTATTCACACTTCACAAAGGAGGACTTTTAATGTGTTTTAGAAAGGGGACCTAAAAGCAAGTTATTCTTACAAAGAGGGAGGCTTTGATGTGTTGTTGTAGGGATAAATTTCTGATTTTAAGAATTTCACTTTACAAAAGAAAAGAAGCCCACTTGGTATAGAAGTGAAGAGATGTCTTGAAAGGAGATTTCACTTTTTTTTGGTTGGGGAATTGGGTTTACATAGGATATCTGTTCTTAGGATATATAGAAGTCTTTTGCAAGTAGTGGAGAATTACATATATTAGAAGGCATATCTCTCTTGGGGCTTTTGAATGTGTTTTACATGTTAGAAGGCTCTCTCTCTCTCTCACTCTCTCTCTCTCTCTCTCTCTCTCTCTCTCTGAAAGACATTTTGAAGGAATAATGTTGGACATATAGTCTTAAAGCTGGGAACAAAGTAAAGATGCTTTAACAAGAAGGTTTAGAGGTGTTTCTCCATAAGATGGTGTTGATTCTTGGGTTTTCTCTTTTCGATGGTAAGTGACACAGCAAGGAAGTAGATCTTATACTTAGCTTGGGTTTGGAGTAGATTTTAGAGGGTGTTGATAAGTGATACATCAAAGATTTTGGGCATCGATCTAAATTGGAAAAGTTTTATAATCTTTTCTTTTTTCTTTTTTTTTATCATGCTCTTGTATTAAAGTAAAATTTAATTTTTTTTCTTCTTAGTTTAGATTCTAGTTTAGTTTAGGATTTAATATAAAGTTTTAGCCATGGTATATGTTTCATTTTCAATTAGTTAGGAATTAATTTTATGCTAAGAATAGCCTAGGATTAAGATAAGATTTCAAAGGCCCTAGGATGCTTTTTTACCATTCCTCAACAAGTCTAAAAACTCTACTAACCTAAGCTAGATTAGAAGCTCTTTTTCAACTTATTTTATAATAGTAGTAGGCTAGAACTGCATTGATTTTTAGGATATTTTTCATCTTTTTTAGGGAGCATTTTTCTTTTTTATGGTCATTTTGTACTTCTTTTATAGCTTAGATTAGTAATCTTGATAGGTTAGATCAAGGCTTTTTAAATATTTTTATCTTGTTATTTAGGACTTTTTCTAGGCTATATTCAGATATATTTTTCATAGTGATCATGAGTAGTTAAATCATTAATTTGTGTAGGGTGAAGATGAAACTATATAAAATCAATAACATTGCTCATGTCCAAGCAACCATTAGATTTAGAAATTTAAACTATTAATTTTTTATGATATGTCAGATAACTTAATATACATACTCTTTTGATAGGAATTATAAGATATTTTTCATAGTTCAGGGACTGGTTATAGCATGTTAGTTAGCTTGAAATATATGAATTTTTTATAGTTCATAATCTTGAGTAAGTTAGGCAAATCATTTGTATTGAGAATACACAATAATTTGGACTTTTATTGTACACATCTACCACGTTATTATTTTATTATTGTTATATTAACATGTGTTATATTAAATCTTTGATACTTGTATATGATACTTGTAAGTAGTAATGTAGTGGATTCCAAAATACTAGATTTCATAATTAGGTAAATTCATTTGTTTTAGTGTACTTAGTGGTTAATTTGATTATTCTATTTATTTTACTTTGCTTGGCTAGGTTATGATTATTTAAGTTAGATTCTAATTAATATTCTTAAGTTTCAACATTCAGTCCTCGTGGGATCAACTCGAATTTGCGTATCTATACTTGCTAGACCCTTTCACTTGTAGTATTTTTAAAAATAAGAACACTAACTAAAAATCCAACTTATAAGTAAAATTCACGTCGTAATAGTGCCTTACGTTTTGAGACTTCTACCAAAATTTTTTGAGTGCCCCAACCCAAATTTAAGACTATGCTAGGAACAATATGGTGATCAGTTCATTCATTTTTTAGATATCTTACAAAATTCTAGATAACAGCTACAAAATCTTAGAAACAATGGTTTAAGGTTGTCTGATGTACCAGGTTTTTTTTTTTCATTAGTACTTGTCTAATGCCAAATGAATAGTTCATATCACCTAATATATAGGGCCTACTTTTACTTTTTGCTCTCATCTATAATTTTCTCTTTATGAGCCCAATAGTTGAGACTTGAGAGGGTTGCTTTCCTAAATGTTGATTGCTACACAGGTCTTGTCTACAAATGATAGTTATTTAAGTGATGAATGTTTTAAGTTGGAGGTTATCCAATTGAAAATAGAATCAGGCTCGTCTCTCTCTCTCTCTGCTCCCACAAATCCTAGTTGCCTCTCAATTAAGGTACTACATCTATTCCCTTGATTATTTATTTACACTATCACTTGCACTTCACATATTTTTGTAGGGAGTGAGTTTAGTAGTCCTCTTCTTTATAATTGCACATCTTTTTTATCTTTCCCTTGAAAATGTCACTCTCAAAGTCATAAAAGTGGGTAGAGAATGCACATTTAAATTTGTAAAAGGAGGATTCCTAGTTATATAATAGCACCCATTTTTTATTCATTAGCCCCTTCTTAATGCTATGGATGTTTATAACTCCAGGTCCATCCAAATAAGGACCTAGATTATTCCCAATGCTGCCATGATTGAGATGTTCTATAATCTGAAGTTCTTGTCCATTGAATAATCCTAGTCACTTTTTTTTTTGGGTAAAATAAATAGTTAAAAGTTCCAATGTCCATTTCATAATTAAATTAGCAGTGATTAGGAATATCCAGCCAATAAGAATTTCAGAGAATTAGTCTTATAAGTCAAGGAAAACATTATGGAATATTTGAATCTTCATAAATCTAGGCCCACCTAGTGTTGTAACCATCCCTACCATTTAGTAATGTGCTAATGAATAAAAAAAAACTAGGAGCTAATGTATCACTTCCCTTACTAATTTCTTCACATGCAATTATCTATGTTGTTTTTCTGTAGAGAGTAATGTAATCACCCTTAGTTTTCCCCCTTGAGCCCCTAGCTAAATGGCATTAGTGGCTATTAACTCTTGATGAATCTAGATTTTTAAAGATCCAAACCGTTCACAATCTTACTCTTGACTTAGATAGGCCATGATTCAGAAGTCTCATCCATTGAACGATCTTATCTATTTTCATCCATTGCAAAATTTGCCTGTCAAACTTTTTATGTTTATTTTACAACTAAAGTCTCAACCATTAGGATTATCCAATGGATGAGAATTTCTCATCATGGCTCATCTAAGTCAAGAGCAATGTTGAAAATTATTTAGATCTTCAAAAATCTAGATTTACCTAGAGTTAATAGCTAGTAATGCCATTTAATAAGGGGCTCGTGAGGCAAAACAAGGGGCACATATAGTAACCCATGCTACAAACGAAGAATTATAAAGCAAATCACACTCTCATAAACCTAATCCAAGTAGAAGGGGAGAGTGGGGACTCTAATTATTATATGGTGTTGAGTGTACTAGTTCTTGGAACGTCCTTTAAAAATGTCTAATGATATTCACACTATGGAAAATAGGTCTAATACCAAGCACCTATTTCAAGTTGTTATGTTTTCTAACAAGTAAGCTATCAAAAGATTATTTTAACATGTGCATTTTTTAGTTAACAAACCTAACATGGTGTATGTTGGCCCATCAAGGACAAAGAGTATAAACTATAAAAGCACATGTGGGCCCAATATTCTTGTAAACTTAACTAAAAAAGCTATTACCCATAAATATTAAATTATATAGTAGTCTTAAAATTATAGCCAGATATCTTTGGCAAGTAACACCTACAAGTCAACTCAAATTTAAAAGATCTAAAACATTCATATAATTGATTATGCTTTCGCGCATGACCTAAACTCTTAAATGACCTTTGACTTGAATAGTTTACTTTTTTCTAAAGTGTGAGCACAAATAATGATCTATGATTTGAAATGGTTTAGATCTTCCAAAATATAGACCTAACTCTACATCCCTATGAATGGTTTAGCTCTTCTAACGTGGTTTGGATGAGATTCTTGGGTCATGATTAATGATGTGAATGGTTTAGATCTTTTAAAAAGTTGTTTGACTTGAAGTTAAGTTATTACTTGCAAAAGATATCTTGATGGAATTTTAAGACTACCATATAATTTAACATCTTGGGTTATAACTTTTATGGTTTGAATTAGTGAAATATCAAGCCACATATGGTTTTATATTTAATACTTGTTGTACCCAAAGGGCCCTCATATGCATGTGGGGTTGATTAAATAGAAACTAGCACTTGTTATAATGATCATTGAAGTGATTTACCCAATAGACAAAAATAAAAACAAAAAAATAGGGAGTTGCGTAGTGTCAGCCTACTTTTCACATATTATCAGCCATTAAAAAATATATTTCTTAAAATAATCAATTTTAATTACCATACTTCAGTCAAAAATAGGTGGACAAGCATCGTCCATGTATAGGTTTTTGTTTATAACACTTCGAGATTCAAGACCATATGAGTTCATATTAAGGCTACAGCCAAAACGACATGTAGGGCATAAGGTGACCAACTTGTTCCAATGACCTATTATATCATGTAACGGCGAACTGCATATTCATAGAAGAAGCTGTATGGTTTCATTGATATAAAAGAAGAATCTACCGGGCATGACCATACATTACAAAGAAATGATGAGAGTGAAGGATGGGGATGGCAATGGCGCAGGACGGGTTTCCCCTGTCTAACCCTGCCAATGATTTGATTTTTATTTTTCCACCTCATCAATATTACCATCTCTGCCAGATAATGGAGATTTTCTTTTGTTTTTCTTCTTCTCTTTTGAAATGTGCAAGAAAAATTCTGTTTGTTACAATAACTAAGAGAAAGAACTCATAAATTTAAGAGACAATAAAAAGGAACTTCTGGGCAAAATGGGCTATCCTTTTATTGTGTGTGTCTATATATTAAGAGCAAAGGCCTTCTAGGCTCTCCTTCATAGTAGGCAAGTGCACAAGCTTACTTGTGGGTGGGTGTGCGTGCTTAAACAACTTTGTATCTTATTTTATAAAAATGCCTTCATTTTGGAAGTAAAGCATAATAATAAACCATGACACATTTGGTGTATTAATATATAGGAACAATGCGGGTTTGACTCGTGAAATTTACTCACTAACCCACCTCAACCCAAATCCTCATCAGATCGCAAACTTTTGCCCCATCAAAGGTGTGGATCACTAATTTTCTACCCCAACATGCCTCCAGCAGGTGAGTGGCGGGGTGGGTCACGGGTTTAACCCACCCCGTTGCCATCCCTAGTGAACGATCACTCAATGTAACATGTTTAGCGTTGAAACTAACTGACAAAGAGAATAATCAGCTACAATAAGATTATCAGTCTAGGAGGTCAAATGATATCCAACAATTGGCCACTGACCGCCTAAGAAATGAATCATCTTTGGATGAAGCATGGAAGCTTAGGTGGAACAAAATCTAACTCTTTCCAGTTTTTTTAATGATGGATATATGCACTCACACACGCACCCCTTTTGGAGTCTAACCTTGTTACCTTCAACTCTTGCACCACTACGCCATAGGCACCTAAGAAAATCTAACTAAGTAGATTCCCACACTAAGTACTACTTAAGCACCTAGGAAAACCTTATTAATAGCCAGGTAGAGTCCCATACTAACAAAATACTACTTAGATTCGATACCATTCCCATGGGGCATGGAAAAGGGTTATCTTGAGCTTTGAAGTAGGAAAATGAATAGAAAATTAAAGTGATACATTCTTTCTTTAGTGATAAGTTGGCGAACAATGGATATTGAACCGACAAATGACAGGTTTCCAAAATGCGTTCATCTTCCCCGGCTTTGTAAAGGAGTGCATTCCGTCATCAATTTATACCGTTCATTTTTGTCTTGAATTTAAACTTTCATCGTGTCTCTCATTCTACGATACAGACATCGGAGATAGATGATGGAGCACCAGGTAGAGTTCAGAGACAGCCAAGTAAATTTTAATCCATCCCACCGATGGTAACTAGCAAATTCCTAAATTCAATCGCCTGTGCACTCTGATTTTTTTAACAAGCTTAAACCAATCAATATGTCCCCGATTGTTAGACTCTACATCGGGATAAAATAGTTTATTTAGTAAAAGAAGACAGGTCCCTATTTGAGTCATTAGTTATGACACATTTGATATTGTTCAGCTTTTCATTTATCACTTAAGTATCTGGAGCCCACACAGTTGGTGATTCAAACCAGTAGATTTTTTGGCTGTCAATGAGTAAGCAGCAGATGAAAGCTATATATTAGTAAAATTATTCGCATAGATATAGAATGGACTCATTATGCAAAAACAGAGTTGCTACAACTACCACTTTTGATATGAACTCATTCAACAGATTTACTTGAAGAATTTACAGCTTACAAGCCACGCATTTTCCACTCTTTATTACTCTTTCTGCATTCCATTTTTCTCTTGGGGCAGTATCGATCGCAGAGATCACAGACGCTCAGAGAGGAGCTTCACTGTTTAATAAAGCCTGCATCGGTTGCCATGTTGGTGGTACATAATTCAATCAGTGACTATTCACACAAACTGAAAGCTTTTTATTAACCGAAACTTTCTTCCGTTTTCCACTCTATGGCCTTCAATTCTCTTTTTCAGGGTGCCACACTCTTTGTAGATGATTTATTTACAAAGGAAACCACTCTCACAATCTTCACCCCTTCTTCTCATGCACCTTTTTGATGATATAACAACAACGGCAACTATATGGGATAAACAACTAGCAGTAGGCATCTACCTCGCAGTTATTTGGCCCACAACTTGTATGCAGGAACGGTGTTGCAGCAGAGGAGGGAATATATGGCATCACATATTATGGCAAGGAAAGAACGCTGGCAAGTGTTCTTCCCATTTTCCTGCTTACAGTTGATGTAATCTTGCAATGTGGCTGTCAATAGATGAGCTTATACTTTAATTGGCTGTTGCAGGGATTTGGAGAGAATTGCAGCCCAAAAGGTCAAGCCCGGTTGCAAGGTGAGATCAAGCTACTTGCCAAGTATGTCAAGTCACAGGCTGACAGAGGGTGGCCAAATGTCAAAAGTTATGGAGATTGATTCCTGCAAAAGCAAAGAGATTGCTACTATTAATTCCTGAAGAAATGCATCAAGTGCATATGCCAGTGGGTCATAGAATGTGCATCAGGAGCCACAAGAGAGATAAATGAGCCGGACATAACAGTAAACTAGTAGTAGTAGACAAGTTTGACTGCCATGATGTGTATTATATTCAAAGTTGTCAAAAGAAAGCATTGATGCACAAACAAAACGAACTACAACGTGCAAATTAGAAGTTTCCTCTTCTTATGCAAGTTCACATGCATGCACGGGTATGACTGTGCAGAAAATAAGTATGAACTGGCACATTTGGTTAGAGATATATGAATAGGAGAGTTACAGTTAACTGAGTGTTGACTGGCCTGTCCAGGTTCGATTAAACTTAACTCCATATCTTGAGACACTGCCCAACCCGGTTCATATGCTTCAAGGAAACCAAGCTTTGCTTTGTTTGGAAGGTCGTGGGGATGAACAAAAGGCACTCCTGGTGGCCAACCAATCTCCATCCGTGTGCTACCACATGGACTGTCTAGTGCCTGTATGTGACCTTCACATTCCTTGAGATTGCAAAACCTCAGCTTGATACCCTTCTTGTCTGCAATATCCTGAACCCGTTCCTTGAGGACTCTCTGAGCCTCAAGTCGCAGCCTCTTAGAAGGTGGCAAAGGCTTGCATCTTGCATTGTTCTTCCTCCTCTTCAACAAAGGTTTCAACGATGCTGAGCATTTACAGATCAATGAACCAGTTTAGTATTTGAAATGAGAAAGAGCAGAACAACTATTCAGATTTCCTATAATGCAAAATTGATGGATGATCAAAGTACATTATTGGACTGATATAATTTTTCATCTTTTGGCTGGTGATTTGCACACCATGTCAAATAGCCCAGAAACCATGTTATTGGTAATTTTAGGTTAAAGCATGTGGGCCCCACCATCCTCAGCTTTTAATTCAAAAGCTTCTCTCTCTCTCTCTCTCTCTCTCTCTCTCTCTCTCTCTCTCTCTCTCTCTCTCTCTCTCTCTCTCTCTCTCTCTCTCTCTCTCTCTCTTCAGAAATTGTAGCAGCAAGTTACCTTGGTCGTACATCACGCTCCACATTGAGAACCCGCTGTAGTTCAGATTTCTACTTGCTCCAACCACTGGAATTGCCGTCATTCTTATCTACACAACCAGAATCTCCACCTACTGCACTTGCTTCTTTTGCATCCAGTACATCTTGTGTTTTTTGCTTCAGATTTCAGTGATTAACCTCATTAATGAAAACCCCATTTTTCTTTTGATTTGCTTTGCAGAAAGAAGCTTTAGTGTGGGTTTCAGATGAAGATTTGAGCAAATTGAAACCCTAGCTACCAATAGGGGTTTGTCCAATCCAAACCTTAGCTAGGAATTGGGGTTTTTCCATAGAAGAAACTGAAGATACCTCCTTGTTGTGATCATCAAAGACTGCAAATCAACTACACTAATCATCTCAATCCACTGACAGCAATTTTTGGCAAGAGAGGAAGAGACTTAGGGAGAGAAATTATTTTTCTCTAACTAAAAGTTGTGGATTGCACAGCTCACATGCTTTTAAGTGGTGTGCCGGTGTTGACAAGAAAGTAACTTGAAATTACAAGCAACATGGGGTCTCGGCTGTTTGACATGGAGAGCAAATCACCAGCCTTTCTTTTCTCATTAACTTTTATGTTGAAAAAACAATAACATAAAAAAAACAGGGCGCAGAGACTGCCTGAACTAAACTGTGTCCTCTAGTTATTAATAACAGTACATGCATTGACCCACTCATGAGCATACCACTGAAATCAACTTAACTTTAAAGGCAATAAATGACATCACTTAAAAGAAAAAAAACAATGACATCAAAGAAGAGCACTACCTGAACTAGAAAGTGTCCTACTAAGTTATTAATTAAAGTCACATCAACATGCACTGCACCTTTAACAAGCATGCCACAGAAATTGACTTTAACTTTTAAACCCATTCTTATCATTTTATTTTTGCACAACCACATGGCTACACAAGGAAAGTTTAAAGAACAAGCTCAATCTTTCTACAAAAAGGAAGCCAAAATAAAGCTTGAAAGCACAAGATAGAATCTTAAATCTCAAATTGCTGGAATGTTGGTGACAGTTGATACAGTTTCACAGATGCCTAAGACAGCTACATTTTCACATTTTATGACAAGTTTGCCATCAAGCAGAAGAATAAAATGTATAAGTACTTCATTTATGAGTACTAGTGCGACAATGACAACGAAAAATAAAAAACATAATTTTGCACACATTATTCTTGTCATAGCATTGACTGATACAATGATCTAGAAAGTGATCAAAATTAGCCATAACTTCATAACAGCCATATAAACCATAGATTTGGGAGCTCTTAAATTATCTAGAGCCAAAGCCTCTAAGGGTTCACTTATGGTTCCTTACCAATCAAACGGAAAACATGCTGCCACTGCCCTCATACAATTTGTTTAAAAGAAAATTGATGTTCAATGGATACTCCCATGGCAAAGAATGTGAATCTGCAGCCACCAGTTACACACTAGAGACAGCCAAGAAACAAAGAGACAAGGGTGTGTGAGTGTGGCACAATGCTGCAAGAGTGAGACTCAATCGTGAAGGTCATGAGTTTGAAAAAGGAAATCACAGCATCATAATTGCATCGTGAAGGTCATGAGTTTGAAAAAGAAAGAAAAGGAAAAGGAAAAAGGAAAAAAAGAAACAGAGACAGAGACACAATTCCATTTGGCCACTGTGAAATTAAATGTATAGATAATAGATGATACTAGGAAGGTAGAAAGTAGATGAAAAAGCGATATGGTCAACAAAGAAACAGAACCCATAGGAAATCACAGCATCATAATTGCCATTGATAACGTGATCACTTTGGTTACTTAGGAAGAAAACACGTCTAATGGAACAAGAGAGCATGTCAAAAGGAACAAACACCACTATTAGTGTAAGCTGGAGACAAGGAAGTTGCTATCTTGTCCAACAATTACTTGTGTCATTGACGATTGTGTGATTACTTTGGTCACTAGGCAAAAAGCAAGTCAAAAGGAACAAAAACAAATATTAGTGGAAATATGAAGTTATGATCTTGTCCAGCAATCACCTGTTATCTTTCAAACTGAACAACATTCAGCAGATGAGGGCAGCCTGGTGCACGAATATCCCTCATATGAGTGGTCTCGGGAAGGGGTGGACTACAAAGGGTCTATAGTAAGCAGCCTTACCTTGCATTTTTTGTAAGAGGCTGTTTCCACACCTCAAACCAATGACCTCCAGGTCACATGGTGACAACTCTATTATTGCTCCAAGGCTCCCCTTCTAACAACATTTAGCAGATACTTCTTGTAAATTGATCTTCAGCAATCTCAACCAAAAAGGCAAATTAAAAGTCCCTCAGAAAATGAATGGCGTCCACTGTCATGCACAATTCGTAGGTCCATGTATGCATTTTTTGAAGTTAGGCATCAAATTTGTCACATGAATAGGAACAACAATAGACAAAGGATTCTAGACTACTTTGCCTCTAAAGATTGAAAGATAATGATTTTGGGAGCTGACCTACCATCTTGGGCTGCTGGTAAGGCGTAACTTTGAAAACTATGTCGAGTGAACAGCTGATCTGTGGGGTGTGACCTCTGCATGAAGTCATCTACTGGTATTGGAAGCTGGAACTGAGCTTCAACTCCATGCCCTGCTGCTCTCATCTCTG
The DNA here is from genome assembly GCA_035236585.1 of Warburgia ugandensis. Classification (NCBI taxonomy): domain Eukaryota; kingdom Viridiplantae; phylum Streptophyta; class Magnoliopsida; order Canellales; family Canellaceae; genus Warburgia; species Warburgia ugandensis. Next base: position 61,313,072 of record CP141136.1, on the reverse strand, counting down.
AACAGCTGAGGCTTGCCATGGATCTAGGCATGAGCTTGAAAGCCAGAGAACATCGACCGTACATGTTACCGGGCAGATTGCCAACTTCTGTTCGGTGCAGAGATGGCATTACATATCCTGCAGTTTTCTGGTAGAGAGCAAGTCCAGGGTAAACAACAGCTTCTTGTGGTCCAAGGTCATCATCCACAAGTATCCATCTTCCATGACAGTCTCTTATATGCAGGCCTCCCTTATCTGACTTAACCAAAGTTATTAAGCTTTTATCAACCTGATGCTCATGTTCAGGATACATGACCAACTGTCCATCCTCTTGTGTGGTCAAACTGTGGTGTTGTGCTCCCTGAAAAGATGGTCTAGAATGACAGCAAACTGACAGCACTGAAGATGATATTTCTTGACTTCTCAGAGGGATGTTATCGAGTATCTCGGTAAATGCAAAGCTGCGTAAATTCAAGGAAAAGCTGATGGCATCCAAGATATCTCTAGAAGCCCTGCCAAGAAGAGCAAATATATCTGGCAAACCAGCTGGGGGGAATTCCATTGTGTTGTTTGGTTCTGCTGGAGTCAGACCAGGCCTATAATCATATGTTTCTTGCCATAGTTGAGGGTCTGCATAGTAACCAGAGGTCCTGCACCATTCACGGGAGTCATTGCTATGAATCATCTCTGCAGCTGTATATGCTCTTTGATGGAAGAATAAATGAGCAGATTCGAGCCCAGATCTTAAAAGAGCACTATCACTTGCCGGCAGTTGAATGATGGCAGCAGAATACTGAGCAAGCGATTGTGAAAGAGTTGACATTGATATCTTGTAAGAATCAGAAGGAAGTCCTTCAGATGCTATCAGATCTGTGAGCCTCACACGACCCAGTGATGGCAGGCCAGTGCCTGCCATTGCACCCATTCAAGGTGGCTAGAGCTCAGGTAGCACAAACTGCTTTAACTGGAAAAAAATGTAGGAACAAGTCATATCTGCTTCAGATAGAGCAACTGCTTACCTTCATTTCTAAATACAAATAGATCCAATCAAACATTGGATATTATATAATCTGATTTAAAGCTAATGTAAGTTCATTAAACCACTTCGTGCTTGTAAAGACAAAAATAAGCAATCCAATACCTTTAAACCTTCTTTTGAATCCGAAAAAAATACTTTACCATTAGAAGGACCAAACAAACATGACTATTACCCTGAAAGTCCATGGCCATCATCTGAACTTGAACGAGATAAGCAAAAGCAGGATTTGGTATGATCAAACATAATGATACCAGTGAGTGAGAAACAATTCTTGTTGAGTTTGATAAGACCTAGCCAAAAATTTGACTTTGGTTACTTCCAAGACGATGAAGTAATATATAGTGGTGAATGCAAACATTTATTTTGTGATTGTCCATTAGCAAGTAGGAAATATAGCATCTACTGACAAGTTCACTACTTTGTTTCTTAGCTTTGTACAATAATTTGACATCTCATAATCTAGCGGCTTTTACTGACTATTAATGTCTATAAAAAGACTTATAGTATTTCAAATATTTGAAAGATTTTTCTGCAGTTCATATATATCCTGATTATTTAATTCATTTTATTGTTACTTTGTCTCAGGGTTCCAGATTGCAACAAGCTAAGAAGATTTTTAGCCAGGGTTTCAGTGGTATCAGAGCCTTCAGGATTAGTCCTTGAGACTGTTCAGGCCTTATAGTGGTGGCTATTTTGTCTCAGAAAAAACATCTTTGAAGTCCTCTTCATACTCTTAAACTTTGTCATTGAACTCCCAAGATCATCCTCTTCTTGCCTTGAGTCCTGTATGAATTTGACTGCCTACCTCAAGACAGTCAGAAGTTCATATCTATACTCCCAGTCATCAACCCCTCTCAAATCTTCAAAATACCATCACCAAATCTTTTCACTTCCGATAAAAACTTTATCCATCCATCATCTTGCAAGAACATTAAAACAGTATCTTCAAGCCTCTAGATTTGATCAATACCAGATTCAGCTACCCAGCAGAGCTACACTTTGAGATACTACAATCTTACATTAACCCTTGGAGACAACAAGGCCATACACATCTTCTTTGGTGCCACACCTAGGTTAGACATTTCATGGCAGAAAGGGTTTGCCAGCAACATCCAGGATGGCCGTCTTAGACAGCTGTGCCCTCCAGTATTAATATGCATGCATGGGCACTGGGCAGACAACACTATATGCAGGAACTATCTTGTAGCACTAGCCGCAAACTTCAACACATCTTTGATGGATCCGCTTCTCCCTCAAGCAATTAAAATGCAAGTCCAGTTCACAGAAGTCCCACAAGTGTCCACTGTAATAGCTGTAACATTACACTATCAAATGGTGTATCGCCTCCAGAATCATTCAATTGATCTACCAATGGAGGGAACAAATCATTCAGAAGATGCCCTATTTACCCACATTGACTCTCCATCTTGCCCCAGCTGCACATACATTCCAAAACAGATTCCATAGAAACGTTGAAAATCTTACCAGAAAAATGGGTTATGCCTCATCCAGAGTAACCAACCACTCCAATCCACTGAGTCCCAACTTCAGAAAAGCTGGTGGGTTGGTAGAGATAACTTGCAGATTCCCAGACCAACCACCCAAGCAATCCCGATCTTCCCTACAGAAATAAATGTCCTTTATCCTATCCCAGATGAAACTGACCGTATCCCCATTGAGTTTTTTTACTGCTGAAGGGAAACCCATCAACCAATTCAGAGATGGGAACGGCCATTGTCCTTGGGATGTGACATGCAGCTGTGACGGTTGTTTATATGGTTCAGATAAAGAGAGTGTATCCCCATTGAGTTTTTTTTACTGCTGAAGGGAAACCCATCAACCAATTCAGAGATGGGAACGGCCATTGTCCTTGGGATGTGACATGCAGCTGTGACGGTTGTTTATATGGTTCAGATAAAGAGAGTGAACCAAAACCTCAAAGAAAGAAATCATTCCAAGCCCAATCGAAAGAAAGATACGAGACAGGAGCCCCAGAGGTTGATCTCTTGGGGAATCAGCAAGCAAATTTGACTATTATGTCCTGTATCCAAAATCAAGGAACCAAATTCTACTTCAACCATGGTACCCAAAATATCATGCTAATCATGTCTCAATCATGCTAATCAAGGCAGCGCTCGGCATCCCCAATTCTACTTCTTTTCTCTCTTCAAATCCCAAGCAGACTGTAAGGAAGCATTAAAGGATCTTTGTATGGGAAGGAAAAAGAAGAGACTAAGCGCATTCACCACCTTAACTATGAAGCAGTTTGCAGGTGAAATATTTGGGGGCATACATATAGGAAACATCATTGGAAGAACCAAGCTCTGTCCAATAAATGGTTCTTGAGGCATTGTAAAGAGGACAAGCACTTTGGAGATTTATCATTCTAGTAATCTACAGAGCACAATGGAATTGTGGGCAGGAAGAGAGTTAAGTAGAGGTAAAGCATCATGGCAGTCGAGATGTGATACTTTCAAGTATATTTTGCATAATCATTTTAGATGACATGGAGGCCAAATTAGATTTTGAGAAGAGTTATAGATAGGTTCTAGGGCTTCCATCTTAAGAAGGGGTTGAACTATCAAGGAATGTTTAGTATGGACAAGGGAGGTTAAGTAAGATTGGTATTTTTGGAGAAATCTCAACGAGGATACGCTTACTTTCTTCGGTAAACTCTTGTCAATCCTTGAGTATATATTCATTTCCCCATTCAGTGATTATGACTCAACTAGAAGGGTGCACAAGCCCAAGTTGATGTATCATGTGCCAAAGGGTAAAAAGGGCAGCCCCGGTGCACGAAGCTCCCACCTATGCGGGGTCCAAGGAAGGGGCAGACCACAAGGGCCTAAAGTACACAGCCTTACCTTGCATTTTGCAAGAGGCTGTTTCCACTCCTTGAACCAGTGACCTCAAGGTAAAGAATTATTTATTCACCTTCTCCGTCATTGTTTAGCATCCTCATACCACAAGGCAGACTCCTTGGTTCTTAATATCTTCTATATTCAACAAGTTTTCCTTGCTCATTGCAAAACATAATGGATTGTTGGAGATGTCCTCACATTGGTGTGAAAGATCATTGTTTGTGGGGTATGGATCCATTTGCCATCTTGTGGTTGACTTGGTTGAACAGAACCAACGGGGTTTTGCAAACAAGTTCAACACCTGCTCTTGGTTTATGTGGAGAGTATTGGAATCTTATCATCCCTTGGGCTATCCAATAAAGGAATTCAAAAAGTACTCCTTTCATTAGCTTGACAGAAAGTGGAACACCATTATTGTCAATGAAACAGTTAAAAACAAGGTTCAACCAAAGTGATCTCATCCTTAAGACCACTTAAAATAAATTTTGAGGGTTAGCTTGGCAACTATGTACTATTAGGGCAGACGGAATCTTTCATCACCATTCCAATGGTTCCATCAAATTGGCTTATATGCCAATTGGTAGGCAACACTTTAATGAAGAAAAAGTTCTCAGACTATGGACAGGACTCAAATTGTTCTTAGCTGAAATAGGGCCCTTGCTGAGAGGGAATCGTCTAACACTATCATTTCAACGACTTGTTGTCAAGCCCCCTCGCACTATAGAGCAACAATTGACAAGATCCAAGGGATTGAGACAACATTATTCTTTACTTTTATCCACATTCATCCATCAACTAATTGAGATTGTTTGGTTTGTTATCTAAGTGTGGGTCAACTAGCACACCTCAGGATTGGGCAGTCTTGCCCCCCTTTGGTTCTGAATTTTCTCCTTTCTTATTCTTTCCAATGTATTGAGCTGTTAATAAATTCTGTTATTGATAAAAATTAAAACATAGAATAAGATAACAAAGAACAATGAATGACAAGATAGACCTTAGCAGTCACATGTGTATCTCTAGTACATCATTTAGCTTGTCACCAAAGAAAGCAATATTCACTGTTTTTTGGTTAAAACCACTTGAAGTCAGAAGTACCAAAGCACTATGTAAGGTTAGAAGTGCAATTATAAGTACCTCAACCATCATTTCTTCACAAAACAGAAAGTCTTGGCAGCCGCATTAGCCAAGATAAAAGGTTGCCCCTTCATGCTTTCAATCAGAATAGCAATTATTATGCTGAAGTTTCTCATGAGGTGATCTCATAATTGACACCAATCCAAGGTAACATTGTTCTTCAAACACCCTAATATACTAGGTCTCTCCATGATCATTCTCATCTTTTCATGGCCAAGCTTCAGCACCTCAAAGGAGGCTACATAGCAAAGGAAGATAACATCCAGTTGCATGAACCAATTATTCAAGCTGATATTGAGCTCTTCTTTTCAAAGAATCTATATCACTTGACAATATGCCTAATATGTTCTTCATGTTTTTTTGACATAAACAAAAAAATTATCAAAATAAACAACAATAAGTTTACCAAAATGAGGATGACAAGCCACTCATATGACTATCTTTACCTGTTTGATCTCTCAATTTCTTATGCATTTCATAATATCTACTTTGCAAGTCTATCTGTAGTGGACTGGAGAACCATGTTGAAGTCCAAAATATCACACAAATTAAAATTAATAATTGGAAGCTTGTATTGATGCATATCTTGCCATAGCACCACTATCCAAGCACATATGCCACAAAAGTTCTTTGGAGTAACAGGTGCTTGAAATGTGCATGGCTAAAACTTTTAAGAATTGATTCTTTTACAAGTCATGGAGGTGTCTCCTTCACCACGTTCATATAAGATATATCATAACATGGTTTTGGCTCCATAACAGCTAAGTCATAGGACAATTCGTATGAAAAATGATATCCAAAGTGATGTCGTAGTTCTTGTATTTCTTTATGGAAATTTGTTACATCACCAATATATCAGACCTATTCTAGAAGAAGGAAGCCGTTACGTCTGATGGAGGGTTGTTACACAAGTCTGTTGGGAGAGGATTGAAGAGAATCATCTGGTTACAAATAGGTGATCATCTCTTTTCTTTCGGTTCTAGGTTCCCTTGTGATTGGGAATTGTTGATTGATCAATTGTATTTCAACTTCTTCACTTAATAAACTTAGCTACAGTTTTCTTCTCTACTGGGTTTACCTCAGAAGTTCAAACCAATAGACCTATCAAAATTCTTCTTGCATCCTTTCCTTGTAGAAAATCAACTTCAGTCATTTTTCTCAATTTGTTGCCAGTAGTCAAGAGTTAGATGTGTTTTGTCCTCTTGGGTTTAGAACAAAGAATTTAGTTCCACTATGCAAAGTTTTTCTTGGACTATTTGGTCCTCCATGGTGGACATTTTCAAACAAGAAAAACCCACAATCTACCCCAGAATAATAAAATGAGTCCATAGAGAAACTATGAACATAATGTGTATCAATAAGAACATTAACTTTCTCAAACCACCTATGGTTAGAAATGCTTTTGTCTACAAGGTAAACATCGTCACCATCTTTGTGTTGCCATTTTCTCACCTGAACTATCATAGATGATCACAATGCATATGTCCAAAAGGATCATAACTAAACTACAAATTTTTTATGCTCATCTAGGTCTTGCTTAGGTGATACTGTCGTTCTTTGGATCACTAGCAAGTTTTGCTTGTTCTTATTTAAGTTAAGATCCTTGTCATCTTCACAATCTTCTTCGTGGACCAAGGCTTCACTTTCATTCAGTTTCTAGCTCATTTATTGAGCCACAAGCTGATTCTGAATTTCGTTTTCAAATGGTACCAATATAATGGGGGCAAGTTGTGGTTCCATTTCAACTAAACCACCCCTTATCAATCCTTCCAAAAGATCACTATAATACTGTTCCTAGCTGATCTGTGGAGTTCAAATCATGATACTGTGAATGAGAACTTCAGACATATGGCCCAGTTGAAACCCCCCCATAAGTTCTAATTCATCAGTTCTTCTCATGAAACAGTGCTTGGTGCTCTGTCCACTCATTTATTCACCGTGATCAAAATGAGGTAACTGTTTTTAAGTTTGACTTTGACAAAGGTTGAACAGTTAGAACTTAGAAGAAGATGCAAGACAACAAGAGCAAAAATAACAAGCAAGTGGCTGGCAAGCATTTACAAGAGTCTATGCAAGAATCAAGTTGAGTAAGGAATGGAAGTGGGACCAGCAATCAGCTGTAATCTGAAGCAGAACAAGAAAACAAGTAGTTGTTCGTCAGTCACACATACTAAAACGTGACATTGGTGATGGTGACAGGACTTTAGAAGGGGAACTGAGTGTAGGATGAGTGTCATAGACAACAGATGGTTAACTATGATTGATACCCTAGATCTGGTTCCTGTGTAGTATGGAGTACAGGATCTATATTGTTTGCAACAACGGGTGGAATAAAATTTGGAATATTCTTGATAGATGTGGTCTTTAGAAAGTGATGGTGATTTCTACATCATCATCATCATTATCATCAAGACCTTATCCCAATTAGGGGTCGGCCACATGAATCGTATTCCTCCATTCCACTCTATTAAATACCATGGTTTCATTAGTCTCAAGGTTTTTAAATCTTTCCTCACCACTTCTATCCACGTTCTTTTGGGCCTTCCTCTTGCCCTTTTAGAACCTTCTACTTGTATTGCCTCACTCCTTTTACCTGGTGCCATTATTGGTCTCCTTTGGACATGTCCAAACCATTTAAGTCTAATCTCCCTCATCTTATTACCTATTGGTACTACCCCTAAATTTCTTCTGATATTTTCATTTCTAATTCTGTCTTTTCTTGTCTTACCACTCATCCATCTCAATATCCTCATTTCTATGATGCTCATCCTATGAGTATCATGTTCCTTAACTGGTGATTTCTACATCAGTGATTCAATTTTCCAAGTACGGAGTTTATTGGCTTGCGGGTTTGGGCGAGGTGGCAGCAATACAATGGGCTATAAGCAACGCAGCCCTAGAAATTCAATGACAGGCAAACGAAGTATGACTAAAATCATAGTCCAAGACCTGATCACAGGACCAGTCCAGACAAGTTAACTTTCACACGAAGAAAAACCTAAGTCATTGCACAAGAACTTTGCTTGGGGTATATCATCCTTAACCTGTAGAAGTTCCAGAACACAATCGGACAGCGTTCTCTTCATATTGAGATAACAGAAGATTAGCTGATGATACAAAAGTGCAAAAACTCAAACGAAACATGGCATAAAAGAGATTTCAAACACAGTCCAGAAGCTGAATATTCCAACAGATGGAATAATTTCAAAGAACAACAGAAATGGGAAATCTCATAACAAATCTCGGTACGCATGGTATTGAAAGACAGACCTTTGACTGCCATGTCCCCCGTCCTCAGCACCAGATCAAAAGCTTAAAATACAAAATCCTAGCACAAAACAAATCATTAAAGATAATTAGCTTCTTCAGCTGCGTTTCTTAGGAAGAAATTACCATCGACCTATTAAATAGAGTTCCCACAATTCAGAATAAGTAACTGAACAAAGGAAGACAAGAACAAAATTAAGCGATCTGAGCACTCTTGAGATAAAATTTTAGAAGTTTAGAGAAAAACCATTTTATTTAAGCATTAAAAACCGATCTTCAAAAGTAAATGAAATGTACCGAAAGAATCAAAATTTAGAACCTGTTACGGCTTGAAATATGATTCAGAGCACTCAGAACAGGATCGAGAGCAAAATTAGGTCAAAACATGGCGAGGAAAGCACGGATTCAGCTCAAAAAGAGACATAGAAGAGAAGAAAATTGGATCAGTATTTTACCTCATTTCTGCTTGATTAGCTTAGTGAGCTTCCATGTGTAAAAAAGCGATAACTTTCTTCTCCTTTGACGTGCAGAAGGATTGAAGATTCAGAAACAGATACTGGTCGAGACAGACAGGGGAAGAGAGAAACAGAGAGAACGTAAAGAAAAGAAGTTGCCCCCAGAGCGATGCCTCTATATTGGGATGCCGAAGGTTAAAACTCGGGCCAGTTTGACAAGGAAGGAGCAAATTCGACCTTTTGTTGCGGTTAAGGTGGGAGTTGGCGTAAGGTAAAAGTTGCGGTCGTGTGATTTTGAAGTTATAGGTTAAGGTAGTCACTGGCTAAATGCAAAGCAAGGCTGTGTATTTTAAGCCTTTTTGGTTCGCCCCGTTCTCAGACCTGCATGGCAAGAGTTTCGTGCACCGGTACTGACCTTTCATATTACGTGTTTGTGATCGAGCTTATGCAATTTATGCGAAGGCAAAATTCAGGTTCCGATGAGGTATTTGGCTTCGGGGACGGGGCAACAAACAAATCAGGGATAGAATTGTCCCAGAAGGAGAGTGATTTTATCACTTGGTAGCCTAAAACATGGAGAAAACTATTCAGGAACAGCCAGTACATGGCCATATACATGTATGAAGGAAGTTTTATTATCTATTGTGCCATGTAAAAATAGAACTCCCTGGTCGACCAAAGACCGACTTAGAAGAAAGGTATGAAGTAGGGCATTTAGAACAAAGCAAATATTAAAGAAGTAGAAGTGGGGAAATATGCCTGCTCATTAATTTTAACATGGGTGGCTGGCCCATGTTTGTACTTTTATTGATCCAAGTCATTCATCTTTGTATTTTTTTAGTTATCCAAGCTATCCATCTAATTTCTCATCTCTCTCTCTTTCTCTGAATTATATGATGCAACTAGTCATATTGTTGTCGCATCACAGTTACCTCCTCTTGCTTCACATGCAAATTTTGTTGTTTCATCTTTCTTTACGGAGCCTAATTAAGGATCCAAAACTTTGCTACTTAATAGACCATTAAGCCTGTTGCTTTTTATTTTTCTCGAATTTGGTCAGTTGAGAGCAACTAGTTAATGTGACGCCCCGAGATTTAATAACAATTTATAATAATAAAAATGTCGGGATCCTTGTTTTAAGAACTTTGATTTTTAAAGTGACCAAAATAAAACTTAAATAAAAGCATTTTTTTCAAAATTCGGGGAGTCATATAACCACAAAACTACAAAGTTAACGGTAAAATGAAATACTATTTTTACCAAAAATCCAGCAAAGTTTCCTCTGTATTTTGGACAATTGCACATGACCGGTGCAATACAAAATAATCTGATAAACATAACAAAACATATGACATATAGGAGACTCAGTCTCTGCACCTATCTACACAATCAAATACTATTTTCAATAAAATATATATACCAACAACAGATAAGAAAATCAAGTCATATCAAACTTAGGATCCTTGCTTGTAGCTCGCGCACCAAGTAGCTCACCCAACCCATAGGCCCTCTCACATCTAGCCACCAACATAGGCGAGTCCATTGCCTGTAGCTCGCCCAGTCCATGGGCCCACCCACATAGGCTTCACCCACATATAAATATCACATAAGCATACAAAATAAGTGTATGGCTACTATGCTGTAGTGACAACTACACAAGGATCTCAACCACTACCGCTCTTCGTCGACACCATAACGAAAGACTTTTTCCATCCCTATGGAGAGAAACGAACTTGTGGGGGGGACTACCCATGATACTACCACCTACGTACCTGGCATTGTACCACTCAAGAGCAGTGTCTACTCATCATCATCACAAAGTCATAGGGCAGATGGCCAACCTTACAACCCTCCTAGCATAGTACCCACCAGGTAGAAGTACTTGTCATAAAGCAGTAAGACATGTTATAAATCATGGAAAACTCCTAAGTGAAATAAACCTCAATAGAATGAATCAAAACACATGATAAAGTATAAACCATCACATATAAAAACATGGATAATTGTATAATCAATGTCATGCTATCAAAAGCGAAGTAATAAACATGATAGAGATTAAACACTTGCCTCAAGAATTTCAATTGAGAAGTCATGATCATGAAATCAAGGAAAAATCTCGAATATAATCACCTACCTCGATAAATGTGGTACTCTAATCAAGCACGTGGGCAATTTCACTCTCTGCGCTCTGACATACCTATCACATCATAAGTCATCTATCACTTGGCGTTACTACATCTAAAAATAAACAAATTCAAGTGATAACTTCATTGATATGGCTGTTAATCTTGGATCAACGGCCCAGATCGTCTCATTAACCCTCTATCGGATCAATCCTATACTAGATGTAGGTTTTTCTAACATCTAGATGAACATTTATAGTCTTTGATCATCAATTTATGTCATGATCCACTTAATTTATGTCCCTTATCCAATAAAGGGTTAGTCCCTAACGTCTTGTGAGATTTGGAGACGGCCCAACCGTTGAATTGCTCCATAATATTCATAATTGACATCTAGTTATTAATTATAATTATTCTTATCATGACCCTTCTAATTTCAATGTTTATTTAGTAATTTAAACATGTCTTCATAATTATACCTCGATTTGACGGTCAGATCGCTCTCCAATCAACCTGCCCTACAACACTTGATCAGATCAACGGTCAAGATTACTTTTCTCGATGATTTAATAAGATACATTCTTCTAATCTCATATATCATCTCACATTCGATGTATGCAATCAGATTCTAAGGCCTGATCATCTCTTGATTGACCTGATCTAGGTCATCAAATGTTATTTGGTGATTTAACTATTTAAAAGGTGCTCAAAGGTAGATTTTTATCTTAAATCTAAGTTTGTGTCGTCGAGATGATCATGACGCAACTTTTGGATTGTGATTTGGACCTCTATAACCTCTCAAATCATATCTTTTTTGAATGAACGGCTAAGAAAATCCAAAAATAAAAAAAGGGATTTTAAATCTTGCTACACATGACGTGCGTGCGTTGCACGCATGTACCACTCGAGCTTGCATTGGGCCCATGTGCAGCTCAAGCATGCACGTGCCACCCGACGTCACCTGTTGGGTTGTCGTCAAGCTGCCGCCATTGGGTACCATCGTCGGAGACGACGGTCAGACTCCAGTAGCCACCGACGACTCTCTAGTGTCCAAATGGTGCGATTTTTGCATCATTTTGCTCAATTTTTTGCGCACATTCCATTTTTAAGCTCCCTTTCAACAAATTCTGTCATTATCTCACGTTTATGCACGATTTTCATCATGTTTCTAAAAATCTCCCTCTTACTATTTTCTTAGTATTTGGCATCTTTAGCCGTTGGATTACCATGAAAATTCATGGGTTTGTTCCTTTTCTCATCGTGCATAAGATGAACGGTTCAGATCTTCATTTCATAGCTTTTCATTGGGTTGATTTTGCAAAAATAGTAATGCATACATACTCACCAGAAACAGCAATCTACATCGTTTTTTAGCATTAAAAAGAGTAAAACTCAATGAAAATAAGCCAAAAATGGAGAGGGAAAAAGAGAATGAGGGTCTACCTTAGTCAGGTTGGCGGAAGGGGAAGAATCTATTGCACACGGGTAAGGTGGGTGAGCTGCATTTGCCAACGTCGCTGTTGCCAGCATCAGGCTTCCTCATCAGTGCACAGGAAAAGGAGAGGAGAGTTATGGTTGTATGGGAGATGAGACAAGCATTTAAAGCCTTTGTGGATTCTAGCACCCAGTTCATGGGCCCCACATGAATTTATAGTTTTACCCCCTTTACAATTTTAATTAAATACAAAAATTAAAATAATTAGTCATTCCTCCTCTGGTCTCTGATTTTAGCATTCTTAGTGGTGTTGGATTCCATTTTTCGAGCACATTACAATTATTAAGGTTTTAACTCAAGATTCTATCTCCAAGTTCTAAGTTCCAAAATCCTCAATTTCTTAATTTTTTCTAATTATACAAAATTAAATATTTCTTGAATTTAAAGATAGCAGATATTGCAATTAAGGACCCCATCTACTTAAAATATTAATCACTTGACAATAGCCTCAAGGAATATATGGCCAAAGAAGCGATGTTGCCACACTACTAACAAGCAAAAAATAGTCAAATAGGGCTTAAAATCAATTGAAAATCATGTGAGAGCAATCTGACACTCCATCACAACCAAAGATAGGGATGGGCTCCAAAATGCCTCTTTTATCTTTAGTGGAATAATTGTGCCATCACAAATAAGAGTGTGTGTGTGTGTGTGTGTGTGTGTGTGTGTGTGTGTGTGTGTGTGTGTGTGTGTGTGTGTGTGTGTGTGTGTGTGTGTGTGTGTTGTGGACCTTAAATCCACATCCATAGACCTACAAATACTATGCATAAAACAAAGGACCAAATTATTAGAGTTGGGATATAACAGTTCCTCACGAACACAATAGAAAGTATTTGGGAGAGAGATCAATAGAGAGAGACAAACAAAGGGAGAGAATAGCAGTTATCTAATTTCACACTTGTAGCATGATATTTGTCCATATCCCAAAAAACAAGCTGTTCAAAGAAAAACAAAATCCCAGTAACATCTAATATAAAATAATATGGATTTATTTGGTTAGAATTATATATGTTGCATTAATATACTTCAAAGATGCTCTATACAAAATTGTAGATTACCTTTGGATAATCCAATGTATTCATGTTATTGTTCTAGTTTTGGATGTTTAATAAGTTAGATAGCATGTGGATTGGATGATTCTCCATTTGTTTACAATTAAGTATAATGTTTTAGAAGCTAGAAACATCCAATTCACATGTGTTTTTACATATAAGATATCCAAAACATCCAAAGGTGTGAGATCTAGAAAAAAGTGGTCGATGGAAGCTCTCATATGAAAGGGCCATTATTCTACTAGCACAAGGGTTTGTCATACGATGGATGTGGAAATTTTCCTTAAAGATCTAAAAGTATAGGAAAATTGTAAATACCCAGCCAACTTTTTCTGAAATATCAAATACCATCTCCACTTTTCTAAAGTTTCATATACCAAGCCAAGATTTTTTTTTCTTCTTTTCAATAACCCAACTATCATTGGGATCGGGATAGAATCTCCACTGGTAAGACAGTTTTTTGTATAAGAAGACATTAATACACTTTCATTTAAATTCTTATTTTTGCCCATTATCTTTGTTAAGGAAAGATTAGAAAGTGATGTGGATTTTCTTCTTCTTTTATACAAAAAAGTTACAATTTTCTATTTTCTCTTTCTATAATATCTTCAAAATTTATATTCAATTTTTAATAATAAAGTGAATTTATAAAATTATAAATTTTGTAAATTGAATCGAGGACTGAAACATCAAGAATTGGATTGTACTCAAAAAATAAAATCCACACTAAGAACGCCCGAATCAAAGTTCGAACAACAAATTTACCCAATTATTTCAATAAGGACAAATTTATCATTCGTTAAGTGGGACTCACAGTACACTGATGCAGGTCTTAGAATCTAGACAAATCAAAATAGATTAGGAACCTACTAATTAAATGAGAAATATGGATTATCTCACCTTAATCATATTTAAGGCAAAAATCCCTCTTTCCTAAATACTATTCCACTGCATCTTCTCCTTCGATTCTTCCCTTTTTTCATGATCAAATGTGATCAGTTCTAACTGAATTCAACACCATAAAAAAGATCACACTTTCATCCATGGATTCGTAGCAATGGAGTGCTTGAAGAGTGTCGAGATCGTGTCTTTTCCCTCTATCTCTTATTCTCAGGTAAAACCATTAAGATAAGATTTTTCACCGATCTAAGAGGTATAATTTAGTTTTCTTCTTGTTTTTTCCTTTCATTGGCTTTCGATCACTACCTTTTATCGTTCCCAATACCTAGATCGGAGATTTCATGAGGTTAGGGTCTAAATCTAGGAAAAACTGTGACACAATAGAAAATTCATCTCAAAGACACCTAAAATGAATAATCTGAACCGTTCATTGGATTTAGGAACCCTCAAAACCTTAAGAATGTTGAAAACAGATAAAAAAATTGGATCATTTACGACTATGATCGAGCAAAAATAGCGTGGACGGTCCAGGTCCATCATCCCTGATGGCTGCTGGTTTAATCTGGTGTTCAGTGTAAAGGGCCTGCTAGTTTAATCTAATGTAAGGGTTTCTACCAGTGTAGTCCAGTGTAAAGGGCCTACCAATTTAATTGGGTGTAGGGGTTTCCGCCAGTGTAGTCCCATGTAAAGGGCATCTAGTCTGGATTTTTGATTCGAACCGTTCAAAAATGAATTGAACTATTCATTTTGTAATTTTGGGAGATATATAAACCCAAATTTTTTATCTAAGACGTTTGTTAGAATTTTCTCAACAATGTGGACATGATTTTAGTATTAGAATCTTGATATAATCATGTAATATCCTTAATTTTCAGTACAAATTAAGAAATCACTAAATAAATCAAATTAAAAATTTAGAGATGGAAATTTTTCCTAAAAACTTAAGAATTTGGAAGTGCTCATCGATACGATTCCAACACTACCAAGAACAAGAAAAACGGAGCTCAAAGAAGGGAGTTAGGAGCCGTTGAAGTGGTAAGGGCATTTTAGTCATTTGATAGAGACGTGTTACACAGGGGTCCAAATTGATAATGGCACCCCCGTCTTCCACACGTCTCTACCAGTTCCGACGAAATCGCCGGAGAGACCATGGAAAGATGCATGAAAGGAAGAGTTTCCTTTCCCCTAAGACTCTAAGCTTATATCTACCCTTCCCGAGGAGCCAAAATGCTCCACTTTGAGCGTTCACTGAGTTTAACGCGATGACCCTAGCTCTGCAAAGTTGGAATTTTTTGGCGAATGGAACCCAGCAATGACTAGCAACCCCATCCAGACATAAGGTAAGCCTTAAACCCTCATTTATGTAATTATTAAATAGGTAAATCTAATTAGAATTTCATTTAAAAATCAAGAAAATCAAGTTTTCCTGGGAACTTTGTGCATGCTACTGTTGGAGTGTGATTTCGTGGATAAAATCACATTCATTTGAAAATTGCACCATCCAACTAGTGCACAAGAGACCCAAGAACAAACCCTTTAAATTTGGGAGAGATCCAACGGTGGGTTTCTCCAGAAAATGCAAAAACCAGTACCTAAGGATGTTTTTAGGAATGTGGGAAAAATCACTTAAAAAACATGGTTTTTGGAAAAAATTAGTGCAAAAGGAGGGCATAAATGGATTCTAGAGGGAATTCTAAGAAAAACGGCACAAAAATTGGGCGAAACAAAGCTCTGTAGGCTTGCCGGAGATGACCGAAATTCGGTCGTCATCTTCGGCGTCGGTAACAGCGTGGCGCCTTGGTGCTAACGCTGGGATGCACCCTGAGACGCTCAGCAGACGACATCTAACGATGTCAGCTTCGCACGTGTGCATGGCGTCATGCGCGCGAGGAAGCCTCCACGTGGGCTGTCTCAGTGGGGACAAGGTGTGTCCTGGCGACCGTGACGCATGCGGCGGTGTGTCACGGTACCGAGGACGCACGCGGCGTATCCCCATGACGCGTCTGGAAGTCAAGCGTCTTCGTGACGCCAATGTACGCCGGTGTAAACCGGCGGAAAACCAAGCCACTGGTATAGACCACCTTATGGTGGTCGGGCACATTTTGAGTATATTTTCACAAAAACTTGATTTTTGGGAGCTAGAGGGGTCTAAATCACGATTCGAAAGAGGCGTTGTGATCGTATTGACGACGCAGATCTAGTTTTAACTTAAAAAACTTACAAATGATTAATTTTTATTTAGAAATTTTTTTAAATAGTGATGTGACATGTACAGGTGCACTTGAATATATTAGTTAAAGGGAGTTATTAGCAAGCTAAGTGGTCTCACATTGAGGTAGGTGATGACAATTAATGCTTTGCCTTGATTTTTAAACCATGTTTGAACATAGCATCATGTGTGATTGTATTTTAAATTACAATTATTATTTACCGTGGATTTCATGCGACTTTGAGCACATTATGATTATTACAAATTGAAATCTTTTATTGAATAAACTCATGACTAATGTTTTTATGAGCATGATGTAAATTAATTATGCTTATATAGAGACTTATTTATTATTATATCTTGGAAATGCATGAATTTACATGGAAATAAGAATAGAGGCTTATGAGTTGGTCTTTTTATAGGTTAAACCTAGGATGAGGGGCATGTCTTAGGGATTTCGAGTTATGAGTGCTCTTGAGTTTTAGCATATACATATGATTTCCGTGTTTTATATTTGATGACGGGTGCTCTCGCCCGGTGGGCATCATGCTAGGAGGGATAGGGCCGGCCACCCACCCTCCGAGATTGTGATGTGATGATATTGTGATATGATAGACACCTGCCCATAGATGGCATTCGGTAGGGGTTTGGTAACATGGATAGTCCACACTACCGGTCTAAGCCTTTCTATGGGGACAGATGCTAAGTCTCCCGTTATGGTGTTGACGAAGAGCGGCGACGATTGATGCCCATGGAGGGTTGCCACTGCAGCATGATGGCCCATATTCTTATTATGTGTGCATGTGTGAGGAGCATGGTTATGGATGGTATGCCTGGGTATGATGACACTTAGAGGTTGGCTATGAGTACTCATGATCAGTAATGTTAGTGCAATGTTGTGGGACCCATTACCTTAGGGTGCCCTTATTCTTGTTGTATGCTCAATTACATTGATTCATGTCATGTTTTAACTCCGTGAAATGCATGTTTTAACATATGAAATAAATTGACAATTATTTGGACATGACTTATGATACTGCTATTTTCATAAATGATAGACTTTTCATCAGTACTGTTAATTATTTATTTTATTTATTATATTAATTGTCTATGTACCTACATAAGTGATAGCTTGCTGAGGCATTGCTTTGTTTTGCAATGCTTTAGATTTCGAGCGCGATATCAGGAAAGGCAAAGCTATTGAGAAACCATGAGAGCTGCTGAAGATCCTTTTCCTATAGTTTTGGACAGTGATGTGAGTCATTAAACAGGATTATCATTTGAATATTATGAAAGTTGATTTAATAAAGATAAATCAGATAATCTAGACTGTTGATCTAGATCAAAAGCTAGAACAGGGGATCATTATACAAATTTATATATAAATGGACACAACTTAAGAGAAAAACTTATAATTGATTTTAATTAGGGAAATAAATGATGTGAAATAGTACTATGGTACTAATAGGTACGTTAGAGCATGCGAGCTAAGAGGATTACGCGCTTGAATTGGTTATTCCTTCATTGAGTTAGGTGATGACATTTGATGTTGCATATTGTTTTCCAAAATTTCACATTATCATAACATCTTAATTGACTAGGATTGTTTGTAACATGGTTTCTTTATTATGCGTACTTGTGATTTATAAATTTCTATGTTATGATTTGATATGAGATTCTAATAGCACATTTAATGGATTTTTATGATCGATTTGTTTTATGGTATTGATATTGTGGATCTTATATATGAATTTTAAATATCTCTTCTTTATTGCTTCACTGAGATTAAATGATTTTCATAAAATTGGTGGTAGAGGCTTGGTGGTTAGTTATTGAGAGGTTAACGCTAGGATGAGGGGGGTGCCTTAGGATGGTGAGTCACAAATGCTTTTGGTTTTATGAGAAGGCTTTGGTGGCTAATTCTTGAGGCTAACCCGTGGATGAGCAGGTGCCTTAGGATGGTGAGTCGCAAGTGCTCCTGGTTTTATGAGATACGTGATTTTTGTATTTGGTGATTTATTATGGGCGTTTTCACCTGGTGGATGTCATGCTAGGAGGAGTAGGACCGGCCACCCATGCTCTAAATTTATGGGATGATAGATACTTGCCCACAGATGACATTCGACAGGGGTATCATGGGTAATCCACACTACTAGTCCGGTCCCACCCATGTGAACGGACAGAGAGTCTCTTATTATTGTGTTGACAAGGAGAGGCAGTTAGGATACCTAGAAGTCTAGTTACCACTGCAGCATAATGATCCATAATTTTGTTTTGTATATATGCATGATGATCATTAATATATTATTGTGTGCCTGAGTGTGACGACACTCAAAAGAGTGGTATGAGTACTCATGACCTATTGTGCGAGTGTATAAGACACTCATGGGACCCACTTATCTTGAGTGCTCCACCTATTGACATTGTGCTCATATGAGATTTTACCAAATCATGCTTTACCTCTATGAAATACATGTTTTATTTCACATGATGTTTTGCTACCATATTTATATGATTTATGGCCTTCGTATTTCATGGATATTGTGATCTACACTTATATTGGCATTTGTTATTTGATTATTCTTTTTATGCCATAATTATCGTTATATTAAATGTCTATGTATATACACAAGCAATAGTTTGCTGAGGCATTGCTTTGTTTTGCAATGCCTCAAATACTGAGTGCGACAGCATGAAAGACAAAGGCGTAGAAGGATAGTGATAACAATGGGGACCATCTTAATCTTGCTTACAAATAGTTCGACATGAGTGATTAGATAAACTCCATTTTAGATTATCTTTGTGCGCTGTATGTACTCAAAATTGATTTGGTTATGATACTATGGACATGTTATTAAGTATGGTAGAATATTATGATGGATAGACCTTGGGGCACATTATTATGTTTTATGTATATTTATTGTTTAAAATAAAGGTGCCTTTGGTTTTTTATGTTAGATTTGATATTGGAATTGGTTTAAATTTATTGCATCATATGTATATAAATTTTGCAATCATTTTGGTGATGTTTTGGAAATGGTATAACACCTAGGGGTTTTTAAATGAATGTTTTTAATGTATTAGTAAATATAACCTTTTTATATCAGGGATCTCAACTATATTTATTATTATTATTATAAAAAATTATTAACAAAACCTGAGGTGTTACACTTTCTCTCTCCTTGCTTTGGAATACAAAAATTGTGGGCCCATTCATGGAAAAATGAGGGGAAAACATGTATGTATTAACTAGTATTCAGGCCATTGGAGAAATTACACCCAACAGAATGTAAAGGATTATATTAGTTGGTATTTTGGTGCAAGGGATAAATATATGCATGAATAAGAAAAAAAACGAGTTTGATCATCCAAAGGCGAGCCCCATCCACTAGAAAAATGGGTGTAGCTACTAGAAAGCACTCAATAGGGTGCCTAATTGTCCGCATATACTAAAATATAAAGAGAGAAATAAAAAAAGTAGCTCCTCTTTCTAATTTTTGGTTAAGTAGATAATATTATAATTAAGTAAGAACTTAAATAAAAAGGTATTAATGTCTCTATTCTAAAAAACCGACTTATCTCAATTTTAATAGCAATTGGGTTATTGAAAAGAAGAAGAAAAAAACTTAGTTGGGTATTTAAAATTTCAGAAAAGTGGAAATGTTATTTGATATTTCTTGAAAAGTTGGATGATTATTTGAATTCTTTTTCAAAAATATATGACTAGATACCCACTTTTTTTATGCTAATAATTACAATTCCATCGATGGCCATGCACCAAGTTTCTTTGACATATAATCTTTTTGATCATGTGATGCTTTGTTGATACGAAGAGACTGTTGCTATTTCATTTTAAAGTTTGCTAGCTTATTTATTGCTATCTGTCTTGATTTTTTGCAATTTTAATCATTATTTTTTTTAATAATAATTTTCATTTCATATATTACTTTATCATAGTCACATCTTATGGTATTATAAATCCCTAGCAAAAAAATTATTTACTTCTACAATACATATAGTCATCAAATCAAACACGTCTATTAAATGTAGCCAATGACTATGAGACAAATAGTCTCTTCATACCCCATTTATTGCATATTATAAATGATATGTCTAAAGAAAGTAGTTAGAGAAAATGCATTGTTGATAATAACTAGTTACAGATGTAAGGTTCTAGTATTACTATCAATTACAAACCATATTTTACTATGTTATGATCTATCAAATAGTCATGAGATTGCAGCTAATATATCATTATCTCCTCTATAAGCATGATATGTTATCAATATTTTTTACACGAAGAGAATTGTTTGGCCTTTGCCATTTGTGAGCACTTAGGAATTTATATCAACCCTTAAATTGACTTTATTATATTAAAAATAATTACAATTTATATGTGCTTCTTCCTTGTTTAGATAATACACTCTAAAATTGCATAAAGTCATTCAGGTTTTGCATTGACTTGGGCAAGTTTTGATACCATGAGTCATTACCACCCTAGTTGGGAAATTAAAACTAAGAAGATGAGTGGCACATAGAAAACAAAGACTAAACATCACAATCATCTTTGTTAGCATGGCCATGAGTTCTAAGAAAATGGTTGAAGTATCTTCAAACACGTCCACTTTTATTATCATTAGCATGACAAATGCAATGACATAAAAAGAGAGCCACATGATTCTCCATGCTGATAGATGAACCTAAAACCCTCTCAATCTTATCTCATGTAAGGTTAACCTATACAAGCAAATGTCCTTAGCCTTTCTCAAATGATGACAAAGTTATGCTCATTCATATGCATATAGCACATATAGGAGAGAACTCCATTTCAACAATTCTATCCGTTTCTAAAAACTTTAAGCATCAACTCAATGCTGAAACTTGTTTTTTCTTATAAGGTTACATATTGTAGTTTCAATCTTGATCAAAGATTCAAAGTCACTTAATATTTGGTTAGTCAAGATCACTAGATTGGTTTAGTTTGTGGCCTATCAAGCATCCATTTGTGGCTTAGCAAATACAATTTTCAAATATATATGAGCCTATTATGTTTTGTTTTTGAGTTAAAAGTAATTAAAGGGCAATTTTGGAAATTTGTGAATAATGTCTTCTACTCATTTTCATTACTAGAGTAGATTGTTATGCACAGAATTTATCAAAATTTTATTTCATGTAGTAAATGAGAGTTTGTCGAGGCTTTGAATATTTTATTCATTTCAAACAACTTTGCTTTATAACAGCTATTTTCAACACACTTTATTTAGGAGATAGAGCTGTACAAGTTTTCTTTCTTATGGGGTTTTCTATTCTATTTGAGCCTACCAATTTTAGCATTCTCTCTTCAATAGTTCTTCTACTTGTGATTTCTCTCATTCTAAAATTCTTGCTAGAAAGATAAGACCTGAGTGTATCAATCTTCTCGTACTCTAGTTTCTAGAATTTCTTATCTTGTAAAATTCTTGTTCATACGACTTACATGATCTTAATATTCTCATTCTCTTCAATTTTCTGCTAAAACTTTAGATTCTTGATCCTTTGATCTTGTTTTTAAGATGATCTAAGTTGCAATTGTATCTTTATGAGATTTTTCTAGAATTTAAGTACATGATTTAACAAACTTCTAAAGGCATTCATAAATTAGAGAGTAAAGTACTGGCCTTAGTTTGATAGTGCAAATTAGTAAAGGCAAAATATTGAGTATGGTAGTTGAATCCCAAGGATAAAGTTGCAAAGGTCCCTTTCATTTTTATGATGTATTAACTATATTCAGAAAGTGACATTTGTAGCTTGCTTCTAAGTTAGGTTTAAAGAACTTAGTTTGAACAACTTAAATATTTTTCAACAATTAGAAGATATGTACATTACCCCATGGATTTTGCAAGTGAAATGAACTTATGAAATCCTAATATAGTGTATCCAAGTGTGCCAATGGTTCAAAGATATGATGGTGCCAATTTTAGGAGATCGAAAGAGAAGATTATCTATCTTTTAAAGACTCTGAAGGTCTAGTATATATTAACAAAGCTATTTCTTGAGTTTTTTGAAAATCAAGTTACTAAAACAACTTCTACTAAGCAGTACATAAAGAAAATGAGGATTTGTTGGCTAAGATCCAGAAATAAAAAGAAAATAATGACAAAATAAACAATACTATTCTCAATGCGTTATCTGATAAGCATTACTACCAATACTTAGAAACCATCAAGTTAGTGAAAGAGTTATGAGATAATCTTAATGTTATCTTTATCGAAGCAGTGTCAACTAAGAAGAGGTTTCTAAGTGGAATATAACAATTTTAAATTTATGAATGAAAAGCCAATTGCACCTCAAATGCTTACATTTTAGATAATTGCAAATGAGATCATTGTAAGTAGATTGAGAATTGTCTCATTAAAATTATCATCTACAATTTGTCATCATCATGGAGAGATGTCTGTTCAAGTTGATACATAAGAACAAAGACATGACATCAACCATCTTCTTCACTACTTACACATAGGCCATGACACATTAATTTTCATTTTGTAAAAAAGAATGATCAAACTTAAGTTAATTCCAAACTGTGAGAGTTTGGTAGTAAACAAATGTGAGATCTATAATAAATGTTTATTAACTAAGAAATCATTCAAATCCTAAGAGAAAGAGAGTCTTCTATCCTTAAGTTGGTAGATAATGATAAATATGAGATGATAGATACACTAACTCCAAATGGAAAGAGATATTCATAACTTTTATAGATGATATGTTGAGATACACTTTTGTGTTTTTCTTGAAATCAAAGGATGAAGCTCTAGATCATTTTAAAGCTTAAGAAGAAGAAGTTGAAATAATTCATAATGTAAAGATTAAGACGGTGAGTTTTGATCAAGGAGGTGAGTACATTTCAAATAAATTCTTCCTTTGTTTGAAAAAATGGTTTAACTAGAGACTAAGTGCTCCTTATATTCCTTAGTAAAATGGTATTAATGGTTAGTAAAAGAATCGAACATAAGTTGACCTAGTCAAGTCTATGCTTACTAGTTCAAAATTAACTATGCATTATTGGGGAGAAGCACTATTCTCAACATGTCAAATTATGAAAAAAGTTCCTTACAAGAAAGTTGAGGTTATTCCACATGAGTTATGGAAGGGGGGAGACTCAACCCTAGTGTTTTAAAGGTGTGGGGGTGTCTAGATATGAATATTGCTTGAACATAAAGAATCTAAATTGGGACATAGGAAAACCAATTGTGCTTCCATTGGTTATTTGTTGATGTTTAACAGCAAGTGCACGGGCTATTGTAGTGTAGCTTATGCAAATATGGGTCAATCCTTCAAGGACTCACTTTAAAATGATGGAGTTTTAAATAAAATTCAATTAATAAAAGAATAAAAATAAATGATATACCCGAAATAAACTAATATTAAAATAAAATCCAGATTTATTCAACTGTTGCAATTTACAAAATTATTTATTTAAAAAATATATAAAATGAAACTAAATAAGCATTCATGGATAAGCCTATCCCTGGATAAACAGAATGTGGATAAGTTAAAATTAGAATATTCAGGGACACATAAGTAAATAAAATAGGGACCCAGATGAAATTAAAATGAGGACACAGTTGGAATTCCTTAGATTTGCTAGGGGCAGACTTGTAAATTTTTTAGTTTTCTAGTTTTAATCGAAAACCAGATGAAAACCTATTGAGGAGAGAACCAGAGAAGGAGATGGGGAAGAAGGAAGAAGGGAGAAGAAGGAAAGAGGAAGGAAGGAAGAAGAGAGGAAAAGAGGGAAAGGGAGAGGAGAAGAGAGTGAGGAAAACCCAATCTGGGTTTTTCCTCCCTAGGTCAGCTGGAGCATTGAGAGAGAGAAGAGTGAAGAAGGATGGGGGAGATAGAGGTGCACGGGACTTGGTTGGGAAAAGAAAGAGGGAGAGGGAAGGAGAAGGGGAACGTGGGTGTAACACCCCGGATTTTTAAGACAATTTATATATATATATATAATAATGGCATTTTAAATAAGAGCATTTGGGATCCCATGAGAAAAGATTTATTTAACATTTTACTAAACCTATCTTAAAACTCCGGGTGTTAATTTTTCTTTCTCAAAATGGCGTACCTGAAATTTAAACATAAATAAATAATCCACGTATAAATCAACGTCAAATAAATAGGCGCCTTTATTTTAAATCAAATAAACGTCCAAAAGACAATAAGAATATGGCCCAGGGTCTATCCATCATAACATCCCATATAAATGTCCAACATATGTCCAAAGATCTAAATCACATCCAAATATAAAGTATGCAATCTATAATAAAATTCAAATGATAATCCACTCTAATGACTCACATTATTGTCTAAAACTATAGGGAAAACTAGTCTTCAGCAGCTCTCAAGGTTTATCAACCGCTTTTCCTTTCCTGGTGTCGCGCTTGAGATCTAAGGCATTGCAAAACAAAGCAATGCCTCAGCAAGCTATCGCTTGTGTAGGTACATAGACAATTAATGTAATAAATGAAAGAAATAATGAACAGCACTGATAAAAAGTCTAACACTTATGAAAATAGTGATATCATAGTGCCATGTTCAAATAAATGCCAATTTATTCCATATGCTAAAACATGAAATTCACTGAGTTAAAACATGACATGAATCAATAACATGGAGCATACAACAAGAATAAGGGCACCCTAAGGTAATGGGTCCCACCACATCGCACTAACATCCCTGATCAGGGGTACACGTAGTCAACCTCTGAGTGTCGTCACACCTAGGCATATCATCCATAACCATGCTCATCATACATGCACACATAATAAGAATATGGGCCATCATGATGCAGTGGCAACCCTCCATGGGTATCAACCACCGCCGCTCCCCGTCGACACCATAACGGGAGACTTAGCGTCTGTCCCCATGGAAAGGCTCAGACCGGTAGTGTGGACTATCCATGTTACCAAACCCCTACCGAATGCCATCTATGGGCAGGTGTCTATCATATCACAAACTCATCACATCATAATCTCGGAAGGTGAGTGGCCGGCCCTATCCCTCCTAGCATGACGCCCACCGGGCGAGAGCACCCGTCATCAAATATAAAACACAGAAATCATATGTATATGCTAAAACTCAAGAGCACTTATAGCTTGCAATCCCCAAGACATGCCCCTCATCCTAGGGTTAGCCTATAAAAGGACCAGCTACTAAGCCTCTATTCTCATTTCCATGTAAATCCATGCATTTTCTATATATATAATAAGAAATAAGTCTCTAATTAAGCATAACTAATTTACATCATGCTTGTAAAAGCATTTTAAATAAGTTTATTCAGTAAAAGATTTCAATTTGGAATAACCATCATGTACGCAATGTCGCATGAAATCCACGGTAAATAATAATTGCATTTTTAAAACACAATCACACATGATGCTATGTTTAAACATGGTTTAAAAATTAAGGCAAAACATTAGTTGTCGTCACCTACCTCAGTGTGAGACCACTAGCTTGCTAATAACTCCCTTTAACTGGTATATTCAAGTGCACCTGTACATGTCATATCACTATTTTAAAATTTTTCTAAAGAAAAATTTGTCATTTCTAAGTTTTTAAGTTAAAACTAGGTCTGCATCGTCAATACGGTCACAACGCCTCTTCCGGATCGTGATTTGGACCTCTCTAGCTCCCAAAAATCAAGTTTTAGTGAAAACTACTCTCAAATGGGGCCTGCCGGACCACCATAAGGTGGTTTATACCGGCGGCGCCCTTTTCCGCCGGTTTACACCGGCGTATACCGGCGCATACCGGCGCACGAAGATGCACGCCGACGCAGACGCTGCACGGGACGCGCACCGTGCGTCTTCGGCACGCGTGCGTCACGGTCGCCAGGACACGCCGCGTCCCGGCCCCACCGCGACCGCCATCTGGCTTTCCCCTGCACGCGCGCGGCTCCGCGCACGCGTGCGACGACGACGTCATGTGACGTCGTCCTTTGTGCGTCCCCGACTGCGTCCTGGCATCAGCGCCAGGGCGCCGACGTCGTTGACGACGCCGGAGAAGACGACCGGATTCCGATCGCCTCCGGCGGAGCTACAGAGCTCCGTTTTGCGTGATTTTTGCCCCATTTTCTTCAGAATTCTCTCTAGAATCCATTTATGCCCTCCTTTTGCACTGATTTTTCCAAAAACCATGGTTTTTAAATGATTTTTCCCAAGTTTCTAAAATCCTCCGTAGGTACTGGTTTTTGCGTTTTCTAGAGAAATCCACCGTTGGATCACTCCCAAATTTAAAGGGTATGCTCTTGGGTCTCTTGTGCACTAGTTGGACGGTGCGATTTTCAAATGGACTAGGTTTGATCCTTGAAATCACGCTCCAACGGTAGCGTGCACACAGGTTCCTAAAAATATGATTTTTCCTAATTTTTTAAATGTTTTCCTAAATGTTTTTCTATTTAATAAATACAAAAAACATAGGTTTGAGGCTTACCTTGCACCTGGCCAGAGTTGCTCGTGTTGCCGGGGCTCCACTCGCTAGAAAATCCAAGCTTTGCAGGGCTAGGGTTTTGCGTAAAACTCAGAGAAAACGCTCAAAGTGGAGCGTTTTGGCTCCTAGAGGAGCATAGATATAGGGTTTTAGAGTCTTGGGGAAGAGAAACTCTTCCCCACACGTCTCTTTCCACGTCTCTCCGGCGATTTTTCTGGCACTGGTAGAGACATGTGGAAGACGGGGGTGCCAGTATCAATTTGGACCCCTGTCTAACACGTCTCTATCAAATGACCAATTTGCCCTTCCAACTTTGATGGCTCATAACTCCCTCATTTGAGCTCCATTTTTCGTGTTCTTGGTGGCGTTGGATTCGTATCGACGAGAACTTTCTAATTCTTATGTTTTAAGGAAAAAATTTCATCCATAAATTTTTATTTTAATTTATTTAATAATTTTCTATTTGATCCTAAAAATTAAGGATATTACAGTGGGATAGAAGGGGAAGAGGAGAAGTCTTGCCCTGCCTTCGATTTCGCCCAGGTTGAGAAGGAGAGATGAGAGAATGCAGAGGAGGAGAATCCCCAGCCTAACAAGAGGGAAACTAGAGAGTAGATGAGAAGAGAGTGGGAAGAAGTAGGGAGAGAGTGTCAGGCTAGCCACCACGGGCCTGCTTGGGAGGTCGAGAAGAGTGGAGAATGGGAAGAGATGTATATGAAGAAAGAGAGACGTACGAGATTGAGAAGGGGATTGGAGAGAAAGATGAAAGGGAAGGGGACAGAGGTGATGGAAGAGATTGTTTAGTGATGATGAAACAGAGAGGGAAAGAAGCCGAAGAACACTGGGTTATCGGGGTGCTGCTTTGGAGATGAAATAGACAAGCAGTGGAGCAGTGAGACGATGGGAAGAGGGATAAAACAAGAGAGAGGAGTGTAGTTCGGCTGGTTGGAGATGATGAGAGAGAGAGAGAGAGAGAGAGAGAGAGAGAGAGAGAGAGAGAGGGTGACTGGGTAGGCATAGAGGAAAGTGAACGAGACAGCAAAGGAGAAGGAGCTAGACCAGTGAAGCAGAGAGCAGGAAAAAATGGGAAATTGGTGGAGAGAGAGAGTCAGAAGGGGAAGAAGAGAGGTTGAGAAGAGGAGAGAAGTGGGGAAAGAGGAAGGTGGTGGTTCTACCTCCTCCCCTTGCAACGTCTAGCCAAATAGAGGAGGGGTTAGAAGAAGAGATAGAGAGACGTGAGAGAAAAAAGAGAGAATTGTGGGAGAATAATAAAACAAGAGGGAGAGAGAGATGTAGAAGAGAGAGAACAGTGGAGTGATAGAGACGTGTAGGATAGAGGGAGATAAGAGAGAAAGAGAAAAGAGAGGAGAGAGATAAGAGATAAGAGAGAGAGGATAGAGAGATAGAGAGGGGTGGGTCCACTAATATTCCAGTCTTGTTAGAACTCTATCATCAACTTTCTTCTATCCTAGGAGTCTTCAAATTCTTTTCTTTTCAAGAAACTTCATCATCCTCATCTTGATTTGATCTGGATCGTCCAAGCTATGTTGATTGATCTGCAATGCACATGACCCAATTAGCATCATCTAAACCATTCATTATTCCTCTGATTAGCTTTGATGATCATCTAACCGTTAATTTTTGCAATTCAATGGTTGGATGGCGAATAAAAGCTAAAATGAAATATTTTATGCAAAATCTTGAAATTGATGACCTAGATGCTCTAATTGAACACTAAATTAGGGGTATTTTGACTAAAATTGAACACTTAATACACCCCCAACTAGCATTTTGCTAGTCCCTAGCAAAAGATGAAAAGAATCAACTCATAGAATTTCAAAAAAAATTATTTTTCAGGTCATCTCCATTTTTTCTCAGAGAATTATCTTCAATAAATCTATCCACTTTAGCAAACTAATAAAGATGACCGAGGAATTCAAAACCCTACCCATATGCTAAAAAAAATTCAACTTAAGCTCAAATCTCAGAGTAAGTGTGTGCATATACAGTCTACACATAAAATAATCTTTATCTCTAAGTAGACTTCTAACTTTTGAACTCCATCTGAAATATGTTTTGACCTCAATCCTTACTACTGACATACGCTCAGAAATAAAATCTCTTAGATAGAGGGTTCAAATCATATCTCTCTTTTAATTATGTGAGAAGAGTCAATGAAAGCAAATTTATCTCACATATACTTATGAAGAACGGGAGTTACTAAGGAATTTAATTGTTTTGATCCCTTTGGAATGGATGCCATTACCTTTGAATATTTAGAAATATCAACTCTTTTAATCCTATCCATTCATTTTCTCCTCAAGACTATATTCTCCTAGAATCAATAGGTCTTTAACTGGGATAGAACATAGGCTTAGGATAGGGTACCAAAGAAAGGGTATAAGGGTATTCAAAGTTTCTTCAAAAAATAAGTAGAGGTCTTCTACTAAAGTTGACAATTCTTCTTTTCTTTGCTGAAGTGAATATTTTTTTTTTCTATTTCTTTGTATTCTTCAAACTTCTTCTTCTTCTTCTTTTTTCCAGCACTTTTCTTTATTTTCATACTTTCGAATCACTTTGAAGAATATTTCTTTTCTTGATATCCACTTTCTACTTTCATTACAACTAAAAGGTATTCTTTCATTCTTCTCTAACTTATTTTTCAAAGAAAATGGGCAATGAATAATTTATACTAGGTAAATATGGGTAAAGGGTAATTTGGGTGACAAAAGAAAAGGCTTATATTGACAAGCTCAAGTTGGTTGACTAGTGGTGAAAATACTTTTGGGTAAGCTTTATGACTTTAGGTTTACAACAAGGATGGCCTAAATCATTTTCTAGGTTTACTATAATCTATCTAATTCAATGAACTTCCAGAATTTTAAAGGTAATATTCTAATTATTCAGGTAATTAGCCAAAATTAAGAGTTTGGGATCAATTTTCTTTAAGCACGCTAAAGAAAATTTAAGAACATTTATAACCTGACAAAAAGGATCAATGGCTTTAAAACTCACTTAGGTTATAGGTCTCCACTGAATTTCTTCAGGATTTCTAAGTTACATCCACTTATCAATCTAGACTATCTATATGCAACTACATGTACATATGTGATCTAAGACTTTGCTTTCATAGAATATTTTAGAAAATAAGTAAAATGATAAATTAATTATATTAAATTCCATTAATAAGCTAAAGTTATCTAGATTATACTTCAGAAAATCCAATTCTCATCATAGTATAGAAAATGACTTAAAAATTTTCATTTTTTCTTTTTTCTTTTTTTTTTATAAACAAAGGAAAGCACTTTAAAAAATCTAAAAAAGAACTAGAATTTGCTAGAATTCTACACCCCCCAACCTGATAGAAATATTGTCCTCAATGTTTTAAAAAGGAGGACCTAAAATGAATGTGGGTGATGCAGAGAAAACAACAAAAATGAAAAACTCTGGGTTGCTTCCCAATGAGTGCTAAGTTTAACGTCTTCAGCCAGACATATCCTAATATGTCCTAATCTACACTCAATTGGAATTGAGTTCCCCTAATCCTAACAATGAAATGGCAAGATTTCTTACACTACTTCAAAATCTCAAGATAGTCTATATATTTTATCCACCCTGAAATTTTTGGTGATGGTAGCATTATGACACAGTAGACTACCATGAATGTAAATTGAGTGGGACCACTCTGATGATCCCATTTCTTCAAAATTTCATGGTAATCAATATAATTTCTTCACCTTGAAAATTTGGATCGTGGAATCTCTATAATAATGTGAACTACCGTGAATTCTTTTGGACCATATGGATGTGGATGATCCTCCTTTTCCCTTACATTTTCTTGAGATTGAGGTATAAGCTAACTTTGCCCTTCCTTATAAGATTGTTCTTGTATTAATAGAGGATGGGGCAAGGTTTTGCTTACATCCTGATTATCTTATAGTGTGTACCTTAGAGTTGGTTGATGTATGGACGGTATATCAATGGACTCTTTCTCTTCATAATATTGGCACATGCAATAGTTCATATGGGCCTAATTTTATATCTACTAGTTGTTCAAATGAAGGTTATAGGTCCCAATCAGATACATAGTCTGTATTAAAAGGCTTATTTGGAATTTTAAGCTCTGTAAGGGGTTCTACTGATGATGGGAGGGGAGTGATCTCACTTAATGGAAGCTCCTAGAAATGAGGTTTCCATTTTTCTGTATCCATAGGGGGCATAGAATTAAGGATGGCATTAACTTCCTCTATTAATGTGTCCTCATTAAACTCATTAAAATGTGCCAAATAGGCCTCAATTGGGTTTGACAAGGAAGACGATTGAAAATGATCTTGCACCTTTGAATTTATCATATTGACATAGTGAAAGTCATCTGAGGATTCTCCAGGTTGCTTACATATATCAAAGATGTTCAATTCTAATGTCAAGTTACCAAATGAAAGCTTCATGGCACCATTTCTACAGTTTATTAGGGCATTGGATGTAGCTAAGAATGGACATCCAAGGATGACAGGAATTTCTCGTTGCTCATTCAACAATGATTGTGTGTCCAAAACTAAAAAATCGACTAGGAAAAAGAATTGCTCTATTTGGACTAACATGTCCTCTACTATGCCCTTAGGTATTACCATTGATCTATTAGTTAGTTGGAGTATAGTGGATGTTTGCTTGAGGTCTCCTAGTCCTAACTGAATATAGACTGCATGTGGTAACAAATTAACACCAGATCCAAGATCTAATAAGGCCTGGTTAATCTTATGGTTGCCAATGATGCAAGTGAGAGTAAGGTAACCTAGATCCTTGTATTTCTAGGGTGTATGATGCTGAAGAATTGAACTTACTTGTTTAGTCACAAATGCCTTCTTTTGCACATTCATTTTCCTTTTGATTGTGCATAAATCCTTTAAAAATTTAGCACATGATGGGATTTGTTTTATTGTATCGAAGATCAGTATGTTGATCTTAACTTGCTTGAATATCTCCATAATCTCATCATTAGTGGTACTCTTTATGACTTGATGCAACCTTTGAGGGAATGGAGCAAGGAATGGACATGGCTCAACAGGTAGAGTGGGATCCTTTTCTTTAGATTTTTCTTTGGGTTTTTCTACCTTTTCATTCTTTTGAGGCTCATCTTTCTCAATTATTTTACCACTCCTAAGAACAGTAACAGCTTTAGTCTCTTCTATGGTAGAGCTTGATGATGCATTAAGTGTAGTTTCGCTAATCGCATGCACATCTTTAGGATTTGCTTATGGTTGAGCTGGAAACTTTCCTTTTTTTTCACTTTGCATCCATTGCATCATCATGTTCTTTATTTCATTAACAGACTGGTTGGTTTGATTTATTTGTCTTTCCAATTGAGAAATTTTCTTCTCCTAGTTTTGAGCAAGTTGATTATCCTCTGCATGCCTTTTGGGTGGGGGCAAGTAAGGTCCAGAAGAATGGGGTGGATGAGCTTAGTATGGGGGTGGAGCAAGTAGTCCTTGGTTTGGTTGTTGATGACTCTGGTATGGGCCTGGTTGTGAGACATTATCATTTGGTCCACTTCTCCAACTGAAATTTAGATGGTTTCTCCAGTTGAGATTATGTCTCTGAATATGGGGAGAAAGGTCTTTTATAATTATTAATTGTATTAGCCTGATCATGAAGTACATCTTGAAATGCAGGGATGGTAGGACATTCCTGAGTAAGATGTGTAATACTTTCACAAATGTTATACACTTGTTCATCATTATTTAAGGTTTTCTTTCTCATTTCTATGGCTTCTACTTTTCTAGCTAGGGTTGCTACTTTGGCACTGATGTCATCTTTTTCAGACATGGCATACATGCCTCCCCTAGTAGATATGGTAGTAGGCTTGGGTCTATCCGGATGTTCTACTCTTTTTGAATCAACCCAAGTTTGTGCACTTTTAGCTAACCATTCCAAATACTCCTTCACCTCATCTGGTTGCTTATTCAAAAATTTACCACTGCACATCATCTCTACAAACTGGCACATGTTAGAATTAAGTCTTTCATAAAAGAAGCTGATGATGAGCCATGGTTCATAGCCATGATGTGGGCAAGTAAGCAATAGATCTTTGAACCTTTCCTAGCATTGGTAGAATGATTTTTTATCTTTCTAGGTAAGTTCATTATCTTATGACAGAGTGTATTTGTTTTATGTGTAGGGAAAAACTTTTTTAAGAATTCCCTAGTCATTTCATTCCAAGTCCTTATGGAACCTGGTGGCAGTGCATTAAACCATATTTTTGCTTTAAAGAGAAAGGAAATAGCTTAAGCCTAACCGTATCTAGACCTACATTTTGGGTTCATTGGGTACTATATACCTCATCAAATTCTTTAAGGTGCAAATAAGGACTCTCACTATCTAGCCCATGAAATTTGGGAAGTAATTGGATTACTCCCGTTTTTAATTCTAACGCACCAACATTTTGAGGAAGAATGACACAAGATGGTGTACTTGTGCATGTAGGTTGAAGGTAGTCTCTTAACGTCCTTCCATGAAGATTCTGATAAACATCATTGTCTCCATGGTTACTCTGTTGGTCCCATTCCCTATTTCCATTTCTTCTCCAATTTCTTTGTTGATGAATATTCCTCCTTGGTAGAGGTTGATATTCATCATCAATTAGAGGTGGTGGGTCCTCATTCATGATGAGTGGAGGACCTTGATCTCCTCTAACACTACCATGGGGTGAATTACCCCTTGATCGTTGATTAGTCATTGTTGGTCTGTCTTTTTGGTCGTACGAGACTAACCTACTGGTTTTGTCACGTATCCAAAAGGGCATACAATGAAAGATCTTTTTAGTTTTAGTTTTAGTTTTCGATTTTTTTTTTTAAAGACTATCCTAAATGATGCAACCTAGATGCCTACAATGACGCACAATCAAGGACACAATCAAGCAATTCCCTAAGGCTAACAAGCATAAATATTTTGATTTTCTTGATTTTCTGTGGGGACAATGCTTTTAATTAGCCTAATTTAATGCTCCTACTCTCTTTAGAAGTTGACTACTACTTACCAGTTAGGTTCTAATCAAAGTGGTTAATGCAACCCCCGTGTAAGGAGGTGTTTAGACTTCACAAAAGTCAACAGGAGGTGGGGGAAGAGCGAGGCTCTATTAGACAACCCCCAATAACCATAGTGATCAAAAGCAATTGGAGTGACAGTAAATCGTGTCCTATTAAGAGGGTCCTATGAGCATGTGATGACCCTATAGGTCTTTTCTAATTGATTTTAACTTAAAGTGAATGGTGGGGTTGCGCGCTTGAGGTGATTATCCTAAGTGGACCAAGGAGTAGTGATGAAATTCACCGTTAATCTTGTAGGGAGTAGGGTGCCTTTACTAATTAATTTTCACACACCATGACAATTCGATCAACATATAATTCACCTTAAAGCATTAGACATGTCCTAAAATGCAATTGAAAGCAATAAACTAATGCAAAATCCTAAAATGCAACAATTATAATAGATGCTTTCTATATGAGTTACACTAACAAACAATGTAAATTATTCTAAATGCAAACCCTAATCTAGAAAATAAATGAGTGAGAAAACTTATAATAAGGTTTCTGATGAAGATGAAGTGTGGGTCACCTTATCCCACACTTGCCCTGTATTATTACAACCCCTTAAAAATTGAAATTAAAAATAAAAATTTCAAAGGGGCCTCACTATAAGATTCACTCAAAAAAATTAAAAATTTCCTAATATAGGAAAGTAAGGACAATCTATCTAATTGATGAAGCTCCACTCCAATTTTGTGAAAAGGAAAAATAATAATTAGTACCAAATTCAAAAAATAAATTGGTTATGCACTAAAAAAATTAAAGATGCACCTAAAAATTCCTAAAATGTTAAAAAAAAAATGCAATTCCTAATTTTTTATTTTTTTAGATTTTTAATTAAATTTTATAAAAACTCCATTGCAAGTCCCCGGCAACGGCGCCAAAAACTTATTGATGTTTAACTACAAGTGTACGGGCTATTGTAGTGTAGCTTATGCAAATACGGGTCAATCCCTCAAAGACTCGCTTTAAAATGATGAATTTTTAAATAAAATTCAATTAATAAAAGAATAAAAATAAATAATATACCAAAAATAAACTAACAATAAAATAAAATCCATAACTATTGCAATTAACAGAATTATTTATTCCAAAAAAATAGAAAATTAAACTAAATAAGAATTCCTGGATAAGCCTGTCCCTGGATAGACAGAATGTGGATAACTTAAAATTGGAATATTCAAGGACACAGAAGTAAATAAAATAGGGACCCAAATGGAATTAAAATGAGGACATAGTTGAAATTCCTCAGATCTGCCAGGGGTAAACTTGTAAATTTTTTGGATTTTTGGTTTTAATCAAAAACTAAATGAAAACATGTTGAGGAGAGAACCAGAGAAGGAGATGGGGAAGAAGGAAGAAGGGAGAAGAAGGAAAGAGGAAGGAAGGAAGAAGAGAGGAAAAGAGGAAAAGAGGGAAAGGGAGAGGAGAAGAGAGTGATGAAAACCCAATATGGGTTTTTCCTCCCTGGGTCAGCTGGAGCATTGAGAGAGAGAAGAGGGGTAGAGTGAAGAAGGAAGGGGGAGATAGAGATGCAGGGGGAAGGAGAAGGGGAACGTGGGATAGTAGGGGAAGAGGAGAAGTCTTGCCCTACCTTCGATTCCGCCCAGGTTGAGAAGGAGAGATGAGAGAATGCAGAGGAGGAGAATCGCCCAGCCTAACAAGAGAAATTAGAGAGTAGGTGAGAAGAGAGTGGGGAGAACTAGGGAGAGAGTGCCAGGCTAGCCACCAAGGGCCTGCTTGGGAGGTCGAGAAGAGTGGAGAATGGGAAGAGATGTATATGAAGAAAGAGAGACGTACGAGAGGGAGAAGGGGATTGGAAAGAAAGATGAAAGGGAAGGGGACAGAGGTGATGGAAGAGATTGTTTGGTGATGATGAAACAGAGAGGGAAAGAAGCCAAATAACACTGGGTTATCGGGGTGCTACTTTGGAGATGAAATAGACAAGCAGTGGAGCAGTGAGACGATGGGAAGAGGGATAAAACGAGAGAGAGGAGTGTAGTCCGGCTGGTTGGAGACGATGATAGGGAGAAACAGAAAGAGGGTGAGCGATCAGGTAGAGAGGGAAAGAGTGGAGAGGTGTTGAGAGAGAGAGAGAGAGTGGGGAATGAAGGAGAAGGAGAGGGGGTGACTGGGTAGGCATAGAGGAAAGTGAACGAGATAGCAAAGGAGAAGGAGCTAGACCAGTGAAGCAGAGAGCAGGAAAAAATGGGAAATTGAGAGAGAGAGAGAGAGAGAGAGAGAGAGAGAGAGAGAGAGAGAGAGAGAGAGAGAGAGAGAGAGAGAGAGAGAGAGAGAGAGAGAGAGTCAGAAGGGGAAGAAGAGAGGTCGAGAAGAGGAGAGAAGTGGGAAAAGAGGAAGGTGTTGGTTCTACCTCCTTCCCTTGCAATGTCTAGCCAAAGAGAGAGAGAGAGAGAGAGAGAGAGAGAGAGAGAGAATTGTGGGAGAATAATAAAACAAGAGGGAGAGAGAGACATAGAAGAGAGAGAGAGAGTGGTGGAGAGAATAGAGATGTGTAGGATAAAGGGAGATAAGACAGAAAGAGAAAAGAGAGAGAGGATAGAGAGATGGAGAGGGGTGGGGTCCACAAATATTCCAGTCTTGCTAGAACTCTGTCTTCAACTTTCTTCTGTCCTAGGAGTCTTCAAATTCTTTTCTTTCCAAGAAACTTCATCATCCTCATCTTGATTTGATTTGGATCATCCAAGCTGTGTTGATTGATTGGCAATGCATAGGACCCAATTAGCATCATCTAAACCGTTTATTATTCCTCTAATTAGCTTTGATGATCATCTAATCGTTAATTTTTGCAATTCAATGGTTGGATGGCCAATTAAAGCTAAAATAAAATATTTTATGCAAAATCTTAAAATTGATGGCCTAGATGCTTTATTTGAACATTAAATTAGGGGTATTTTGACCAAAATTGAACACTTAACATTATTCTATGACTAGCAAGGCTTATAGATTCTTAAACTTAGCAATTATCCACACACAATTGTGGTAACTATGCATGTGACATCTTTTGGTAACTCTTTTACCTTTAATTTGATATAACTAAAAATTCTTGCAACTAGTAAAATAAAGAAGTCTCCAAAGTAGACAAAAGTAATAGAACCTAGAAGTTGTAAAAGAGCAAGAAAAGAAAAGGAATTTTGTCCTAAATTTGAGATGTACCTAACTGAGGATTATCTTGCCACTTTTACTGAGGCTATGTCTCAACATGATGTTGCACAATGAAAGAAGCATCATTAGATGATGAATGACACTCCATAGTGTCTAACAATACATTAAAATATGAAGATCTTCTAACATGATTGAAGATAACTAGTTGCAAGTGGATCTTCAAGAAGAAAATGAAAACATGTGGGGCCATTGATAAGGACAAAGCAAGATTAATGGTAGTGGTAAAAGGATTCAAATAAAGAGATGTCTAGGATGAGTCTGGCATATATCATTTTGATTATAAGGATATTTACTATAAAGTTGTTGATTGTCATTACTTATGCTCATAACTTGTAAATCAGTTGGATGTAAAAACGACCTTTTTGAATGGATAGTTGGTTGATAGAATCTACATGGATCAGCAAGAGGGAAATGTTTTGCAAGGTCAAGAAAATAAAGTCTACAAACAAATGAAGTCACTAAATGGATTGAAGCAAGCTTTACAGCAGGGTCATGAGAAGCAAAGGAAAGTGTTAGTATCCAGTGGATATACCAAATACAGGGGCATGAGAAGCTGACGACATGGTTTAGCTTCATCCTCTAGATATATCCTATGAGGGCAGATTAAAGGATTAATGCCCTTTATATCAACTATGGTCCATCCTATAGCACCTTTGTATTCTTTTAAGGTGTTTATTAACTTTTCTTCCTAAGATGCTTCTAATTGTGAGGAAATTATTACAGGAAAGGTCTCTTTTTCTCCTAAATAGGCATATTTTAAATCTGATGGTAGAGATTTCAATTCAAGCTTAAGAGGTTCTACTGATGATGGAAGGGGAGTGGACTCCCTCTGTGGAAAGTCCTCAAATTGAGGTTTCCATTTTTCTATATCCATTGAAGGAATAGAATCAAAGGAGGGCATTAACTTCCTCTATGAATGCATCCTCATCGAATTCATTAAAATGGGCCACATAGGCCTCAAGTGGGTCTACTAAGGAAGATGGCTGAAAGTGATCTTGCACAACTATGCAAGTCTTCATTAGGTTCACCAAGTTGCTTACAAATATTGAATATATTAAGCTCTAATGTCATATTCCCAAAGGACAATTTCTTGACACCATTTCTACAATTAATTAAGGCATTGGATGTGGCCAAGAATGGGCATCCTATAATGACGGCTATCTCATTCTTCTCATTCACCACTGGTTATGTATTTAAGACCAGAAAATCTACGAGAAAACAAAACTGTTCTACCTGGACAAGCACGTCTTCTATTATACCTCTTAGTATTTTCACCGAACGATCAGTTAACTGAAGTGTGGTTGAAGTAGGTTTCAATTCACCCAGCCCTAACTATTCGTATACCATGTAAGGTAGTACATTAACATTGGATCCCAAATCAAGCAAAGCTTGCTTAATTTTATGGTTGCCAATAATGTAGGTAAGAGTGGGGCGACCTGAACCCTTGTACTTTGGTAGTGTATGATATTGGAGAATGGAACTCACTTATTCAATCAAAAATGCCTTCTTTTGTACATTGAGTTTACTTTTTATGGTGCGTAGGTCTTTTAAGAATTTGGCATATGATAGGATCTGTTTTATTGCATCTAAGATCTGTATGTTGATCTTGACCTGCTTGAAAATTTCTAAGATCTCGTCATTGGAGGCAAATCTTGACACTTGACATAACCTTTGGGGAAATGAAGCAGGGACAGTGTATGGATCAACAGGCAAAATAGGGTTCCTAAAGTTTTCTTAACCATTAGTAGATTTTTCTACTTGTTCTATTTTTTTTTGCTCATCCTTCTCAATTCTTTTTCCATTCCTAAGAATGGTGACATCCTTGGTTTGTTCAATGGTAAAGCTATATTATGCTTTAGAAGCATTAACCACATGTATTCCCTTAGGATTTGCTTGTGGTTGTGCTAGAAACTTTTATTTTTCCATACTCTGCATCATTTGACTCATCATATTCTTTAACTCTTCCATAGACTGGTTAGTTTGTCTCAATTGAGATTCTAATAGAGAAATTTTCCTCTCCTGATTTTGAAATATTTGATTATCCTCTCCCTGCCTTTTGGATGTGGGATGTATGGTGCAGGAGCAGGAGCAGGATTTTAATGAGTTTGATAAGGTAGGGTAAGGAGTCCTTGATTTTGTTGATGAGGATGGTATGGACCAAATTGTGAAATATTTTCCATGGGTCCATTTCTCCAACTAAAGTTAGGGTGATTTCTCCAATTGGGATGGTATGTTTTAGAAAAGGGGGGAAAAGGTCACTTATAAGAGTTTAAGGCATTTGCCTATTCATGAAGCACATCTTGAAATGCTGGTATTGTTGGGCATTCTTGAGTAACGTGTGCAGTAGTTTCACAAATACCGGACACTTATTCGATCTTCATGAAGGTAACTTTCCCCATTTCTATGGCCTCTACTTTTCTAGTAAGAGAAGTTATCTTTGCATTGATGTCATCTTTTTCGTTTAAGGCATAAATACCTCCCTTAGAATATGTGGTGGGCTTTGTCCTATATGAATGATCAACTTTTTTCTGAATCTGCCCAGGTGTGAGCGCTCTTAGCTAATCATTCTAAGTACTCTTGCGCCTCTTCTAGTTGTTTGTTCAAGAAATTACCATTGCACATCATTTCTACAAACTGACGCATATTAGAGTGAATCCTTCATAAAAGAAGCTGATAATGCGCCAGGGTTCATATCCATGATGTGGACATGTCAACAACAGATCCTTAAATCTTTTTTAGCATTGATAGAAGGTCTCTTTGTCATTCTGGGTGAAGTTCATGATCTTTCAGCGAAGAGTGTTGGTTTTATGAGTTGAAAAGAACTTTTTCAAGAACTCCCTTGTCATGTCTTACCAGGTTCGTATTGAACCTGCTGGCAGTGCATTGAACCACATCTTAGCCTTTTCCTTTAAAGAGAAAGGAAAAAGCTTCAGCCTTACCGTATCTAATTCGACATTTTGTGCGCGCTGTATAGTATACACTTTGTTGAATTCTTTTAGGTGTAGTAAGGACTTTCATTATCCAACCCATGGTATTTCGGGAGTAATTGAATTACTTCCATTTTCAACTCTATGGTATCTGCATTCTAAGATAGAATGACATAAGATGGAGTACTTGTATGAGTTGGTTGAAGGTAATCCCTTAGTGTTTTACCATGAGGGTTTTGATAAAAAATCATTATCCCCATGGTCACTTTGTTGGTCCTACTCTACATTTTCATTTCTTCTCCAATTCCTAGGGATGGGTGGATGATTATTCCTCCTTGGTGGAGGTTGATGCTCTTCATCTATTAGAGGTGGTGGGTCCTCATTCATAATGAGTGTGGGGCCCTGTTCTCCTTTAACACAGCCTAAGGGTAAATTACTCCTTCATCTTTGTTCAGTCATTGATTGATTTTGTTATATGTTATTTTTGACTAAATGTCCAGTTTTTCTACATGTCCACAAGTACATAGAACAAGGTTTCCTCTTTTTTTTAGCTACCTAACTAATGCAACCTATATGCTAATGATAGGGCACAAAAATTCAAACACCCCTAAGGCTAGCAAGCAGATAATTTGATTATCTTATAATTGTGTGGGGGAGAAGCTTTTAGATTAGCCTAATCTAACACCCTCCTCTCTTTCAGACTTGTCCTACTAATTACCAGTTAGATCCTACTTAATTAACTACTTCACACCCTCCTCAGCTAGCTGTAGGTAGTTTGAGTCATAGAATGTGCTGGTAGATCTAGTAGTTTAAAAACCAGCATAGTTAGTTAAATAGGGGCCACTAGGGTGGAAATAGGTCGCCTCCTTCCAAGAGGGTCCTATGAGCATGTGGTGGGCCCCATAGGTCCCTTCTAATTGATTTTAATTAATTTTGAAGGTTGGGTTACGTGCTTATGGTGATTATCCTAAGTGAGCCAAGACATGGTAATGAAATCAACCCTTGTTCTTGTGAGATTAAGTACCCTTACTAAATAAATTTTTCATTCCACGGAAATTTGGTCAACATATAATCAAGTTAAAGTAATTAAACATGCCCTAAAAATGCAAAAAAATAACAAACTAATGTGATTCCTAAAAATGCAACATTTATCAAATGTATTCTATATGATTTTTTACTAATAGACAATGCAATTTTAATCTATAATGCATAACCTAAATTAGAAATTTTAAGGAGTTTAAAAATTTCTCATAGCAGGATCTTGGAAAATGTCTTCTCGTACAAGGGTAGGACCATTTACATTCTACCTCCACTTTCAGGTTACGATGGCCCACTCTTGACCTGTATTATTACAGCCTTTTAAATAAATTATAAAAATAAAATAATTACATGAAATCCTCACTACAATTTACTTAAAATTAAACTACAATTATCCTAATTAAACTCCTTGAATTTCTCCTTTCTTTTCCAATTTCTCCTAGAAGACAAAAAAAAATTATCAGTAAGTACCAAAAATTAGGAGAAATTGAATTTATGCACCAACAAAATCTTAAAATGCACCTAAAATGCCTAAAATGTTAAAACAATGCAACTCCTAATTTTTTTATTTTTATTTTTATTTTTTGATTTTTTTGAAAATTTTAATTTTTTTGAATTTTAATTAAAATTTATGAAAACACCATTGCGGGTCCTCGAAAAAGGTGCTAAAAATTTGTTGATAGTTTTTATAAGTGCACAACTATTATAGTTTAGCTAGTGCAACTATGGGTCGATTTTCATAGGGACTCGACTTAAATATTGGAGTTTACATAAATTTTAATTATCTAAAGTTAAAAGAAATAATATTACAGAAATAACTAATAGTCAGATAAAAAATACAAATTTAATGAGATGGTGCAAATTATAGAATTTTGAGTTCTAAAAGTCAAAATATTAAACTAATTAAACAATATTGGATTACATTATCTTCAGTTAAGCAAAACATGGATAAAACTAAACTGAAATAAGAACAGGATACAACTATAATTAAATCTAAGACACAAATGTACTTCTGAATAAAGACAAAAGGTTAAAAACAAAAATTTTCTGTTTTCCTGTTTTTAATGGAGAAAAGAAATAGAGCTACAAAGAAAACAAAGTAGAGAAGGAGAAGAAGATTGAGGAGAAGAGAAGTGAAACCCAGATTGGGTTTCAACCTTTGGGCTGGCTAGAGACGCCGGTGAACCTTTGTCGATGGACTGGTGTGCATAGGAAGAAGAGGGCAGAGGGGAAAAAAGGGGTTCTGGGCATGATGAGGAAGGCCAGAGAGATTGGAAAAAACTGGTGACTGGGGAAAAGTGAGGATGCAAGGCTGGTGAAATCAGAGGGAGATCAGGTGATCAAGGAGGTCTGTGTTGGTGCGTAGAGGAAGAAGAGGGGAGAGGGGAGAAAAGGAGTTCTGGGCGATGCTGGGCTGTGGAAACCAGAGGTATTAGAGCAGATGGGGATCCACCAGTCTGGGCTTCTTGAACAGAGGTGACTAGAGAAGATGAAGTAGGAAACAGCGAGGAGAATGAGAGAAGGGGCTGGGCATGATGAGGAAGGTTTTGATGTTTAACCGCAAGTGCATGGGATATTGTAGTATAGCTATGCAAATACAGGTCAATCCCATGGGAACTCGCTTTAAAAATACGGAGTTTAAACAAAATTTAATTATCTAAAACTTAAAGAAAATAACAAAATTAAACTAACTATTCAGCTTTATTGAAATGATGCAATTTACATAAATTTCAAGTCCAGAAAATATAAAATAAAACTAATTAAATATCCCTAAATTACATTGTCCGTGGAGAGCACTGTCCTTGGATAACACTGTCAGAATATGGATAAGATAAAACTTGAATAGAAAGGGGATACAGATGTAATTAAAAGGAAAGGACACAGATGTAATTAACATAAAAGGACAAAAATGTAATTGAGTTTAAAGAGAAAAGGGTAAAAATGGAATTTTGTTTAAAAAAATCTAGTTTTTAACAAAAACCAGGAAAAAAAACTTGACGAAGAAGAGGGAGCCAAAGGAGGGAGAAGAGGAAGCCATAGGAGAAGGGGGGGAAAGGGAGAGGAGAGGAGAGTGGGGAAAAGGAGGGAAACCTAACTTGGGTTTCCGGTCACAGACCATCCGACGATGCAAATATGTCGGAT
Organism: Warburgia ugandensis; assembly: GCA_035236585.1. Lineage (NCBI taxonomy): Eukaryota > Viridiplantae > Streptophyta > Magnoliopsida > Canellales > Canellaceae > Warburgia > Warburgia ugandensis. Next base: position 61,269,719 of record CP141136.1, on the reverse strand, counting down.
GAAACACTAGACAAAGATGAAGAAGGAAGTAGTGGTGGATCGGGAGAAGCAAGAAGGAGAGATCTGGGTTGCGCGAATCAAAAAGAGAGCAAGAGATGGTCCGGTAGAAGGAGAAAACCGAGGAGGTCTGTGGGCAGTCCAGTGATGCTGGGAGGAGCATTCCAGGCAGTGTTGGAGAAGGTCGACTAGTGATGATGGAGATGAGTGAAGAGATCGAAGAGAGATGGGCACGCGATGTAGCGTGGGCTTGGTGGAGAGAGAGAGAGAGAGAGAGAGAGAGAGAGAGAGAGAGAGAGAGAGAGAGAGAGAGAGAGAGAGAGAGAGAGAGAGAGAGAGAGAGAGAGAGAGAGAGAGAGAGAGAGAGAGAGAGAGAGAGAGAGTGGTGGGAACGAGAATAGAAAAGGAGAAAGGGAGGGGTAAAAGAGATGGGGGAACGTGAGAGAGAAGAGGATGCCAAGGAGAATAGAAGGAAGAGGGAAAAAAACGAGAGAGAGAGAGAGAGAGAGAGAGAGAGAGAGAGAGAGAGAGAGAGTGGTGGGAACGAGAATAGAAAAGGAGAACGGGACGGGTAAAAAGAGATGGGGGAACGTGAGAGAGAAGAGGATGCCAAGGAGAATAGAAGGAAGAGGGAAAAAAAAACGAGAGAGAGAGAGAGAGAGAGAGAGAGAGAGAGAGAGAGAGAGAGAGAGAGAGAGAGAGAGAGAGAGAGAGAGAGAGAGAGAGAGAGAGAGAGAGAGAGAGAGAGAGAGAGAGAGAGAAGAGAAGAGAATGTGAGATAGAGTTGTGAGAGATAAAGAGAGAGAACATGGTGAAAGAATGAGAGAGGAGAAGAAGGGGTGGCCATGGGAGAGAGAATTGGTGAGAGAAGAAGAAGAGATCAAGGGAAAAAGGCAAGAAAAGGGCAGTTAAGAGAGAAAGGCCAAGAGATGGGAAAGGAAAGAGAGAGATTTATGTGTGAGAGAAGAGAAAGAAAAAAGAATTTGGAGGGAAAGAGAGAAGTAGGGAAAGAGGGAGTAATAGGAAAGAGAAATGGGGAAAGAGGGTTGGGGGAAAAAGAGAATGCTAATTTGGGTCCCCTCCTTGGACTTTGGAAACTCCTCTAAAATTGCAAGTTGCCTTTTCATGTTTTCCCTTTTGTCCATGATTCCCTATTAAGCTCCATTGTCTTCTAAGAAACTATCCCATCTATCTTTATAAGTGATCTGGCCCATCCAATGTGCTTTAAGATGATCTGCACCGTTAACTTTTAATCATATCCATCCATGCATCTTTTGGTTGATCTGTAAAATAAAAGACCAAATTAGAATCATCTGAACCATGCATTAATCATCTAATGAGCTCTAATGATCATTTGACTATTGATTTTGAAAATTTAAGGTTTGGATGGTCAATTAGAGCTAAATTTAAAATCAAGCTAATTTTTGCAAATATGAACAGGTAGATGATTTAATTGAATGCTAAATTATGGGCATTTTGACCAAAATTGAACACTTAACAGAAGGCCGGAGAAGGAGATGGTCCATGGAGATCTCGGTGTGAGGTGGTGATGACTCAGAGAATGATCCGGCCTATTGAGTGTAGTTATGTTTGGTGCATGGAGAAAAACTGGACTAGGAGAACGCAGATGAAATTAGAGAGACAAGCGAGATCGTGCAAGAGAAAGAAAGGAGCAGGGAGAGAAGAAAGAGGGAAAGAGAGAAGTAGGGATATGAGAGAGATGAGAAGGAGGTAATGGTCTGACTGGGAGTGGTGAACAGAGAGAGAGAGAGAGAGTCAAGGGCGATGGAGAGAAGGGAGTTAATAGGGAGAAAACTAGAGGGAGAGGGACAAAGAGGTCGTGCGAGTGAGAGAGAGTAAAGAGAGAAGGGAAAGAACGTGAGGAATGGGAAGAGGAGGATGGTGGAAGAAAGAGAGGTGATGGAGAAGAGAAGAAAAGAGGGGGTGGAAGCTGGGAGTAGGGAGTTGACTGGTCTCCTTTGTACGGTCCAGGGAAGGTGTTGAAGAGGGCAAGAGGAAAGAGAACATGAGAGAGGGGGGAACGAACTGAGAGACAAAGAGGAACTATCCTTCTGTCTCTTTCAATGAAGGGGGAGAAGTAAGAATGCCTGACCAACCCTTTCTCTGTTAATTTGCCTGTTACATATAGGAGACTGACTAATTTTTTTAGTCAATCGTGCAACTTGCCCATGTGGTGGCTCCTATGCTTCATGCAGTTAGCTCATACTTGTGTTGCCTACCATGCGGTGGTGGCATGTGATGGTGCCATGTAATGGTTGTATGCATTGAAGATCTTCCAATATTGCATCTTCACATTATATCATTGGGCCCACGAAGATGACTTAATTTACATCATCCTGGTTAATCTGAAAAATAAAAGACTATTTTAGAATAATTTACATTACATATGTATTTAGTTCTAATGATCATCTAATCATTAACTTTTCAAATCAATGGTTAGATGATCGATTAGAGCTAAGATTAATTTAAAATTATAAAATTATCCAATTAAATGATCTAACTAAATACAAATTATGGGTTATTTTATGCAAAATTGGACACTTAACACAAAAGAATGGGTCAACTTGGTGAATCTTGAAGATAGAGCTACTCAAATTCCTTCCACATTTAGAAAGCATCAACTATCTTCCATAGGGGGCATTTATAGCATGCTCTAAGCTAGTTCCAAAGAATTTAGTTTGTGAAAGTCAGATATTTTCTAGGAGTACAATTCATGGATTTAAGATCATCAAGAAAGCTACAATTTTCCTGTATCAGTCTACTATTCACTTATATCATCTTCCCCGTCAATGCAGCGATATTAAAGAGGAATACTAGAGTTAACCTTCTCTATTTGATATAACATTGGGCACAACTTCAATAACCTAACTGCCCCACCTTTTGTAGAGAGCTAGACTCAAATGAAGCAAACATGCAGTGAGTTAGTCATATTATATTTATAATGTTTATCTACACTTGATGATAAGACTACGTTGACTATAGATCCCTGGATTACGGGATAGAGAACAGTTCAAAACTGAGTTTGATGTTAATAACTTAGATAATAAAATTTGAATTTATACTAATAGCTGGAGGGAAAGTTGCTTGAATGAGGCACAAGAGATCACGTATCTCTTAAACTCGACCTCAACTAAAACGTGCAATCTTTCACGTTGATACACCACTAGCTGAAAAAGCTACCTGGAGAGACCCTTCGTGAGAGATCTGCTCATTGATCAGCTTTACATACATATCGTACCACCAAATTCTTACTAGCAACCTTATCATGAACAAAATGGAATCAACTTCCAGGTGCTTAGTACGGCTCTGAAACACTTGATTGACCGTCATATATGTTGATTCAATGTTGTTACACCAGATGAGAGGTACTTTAGGAAGGTAGGGCCTAAGCACTTTCAATAATGACTAAATCAGATACTCAAACTTTGAGGAACGAGCTATCGTTTTCTGCCTTTTTCGAGCTCCACAAAACCATATTGTGACCCAAGTACACTAGAAAACCAGTCTCAGACTTTGTCATCAGGACACCCAGCTCAATCTGCATCAGAGTATGCAATAAGCTCTAATTTGGAGGCTTGGTGTAACGCTGGTCCATAGTATGGGGTGGACTTTTTAGCAAAGATCCAATGAGAGTTCATGGAGCATGCATAACTGTGAAGATTTATTTATGGTAAATGAGACATCTGGATGAGTAAGCCACAAGTACTGCAACGTTCTAACAGCACGTCGATATTGGGTAGCATCCGGGAGAGTATTGCCAGTATACTTTGGGTGGCGATCGATTTGGAGCTGTCCATATTGAATTTAGCGAGAAGATCATGTACATATTTTCTCTTTGATAGAAATATACCAATGGGAGTACGAATAGTTTCAACTCCGAGGAAGAAGTGCAGGCCACCCAAGCCTTTGAGTAAGAAGCCAAGATTGAGGTGTTTGTCTTTAATGCTTGAGAGCCTTGACTGAGAAGAAAGAATGTAGTCTTGAATGCCATACTCTAGGTTCCTGCTCTAGTCCATAGACATTTTGAGAAGACACACATGGTTGGGTTTTGTCAGATCCACGAATCCCTGCGGCTGGGTTATGTAGACACGCTCTTCCATTTGGCCATTTAGGAATGTTTTGTTTACATCCAGCTGCCGTATATGCCTATTTGAGGATATAGCAATAGCTAGAATAATTCGGGATGTTGTTGGCTTAACAGCCGAACTAAATGTCTCTTTAAAATCCACACCTTGCGTTTGATGGAAATCTTTTGCCACAATATGAGATTTAAGTCTCTCTAAGGTGCCATCTGCCGTTGTCTTGACCCTAACTACCCACTTTCTACCTACAAGGTCCATCCACAATTTCATTGAGACTAGAATTCATGCACCACTTATTTTATGTGCATGGTACTCCCCACTCATTAAGCCGCGTCACAATGGAGACTTGAAAGCCTCAGTGAAGGATATAGGTTCTTGCGAAAGTGGAGGGTGAAAGAAGGTGGATTGAAGGTATTAGTTCGAGGTCTAGTAAGGAATCTAGTTAGCATGTGATGTGTATGCTGAGGTTGCTGTTGAGATATGGTGGAACAAGGGGTTGAGCACTATTAAAGAGTGGGTTGAAAACATCAACTACCAAGTCTATAGATGGACGGTCATGAGTGATAGAGGTAATAGGTTGTGGACTAGGTGGATTGGTTGGGGAATGAACATGAAATTGTGGGGTCCCTTGAATGAGATATGACAGGTTATGAACCAGATTTCTCTAATTGGGTAAGATCAGATAAAAAGGTACTAGGTGATGGAATTGAAGGCTCAGAAGAAGAGCTGCATGGAAAAAAAAATTGGTGGAGAATGAGGGACCCAATCACAGAAACCAGTAAGACATGACTGTGAGAGAAGAAGGGACTTGGAATACTAATTTTGATAAGGAATAGTTTTTTCCTCAAACTTGACATCGTAGTATCCACCAGTGACAAAGTCTACATTTTGTATTCCTTGGAATAGCCATGAAAATTAAATGGTGTGGATTTGGCTTATAGCTTATGTTTGGTGTATGGCCGGGGCCTGCAGGGATAACATAATCAGCCAAAGGTTTTCATAAAATGAAATTTTCATTCAGTGCCAGAACGTTTGGTCAATACTTACTCGAATGAGATAGAAGAATGTGGTGACCTATTTGTGAGAGAAACTACGATTTGAAAGGCAATGTCTAACGAAAACGGTAAGTTATCATGACTTAAGAGCTCTAGACCAGCCTCCATGATCTTCTCCATTTTTACCTTCTGTGACGCCCATTCAGTTAAGGCGTGTGAGGACAGGATTGCTGAGTAATTAGTGCCATGTTTAAAAATAGAATATATTGAGATTGGTAAACTTGCCCCCTCCATCAGATTGAAGAACTTTTTATTTTCTTATTGGGAAAGGTTTGAACAACCTGCTTAAAGCAAACAAACATAGAATAAACATCTGATTCTTGTTTTCAAGGGAATAACCAACAATATTTGCTTAAATCATCAATGAAAAGGAAGATAAAATAGAAATCCATTAATAAATCCAATTGAGATAGTCCCCATATATAGGAATGTACTAAGACAAGCGGTTCAGTGCTAACTGAACATGAACTAGGAAATGGAATTTTATGACTCTTGGATGTAGAACAAAATGAGTAAGCTTATTATTGGAGACAGTTAACCGTAATTTGTTATGAATTTTCTACGCCACTAGAGACGATGGATAACCAAGTCTCCAATGCCAGGTTTGGAGAGAGGTAGTCATGCATAGAACTGCTGCAGATGATCCTAGATTGGACTAAAAATGAAGCAAGTAAAGCCCTTGCTTACTTGGCCCCTTGAGTAGAATTGCTCCCCTCATTTTATCACTGACAAAACAAAATACGGGTGAAATTCAATAGAAATATGATTATCCTTAGTGAATTGATAGATTGATAGCAGATTCTTGGGAATAGAAGGAACACGAAGAACGCTATTGAGATTAAAGGATTGATTGTTTAAACATAAAGAAGAAGAACGGATGTGGGAGATCTTGAAATCTGATGCATCCCCGATAACAATCTGGTCCAGAGTGCCCATTTGTGAGCAGTGTTTAAAAACTTTGACCCTCGGAAAACTTAGCTACCGATCCCAGTTTTCCATTGAGTCGAGTGATCCTACCAGAGATCTATACAGAAGTAATTAAATAACTATATAAAAATATATAATAAAAAAATTATCAAACTAATTGCAATCATAAACCTACAAAACAAATATTTGGATTTCTCACTTCAAATAAGAATACATGTTTATAGGATGCATAAATGAAAGCAATCAAACAAAATTAAACTAATGCCAACTAATATAAAAAAGAAAACATAAACTAAAAAATTTTAAAATTTTAAATTTTCATTTATGTCCATCTTTGATAATTATGAGAGGAAGAAAGATGTTTTTGGTCTTAATATGTTGGTGAGAAAGAACTAAAGAAGAAACAATAGATTTATTTTTATATTCAAGTTCCATACTTTAGAACAGTAACCTGTGATTAAATTGCTTACTCTGGCCACTAATTTCAATAACTTTTCGATAGAAATTCTTAGTGAAAGTTAGCATCTAATACAATTAATAACAAGGAATCTAATGATATACTTAGATTTCAATAAAAGAACAATTAATAGTGGTATATTCAATCATAAACCTACTATGTTTATCAACATGCACAACAATACCTATTATGCTTCCTCAATGAAATTCAATAATTTAAACTTTGATTTATCACTAAAAACTGATATAAAACTCTTTTTAACATAGATTAGAACATACTCAATGCTTTAAATCAATAAAAAAAACACAATAAATTAAAGAAAAATTCAATTTCAAAACATAAGCAAAATACTATTACTCTTCACGCCAATAATTATGAGTAGCAGACATTAAGCTCTTTGTTCGATACCCATTCGAATAAAAATGGAGAATATAAGACTCTGGTTCTTGTTTTTCTCAATGTCTTCTATCTATTACAATCAATTTCAAAGATTTTTGTTGATTAATGAATCAAAAAATCACATGTAAAGTCCTCTTGTTCACCTGGTTTGTCAAGAGATGGGTAAAATTTTAAAACTTACCAAGTCACTGAGAAACTCAGCAATCTTTCAAAAACTCGTCTAAGTTTTCCAATCCAACTTATCAATTCACCAATCAATTTTATGATGAAATCATCCTAATTATTTGGCCGATTCGATCAGGTTTCCTACTGATCTGATCCAGATTGGCCGATTATCTAGTCGGATCACCTAGTTTTTAAACATTGTTTGTGAGATAAATTGGATATATCGGTAGTTATGCGTTGATTAAATAGAGCCTGAATCTAATAACCATTCACTAGATTTTAAGCGAGAAGTAGGAGTTTTGTCACCAAGGAATGCGTGATTGAACCGTTGAGGGCACGATGTGCCTTTTGACATTACAGATTTGACATGCCGATTTTCTTTGGTTATGAAACGTAAGAGATCTTGGTGGCCGTTGTTCTCGATGCTGCAATTGAGGAGTTGGAGGGCCATCGGAATTTCGGCCACTACTGCTGTTATGATTAATGCCCAACCCGTTAGATCTCGGTTTGATGTCGCCAGAAGATCCATTGTTGTGAGTCTGATTAGCTGACCGAGTGCAGTTGTAAGCCATAGGTACTGAAACATCTTCGGAGTTTTCTTGAAGAAATCTTCGTGACTGAGAAGCATTCTACACAAGTCATCGTCATTGTCATCAAGATCTTATCCTGATTAGGGGCAGTCACATTAATCTTGTTCCTCCATTCTCCTCTGTTAAGGAGCATGTCTTCATTTAGTTTTAAAGTTTTTAAATCTTTTCTCAGTACTTCAAGTCGCATTCTTTTTTACCTTTTCCTTGTCCTTTTAAAACCTTTGATTTGGACAGCCTCACTCCTAATCTGTGCTGGTTTTTGTCTCCGTTTGGCATGTCCAAACCATCTGAGACTAGACAAGTCATTAAACAAAATAGGATCAGACCTTGTTCATTCGGCCATAGGAAATCACTGTAGTCATGTGGGAGACCTTGCAGTGCAGCTGTTATCAAATCTTCATCTGAAACAGGTGAATGAATGGCCAAGAGAGAATGGGCAATGCATCTAACGGAGTGGATGTACTTGGCTATGGACAGCATTCCTTTCTTGAGTTTGGAATGGCGGTCCTTCAAGCGCATGAGTTGCAGGCGAGACGTTGAAGCATAAAGGTTGGAGGGTGTTCTCCTTGCTTGTTGCGCCGCAGTGGCACTCACAAAATGAGCCACAACTGATTCCGGGAGAGATGATATAATCTGGCTGAGGGTTATCTTCTCTTGATGTACCCATAATGTATGGTTAGGATCGATTTTAGAAGGGATAGGAAAGACACCTATGCTAAGAGATCAAAACCAGCAAGAAAGGAACTGGGCCTTCTTCAGAAGATAATTGTCGGCGGATAGTTTGGGCAGCAGGAGTGGAGACGCACCAATGGGGATGGGTTTGGACAAATCAATGGTGTCGACAGTAATGGAAGTGGAATCGTGTGATGCCATGAACTAAGGATGGACAAAAAAAAAGAAGCTAGAGTCAATGTTGCTCTGATACCATAGAAAGCTAGACTCAAATGAAGTAATAACGATGTCTCACACATGCAGTGAGTTCGCCATATTATATTTATGGTGTTTATGTACACTTGATGACAAGATTACATTGAGTATAGACCCTTGGACTAAGGGATAGAGAAGAACTCAAAAATGAGTTTGATCTTAACAACTTAGATAACAACAAATAAAACTTGAATCTAACTAAGAGCTGGAGGGAAAGTTGCTTGAATGAGGCACTAGAGATTACGTATCTTTTACACCTCTCTTATGAAACCCTAACAATAGTTATCTCTAGACCGCTCTATTTGATTTTGTTTCTCATACAATTCATGCATAGAAGGGGAGCTTTGGCGCAATGGTAGAATTGTCGTCATGTGACCTAGAGGTTATGGGTTCAAGGTGTGGAAACAGTCTCTTGCAAAATATAAGATAAGGCTGCGTACTATTGACCCTTGTGGTTCGCTTCTTCCCCAAACCTTGTAGAAGCGGGAGCTTTGTGCACTTGGGCTGCCCTTTTTATATAATCCATGCATACTAGACTAAAATTAAAAGAAGAATTTCTGGAACGAAAGAAAGAACCTAAAAAACTTAGGTTATTTTGGATTTTTCTCTTGTAGTACTTCAGTTATTTTAATTCTTTTTTTCTTCAGTGGTTTTCTCTAGGAGTTGGTGAGTTTAGTCTCTTTACATAAGATTTTTACTCTTTTATGTTTGGCCAAAAAATTTATGTACTATATACTTACACGTTCAGATAGAACTAGGTTTCGCGTTGTCAGTGAAGATGTACTTGAATCCTGTGATGGATTCCATGTAGTTGAGCATTTTTGGCAACCCTGACATGAACTATATACTTACACATTTAGATAGAGTTAGACTTGGGGTGTCAATCAAGGGTTTGAATTCTATGGTAGATTGTATGGCTTTGATCCTTTGTAACTCATCTTTGAGTTCACCGGCAGCTGCAAACCCATATTAGATTCCAGTTATCATGGATTTTACCTGAAAGTTGAATTTCCAATTTATCTGCAATCTGATTTTAAATGTGGATTTTTAATTGGATGAAGGGGAGCCTTGGCTTAATGGTAGAGCTGTCATCATCTGACCTTGAAGTCATGGGTTCAAGACGTAAAAACAGCCTCTTGCAAAATGCAAGGTTTTGCAAGATAAGGCTGTGTATTATTAACCCTTGTGTCAGTCAAAAGAGAATTGAATATGCATGGTGAATTTGTCTTGACTGAAAACCCCTTAAACTCTCTCTCTCTCTCTCTCCAAGTAAGACAACTAGACAAAAGGAAATCAACAGAAACGCATAGCAGCCACATCGATCAAATTCAAAAGAACAAGTGTGGCTTCCACAATACATATTCTTTACCAGAGAAATGATAAACTGAGGCATGCCTCAATGTGAGGCATCAACCTAGGTATGTCCAGGCATGTTCTCTGGAAGATCCATGCCATTCATCTTGTTTAACCAAGAAGACAGACTTTCATTGCTTTTATAACAAATGATGGAATCAGCAAAAAGAAGCTGAGATAGCAGATTTTGTGAGCTACATGTTTGATGATGACTCGTAACTATGATCATGGAACAAGGCACGCGGATAAATGCATGCCTGTTTGTCCATCAATTCAATCAATGTGGATGTTCACAGTAGTGTTAGTAAAACTAGAGTCCCTCTTGCATAAATCAGCTTATGGGGACAAGACAGTGCCAACTGCCAACTATGGTCATATTCATCTCCATAGAGCTTCATTATTGGGCAACATTGTTCCATCTTTTCTTGTAACTCCTTAACAATGTACCTCTATGTACTTCATCAACCATGTGCAGGCAAGAACCGCCTGCTTAAATTCAGGGTCCGTGTATGCACCTACAAACACACCTCTCCACCGGTGCCTTCTGTTCAACCTGTGGCGCTTGGACCAGTCACCGGGTTTAGGCAAGCATCGTCCTAAGCAATGTAGATACAAAATAATATATAATAAATGAGTTCTTGAGCACAGCGCGATAAGACCATATACAACAGCTGTGCAACTCTACTTTTGCATGGTCCCAGGTTGCGTATAATTGATCCTTGCCATTCATCTTATTTGCCTAACTTGGGATATTTAATGGTCCAAAAGTCATGCCAAAAGGCCACCTCTACTATACGTCTGTTGTCTTCGGTTTGAAGGTCTTTCATTGACTATTGATAGCTTGGTTGGACTTGGAACAGCCAAATTGACAGAAAGATGGAAAAGAAGAGGAGAGTTGCGAATGTCAAAACAAGGGTAGTAATTATTACCATTCAAGAGAGAAGGAAAAAAAAAAACAAGGGACGGGGTGTATGCTGTACACTTGCAGACAATATTACATATGGGCCCCAGATGGTTGATCCAAACCATTCATCTTCTATGAGTGATATTCAGAGATCTACACGACTGGATGATGCTAAGCTTCAAATTATTTAGATCATTTGCCGACACTACTATTGGTTATGAACTCTCTAACTTTCACCTGGAATAGTGGTTAGAATCATTCAATGAAGTTGATGTTTGGTGCATGGCCTGTCTAGGACATTGTCTTTGGATTACTAATTGTCTCAGCCTGGACATACTTTTACATCATGTAAATCCATGTACTGATTTACATGCGCAGTAAACCATTGTAACAACTACCCAGCTATTTAAATACACTAGTCAAAGTATGCATCACAACTAAAGAAAAGAAAAGAAAAGAAGAAAAATGTCACCAAGCCATTACAGTAACAGAGCCAAAAATTTTAGAAACAGAAACCCTAATTTCGATAACTTTATTCGACTAGTTGAGCTAAATTACAAAAGCAAGCATGTGACCCTATCTCATAAGAGCAGTATAAAATGGTGTGGTCCTTCCCTTTTGGCTTGTCTATATGTCATTGCTTGTCAACCATGACACCAACGACATGGGAACCACCCAAAGCTAAAGACAAAAGCATGTTCTCAACCGATTACACCACCCTGGCCACTTCATTTAAACAAACAAAATCTCTAATCAAACAACAAAAATCATGGAGAGGGAAAAAGGGGTCACAATCAATAGCTGTGACTAAAACCACCATTAAAAACACTGTATAACACAGTGCAAGAGATGGCCGGTGCGAGCATTTATATATAGATGTGAGAGAGGGTCGCGAGGGAGCTTTAATTTCATAGCTACATGCATGGCTTGTGTTTCAGGCTCTCCTTATCTATGTAACAAGTGAAACTCCTGGTAGTAATTTTCTTCCTTCTCCGTTGGATCTGCTCCCATGGGTTCCGAACCAGGAAAAAAATTTCCGATTTCGATTCTTCTTTGTTGGTCTGAGAGATTGAAGCTGCCAGCATGATCTGGTAAGCAGAGAAGTCCCCTTTCAGGCCCGGTATACCCATGTTTGCGTCATGTTAAAGGTTAGATTCTCACTAGCTTGCAATGCCAGCAGATAGATATGTCGTTTGCTTTCAGCCATGGAAGATGGATAGATAGATTTATCTTTTGATCTTAGAATCCAAGTAGAGAGAGAAAATGCATCTGGATTTCTCTCCTAGATGTCCTATTCACTAAGTTGATGTTAGAAACAACCATTCGGATGAATGGACTGAAACTTAGAAAGATGAATGGATGGTGGGTAGATGGTGATAGAAACTATTGGAGAAGAACCCTAGTTAGCGAGGCAATGGTGCTTTTAGCTGTGCTTTCATCAGATCATCTTGCAGCTTCAATCACTCACCAACAAAAACTCCTAAATCTGGTTTTGGAGATTAACCAGTTGCCCCTTCCTGTTACTAGTCAACAATGCTCGTTCTGATCAGACATGAAAAGGTAATTGTTATTGTCCATTTCAGCTGGTTGCTTGTGTTAAAAAGCTTCTTTATTACATGTCAATAGCTCCTTGAACGGTTACTTCCTTTAAAGCCTAATTATATTGCTGTAAATGATTATGTGAGTGGGGTTATCATTTCGCTTCTACTATTTCCCTTTATTCACCTATATATTTGTTTTGGGTCATCCAATGTAGATAAATTGCAGTATGGATAGGGAAAGCCATTGCCATGAGATCCGCACAATACATGCATTTTGGAGATATACATTACAAATAGATATATGTTATTACCATCGAAATTTTTTTAAGATGAAGATACATTACTATTTTAAGAATAATTTGATTCTCTTTGCATCCAATCAAATGATGGGGTGTTTTGATAATCACTCTTGTATATTTGGATCCACTGAGCTTTCCTCAAGAGTCTAGACAGTTCCATATTTTGGTACGAAGAACATGATGAACGGTTTGGATCTAAAAATAATAATCATTATGCTTAAAAGAGAAAAAGATATGGACTTCATCACATGCCCTTTAGCGTGTACACTACCCGGACTATTTCCTCAACATACATGTAATATCTCATAATGGATGTGTGATATATGGATATTGTCTGACATTAGATCATGCACTGAATTAATAGTGAGGTTAAACATTGCATGAAGTTCTTGTACCATGTTTCACTTTATTCTTAAACCGTATCATTAATTCTCAATATAGTATAGGAACATCTAGAACCTGAAAGTACCATTAACCTCTTTTAGTTACTACAAGGCATTTTAGAAATGTCCATATTTTAAGGTATGGTTGTTTGCTTTCCCCGTCATGGCTTTCTCATTATTGGATTATAGGAATCACTGAGAAGAGAAGTTACAAACAAAGAAATGGGGGCAAATATATAACACAAGATGGGGTGCCGGTGCCATAAATTTACTGAATTTGATCTGCGGAGAGAAAACGAAAAGGGTGAGACAAAAAGAATATTAGTAAGATTGGATGGGGACCGTATCCATTACATTGGCATTTATCATCTGAGTACTCTCCAACTCATCAAGTGATCTGGAATTAGGGTGGGCCATGGGTGGTCTGGATATTTGCATTAGATGGACCACTGGTGGACCGGTTCGTTTTTGTTGTAGCTTGTCTGGCCATTAATTCAAAGGTCGTTCAACTTTTAGCCGGTGGCACATCATGGTAGGGTCCGTAAGATGAACATTCGGGATCAGGAAGGAATCTACCTGAGCATATGGGTGGATTATATCCACTGGCCATGGATAGGAAGCAATCTATCAGCTATTTGATACAGAGATGACAAAACATGGATAAACTTGTCACACATAGTGATCTTAACCCTGGCTACTTGCAGCACTAGAAGACGGATAAAATTCTTCAATTGTAAAAAGAATAACCCAAAAACCAAAGAGTTATTAAATAAAGTTTTCTATCATTTTCTAATAAAAAAAGAAATTTTTTTACCTATGTTTTAAATCAGTTAATAGCGAGAGAAAATTACTATTCTTGGACAAACCTTTTAAAATGGAAATATTCATGGATATGTCAATCACCATATTGTCACCCCCATGCCAAACAACCAGCTAAGATATCTTACACATGGGTGCTTATAGCTTGCACTAAGCGTTTTAAGCTACTGTAATGTTCGGGTGAATCCAACATTGGAGATAAAGGACAGCCCCGCTGCACGAAGCTCCCGCCTATGTGGGGTCCAAGAAAGGGGCAGGCCACAATGGCCTCCAACATTGGAGATAAAATAGAAAAATATCTGGAAAGTGTCATGTTGGGTTACTTTCTTGAGGTTAAGGAGCCTTAAACTGACAAGCCCTCTACAAAGTGCGTGGAAGTCTCTGCCTTTTTTAGGAAAGGAAGGGCTCCTGTTAATACATATACCGTAATATTAGTTCTCGTAGATGGATGCATGGATGATGCGCTATACGTACAGCGGAAGTCCGATAAGTTAGCTATTGATAAATTGATTGTTGGTTAAGATAACATAATATCTTTGTCCCAACTTATTATAACCTCAGTAAACTTATAAGATAATACAATTTCAAGTTTCTTTTAAGGGCTCACAAATTATAAAAATTGATATTATTTAATTTGAGGACTTTTCGTCTGAGAAAAGAATTCAAGTAGGGATAAATAAAGACAAGTACACATTCATAAGAGAGAGAGAGAGAGAGAGAGAGAGAGAGAGAGAGAGAGAGAGAGAGAGAGAGAGATAGCAAATAACTCAAAAGCCTAAATCTAATTCCCAGTCAAGAGGAAAGTAGAAACTTGAACCTGCAACCAAGTGTATTCCAAGAGAGATACAGAGTTATCTATGACCACATTGCGCTAGGTATTATTGGAGAGTTATTTGTAGTTATTGAAAAGAAAAGTATAAGTTTGAAAAAATATAAAGGCAAGTAAACATTAGAGAGAGAGAGAGAGAGAGAGAGAGAGAGAGAGAGAGAGAGAGAGAGAGAGAGTTGTTTAGCTATTATGGATGAATGGAAGATTGGAGAAAAAATAAAGGATAAATAAGCACAAGTGCACATTGATCTAAAATGAAGAAAGGTGGATTTGATAGTTTTGGAGAGAAAACCAGGAAGTACAAAGGGATAAAAGAAAAAAGGATTGAGATTCTCCCACATAATAACAAAAACAATAATCATGCCAGCGACCTTCTGGGATAATAAAATTGGACATGCCTTTCTTTGCTGCTCAAAGGACAAATTTACCCTTAGTTAAATTTCTCCTATACATTGTCTATAACTCAACCTAGAAATTTTCCTTTAATATGAGAAGGAAAAAAAAAAAAAGAAGAGTAATTTGAAATCCCATTTACCCAAAAATTTTCTCACGTTTCCCTTTTTCCTCGTCAATTTTTCTCCCTCTCACATGAGATAAGTCCCAACTCTTCAATAAATTTTATTATTGAGAAAAGAATATTTTCTCTCTTAGCTTTCCACCATTCTTACATCTTCATTCCCACTGATCCACTCTCTTAGTCTCAAAATATAAGAAATAGATGCCAACAAATTTCTAGTGCAATTGGTAGCAGACAACTCTATATCTCCCTTGAAGTGTGCTTGGTCATAAGTTTAAGTTGCCACTTTTCCCTTTGGCCAATGATAAGACTTAGGAGTGTGAGTAATTTGCTTTGTAATTTTTGCTGGTGAAAAAATAATAATAAAATGAAATAAAAATAGATTGTCTTGTCAAAATATTTACTAACTATGCCCCAAGTTCCCCTGATTTTCAATTTTAATATTAGGCAATTAGAAGATAGATTGAGACCATATTCTCAATGACCAAAGACACTAAGATTTTGTTGCGCTATCTTTCTTTATGGAATCTCTAATGTGCACATTGCAAAACAAACTATAGAAAAATTAAAAAAAAAAAAAACATAAAAATCTCATTGAATTAAAAGGTAAGGATTGCCCAAGGTTCATCTTCTGATCTTTGGTAATCATAAGATATGTAGAACTAAATTCTCAATGATCAAAACATTAAATTATGTTACTCCAAGTATATTTCTTGATAGGACCACTCATATTGCTTATTGCAAAATAGATTACAATTTCTTCTTTTTCTTTTCACATCATAAAGATAAGTCGAAATTGAGTTCTGGTCAATATCTTCGAAGATGTAAATCAAAAAATAAATTTGTCTTTTGAAGTGCAAAGAGGGGTACATGTGTTATTTTTCCAAAAGGTTGAGGGCATGAGTGTTGTTTTGCAAATAAGCAAAACGAAAGGGCATCTTGATCATTTTACAAAGGTTCCCTCTGCTAATCCTTTGGCAGTTCAGATCTTCTCCTCCCCTCATTTTAAGGTAACTCACTCCTGAAGATTAGTCTTCTTAACCTTAGAGGAATAGTCAGACAATAATCAAGGATTAACATGGTGTCATTCCTAATAATTTAATCTCTCTAGGAGCCCCCAGAGTTGTTGGGTTTGTATGACCAGCACCAGTCACTTTTGGTTGGTGGTTACCCATAATTAAGAAAAGTTCGATCAAGGTTTAAGTGATTAGACATGACGGGCTGTCCTTAATTAATTAAGAACTTAATCCTTTTACCAGGATATATATCTTTAGCCTAAGTGAATTGATATACACCAAAGAAAAATAAATGGTGGGGTTAAGCTAAACAAACCATCACAATGTTCAATTATTGAAGATAGTAATCACATCATAAAGGTAACATCAACAGCAAAGCTAGCTAGAGATGGGCATGTCATTTCCATAGCGTTTGCTGTCTGGACTAATCAAGGATGGGTTCTAATACCACATGGATGGATTGCAAACCCTTTATCTTGTTAGCTAAGTTTTCAGAGTAAGAACTCATTCATGCATGCACATTAAAACACGGGTACATGTTTTTTCCTTTTTTTAATGGTTTTGCTATCCGTCGTTAAGGAGAAGATAATATGGACTATATATTTGGGCTTCATTTTTTTTTCTTGAGTGATGGTAGGATGAAGATGGTCTTCTTTTTTCTTTTTCTTTTACAGCAAAGAATTAAAGGAAACTATTATCCTAATTCCTAAGTCTAATTGAAATCTCCTCAATAAGGAAAAAAGTACCACCTTGAACTTCTAATCAAGCATATCGAGGAGAGGCACCTTGTTGTCTGCAACCAATTGCACTAGACAGCTTTCAACATGGCATGATGATGGTTAAGTGTGTATATCAATCATTAGACTAAGAACTGCATTCAATTTGCAATATATTTTTGTTCTTAAACCCTTAACATTGGCAAAAATATATTAACGGCGACGAATTATTAACAAAATTCCAGTTTAATTGGTGATTTTTCATTTACTTAATTCACAATGAGAGAGAAACTTTTTATACTCGGGTTTTTTTTTTTCCATTTAAAACGGACAAAATTAAAAAGTCCAGATCTTCTAAAGCAAATTTCAATTATTGGAGTTTGTAAACATAGACATGCATGTGTGCACGTATCTTCCTTTCATCATGGAGTCCTAGTTTTTCATGAACTTAAAAGACATGTGGCACTTAATCAGTTGAGAATTCCACCCATATTAACATAATCCTCGGCTGTGCATCGTTGCATTATAAGACTAAACAATGAACAATAGACTATATTCCAATAAAAATCTCTTTATCACCTGTTACAGTAGGCAATCCACTATAAGACCTCCATTATTGCTTGTGAGACACACAATACTATATGCATGTCATTCACCGAAAGATATATGACCTAACTTCCATGACAGCATCTCATACCTGTCTCAAAGACCCAGAGAGTTGGTACTTGGTAGATGAACCTTCAGAAAAGGAACATGAAACATTAGGTTGAACATAACCATATGGGTTTTCCAAAAAAAAAAAAAGTTAGAAAAATGATAATGTGAAAACTGACAGTACCTTGCCTTCCAAAATAAATAAATGAATAAATAAAAACAAGACAATTTGATTAAATTAATCAAAATTCAGTGAATATGAATCACGTGTACGTTTATTTGGTCTTGGACCAACCAATCAAGGTGGCCTAGCTCCATGTTACTACGTGATCCTAGTTGTTTGGTCAATGGATAATTGTGGTCATCACCAATAATTTCATCCAACCACCGTAAAGCACGAGGCATTAGCACCTATAGCCTATTTGCATATGTTTTACTCTAGCCAAAGATTGCAGGCTCTCGTCCCCTCGCTCAAGAACTTTTGAGAAAAACCATCCAAGAACTTGTGATTAGGGTCATTCCATCAGTTGATGTGTTTGCTAGACTATGGCACATCCAGTCAAATTTGGATAATTTAGACGCAGAGAAGTTCGTCCACTGTGTTTTGGCGCTTATATACGTTTGAATGTAACATTTTCATGTTGGCTTTAAGTTAACCTCAATGCAAAACTAGAGTTAGACGATATAACTATTATCATTGGACCATTTCATGATTAACTATGCCATGATTTGAGAGCATGTCTCATGGATGTAAGGCGACAAACAGACACATTGCAAATCTGATGTCTCAGATCGATAAAACTTTATTTACCTTTGCCTTTTGTTATCATTAAGATGACACTAAACTTACAATCACCACTAATCAACAAGTAAAGCTTGACCATAGTTACATGCATCTGGTCCCTAATTAGATGCATGTAAGTGGAAAATATTTACCTTAATAAGTGGTAATTGTAAGTTTAGTGTCATCTTAATGATAATGAAAAGAAAAGGATAGCTAAAGTTCTCACTTTCCGCAACCATTTAACTTTGGCATCCTGACAACATGTATCATGAAGTCCACTAATACTTTCGTGAACATACACAATGACATGTCCTTGTTCGGGTCTACATCTTGGGGAATGCTAAAAATGTGACGTTGCACGACTTTGGCACAGCCATTGTCCAAGTCTCTTCCCACGTTTTCCAGGTATCACAAGACAAAATGAAACCGTTCATACATATAGATTCTCATCTATTACAGTCCTATTAGCAGAGTAGGTGATAGTCTTAATTTCTCTGCTTTTACAGGTTTGAGAGGGAAATGATGTCCCCTCACAATTGGCTTCAGATTGCCACTTCCCTTTCTAGAGTTAAACCTCAATAAATTAATACAAAGTAAAAGCTCACTTGGATTTTTTTTTGGTTTTTTTTTCTTCCCCACTAAGAACTAATTAGGTGGCTCATGATTAAACAGTTGCAATGAGAAAAGGTCAAAAAAAGAAGGGAAAACCCCAACTTTTACCAAAACCATGGTTGGAAACCACAGCTTACACCAAAAGAATGAAGGGACGGTTAGTCATGCAAATATGTTGTGCAAGTTGGTTGGGGTCGTGGTTTTGCTCCCTATAGACCTGCTACTAGGGATCGATCTAACTAGATCTAAAATCGGATAGAGTCACAAATATGCAAGCACACTAGAGATTTATGTGGTTGACCCAATAGGTCTACATCTACAGGAGGAGGAGCAAACTTTAATGTCAGAACAAGGTAACAACACTTGTTACAAAGGAGAAGGTGGTTTGAATTCCTCTCTTTACTCTACTCTCTCCAGATTAGCATTCTTCTTCTCAGATCGCTCTCTCTATTTGGCAATGCATTGATTGATCTACTAATCTCCCTTTTATAGGAGTTAAGGGATTTGATTGTTAAGATTTTCTCAAGTAATTCGGCATCTAAAAATATGAACATTCTTGAGAATCAGGTGCTAATTTGGAGAAGCGATGCTATATGTTTTACATAAGTATAGATCCACCAATTTTTACCCTCCATACCCATGGGAGGAGAACATATCATGTCTTTTCAGTTGGAGTCCATTTTGACTATGTCTTTACATAGCATTAGCTTCTCATATGTGACCACCTTCGTCAACATATCTACCAGATTTTCTTTAGCGTATATCTTCTCAAGTTTTAGCAGATGTTCCTCTATCAACTTACATATCCAGTGATGGCGAATATTAATGTCCTTCATGCGTGTATGATACATTAAGTTCTTGATGAAGTCCAAAGAACTTTAATTCTCAGAATGCACCTCGTATTCCTTTTGTGTGATACCAAGTTCTTAGAGAAACTTCTTCATCCACAACACTCTTGCCTACTTCTGCAATGGCAATGTATCATGCTTCTGTTATTGACAAAGTGACACACTTCAACAATTTGGACTATCAAGATACAGCTCTCCTAGCAAAGTAAAGAGAAATCTTGTTGTCTATGTTTTGCCATCAAGTTCTCTTGCCATGTATGAATCTGTATTTCCTTCAAAGACTGGTTTTGCTTACCCGAAATAAGAGCACAATGTATGTACCCTTAAGGTACCTCAAAATCCACTTTACTACTTTCAAGTGATCTCTTCTTATATTGGATAAGAATCTACTCACAATGCCTACTACATTAGCAATATCTAACCTTGTGTATACCAATATATATAATAGACTCCCAACTGCTGAAGTGTATGGTACCACTGTTATCTTTTCTATCTCGTACTTTGAAGAGGGATAGGTGCATCTGCTTAGCTTAAAATAATTACCAAGCAGAGTGTTGACTAGCTTAACATTCTCCACATTGAACCTCTTAATTATCCATTCAACATACTTCTGTTATGACAACTACAGCTTTTTTTCTTTCTTGTCAAGAACTATCTTTATGCCCAAAATTTGCTAAGTTGGACCTAAGCCCATCTCAAAGGACTTGGATAACTCTCTCTTCAACTCACTAATTATAGTCACATCCTGACTAATTATAAACATATCATCCACAGAAAAAAAAAAAAAAAAAGTACAACGAACTTGCTTTCAATGAATCTCAACACATAAACACATTGATCTGCTGTAGTCCTCTTATACCCATGACTTGCCATGAATGATTCAAACTTTTTATATCACCTCTTCTGTTCCTATTTGAGGCCATAGAGACTCTTTCTCAGTTTGCAAACTAAGTGTTTCTTCTCTAGAACTTCAAAACTTTCTTATTGCTCCATATAGATTTTTTCCTCTAGATCTCCATAAAATAAGGTGGCCTTCACCATCCATCAATTTAAGCTCCAAGTTTTGACTTGTTACCAATCTAAGTATAGTTCATA
Organism: Warburgia ugandensis; assembly: GCA_035236585.1. Taxonomy (NCBI): domain Eukaryota; kingdom Viridiplantae; phylum Streptophyta; class Magnoliopsida; order Canellales; family Canellaceae; genus Warburgia; species Warburgia ugandensis. Next base: position 61,248,729 of record CP141136.1, on the reverse strand, counting down.
TTGATAATAGCTTCACTGTTAGTGAGAAGATATCATCAAAGTTGATTTCTTTTTCTTCTTTTTTTGAAGCCTTCGACAATCAATTGAGCCTTGTGTTTTACTAGTTCTCCATTGCTATCCTTCTTTAGCTCTAACACCCATTTGTTTTTCAGTGCTCTCTTACCCTTAAGAAGATTTACCAACTCATATATATGATTTTTCTATAAAGAGCTAATTATTTCCTGCATGGCTTGCATCCACTTGCTCTAATTTGCATAATTAAGTGCTTCTTGGAAGCTTTCTGACTCCCCTAATTAATAACTAGAATATATTTTGATTCTGGATATTTCTTTTAGGGAGTCAATGCTCAGTATTTTTTAAATGTTTTTAGCTAAGGCCCTTCACTTTTATTAGAGGAGTTGCTTCCCCGCTTGATTGTTGTGATGGTCCTGTAGCTTCTAGTGGAGCGAATTGTTGCCCCTCTTGTTGAACACTCTGCATCATTTTCTTCTGATTCTAGAAGTCCATCCTACATATCTTCATTGGTGCCTATATATCCAAGTACATCAAACATAATAACTCTTTTCTTTTATTACAAGGGGAATTAAAAGAGACTCTATGCTAATTTTTAAATAATTAGTGACTACTAGAGTTTAAGGCAATACCTTTTGCCACATCTTCTATTGTATTGAGACTATCATTGCAAATCTTTACACAGGTCTTATATAGGTGTGGCAAATATGTCCTTGTGCAACAATCATGACACCTTTTATCAGCTTTCAAGTATTATTGCCGAGGTAATTGGTGTAGCCTTACCAAGGGGTTGCAACTAAGATCAAGTTCAATTGAAGATCCTATACATGCCAAACATCCTTTTCCAATATTGTGCAATTAAGTTTTGTCTTAATTTGCACACCTCAATTCCCACTATCTTAGAGCAACTAGCATTTCTTATCTTAATAGTGCCAAAGTCACGTGCCTTGTAAGAAGTAAAAAATTTCTTGTGAGGAGTGGCGTAGTAAGAAGTAGTAGCATCTACCATCCACTCTACCTTATTATTCACAAGAAGTAGGCATGTTCCTTCCTCAATTGAGAGTACTGCAACATCAACAGTGACAAGTGTTTAACCATCATCCTCCTCCAATTTATTGCTTTGTCCTTTTTCTCTTTAATTGTCAACAATCTTTCTTCACGTGGACCACCATGTCATAGTGAAAGCACTTGAACTTTTTCCTTTATTAGATTTTGGATCTATCACTATCCTAAGATCTTCTCTTGTTCCTACTTCTACTTCCGCCTCTACTACTATCTTTTTTGCCATTTTTGTTCCCTGTGACCAAAGCATGAATTTGGTCTGTGCCAGCTTCCTTTCTCTTAGTTGGTTCAATAAACAAGGCATCCTTAACCATAGCCATGATAAGTTTGCCATCAAGAGCTAAATTACTATGAGATATTACCAGGGACTCCCAGCTATTAGGTAGGGAGCTAGGAGTAACAAGGCCTACTCTTCACCACCTAAGTGCAACTCAGTAGATCCAAGCTGATTTACTTAATTCTAAAATTCACTGATGTGCTCAGCAATTGAAATTCCACTCTTTAATTTCAAATCCACAAGCCTTCTCATTAGAAGGGCTTTGTTGTGAATGATTTTTGCCTAATACATTTTCTCTAATTTCTTCTAGAGATTATGTGCATTTGTTTCCTGCATTACATGATGAAAAATACTATGATCAATCTATTGCCTAATTTAATCTATAGTCTTTTTGTTCATTTTAGCCCTGTCCATTTTTTAGGTTCCCTCAAGCTTTGCTCCTTTATCTTCTAGTGGGTCATATAGATCCTTACATTATGAAAGGTCATCCATTTTAGGTCTCCATAAAGTGTAGTTGGAAGTAGTAAGTTTAATAGTAGTTCTCATTGCTATGACTCCTAATCTTAAGTCTTTTATTGGCTTTAAATAATTTTGTAATATATATTGGGCTGAGCTATGCAAAATGAAATGCACAAGTATGTCTAGAAAGTTGAAAACACGAGTCAACTTATAAACATTCACTGAGCTAACTCATTATAGTTTGCAAGGGGTGCACTATTAATTTTCAGGTGTGATAAATTAGTCCACTTGAGGGGGTACCTTATCATTATTTAAGGGGTGCTTATATTTTTCCTAGGGATTCTGTTATCATTTTAAAGGGCTACTCTATTAGGGTTTCATATATAAAGAAAGCTCTTACCTCTTTCACTGATAGTCGCCTCTTTCTGTTGTTATTTCTTCCTCACTCCACCTGTAGATCAGGTGCCTTTGGTTTTTTGGTTACTCACTACTTCCCTTTCAATCAATCGGTGGCTGCTCTTGCACGGTTCTTTCTTCATTGCCAACAGTCAATTGGGCTGATCTCACCAACTACCCAGCTTCTTTGATCATATCTAGTAATCATGGTTGAGAGAGAGAGAGAAAAAATAGAGCTCTTATGAGGGATGGGACTTATTGATTGTCAGAATTAGATGGAGAACCAGTATGCAATTGCTATTCTTTGTTGCTAGTGATTCCAGATCTAAAGAATCATCATCTTGGGTTACCTCTCCAGCAATGGTTGATAAATATTCAATTTTGCATAAAAGTACTCAATTAGTATCTCATATGTCATAGATTATAAGGCTTATTCTAGGTTTCTTTTGGAAATTCATGACATGTGCATTTCTAAGCTAATAATTAAATTTTTTAAAATTTTGCAAGTTTAGAAGCTAATGCAAAGTAAGTATATGAATTGTCATAATTTTTTAGAAATTAATTAGTTTTTTTATTTTTTGGAGGTATTGATATGGTAATCCAATGGCCTAGATCGGTTTAGATGAGAATCAAGGATCAAGATCAAGCGAGAGCATAAGGATCTAAATTTTCATCATTTCAAAGATCAAGCAAGGGTTAAGGTCATCCTAGGTTAAGCAAATGAGTCCCAGGAAACAATTGGAAGAATTAAATGCGACTAAAATGTCCCCTTACAAGATCCACGCAATTTCACCACTTTTGCATAAGAATTGGAGCCATGCAAGTCACATGAACTATGCTAAGGGATTAAGCCATCAAAGTAATCCATGAAGCCATCTTAGTAATGCCACATGGCAGTACACAAATAGAGGAGATTTCAAGCAATTATCTACATGCTAAAAACGCAATTTTTCAAGAGGATTATTAGAAAGAAAACAATGGATGTTAGCTATAAGAAAATATCATGTATACGTGGACCAATCAAAAGAGGGAACTCTATTTCCATCTTTCTTTCCCACTCTTTGTCTCTCCCATCTTCCTTATCTATCCATCTCACTCTCCATTGTGAACCACTTAGGAGGGTATTCCATGGAATTTCTTAAGGAAGTTCATCACACTCCACCTTCTAATATCCTCTTCAAGTCCCACTTCCATAAAATTCCCACTTTCTATTTCTCACCTTTCTAGAGTTCTACTTCTAATTATCCTCCTGAGTTACCTATCCCATACAACTACCTTTTCCCCTCTTTCTTATCTCTTAGGATAGAATTCTAGGAAGATAGTAAGTGCAAATCCTCTATAAAGCTACTAAGGCATCCCACGCATCCATCATAGAGGGAGTTTCCATGCCTCCACCTTGGGTGATCTCAAGGGTTTGAGCAGTCTCCTCCTTGGATCCTCCATGCCTCTTCCAAGCTTTGCATGCCTCCTTCACACTTCAGCAAACTTTTTTTCTCTTTGTTTCCAAGCAATTTCCATGTTGGTTCCTTTCCTTACTTCTTTATTTTATTGCTTGCTTACCTTCTTGTTCCATGTGCATAGTTCTAGGCTTGTTTTCCTTTGAGTTTTGAATCTAAGTTGCTTTATTTCTCTTTGATCCAAGGCCATTTATTTATTATAGTGATAGCCAAGAGATAGTAACCTTGAATCATCTTTGTTTCCCTTTCATTGCTAATCTTGTTCTAGCCTTTGTTTTGGATCTACTTTTGTCCATCTTTATTAAATTCGTTCCCACCATTTTGCACTCTCTTTGATTCTTCCTTTTGGGTTTCACATGCATGGTATCTTAGATTGGATTGTGTTGAAGAAGATCTAAAAGCACGTTTTTGGATTAAGTTCATGTCTTGGAACATTGCGCACCATTTTGTTTCTAAATTTATGTACCTGCACAACTTGCATGTATGCTTTTCAATTCAATAAATCCAATTGGTTTACAAGCACTTCCATTGTTTGTTTCTCGTATTAAAGTCCATTGAATCTTATATATTTTGCTTGTGATTGCATGCGCATCATGCTAAGTTCCATGCGATAGATCTTCTTGAGTTCCATATGCATCTTTTTTTCATCATGCACACTTTCTTTGAATAGTTTATGCTTATTGCATTCCATGCTTCCATATCCATGTTATTTCTTAGACTCTTAGCAACCTATGATGCACGATGGTTAGCTCAGTTGATCTTTGTTTCTAGCCTATAGCACAAGCAAATCATTCACTTTTTAAATAATGCTCACACCGCATGGGTCATGAGCATGATTTTGAGTTTTTTTTCCTTAGATAGTTTGCTTGTTCCATTGTTTGTTTCTTGCCTAGATTTCATTGCTTGAGTGATTTGCATCTTAGATTCAATTTAGAAAGTTGCTAAATTTTGTTTTGAGAAAGCTTTGTTTTTAGAAAGTTTTCTTAATGGTTGTCTCTAATTCCATGCATGTTTCCATTTTCATGTTATTTACGTTCCTAATTTAATCAAATACAATCTTTCTTTGAATAGGATAAGTAAACTAAATAAGATTCCATCAACATAAAAATCTATGAGATTTCTCATAGGATTTGTGCGTTTGGGAGTAATTTAAAACATACGCCAATGGTCATTGTAGTTTGCAACCCTCCTTTTTTTTTAACATTGCAGCAACTAGTATGCTTGCTGCCTCACCGACTGTTGGTAATTCTCTGACCACTCTGTTCAGAGCGACATGAAGCTCTGGCCATTCACAATCATTCCCGGGCCAACGACAAAAGATACTGGGGCGATTGCTGGTTTGTTATCGAGCGGCTCTAATTTTGGGCACCGTATCAGTTTAGATTTGATAACATGGACTTCTCTTGAAATGGAGGTTCCCACCGCCGTTTCTCCTTCCTTTTTGCTGCTGTGATCACTCTTCATGTGGCCCATCCGATCAACCTCACGTATTAGTCATGCTCTGATACCAGTTGTTGAGGATCAATCTGATCGGATTTGAATTGGGTAGAGTCATAGACACACAAAGCATTTACATGATTCTACCCAACAGGTCTACTTCCACGAGACGAGCAAACTTCACTATCAGAACAAGATTACAATATTTGTTACAGAGGAGGAGGAGGTTCGAATTCCTCTCTCCACTCTACTCTCTCCAGATTCTCATTCTTCTACTTAGATCACTCTCTCTGTTTCGTAGTGCATTGATCTTTCTGTCGATCTCCCTTTTATAGAATTTCATGCAAAATGGATCTTGTTCTATCGTTGATCAGAGATTTCTATATGAAAAATACGAATCGGAGTTTGAAGAAGGGGAAGGAGAAGGAGCCCTCGACCCGCAACAGATAGAGGAGGATTTATTCAATCACATAGTTTGGGCTCCTAGAATATGGCGCCCTTGTGGCAATCTATTTGATTGTATCGAAAGGCCCAATGAATTGGGATTTCCCTATTGGGCCAGGTCATTTCGGGGCAAGCGGATCATTTCTCATAAAGAGGATGAGTTTCAAGAGAATGATTCGGAGTTCTTGCAGAGTGGAACCATGCAGTACCAGACACGAGATAGATCTTCCAAAGAACAAGGCTTTTTTCGAATAAGCCAATTCATTTGGAACCCCGCAGACCCATTCTCTTTCCTATTCAAAGATCAGCCCTTTGTCTCTGTGTTTTCACGTCGAGAATTCTTTGCAGATGAAGAGATGTCAAAGGGGCTTATTACTTCCCAAACAAATCCTCCTACATCTATATATAAACGCTGGTTCATCAATCCGATTGCTAAGATTTCCTCGAGAAATGCAGCCCCACATACGACGCCCGAAAATCTTGACATTTTTGAGAAATCAGGTGCTGATCTGGTGAGGCGGTGCTGACTGTTTCACATTGATATGGATAGTTTATGGGCACTTGATTGCATCCTTGGGAATTAGTCCCACCTCCAAAAGGTGACATAAGAAAAAGAAAAGGATGGAATGATTAGAAATGAATATATCATAAAATAAAATAAAAGGAAAAGGAAGGAATGTTTAGAAATGGATTGTTATTTTTTGTTACTAGTAAGGAGCCTGGGTGATGCTTCAAAAATTATTATATTTTAGTTTTTGAATTGAATAATGGAGCTAAATGATTCATTGAAAATCTATTTAATCTACAATCTACTCAATAAGGTGTGAAGAAGATAAATAGTTTTCATTGCTAAATATCCGAGCCTATATATAGCAAGAGTCCTATTAAATGTTTGTTTCTTAAGATAGATTGTTTATGAAATATAAAGAGATAGTTGCATTAGAGTTTAGTTTCTTTATATGTATGAATGAAAAGAGACAAATTTATAACTTTTGATACAATACACAAAAATACTTAGCAATTATGTTTAATACAAAAGAAAAAAATTGGTTAGGCCTCGACACAACTTTAGAGGCCAAACTATTTGTTTCTCTTAAGATTTCTTTGTTTTCATTAATATGGACTATTAGATGGATGGTTTAGATCATTGATTGCACAAATCATTAAGATGAGGTTGTCTATTTAAAAAATATTTCTTTCCCTTAAGATTTCTTTATTTGCATTAATATATAAATTTATTTGTTAAAGTAATATAGGCTATTAGATGGATGAGTTTGATCATTAAGATGAGGTTTAGATTTCACTATTCAAACTAGAGTAGAGATTTATTTTCTAATATTAATATAGATTCAATGAACAACTTTGATTATTAAGATGAGGTTTAATTGGCAATTAAAGAAGGATACAATGTAAAAAGCTTTTAGTAAAGGTGTCAGAGAAGTAGGACGATATAATCTATAGAGAGATTTGACGAGATGAGAAAGATTAACTGACATGAAAGGGCAACTCAATGCATGAAGCTCCTACTTATGCAGGGTCACAAGAAGGGAGAGACCAAGACAAGTATATAGTACACACCCTTACCTTACATTTTTGCAAAAGCCTCCACGCCTCAAATGGTACCTTTGACAACTCAACTGTTGTACCAAGGCTCCCCTAAATAATTGACACGTGACTGAAAAAGAGGCCTAAATCCTTTAGGGAGCCATTTATCCAACTAAAATTGTAAGGTAAAATAAAATTACTTAAAATTTTAAATACACAAACATGACACAAGGAAAAATACAATTCCAGATGCCCCAAGAAAAGCAAGATTAGCTTAGTATACAATAAATACAAGGAGACCCAACATTGTCTCGAAGGACAAACAACTAAGAGTCAGACTTGTGGCTATCACTGTGGAAGATGATTCTGCCATTGGCTTGATTCACAAGAACTTCACAGCAGAACTTTATAAACCTTTTTCCAATGTTACTTAAAAACAGAATCACATGAAACTCTAGAAATAGCTTTCCAAGAGCACCCTAATTTGTTAATTTCCAGACAACAATTGGAAGCCTACCAAAACATAAATTTAGTATATCTTTTCTTAATTATCATCTAAATACATCAAATTGGAATCTGCCCTACCAAATGGACAACCAAGCTAACTTAAGATCTTCAATTAATATTACATGCCTCAAATGTTTCTGTTGCTTAAAACATGCAAAACTTGAAGACCACTGAACTGGTTGTCCTTTATGATATTACCAATTTCACGACCTTTACTAATGCTCCTTCCTGATTATGTTTTCAGGGGCCATAACTAAGATTCTGCTGCTAGTAGACCCCTTGCTCCAATGTAGACCACGGACCTTTTTTTTATGGTGGGTCTAATCATTTGGACCCGAGTAACACGGTGTTGCCATCAGGAACCAATAAACATGCACTCAATCAGACACTTCCAACTCTTTTGACCTTTTGGGCCCTTGAGTCGGAGCAACACTTGACTTCATTTTGCTTCTTCTGAGGTAAATGCAGACTCAGAACACTGATTCTTGGGTTCTCGTTCCCCCAACTGCAGAGAAACACAAAGATCTTCTTCAGGGACAATCCTCAATGCAGAAAGGTTATTCAGCTTTGGGTTGCCCTGTTGGTTTTGATGTAGAGGTGACCCATAGATGAAGCTTGGAATGAACTGATGTTCCTCTACATTTGCTTTCGCATCTTCCAGATTAAACTCAGTATGGGTGAAAGGTGCATTCATTGCTGAGCCAGAAGCGCCTTCAGCGGGGAATTTTTCAATATTAAAACCCAGGGGCTCATACATGCCTTCTGTTTTGTCCTTTGGCAAGACGCAGTCAGTAGGAGATGACTCCCCAACTGTAGAATCAACACCTGCTGCTGAGGCACTTCTTTGCCCATGAATAGCTTCTATTCAATAAGAAACAGAAGAATCATGAGACTTACCTATCTAATCATTCAAAACAATTGAGTGATTTTAGAGAAGAACTTAATAGAATGAGAATCAGTATCCTACCATGCTTAGTTAGAAAAGTAAAGGCACAAACCTTGAAGACCTTCAGTGGTGGTTATAAGATCTAGTTCCAGGAGATCAAGAAGACGCCCAAGATCGACCCCACTAGTCCAGTTCTCTGGACCTTGACCACTTTTTAGCTTCAGCCGCCCCCGGTTAGCTGTTCCTCCCCATATAATTCCAATTGGTCGTGGTTTTTCACCATTCTGTCCTGATAAGAGAACGAGGCTTCCACTATCACCTTCCAAATCAAATGTCTGTTGGTTCTCGCCCACAACGAGAAAGTCAGTGAAGAAGCAGATCCCTTTTTCATCGTTGTACTCCAAAGCATATGCCATCACTGTCCCAGTAGTCAAACCAGAGCTTCTCCCAACCTTCAGCACCTGCTTACCAATGAGGCTGCCAATTGAAGCCTGCAAGTCCACAACCATGACATCACCAATTTCCCCAATTCCTTTCACTGACGTGGTAACATTCGAGATGTCAAAATCATCGGCAAATGGAATGAAGGCCCCGTCAGCTCGTACAAATGTTTCTGCGGGTACACCAAATTGGAATGGGCATTTTGTGAGAATCAGAAATTCATGATAAATCAGTACATAATATGCAATATAAAATAGATTCATTTTGCAGGGTTCTTGTAGAAAGAAAAGATCCAGGATAAGTTGTTCTTTACATCATCAAAATTATTAACTCCCTTATTGGTGGGAAACACCTTTAACCATCTCACCAAAAAGTATATGGCTAGTTCGAAACAATCTATGCAGAAAAACAAAATGACTCTCAAAATATGGCAACATATTACCTGGGTTTGTTCCTGCAAATATCCCATACCAAAGATCATCTGTGATGAACGATGTTGCCCTCTCCACTGCACCAAGATAAACTCCAGGTCCAACATTGGGTGGCAAAGGATGAAACATCTTCTGATTTGGATAGTCTAAGTCAACAGCAACATGCCTGTTTGTGAGGAAACCAACTTGTCGGCCACCTGTTCGGCTTGTCACTATAGCACCCAGAGTTCCATATGTCTCTTGGCTTGCAACCTAAACATGCAAGCAATTACTAGTGGGTCATCCAATAAAAGAAAATTCTCAAACAAAAAATATCCATAAACCAAATAATTATAATGAGTTTCCTACAGTCAAGTGCATGAGAATCTAAATACAACATGGGAGTGAGTACAAAGATTTGATAATAAATGAAGTTCATTCTCCAAAAATGATGGCAGGATCAATATTGACGGATTTCTGTTGAAGGTTACACAACTTGGAAACACGACTTAATATCAACCAAACCAACTGAATTATGATACATTAACCTTTTGGTTACTGGAACCTGAGCAATATACGGAAACATCAACTCTCAGTAAGAAATGAAATACGAGCAATAGGAATTGCGGATAATAAGTTGTAAAATAAATCATTTCAGTTTTGCCTGTTATCATCACTTCTCTGAAAACTAATAGCAATTCCTCGCAAGAAGAACGACTTGTAGTCCTAGAAACAAGCATATTAGCTCTTCCAATTTCATTTACATAAGCCGTGTAACTCCAAGAACTGAGCTAGACAGCTATAAGTACATGCGGACCCAAATTGTTTGTGATCCAAAACTTATCTGGTAGCCAACCTACAAAGGCCCCAAAATGTTCTCCATTTAACGTTCCTAAGTACTATTGTTAAGAATTCAAAAACAAACACTCATAATGGTTGAAAAAGTTTACCAGAATTCTTGACCAGCCCAAAGCTTAAGGATGTCTATGAGATATTTGGGCATGGCCCAACTAATATGGATGACTGTCATTATAAGATGTTAGGAGAGGCCTGTACTCCAACTCGTAAATCCCTGTGTTTACAACCACAGACACCATCAACATATGGTGTAATTTATATACTAACAATATAGTGCATAAGTTACAGAGAGGGTGTAGTAGGCCCTATATACAAACTCCGACTTCTAACATTCCTCTTCACAAGTGAAATCCAGTAAGTCACTAGCACAATCAAGTTATGCAACCAAAAGAAACTGGCTCTTAAAAGTTCTGGTGTCATGCATAGCATACCAGCTGACACACCTGCAGTAATTAACAAGAAAGTGGCTGGAAAAGAAAGGGAAGGTATAAGATCCTTGCATGTACAAAGAATGTTATGAATATTAGACATGGGATAGATCAGACACACAAGCCAATGTAAGGGAATCCACAGGTCAAGGATTATCACCAGTGAAATCAGGGTACAGAAGTAATTGTTTGGAGATTTAAAAGTGGAATGTACAGAAGATCAACTCACTGCGTGACTAGTTAGAACTTAGATTATTACTGCTAATGGATGTTTAGTGTCATAGTGCAAAGTTGAGAATGCTTGGTAGAGCAAGTGGAGAGGCTGAGAATAGAAATTATGGCATAAATAGACTTCCTGAATGCAGCTACTACACTGTATCCAGCAACATTTCAAAAGTACATGCCTACTCGATTAGCAAGCTGAAAATGTTCTATGACATGTACTTGAAATAGAAAATTGACCCATGCGGCAAGTAATAGGTCAGAGTGTTAAAGCATAAGGCATGTCGTATTTCAGTTAATATTAGTTTTATGTAATTCTAAATCTATATTTCTATATGAGGTGCCATACAAGGCAATGGCATCTGCATGACTTTTCAGACCAAGAACATATCACAACTTTTATCTGACTATTCTTCTCTGAGAAATGCTGAGCAACAGCATTCAAACAAATTGCCCAAATCACAGCACCCATTTTAGTATGAAAAGGACCCAGCTTTGGATGACTTGACAAGTTCATCTGATTTCTCTTGTGTTGAATATCTTGTCACAAAAAATCATGATGTTTAGCCAATTCTAGCATCTTAAAAAGAGTATTATAGTTCATCAAATTAAGTGCTGTCTTAATAAAAGTTCTAACCATTTATTTGTTCTGATCAACAGTTTACTTTTCAGATGGACTTCCAAAGCAGGAGCAATCAGATGAACAGGTCAGATCATCCAAAGGGGGGCCCCTTCATTTAGAAGTATGGCACATTGGTTTTTACACTTTTAGTGTTTTGGCTTAATGTTCCTCTTCTTCATTTCTCTTTTAGATCTTTAAAGATTCAAGGACCATCTTACACCATGATCATGGAACTAGAAAGTGCAACCCATGCTAATTAACTCCTTGAGGCCCACAAGCCGTTTTTTTCTTTTGAAGATGTTACCTCTTGATACCACAGCATGCACTTGATAGTCCTTTGATTGTATTCACCTTGATCAAATATTAAATTGTGAACATAGCAACAAAGACTAAGCGAGCTAGGAGAAACACATAACATAGAAGAACCAGAATCCAAGAGTACAAATGGATATTTCTAACCAAATAAAAGATAAACATCCAAGAATCCTGCAAATAGACTACCTTCAGACCAAAAGAATGTTACACAAATCTTTAGCAAGGGAGCCTAAGTCACCTCAAGATGTTAATAATATTCAAGATTTGGGCCTCCCTAATACTTCCACAGAGTTACTAGAGAAACTCTTTTAAGTGTTTTACTGGCATTATTAAAATGAAAACCTTTGATCATTTTAGGTTGGCAGGAAATAAAACAAACTGAACTCACAAGGTTCTTTTACTTAAGATATGGTGTATCTATACAGGAAATGAGTAGAAACATCATAAATGGACGAAGTATCACAATGCTTTCAGAAAGCAAATGGTGTTAGACCCACACTTTTTAAAGCAGAAAAGAAAAGGCAACAACACACCCACAACTCATATTAAGAGGATAACAACAACGAGATGCTTAAGAATAACTCACACATCTCACACCCAAACCTATCGACATTTACAATATCAAATAGAAATTCCAGTGAGCCCAAGAATTATAGGTATGACCCAATCAAGCATGACAAAAGGACAATCCCTATTTATTTTGACTCACATGTGAGTGTGACCCAGGCTTCTGTCTTTCATGAGTTTAGAGCCACCACATCCACAAAACGGTAAAACCTTCTTCTTCAACTTCTATCTGAAATACAAAATGACAATGGCATTTGTCTTGGTAGGCATGCTTGCACATTGGAGCAAACTCATCCATGCATGCACATATATGCACTCACGGACTTTCACAAAGTCTAGGTTCGGGCCTTGGTCAATATCCTAATATTTGAGTACCCCTTTTTAATGATAAACTTAATTAGATGCATTCATAATAATGCTTTATTTCATGGGACATTTGGTCCAGTATTTTACAAGAAAAACAAAAATGCCAAGGTTGTTGGCATTGAACTAAAGAAGCAATCAATTTATCCAAGTCAATGGCCAAGTGAAAATTTAACCATCTCATTGTTGATTCGTGACATCCATGACAGACGAACCATGAATCCATGAAAGTGATGCATTGAGAAGCCGCAGATGTATAGAAATCATTGCTATTGCCAAGCCTCACAATTTTCACTCTTGCTGAAAGTTAATCCTCAACACAAAAACTTGGGATTGAGGAACAACATAGGTAGCTGCTCACCACATAAAAGAGAGGAATAACAAAGCAATCATATGATAATGACGCAAAGGAATCGACGTATCAGACACAAGAAATGAGCATAAAGTTGATCTAAATTTTCTGCATAAATACCTACTCTCATATTACACCTTAAATAGCAGTAATAGGATTACAAACGGAAATGATAATATAATAACACTTGAAAGAATAAGTATTTGTGTTCAGCTTTGAAAAGTACAGAATTTCCAACAAATACCCGTAACTTGTCAATTCCTAATCAAACTCGAAGTCCTAACTCCGTGCCAAGAAAACCCAGTTCCAAAAGTACCTAATCCTCTTTCAATAACCTGATATGCCAAGTATTATTATCTCCAATGAAAAGCATACATTAGTCCAGAATAGGCACCTCTAGAGTAAAAAGTACAAGATCCAGCATGATAATATCGTGAGCTTGAGAAAAATTTAATCTTCTGCAAGTCCACAGCTAATGTCAGCAAGAGTCAAACTTACATCAGCAAGTTGACCAGTTAAGCAAATATGCTCTTTCACTCTTTCTTCTTCTTTAAAGTTAGGTTTTGAACCTTCTGACCTCTAATGGGTAGACACTCAAATCATCCCCCTAGAGTTAGAAAGACCAACCTAAGCCTTTCTGTTTCGATTCATTGGAACTGCAAATTCTTTGCCTGCGTCCTCCTTTGCTACACAGGTACTACAGTTTAGAAGGTGATCCTTTCCACTGGACAAGGTACCAACTACCGCTTCCCAATGACATCTCAAGACCTCAATATCTTTAAATAGGCATAAACTTCTCTGCTGGTATCTTTAGCTAGAAATATGCATTTCAGTATGGTTTGGTGGGATAGTATCATCCCCCAAAAATTAGAGAAATCAACAAGCTAAGAGCAAGGCAGATATCATAACCATCCAATTGCTTTACCATAGGCATTTTCATTGATCATGCAGGACTCAACATGACCAAATTTCCTTTGCATTACAATAACTATCTGACAAAAATATTTACCTTTAAAGATACAACATCAGAAATCTTCCAATGAAACCTCATGCTCCTAGGTGTTGTTTAGCATTGCTCAAATGTATCTGTTGTTGCCGGCCTTGATATTTCACAGTAAGGATTGCCACTACTGTATATATTGGCGTATTTGCCAAACATGTGTCTTCTCTCTTCTTCTTTTTCTTCTTCTGTATGTAGCATCTTCTCAACATTAGACTCAGAGAGAAAATAAGTCCAAATTTTGGTTCACGTTCTCCAGAAGGAATTTTAATGTATGTTTCCAATTGTCTGATCTACCAAAGCAGTGATTGGAAACCCATCTTAAGAGAGTGCTCCAGTCCCATTGTATTATGATAGCCAACAATATTCTGCAACTGATTTCCAAGATTTGATGGAGAACCTCTCTGCGAGCAGAGCTGCCCAACTATGATAAGGGCTTCAATATTGATGAAGCACAGTTTCCCTTCTTATGAAGTATCCCCCAGAAATTGCTTATAGACTTCACAATTAATCTAATGTAACAATCTAAGTAGTTGGAACAAAAATGAAACCTCTTTGACAGCAGACTTGAGCAATGGGTGGTGCATCTTGATTCTTCTACCTGGGGGACGTTATCGTAAATCTACAATGAAGTTCATGCATATGTCATCCCATGGAGCATGTCAATCATTGTTTGCCATTTTATCTTTCAAATGCCTTTCTTTCTAGATACACACATCACAGACATTTCCACCACACTTTCTAACTCCAAAACACTTTTAAGTTCCAAACAAGTCATAATCTTTCAAGAAAAGAATATCTTTCCAAAGAAAACTAACCAGAACAGTCATAGCAATATCACTTTCTATCCTACTGTTTCTGGCAATAACATGTATTGATGAATTTCCTACTTCAACCTCCTACAGTCCAAATAGAAACTCCAGAAGCTCGTAAAACATGCACTTGTCTAAAACCCAACAAAAATTGAAGCTAAAATGAGAATTACTGATATTTAAATTTGTTTGTTAAGGTCATCCTCCTGTAGGTTCCATATAAAGGACATGTCCAATTTGCACCCCAATCACTACCCATTTAAAGAAATACAATTCAGAAAATTCATGCTCCTACAAGAGTGTCTTCAAGTTTTTGATAAAGACGTTAAACTCCTTCCACTAAACAATATAGACATTCAGATCTTTCTTCAAAATTGTCTACATAAACTTCAAAATTCATGTTCATATAGTTTACATAAAACAATATTATTTTCTAAACAAAAATAGAACTATGAGCTCAAAATAAATATTCCAGAAACTCATTCAAAAGCACTGATTCTTATAGTTTTGAATTGTTGACTTTGTAAGATTGCATTAATAAAGTCACTCCATCATCAACATGATTGTCATCCATTGTCATTGATAAATTAGCTAACTGGGATTTTCTCATATATCCTCACTTAATAAAATTCATAGAAATTGTACCCTCCATAGAACTTCAAATTGTTCAAGGCCTCTCCCAGATATATACATATGTAGTTTGGATAACGTATGTCATTTTAGTAAATTTTGGCAACTAATTGTATGGAAACTCCTGATTCAGTATGGACCAGGTAAGTACCTCTTTTTACCAGAAAATTAGAGTGACTTGTGCAATTGTCATCCATTTTCATTTATCTATTAGCTAACTGGGATTTTCTCATATATCCTCACTTCATAAAATTCATAGAAATTGTACCCTCCATAGAACTTCAAATTGTTCAAGGTTTTCTTGTATATTAGAAAATATACAAGAAAACCTTGAAGTTTCTAATAAAAATCTTATTAGAAATAATAATGAAACCCAGTTAAAAGCAGAAATGATCTTATCAAAAGAAGATAAAAAGAAAGAAACAAAGTTGGGAAAACAACTTATCAGCAAGAGCTGTTTACAGTTCATGCCTTTAACTATAGATGAACGGATAGAAAATTTTGAAAATGCTAGTCCAGAAGAAATGGATGAAATTATTGAAGAAATAAATAATATAATGAATTACTGTGAAGAATTAAGCAGTGAAGAAGAAAATATAAAACAACAAGCAGAACCTATCCCCGATCTAATTGTCTACTAGATTGGCTTCTAGTTATTAAGAGTTTTCCTCCATCATTACGTATCTGGGGTTTTCTATGTGAACTACATTCAAGTCTCTTAGTATTTTGAAGGTCTATCTCAATATCTTGAGGGATAGTAATATCTCCTTCAGATATCATCCTTGTAGGAATATATTCTGAGATTTGTTTATATTCATGTGGTATGGTAATAAAATCTTTATCATATTTAATGATCTTATTATGATGACTAGTTAAAGCCATTATAGTTTTAGTTGTTATAGATGCTATTTTAGATCCTTCTGGCATTCTTATTCTTTTTATAATATGATATAAATTTAATGTTCTTTCCAAATTGCTATCATTAAGATTGACATAGTCTGGTCTAATAGTAAATATTAGTTTTTCATATATCAGATTTCCTAATACGACTCCAAGGAGGGAATCTATAGGATCTTGTAATATCCTATCATCCATTATGAATATGTGTAGGTGAATCTATAACTTTTCTAAAATATCCTTTTATTTCAATAGCTCCTATGTAGATATTTTTTAATCTCTCTCTAAATTTAGGAGATATCTTTTGAAGTTCTTTATTAACTATATCTCTTGTTATTAGACTGTTAAGTGTTCAATTTTGGTCAGAATACCCCTAATTTAGCGTTCAATTAGATCATCTACCCATTCAAATTTGCAAAAATTAGCTTGATTTTTAATTTAGCTCCAATTGCCCATCCAAACCTTAATTTTTCAAAATCAACGGTTAGATGATCATTAGAGCTAATTAGATGATTAATGTACGGTTCAGATGATTCTAATTTGGTCTTTTATTTTGCAGATCAACCAAAAGATGCATAGATGGCTAAGATCAAAAGTTAATGGTGCAAATCATTCTAAAGAGGACTGGATGGGTCAGATCACCCATATGGAGAAGGCAACTTACAATTTTAAAGGAGTTTCCAAAGAAAAAGGAAAGGACCCAAATTAGCAAGGAACAAGAAGAAAGAGGCATACAAACCCATTCCACTTTCTTTCTTCCACTCTCTTTCCTCATTCTCTCTTTCCTTTCCCATCCCCATATCACGCACAAATCTCTCACTTCTTCCCATTCTCTCCACCTTCCTTTTCTCCTCTATTCTCCCTTCTATTCTTAACCCCCTTCTTTAAACCGTAGGAAGGCATCCTTCCTCTTCATACCACCTATCTTCTTCTCCACGCCTCTTCCCATTCTCTCCTCTCTTCTTCTCCTCTCTCCATTCTCTCCTCTCTTCTCCTATCTCTCACCAGCCCTCTCTCTCACGTCCCTATTCTCTCTTACCCATTTCTTCTCCTCTCTTCCCATCTTTACATACCACCCTCTCTCCACGCTCTTGTCTTACTCTACACCACCTTCCCTTCACCTCTTCTTCATCACCGCACCGCACCACACCTCCTTCTTCTCTTCAATCCCCTTAGGTTGAACCGTAGAGGAGACCTCCCTACTCCCTTCTCTCCCTCTTATATCCCTATCTATCTCCCTGTTCACCGCACTCTCTCTTCCCTCTCTCTCTCGTTCTTTACATCATACTAAGCCCAGATCGCACCCTCTTCTACCCAATCCAGTCGTTCTGGTTCACCGTCACTAGCCCCTGCCTCCATCACATTAGACGACGCCTGCTCTCCTCTCTATGCGGTTCTGCTTCCACACCACACCGCTCAAACGAAGCCCAGCTCTGTTCACCATCCAATGCCAGGCGTCGTTTTTCCTCAATCTTTGTCGTTCTCTGATCCCTGTCAAGCCCAAACTAACCGGACCGCCCAGATTTTCCTTTGTATATGCTTCACCATCACTGCCCAAATCGTCTGTTGCTCCAGTCCGGCAAACCTCCATCGCATCGGCAATCCACCTTCCTCTGCCAGATACGCACCTATCTCCGGCCCATCCTCCTCCTCACTTGTCTCCCTCCTTCAAATCAACCCATCATCCCTCCATTTCTGGCATCTCTCCAGTCCGCATCCAGCTTCTTCGTCATATCCCCAATCAGCAGTTCAGGCATCGTTTTATTCCCAAGCCAAGCGACCCCAGCTCCAAATCACTGACGTTGTTACCGGCTAGCCCAAAGGTGAAAACCCGAGTCGGGTTTTTCTCCTCTACCTCCTCCTCTCACTCTCCTCTTCCTCTTCTCCCTCCTACAGCATTCTCCTCGTCAGGTTTTCATCTGGTTTTTGTTAAAAACCAGATTTTTTTTTATTTAATTCCTGTTTTGCCCTTGCCTTTTTATATTCAATTACATTTCTGTCCTTTTCTTTTAATGACATCTATGTCCCCCTTCTATTCAAGTTTGATCTTATCCATATTCTGACAGTGTTATCCAGAGACAGTGCTCTCCACGGACAATGTAATTCAGGGATGTTTAATTTATTTTATTTTATGTTTTCTAGACTTGATATTTATGTAAATTGCATCATTTGAATAAAGCTGAATAGTTAGTTTAATTCTGTTATTTTCTTTAAGTTTAAGATAATTAAATTTTGTTTAAACTCCTTATTTTTAAAGCTAGTCCCTGTGGGATCTACCCGTATTTGCATAGTTATACTACAATAGCCCGTGCACTTGCGGTTAAACATCAACATAGAGGAATTATAGTTTTTCCTTTAGCTTGGCCAATATCTATTGCTTTTTCAGACATATGACTGATTATTATATTTTTCTCTTTGAAATTAAACAAAGGAATATTAAAAGGGTCTTTTGATTTTAGATCTATCTTTGTTTTCATTATTTCTTCATATTTCTTTTGATCAAATATTATAGTTGCTGATCTTTCAGTATTATTATCTAAGATTTCTAACTTATCTTCCTCGTGTTCGTTATCTTCTTCATGGATTTCCATCATATAATAATCTTCTAATTCTTCTTCAGAACTAAATTCTGGATAACTATCTTCTGATTCTATGGATATAATACTTTCATTTTCTTTCATATCTGAATCTTCTACTGGTTCATAACCTTGTATTCTCGTATTTTTTATTAGTTGTTCATAATCTAGAGTTTTATTATTTCTTTTGGGATATTCATTTGCATAATGTCCAGGTTCTTTACATAGCCAGCATGTACATTCTTTTTTCTTTGGTTTTTGTACTATTTGCCTCTTAGGATTCCTTCTTCTAAAATATCTTCTTGGCTTATAATAATTTCTTTGGTATCTTTTATACCTTTTATAAGTCTTTTTAAACCTCTTTTTCTTTTTCTTCTTGTACTTTTTTCTAGTTTATTCTTCACATCCCCAATTACTTGCAGTTTTATTTATAGGACAACATAATCCTTATAATATTTTGCAAATACACTTTTACTTAAAGCATCCAAACATAATTGTCCTACTCTTTCTTTTTTAAATTCTATTCTTTTTCCTAATGTATCTTTTTCTCCTGTATTTAAAGATGGTTTTATAGTCTTTTAATAATACTTCATTCCAAGGAGGTGGTAGTTTATGGAAATAGTCATCTAAATATTTGTCTTTAAGAGGTCCATCCTCTAATTGCATTTCATAATAATATGTTTCAAATTCACATGTATAGTCTTTTAAATAACACATGTCACATATAGCTAATAAGCTCATATTTTTAGCTGCTTTTTCTCTATCTTTTTGTATTGCTATATCAGGGTTAACTGATTCTCCTAAAAATTCTCTTCTTAATTCATTCTCAAATCTAGATAATATATCTTTTCTATCTATAATAGTCCAAGTACTTCCTGCTATATCATCTAAGGTAGTCATTGTGCTACTGGTGGATGTTTCTCCTAATGCTATTCTAACTTTTTGATTTTCTGGTACATTTTTCCAACATAAAGCTACTACTCCTCTCATACTTTGTGCTATAAATTCAAAAAAATTCTTTCCTGTCCAGTCTTTTATCTTTCCTACATAACTTGTATTTAATACCCATGTTTCTATGGCTTTATTTCCATTTTGTACACAATCTAAATCTAACCATATACCATTAGCATTCATTGGTTTTTCATAGGTTTCTACTGGAGTAAATTCAGGACGATTTTATGTTTTTTCCCAATCCATCCTATTTCTTTTTTCATCAAAGTATCTTTGTCAAATTTGACTTTGTCTTCTGGTATCATATGTAGTATAAGGTACCCATTCATATTTTGCAGGAGTTCTTCCTACTTTTGGATCAGGTCTTATTGTTTCTGGTGTAACTTTTCTTTCATCAGGTTCATCTGCTTTATTATTTTCTTTATTTTCTTTATGTTCTGCTTGTTGTTTTATATTTTCTTCTTCAATCCTTAATTCTTCACAGGAATTCATTAAATTATTTATTTCTTCAATAATTTCATCCATTTCTTCAGGACTGGCATTTTCAAATTTTTCTTCAAGTTTTTCTATTTGTTCATCTATAGTTGAAGGCATGAACTGTAAACAGCTCTTGCTGATAGGTTGTTTTCCCAACTTTGTTTCTTTCTTTTTATCTTCTTTTGATAAGATCATTTCTGCTTTTAACTGGGTTTCATTATTATTTCTAATAAGATTTTTATTTATAACTTCAAGGTTTTCTTGTATCTTTTCTAATATTCCCAGAGTATCTTTTCTGTCTGATACTTTTAAGTTTTAAATTTCGCTATTTTCTTTTATATGTTCCAGTATGTCTCTCTGTTCATCAGGGAGATCTTCTTCTCTAATCATCATTTTAATGTTTTCTGTGCTTTTACTTGAAGTTTCCGGTACTTGTGTTAATATTTCATATCCACTCTTTTTTGCTAGGAAATCTATTTTTCTTTCCAAATTCTCTAATCTCTGATCTATTGTTTTATATTGTTTCGAGATTAGTTGTGTTATTTGTTCTTTAGCAAGTTTCAGATCCTTATTAGTTTTTATATTTTCTATTATTTGTTTAAATTATTTTTTCTTCATCAGATAATTTCTTTATTATCTGATCTAATTTTTCTTTGTCTAAGTTATTCATGTTAAGGATTTCTCCTATGGCTTCTGGATTTTTAATATCTGGTAGTCCTAATTTATGGATCATGAAGGCGTTTAACCAATTTAATTGGTTATGTTCCCAATGACCGGCTTCATTAAATGTTATAAAAGGTGCAAACCTTGTTCCTTAGGTATCAGATTGCTAAAAGCACGTTGAGGCCAAGTTGAACCATTAATCAAGACAGATCATTTTAACATAGTGGACCAACACTCAGATTGCTAAAAGCAAGTTGAGGCCATGTTGAACCATTAATCAAGACGGATCATTTTAACATAGTGGACCACACTCAGATTGCTAAAAGCAAGTTGAGGCCAAGTTGAACCATTAATCTGCTAAGACCCACCTTAGATAAGCATCTTCCGAAAGTCTGCTCCATTGTTTTCAAGCTTAACCCTTCATCTTCTGGGCCCAATTTTAGATAACACACTCCATAGAAAATCTTCTCCATTTGATGGTCATGGCCTTTAGCTACTATGAAGATGCAAAGAAAAAAAAGAAGAAGAAAATGGATGAAAAACAAGAAACACACATTTAAGTGGTTCCCTCTGAATTGAGGTACGTCTATGGGCTCACACCAGTTTCACTTTCTCCACAGCCAAAAAATAGCCACCACAAGGTACAAAAGATTTCTCCACCAATACCACGGTTTGTAGCACTACATAATTCGATATGAGCACAACAGGATCAAGCCAATTAGGCTCCAGACTCACAACAACCTCACACTTGGAGACTAATTGTAAGCAGCCCTACTTCCATCATCTATAAATGATACAACTTCTTCATCAACAAGTTCTTCTTATCTTCAGTTTTGAATACCTATAGAAGTTGAGCTTGCCTTCAACTTATGTATTGTGACCACTTTGGTCAACATATCTGCAGGATTTTCACTTTTATATATTCTTCAAAGAAAATAGACCTTACAACAAACAAAATCTCATGAAATGATACCTTTTGTCAATATACTTTATCCTATCATGAGAAGCCAAGTTCATTGTTAGATGAACCTTCTTTATCTCTAAAGATGGGGTGTCCTAACCATCCAACAACTATTCCATCCCCATTGTCCATTGAGCCAGCTCTGAATATCCCCCCATTAGCCAAATTATTACCCATGTAATCATAGTCACACTTTAACAATTACTTTTAAAAATGCAGTTCTTTTGCCCCTTTCCCAACTCCTACATGGGACCCCATAACCAAATCATTTCTTTACTCGCTTCTATTGTAGAAATATACTCTACTTCTATTATTAAGAGAGCAACTATTTTATGTAGCCTTGATACCCAACTCACTGCTACGCTCCCCAAGGTGAAGATATATCCAATACTACTTCTACCATCAAGGTCTGCACCATATCAACATCTAAATATTCTTGTAAAACGATCTCTAATCCTCCTTAGCACAATGTCATATCTAAGTTACCTCTCAAATACCTTAAAATGTACTTCACTACTTTCCAATGTTCCTTCCCAGGATTGCTCATAAATTTGCTGACAACTTCCAACGCTTGAGCAATATGTAGTCTTGTATAGACCATCGCATAAACCAAACTACCAATAGCTGATGCATATAGAACTATAGACATATCCTCACGATCTTCCTATGTGCGTGCCTCATCTTTCTTTGAAAGTTTAAATTGGCCTGCCAAAGGAATGTTTCCTGGCTTAGCATTTACCATGTTGTCTCTTAATAACCTTCTCAATGTACTTTCCCATGATAGCCTTAATTTCTTGCTTATTCTATCCCTGCTAATCCACATCCCAAATATTTGTTTTGTTGCACCCGAGTCCTTCATTGAGAATTCCTTTAAGAGTTGATGCTTCATATTTAAAATCTCATGCATGCTTGATCCTTCAACAAGCATGTCATCCACATACAATAAAAGAATAATATATAAGTCTACAAATCTCTTACAGTAACAACAGTGGTTAGCATGACATCTAATATAACTATTATTAGAAATGAAACGATCAAATTTGATGTACGACTATCTTGGGGCCTGTTTCAAACCATACAGACTCTTTTTCAGTCTGCATACCACATTCTCCTTACCACACTCAAAATAGCCCTATGGTTGCCATAAGTAAATGTCTTCTTCTACGACTCCATAAAGAAAGCATTTTTTACATCTAACTGCTCTAAATGTGAGTCCTCTATAGCCACAATGCTTAGAACTATTCTAATAATAGATAATTTAACCACAAGGGAAAAAAGTTTAGTAAATTCAATACCTTTCCTTTGTTGAAATCCATTTACAACCAGTCCAGCCTTGTACCTCTTTGAGCCATCATTGCTCTCCTTTATTCTGTAGACCCATTTACTTTGCAATGCTTTCTTTTCTTTATGTAGCTCAACCAAATCCCATGTTTGATTTGACCACAGAGACTCCATCTCATCTTCATTGCTTACTCCCACTTATCCTTGGCTTCCATCTACTAGCTTCTTCAAAACATTTTTGGTTCCCTATTTTCAATCAACAATATATAATGGAGTGAAGGTGAGAAACAAACTGGGGCTTTTATTTGTCTTGGCTCTTTCCTCAATGCAATTTGGAGTGCTGTAGGTTCTGTCTCTACCATAGCATTATGAAAGACTATAACAGCTTTCTCAGAGGTATTTTCAAGTTCTACATACTCTAACTGTTCTGTTTTTTCTTTCTTTCCATTTAACATGTCCTTATACATAACATTCTCATTGAATACAACATTCTGACATCTAATGATTTTCTTATTTTCAACATCTTAAAATCAAAAACCAAAATCATTCAAACCATATTCAATGAATATGCATTTTCTAAACTTAAGATCAAGTTTGCTTTTATTTTTTGAATCAACACGCACATAAGAGGTACAACCAGAAACTCCTAAGTAGGAAAGGTTTACCTCTTTCCAGTCCATACCTCCTCTGGTATCTCACAGATAAATGGCGTGAAATGTCCTCTATTAATCAAATACACAGCAGTATTTATAGCATCAGCCCAAAACTGTTTAGGCAACCCAATATGTATTCTCATACTTCTAGCACGTTCAATAATCATTCTATTCATATGCTCTGCAACATCAGTTTGCTGTGGAGTTTTGGGAATTGTCTTAACTCTTTTGATTTAGTTAGTAGCACAATACTCCTCGAACCTATTATCATAATATTTTACTTCATTGTCTGACTTTAAAGTCTTTGCCTTTGTTCTTGTTTCATTCTCAACCAAAGCTTTTCATTTTTTGAAAACATCAAATACATCTGACTTATGTTTCTAAAAATGAACTTAAGGGTTTTTTTTTTTTTTTCTAATATCATCTATGAATATAACAAATAAACAGAGTCACCGAGAGAAGATACCTAAATTGGCACCCATACATTGATGTGGACCAATTCTAATTTCTGCACCTTTGTAGTCCTTGTAACCTTTCAGAAACTGACCTTCTTTTGTTTCCCATCAACACAATCTTCGCAAAAGTCAAGGTCCATAAATTTCAGGCCTAACAATTTTCCTTTTGTAAACATAACCTTCATCCCTCTTTCACTTATGTGACCAAGTCTACAATGCAATGTGCTCGTATCTGCTTTTGAAGATGCTACAGCAATCGAGCTGTTTCTGCTAGAGGTCACAAATGGAGTCCCTTCTTTTTTGCCATATGCAGTTATTAGTGCTCCTTTTGACACCTTCCATGAGTCATTGGTAAAGTGGTCTTAAATCTAGACTCTACAAGTTAGCCAACAGATATCAAATTCTCTTCAACTAGGCATATGTCTAACGTCCTTCAATTGTAGAAACATTCCATTTGAGAAGTTTATCTGGACATATCCTTTTTCAACAGTTCATTATCATCAAAATAAACTTTTCCAAAATCCCCTTTCACATAATTATGAAGAGTATCCTGACATGAAGTGGCATGAAATGATGCACCAAAATCTACTACCCACATATCATTATGGCCATTAAAAGAAAGCATCAGAACCATTGATATCAGATATATTTAATGAGGGTGTACTTTCCTGATTTTTATACTCTAATTGCTTCTTTGTAGCTTTACAATCCCGTTTTAGATGTCCCTTCTTGCCGCAATTACAGCAATCTTTATCTGTTCCTCGTGGAGGTCTAGATTTGCTGTTTCTAAACTTTGATCTCCGATAATTCTTGTTCTCCCTCTTTGATGACCTTCCTGATGCCTCACTTGAAGATTCCATAGATTTTCTGCGTGATATCTTGATTAGGAGAACAATCATAAAATCTTCATATTGCGATTTTCCAAATTCACTTGAGTTGCTTATTACCATTACATGGTCATTCCAACTATTTGGTAATCCTGACAAAAGCAACAAGGCATGGACTTCATCTTTGAAATTAATACCAATCGATTCCCACAAACAGAATAGCTTTGGACAAAAAGAATGTTACACAAATCTTATCTCAAGATGTTAATAATATTCAAGATTTCAGCCTCTCTACTACTTCCACAGAGTTACCAGAGAAACTCTTTTAAGTTATTTCACTGACCTTATTAAAATGTAAACCTTTGATCATTTTACAGTTGAGAGGTTGGCATGTAATGAAACATATTGAACTCATAAAGATTGTCTTAAGCATAGTCACAAAGTTTGGATTTGGGAAAATAAATATCTTTCCAGATAAGGGAAGTAGTAGTTGACTGAATACTTGTACTTTACCATATATAAAAAGGAGATTTCCTAGATAAATGATAAGAGCAGATGTAGGAAAACTCAGTTGTGCTCTATCATAGCCTGACCCCAGCATCAATTAGCTGACTTGAATGAATAATGTTGATTGAAGAAGTACTAAAAACTCAACCAAGTCAACAGGATAGATGCAGGACCAATAACATATCCGCATTAGCTGCTCCTCCATGAGACGACTCTCTACTCATTTAGATTGTCTAAGAGAATAAACCATCTTAAAGCAATAATTTCACTAATAGAAAAGAATAGGTGGATTGCACATGTTAGCAACATTTGTTACCAGTGAACAGTACAAGAAAGAGGACTTGAAAGTTACATGCCGGCAGTAGTGCAATACCTGAGAACCTGAGCAGATGCAAGGATCACTTCCACGGAGGCCATCCACAAACTTGGAGTATAATTCTTCTTTGGGTGTTGGCGCTGGTGCACCATAATATGAGAACTCCACAACATCCACATCACACCATACACCCCCCGGTCCCTATTTAAATGTTTGAACATCATATTAGAACATAAGTTGTAATAAACTGAACTTTCGGCAGAAAAATGTCACAAAACCAGAAGTAGATAATGTAGTACATTGAAATTGCCAGTCAATATAGGGTTGAGCACTTAGCCAAGTTCATTAAGTGCCCTCTCTCACAAGCAAGAGGTTCTGGATTCAAATCCACTCACCATTTCAAATAAAATAAATAAATAAAATATATATGCTAGAGAGAATAAAAGAAAAAAGAAAAAGAATGGACAACATTCTTCATTCTTCATACAGTAAATGAAAAACTTGACAATGATATAAAACCACAAATGCAACCAAAAAGGAAAGAATTCCTCTTCCTCACCTTAAGAGCCGAGGGTAGGCATTGGATGTGACTGAGCCATTGCCTGTGAACTTTTCGGGCAACAAACACAAGAATTGCTGGTATTTCAGTCAAAACACCTTGCCGAATTCGAAAGCCAACTGCTGTACCAAGACTGTAGTGACGCAATATCTTGCTATGAAATGCTCTTATAGTCATAAGTTCAAGCAATGTGGTTGCTTGCTGGCCTGTTGGGAACTGTTCACGAGATTCAGGAAATAAAACCTTCTGAAGGTTCCCAAAGTAATTGGCACGATCTTCAGCAGCACCATTCAACCGAGTAGAAGTAGGCCATGAGAAGTAGGCAGCATTACTCTCAGAATGCTGACCACCTGATGGAAATGGTTGTAAAGGTGGTGGACTTGAGGAATGCACATTGGGGTGTCTGCAGAAAATCCTCTCCAAGTCCAAGGCCGATTCATCTGACTGTGTCGATCCAGAATAATGCCCCCGCAACTGCAGAATTCTACTCGTGTCCATTCTTTGCAAAACCTACATGTAACTAATCCAAGAATCTCAAACTTTCTATCATATGAAATACGAATATAGAAGGAAAGTAGCTAGAAACACAGAAAATAACAGTTTAAGCTTAGGAATTCGAACAAATAAATGGCATGGCATATGTTTGTATGAGAGAGTCTCTATCAAAACATTCTGTTATTGTCTATTGATCAGAAACAAGTAGCAACTTATGTTAGCCACCAAATGGAACCATTAAAACCAACACCTTGCAGATCCT
Source organism: Warburgia ugandensis (assembly GCA_035236585.1). NCBI lineage: Eukaryota > Viridiplantae > Streptophyta > Magnoliopsida > Canellales > Canellaceae > Warburgia > Warburgia ugandensis. The sequence continues at coordinate 61,221,347 of CP141136.1, read as the reverse complement.
GCTACAGAAAAATCACACCACCGTATCAAAACCTCTGCAGTCTCTTCAGATAACAGAATAACCAGCTGGGGATCTGCAGTCTCTTCAGATAACAGAATAACCAGCTGGGGATCTGCAGTCAACATTTATAAAAGGTGTTTTGTAAGAGAAAAAGGTAAACAATGATAACGAATCAAAATGAAATTCTATCCTGTTGTTCTATTCAGATTAGAAATCTAAAACAGGGAAAGTACCATATCTCTCACATGGACCCGAAGAAACACAAATTAGAACTACACAGTGTGTATAGTAATAGGAAAGAGCTATTAAATGAAACAAGAGCATAAATCAGAATGCCATCTTCTTCTGCTTGTGCTTTCTGTAAGAACAATCAAACAGAAACAATTCAAGGCTTCTCAGACTATAAACCCCCCAAATTGGGCCAAACCAAACCCAACTCAGGAATCTGAGGCTCTATCATAGGAAAAGGAAACTGTACAGAACCACAAAATACAATACAGAGGAATAAAAAAGACATCTTTTATGTTTTTCTGAGAGCAGCTAAGAGAAACGCAAGGTAGACTGACCACAGTGTCTCACAAAAAAAGAGTTACAATAATCCTAAAACAAGCTCTATAACAGCCATAATAGAAACACGAAAGCAAGTACCGACCAAGATTCCCCATTTTTCCTTTTTCTGCAAAAGTAAAAATTAAAAAGAACTCTGTAAGGTGTATAAGAGAACACACATCAGCACTTTGAAATGGGAATTTCTAAGAGCGAAAACAAGAAAACCCCAATCCAACAGTCAAATTCCCAGCTTCTTTGAAACCCACAAAATGCAGAAACTATGCTGCAAAGAACATCACAGAGACAATCCAACATAAAAAACACGATCGGAAACGAAAAAGCAAGCAAAAGGCAAGTTAGCAAGCACATGAAGCAGAACCATACCAAACTCAACAAAAGAAGAAAAACCCAGATTAAAATAGCTGAAAAATTCAATCTTGGAAGGGCTTTTGCTCAGTTTCACCTATCAGCAACGAAATTTCCGAGGCGGATCTTCAATCTGAGTCCCTTAAGAAGAGTCTCAGGTCCCAGAAGTGTTTTTCGCAGCCTGCCACTTGGCAGATCGGAGCAGGAATCCCTTCATCAGTAACAGTAATAACCAGCTTGCAGAAATTGCAGAAAGGTAGTTAGAGGAAACCATGAAAGAAACGGCATAAATGTACCTTTGCATGAAGAAACGAGGGCTAAAGAGATTATTCTTTCTTGCAATTAATAACTGGGCTTTGGTATTGATCTGGGATTTAAAGGGTTTTCATTTTTCTTTTGTTCCTTTTTGCTGTTCTTTGGAGTTTTCATTTTGCCTCCTTTTTCATTGCTTATTAGTCTGTCACTTGTACAATGGTGCAGCTGATTTTAAATGAGGGAAGGATAACCAAGAAATTACTTTCTTTGGAGAGTTGGGACCCTGGAAATGTAATGCTTGAAAGGTGTTGGGTCCTTTGATTTTTGTTCTCCCAAAGTTGCACAGGCCATCACATAACTCCATCTCCAGTGGAGCGTGGAGAGACAGATGTTTTCCACTAACTTCACATCAACAAAAAAAAAAAAATTAAGATACTTTTCTTTTTCAAATTTTTATTTTGATTTTGATTTTCATTTATTTAGTTGCCCTCCAAATTGTTTCATTTGATATTTTATCTGATGACACAGCCTCCTGACTGATTTTTATTGTCTGCAGAGTGATCAGTGGGCTTTATTTATCAGCCTCGGGATAAAAAGTTAAAGCTGCTGAGGATGAGGCCGGACTAGAACTCTCTCTCTAACCTGACGTTTCACTGTTTCAGTCTGCCGCTCTCTCTTCCCGATCTCCTTTTTGTTGGCGAAATAAGATCTTTGCTTCCTCTTTTCATGCTCGGCGGAGAATATATTATTTCATACATGTCAAGAAACGTGCCCATTTAAGTAGTAGACAACAATAAATAACCATTTACCGTGACCGGTACAAGATGCCTAGATAAGTATTTGTTTATAAGATGACCAGTTGAAACGACATGTAAGACTCGTGTTCATGTAACACCTTAGATTTTCTAAATTTTTTTCTAATACATAAAATAAAAAAAATAAAAAAAATTCTTTAAAAAAAAATATAGGCGAGATTTCTGAAAATAAAAACTCAAAATTTATAAAGCATAAAGCTTACGCAATGTCAAGGAGAAATATCTAAAAAGAAAACCCCATGGGTCATCCACATTCCCAAAAAGAGCGACTGTAACGCCTCACATGGGCCCACACAGTTAGAATATTGTCTGCTTTGGGCCAGGCCTGCATGGCTTTAAAACGCGTTCTAACTGTGTGGGCCCATGTGGGGCGTTACAATGGTATCAGAGCTAGACCCCAACCCCGAGGGTGACAAGCTAACCCCACGCGAGGTCGCGTGGCCCCCAAGGAGGGGCGAGGGCTAGCCTTGACCAATGAGGGCGGGCTCGGGAGGCTGGCAGGCTTCTAGGCAAGGTGAGGCTTGAGAGTTTAGTCCCATATCGGCTAGGAGGAAAGTTCCTGGACATTGATAAGGGTCTAGGTAGACCTTAACAGTTAGAACACGTTTTAAGCCGTGCGGGCCTGGCCCAAAGCGGACAATATTCTAACTGTGTGGGCCCATGTGGGGCGTTACAATGATATCAGAGCCAGACCCCGACCCCGAGTGTGGCAGGCTAACCCCACGCGAGGTCGCGTGGCCCCTACGGAGGGGAGAGGGCTAGCCTTGGCCGATGAGGGCAGGCTTATGAGGGCGGACCCGGGAGGCTGGCAGGCTTCTAGGCAAGGTGAGGCTTGAGAGTTTAGTCCCACATCAGCTAGGGGGAAAGTTCCTGGACATTGATAAGGGTCCAGGTAGACCTTAACAGTTAGAACGCGTTTTAAAGCAATGCGGGCCTGGCCCAAAGCAGACAATATTCTAACTGTGTGAGCCCATGTGGGGCGTTACAGCGACGATGAACAAAATCAAATTCAAATACTCTGAGCATGCTCAAATTTAAAACCACAATAAATTACATAAGCTATAACAAGACAATAATGATACAAGGCCAAAAGACCCAGGTCCCATCCATGATCACCACATCATCTGCGCGTGAGTATATGCACACTATACAATTGTATGGGTCCAATTTATCCAATTATACAATCATCCAAGTAGAGTCACAAAAGTTTAATGCAAATTTAAGAGACGTACACTAATTTATCTCCAAATACAAAAGTAGATGGTCCTTAGGTTCTGGCCCAAATTGATGCTACTCCATCTGCTTTCCTTTTTGGCTATCACGCTCTAAATCTGAGGCATTGCAAAACAAAGTAATGCCTCAGCAAGCTATACTCATATTCAATTAAAGCTTAATAAAATCACGTAGTGAAACTCATGAAATAAACATATATAAGACACGTCAAATAATCAATCGCTCATAATGAAGTAACACATGAAAATCATAAGCCTTTACAAATAGATATCAAGTCAAATCATGATGACTTCACAAATAGATATCAAGTCAAATCATAAGCCTCCCGTGCAACCCACATCAGCCCTCAGAGTCACGGCCTAAGCCAAGCTTGCCCCAGTTCACCCCAAATATAAATCAACACGAGTATACAGAATAACAATATGGGCTACTATGCTATAGTGACAACCCTATCAGGATCTGAACCACTGCCGCTCCCCGTCATGTTGACCTGTCTGACTCGCAACCTATTAACCCATCGTGTTGAAAATGGTCATATATTATATATAAATATAAGACGATTTTTTATAAACTGTCCTATATTACTATAAGAACGAAGAACTATCTTATATTATTATAACAATATATGATGGACCATCATATATTCTCATAGGAATACAAGAAGGTTTTTGAAAAATTGTCCTATATTCGTATGGTTTTTGAAAAACCATCAATATAGGATGGTTTTGTTCTTACGATTTTTTAAAATTCATCATTATAGGATTGTTTTTGAAAAATTGTCATATATTCTTATGGCAATATAGGACGATTTTTCAAAAACCATCTTATATTAGTTATTGTACATCCTTCTAATCGTGTTACAATAGTAGTGTCATGTCGCAATGTTTAATAATCAGGTAGTATTCTAGTCATGAGTTCTTGACACGATAATTAATTAGGTTGTGTTCATGTCTACTCATATACTCTAATAGGTCAGTCTCAACATGACACAAATACGACTAACGGACACAATTTGCTACCCTTACTTCCAGGGGTCAAATTTATTTGATTTTCCATTTTAAAATTGAGAACAGCAATGAGCTTAGGATTCATAAAATGGATGAGATTTTTCAGGGAATTGCCTATCCTGACCCCCGTAGAGTGTTGAAACTTTAGTGTTCTTGAGAATTTATAAGCTCCTCACCTCGCAAACAAGTTATAAATCCCTACCCAAACTAATGAGTACAGTCACTTATGAGTTCCAAATTGAGAAATCATGAATTCCCAAACTAAGAACTTACATTATTGTAATACTCTTACATTACTTTTACTTATGACTTAAATGATTCATTTGTTTTTCACCCTCTTATATTACTTGATCAGCTAAAAGCTTCGAGGAAATAACACTATATATAAAGAAAGTGTATTTCACTACGTTTCGATCCATTCTCTTTACATTGTACATATAGAGAGTTTACAAGTGCCATGATAAGGTAATTTGACTGTACAATGATAAGGATCAAGCTGTTGTGGCAATTTCATCGTAACAAAGAAGGAAATTACAACAGAGTGATGTGTAATCAGGGAGAAAATTGTAGGAACATGATGAGACACAATCATATATGCTCGATGATCCCCCACAAGCTAAGCATGAGTTGATAACATGGTTGGCTTGAGTCCGAAAGGCACAAACTAATGAGACAGTAGCCCACTTGTAAAAATGTCTGCAACTTGTGAAGAAGAGGAGACAAACTGGACTTGCAAGGCACCCTGAGCTACTAGGTCATGAACTAAGTGATAATCCATCCACTTCAATGTGGCGAGTGCATCCAAGAAATCCCGGGGTTAGCTGCTAGATACACAGCACCTTTGTTATAGCATAAACTAATTCAATGGATGCAGTAGCAAGTGATCTATACTCGGCCTCGGTGCTGGAATGAGAGACGGCTGCATTTTTTAAGACTAAGATCAAAGATTTGATTCGAGATAGATACAGTAGTCGCTGGCAGAACGTTGATCATCGGGATTTCCAGCCCTGTTCACGTCACAGTAAGCAAGAAGATTTAGCTTCTATGAGAGAGTGTGGCAAATGTTTAGGTGAATAGTACCTCTTAAATAACACAACGTGTAGTTGACAGCCTGAAAATGTTAGATTCTGGTGCATGCCTGATTGACAATATAAACTATATCAGAGTGTGTAATTGCAGCATATTGAAGTGCATTGACTAGTGTCATGGACTTGTTTTGCAAGGCCAGTGACCAAGGCCTACAAGTTCCTAGGAAGGCCTGTTTAGCTTGTTGCTATGGCTTGAAGGACTTAGGGCCATGTTCCTAAATCTATGAAACAAGGCCTGATTTCCATAAGAATCATTGTAAATATCAAAATCTTCTGAAGTAGTCCAAAATACTTTAGGAGAATGATAGAGTAGTTTAGAAAGAGTAGGAGGGTTCTAAAATACGATATGGACTATTGATATACTAACACTTGGAATAATCCTAACTATCTATTGAGGAGGTGGATGGGAGTAAGCATGTATAAATAAGGGTTAGCTCCTTATTTGTAATCAACTCACACAATTAAGTTATATCTCAAGCAAGGGTTAACAAGTTCTCTTTGAGCATAGTTTCTTTCTGAGTTCCTCTCATTGCTCTAGTGGGTGAATGAGTGTAGCCCTTGCAAGTGAGAGTACGAGTGAAAGGTTAATTTGTGTTCTGCAAAGGAGTTGTGGACAAGTGCCGCACGGGTTTAGCATAGGTGAAATTATGACCCTGTGACATTAGGCAATAGTTAGTAATTGTTGCTAAAGCTTTGGCTAGAGACAATTTGAGTTGACAAAGGCTTAGAGTTCTCCATGCCAAACAGCTTTAGCAAGTCATGAATGTATTTGGATTGACCAAGTATAAGTCAATCTCAATCCAGAGATGTTTGCATACTTTTATTATGATTAAAAAGTGGAGGATGAACCCTCAAGTATGATGTCCTCTTCATGATGAAAAGTGTGCATAGTACTGATATGCATGCTAGTCAGCTTCAGCATCATTGAAAGAAAGTTAACATGTTTGTAGATCCTTAACAAAAAGAGGGTTATCCAAACATGTTTCTCATTCTAACAGAAAGGGAATGGGTTTTATAGTTGTGTTTCTAAATAGCTTTCTGTTAGCATCTATAAAAAAGAATCCATTCTGTAATTATTTGTTCTGGCTCTTAGAATGAGATTTGAAAGAGAAAAAGAAAGGGAAAGAAAAACAGGTGCAGAAATATATGAGTGGCTAGTGGTTCAATCATCAACATATTTGATATTTCAAGATTTTAATTGTGGGGTTTAAATGAACTACTAGAAAACAAAGAAGTGATGATTTACCTTGATTAATAAAAGCATATGAAAAGTAGAGGCTTTGGATTCGTTTGTTGATGGTTGATTTTGGTCGACAGAAGGAAGTATCAAGCATCCAATAAAAGCCTCTATTTTCTTATAGGATTCCCTTTCAATCGATGCCTAATCTTTTACTTAATCAAGGGACCAAAAAACAAGAAGCCATCTTGGAAGAAGAAAGAGGCGGTAGAAAGCAAAGTGTCACGGGGTTGCACTTTCACCTATGCTAAACCCGTGCAGCACTTGTGCACAATTCCTTTACCTGGGCATAAGTCAGCCTTTAACCCCAAACTCTCACTTGCCAGGACTACACTTACTCACCCTACTCAAGCAATGAGAGGAACTCAAGAGAACTTAAAAAGAAACTCTCCTAATGTATTCACTTTAGTTGAACTCTGAGCTGATTACAAGTGAGGAGCTTATACCTATTTATACTTGCTCTATCCCATCCACCTCCTCAATGGATGGTCGAGATTATTCCAAATGTCTACAATCTAATGGTTATGGACTACTCTAGAACTCTCTCTAGAGAACTATACACAACTCTACACACTTCTCTAACCCTCTACCTTTCTACATATTTAAAGATACTTTCAGAAACCGGGCATTCTAGATTCAGGCCAAGTTCCATGGACCTTCCCAGGTTGGCTTGAGTCCCTAAGGCCAGCTCCACGTCCAAAGTGAGCTTTCTTTAGAGGCTGCAAGCCTTGGTCACGGGCCTTGCAGTTGTGCCTTTGTGTGGGCCTTGATGCTTGGAAATATGTTGCTTTCTCTACTGGGAGCTAGCCACCCCATGTTGTAGGATTTGCATAAGTATGCGCCCGTAAGACTTTTATGAGCACTTCCGGCTCGGTGGGGTTTTTGCTTCAACTATTTATTTTGGACACTAGGGAGGTCAGGAGTGAAAAGGAGTTCTGGCACAATGATTAAGTTGTCATCGTGTAATTTGGAGGTCACAGGTTTGAGGCATAGAAATCACCTCTTTGCAAAAAATGCAAAGTAAGACTGCAGACTATAGACTTTTTATGGTCTGTCTCTTTCCTGAATCCTGCATATGCAGCAGCTTCATCCACCGGGTTGTCCATTTCAGGTAGGACAGGAGTGAGGCCTTGAGCATGGAAACAGCCTCTTGCAAATATACAAGATAAGGCTGCGTATTATAGACTGGACCTTGTAAACATGAAAACTTTGTGCACTGAGGCTGTCCATTTTAGAAGTGAGGCCGTGAGCTAGTTACATGCTTGCCATCGGCTACTTGGCTGCTTTCGTGTATACACCATTAAAGAGCTTATTCACTGGCACACTTGTGTTGCATGCATACTTGTTCCATTTACTACAATTCAGCCACTTTTGTGCGAGACCTTGTTGAGTGTGTTAGCAACTAGCCTATAGGCTGACTTGCAGCATGAAGGGATCTTGTCAGTGCTGCATGGAATTTTGACATAAATTGGCAACCCAACTAGTCTAACAAAGATCAGTGAGTCACATTCTGCTGGCGGAAACTGAACAAGGTTTGGAACAAAGTATCACGGGCTCAGATTTTCAGATTCCTGTGCGGTACTTAGTCTTGAAATGCATTTAAGACACCAAAGCTAAGTTCAACCTAAATTGCGGAAGCTTACAAGAAAATATAGGAAGAATATGAGAAAATAAAGGAAGATAACTAAGGCTGATAACAACGTACTCTCATGACTCAAAGTAGCTTACACATTAATATCATTAACTTCTAAATTCAATGCTTCCTTACAAGATGAGTTACAAATGAGGGAGATTCTTTGTTTATAGGACTTTACCTCCTTCCTACCTCCTCAATAAGGGCTAAGATCATTATACATGTATGGTTCAAATTATTCTCTAGAACCATCTTACAAAATATCTTAAGACTACTATATTCTAAAACTTAGATATTTCTAAGAATATTTCTAAAATTCAGGCCTTCTAGATTAGGAATCTTTCTCCACAAATAAATAGACCTAAGGCCTTGTAATGTAAGTCCGTGACAAAAGGACGAAGATGGGCCGAGAATAAGCAATCTGGTTGTTTCAGATCAGCGTATACCATGTTAGTGGGCATAAACGCAACTGAATGTTCTTCGAAAACAGCGAAAGGACTGTAGAAGTAGAAGACGCCAGGAAAAACAATGTCGGGCAGAGAAAATTCAGTTGGAGGGTGCAAGAGACAGGACAATGCTCTATGCGAATGCTACCCCCGCTTCCGGAAACCAAACGAGCGACAATTCGCCTGCCCCCATCTCGTTTCCTTCTGAACCGGGCAGAGAAAATTCAGTTGGAGGGTGCAAGAGACAGCACAATGCTCTATGCGAATGCCACCCCTGTTTCCGGAAACCAAACGAGCGACAATTCGCCTGCCCCCATCTCGTTTCCTTCTGAACCGGACTCCTTGACGAAGCCTTTGTTCTAGCGGCGGAACCGCCCTCAAGCATTCTCAGTGCAAGCAGGCCCAGCTCTCTCTCTCTCTCAGTCTATCGCCCCATCAACAGTAAAATCCCTGCTAATCTTTTATTTGTTTCTCATGTCCTGCTTTTTCTGGTTGATCCTGGTGAGTACTTGTCGGTAATTAGGTTTTGTTTTCGATGGGAATTTCAGAAATTGCTCAAGCCTAAGTGCTTTTTTTGTTTGCTTGTTTCATGTCGAGAAATTTCGAGTTCTGAGAGCATTCCTCGACGGTGGTTGGAGATTACGAACAAGGGTAATTCATAATATCTATTCTTTTTCGAATTATATATTTTATTTGGGGTATTTTTCTTCTGTGGTTTATATATTTGGATGGTTTATTTCTAGAAATTGTTGGATTCGCTGAGTTTTAAGTGTCCAATTTTAAGGTGCTTAGGATATCTGATTTTGGACTTCAGATTCTTTTTGGTTAGTGGTTGTACCTGGAAAGTTCCTTAAGTAAGAAATGATTTCCTCAGAATCTTATTATGTAGAATTGCTGGAATTAGCAATTGTTTCGGAACACTGAGAATTGAACTCTCATCTTTGTGTAGCTTGAGGGAAGTGCAGAGGATTAGTTAAAAATATTTAATGTTGCTATGCTGAAAAATGTTATTGTCACATTTAGAATACTAAATATCTAGATCAGGTGTTTCAAAAAAAAAAAAAAACAAGAAGCATATACTCAAACATGTTTATGCTTCCAAAAATAGGCATTGGCAATTGACCGCTTGTACCATGTGAACATCTAACAAATCCCACTTTCCAAATTGAATTACAGACATTGACATAACCTACACTACATGTGAACAAATTATCTGTATGAAAGACAGAAATATATTTGATTTTTGTAAAAAATTACTGGAAAGTGCTGATGACAAATAATAATAGAAGTCTGGGCTTGAGATGTAATGGCTTTAGGTTTGATGCTTGAAATGCATTGTTGTTTTTCAGTTGAATCATGGAAGTTGGTGTGTATCACGTGTGTTAAACACACACACAGTTATTTCCCACTGGATACTTATTCCTTCCTAGGATTTGCAGCCTTGAAAATTGTTCCGTCTGAATGACTGACTGTGGGACTACTGGAAATCTGTCTGCAACCTGTCATTTTGTGATGTAGAACCTATCTGTTAGACACATCTTGAGCTCTCCTACATATTATTGCTCAAAGATCCCTTACTATAGTGAAATGGCATGGTTGCTTTTCTACTCCAACTTCCTTACATGTCTATTTAAAAAAAATCAGTAATGTTTGGACACACACAATTAAAAGTGTGCTCTTAGAAGATAGACTGTAGCCCACGATTTATTTTACTACTCTCCTTCTTTATTGAGTGGTTGGGACTTTATGCATTTGAATGTGATTCTTTTTTAACAAATAGCAGGTTTCTATTCCATTCTGATTTAGTATTGGATATAAGACATTCTAGCCTTTTAGGTTGTTTGTACTACAGTGGCAATAGATTTTGTTGGGTGGGCTATTTTTGAACATAGATGGCAATGACCTTTCTAAGATCAGATAAAAGAATGGAAAGAGCACTGTATCTCCAAAGCTTGATGTTGCCAATTTGAAGGCTTTGAGGGGGGGGGGGAAATTTCTATGAGTTATTAGTGTCTTGTTCTTAGTATGTAGCTTGTAGATGCAGAAGGTTGCAAATATGAAATCATACAAGAACATTTTCACATGTAAAAGCTTCAAAGTCATTAGAATCTTGTATGAAAACTCGAGTTTTTCTTGTTGTACTAGATGGATGGCACACAAAATTTACTTTGGAATGCTGGAAATCTTAAGTGTCCTTTTTGAGCAAGTCATATCACATGGTTATGTTGCACACCGTAGAGGCTTAGTATTGAGGTTAATAGGTTCATGAAAGGATTGGACTTAGGAAAATAGGGACAAATTTCTGCCCATCTTTAATCAGTAATAAAGAAGAAATAAGTCTGAAGTTCATGTCAAGACTGGAATGAAAAAAACGTGAGAATACTTTCCAGATAATACCCCAAGCATGAACAAAATGGTATTGTGTACCAACAAATTAATTTAAAATAAATGGGGGATGATTTTATGTGGGTAGATGACTTCAAGTTGACATTTTTGTTTAAGTACTTGGGGACAGTTTGCAGTACATTCATTTTTGGACTTATTATAGGTCAGTCGTTTATATATACTCATCATGAAGCTAGGAAGTACTCTACATGCGCGTGCCTCTATATGACAACATGTAAAGCTCAGTGATTTTTACCCCTGGTTCCATTGATGATATTGATATGAAGTTGTGGCACAGTGGCTTAGTAAGAGCTTCTCCCATGTTTTGTTGAGGTCTCGAGTCTGCTAATTGGTGCACGTGTCCAACATTTGGAAAAAATGATATTTCCATGGACTTGTTTTTGAGCTGATGTACATTATGGGTTGAATTACCTCTACATACTATATTATGGCATTGATGGGTGAAGAAAGTGGCCCTAAATATCATACATGACAGGTTTCCTGTTGATCGACTACTCTGACTTCTTGTCAAACAATACCAATCTATAGCCTCATGTTGAAACTACTGAAAGTATGGTTACTAAAATGGAAGACATGGCAAAGGCATCCGCATGAATTGATATAGGAACTTCGTCCTATGAAAACATGGAAGACAACCCAATTTTCATCCACAAGCTGGATCATCTAAGCTACACGTGTACAAAAGGAAGAAGAAAGTAAGAGTTGAAGTTTAAATTGAATAGAGATTTGTTATGTATTCTTTTCTTTAACATTTAAGTTGCTTTGGTTTGTAGGCCCTATTTTATATGTTTAGTCATATTTTAGATTGTTTTAAGTTGTCTTTATATAGTAGGCTAGGGTTAAGTAGTTTTTTTTTATTTTTTTTCATTTTAAGTGAAGGTTATAATGGTCTTTGATCATGGATTACTTGGGGGATAAGACAAGTGACTCCTCCCTTATGTCTATAAAAGGGATTAGGGCTTTTTTTATGTAATTTTTGTTGGTGATGGAACAATATTGAGTTTTCTTTTAGTTTCTTTGAGTTTGTCCTCTTCTTCTTTTCCCTTTTCAAATCTAGTCCTGGTGTGCGTTGTTTCTTCTTTTTACTAGTTAACTTCTAGAGCTTTTGATGGGTAAACAAGTTTTAGGTATTCAACTAGCATCAAGGGTGAATTCTGGTCAAGAGTTCCCATGAAAATCCAGCAAATTCTTCCCCTAGAACTAGCTGGTGGTAGCCCCATTCAAGTTCGAAGTTTTGCACTTATTCCAGACCTGTAAACCCTCTTAAATCTCACTAAAAATCCCTCCACAACAGTGCTCATCTTTTGTTAAGAATTGACATACCAATCCTGCTCTTTTTCCCATTATTTTCAATCTTTCAAACCCTAACTGCCTTGAATCAATTCTGCTTTAACCCTAGTTTATAGCCTTTTCCCCTTCTAAAACCTTAGCTGTGCAATAATTGCAGTACCAATAAAAGATCTTAACACCCTCTTTATTTTGGCCTTCACCAAGAATAGACAAGGAGCATTCTGTAGGCCGATGATATGAGGCCATGCTAAGATTCTATATTTGAGTTTTTAGTTGAAGTTTGGTGGTGCTGATTTGCTTAGACGTGGAGATTATAAACTAGCCTGTATTAAGATGGAACTAGCAAAAACGGCTAAGTTGGTTGGTTTCCAGGAGAAGACAACGTCACAAATAAGTGATTGATGTTGCTAAAACTAGATCCAGATATTACACGTAGTCATTTTACTTTTCCTTGCCCTTTTAGAAATACGGTGGGAATTCATCATCAATGGAGTAGGTCTGGATATTGCTATCTAAACATGGACCTAAGATGATCCAGTCATCTGGCTTCACATGTACTTTTAGCGTGTCCAATTAGTGTATTGTTCACATGGAACCATTATAACAACTCGAGGAATTATGGCACTCTCAGGAGTAAGCGGGAGCATATGTCAGACAAAAGAAAATGCCTTTGGCCCATTATTTATAATTTTTCAGGGATCCAAGATGTTCATTTGATTCAGCCTAAACCAGATGGCCTAGGTACAATAACCCACATCTAATGAATCTCTCTAAGTTCACACCTCTTGGCCTCTAATGGTTTTAAAATGGATGGTGTTCCTAGGAGACAATTTTTTCTGTTTTCCCCCTTCTATTTTACAGGCACAAGAGACCCAAGGAAGGTAACCTAAGAGTGATCCATTAGATATGGGTTTTGGTACCTAAGCCCATCTGTTTAGGCTGAACCGGATAAATGACAAATAAATGGGCTTGCCATGGCTTTTTCTTCCCACCTGACGCGTGCTTACTCCTGGAGCCACCATATTCCTCATAACAACTCAACAAAAGAGACTATGACTTATGAGTGAGTGGTGTAGATTATGATTAAGCTGCATAGTTTATTTGTTATTTTTTTGACAAACAATTGATGTCTGCACATGTGGACAATACTATGTGGAAGGGGTAATTCTTGATCCAAATCTTTAGATACTGTTACTTTGTTGACCTTCATCTGAAGGCTCTTCAATAAAATGCTCCATGCACAGGGAGTTTGGAAGGACTCTCTTTCTGTCTTTCTCTATTAAATTTCCCACAACTGTGCTGATCAACTAGACTCTCTCTCTCTCTCTCTTGCATTGCTGAATGCCTTTTATGAGTTACTTTTTATTATGATATACTTTGTTGGCCTTCATCATAAGGCACTCCAATCAAATTGTACATGTACAATAAGTTTGGAAGGACATTCTTTCTGTCTTTCCTCATTAAATATCCTCAAAACTGTGCCAATCAACTAGTACGATCTTCAAATCTCAAACAATGCAGCTAAGGCCCTGTGATGCTTGCAAGTGCTGTTTCTGATAAATTCACCCACGAAATCAGAGATATTGCTGGCTGTAATCAGCTTCTTTTCAAGCATGTCTTAAGGTCTGCAAATGAGGTTGCCAATATCCTCTCTAAGAGAGAAACCAGTTCTGTTCTATTCTGTTGGGGCAATCTCTGCCCCTGTTATAATTTTATTCTGCTGGTTAATATAAATTATTCTACTTTTCCAGAAAGTGTATGCAGTCATATGTGACTAAGGGCAATTCTGGTGATTCAAATTGAAAGAAAATAATTAATATGTCAGAAAGCTTCCGCTTACCAAGTTCCCAATCACTTGCTAAGTAACCTTACTTGTTAAAGAATAATTTATTTGTGACAAATTAGACCAATAAGCGGGTACATGGGTACCTAAATCTGTACGTTGCACCATGTGTTGGCTACAATCTGTGACCCTGGTTGAAAGCATTTTTTTTCACTAGTTTTCTATTCCTACCTCACCAGTAACTGTTAACTGTTAAATTTTAGTCTAAATTCCCCTAATTTAGCATTCAATTACATCATCTAACCGATCAAAATTGTAAATTTTAGCTTGATTTTGAATTTAGATCCAATTCACCATCAAATCATTAAATTTTCAAAATCAACGGTCAGATGACCATTAGAGCTTATGTACGGTTAAGATAACTCTAATTTGGTCTTTAATTTTGCGGATTAACTAGAAGAAGTTTAGATGGCTCAGATCAAAAGTTAACGGTGCAGATTATCTTAAAGAGCAATAAAGAAAGCTGGGATGGTTTCCTAATTAGAAATTAAACTACAAAGAAAAGCATGCTAAGATGGAGGAGAAAAACTGCAATTGTTTAAGTAGAAACCAAAGAAGAAAGTTGGGAGAAAAGGAAAGCATGAGATAAACATAAAAGGAAGGCAGCCACCCCACTCTTGAGATACTCCTTTTTGGGCTGGACATTAGGAGGAAACCCGTGACCCCTTTTCCTTTCTCCTCATCTCCTTCTCTCCCATGTTCCCCTTCTCCTTCACTGTCCATCTCTCTTTTCCCAGCCAATTTCCTTGCATTGCGCCATCACATCTCTCTTCTCCCTTCTCTCTTTCATTCTCCCTGTCTGTTAATTCTCTCTCCAAAATAGGCAGCCTGCCTCTCTTCTTCTCATCCACCCCAGCACCTTACACAGTCTCTGTTTCCCTCACTCCACAAACGCCGCACTGCCTCTGTCTTCGGCTCCCCTCTTCTCTCTCTGCTACTCCTGTCTTCTCCTTCTCTCACACCCCCCTTCTCTTTCTCAATCTCACTTTCACCACTATCTCTCGTACTCAATCTCTATTATCGCCCCAGTCATCTCTGCACCCATTAATGGCGTCCTCTGTTCAGAACCTGCGTCGTTGACCTCACCTGACCTCTGCTCCTCCTTGTTCTCTTCTACAGTTACCCTCCTATTTTCCCTCACCACCAGCAAGTCCAACCCACTCTCCCTTCACTCGATCTCCTCATTCTTTCTATGCTCTCTCACTCCCACATCAACCCAGGCATCGGCCAGTTTAGCTAGTACTGCACCAGCCGGCTCCCTTTTGTTCACACCAGTCCTAGCACCACACCCTTCTCTTCTTTCTCCTCGATCTCTCCCATCTCCGGTTTCATCACCAATCTCGCTCACAGGGACCGGCCTCAGCAATACAGCCCAATACCAGTCCAGCACAGCTCCACCTCCCTCTCGCTCCATCTCCTTTCCTCTTTAGCTCTCTCTCGACCCCCTCTGTCTCTATTCTCTTCTCCCTCTCATTCGCTGCTGTCTCCATCACCCAACACCCCTCTCCTCTGTCTTTCTTCCCTTCCCTTTCCACTGTACCAGCCAGTCCATCTAACCAGCCCTATTCTTCTTCCTCGTTCATTGTTTAACTTCCAACCCAATCCGTGTTTTCCCTCTTCTCCTTCTTCCTCTTCTTTCCCCCAGTTCCTCCACCAGCTTCCTCTTCTTCTTTGTCGATTCCCACTTATCCTGTTTTTCATTTTAAATCAATTTTTCTTTTAATTCTAGTTTTGCCCATGCCACTTTTCTTAAATTCTTGAACTGTCCTTTTTAATTCCCTTTGTGTCCTTCTTAACTTCCTGAATTGCCCAATCTAAGCCAGATCACTAATGCTAAACGTGATCAATGAGTTAGCCTGAACCATAAAAATTTCTCAATTTCTCTTCTGTTTCTCGTCTAATTTTCAATTAAATTTTAAATTTCATTCTTAGGACATCTCTGAGCTTAATTCATGTCTCTGATATTTAATTTGAAATCCATCCATAAAGTGATCTAGACCGAACAAATTCAAAATCACCATTTACTCCAAATCTTTAAAATTTTGAGGAATCTAACAAATCCAACCAACAAATCTTTAATCAAGGATATGTTGAAGACGTTTATGAAGGCTGATCAACTCCAATATGACCAGATTTGAAGAAATTGACAGTGATTAAGCTAGGGAAGTAGTTTTTTCATATTACTTGGCTTATTTTCTTCTTTTTTGAACTAAAAATTCTGTAATTTTTAGAAGTTGAATAGATCTGAACTTTGATTCCATTTTTAGTAATTTTTTTATTTAATTTTTCCTTTTAGCAATTAAATTTTATTTAAACTCCCACTATTTAAGTCAAGTCCCCATGAGATCGACCTGTACTTGCACACGCTACACTACAATAGCCCATGCACTTATGGTAAAATAAATCAACAGTTACTTTTCTTGCACTTGTTACTCAACCTCAGCCTCACTACCACTCAGTGTACTGACTAATGTTACATGTCTTTTTTTCTGCCTTTAAATTGGTAAGTGCCCACCATGTTTTCTAGAAAATTATCTGTTGCTCTTTGGTTTTGCTGCCATTCATTGATGCTGTCTTCCTGAAAACTGCTACTTGAATAATGTCAGCATGAGTACCTGCACATATAAGGCAACATTCTCCATCTGACTAAGCCAATTGCAGTTTTATTAGTTGTTGATCTTGATATCTGGGTTTGTGTGTCTAACTTCTCTATGGGCACCCTTGCTGCTCCATGTCCTAGTATTGATTTTCTCATATTCGTTCAGGGTTGACAACTCCTCTTTTCCAGCCATGTTTGGCAAGCAAGGGTGTTGCAGAGTTCCCACAATTGATTAAAGCAGTTCTTTCAATGCAATCACGTTTTCAAGGATTCCAACTTGAGTATATGCTGTATATAGCATTTTACTTTGCGTCTTCAATTGTTGACTACCGAGTACTGTGTATCTTAGTGTTGATTTTCTTGTGGCTATTCATTGTTGAAGATCCAGATGCAGTAGCTTGTGAGTGAATAGTTTGGATGAAAAAGTATTCTTTTGTATTTGGAAGTGCTCTCTTCCATTCTTGTTATGGGCGTTACTTTGCTAGTGAGCCGGTTTTGTTATTGTGTATCTGGAACCTCAAATGCCTCTGCAAGAAGGATTTTCTATGTTTTCCTTTCTGAACCTGGGTAGCTTATGTCTGTCCTTTCTCTGTTCTTTTGGTTGTTTCATGTTTCGCCATAGCTTCTGCTAAGACCTGGTGGCAATAACAAACCTGAAACTGGAAAATTGTATCATGTGGTCTTCCTCTACAACTTGGATGCAGACCCACAGTAGTCTGACTTGTTTTGTCTGGAGACAGACAGCATATTCGGATGATTCTGTGTGTTTGTGGGAGTCATGAATATGCTGGTAGAATAGGCAAGGCAAAATGCAGGCAAGGACCAGGTCTGCTGAGGTAAAAGTCCTGCCGAAGCAGAAAAAGCAGACTGTAGGAAACAGACACGGAGCAGCATTCTTAGAAAGAAAAGCGATGATGGGACTCAGAGTGAAGAGTTGGAAAAGAGGATTCTTCACTCTCTACTGTTGCTCAGATCCCACCTCTAGCCTGTTATCATCTTTTTCTTCTTGCTTTTTGGTTTTTATTGTGGAGATAGGTAGGTATGCATAAATGTAGGAAGAATAGCCCTCCGGAAGCTAAGACAATAGTAACAGTAGAGATTGATAAGTTCCATATGAAAAACAAAAGTCCAAAAAACTACAGGAAAAGAAAAATACAGACTTCATAACACAGGAACAGGACAACGTAGAAATTGAACTTTCTTCTCAGGAGAACTCAAATCTTCTTCAGCTCTCTGAATACCCTCCTATGCAAGATTGTCTGCCACCTCTTTTGCCTACTTGTGAAATTCTCTCCTTGTGAGCCCCTCATTAAATGTATGAACCATAGTATCAAAATGCAGTGTGTTAACTTGGAACTCAGCAGAGTTAGGCCGTATTTTGCATTTTGCATCTAATATTAGGCCGTATTTTGCCAAGTCGTGGAAAAATAGCTTTATCGGCGGATATTTTCAACCAATAATAATATAATATACTAATATAGGCGGATATTATTGCCAGTAATATTAAATTATATATTTTTTTATTTTTCAGTCTCCTTTTCATTAACTTTGAGTCAACTCGTTTTTTGCTAAGTTTGCATTATGTCCGTATTTTTTAGTTTTGACACTTCGGTATAAACAGCTGTAACGCTAGGTGGGCTCAAATTTTTTAAGATCTGAACCAATCATAATATTACCCTTGGCTTAGACGAATCACAATCCAAAGTCTTCATCTATTGGAAGATCCTAAGCGTTGTTTTCTTGATTTGCAAAATGGACCA
The DNA here is from genome assembly GCA_035236585.1 of Warburgia ugandensis. Lineage (NCBI taxonomy): Eukaryota > Viridiplantae > Streptophyta > Magnoliopsida > Canellales > Canellaceae > Warburgia > Warburgia ugandensis. Next base: position 61,202,820 of record CP141136.1, on the reverse strand, counting down.
TAAAAGGCTTTACTATCCATCTTACAACTAAAAGTAGTAGTTGGTAGGAACATCCAATGGATGACAACTTTGGGTCCTGGCCTATTTATGGCAAGGACAATATCATGCACGATTCAAATCTTCAAAAATCTGGAGCCACTTGAGATTGTAGTTGTTATTACCATTCAGTGAGGGGCTCACAAGGAAAAACAATAGCATGCCTCCCTACCCTTTATTCATTTAACTTCCCCTTGTTTGTTATTACCTAATTGTTAAGGAAGAATACAAATGGAAGCCCCTTATATGTGTCCAGGAAGTTCATATAAGTATTCCATTTTGGCATGAAGGGATCTTCTCTTTAGATGATCTGACCCATTCATCTTATTGCTTCACATTTCAGTGTCTAGTAGTAGATTGGATGATTATAGTATCTGAAAAATTATACTTTTGATCACAAGGAAAGGGACCTTGTGTAAACAAGGGTATAAAACTTGACTCTACAAATCATTGGATTTTCTGTTATGGAATATGAAGGGATCAGATCATCCAATGGTGGGACCCTTTTATGCAACACGTGGGGCACTTCTATGTGCACAACTTATGAGATGCTTCTGTTTAGCATTCGTCATAGTTAACTGTGAAGAGTGAATGTTCTCCTTCAGCCACATTCTTAATTGAGAAATTTTCGATACCTTTGTTTTCATTCAAGGGTTTATTTTGTGTCATTGTCTCTCCACGATTCGTGCCATGAATTTTGGTTACCCAATGTTAATATAAAAACCTTCGATTCTGTGAATCCGCGGACGAATTTGACTATGCTGATCTGCACCAATCCTGCTCATCCAGATGGTGTTGGTCGAATCCCGAGCTGACTTAGATCACACCTGCCGAAACTTCCCATATCCCACAGATTCTACAGTGTGGATGCACTTTAGATGGTCTTGCTTCTAAACCACCTTACCAGTGAAGTTGGTCTACTTGATATGTTCGCTGGTTGGAGAGCTACATTAGCCACCCTTTTAAAGGGACTTCACAGGATTCACCATCCAGTGGACCCTCCTTGACAAGTCTTGGATTCTTGACTGGCTCAAAGAAACCAAACATAAGGTGGATGCGAGGCTGTTCACTAATGGCCACTTGAAGCTCAAGACTCCAAGACTCGGTTATGATTCTACTTACTATATTACCTTTGATCGGATCATTCTGGTGCCTCTTATCTGTCAATCCTTCTGTGGTTCTGCAAAGAAAGGATTGCCAATCTTTTGTTGGACTCCACGATTGGATGTCCGTTTGTTGTGAAGTTAGACCCAGGTGGATCAACTTCTGATGGCCTACAAAGATAAAACGGTCTTAATTATACGCCTATCACCACAATTTGCTCCTGAAAATATCAAACGATCTTAAAAGTCTACTTGGGTTGCTACTTGTCAGGAATTGGACCACGGAGTAGGTGGGTCTTCATCCAATAATTCACATGGCTCGTGAAGAAAAATCGAAGTGGAAAGGCCTGGAGGATGCCTTCTGGTTGAAAGTGGTGGGATAATTTTGTCGACGAGGGATAAATCTAAACTTTAAAGATAAGTTAATAGTATCAGGAAGGCGTTTTCAGTCTTCAATAGATATGACATTCCATCTTCTCTCTCATTACGAACTTCAGTTTTGTATCTTTCTCTACAGTAAGGAGATGTCTCCCACATGCAGATGATGTGGGCTTTTGTCATTGGAAGACCTTTTGGTTGTTTTTCAAAACCACTGCTTTGCTAGAAGTCAAGATCACAGAGGGGGACAGCAGGAAAAAGAAGAAAGAGGAAAGAAGAATCAAAAGGGTGCACATGCTTGCCTTTCCCACAGGAACACCCATCATTGTCATGCAATTTGACCCCATATCTAGCTCCACTGTAAATGCTTTCCAACTTCGCTACAGATTTGGTCAAGGACAGTAAAAGCTTCAATGTGGGACGGGAATCACAGAGAAAGAGCTATAATTATACTACCCACGTGGGTTTTCTTTACCCAGTTGTAATTAGAGCTTTCTCTCATGTACAAGTATCCAAAGCATACAGAGTACAAACGCATAATGAAAAATAAACCACTCAGCAATCCATAGTGATGGGTGGATCAATTTACAGTGTAAATCTTGCTAATGGCTTCCCAACCTGACCATCCAAGTTTGGCCCCTGGCTTAATAATGCACTGGTTCTTAGCAGTCATTAGCAACCAGAGAATAAGTTCTTAAGTGACCCTTGAACAACTGGTTCCTCCATCTGTGTAATTAGTGGCATATATATATATATATATATATATATATATATATATATATATTATTAGCGACTCCTCCAAAGTCAAGAAAATTTAGTTATTTTTTCATTAAGTTTTGGAAAAATTGGAGAAACACTGTCAGAAATCAAAAGTAAAAGGTAGTTAGATGTAAAACTCCATATTAACTCTTTACTTTGTTGTTCCCGGCCAGCTATTACCTAAAAAAATGTAGACGAAGTGACATAAACTGGGGACCGTCAATATCATTTCCAGAAAATGGTAAAGTCCAAAAATAATGAATGTAGGTTCTTCATCTATTCTTAGCTATAAAAGTACCCTCATTTTAGGAAGGCTTTCCAAACTGAGTTCTAGCATCTCAAAATTATAGACCTAGGTTTAACATGTTCTACCATTCTTTCTCTGATTTTCTCTCTCTCTCTCTCTCTCTCTCTCTCTCTCTCTCTCTCTCTCTCTCTCTCTCTCTCTCTCTCTCTCTCTCTCTCTCTCTCTCTCTCTCTCTCTCTCTCAAAAGGCTTCCTGGTTAGTCCCTAATTTGCAAGTATTTTTCGTTTACACCTTCTGTTTAAGGTCCCAAGTACTGTAGAGGAAATAACTGTATTCTTTTTAGAGTTAGGAAATTTAATTGGTACTAATTTTCGTGTTAATTATAAGAACACAAAAAGAAAATGGAAAATGTATGGCTGAAAGCACCATGCTTTTACTGTTACTTAAAGGTCAAAATAAAAGTCGTGGATCTATTCTAATATATATTCATATAAGTTAAGGGTCTTACTAGAACATCTTGTTAAAGGTTAACTAAACTTTTGACTGAATCATACTATCTCTATTGACCAATTGATTGAAAAATATTTTACATAAGAAACTTAATATTAAAAATCCCTCACAAAAAGGGAACATACATGCTTACAGTCAGCATCTAGATAGTGATGGCCAGCCCCTTGACTTCCCAAGACAAAGAAAAAGCAAGGATTCTTCCGACTTATTTTCGACCATCTTTCATATAAAAAGGAGCTAAAATCTTCGGGGCTAAGCATTAGAAAGATGGGCAAGCTGTGTAACCTTCTCCTTCTCTTCTCTCTACTTTCTTGCTTCTCTGTGATAGTTCTCTCATGGCATCCCCATCAATTCTACCAACCAGACAACTATGAAGGTTCTTCAGATCTTGTAAATCTCGTCTACCACATGGGTCCTGTCCTAGCCTCACCCGTCAACCTCTATATCATATGGTATGGCCATTGGAATCCAAACCACCAAGCCATCATAAGAGATTTCCTCCATTCCCTCTCTTCTCCAGCACCTTTCCCATCCGTCGCTGATTGGTGGCGAACAGTCCGGCTCTACACCGATCAAACTGGTGCTAACATTACCAGCGACTTCATCCTCTCAGGTGAACACTATGACACTTCATATTCCCAAGGCATTTCTCTCACTCGATTGGCCATGCAATCAGTGATTAAGGCTGCCGTTGGAGGTCATCCACAAGCATTACCTCTTAACCCCCATAACGGCCTCTACTTAGTACTAACTTCACCAGACGTCCAAGTAGAGGACTTCTGCAGAGCGGTATGTGGCTTTCACTATTTCAGTTTTCCGGCAGTTGTTGGCGTGACCGTACCATATTCATGGGTTGGATACAGTGGGAAGCAATGTCCAGGAATGTGTGCCTACCCATTTGCATGGCCAACAAATGTAGGGGGGCCAGGTACTGTTAGTGAAGTCGGATCTAAACAGGTGATGGGACCGCCCAACGGGGACGTGGGGGCCGATGGTATGGTCAGTGTCATTGCCCATGAACTGGCGGAGATGGCTAGTAATCCACTTATAAATGCTTGGTACGCCGGAGATGATCCAAGGGCACCCACCGAGATTGCAGATTTGTGCTTGGGATTGTATGGGTCTGGAGGGGGAGGGGGATATACAGGGATGGTGTACAAGGACTCCCAAGGGAGGGCATACAATCTGAACGGTTTAAACGGGAGGAAGTTTCTTGTACAATGGGTGTGGAATCCAGTTAGGAAGAGATGCTTTGGGCCCAATGCCTTGGATTAGGAGGGGTTCTGAAACAGTCTTATCCCATGTTCAAATCCACCTTGCTCTTGAAATAATAAAGGTTTTCAGAAGGATTTTTCAAGAACAAGGGATGATTGAGCATTGTGGAACCTGTATATATGTTTTCGTTTCTGGTGGGAGAGAAGAATGTTGTATGCTTTTTGATATTTGCTTTTGTATCTTTTTTACTTCTAATTTTGGAGAGGCCACTGTTTCCATCCCTTCTGTTGAACTCTACATATTGCATTCCTCTACTCATTCAAATAATGAGTAAAGGCCTTTGTCTCTCTATTCTATAGATTTCGTCTACCTGAACCTTCTAACTGTATTTTTTGAGCTCATGGATGGTCCAATAATCTATCTGAACTGTCCTTCTTGACCCACTATATCTGGTTCATCATGCAAACAGGGATTGCTAAGTTGGGATTATAAGATGCCAATCTAATGCAGGGTATTTAGGAGTAACAGCTACATGCAGCAAATTTTCAATCTATTGAATGCATTTTGGTAGTGAAGTTCAAGGTTTAGATTTGAGACTACAGCCTTTGAGATTAATAGTTGCTCGGTTATTTGAAGGATAATACTGTTTGTTGGTTACCTAGTCCCTAAGCTAAGTATAATTTAGGTGATTTGTTCGAGGGACTTGCAGCTCTGACATGATTATTTGAGACTAATTATTCGCAGCGCAGATATTATGTTGAGATCAATGCTCTGGATTACCAAATGTTTTATCGAATTAACAGGTTTACACCTTTTAAACTTAATTTTGACGTGAGGCTTTAGCCCCACCTCGAAGCACTAGTTCAGTCAGAGGCTAAAAGCACAGGAGGGTCCCATTTTTGGTGATCAAATCCATTCCTCTTATGGTCTCAGCCAAATATCTTATCCGTTGGATAATCTTAGGCTTCATATGTTTTGAGCTATAAAATGCAATGCTCAGAATTTCAAGAAGAAATAACATTTAGAAGCTTCAGAAATCACAGGGCTAGCTACCATTATGACAAAATGATCCCAAGCCAAAACCAACAACCATCCTCCCTGAACAAAGCCTGATTAAGAGTTGAAAGTTATGATAATATCAGGATTATATGGTCTGTTCAGATAACATAATTCTGAATAGACCTTCAAGAGTGGTCAAGAGATGCTTTTCTACAGAAGTTCACTGTAAACAAGTCCAAGCATCATGAACAGAGAAACTAATGTATAAAAATGAATAAATCAATAATGAAAGGGCAAAGGCCACATAATGGAAGAATTGGTTGTCTCACTAAAAGGAAGTTTTCCAATCAAATGAAACGAGCTTTATACAAAATATGGAATGAATTCAGAGTGATACTATAAACGGCAGTTCCATGCACGAAGCTCCTGCATATGCAGGGCAAGGGTCAATAGAATTACAAAATATGGAATGAGTTCAGAATGGTACTATGCAGACAAAAATCATTAGAATTAGAAGCATAATGAGAAACAACCTCCCAAGCTCTAAAAGATCCTCTAACCCAAAGAGAAATGATAAACCGAGGCATGGTTTCTTGGAGGTAGCCCATCTAAAGGAGGGTGAACAGAAGGAATGACATGGATCTTCCGGAAACATGCCTAGATTGATGCCTCCCATTGATGCATGCCTCCGCTTGTCATTTCTCCTTTGGGTTTTCTAGGAACCCAAACTATAATATCATTAATATGAACAGGAAAAATATCACTTGCAAGTTGTGGCTGAGAAAAGGCTTGTCTCCTTTGTCAAGTAAACTAGGACGATCTTACTTTGTGAGAGTTGCCAGTCCTCCACAATTTTGTGATTGCCCATTGGACCAACATCCACAATAACCATACACATGCGACAGACCATCAATTGGTATACGTGAAAGATTTTATGATCGACTTGTTCATGGATTAAGAATGTTGAATACAGTATGTTGCTAGTCGCTCACAATCCAATTCTTTAGCTAAAGTCCCTTTCATTCCACGAAACGAATTCTGTCATCATAACCGAAATAAAGGAGCAGCCCCGGTGCACAAAGCTCCCGCCTATGCTGGTCCGGAGAAGGGGCGGGCCACAATAGCCTAAAGTAGGCAGCCTTACCTTGCATTTTGCAAGAGGCTGATTTCACACCTTGAACCCGTGACCTCAAGGTCACATGATGACAACTTTTACCGTTGCACCAAGGCTCCCCTTCCATCATAACTAAAATAAAAACTATAATTTTGAAACTTGATTCAGTTCAAAATTAAGGCAATTTTAATTAATTGGAAGTGACTTGAAAAAATTCTAGCAAAACTTCTAGTGAACTTGTCTCGATTCTATATGTACTTGTTAGTTTCATTCTTTTGGACGAGTTGGTTAGGGATTGTTTTCTTCTTTGAGAAATCTTGTCTTCAAAAGCCAAAGTGTAACTTAAAACCCTTTTTCTATAACTATTATTATTATTATTATTATTATTATTATTATTATTATTTCTAAACGCAAAGGTAAAAGTTGTCTTCATGTGACCTTGAGGTCATGAGTTCAAGGTGTGGAAATAGCCTCTTGCAAAATGCAAGGTAAGGCTATATACTTTAGGCACTTGTGATCCGTCCCTTCCCCGGACCCCGCATAGGCAGGAGCTTCTTGCAGTGGGGCTGCCTTTTTTATTTCTGAACACACCATTTTGTTTGATTGTGCTTCTCCATCCTAGAAGACCCTCTCAAATAAGCTATCGCAATCTCGAAAATTTAATAACTTTATTACTATTATTATTATTTTTGAACAAACCGTTTTGTTTGATTGTGCTTCTCCATCCTAGAAGACCCTCTCAAATGAGCTATCACAATCTAAAAAATTTAAGGAAGGAAGAGAAGATCTTTTAGTTGTTAATTTAATTAACCACGAATAACTTGCATTTAAAAATGCGAGTAATAAACTTAATTTATGCAAAAGCTCTAATAATTAAGAAAATAAACAAAACTTGATAGTTAACATCTTGTATAAGAGTTTACCATTTTTTCATGTACCACCCATTCCACTAATTCAACAATAACAAATCAATCAATACATCTCTACTCTAGCTAATATGACCCTATCCATGCATATTGGCATGCACCTAATTAGTGAAACCAGAAATATAAAAGTAGTGTAGTCTAAGATATGGGTATTTATAGAAGAACAGGGGACCTTGGGATAGATTGTGAAATAAGTTAGTGGTGTAATTTTATTTCTTAAATTTGACAATTTGATTCAAATAAAAGGGCATTTTTGTCATTTAAATATACTTTATTTCCTAAAATTCTGATTGTACCCCTCAAACTTGTCAAGGTTTAGGTAGGTGACCAATTTCCATTACTGATTTTGATAGTTCGGCAAATTTTGAACTGTAGACAAGTTAGGCCTTTATATGTTTACTTGATAAATGTAGTCCATTCTACATGACAACTGTAGTTGGTAATAAAGTGGAGTTTTAACTATAAAGAATTACAATTTTATAATTAATACTTGGGAACTAATATACAAAAGAGTTATATGATTATATGATTCAGAGAGGTTTTTTCATATTATCATAGTTTAATATATTAAATTTCAAGTACCAGTAAGAATCCACACTCAAGGGGAGTGACATCCACTTTGTTTTCATCCCATAACATTCATTTGGAAGAGCCAAGTCATTCTACAGTTTAGAATGCCTTAGATGGGCTAGATACTAAATTCCATTCCCATCAGATAGTTTATATAGTTTTATGAGTTAAAATTACAATCATTAGTTTTTGTTAATATTTTTAAAGACCCAAAAGAAGTGATTAGAATCAATATGATGCATTGATTTCCAATATTCTTATCTACCTTTTTTCATTTTTTGGATTCTTCAATATTCCCATTTTATGATCAATTTCATAAATTTATAACAAAGTGCACGTATACTTTGTATTTTCAATAGGTATAAAATTATTTATGTTGTGATAATTTGCACTTGCAATTCTAAATGCATATAGGCCACCACTATTAGAAAGCAATTTGTAATTGATATGCCATTCTTGCTCATATCAAACTCATATCAAACTTTTGATGTTTGAATTTCTAAATTGAACTAATTATTGTTAATTGATATCTTGTATGAATTTTGTATGCATTAATTTATTCTCATACACTAAACATGATAAATTGCTAAGATCTTCCAAAACAATGTTATCGGATAAAAAATGGGCATGAAGTCCTTCAACTCCCCTTCAGCATTAGTACCAAAACCTCCTAGCACAATGGCACAAGGAGTCACTCACCCGGGTGACTAGGGTTTGAGACTACATGCGTGCATGTATCTCTAACTCTAAACACAAGGGGGGAAAAAAAGAAAAGAAAGAAAAAACTCTCCTTAATTTTGATCAAATTTTTTCTAAATTTATTCCAATCAACCACAAAAAAAAAAGGTTTCCAGCTGAAGGTTAGAATGATAATCTTTTGTTTGTGACAACCATAATATCAACAATATAAATAGAGAGAGAGAGAGAGAGAGAGAGAGAGAGAGAGAGAGAGAGAGAGAGAGAGAGAGAGAGAGAGAGTTGATTTCTAATTAGAATCCTTTAAATTTTACATAGTAAGAAGGAGAGGTTTTAGGAGTTGAGAAATAATTGAGGGGGTGGTTAGAAAAGAGGGAACAAAGGAATGATTCTGAAGTCTTTACATGAAGGCAATAAAGTTAGAAGAAAAAAGAACTAAAATATCTCATGAAAAGCTCATAAAGGAGAAAAATGTAAATGACAAAACTGCTATGTGTCCAGAGAACAAAGTGGGGTGACTAAATGTGCCTTGGTACAAAATAAATGGTCATTATTTTTCCTCAAAAAGCATTAGTCCATCCAAACCATTCGCAACATGGTGAATGCTTAGATCTATATAAAAAAGGTCTCTCTGTACTGGCGTGAGCTTCTTCACACACTCATCAAGCGTGCACGCCTACTGATTCTTTTAGGCCCACATTTGAGTCTTAGATAAAGAGAACTGCTCCACTGACGCGCGATCTTACCGCAAGTCACGGTGGGATACCCCACTTGTATATGACGTGCCCCTCGGTTCATCTAACCTTTGTCTCATTTCTTTGTCACTCTTGACATCATCTTGGTCACAATCAACGAGGAAAGGCACATCTTTTTGCCGGAAAAGGAGAGGGGAAGAACAGTTTTTCAATGATTTGATTTCTCGCTAGATAATCAGATTTAGAGAAATCAGGAGTGGCAAAAGATGAGACGAGAAGATGACATAACACAAACTTTGCATAGGGTTGAATCTTATCATGTTCGTGTCTTTTTTAGGTCAACCTAAAAATGACACACACAAAATCTGTCATGTTCGGGTGAATCTGTGTAACCCAAAAATGACATGATTCGACGTGTGCAACTAAACAGGTCGTGTTAACCCCAATGGCTCAAGACGTGTTAACCCAATTATATTATAATGCATTATAATTTATTTTTAATTTATTATCAATCTTGCTACAAAAATCATGTCAAGTTGATTCGTTTAAAAAACATGTCATGTTCAAGTCATGGGTTTTTAATACAATTATTAATCATGTCATATTTATGTCGACCCACGTACTCTATATTCTAATGGGTCAGTCTAGACATGAACACGATTTGCCACCCCCGAGGCTGAATTAACCAAAATGGATTATTATGTAATGAGCTCCTGCTTAGTGGTGCAATCCTCCCAGAAAACTCTGTGCCTCGTGTCTGTGAGAGTGATCGATATCAATGACAGCTTCAAACTTTTTGAATAAATGTTACTAAGGAGCTTCGGAAATCTAAGGGTGATGAGACGATCTAAAGCAAAAATCAAGAACCAATTCCATTGTTGAAGCTACTGAAGAGTGAAGGAGTGACATGGTAATGCGATTCATATAAACATTGGGGCAGCCCAGTGCACGGGTGTAACACTCCTAATTTTTTATATAATGAAATTAAATAAATATTAAAATTGAGAATTTTAATGAAAATCAGGCTGGAATATTAGGCTTATAAAATATCCACTTCTCATAGAAGTGGAATCAAGGTATGAGAGATGTATAATTAAAAACATATGCGACGAACGCTTCAAAATGACTGTAAGCACGACAATTTCTGAATACGGATGAAAAATCTGTATTTTCTTCATTTTAATGAATGAAAGGACAAATGGTAATTCCAAAAATAACCAAGACCTGAGACATCCAAATATGGAATGTACTCGGAAATACGAATCCAACGCCACTAAGTACGCTCAATTCTGAGCTCGGGAGAATAAAATGGAATTTTCTCCATAAGAGGGCAATTTGGTCTTTTCACACTCATGTGGGGCCCACAAGGGACCCACAAAGGAATCAACGTCTGAAAAACATGCAATTATTAGTCAAACCACTACCACCTGCTAGTGGAAAAGGAGGTAGTAGTGGGAATCTAATATACATAAAATAATAAAAAGGAGAAAACATAATTATTGCATGTTATTATGAAAACCACTCAAAACCTCTATAAATAGACCTCAGAAAAATTCTCAAAAATGTTCCAAAAATCATTCACGAGGTCCCCTGTTATGCTGCAAAAATTCAGCTCTAGAAACCTCCCCAAACTTTCTTCCTCTTTCTTCTCTTGTTCTTTTCCACTCAGGGAGCGTCCACAGACGCACCCGTCTCTCCAGACTCAGTGGAGACGTCAGGCGTGTCCAGGGACGCGTCGTCCCCGATTGAACTGGGTTTCTGCCCAGGAAACCCTATTTCAATTAGTCATCATTTTATACCTGTTGAAACCCAATCTCAACCATTGGATATGTTCTGAAAATGGAAATTTACAAAAGCCCCTTGATTTTATGATGATCCACATCTTGGATCTCCGAAAAAATGAAAACGAAACTTAACCCAATTAGGGTTACCGTCTTCGGCAAGTTTTTCTTTGTATTCCGGCACATCTAACCGGTTATTGATAATCTTTAACCGTTGAAAATACTCATCACTGAAGAATATTCAAAAACCCCATGGTCTCCTTCATTTTTCGGTAACGAACACCAAGGATCAATCTCTGTATATTTTTCCTGAAAGCTAGGGTTTTATACAACTTCTTCGGCTGGTTTTTCTCAATCTCCGGTGAGTTCCTTCCCTCCAGACGGGCACAGGTAGGTGAAATGTCAACCCCTCTTTCAATTCCGGTGGGAATGTTGGGTTTTTCGGCAAGGAAGGGAGCTCCCCAGCCGTTGCTCCGTCGGGAACGACGGATTCGGTATTGAGGGTTGAGATCTCCCAATATCTGGCTCAGAACCAAATTCTGACCAGTTGGATGGGATCCTTGGGCCCAAAAACCCCAAGATATGAAATATGGGCTTTAGATGTTAACGGGTGGAGGAGATCCAGCCGCAGGCAATCTGACGGTCCAGATCGGACCGTCTCGCCTGTAGTCGGTCACCCCTACCCAGACACCTGGGATAGGAGGTTACAGGCACGGGACGCTGATCGTCCGCACCCGCACCCGCACCCGCCTCCAGATCAAATCTTGGCCGTTCTATTTTAAACTGAGATCTTATTTCTCTAATTTAGAGCTTGATAGACCTCTGATTTTAGATCCGAAAAATGCTATGGACTCCTTGTAGTGTTTACCATGTACTGAAATTATTAGATCCATGTTTTAATTTGTATTTATATAAGTTATTTAGTAAAATCAGTATTCATGATCTTAGATCATGGACCAGATGACTTTAAAAGATAAATATGAACCAATAGATGTCTTCAAAGATACTCTAATACTTTAGGATCATATTTACATTCAGATTTATATTCATATATATGAATGAATTGATCATAAACAAAAAGGATGAAATTCGGCCCTTAAAACGGGCTGAAATATTGAAATATTAATTCTGAATTTAATTGAACTCTGATTTTAGATCAGAAAGTTTATTTAGAATCATGTTGATGTTATTAATTCACTTAATGTTTTAGATCATGTTTTTAATTAGTATTTATATGATCTATTTTATGAAATCCGTGTCATTGATCATGGATCATGGCCCACATAACCTCAAACATGAAATCTGAACCGTTAGATGTGTTCATAAGATCCAAAAACCTTAATATACATGTTCACAGTAGAATTTTTATGCTTCTATATCAGTCACAAATGATCAAAACTGTATGGTGAAATTCAGCCCTTAAAAAGGGTTGAAATCTTAAATTTTCAATTCCGATCTCAATTGGGATCCAAATTGAGATCGAAAAGTTGGGATGGATTCCTTATGATAATTAAAATGGACTGAACTTATAAAATTTTAATTTTAATTAATTAAAATTTCTGTAATTAAGTGGATAATTAACTAACATCTTTGATCTACAAGATCTAGGATGATCAGACCACAAATACCTTATTGGATGATTATTTTATAACATAATAAATAATATCAGTGGATTAAATTGTATTTATTAGGCAGATCTTAAGAGATCTAGCCTTAAGGGTTACTAAAACCCTTAAAATTGAATAGTATCTCCTAGATCAAGATGATCCAGGATGATTGGACAGCATGAATGTATTTTGATGATGATCTTGAGATAAGATCATAGAAATTTAATGAAAGGATGATGTGGATTTGGGCTAGATCAAGATCTATGCCCTTAAATGGTACAAAGTAACCTAAGATCTCCTTGATCGGGTAGATCAAGGAAGATCAAATCAATGGATGAGATAAATCCATGATTTAATAATTAAATTACATTAATATAATATTTTGGATCTAAAATAAAATGAAGGATCAAGATCTAAACCTTAAAAAGATGAAGGATGACTATGGATCAATTAAGACTCTTGGATCATGACAACATGTTAGATTTCTATTTCAATTATTGAATATTATGATAATTGTATTTCATTTCTTAGTTGAATTATTTATTTATTTGGTTATTTAATTATTTATTTAATTATTTAGTTACTTGTTATTTATGCTTTAAACTTATGCTTAAATGCTTAAGTAATTGTAATTTCATTGAAATGGTAATTAAATGAAATTAGAAGGAATGGACATTCACATGGAATGTATGACATAGACTTAATGATAGTAAGGACCATAGTTAGTAGGATAATATAAGGAATATAAATTCCTTGGTCCAAATTAGGAGAATAATAAATCTCTATGAATGACATTTTAATTCATAGATTTAATTAAAAACAATTATAAAGAATACTTAGGATGAAATGCTCATAGGAACCTTATGGAAGGTGAATGATGGATATAGTGGTTAAGGGGGTTATCTAATAGAGCAACGCTCTCCCCCTACCTTCTGTTGACGTTTGTGAGGTTTACACGCCTCTTTACATGAGGATTGAAGTAGCCACTTTGTGTTCAACCATTTAACTAGTAAGCCTTAGCCAATTTGACATAAGAGGAGCAATCTAGACTTATAATGAAATAAGCTACCCTCAACCAATAAAACATTAATTGGTTGAGTAATAATAATGAGAGCATAAAATGAAATAAATCATCTAATCTTGATAAAAATTGAAAATCAAGATAAGGATGATCAAACAAGATCCATAGGATCTTGGATGATAAAAAACAAATACTAATGTAGTATGGTATAGTATGTATGCATATGTAAAAGAACATAGATAGAGAATCCCAAACCTTTGATCAAATTTGATTCAAGGAAAATTAGGGTATCATCTATAGGAGGAATACATACTTGAATAGGGAAATAACCTTGTATATATGGTATGACAGATGGATGAATCCAAACCATGATGGACATTGTGGAAGAATACACTGGAGATGTATGAATCAAGATACTACTTTGAGGTGGGTGGATATACAATGATATATTAGAGATTCATGTATAGATATACATGATTATCTGTCTAAAAATATAGACCTTCATTATATCAATATGCTTAGTACCTTAGTATAGTCATGATCCAAACAAGTGATCCAAAACTTATGATGCAATTAAGTGATCCAAAAATACATGATCCAACTAAGTGACTCAAAATAAATGATCCAACTAAGTGATCCAAAATACATGATCCAACTAAGTGATCCAAAAACATATGATCCAACTAAGTGATCCAAAACATATGAATCAATTAAGGGATCCAAAACATGTGATCCAATTAAGGGATCCAAAACATGTGATCCAATTAAGGGATCCAAAACATATGATCCAATTAAATGATCCAAAACATGCGATCTAATTAAAGGATCCAAAACATATGATACGTGGTCCAAAACTATATGATCAAATTAAGTGATCTAACTAAAGGATCAAACAAATTGATCCAACCTCATAATCTAATTCACTTGATCAAAATTATTGATCAAGTTTAATGAGGTGAAAATGATGAGATATAGAGAATAAGGAAACCCTAAGAATAGGGTATGTAGAATATTCCAGCCTTAGTTAAACAGACAGATCGTCTGATATGTACAATATATTTTTCATACAAGTATGGAGACTTGTGGTTTTATTTTATACAGAGATAGAGACTGGGGATGCTATGCTAGGGAAGTTATGAGGGTTTGGCCACCCACTTTCTGAAACTTGTATGATGATACCATGCCCAAAGAGAGGCTAAATGTCAAGTTGGGCAGTAATGGGAAGGCCCCACTGTGACAGCCATGGTCCACCCCATGAGGACATGGATTGATTATTCCACAGTTGGTGTCAGTGGAGGATTATACAATTATCCGGGCGCGCCGTACGGATTGAGACTCTGAGCATAGTAGTCCTAATGTATTTTGCATTATGATGCACATATGATAAGCATAGTATGATGCCATAGCATGATGATATGCCATTACATGAGTTCCTAAAATGAACACCCCATATGATAATTGGCTAGGTATTGCTCTCCTAAGTGGGAGTATAGCCAGGGAAAGTAACAAGTTTTGAGCAATCTTCACTATATTAACTAATTTGTCATGTACTGCATAAATAACGTATGTACCTTATGTGAAAATATCTTATGAAGGGATGAGTATGATGAAATAAGGATTGAGGTATGTATTCTTATATTGATGAAGTAGTATGTTTTTGTTTTCCCCTACTAAGCATAGCTTGCTGAGGTATTGTATATGTTTCCATGTTTACAATACCTCAGATACAGAGAAGGAGGGTTAGAAGCTCAAGACTATAGAAGACTTAAAAAGATATAGATGAATAATCAAACAAGATACCTCCTCTTGAAGACATGTATTTTATTTGAGGGAATTGTATTGTATTGAGAGTTTTAATGTATGGTGAGGTTTGTATATTTTGGATTATGTAATTTGAACAGGTATTGTACTAATACCGTACTGTACTGTGAACCACTGGATGGATCCTAGAAGTTTAATAAAATCATATTCCTTCAATGGAATTTTATTTTATACACAAATTGTACTTATGTTAAGTATGAAGTGGTGACTTGAGTTTTCAAAACAAGTTTGAAAAGAAAAGAATTTCCACTGCTTTGTTTTGCGAAAAAAATTTACTGAGGGGACGCCCTTGCCTTTGAAAAATATATTATAAAATGTGTTTCAAAAACTCGGGTCGTTTCAACGGGTCTCCTGCATATTCGGGGTCTGGGAAAAGGGCAGACTACAAAGATTTATACTACGTAGCCTTACTTTGCATTTTGCAAGAGGTTGTTTCTCCACCTCAAACCCGTGACCTCAAGGTCACACGACAACAATTTTACCCTGCGCCAAGGCTCCACTTCACGATCCTTATAAACATAATCAGCGTAAACATAACATTGAATACGACCAGAATGACTGGTCGAGGGCTGCATTTCCAGAGCAGCCCCTTTGAACAAGCTCAAGCCTCATACAAAAAAGTGAAAAAACTCAAGCCAATACAATCAAATAGTGAAAGTGCAAAGCCCACAACTCGGCTGCTCAAAGGAGAAACGTGAAATGAATTCAAAATGACACCACACAGATCAAAAACATCAAAGCCAGCAGCAGAATTGAAATATGCCTTGAAGCCGTCGACAGGAATGGCATTTACGAACAGAGTCCTCTCACGAGCCCAAGACTGGAATCAGACCCCAGTTAATTATAATATTCTTTGAGCAATCCAATATCCAATCTGCAACTCATAAACCAGCGTTAGCTATTTTCTTCCAGGATCTACTCAACAGCCTGCGAACTTGAATCTGATGTGATAAAAGAACCAGGCAGACCATCTTTAAGTGTTGCTAAGGACTTATTCCGGGAACATGAGGAACAGCTGGCTTGGGCTGCTTTATTTTCTCAACTAGGATTGCTTGGGTCATCAAAACTACACCAGCAATAGAAGCTGCATTTTGCAGTGCACATCTTGAAACTCTGCATGGATCTATAACACCAGAATTCAGGAGATCTTCATAATTATCAGTCATTGCATTATATCCCATATGCCAGTCACATGTCAGAAGCCTCTCCACCACAACTGATCCTTCGAGCCCTGCATTGGCAGCGATCAATGATGCCGGTACAAGAAGTGCCTGAAATTCATGAACCAGTGGAGAGCATTGAGAACTAAAATTTAAATTGTACTGACTGACAGACAAAGTCCATCCGTAACATGGTACACTTCATCTGGCTCGTATCTACTTTTAAAGCATCACCTAGTCATACAAGAGAGAAATTTCGAACTTGGCATTAGTTCTAGTTTATAGTTAACCCACTGTTGAAACATTTGAATAGAGCAACTTTTGTACTTGCACAATCCATGGCATGATCCTGTTGGTAGATAATTTGGATATGCAAGGGTGATTATCACCGATTCACCCATTCACTTGAAGACACATGCACATCGATAGTTAATGTGCATGTACATATAAATGATCCCAGTGGGAGTAGGACTCAAGGTGCGTGTGGAGAAAGTAGACTCTGTGAGCATTTATTGGGAAGAGCAAGCTGTTCATCAAATTTGGCATATAAAAGGTTAGGTAACATGCGATTATCAATACAATGGGATTTCAGATCAAAGAAACAGCATCCAATGGGCATGAAAGTTAGTATATTGCCCTATCTAAGCCATTCTTAACAAGATGAAGGGCTTACATCTAAAAAACACTAATGCAAAGAGGTGGAGTCTACTTCTCCAGATGTCCCTTGAGCAGCTTCTTCTTTGGGGACAACATACATAGGGAAATGATATTCCCCCAACCCCTACTAACATATTATGCTAGCAAAGACAGAGATATCTTTTCCCATATTATGCTAGCAAAGACATGCTTTCTACAGCAAGGTTGGAGAGAAAATAGGAAGTAGGCATGTGAAAGGTTGTTTTCTGTCTCCAAAACTGTCCAAGGAGGATGTGATGACCTCACCCTAAAAACTAGGATGTGGAGTGCTCTTATAACATACAGTATGTACACGTTTGTTTGTGTATGCAGAGCCACCAATACACACAAATATGAAAATCATCTCCCAAGCTTACTGAACCATTTCGTATATGTGATTCCCTGATTGGAATGGAAACTGTGAAGGTGGTAATAACAGGTGCCAATTTACAATTCTACCTCCTACTTTTCATGAATTTGAAAATAAAGGAAATTGTAAAAGAGAAAAAAAAATAGCACCTTTGCTACTATGTCTGCACCAATCTTCTCTTCAGGGTCCTCAATCAGACTCTTTATGACAGAAATGTGCTTATATAGATGTACAAACACAGCCCCACCTCCGGGAGCGATACCTTCGTCTATGGCAGCAAAAGTGGCATTCTTTGCATCCTCTATTCTGAGCTTTCTATCTTCAAGTTCAGCCTCTGTTGGTGCTCCTACCTAAATTTCAAGTGCATTTCTTCAGAACCCACAGCAACAACCAAACCATTACCAAGAGCATTGGAACATAGCATCTATCAGCAGGTTAAAATTCTGGGTACAAGCAAGATAAATGTAAGAAAATTATCACTGAAGCAGTCTTGGCTGAAAAGACTCTTGACTGTTTCACTTTGAGGTTGAATGGAGCTCACTAGTCATGCATTTGTAGCTTTACCTTGTAGTGAAATTCAAGAAGATATCTATATACTTGGTAAAAAAGGATAATTTAATATCAGTATGAGAAAGATGAAAAAAGTACAAGGTGGGTGAGTGTTGAAGACCTTGATTACAGCAACACCACCAGAGAGTTTAGCTATCCTTTCAGACAGCTTCCTTGAGTGGTATGCACTGTCTGATTCAGCCAGATCTTTCTTTATTTGTGATATTCTTGCACGAATCTCAGCTCTAGTGGTTGGGTCAGCAATGATGGTTGTCGAATTACTCGTTATAGTTATCTTTTGGGCGATACCAAGCTGATCCGAGGTTGCACCTTCAAGGGTCAACCCCAAGTCACCAGCAAGAAAATCTGCACCTGCTCGTTATTACAGCCATTGTCAGCTATAGAATGGGACAGCAATGCTGATGAGTTGTCAAATCAAGACATCTGAGCAGATAGATATTGCAAATCATCAACATTAGTTACCCAGATCAGACATACATTTTAGTAATAAGTAATGACCTTAAGCTGTTACAGCAGATTGTTCATTACAGAAATGGAGTATGTAACTAAACAATGATGCTTCCTTTATCTAAATGAATGTGCCTAAACAATATGTTAAAAGGAACAAACTCTATTTAGATCATAGAGTGCAATTATAGTCACCTGTCATGAGGGCAATGTCTTGCAGAAGAGCCTTCTTTCCTTCACCAAATCCTGGACACTTAATGGCTGCAACTCTAATTAGTCCCCTAACTTTGTTCATGACCAAAGTTGCCAGCACTTCAGGTGAGATATCCTCAGCAATTATTAACAGAGGAACATTCAATTGGTTTGTCTTTTCTAATAGAGGAATTATGTCTTTAATGTTTGAAATCTTTTGATCAGTGACGAGAACTTTAGAATTCTCAAATTCCACAATTGACTTATCCTGGTTCGTGATAAAATGGGGAGACAAATAACCCTTGTCAATCTGCAAAAATAAGGAATTGCAAACCTTAAGAAAAAAATATGTACGGAAGTTGTCCATGAATGATAAAGTTATATTTGCACCATGTAGACCACCTTCATTCCATCTTCAACTACAACAGTAGTTTCAAAGTTTGAGGATGATTCAATTGAAATGACACCATCATGGCCAATCTTGTCTATGGCTTGAGCAATCAAATTACCAATAAACTCATTGTTTCCGGCAGAGATTGAGGCGACAGCTGAAAGGGTGACTTGTCACACTTCCCTAACAGTTACAACATACCAAGCATAGAACGGAAAACAAAGAGGGGTGGTACCTTTAATATCGTCTGTTCCTCTTACAGGTCTACATCTACCCCTCAAGACAGTGACCAGTTCATGCACAGTCTTATCAATTCCTTTCTTCAAAGAAACAGGGTTAGCACCAGAAGCAACAGCCAACA
Source organism: Warburgia ugandensis (assembly GCA_035236585.1). NCBI lineage: Eukaryota > Viridiplantae > Streptophyta > Magnoliopsida > Canellales > Canellaceae > Warburgia > Warburgia ugandensis. The sequence goes on along the minus strand of CP141136.1, from coordinate 61,183,176 downwards.
GCCCTAACTTGATCATTTCTCGACCCAAAACAATTGCAGTTGTTGTCCCATCGCCTGCTAAGTCATTTGTCTTCTGAGCAACCTGCAGTTCAGAAGTTCTAATTTTGTCAGGCAAGCACAGCCTAACAGTTTATAAGTGGTAGAGATAGTGCATTATGTGTGTGTTTTTCTTGGGAGGGGGGGTTGCTGGTTGGGGGAGGTTAAGCAAGAAGTACCAAGTCATTTGGAAAAAAATAATGGTTCAAGTATGACCTCTTGAATGAGCATTGCTCCTGCATTCTCAATGGCGTCGGGAAGCTCAATGGCGCGAGCAATTGTAACTCCATCATTGATTACTTTTGGCATTGCAGGTTCATCAAGAACAACATTACGTCCTACATTGTCCAACACAAAACTAATTAGTTCACATCATAGAACAGACATGTAAAGACATAAAGCATCAAATATATTAAGTCTACAAACTGCTTAATTTCTTTCAAAAATGGGGAAAATCTAGTGGTTTAATATAAAAATGAGGTACATAGATGGCAGGGATGAAATAGCCCAGCACCATAGTAATGAAACAGAAAGAATATAATGAAGTGATTTCACGCATGCCCACAATTTCCTTTCCAAACCTTTATGCGACTATTTCATGGACAACCCCATTTTATTCTTCATGGATAACTCAATCTAATAAATTTTCATATAATTCACAGGATACGACAACGTTGCATAGTAAGGGAATATTACTTATGAAATAGACACAGCTTTTGATTTAAAAAGTCTCTAACAGAGCGTTGCATAACAACAACATTAATCTGATAGACTATCAAAGCAAATCATCAATAACAATAAGTCTTTAATCTAACAATCTATCAAAAAAGTTTAGATAGAATTACCCATATGCCCATTGAAACAAAACATCATGCAGGTAAACCGCAAAAAAGCACTGGAAAAAACTAACAAGCAACCGCTATAATCTGAGGCAAAAGAAATTGAATGGGTAATGGCACCTTTGGGTCCTAACGTAACAGAAACAGCATCAGCCAACTTATCTATTCCAGCTTGCAACGCCTTTCTGGACTCGTTCCCAAAAGTTATCCTCTTGGGCCCTGCTCTGATCGCAGAGGTCCTACTAAGCTGTACATATTTTGAGGCCTCGAGTACCCTTTTCGTTCCCTTGTAGGTCTGTAAACAAAATGATAGAGTACTTGCAGTAAAAAAACGCTTGGGAAAGCTGAAGAGAGAGAGAGAGAGAGAGAGAGAGAGAGAGTACTTACAGTAAAAGAAACGCTTGGGAAAGCTGAAGAGGGTGATGAGAAACTGATGAGCATTTCTCTTTCTCTGTAGTTGAACAAACGGCTCCCTGAGCTGGGAGGGATTTTGAGTTCAGGTAAGAGGAATTCTCTGAAGCGTTTTACATATGCACCCCAAAGTTACACAAAAATCTCACTCAAGGCCCCTAACTTTCAAATAGCTCACTTAAAGGTCTCAAACTTATATTACGTGTGTCATCTTAAGGGCTTCATCTAATGGGCTGTGAGTTTGGAGTGTATTAATCGTTATTTCGTAATTGTTTAAGTATATAATGACGACATGATTTTTAGAATCAAACCTAACTTGTTAATTCTGGAATTTTTTAGAAAGATGAAAGAAACTTGCAAGGAGATGTTCACCTTTACCGGTGTGCTCGGTGCTTGTGCTAAATCAAAAGGCAGCACCAGTGCACGAAGATCCCACGTATGCAAGGTCCAAGAAAGGGGCGGACCAAAAGGGTTAATAGTAAGCAGCTTTATCTTGCATTTTGCAAGAAGGCGTTTCTACGTCTTGAACCCGTGACCTCAAGGTCACATGATGACAACTTTACTGTTGCGCCAAGACTCCCCTTCACTTGTGCTATGACACCTCAGGTTTTCTAAAACTATTTTTCATATATAATAATAATAATAATAATAATAATAATAATAATAGTGTTTAGTAAAATAATCAGGATATCTGAAAGAGGAAAGCTCATATTTAATATAATTACAATAATCATTTTAAAGAAAATTATCAAACGAAAACCTCGAAGGTCATCCAAATTCAAGTTCAAGGCAATAGAATACAGAACATGCTCAATCAAAACCAAAACCTAGTTAAAACATCAGTCGTGATAAGAGATAACAAAATCAACAAATATGCATAAGCCCTAGGGTCTCATCCATGATCACCACATCCACTCACATGTGTAAATGCATACATACATATAGATACACACATACACACAGTACAAATAAAGGTTGGGTCCAATACCATTATCATAAACAAGTATGTCTAAACAGCCCAAAAAGAAGTCTAATGGCAAATAATGAAAGCATACATCTAATCGGTTGTTGATGTAATAGATGATCCTGGTGGTCCTCTCACTTAATGATGCTCCACCTGCTTGCCCTTAATGCTATCGCACTCCAAATATGAGGCATTGTAACCAAAGCAATGCCTCAGCAAGCTATTGTTTGTGTAGGTGATCACATTAATAAGAAATGCAATGTAATAGTGTAGAGTAAGAATAGCAATGTCATGACAAATCTCATGGAGTAAAACATTTACATGGTACATCAAATCATTAGTCATTCATAGTAAATAGCACATGAAAGATTATAAGTCTGAACAAATCAATAGCGGTCAAAGCATAGTTTATGCCTAAACATAAAGACATCTTATCAAATCACCATAGTATGTAAGGCATGAATAGTGCATGGTTATGCATCTGTCAGAATCAAGAAAAGATCAGTTCCATCATAAAAATGTTATGATAAACAGGGCGCCATACATAATCATGCCATAAAAGTGTCCCACTACACTCATATCACTGGCAATGAGTACTCATTCCAATTCCGGGGTTCCTCACTGTAGCTCGCACACTAGGTAGCTTGCTCAGCCCATAGACCTGCCCACTTAGGCTTTACCTAATATATCAATACCACATGAGATCCTAGGATTCCTCACCTGTAGCTCACACACTAGGTAGCTTGCTTAGCCCGTAGGCCCATGCGCATTTGGCCACCCACAGGCTTCACCTAGTATATCAATACCACATGAGATTTCAGAGTTCCTCACCTGTAGCTCGCTCAGCTCGTAAGCCCACTCACATCTGGCTGCTCACATAAGCTTCACCCAATATATTAATACCACATGAGATTTAGAATAAAAGTATGGGCTACTATGTTGCAATGGCAACTGTTCTAAGGTCTTAACCATTGTCGCTAGCTGTCGATACCGAAACAAGAGATTACTATCCGCTATGCATGGGAAATGTCAGACGTGTGTGGGGTGGCCTACCCATGATTACCACAAATGGCACGCAGTGGCCATCATCAAGACGATGTCTATAATATGTAAGTTCAGAAGGCAGGTGCCCAACCCTACGACCCTTCTAGTATAGTACTCATGGGGTAGAAACACCCTTCATAAAGCAACGAAAACACAAGATAAATTATAGAAATTCTCATATACAAACCATCTCAAAAAGATCAAGTCAAGAGACATGCCAATATATCATCAATGATGCATTAAAATGAGTTATAAATCATATGAAGCAAGATGCCATAATATCAATCATGTATGACAGAGGTATTCTCATGAAAACATGATGGGGCGTAAAATCCATGCAACGAGATTCCCAAGTAATATGTCATAATCCGTGAAATCAGAAAAATTACTAAATGTAATCACCTACCTCAAATGTGCAATACTCCTAGTCAGTTGCGTAAACTATCTCAAACATGCGCTTTGAAGTACTTATCAGACCATAATACCACACTAAGTCATTGGTGCTCTAATTTGCATCTTCATTATTCCTTATAATCTTTATCCATTCACTTGATATTCTTAAATCCCCAAAAGTGCGTTAATCCAAGTGAGGATCTCTATGATCTGGTAGTTAATCTTAGATTAACAGTCCAGATCGTCTAACTAATCCCTAATCAAGCTAATCTTGGACTAGATGTTGATTTTTCTAACATTTAGATGATCGTCTGTCAACTTTGATTATCAATCTAAGTTATAATTTATCAATTAGTACCCCTTGATCAATAAAGAACCAATTCCTTTTCATCTTGTTAAGTTTGAAAATGATCGAACCATTGGATCATTCTTTATTATTTAGATCTAACTTTAGATCATCAATTCTAGTCTTTCTCATCATAATCAATCCAATTTCTATGTTTATTTAGTAATCTATGCGTATGTTCATGATTATACATCTATTTGATGATCAAATCGATAATCACCATCAGTTTTTTAGATAAACACTTGAGATATGTCCTTTAATTTTACTAGATCATCTCAAATTGATGTATACATTCAGTTTCTAAAGCCTGGTTATCAATTGATTGGACTGATATAGGTCATTGGATAGGATTTTTGTGATTTGATCTATCTAAAGTTATTCAAATTGAAGTTTTAATATTGAATCTAGGCTCGAGTTATCGAGACAAATCCAACAGATGTCTCGGATCGTGATTTGGACCTTTGTAGCTTTTACAATTGAGATTTTAATGTTTTAGCTCAAAATAGACTGTCTAGAATTTTTTTGGATTTAATTTAAATTAAATTCGGTGTCACAGGATGCACCGATGTTTCGTCGCGGTTGGGAACGATACACGCGTGCATTGCTGAGTTGCGTCTCCAACGAGCTTCCTAGATGCATCGCCTAAGTCACCTAAAAAACATCACCATCTCCGGAGAAGAAGATCGGATTCCGGTCGTCATCAGAGATGCATACAATCATGAAATTTATTGATTTTTAGGTCATTTTGAACGGATTTTCATGCATTTTAGTTTTATGATACTTTTATCCATAGATTTTGCCTAAATCTAAGGTTTTTAGCCAGTTTTATGCAAAATAGAAAATTTCCCCCTTCTTATTGTCTTTCTACTTTTCAGACGTCATTAACCATTGGATCTCCATGAAACCAAAAGGGTTTTGTTCTTGGGTTCAAGATAAACAAGATGAGCAGTCTAGATAACCAATCTGTCTCTATTATGGGGATTGCTTTTTACAAAACCAGTAAGTTTAACGTGTCACCAAATAATAGCATCCCCTTGTCGTTTCCGGTGTCAACAAAATGAAAATCATGAAAAGAGACTGGAAACTAGAAAGGGGAGTGGAGAGAGGGGACCTACCTCTTCAGTTGGACGAAGAAAATAGGCTAATCCTGTCTGTAGTGGGGGAGGGGGCAAAGTGCTAGGGTCCCTATGTTGTCTCCATTGGCATCAGGATGTTGTCTCCAGCGCCGTCATCGGTGGCATAGGGAAACAAGAAATTCAATGCAAGGGGAAAGTTCGAGGGAAGCATGTAACATCTCGGGGTTCCAATAGCCACAATATTGTCCACTTTGGGTTGCCCATGCACCCCTCACGGTTTTGATTTTCCTCAGTTTTCCATGGAAAACGCATCGTGATCGTTAGAGACACCTGAATTCTTATAAATGGCCCAGCTTCCTCTTCCCCGGGCAATGTGGGACTAAACTCTCGGTTCCTCACTTTGCCTAGAAGTCTGCCAGCTCTTTTTGGCCTGCCCTCATCGGCCTGCCCTCATCAGCACGCCCTCATCGACCAAGGCTTCACCTATCCCCCTTTAGGGACATGCGTCCTCGCGTGTCTTACCACACGTGAGCACCTGCTTGCGGGCTTAGCCACCACACTACGAGGGAAACTAGCTCTGATACCATTTGTAACATCTCGGGGTTCCAACAGCTACAATATTGTCCGCTTTGGGGTGCCCATGCACCCTTCACGGTTTTGCTTTTCCTCAGTTTCTCAGGGAAAACGCATCGTGATCGTTAGAGACACCCGAATTCAATATAAATGGCCCAGCTTCCTCTTCCCCTGGGCAATGTGGGACTAAACTCTCAGTTCCTCACTTTGCTTAGAAGCCTGATAGCTCTTTTTGGCCTGCCCTCATCGGCCCACCGTCATCGACTAAGGCTTCACTATGTAATGACTTAAAATTTTTAATATTATTATCACTTTTACAACCACAATCAATCATGATATTTGATTTGTTTATTTGGGAATTAATATACGCTTAAATCACCTTAATAGGTGGTTGGATGTTTTATTTTAATTAAAATATGAAACAAAGGAATTTGTGAGAAAAATCAGTATCATTAGATTCCACACTCGAAATGGAATCCAATGCCTCAAAGAACACTGAAAACGGAGTTCGTATGAAGAAGTTATAAGCATTAAAAGGAGGAGAGCAGTTTGGTAATTTGTACTTAAAAACGAACAGGACTAAAAATACAAGGCGTCATTTTGATAACGACACCCCTAGTCGTCCCCTACCTCCAGTCACCGACTTACACAACACTGCCTCTGCAAGGCCGCACCAGAAGAAATGGCGGCACTGCCATTGGGCAGCACCGCCTTCACGCTCTTTCTTTCATCATCCCTTCTCCTCCTCCTCTAGCTAGGGGCGGCAAAATATGATACGACACGATAACACGACTCGAACCTGATATGAATTTAGCGAGTTCGGGTCGAGTCTTATTGTGTTCGTGTCATTTTCGGGTGACCCAAAAATGACACGCCAAAAAACGTGTCGTGTTCGAGTCAATCAATTTGACCCGTCATGTCGACCTGTTTGACACGCGACCTATTTACTCACCATCTTGACACAATTCTAACTTATGGAATGGTTGAAAATATAGGACGGTTCCTGAATAACCATCTTATATTACTCATGTAATATAGGACGGTTCTTAAATAACCGTCTTATATTACTCATGTAATATAGGATAGTTCCTGAATAACCGTCTTCTATTACTAGTTATATAGGACGGTTCTTCAGGAACCATCCTTTGTTACTAGTTATATAGAACCGTCCTATATTACTAAAAATTAGATTAAATGCTAAAAATTAGCTAAAAATCATTAATACATGAAGATTCAAGCATGAGTAAGCTATATATGTGGATAAGAATATGTATTAACTAATAAATATAAAAAAGAACAATTTTTTCCTAATTTTCGTAACTTATTTTTTCAAAAAAATTAAAAAATAACACTAAATTACAAAAAAGAAGAAGATCAAAACATTATCACACATGAATACACAACATGGGAAAGCTCTATATGTGGATAGAAATACGAAAAAACAACGACTTATTTATTTATTTTCGTAACTGATTTTTTTGAAAAACAGTAAAAAACCTAAAAACAAACTCAAATCTAGAGCAAAGAAGTATAAACTCAAATGGAATGTTTCTTATACACATAGAACTAAAACCCATCAAGACTTGAGGATGATTAGATGAGTAAAGAAAGAGTTATTAATTAATCTTAGTCAAGGATGTGCTTTAAAAAAAATAGTTATTAAGTATAGACTAAAGAAAGAGTTATGTAATTAACTCGTTTTAATTTCCTTAAGGATGAGCTTAAAAAGACATAGCATATATGTAAAGTTGAGTATCAGCTTAAAAATAAATTATGTAAGTAACTCATACTATCTTACTCAATTCAATAGTTGTTGAGGTTGAGGATGAGCAAAGTGTTATGTATTTAACTCATCTGATCGCAGTTGAAGATCAACTTAAAAAAGCAAAGTTATGTAAGTAACTCATACTCAATTCAAAAGTTGTTGAGGATAAGTAAAGAAAGAGTCATGTAATTAACTCATTAGGTAAGAATGACTGAATGAGAACAGAAACAGTTATATAATTTAACTCAGTAGCTTGAGAGTTAAGAATGAGTATAGAAAGAGTTATGTAATTATCTCATTAGTGGGTAATGAGTATAGGAAGGGTCTGAAGGGAATAGTTATTAGTTATGTAATTAACTCATTAGGTGAGGTGAGAATGAGAACAGAGAATAGGAATCATGTGTTGAATTAACACAAATGTTGAATCATATTACTAAGGGAGTTACTAAATTTTACTCTACATGAATAATGGATCAATGGATCATGGATGAATGAGTTATTCCTAATCTATTATCATCAATTGGGAGTTAGAAATGAGAAATATTGAGTTATATGAGCTGGATACATGATATTCATGAATTTGATTAAAAATAGATATATTAGATCAATTGGTGATGACATGTGAAATTAACGTAAGAAAATTATTATCATTTATAATTTTATACAATATATGACAATTAGTTAGTCTCTTACTTCACTTGTACTTGTACAAGTTACAAAACTTGGTTAACTAATTTTGTACTAAGTGTAACTTGTAAGTTTGTAATTAAAATAGTTGATAAGAAAATTAGAGACAGTGTGTAGGTGTAGCTAAGTCTTAAGTTATAACTTATAGTTATAGGCTTATAGCAAACAACCACCAGCCAGGTCTATAAGACGGTTCTTCAAAAACTGTCTTATATTAAAATATAGGATGGTTCATCTGGAACTGTCTTATATTACATTTAGTCTTGTAATATTACATGTTACTTTCTGCTGAAGTCGATTCACTTCAAAATGCCTACCCGTCCTTGTAGTGGATTCACTTTCTCCCCCTTACCTTTCAAATGAAAAATGTTCTAAATATTGCGGGAAGAAATGGCACCCAAATTTTAGCAACCTCTTCAACGCATTTTCCCTCTATTAAAGGCTCTCTTCTTGCCTTCATTTTCCACTCGTCCCCTTCTTTCCCTGAATTCTCAACGCTTTCAATAAAAAATGGAAAAACAAGATCAAATCACAAGCCCTAAAACCAACGAACCCCTCCCAAAACTTTAGAAAACCAACCAAAATGGCATATCCACAGGTTCTCTAAGCCTTCTCTTTCTTTTGAGGGTAAAAAGGCTCTCCGAGAATGTCAGTTTGCGTTCAAAAGTTTCTCCTCTCTCAGCAGGATATGATCTTTCAAGGTAATGTATGCTTCAATCCATCTGGGTATCAGTGATTTTGAGCAATGCCCATCTTAATCTTCCATCGTTTGTTTATTTTCCAGTTCTACATCAACAACCGTTCCCACCAGAGGAAAAGCCCTTGTTCCTACCTATTTAAGCATAGGAATACCCGAAGGAACCTACGCTCGCATAGGTATGTGCTCAAAATAGAAAACTTTTTGATGCGTTTGATGATATACTCATGGACGGGCTTGTTATTTGCAGCGCTGAGATCTGGTCTGGCTTGGAAGCATTCGATCAATGTGGGTGTAGGCGTGATTGACGCTGATTACAGAGGTTTAATGGGCGTGATTTTGTTCAACCATTTTGATGTTGATTTTGAAGTGAAGCAAGGAGATTTGATTGCTCAGTTGATCATTGAGAGGATAATGACGCCCAAGGCTTTGGAAGTTTAAGATCTTGATGCTACGGCGAGAGGCATGGGAGGATTTGGATGTACAGGAATCTGAGTAGTCGTCCATGTAGCGGTTTACTTAATCATCTATGTTGGCTCTTTTGTTTTTTTCGTCTTTATTTGGAAGGATGATTCATTGGAGGACTTCTATCAAATGTAATATAGGACGGTTCATCTAGAACCGTCTTATATTACAATGTAATATAGCCTCCTCATCACTTGAGTCCGGCTTTTAAAATTCAATATAAAGTTGTCAGATATGCATAAAAGCAAGATAAAGTGGTTGGTGTTCATATCTTAATTATCTTGATGGAAGGTTGAATTCCTCACCTCCCAATCAACATCAACTCCATACAGGTGGCCTCTCTTATGCCTTACTAGCTCTTTTTCTTCTTCCTCTTCAACATCATAATGCATTTCATCCTCAACTGTCAACTCCACCAAACTCTCTACGCATAGACTTTTTTGCCCTTGCAACCAGAGAAAGAATGCAACTAATATAAGATGGTTCCAAATGAACCGTCTTATATTACAGGACTAATATAGGACGGTTCTTCTGAAACCGTCCTATATTATTTATTTTGTATTTACTTAATCATGTTACACGAGTCGTGTCATGTTGACTCATTTAATAATTGTGCCGTGTTCGGGTCACGAATTCTTGACCCAATTATTAAGTGGGTCGTGTTCGTGTCGACCCATAACTCTAACGTGTCGTGTTTGTGTTAACACAAACACGACCCGCCAACCCGAATTGCCAGGCCTACCTATAGTTGCTACAACCTAGGGTTCCGGCAAAAAAATTTCAGCAAAAAAATCTCCTCCCGTCTCCTCTGCAATTTTTGGCACTGGCCTTGGTCATTCCTTCAGGCCAGCCATTTCCCTTTCTCTTTTCCCCCATTTTTCCTCTGGTTTCACCAGAAAACTAGGTTTTTCCTTCTTCGTGTTTTTCAGCGTATAGGGCCCAGAGAAAACGTGGAATCTCTACCTCATCCACCACCTAGGTACCCTCCTTCTCTTCCCTTCTCCTTTCCCTTTTCTTCCCCTTCATTTTCCCTCTCTTTCGGCCCAGATCCATGCCGGATCTGGTGTTTTCTGGGCAGAACACGCTGGGGAAGAGGGGTTCATTCTAGAACCCTCGAACCAGGTCCTAGGGAAGCCACGCGTGACACGTACCCGAGAATGCACTCCTAGTGCGGCAGTTGGGTGCGTGCACCCATGCGGGTGTAGTCCTGGTCTGACCGGGACGCATGAGTGCCCAGGAGCCTGCGTGTGCGCCGTGCCGAAGACACGTCCGGGCGATGCCGTCAAGGATGAGCGCCCTGGCTCGTAGTTCAGGCGTGCACACAAGTGCGAATGCGGTCTTGGTTGGACAGAGATGTGCACGCATCTTAGGAACCGTGGTGCGTGGACCCGGTAGGGACAAATCTGGTTCGTTTGTGGATTAACGACACTAAAACTGTGATTAAGGAAGCTATATAACTCTAATGGACGATCTAAAAGAATTGTTGTGTTCGTATTGGTGATGCAGACCTAATGAGACTATAAAAGTTAGGATCATAGGACTATTTTATATGCCTATAGCCCAAAAACTATAGAAATCTCATAGATCAACAATGTCAAAGATGATCAGATCTTATGAATTGATCCATTAAAGATATTAGGAGATTAAGAGCTCAGGATCAACTCTAAATTACGTATATCCATTCTTAAAATATAGATCTAACCCTTCAGATCTGTTCTAAGCATCAGGACAGGCAATCTAACTATTAAATATTAGATCTATACGTGAGATCTAGCCTAGAAGCGAGCTAAGTAAGGACCTATAGATCCTAAAAGGCATATCTAACCATTAATCTATAAGTCTAAGTAATGATTCATAAAGGTTGGAAAATAATACTTGCATCCTTGTTATTAATTGATATTCAGGGTTTCACAAAGGTAACTCAGGGTCGAGTAATAAAGGATGTGATTCAAGGAATATCGAGGCAGGTAGTCTGATACTACTAAGTTTTAATAAATGCATCTTAAACTCTTATTTGCCTTTATTACCGTTTTTAGCATGCTTTTGAGATATGATGTTTTTATACGAGTCTGCAGAATTGTTTTCATGTTTTATAGCTTTGAATGCGATATTAGCATGAGCTGATTTTATGCATTGCTCGCATGGTTGAAAATAAATGCATAAATTGCATGATTTCGATGATTGAGATTTGAATTTATCTATATATGCTTTTTGGTCTATTGAGCCTAGTGGGCACTATGCTGAGAGGTTGTTATGTACAAGGTTGGCCTCCTGGCCTCTACCACAAAAAAGGTGGATGGTATCTCTGTCAAAAACGACATTGTCCCTTCCCTGACTGTTGTGGTAAATAGAGACGACCACTAGAGGTGTCACGGCACCCTTTCGGGGACATATCCATAGTTGCTGTGGAGACTATGGTGAACTGGTCTCTAGATACCGAAGATAAACGATTAAGAGGTGTTCTGGTCGTGAGCATAGTTGGCCCTATGATTTCAGTTGTGTTGATACACATATAGCACTGAGATGGTAGTAAATGAGTACTCGTGACCAGTCGGTTTGATATGGTTATATACCCATCGCCTTGAGTTCCAAGTGGACAGATCGCCGAATGAGGCAGCCTGTGGTGGAAACAAAACCAAAAGACCATGTGCATGATACTTATAGTGATGCCAGCATCTGCTTTGAATGACGACTATTTTAAGAGTTTCATGATTATTATATTTTACTCATTGGTTTGATGTGTTTGCTGAAATCTTCTTACATGGATACTATTGATTTCTACCTTATGATGTTAGTCATGTTTATATCGTTGAATACTAGATTTTGATGAAGGATTCCATTATTGAAATTGCATCAATGAGCTTACGTTTTATGCATAAATATGCATGTTTACACAAAATGGAATCACCAATGTTTTACATAAAAAGCACTTTGAATTATGCATATTGCCTGCAGTGTTTTCAAAATAGTAGCATCAAATCACCTACTGGGTATGAGGAATGCTCACCCAAATATATTATTTTTACAAATTAGCTCCACACAAGAGTAGAAGAAGCATCATGAAATGTTAGTACTACAATCAAGTAAATGAAGAGGGGACAAGCATGAATGTAAGTAAACACTCTACCTTTTGGACATGTATCTGTACTTATTACAGTTGGGTTGTGAGCTGTGACTGGATAGACCTGGGAAGACATTTATGATTTCCGTAATTTTCAAAACCACCTTATTCATCTCAAAAGCACATGACACTCGGGGTTTTCAAAATGAATTTAAAATAAAAGATTTTTTGCTGCATTGCATTATTTTCCAAAAAGTATTTTCAAATTGGGATCAATCCTGCCTTAGGAATTAGATATTGCATTTAAAAATGCATGTGAAAACCCAGGTTGTCACAAAGCATAAATGAGGGGGAGGCACATTTAAAGCTCCCCCCATAAATGCCCATCCAATCATTGTTTTCAGTGCCCAAATTTGTGGGCTCCACATGTGAAATTATAGTTTTACCCTCCTTAATTAACTTATTAAATATATAAATTAAAATAATTAGTCAATTTTCATCCGGTCTCCGATTTTAGCATTCTTAGTGTCATTGGACTCCATTTCTAGTATACATTTCAAGTATTAAGGTTTTAGTCCATGATTCTATTTCTTTTTTTCTTTTTCTTTTCTGATATTCCAATTTTCACAAAATTTCAAAATTCCGTGTAATGAGGCATTTATATATTTTCTCAAAATGGTGTGTATTACATGTGCTAAATCAGCCATGGCGAAAGAAGCCATCCAAATTCATTTCTTGATTTTAAAAAACTCAATTCTCTATTGAATCGACAGTGAAAGATGCTTTGATCAATATGTACGCCAAATGTGGAGAAATTGTGTTGTGAGATAAGGTGTTTGAAGAGAGACTTTTTGGAGAATGTGCAGATGTGATACCTGGTTTTGTTCAGAACCAGAGTTTGATAAGATTAATCAAAATGTTTGGAAGGATGTTTTTGGAAGGTTTGAGACCTGACTAATTCTGCAGTTCAAGTGTCTTGCGTATTACAGATGGTTTAGATTTGGGGATACAGATGCATTCCTATGTTGTGAAAGCTGGATTGGCACTTGACATTTCTTTGGGGAGAGATGTTATTACCTCAAAGATAAATCTCAACTTCTATGAAATTTCTCTTTGTAACTTAGGACTAGAGGGATTGGATGTATAGTTAGAAATGTGACGGGAGAGCTGTTATTAACTTATTTGTGAATCACTGCAATAGCTAATGAAATGAAGCCAATTTTAGGGTGCTTCTCACAAACTTATTGACTCTTCAGTGGAGCTGAGTGGAAGTGTACAGATAGGAGTTTGGGTAATACTAACTTCTTAGCACCGTGGAGTGGTGTGTACAATGGTGCTTCGAAAATTTCATCAATGAAATGTTTTATGTGTGCAGGGTATGCATTCTAAAGAAGGGTAAGCTGAGATGATTTTGAACTCGGTAATCTCTCCCGTTGATGTACATCTTATCTTTTTTCTCACTCTTGTTTTATTAATACAATTTCATTGTCATTTCTGATAAAAAAGACATGAAAATGTAAAGGCATTAGGAGGCCAAAGTCTAAGGGGGGTTTATTTAACGGCATATGTTTGTCGTTTTTGTTGGCATATCTTCTGTGATATCTCTTGCGATATCTTCTGTGATATCTAAGATATGTGTCATATGTTCTGTGATATCTTGTGTGATATCTGAGATATGTGGCATTTGTTCTGTGATATCTTGTGTGATATCTGAGATATGTGGCATTTGTTCTGTGATATCTGTGGTGATATTTCTGGTGATATCTTTGGTGATATCTGAAATATGTATGTGAATTACATGTTAAAGTCTCTGCTAATGGACCTTACATGTATTATTTAAACACTCATATGACACACTCTTATTCATAACCACCAGGTACAATGGGAGGGAAAGATCTGTTGAAGTCCACGATTAGTTCTCTGTGACAACCTCTTGATGTTGTATGGGCTTGGAGCTTCAACACTGCCATTTAGAGCTCTTGGTTACATACTCATACTTTCAACTAGGTAACTCAACCGATTGCACTTCTATTTCTCAAGAAGTTCCTGAAGTAGGGTGTATGTTTGAGATTTTAATCGTGGGCGTTTCAATAATAGAAAAGGAGCCTTGGTGTAACAATAAAGTTGTCGTCATGTGACCTTGAGGTCATGGGTTCAAGGCGTTGAAACAGCCTCTTGCAAAAATGCAAGATAAGGTTGATTACTATAGACCCTTATAGTTCACTCCTTCCCCGAACCCTGCATATGTGAGAACTTCGTGCACTGTGGCTGCCCTTTTTTCAATAACAGGATAGCATGTACTTTGAACCAACATGCTTTTGGAATTGGGTGTACATCATCTACATTAGCATCTCTTTGTTGTAAAATTAAGCACTTTCTACCCCAATTCATCAAATAAATAATCTCTACCACTGGATCATTTAAAACTCCTTTTTCTTCCAATAGGTGAATGGCCTAAATCAAATGTTTAAATGCAAAGTAAGATGTAACATGAAGAGTACTTCATTTTTTTTAGATTGAAGAACAACAAATGGAAGTTGCTGAATTTTCAAATTGGTAGTATATCATGTAATATGTTACATCAGTTTTGCATTTATTCTAATCTATGATACGGGAATCTGCTCAATCGGAGACACATGAAACAGCTTGTGCCGATTCCTCTTGCCGGAAAAAACATGACCTCAACATGGACCCTCATAAATTGAAGGCTTTATGTTCAGCCCCTAAATCCTTTATCATCCTAAGTTCCAACTAACAGTTGGTTTCCGTGGTCTACAAACTTCAGATTAATAAGTTACTATACAGAGCAATTGTGGCTGTAATCAGTTCCGACAGAATGTTGTTATAGCCCAGCAAAAATAACAATTGAAGCTGAAGCCTATTCCAAGACTTCTTTTGGCCAAAGGCGCTTCCACATGGAGATCTCCTCCTTGCCATGTAGTTTCCTAATTCCTCCGTAGAAGCCATCTGCTTCATTCCCTTCTTCCCTGTGATCTTTCCTGTTTACAGCTGTTTGTCTCCACCGTGATCCAGGCGTGTATTGATTGAACTCCAGCATCACAGTATCTGCAAGATTAGTTACATCAAGTGAAAAGCTGAACAGATGTAATGGGAAACTTCATGCACTCAACCAAGACATGACTAGCCCGTTCTGGTCCATAAAACTATACACTTGTAACTTCTTTTAATTAGATGGGTATGTCATAGTTGAGATCATACCGAGCAAGGTTCGACTAAGGAATAATTTGTTGAGCCAAATTCCTTAATAATTACATTCTTTTCATGAAAAAGTTACGAGCTCACATTGCTCGAAAAATTGAGTTGATATAACGCAATTAGACAATGAAGTAGTCTTTCTGGCAATTCTCCAAATTTCTGATATCGATGATACTTTTCTACTTTTGTTGCTGAAGCTGCAACAGACAATAGACTCGTAGAAATTGGAGTTGTAGCTCTTTGGGTCAGCCTGACGGCACACAAGCCATACTGCTTTCATAAATTATACAAGCTTAACACAACTGGCATTAGCAAGTAATGCTTCTTAAGAACAGAACATTTGAAACTATTTGCATTGGAGAAACAACAGAATAGAGGAGAGAAATTCTGGGAGAAGGATTGACGTGCATCTGAATGTGTCAGCAATAAAGTCAGAAGGTAGTTAAAATGAAATGTTTTTCACTTCTGAAAGACTTGAGTAGGAAATTAGTGATAACAAGAGAATGATTCATGAAACGAGATTAAACAAACACTTCGTAAGTAAATTTCCAGCAACAGTTTATGAAAAATGCTTAGATACATAATGAAGGTATACTAATCAAATTGCTTTAGTTCATTTACAGAATTCTAGTGTCTTACTCCCTTTCACTCGATGAGGATATTTTTTTCTCAATGGATTTGCCTAATAACTAATGGGCTCACTAACCTAAATCTCTACAGGCCTTTAGGTAACAGGCAACAACATAATCCAGGACTATCATTAAACGGATGAAGTAATTTCTTCGAGTGACATGGTTGCCTATTTGAAAAGAGCATTTGACAACCATATTCATCGATTGAAAAAACCATTTTCTGTATGATGTGGATCAAATTGAGGAGAAGTGGAAAAGGAAGATGCTCTTGGGTCTTTAATTTCAGCAAAATTTAAATCAAAAGAAGATGAGTGCACTTTTCAAATTTCAACTGTCCTTGAATCAACTAGTAAGTGTATGGAACAAAGAAGTTTTCTTGTTTCAATGTAATATAACTATAAACAAGTTAAATTTGTCAATATGAATTTGGTCCATTTGTATAAGCAGTTTTTTGCTTTGTCACATGAAAACTATATACAATTCAACAATGAGATGTTCCATGACAGTGTTCCTAGATTTTAGATGAACAAAGGGGAAAAAAAGGTAAGGCTAAAGGGAATCATTTTATCTTCTCACCACTATTGTGACAATGGCAGAGTTGCTCATTTCCATCACAAGATTCCAAGTGACCCACAACCCCATACCACCAACCTGCAGTATGGATCGTGCAGTATTAAGTTAGGCATCAAATGAAGATATCACAAAATTTCACAGCTTTAAAGCTACATAATTTTGTACTTAATAAAAAGATACAATAATAAAGATAGAAAGGATACAAAAGCAGAATCTTAAAAGAAGTCTTACAAGAAAAGCTTGCCACCCATTATAGCTAGAATTTGTAAGAAAAGAAAACAGAGAAATTTCTTGAATACCTGATAGCACCCAACATATAATAATAGTGCAACTACAACCAGAACAGGAGCATCATCTAAAAATGTGTAATATGAAGCCAGTAGAAACAGAGAAATTATCTGTCAGAAGGCAAACACATTAGAAGATTTTACATATTGGGTTGTAGCTTTCAATTTTCATGCATCCCAAGAAGAGATCTCTGAATTTCTCCAAAGTTAACAAGAGACTTACCATGCCACTAACACCTCCTAGCAGTAAGGGTGTTCTACCAAGTCTGTCGACTACAACAACTGCAAATCCAGTCATAATGAACTGCAGAAGGAAAAATGAAGAATGCATGAGATCTTTGCAGTGTAAAGTGAACCACAAAGCCTATCTCCAGTCAAATATCAAAAGTTATTTCATGAAAGGTTGAAATGAAAAACCCATTTTTTCTTTCATTTTTCCAAACAATTATTTTTCTTTCATTTGTTTCAGTTGTCTCAACTGTATTGTCTCTTACCACAAGCGCATCTGCATCTTTTTCAGAAAAACATCCGAGTTGGACTTGGATAACGTATAATGCTCCAACAAGCAGAGGATTTTGCATCAATTAGCTGGCTCTCCAGAAGAACTGCAGATCAAATATTTTACTAACAATTATTAACTATCAAGATCATGCAAATGTACTTGTAAAAAATTGCATAAATGTCCTGAACAGGAAATGCATATCAAATGTTAAAGCAGGCTTCAAAATCTTCTTATAATGAGATGAGAAAATTTTATTCATGAAAACTAATATAGGAAAACAGGAACACTTGGCACCGCCCAGGATAAAATTTTGTCTTTCTTCCCTCACTCAGTCATTGAGAATTGCAGGTATCCATTTGTTCATTGTAGATGTTCCATCACTTAATCGACCTCTCAAAAGTGTGCCATTGAAAATGTCTACAGAAAATCCCAAACACGGAGAAATCAAATAACCTGAATAAATTCAATAATGATCCATTAGCTCCAAAGAAATAAGGTTAAAGAAATAAGAGAAACTTGTATTCAACTAGAAAGACACTACCACCTTACTTGGATTCAACTTCCTCTCTCAGCCATGACAAAGACCCCGATATGAAGTTCATAGCATCGAACCAATCAACATTCATATGGTCACACACACTCAAATACGTTATATGAGATAGAAAAATTACCAAAATGTAGACATTGTTGGAAATCGCAATTAGAAGGTAGATGACTACAAGCAAAAGTTATTGCATGAAAGTTAGAAGATAAGTTCTACATAAATAAAGGCACAATCACAAGCATGAGAATTACAAGTACAAGTCCACCAAGGACATATGCTACTACATTAAATGATGAGGATGGGGCATTAAATACAAGGGAGACACGGTCGCTGCCTCCATCTTGTAATGCAATAGTGGGCGTCGACACCACATGTTGATCGAATCCCCCATCCCACCGTTCCCGCTGGCGCATTGTCGTCCCAATTGGTGTTAAGGGTGGTAATTCAACCGGCACGTACTCATTAAGCCACATAAACCATCTTATATGTTGTTCGTTTGCAGGACAACGTAAGTACCACTTGCCACGATTGGGCTTCGACCGTACTTGGAGCAACAGCATAGGCCCTCGGCCACATGCACATAAGGGGTGGGGGTTTTCATCCATTCCTGCAATAAGATATCATGTGCATATATTTTGAGCTATTAGCAATAGATACAATTCAAATAAGCATTCAAGCATCAATTAAATCAAGCAGTCACGTAATACATCCTAAATCAAAGCTTCAATACATTATTTTTGGGCACAGGAAGGCACATCTACTGGTTATTTCTATGAACATAATCAAACCACAGTTTTTGTGCTATGGAAGCACGCCAAGCAGCAGCATCTCGACGAGCAGCCTCCTGGGTAGGACGCATCGACGTGCTCTGTGAATTGTTTGTGCTCATTATGAGTGTTTGTAAACCCTGCAACTCCATCTCATCCTCATGCAACACATGCATACCGGCATTCACCCTTCCCAAGTTTACATCAGTGACAATTTCATCCTCTGAATCATTGTTGAACATATTGCCTTCATTGTCATTGTCATTGGAGACTCATGATTGTCTCTGATCTCCTCTTCCAAACACGTATCGTCAATGCATTCCTGGCGCATAAAATTGTGCAACGCACATAATGCTTTGACAAGATTAACTTGTATCCTAATAGGAAAGGGGGGTGCAGTCTTGAGGATGGGAAATCTGGCCTTTAGAACACCAAATGTTCTTTCTATTACATTCCGCAGCTGTGCATGTTGAAGGTTGAATAACTCCCCGGCATTTTGTGGTTGCTGCATTCCCTGGGCAAACTCCTTTAGATGATACCTAGTCTTTCGATATGGGGCAAGAAATTGTTGCCTATTTGCGTAACCACCGTCAACCAGGTAGTATTTTCCTGTACCATAAGTGCATCAGCGATTAAGGAACGAGGCATCTAGCTAGAATGTAAAAATGTAAACACATAATGGAGTTACCGTCAGGAATTGTCAACTGTGCTCCTCGTCTTGTAAGAGCTTCTTTCAGCACGGCAGCGTCATGTGCAGACCCCTCATAGCCAGCAAGCACATATGTGAACTGCATGTCAAAATTGCAACATGCAAGAACATTTTGTGCAATGAATCCTTTCCTGGTACGCCACTTTGACGATTCACGTGGACCCATGCCATAAATCCTAACAGGTATCAATGTCCCATCTGCAGCTCCAATGCAACCCTGAGTGATAGTATGTGACATATTGAATGTTATGATTGCAATGTCCCAATCTATTGCAATGTCCCAATATAGTGAAGATTACAGAATACAATAGATACAGTTACCGTGAAATGATTGTCTCTCTGATAATTGTTTGAAATCTCTGGGTGGTCCTCCGTTGCATGTGGAGCCATAAGGCGACCGTACAATTGTAAGATTGCACGAAGAACTTTGTGAAAGTTGGTACTGATGGTGAAAGTGGACCTAAATAGATCCTTCGCGGCTGGTTCGTACCTTGAGTCTTGTCCGACAATCATTAAAAATGTCGCCACCATCTCCTCCACTGTCACCCAACGGATGCTCGATAAGAGGCCGGTGTTTTGGAAAATATTAACCAACTTATTAAACTGTAACTGATGAATTCTATACAATTTTTGGAATCTCGGCCCAGTTTCTTCAAAAACTAACCGAAATTCCTCATAACCTCGAGTACTTTTTTGGGTGCACACCGAATGTGGCCTTCACACATGCAGCATTGCATCCTCCTCAAATTGCATAACACGTCTTAGTATTTGTGACGCAACTGTGCTTACCATATTATGCACTTCACGAAGTACTTCTTCATTACGTGCACACAGACTGTCCCTCTTCTGCCATTGCCCTGTATTATCACACATGAAACCTATATTATCTTGTAAATAAATTTTGCTTATATATTACAAAATTGTTGACAAAGTCTCAATTGTTGGTTGAGCCATTGCATAGTATACACATGTGATGCGTTACATGCGATTAATCAACTTTTATAACCATGGAAATTTTCAATTGTAATATGCATATTACAACATCATTCATATAGAAGTAAAGAGGTCCAATATAAATACACACTTCGTTGACTCAATGTACGAAATACTATATGTCTAACCATAATAAATATGGCGTATAGAGGTCTAATATAAATACACACCAAAGAGATTCAAGTAAAATAGTTTCTCTGCAAACACCAAACACCTATAGGTGCATCCTAACATACAAGAGCTGCCTATCCTGCGACCAACGTGCAAAACCCTCCCTGAAGCCTATATCCGTTTTTTGGAGAATACTATATGCCTTAACCTTTTCCATCTCGGTCAGATGCTCCAAAGAATCCAATGCAGTCATCCACGAGGAGTTGTCTATGCCTGCAAGTCGTTCCAACCTTGATATAATGGAAGGATCAATTAATGGAGGATGATCATTGCATATTGAGGATGATGATTGAGCAGCTTGCTTCCCTTTTGTCCTCGCTCGCCGTGGGTTAACTGACTTTGAGGAGGGAATTGAGGATGATGTTGTGGAAGTATTCTGGCATATCGGGGGTTGGGGGAGGTTTCCAGATGGTTCTTGTGTGTGCAATCCATTATTATCCCCTTCAGCTTCCTCCTGATAATATGAGCCATGGGAGTAAAATGCATCAACATCCACATTTGGCATATCGGGTCTGTATACTTGCTCAACTGGGTGTGTATATTGACTGCCACCCATTCTCGATCCAAGAAGTCCTTCATCATCTACAGAAATATTGATCCCTGAGGAAAATTCTCCGGTGGCAATGCTCCCCCCAAACACCGTCTCCAGGTGGTCATAATTCCATAAATTCCTCCCAAATAAGCACCGAGCTTCCGGATTCGACTGTACGTACACAAACATTTGTTAACATGATTGTAAAGCTGACATATATTATTATAGAATTGGTGTGGTGCATTACCTGGAGGTGGGTGTTCATGATCTCTGGGGTTGCAAGGAAGCAATTTCTCTCTACATCCCACCCTAATCCTGAGTCTCCATTCCTTAACTTTGCAAGCGTCATGTACTTGCTTTTGAAAAGTCGTATTTTGGTATTCAATTGCTTCATTGTTAAATCAACTCCAAATCGCTCTTTGAAGCGAACCAACAATTCCCTGATCACCACACCCTTTGGCATACCCCCTGTTGCGATGATTCTCCCCTCTATGATTTCATCATAAAGTGTTTCGAGGATAAAGTCCTCTTGTTCCTTGGTCCATTTATTGTATGGTCCCTTGTCTCCATCAACAATGTCTTCAGACACATTGTCCATATCTTCGGCATGAATAGGACTAGGTGTCACAGGGACTCTTTCCTTTCTTTTGCGTGGCATCTGAAAAATGTCTCCAATATATCATACCAATAAGAGGATGCATAAAAATAATATAGTTGAAGGATCAATATATGGATGAAAGGTACCTCTACTTCTTCCCTATGGATTCTATCAAACAGGACTCTACAACTTGATTTTTAGAATAATACTGTTACAATTTTTCAACATGATGCTTTTTAGTTGTGCTTTACAGCAGGAAACATCGTTGACAACGTGGTTAGACCAACAGAAATATAAAAGGCTGCAATCATCAAGGGGGGAAAAGCTAGAGTTCTTACTACAAAAACTAATAAGGGATAGATCCATCTAAAAGACTCAACTTTTGGCACCATTTTATCATCTTCTAAGGGATTAAGCAGATCTAGAGAACATGTAAGATGGATCCTATGTCAGAATCATTCTCAGCAATCAATAAGCTGATTACTTTAAAATGCATGCTTTATCATCTTACCAGGAACACCAGGTAAGTTAATGTTGCTTATAGGATGATGCTTCAATATAATGTCAAATAAACATGATTCATATCTAGTGTCAAAGCTTGATGACTAAAAGGAAATAAATGAACTTCTACATAATCTATCAATAAGGAAAATTATACATAATCTATTAATGATACATTTTGGAAGTTTCTTTAGTATGGAGACCAGCTACTACTTACTACAGAAGCTTCCACGTGAATTCTCACTTACCATAAAGTATACAAATGGAAACAGGGAAGATATTGGAAAAGCTGAAAAATATACTACATGAAGCTAGTAACAAAAGCATATCCTCAGGTTTCTTTCCATCAATCACATCAAAACCAAACTGAACATGGAGACAATATTCCATGTGAAGTTGGAAATACATGAAAAAGAAGTAAAGTTCATGCCAATCTTTATCGACTGTAACTAAAGTGAAACTATAGCAATTGACCAAATAACAAGTCAAACATTTTATATATATAACTATTCCAGCTATTACAAGATATTCCAGTAATCATGACAGTCTTTTAGAAGATTACTACAATTAACCACATAATATCATATATCAATTCAGTGACTATAGAATAGAACCAAACAAGGTTTAGAATGCCCTGTTTACTCAGTTCAGAAGTCCATTGGTTGACAACTCCTACATCTCCCACTTGAAGAACACTTCTCAACATATAAGACCCAAATAAATCTTTGGAGATCACTCACTTATTGCAAAGAACATATGCAATTTTTTATCAAGGGAAACGAACATATATATAAAGATATGCAATAAAGACACTGATACGAATATAATCCAATTCAACAAGAAGGCAACAATCTGATTTCCTTGCCCGTTTGATACATGGAACATCCAGAATCTATATTGAAAAAGAATTGGAACCTGGCCATGGTTCCTAATTGAAGGACCAGAATCTAATCTTCAGTTCTGTTGTCTTTGGTTTTTCAGTTCTTTGATTCTTGTCGACACTGCCAATTGGAAGCATAAATAGCCAAATAGGATGGAACCTTTCTATAAAGGATGGAACCTTTCTATAAAGATCAAACATCAACCAGTTGGTTCAGTTTCTCAAATGCTCAGCAAAATTCAGATAAACATGTTACATGAAGGCATATAGGAACTTAAACTGAAAATGAATACATACTAATAGAAATGTGTCAAGCGACTGAGCTGGCCCATAAGGTCATAAAAGTCTCCACTTTGCTTCGGAAAGAACATCCAAACACCAGCAATTGGATATAATAAATCAAACAAACCTAATAATTCAGCTAAGGTCCTTAAAACGCCAAAAGTCAAGCATCCACCAAATTTCCCCACAAATCCGAGAAAACCAGAATCCTAAAGTGTGTATTCAGGCCCATTGATCAAATTGTTAACCAGATTCCCGAAAGATATATATTTTGTTCAAAAAAGTTTTGTTTTCTTTTCTGTAACGAACAGTTTCAAGAGAGTCACTAAAAGCAGATCGCTAAAACACTATAATATTAATAACATAGGAAAGAATTCCTAGAGACCCATGATGGACATCTTAGATGATCATAAGACTTGTAAAGGTAAAAAATTAACCTGGATTAGTTGATACTACTCAAAAGACAATTATAAGTAAAATAATATAAAAATGGGAAAGCAATGGCATTCTGAAGTGCACCCTGAACAATCACGATGATCAGAGTTCAATTGATAGATTAATTTCTCAATAAGAGTAGCACAAATAAATTCCAATTAAACCAAATTTCACCAGAGAAAATATGCCTAAACGAAAATAGAATGAGAAGAACAACTAAAGAGCTTCATTAATTCCTCAAGAAGACTCCAGAATACATTACTTCAAGAGAGACGAACTTTAAATAACATCCAAAAACCTTCATAAAAGCATAAAAATCAAAACGACAAAGAAAAAACCCACAAAGGCAATCTCAATCTCTTCGAAACAAATCCATCAAATCCCACCTCACACTATCAACGAAACCCACTAACCAAACCTCTTAAATAAAGTAAAAAATGAAAAGATATTGACCAAATTATAGGGAACAAAAAAGCCCGAAGTTTAAGGAATTTACCAAAGAAAATCATTAAAAGGCTTCCCAAACTCATTAAAATCTCAAAAACCAGCTTTAATTTTCCAAAACTACCCAAAAAAATAGACTTTCAAGCAAATGGTCAACGAAAAAAAACCAAAAACACGCCTAGAACTCCACCCAAAATCTCCAAAAACAAAGTAACAAATAAAGAACTGCTTTAGTTCCTTGAAACCCACAGATAAGATTATTTTTACAGCAAATTACCAAATGAAAATTTCCAAATGCACCAATATTAAAATCTCCATCTGAAAGCTTCAACCAAGAAAAATAACAACAGAATCTTACCTGAAACAAATCCCTGCAACACCCAGTTTAGCTTGTCTATCAGCTGGATCTCCCCGATTGGAGAGAAAAAATATTCCTTGGGTTCGTTGTCGGTTCAAGTTCTATGTAAGAATGCTGGGGGAGAGAAAAAAAGGAAAAAGTGAAACCTAATAGAGAGAGACAAAGAAGAGAATGAAAGGGGGAAATGGAGAGGCGAAGAAAAATGAAGCAGAGAGAGAGGGCAAGGGCAACAGCAGTCAAACCTGTGAAAGAGGAGAGCAACAGAAACGGCTTTCCTTCCCTGCTTGGAACGAAGATGCAGCCCAGGAAGATGTGAGGGTTTCTGGTTAGAACGAAGATGCAGCCCAGACAACGAAGATGAGGGTTTCACTGAGGGGTTCTACTTCTGCTTAGAACGAAGATGAGGGTTTCCCCCTGCTTCTCTTCTCTCACTAGAAAACGCAAGTTGAAATTGTTTTTTCTCTCACTAAACTAAGGGCATGTTTACACGGTAAAAATGGTTTGGCATATTTTCAAAACGCAAAAGATATCAGCTCCTCCATATGTTAAATAAAGCTGATATCTTAAATATGCGAAACATATCGCAATTAAATAAAATTGATATTTCAGATGTGCCGAAGATATCAGAGTTAAATAAACTCGATATCTCAAATGTGCGGAAGATAACGCAATTAAATAAACCCGATATCTCAAATATGCCGAAAATATCGTAGTTTAATAACGTGCACATTTGAGATATGCCGGCATATCTCAAAAACGCCTAACATGTGCAATTGAATAAACCCCCCTAAGTGTTGTCATCCGGAGAATTGAAGAAGCAATGCTTTCAAATGGACGAATCAAGAGGAGCATAGTACAGCATGGTTCACTCTGTCACCATAAGCAACACTTCCTATAAGGATACGTATGCTGCTTATTGAGCAGCACCAAGTTGTAGGCTCTTAGCTGGTGACCACCTCTTTGACTTGGGTTTAGCGGCTAGGTGACGCAAACATAGGCTTAGGCCTGCTGCTGGCTTGGAGAACTCTCCCGGGAAACCCAACGTTGCAGTTTCTTCAAATGATTCCCATAAGAATGGAATAATTCTTGAAAGCGATGATCATAATCCGGGCTGGTGGATTGCTTATAGATTCTTACATGAAGTGTGTGAAAACTCATGCAAGCTTGTCCTAGTTATGCTAATTTTTCCTTGATTGGTTACCTCTACACCCTTCGTCCATGAGCCTTTGCTTACAACTTGTGTAGGAAAATGCTGACCTTTGATTTCTGTCGGAGTGTATGATGAGGATGAGATATCCATTTGGAGATTGCCTGCAACCTTTAGCTACAGATTCGCACACAAATTTCTCTACATAACTTTAGCTAAAGGATTAAAATCAGCCGGACTAAGACAGGGTATATAGAATGTAATTTTAGAAAAGAGAAGAGCGAGAGTGGAGCACCTATACAGATTGATAACCAAGAAGTCTTTGTAAAAGACTACTTTTTGTACTTATAATCAATCACTCATGAGAGTGGAGAGATTGAGAGGGAGGTTACTCAAAGAATTCAAGAGAGTTGGAACAAATGGAAATGAGCATTTAAAGTTTTGTGTGATTGGCCAGTGCCAGTCAAACTAAAAAAAAAATTATATAAGATATATAAGGCCGACCATGTTCCATGAATCAAAGTGTTGGACAATTAAAGAACGTCATATTCATAGGATGAGAGTAGTAGAAATGAAGATGTTGAGATGGATGAGTGACAAGATAAAGAATGAAAGAATTAGGAATGAAAACATTGGAGAAAACTTTAAGAGTGGCACCAATAAGTAACAAGATGAGAGAGATTAGACTTAGATGGTTTATACATGTCCAACGAAGGTAAAAAACAGCACTAGTTAGAAAGAGTAAGGCAATGTAAGTAAAAAGTTCTAAAAAGGCAAGGGAAAAACCCAAAAAAACATGGATAGAAGTGGTTAGAAAAGATTTAAAAACTTTGGATAAAGCCATGGTACTTAATAGAGGCAAATGATGGAACAAGATTTACGTGGCTGACCCCTGATTGGGATAAGGTTTTGATGATGATGATTCACACACATATTTACTATTTGGGCCTAAATATTGCCCAACTTACTTAATCAAGCTAGTGCCTAGCATGGCAGTACTACTACTACTACTACTTCATATGCATCTTTCTTTTGTTGCCTAATCTATTGAATTACCAGGAACTCGATCAAGTAAACGGAAGCGAATGGGAGTTAACATAGGACCAGAAGATTTAGGTTTCGTTGGGTAAAAACAGGGATAATGTGAAGAAAAGAAATCATGGTTAGGTTTATCTGGAGCCTATTAAAGCCATACTGATCTTTTTAGGCTCATTTCCACAACATGGTATTAGGCCCTTTCCTTGCAACCATTTTTTTTATCTTTGTCATGTGTTCATGACCACACCAGCGACCATTAGTTCCTTTGATTGCAATTGATCCGCTTCTGCCAAGAGCTCCACTAAAGCAAAGTTTGATGTCTTCTTCTATTAAGAAGGGGAGTCACGGCTTTAAGGCATGAAAATAGCTTGACTCACTGTTACTTATTTGTACATGGCATCGGAGAAGTCTATGGTTCTGGTTATCTACGCACCCCACTTGGACAATTGGCTGTCCCAGGTGATCATCCCCGTTAGACGAACCTTGCACTGCCGGATCAACTAAAAGTGCGTCGGTGTTTTCCCCGTCTCCTAGCTACAAAGTAACGTCGGACAATCTCACTGTATACCGAGTTTCGGACCATCTACTGCCATAATTTTGGTTCATTTTCTTTCTTCAGAGGAGAAAGAACCAGAGAACTACCGTAATGGGAACGGAGGGAAAGTCTAGGAAAAGGGGATCTCCTTCCATCTCTGAAGGTACTTCCATTATCTTCAAAACCCGCCTTCCTTTTTCTTTCCATCAGAAAACCCACCAAGCAAATCAGATTTAGTCTCAGATTTTCATTTCTCTGTGGTAGTCTGAGTTTTTCTTTTATGGGTTTCTGCAGATGAGGGGAAAAGGAAAAAGCACCGAACAAGAGATGACAAAGAAAGAAAAAGCAAGAGGAAAAAGGATCAGGAGAGGAGCAAGAAATCCCACAAGCACTCCAGAGATGATTCAGATAAAGGTAGTTTTTGTAAAATAAGAAAACCCGTATATCTGCTTCTTTTTAAATTCGTACAAAACGTTCTAGGCAAATTCTCCAGCTGCATATATTGTTTGCATTGGTTGCAAGAAAAGCAGATGAATGAGGCTTTTATAATATTTAATTGTGTACCAAATAGTTCGGTGATTTATGAGTTAAATAGTTAAATTTGTGATGTTAATTGGTGGTCTCAGGAATGAAAGCCTCGGAGAAGCGTGACCGCAAGCATCATAAGAAAGGCAGTCGAAGCAAGGTGAGTTCCATCTCTTATCGTCTATGTGCTTGAGTAATGCTTCTTCAACATCCAAAAATCCATTGGGCTGCAATGTGTATTTGGACAATTGTTTTCTAGTTGCTGTGATGGAAAGATTATATGGATCAATCTGTCAGCGGAGTTTATGCACTCTTTTGAGACACCGATAAAATTGCAACTATACAGAGATGGAATCTAATTCTTAAGTAAGAATTTGAATTCTTGAAATTTCTTCTGGAATAAATCCATTTGTTTTCTTCTTTCTGGCAATAGAGATTAGTGTGTTGTTTGTGGGCGTCTTTAGCATTTGAGCGAATGTTTCAGCTTAGTCTATCCATTTTCCTGTCTTCTACATAGGACAACCAGCTGGGTGGTATCTATTGGACTTCTATCTCATCAAGTTTAGCTTAAACGGAGTCAACCCACCAGCTTCAAATAACTGCCCCTGTTTGGCAAAGTTACTCAATATGTATTTATTTTCGCCAAGTATGTGAACCTATTAATCCAACCATCTCTCTGATCTACAAGTTCAGCCACTTGCTTGTAACTAAAAGAAACATAGCATACAAACCAGATAAAAATAAATTTGGGTGCAAAACCTAATCTTTCAGGACAATGAGAAGTACAAGAAGTGGCTTAATCTAACAGGAGAATGACAGGGCAGAAAATAACAACTATTATGAAAGTGTGCCTATCAAGATTGAAGAGTTCGGTAGAGGTTCCTCAGTATCTCTTCTCCTCTTTCCTTGATACTAATGATTGTAAAGATGTGTTGGCAGAGACATATCTGAAAAAATAGGATGGGAGGAGATCAATGTAACAGATGGTGAGGAAACAAAAGTGTAATAGTAAAGTATTTATGTATTTAACATAGAAGATTTGAAACTTGAGGCATTTCCTTCCTGCAGTATGTAGTTGGGACCCCTAATGCTAAAAATAGTTTGTGGAATAGATTTAGGGCTGAAGCTTTAAGGGATGGGAAAGGGGTTTGGATTTTTGGAGAAGTAGGTGTAAAGAAATTTTAAGGCTGGATGGAGACAACCCAAGGGTTGTTGGGCCATAAGAAAGATAGTTGGTCATGAGTTGGGACTTTGGGCAGAACAACGGAGGAGAACTGAGAAGTGCCTTGAAGGTAAAGAAATTCAGAAAGGATGGTGGGCAAAGAGGAAACTAGGAGATAGTCTTAGACCTGAAAAGATCAGTTGCACCAGAATCTAACTGGAGAATGACAGGGCAGAAAATAGCAACTATTATGAAAGTATGTCTCTCAAGATTGAGGAGTTAGGTAGAGGCTCACAGGATCTCATCTCGTCTTTCCTTGATAATAATGATTGTAAAGGTGTGTTGGCGGAGACCTATCTGAAAAAAAACAAAAAGAAAAATGAGAGGAGATCAATATAACAGAGGGTAAGGAAACAAAAGTGTAATGGTAAAGTCTTTCTGTATTTAACCTAGAAGATTTGAGACTAAAGGCATTTCCTTCCAACAATATGTAGCCGGGTTCCCTAATCCTAAGAATAATGATCCGTGGAATGGATTTAGGGTGAAGGGTTAAGGGATGGGAAAGGGGTTTGGATTTTGTAAGAAGCAGAAGGTTTAAAGAAACTTTGAGGGTGGATGGAGAAAACCCTAGAGTCGTTGGCTGTAAGAAAGATAGTTGATCCTGACTTGGGAATTTGGGCAGAATGAATGAGAAGTGCCTTGAAGATAAAGAATTCAGAAAGGATGGCGAGTAAAGAGGAATCTAGAAGATAATCTTAGATCTGAAAAGATCAGATGCAGCATAATCTAACGCGTTCTAGAGCTAAAAAGAATAAGTGGTGGATTGGATTTAGGGCTGAAGCTTTAAGGGATGGGAAAGGGGTTTGGGTTTTTAGAGAAGTAGGTGTCAGGAAATTTTAAGGATGGATGGAGACAACCCAAGGATCGTTGGGCCATAAGAAAGATAGTTGGTCATGAGTTGGGACTTTGGGCAGAATGAAGGAAGAGAAGTGCCTTGGAGGTAAAGAAATTTAGAAAGGATGGTGGGTAAATAGGAAACTAGTAGATAGTCTTAGACCTGAAAAGATCAGTTGCACCAGAATATAACTGGAGAATGACAGGGCAGAAAATAGCAACTACTATGAAAGTATGTCTATCAAGATTGAGGAGTTAGGTAGGCTTGCAGGATCTCATCTCGTCTTTCCTTGATAAAAATGATTGTAAAGGTGTGTTGGTGGAGACTTATCTGATAAAAAGGAAAAAGAAAAATGGGAGGAGATCAATATAACAGAGGGTGAGGAAACAAAAGTGTAATGGTAAAGTTTTTCTGTATTTAACATAGAAGATATGAGACTTAAGGCATTTCCTTCCAACAGTATGTAGGAGGGTTCCCTAATTCTAAGAAGAATGAGCTGTGGAATGGATTTAGGGTGAAGGGTTAATGGATGGGAAAAGGGTTTGGACTTTTTAAGAAGCAGAAGGTTTAAAGAAACTTTAAGGGTGGATGGAGAAAACCCTAGAGTTGTTGACTGTAAGAAAGATAGTTGGTAGTGACTTGGGACTTTGGACAGAATGAATTAGAATTGCCTTGAAGACAAAGAATTCAGAAAGGATGGTGGGTAATGAGGAATCTAGAAGATAATCTTAGATCTGAAAAGATTAGATGCAGCATAATCTAAGGCGTTCTAGTTGAAAGAGAGGATAATACTACTTGTTTACACATTATAGGCAATGCAGAGGAAGCTAAGAGTTAAAAAAAGGCAGCCTGGTGCACAAAGCTCCCACGTATGTGTGGTCCGGGGAAGGGGCGGACCAAAAAGGGCCTATAGTAGGCAGCCTTATCTTGCATTTTGCAAGAGGCTGTTTCTTTACGCCTTGAACCCATGACCTCCAGGTCACATGGCGACAACTTAACTGTTGAGCCAAGGCAGCCTTACCTTACAGAGGAAGCTAAGAGTATTGACCTATTACGTGGGCTGTTTGGGTTGGGGTGGTGGGGGGTGGATGGGCCAGTGGAAGGTGGTCGCATTGGATTGGTCTCTAAGTTTTACAGGAAGATCTATTCCACTTAAATTGGTTGGCAAAGATGAAAGTAGAAGATAGTCATAGATCCAAAGATAAGAGGGACGATTATGGAGGGGCAGAGATAGGCGGACTGGATCTCCAGCTATTATAAGAAGCTTTATTGTGATGTTGGGTGGCGAGCTTTATTTGGGGGATTCAGAAATCTGTTAGATGACTTTTTAACTCAAATGTGAAAGAATATAGTGAAGGAGAAAGTAGCGAACTGAGTGTTTGCTAGGATGGACATAATACTTTAGTCTGTTGGACCAGAGAACTCTGTGTATCTATCTTTGTTGTAGGGAAGGCCTTGTGGCACCTGTGGAGTATGTTCTTTGTAGGGTTAATAAATTGTCTTTGGATAGAAGATGGAGGGTAGGGGTGAGGGGTCAACCGATTACCATTTAGGAAATAGACGGAAATTTTAGAAGGGAAGAGTCAAGGAAACAGTTCCTCTTGGAGCAGGGGTTCTCTGGTTTGAATTTTCAGGAATTGTCATGAAGAGCTTGTTCAGCATTGTCCATAGCATCTGTAGCAGAGCTTGTTCAGCCCATACATCTGTAGCAGGGATTCAAATGGAAATGAGGAGGGGATACTATTTTATGGCCTTCTGTTTGTTCATTCTGTTATGTAGAAAAATACCCTTTTTTTTTTTTCTTTTTGGGATGGTGGATATACGCACTTACATGCACACAACCTTGAGGAGTCTCATATTCGTGACCTTCATGATTGAGACTCACTCTTGCACCACAGTCACACACACATGTTGCGCAGAAGAATTATGGATTTTTATTTGGAGAATCCCATATGTGTGTCATAAGATAATTAGACCATCAAATGAGTCAATAGCATTTTCCATAATCATGGAAGTTTGCAGGAACAGTGACTTATTCAGCTGACACCTTTAGGGAAACAAATGGTTGACTGACTAAAGGATCAATCTACCCAAGGTGTGGACAATTGTTTTGTATTTGGTTTCTGTTAACATGTTACGCAGGAGTCTATTGATGAAGGATGGTTTGGTGGATGCCACTACATGTGCCTGGTAGAGATTACCCAACCTCATTGTTAAATTTGTGATGACAGGAAAGATCCCTTCTGCTCACATCTTTCAGGAAGCCAATGGGCTTGCTGGATTGCTGAGGACAATTTGGGTTGTTCTTGTTGAGGGCAGTCCCTGGCCCTATTAATAAGGTGTCTTTTTAACCATTAGATGAAGTCCTATCACTAGCTTTTCAGAGAAAAGAAAAAGAAACAGAGAAGATAAATCCCAATTATTTACACTTGCTTTCAGGCTTGGATCATTAGGATCATAGACTATTATGAAGAACATGTGAAAGCTATCCTCTATTGAAGGACACCTCAATCATACACCATCATCATCATCATCATCATCAAGACCTTATCCCAATTAGGGGTCGGCTACATGAATCTTATTCCTCCATTCCACTCTATTAGATACCATGGCTTCATTTAGTCCCAAAGTTTTAAAATCTTTCCTCACCACTTCTATCCACGTTCTTTTGGGCCTTCCCCTTGCCCTTTTAGAACCTTCAACTTGTATTGCCTCACTCCTTCTAACTGGTGCCGTTGTTGGCCTCCTTTGAACATGTCCAAACCATCTAAGTCTAATCTCCCTCATCTTGTTACCTATTGGTGCTATCCCTAAATTTCTTCTAATATTTTCATTTCTAATTCTATCCTTTCTTGTCTTACCACTCATCCATCTCAACATCCTCATTTCTCGCAACTCTCACCTATGAGTATGATGTTCCTTAACTGCCCAACACTCTAATCCATAGAGCATGGCCGGCCTTATAGCCATCCTATAGAATTTTCCCTTTAGTTTGAGTGGCACCCGCCGATCACATAAAACACTCGATGCACATCTCCATTTGTTCCAACCCGCTTGGATTCTTTGGGTAACCTCCCTCTCAATCTCTCCACTCTCATGGATCAATGATCCTAAGTATCGAAGGTGGTCTCTCATGGGGACCTCTTGGTTATCAATCTTGACTGGTGCTCCACTCCTACTCTCCTTGCTAAAATTACATTCCATATATTATGTCGTAGTTCGGCTAATTTTAAATCCTTTCGATTCTAATGCTTCTCTCCATAGCTCTAGCTTTATGTTGACACCCTCCCTTGTCTCATCAAGTAGGACTATATCGTCTGTAAATAGCATGCACCAGGGAATCTCCTCATGCAGATGTTTTGTTAACTCATCCATAACTAATGTGAAAAGGTATAGACTCAATGCCGATCCTTGGTGCAATCCGACAGTGACAGGAAAATCATCAGTCACGCCACTAGTGGTCTTAACATTTGTTATTGCTCCCTCATACATATCTTTAATTATGCCTATATACCCCTGAGAAACCCCTTTAACACCTAACACCCTCCATATTAACTCTCTAGGGACTCTATCATAAGCTTTTTCTAAGTCAATAAAGACCATGTGTAGGTCTTTTCTCCTCTTCCTATATTTCTCTACTAATTGTCTTAGTAAGAAAATAGCTTCCATGGTAGACCTCCCAGGCATGAAACCAAACTGATTCTCCGATACACTTATTTCATGTCGTAGCCTCTTCTCAATCACTCTTTCAAAAAGTTTCATGGTGTGGCTCATAAGTTTGATCCCTCGATAATTAGTGCAGCTCTGAATGTCTCCTTTATTCTTATAGATTGGTACAATAGAGCTTTTCCTCCACTCATCAGGCATTTTCTTTGATTTTATAATCTTGTTAAACAACTTGGTCAACCAAACTACCCCAATATCTCTTATATGCTTCCAAACCTCTATTGGTATACCATCAGGCCCCATGACCTTTCCTGATTTCATCTTTCTCAAGGCCTCTTTTACTTCAAGCATTCTAATCCTACGTTCATATCTATAATATCCAATGTTATTTAGATTTATAGTATTTTCAATCCCTATATTCTCAGGGCCATTGTCATTTAACAATTTTTGGAAGTATATTTCCCACCTTTGTTTGATCTCAGCATCTTTGACTAATACCCTTTGATCATCGCTTCTAATGCACCTAACATGCTCTAAGTCCTTACTCTTCTGTTCTCTTACTTTTGCAAGTTTAAACACATCTTTCTCACCTTCTCTTGTTCCTAGTCTATTATAGAGCTCATCATATGCTTTAAGTTTAGCCTCACTTACTATTCTTTTAGTAACGTTTTTAGCATTCTTATATTGTTCATAGTTTTCATTATTTCTAATTTTCTGCCATACTTTAAAATGCATTCGTTTTTCTTTAATAGCTTTTTGCACTGTTTCATTCCACCACCATGTTTCCTTTGTTAATAGCCTTTTACCTTTAGATACTCCTAAGACATCTTTTGCCACTTTCTTAATGGACTCAACCATATTAGTCCACATGGTATTTACTGCTTCATAATTCCAATTTCCTTCTACCATCAACTTATTTTTGAATGAGGTTATTTTCTCTCCTTTTAAGTTCTACCACTTAGTTTTTGGATGTGTATTAAGTTCAGTTCTTTTACTCCATCTTTTGATATGAATATCCATAACCATTAACCTATGTTGTGAGGTTAAACTCTCACCGGGTATCACCTTACAATCCTTACATATAGATCGTTCATTATTCCTAAGTAGAAAAAAGTCTATTTGGCTTTTATGAAGTCCACTTTTAAAGGTTATTAAGTGTTCATCCCTCTTCTTAAAGAGTGTATTTGCAATGGATAGGTTATATGACAAAGCAAAATCGAGGATATTCTCCCCCATCTCGTTTCGTTCACCTATACCATACCCTCTGTGTATTCTATCATATCCTTATCTTTTCCTACATGGCCATTTAAGTCTGCTCCTATAAATATCCCCCAAGTATTGGGAATTTCTTGCATGACTCCCTCCATATCTTCCCAAAACTGTCTCTTAATTATATCTCGTAGCCCTACTTGTGGTGCATATGCACTTATAATATTTATAATCTACTTTCTTAGAATCATTTTTATTATTATAATTCTATCACTGATTCTTTTAACGTCCACAACTTTATCTTTTAATTCCTTATCCACTATTATTCCTACGCCATTTCTATTATTTTCCTTTCCTACGTATCATAATTTATACCCATCTATTTCTCTAGCTTTAGCCCCTTTCCACTTGGTTTCTTGGATACAAGCGATGTTGACTCTCCTACGTTTTATCGTGTCTACTAACTCCAAACTCTTACCTGTCAGTGTCCCTATATTCCATGTAGCGATGCGAATCTTATGTTTTGGAGATACCCTATTTACTATCGACTTTCTCGACCTCCATGGTATGAACCCATGTCCACTTTTCACTGCACCTGGTTCTCGATGCACAAGGCCGCTTCCGAGAGGACGCTCTAGCAGCCCTTGCCCATTTTTCACTACACCCGGGATCCGATGTAGCGTGTCGCTTTTGGGAGAACGCCCTAGCAACCCTTGCCTATTTTTCACCGCATCCGGGATCCGATGTAGCGCGTCGCTTATGGGGAACGCCCTACCTTGAGCGAATTTCAGATTTCGATTCATGTCATGTTGGGGTTGCCATAGTTTTTAAAAGCTAAAGATGATTTTCATTAAAATCATTAAAATCATCTTCAGCTTCACCCTTGCCGGCTGGCTACCTGACGCAAGGGTGGCCATATTTTAAGAAGCTGAAGATGATTTTCATTTCTCCCTCACAAACTAATATACAAATGCATATTTATTTGTAAGAAAGAAATAATAGAATCATCTTCAACTTCCCCCTTGCCGGTTGGCTACCTGATACAAGGGTTGCCATCTTTTAAGAAGCTGGAGATGATTCTCATTTCTTCCTCACAAACTAATATACAAATGCATATTCATTTGTAAGAAAGAAATAATAGAATCATCTTCAACTTCCCCCTTGTTGGCTGACACCTGACGCAAGACCCTCCTTTTTTATCCGGGCTTGGGACCGGGATTGGCGGAGTTACCTCAATCATACACAAAAGTCACAAATCTTGCAGAACATATTTGCCGTGTCCAAACTGTATTTT
This sequence comes from Warburgia ugandensis, assembly GCA_035236585.1. Taxonomy (NCBI): domain Eukaryota; kingdom Viridiplantae; phylum Streptophyta; class Magnoliopsida; order Canellales; family Canellaceae; genus Warburgia; species Warburgia ugandensis. The sequence goes on along the minus strand of CP141136.1, from coordinate 61,146,924 downwards.
CCCAATGCACAATGCACCCATTTTATACCAGTGGAAAATGCAGAAGGCCACCTGCAGTTCTATCAACTGAAAAGATCTTTGGTTTTATTTTGATCAACAAATAGGCATGCTTTCTGGAACATCATGATCCTCCTTTGTTACTGATAGATCTATTGATAGAAAAAATAATCCCTTGGTGAATCAAGGTTATGATTTCCAGCAACAAGCGGTACAATGATAAAAGTAAAAAGTTAAGAAGATCCAGGTGTCTGTATTTGATAACAAAGTGTAGTTTAAGGAGAGAAGAAAGGAAAAAATTCAGCAGTCCCTAGCTTTCGAGGAGCTAGGACCTCCATTACACCATCCCCCCCTTCCCCCCCTTTCCTCCCTTTCTTTTATATGTTACATCTTCTTGTTGCCCCCAAACTCTCTCTCTCTCTCTCAAATTCTCCTTGATCTTCCCTAACTGAATTCCGTAATAGACTTCATCTTTATTTGCCAACTGTCCTTATTTTCTCCTAACAAACAGAAACCTTCTGCTGCCCATGTCCATTGCCTGGTGGACCAGCCCTTCTTAAGTAAAACTTTCCAAAGCGACCCTGCTACCCCCCCTAAAACTGACACCTTGTCCTCAAGGTGGAAGGCAGGAAACTGCGTCTGGATCACATTGAAGAGTTTTCACGTATTTTCATGTTAGGGAAGATCCTCCCATTGGATTAGGACCTCCAATTGTCCCGTAGGAGAATAGCAAACTTTCTTGACTGCTGCAGGATATACTTTCAGTTCAAGATCTTCGGAAAGGCAAGCCAGTAACGGTTGAGGTGAAAGGGTAGGAGTAGCAGTAGGTTTGAGCTGAGAGACATGGAAGACAGGGTGGATTTTGGCATGTTGTGGTAACTCTAGATGATACGCTACCTGTCCAATTCTTTCAAGTATGGCATAGGGTTTGTAATAGCAAGGACGTAGTTTCTCATTGATTTGTGTAGATAGGGACTTGAGGCGATTGGGGTGAAGCTTCAAATAGACGAAATCCCCTAGCTGAAAATTGATATTTCATCGATGTGAATCAGCCTAGGTCTTCATGCGGGACCGAGCTAATTCCAACTTCTGTTTCAATTATGCCAAAACTGAATCACAAGTAAGCACCTGCTGATTAACCTCTTCCACAAGGGATTCACCACCAGTGAGTGTTAGCAATGTGAGAGGGTCTCGACCATACAAGGCTTTCAAGGGTGTCATTCTTGCAGAGCTCTGATAAGTGGTGTTATACCAGTATTCTGCCCAACATATCCATGTAGGCCATGACTTTGGTTTATTGCCAATGAAGCAACAATACATCTCAAAACAGCAGCTAACCACTTGAGTTTGTCCATCCATTTGGGGATGATAAGCAGAGCTCATTTTCAATGGGGTATTAGCCTATTTAAAAAGTTCCATCCAGAAATGGCTGATAAATACATGATCACGATCGGAAACAATTGATTGTAGATAACCATGTAACTGGATTACTTCCTTGGTAAAGAGATGTGCAACATCTTTTGCGTAAGGGTAGCTGAGAAGAAGGAAATGACTGAATTTGGTTAGGCGATCAACCACGACCACTAAGTTGTTAAATCCATAGGCTTTAGGTAGACCACTAATAAAGTCCATCGACAAGTCATTCCAAGCTAGTTTAGGTATAAGAAGGTGCTGAAGTGGTCCAGTAGGCTTTGTTGGAACATACTTGTTCCTTTGACATACATTACATGTGGAAACATATTGTTGGCTTCCTGGCGCATCCCTTTCTAATGGAGCACTGTAGATATACCCTTATAGGTGTGGTGGAACCTCGAATGCCCCCCTCCTGGTGTAGAATGGAACTTATGCTAGAAAACCGCAATGCGAGGCGCTGATTTTGGTATAACTAATCTACCACGGAATAACAGCAAGCCTTGCTTGAAGGTGTATCCCGAATGGCTATCATGATTTATCAAAAGGTCTTGAACAATGGTATGAAAGGATCTCTCTATATCTCATCGGTTAGTGAATCCAAGTCTGAGCATCGGGCAATGGACAACAAAGAACTGAAGTAGTGGGTTGTGTCCCATTTTTGGCTGGAAGGAAGGGCATGGAGAAACTACATCTCGTGCTGCATGATTAATGTTGTTGAAAGCATAGAATTCCTGGCACTTGGATAAGGCATTAGCTACTCTATTTTTAGATCCTGGCTTGTATTGGATGTCAAAATCAAATCCTATGAGCTTTGTTAACCATTTTTGTTATTCATCGTTAAGCAGCTATTCGTCCATCACAAATTGAAAGCTCTTCTGATTGGTGCGAATGACAAAATGACGGACCATGAGATAATGTCACCATTTGTGCATTGCTACGACTATAGCCATGAGTTCTCTTTCATAAACCGATTTGGACTGAGATCGAAGTGAGAGGGCTTGGCTGAAAAAGTCCATCGGTAGACCCTCTTGCATTAAGACAGCACTGATTCCCTTGCAGGATGCATCAGTTTCCAGCACAAATGTCTTGGAGAAGTCGGGTATGGCTAACACAGGAACAAATGTCATTATTTGTTTCAAGGCTTCAAATGTTGTCTGGGCTTCCAATGTCCAGGTGAAGCTATCCTTCTTGAGCAACTTAGTTAGGGGAGCAACAATGAGGCCATAATTCCTGACGAACTTTCTGTAGTAACCTATGAGTCCCAAAAATCTTAGTAGTGCTTTGATGTCCTTAAGGATGGGCTAAGAAAGCATACAGTCTATTTTTGATGTATCGGCCACCACACCATTTGTTGAAATAACGTACCCCAGGAACTCCAACGAATGCTATGCAAACAAGCACTTCTTTCTATTGGCAATTAGTTGGTGTTCCCCAAGTAATTGTAAGACAATCATGATGTGCTTGAGATCCAGGGTGAAGTTTGAACTATAAATCAAAATATCACAGAAGAAAATGAGGATGAACTTACATAAATGAGGGCGAAATATCTCATTCATGAGCGCCTGAAATGTTGCTGGGGTTTGGTTAAGCCGAAGGGCATTACCAAGAACTCCTAATGCCCATCATGTGTCTAGAGGGCGGTCTTTGCTATGTCCTTCTCCTTGATGTGTATTTGATAATAATCGGTTTTGAGATCCAATTTGGAGAATATGGTTGTGCCTCCCAACTCATCTAAGAGTTCATCAATGGTAGGGATGGAAAACTTGTTGGGAATAGTCACCTTGTTTAGGGCGCAATAATCTATGTAGAACCTCCACCCTCCATCTTTTTTTTTAACCAACAACATAGGGCTGGAGAAGGGACTTTAATTGGGCCAAATGATGCCCGAAAGAAGCATTTCCATGATAATTTTCTCAATCTCATTTTTCTGAGAGTGTGGGTAGTGGTAGGGTCTACTGTGTGGCTGTTGCATTCCTTCTATCAACTGTATGGTGTGGTCGTGGGGGCGAGCAATAGGCAGTCCCAAAGATCAATCAAAGACATGAGAGAATCACTGCAATAGAGAAGCTAGTGTAGGGCGGCACTCTTCTGGAGGATGCAGTGAATTGGCATCCATACCCTGGTACTCAATCATGTAGCCCAAATCAACCTTAGGAATAACCTTCAGGATGGACTTGAGGGAAACCGGAGAGCAAGAAAGGGACAAATCCCCCCTAAGTATAACCTTGCATCCATTTAGCGCAAACCGCATCTTAAGATCTCAGAAGTTGGCGGTCATTTCCCCCAAAGTCTCCAACCAAGCAATCCCGAGGACCACTTTTGCTCCGCTGAGATCAAAAGGGTGAAAATCCTGGGTTAATGTAACACCCCACAAAGTCAATGTGATCCCCAAGCACGCCTTCACCTCTAATGCAATGGCTGTCCTCAACTTGGACTCCGAATCGTCGAGAATAGTCCACTGGTAATTGCAGATTGGCGATAATACGCTTAGCAAGGAAGTTATGGGAGGCACCACTGTCCATCAGAATGACGACCTCACGAATTTTGATAGACCCTTTTAATTTCATGGTGTTGCTGGCCGTGATTCCGCAATGTAGTTTACGGACAACTCCAAAGGTTGATTCTTGGCATCCTGTTGGTCGTCTGCTTCTAACGAAAGTGTTACGACAGTATCCAGATCATCTTCCTCCTTGTCGGCGAGCAACAAAACCTATAACTGTAGATTCTTGCAACGGTGTCCTAGATGATACTTCTCAACACAATGATAGCATAAACTTTGGGCACAACACTACTGCAACTCTATGTTGGTTAGTCACCAGAGAGATTCCTGTCGTCTAACGATGGAATTGTTGGTGTGTTGATCTTGGTCGGTGCTTACGTGTAAGCCCTTCGAATGTTCAGTGTTGTGGGAGAGGAAGGTGGGCAAATTATGATTTTGCCCTTGGTAGCCCCCTTCCGTTGACAAGGGTTTTGGGTAGAACGAGCTGGGCCCCGACACTCGAAGCCCCTTGCCCAACCGGTGGGTGCGAGCCTTTATCTGATCTAGGGCATTATTCTTTTCTTCGATTTTATGGGCCAATTCCATGAGCCCAGCCAACGTAGTAGGCCTGAGCATTTTGACTTTGGCCTTGATTTCTTGCTTAAGCTCATTTATGAAGGCATCTTTTAACAAATCACCTGAGTATCCACTAGGGGACCAGAGAGCAGCTCAAACGACTGGAGATATTGGGAAATACTCCCTAGTTGTTGCAGCTCCAACAGTGATCCGTAGTCATCATCTGACTATGAAGAGCGGAAGCGTTGAAGTAGTGACGACTTGAAAGACGACCATGATAGGAAAGGAGTTCGTGATTCTACCCATAGGAACCAGTGGAGAGCGTCCCCCCTCTAAACAGACGGCAGCTGCTGCCATCCTCTCCTCGTCGTTGATCTAGTTAACCTAGAAGTAGTGCTCCATGGGGCAGAGCCACCCATATGGTTCCTTGCTGTCGAATACATGCAGATCCAGCCTTCGGAAATGGTATTTGGTCGAGACTGATCCATCAAACCAAACAGACTCCATCGATCGCTGTTGCAAGTCTCGCCAACTGCAGTAGCTCGTGTATTTCCACACTTCACCTCCAGTTCTTCTTTCCTTTTTATCCAGTCTCGGATCTCTAACAGGTATTCACCGAAAGCTGTGATGTTGGTTTGTAATTGACTGATGCTTTCCTTCATGTCACCGATCTCCCCTCCAACTCCTTCAATCTCCTTCTCTAAGAGTTCTGTTATTCCATCCTGGTTCTAACCATGCCCCACGATTGAACTGCTTTGATACGAATTGATAAATCAATTGGTAGAAACAATAATCCCTTGATGAATCAAGGTTATGATTTCCAGCAACAAGAGGTACAATGATGAAAGTAAAAAGTGAAGAAGATTCAGGCATCTGTATTTGATAACAGTGTAGTTTAAGGAGAGAAGAAAGGAAAAAATTCAGCAGTTCCCTAGCTTTCGAGGAGTTAGGACCTCCCTTACACCATAACCAACTTCTGACTGCTTGATTAGGCAGATCATGCACTGCAAAACCTTATGGAAGAGGCCTGAATCTAGGATAGTTGATGCACAGAGCATCTCTGCTGAAAAGGACTTTCAAGAGCTGCCTAATGATGACAATTAGTCCAAGAATAACAAGTTATCAACCTGGTTGAAAGAAGAGGAATGTCTGCTCTGAACTTCCATCAGAAGATGCACGGAAGCTGTTTTCGGGCTTTGTTGAGGACTGGAGCAGAGTCAACTCACTATCTTCCAAAACTGGCACCTGTTGGGCAAAGTTACTCGGTATGTAGTTATTTTCAGCAAGTACATTAGCTTCTTTATCTGAAATATCGCTCTAATGAACTAGAAGTAAAGGGACCATTCATACAAACTAGAGCAAAAATAAATTTAGGTGGAAAACCTAGTCGCCCAAGACAGTGACAAGTACAATGGCTGACCTAATTTAACAGGACCGGCCATAAATAGAAACTATTATGAGATAATGCTTTTCAAAATTGAAGGGAGGTAGTGGCTCCCCAGGATCTCATCTCCCCTTTGCTTGATAGTAATGATTCTAAAGATGTGTTGGTGGTGATGTATCTGAAAAAGCAGGATAGAAGGAGATCAAAGTAGCAGATGGTGTGGAAACAAAAGTGTAATTGATAAAGTCTTTGAATATTTAACATAAAAAAATTGCAATTTCAGGCATTTCCCCAGTAATATGTAGTTGGGTTCCCTAATTCTAAGAATAAGGAGTGGTGCTGTGGAATTTGGGTTTCAGCTTCAAGCCTGAAGAGATCAGTTGATTACATAATCTAAGGCATTATTGTTGAAAGAGAGGACATTACACTTGTTTACACATGATAAGAATGCAGAAGAAGTTAAGAATACTGCTCTGTTATGATAAGGAGGATGGTGGAGGAGCAGCAGTGGTGGATCTCCAGCTTTTGTAGGAAGATTTATTTCACTTATATTGGTTAGGAAAAATGAAAGTAGATGATAATCATAGATGTGAAGAGAGCACCATAAATAAAAGGCATTGCAATTGAAAGAGAAGATTCAACGACGCGTGCATAATGAGAATTCCAGAGGAAGCTAAGAATATTTTATTCTCTTAGAATAAGATGGAGGATTATGGAGGAGCAGAGGGAGGTGGATCGGATCTCTTGCTATTGTAGGAAGCCTTATTCTTGTGACAGTTGTGAAGGTTTATTGGGGGATGAACTTCAGAAAGCTGTTAGATTTGTGTTAGACTCAAACTGTGTTAAGAGTTCAGCGAAGGAGAGAGTAACAAACTGAACTGCAGCTAAGGATGGAGATAATGCTTTAGTCTCTTGGGCCGGACAACTCTTTATATCTATTTTTATAGTAGGAAATGCCTTGTGGCACCTATGGAGGAAGTCCTCTGCCAGGTATTGTCTTGGAATAGAAGGCGAAGTGGTAGAGAGGGGGGGTTCAACTGAAGACCTTTTTGGAAATTTTGGAAGGAAAAAGATCAAGAAAACAGAAGTTCCACTTTCGAATTGGGTTCCTGGGGTACTTTTTTGGGGATTGTAATGGAGAACTTGTTCAGAATTATTCACAGCATCAGTATCAAGGATTCAAATGGAAATGGGGGGGCGGGGGATACTTTTTCTGGTTATCAGTTTGTTCACTGTTATGTAAGAGAATTATGGAAGATTATTTGGAGAATCCCACTGCATATGCATGTCATAAGATAATTGGACTATCGAAATAGTCAGTCACATTTTCCATAATTATGGAAGTTTGCAGGAATAGTAACTTGTTCTGCCGAGACCTTCAGGGAAGGAAATGGGTGACTGATACCTTGCTAAGGCCCATTGGGGGCCTATCATCATAAAGGATCCAAGCGACACAAGCTGTGGACACTTGTTTCAGTTTGGAGTTTATTGACTAAGGAGGATTTGGAGAACGCACCTACATGTGCCTGGTAGAGATTATCCAACCTCACTGATAAAACGGTGACATAGGAGATCTCTTTTGCTCACATCTTTGAGGAAGCCGATGAGGTTGCTAGTAAGGTATCCTTTAACCATTAGAGAAAGTTCTAGTGCTACCTTCATGGTAAATAAATGGAAAACAAGAAGATAACCCCAATTATATACACTTGCTTTCAGGCTTGGATTATTTAAGACCATAGACCATCATGAAGAAGAAGTGGAAGCTATCCTCTGCTGAAGAAAACCTCAATCATGCACATATGTCACAATCTTGCAGACCATCTTTGCAATGTCTGACTCTATTTTCCATATGCGCCAAGTTTTCTACTGCAGAAACTGCAGAAGGCCACCTGTGGTCCTATTAAATCAAAAATATTTGTCTGTGTTTGGATCACCACATAGGCAAGATTTATGGAACATCATGCTCCTACTCTATGACCAATATCATCACTGTCCTCATACCTGTTCCCAAATCCTGTGACTTTCCGTAAAACCTTAACTTTTATCAATCTTGGGTCTTTCATTTTCCCCTTACCTCGGCCAGTCAGTGGGGATCTTTTACTGCTTCACCCATCTGCTCCAGAAGTAGGTAAAATTCTGGAATATCGAAGGGTACACTGAAATGAGCTTTGAGGTCTGCACCTAGTTCTAATAAATTTGAATCCTCCTAATCGGAAACTCACCTCCTACAAACATCTAGGCATTTTGCGTTGGCCATTGACACTTCTCTGCTTCAACCATATCTGCCAAACCTGTCCCTTCATCCTTTCTCTTAAGAGTTCTATCTCTGTCCTGTTGTACAAGTCTGAAATTCCATGAAAACTTATATACTGAACATAGGGCACACATTTACATGTAAATATCCTCCCTCCCTCTATTGTACAAGCATGCAGCCCATATAAGCTCAAACTCCATGGCAACTGAACTGAGTGGAGCTATTGAAAGGCCTGATGGGTGTCTGAAAACAATTTCTCTGGTAAGCCAGGTAATTTGAACTGAGGTGAACCTGACACCTTTCTGAACCAACAAACTTATATATCAACGGTTCTCATCAGTAGTTATCTGTAAATATTGACTTAGAAATGATATTGACTTTGATATGGATTTGAATATATCATATTTATTGAACTGACGATTACAACTAAATTTCAATGCCTTGATTAGTTAGATTGTGGACTGCAAAAAACTAGGGAAAAGGCATTAATCTAGGTTAGCTGATACATGTATAATCTCTGGTGAACAGGACTTTCAAGAGCTGTCTAATGATGACTACTTCTCCAAGAACAATGAGTTCTCAACCTGGTTGAAAGAAGAGAAAGGAGTGTTCTTCTCTGACCTTTCATCTGAGGATGCACGCAAGTTGTTTTCAGGCTTTGTTAAGGACTGGAACAGACAAAAGCTGCAGTCCCGCTACTATGAAGGCATCGCAAATGGGCCTCGGTCAGCTCATAGCTGGAAAATTGCAGATAAAAAGTAGTTACTGTGAGCGTCTCTGATGGTTCCTTTGCAGCTTTGAAACACCATTTCCTCTTTTTCCACGTTTGGTTCTGTACATTTTCCTCTGCCAGATCTTAATATTACCAGCTACGAGAAACTTCACTGTAAATAAATCCTATGCTTTCTATTTAAAGCTGGTATAGTGATGGGGACAGAGAAAACTCCTTTTAGTTGTAGAAAAATTTGGTGTTCATCTGTTCTTTTGGAGCTCTTCTTTAGCAGATTGATGTTACTGGATCTCCCTAAGCTTGCCACTGTCATGTAGTCTCTATCATGCAATTTCACAGCTTCATCAATTGCGGTTGTAGCATGTGTTGATGATTGCATACATTATCATGCTTTTCCATGTTCTGTGACCTACATTTGCACGATTTCGCGTACATGCTACATAGAGGCCAAACCACTGGCTGACTAATAGTGTTGCCCATTCCTTAGAACTGTTACTCTGGCATGTTCTTTGAGAAGGGAAACCTTGCACAATGGTAAGAGTTGTTGTGTGACCTCAAGGTCGGTCACAGATTCAAGGGGTGGAAACAGCCTCTTGCAAAAAAAAAGCAAGGTAAGGCAGCGTACTATAGACCCTTGTGATCCGCCCCTTCCTAGACCCCGCATATACTAGAGCTCCGTGCATGGGCTGCCCCATTGTGTGTTCTTTGTCATCTAAGATTGCACACCATGGATGAGATCCTGTGATCGTCTAGCCGGGATTCATGTAAGAGGATGCATTTTCAAGATGAAACCTATATAGGCCACATGTTTGGATTATCTGACCCATTTATCTTGTCCGGCTTGCCTTATTTAGGCTATTTGCAAAATAAAAAATAAATACTCATGCCCATTAGATGCTTCTAACTGCTAGGTTTTTTTACTTGAAAAATTCAATAGTCATGATTTGAAAATCTATTATGGCATAGGTCAAGTCATCCAACAATAATAAGAATTTAGCGACTACCAAATTTACGACAGGCTAAACATGACGACTAGAGCAGATCATCTACAGGAGACTGACCTTTTCTGCGTCTGCAAATCATTTTGTTTTACCATCTCCCCAGTAATTACTTCTAATCCGGTAATTTCACCAATGTATTTACCAAATCATCCACGTTCCCAATTTTGATCTTTCGGTTGTCATAAGCCAATCCAATGGTTCTGCTGCCAGTAATCTTGGAAAGAGATTTCCTAGTTGATCCCCTGTGAAGTCAAGCATTTCGTGTAGCCTACGAACAGGCTGATATGCGTGGGGACATGTCCGCTCACATAAATGAATTTTGGGCATTTTGAAGTTCTCTGAAAGGTGAAGACTCTCGACACGGACAGCATAAATGTCGAGATTCTGAATCTTCTTCAAGGATTGGTCTTAGGGCTATGATCCTAACAACGACTTCATATTTCTTTACTAGATTGGAGGATGGTGATCCTCTTCATCTTCTTCCTCCATGAAGGGGTGGACAATCACCTCCTGGTGGTTGGTCTCCATGTTCTTCACATTGCTGGCATTTCTTATCAAGAAGCGTCATGTTGGGCTGCGAAATTGTTCATTCTCTACTAATCATTGGATCAGTGCTATGAAGGGTCCACGTACACCCAATGCGGTTACTGCACTCCCTCCATACTTTGCCTATGAGGCGAATAAAAAGGACTGCAACAGTGAAAGGCAGCCCCGTAAAAGAAGCTCCTGCCTATGCGGGGTTCAGAGAAGGGGTGGACCACAAGGATCTGTAGTACACAGTCTTACTGTGCATTTTTGCAAGATACTGTTTCCACACACGTTCAAAATGAACTACATTAGTACCAAGTTTAGCCTTCCCTAGTAGAGTCGGCAGGCTGAGGTGCAGCCCAAGAGTTGCTTCACCATTTTTTTGCCTCCAGTTTCATGCTTAATAGGATTTGTATCTATTCACCGTATGTATCCGTTCAGCACTCCTGTAGACAATTTGTAATTTTATTAAAAGCCTTGGTGCAGACGAACATTAGACAATGTTTTAACCTTTGATAACTTGTCTACAAGCTGTTACGGCTGGAGGGATAAGGGTTCAGGGTTCAGGCCGGAGATGCCTATGTTACAGTCAAGATCCATTAGCATTGGATTCTAATGAGATAATTCCTTGGATCTTGTCTTTAATGTTTTGACTCCAAGTCCAACTAAATCCGGACTATCCATTAGAGAGTCTAAGATCCAAGCCAATAATAGAAATTACTTATATTTAGAAAAAAACTGAACATAGATATAATTCATAGTAGTAATTCTTCACTGATATTTTAATTATCGAATACATATATACATACATATGCATATATAATCTTAAAGTTCAAAATCAACTAATGATATCATCAAATTTCGATTATCAATCCTAACTGAAAAAACAAATTAGTTATCTAATAATTCATAAATAGTAATCACTCACAAAAAGCTTAAGGGGGGTTTATTTAACTGCACTTGTCTGGCATTTTGTTGGCATGTCTCCTGTGATATCTCTGATGATATCTTGTGTGATATCTGAGATGTGTATCATATATTCTGTGATATCTTGTATGATATCTCAGATATGTGATATTTGTTTTGTGATATCTCCAGCGATATCTCTAGTGATATTTTTTATGATATTTGAGATATGCCTCAGATATGAACACAGTTAAATAAGCTGCATTTCTAGCATATGTCATGATATCAACTAGTACCTTAATAGTCATCAATGATCTGGGGCATTCATCTATGCTATGATATTCCTAAGGCCTAGGGATTTTATGGTACCTTTGTTGTATATGCATTTGTGTGGTATCAAATGTTGCAAAATTGTATGTATAATACCCTCATTTCCTTGTTAAATAACATAATTGAAAGATCTTGAGAAGACTAAAAGGTCCTCAGAAGAATTTCATAATCGATGAAATGTAGCCCTGGCAAAAATTGATTATTAGGAGTGCTTCTTGCAACCATATTATTTTCTCCCTTGGTGAACTTGCAAGATATCAGAAGAGGGTAGTGGATGAAAGGTCGGATTATCCAAAAGTGGGGTTTTATAATTCAAAATTGGGCCAAGTAGATGAATGGGTTAGATCGTCCAAGGCAGTTGGACTCAAAAGTGGGGCTTCATAGCATTCCTCTTGCTAGATGGCAGGAACAATGCAGGGCTAAATGTACAAGAGGAGTGCTCACAATTTGGTGATCCATTCCACTCATCTGTTAAATAATAAATATATAAATACTTGCTATATAAACAATTCAATAAACAAAAATAATGCATAACCTATTTTTTGTATATATATTTTATATTAAAACAGTTAAATGCCTGATAATCAAACCATAACAAATGGAATGGGAAATGATTTTTAGACTAGGAACTGAACTCGCGAACAAAAACGGTATAGTAGTGGTTTTCCATGGAACCGGATCAGAACCGAATTGCCTGCACCCCTAGCCCAAGTTCATCAAACTGGAACCCATCTGTCATGTCGGCTTTCGTTACTTAAACCAACAACCACTTGCAGATTAAGAATTAAGTAAGGCCCAGGCTTTAATTAATCTCAGCCGTTTATTGTGTTCCAATAGGATCCATATTGTAGCCAGGCCTATATCTAAACTGTTGATCAGATTCTTAAGAATGTAGATTTGGACATACTTTTGATTCCTGGAGCCAAATTGCTACAGTAGAATCATTATAGGCCCATATTAAAAGAGAGAAATATATCCTGTTGAATGACCAATCGATAGCAATACTTTTAGCAAATAAAAGGTTCACCTTAGATAGGTCGTGAGGAGAAAATCTCACATATCAAATAATTCTAGCCTTTGGATTCGTTATATTATCATAGACACCAACAATGAGGATTTCCAACTTTAGTTTGATTTCTGCCAAATGGAGTGGTACATTTGGTGGGACCAGCAGCCTGATTAATGGCGTGTCATTTGTGGCACATTCGAGTTCCATTAAGCGGTCCCCATCATCAATGGCCGTGCGGCAAATTTGGACCTTCCATTAAGCGGTCCCCATCATCAATGCCCATGCGGCAAATTTGGACCTTTCATTAAGCGGTCCCTATCATCAATGGGTGTGCGGCAAATTTGGACCTTCCATTAAGCGGTCCCCATCATCAATGGCAAACAACAAATAAGATCCTAGAGATAATCACAACCTTCTATTAAGCGGTCCCCATCATCAATGCCCATGGAGGAATGCAAACCCTCTTAGGGAATGTTGAAAATGGCCTCTTTCCCCTCTCTCTCTAAAAAACGCAGTTTTTTTTTTCATTTTTCTCTCTCTACAAGAGGAGCAAATATACACTTGAATCTACATTTGGCATATTTGAAATAACACCAAACATATCAACATGACAAAAGTTAAATAAAGTGCACATCTCACATATGCCACAGATAACGCGATTAAATAAGGTGCACATCTCACATATGCCACAAATAACGCGATTAAATAAGGTGCACATCTCACATATGCCACAGATAACGTGGTTAAATAAGGTGCACATCTCACATATGCCGCAGATAACGCGGTTAAATAAGGTGCATATTTGAGATATGACGTGATATCTCAAAAACGCCATACATATGCCATTAAATAAACCCCCCTAAAGCTTAAATCCATGGTTTTCTTTGTGCTGAAACTAAATTTTCTTAAGCATAAAAGAGATAACCCTTCTTGTTGGTTTGCCAAAAGGGCACCTACCCTAGTTGATGCTAGGTCGCGGGTTTGAGGTTAGCAGTCGATAGATAAATCTAGGAAAGTCGACAAATGATTTCCTTCATAATTCTTCTTTTCTACTAAAAAAATAGATAGTCTCTTAAATACAGGGTTCAGGGACCCTAACCCTGAACCCAAAGTGTTTGTATTGAAAAATGATCAAACCCGCTCAAGAACAGAACAGATCTATGTGATTCGACAGTGCTACTTCATAGAAGGAGACGTGGATCTCATCAAATAAAGAAATATATAGTTTTCTAACACTTAAATAGTCTAGTATCGGTGGCTAGCCTTCCATGATCTTAGAAGATCTAACCTATTCAACTTGTTCTGACTCTCCTAGATTACCTACACACTAAAAAAATACTCTAAAGTCTAACTAGATGCTCGTAGCCTATGTTTTTTATGCTTTAAATCAAAATTTTTAAACATGCAAAGGCAATGTTATAATGTTAGAATTATCCAATTGGGATGATTTTTCACAAGCAGGCTAAACATTTGTGGAGAGTGGGTGAGGCGAACAAGATGAACGAACACGATCTAAGGAAAAGAAGAAGGTGGCATATGATATTAAACACTAGTTTCGCAACTTAATCTAGATGATCAAAGAAAAGGCTAAAAACATAAGAAAAGAAATACATTAACCATCCTCAGATCTATGAAACCTTAAAGGGTTTAGATTAACACCTTATCTTGCAAGAATGCCATTAAGCATGAAACTGGAGGCAAAAGAAATGGAGAAGCAACTCTTGGGCTGCACCTCAGCCTGCCGTCTCTACTAGGGAAGGCTAAACTTAGTACATTTTCTTTCCGTAGAACTACGCCATGAATAGGTATCTTGCTTCTTCCATGCTTTCACTTGCTTAGCATTCCACCATATGTAGGTTATTCATGCCTAGCATTTTATGAGAATCTTTCGATGAGCATGCTTAATTATTATACACAGACGGTACTGGTGACGCTCTCTAATTCCCTCTCCTCTCATTTCTAAACATTTTCACTTTGAATGTTTAGTGAGTAGCCCTATTATTTTTGAAGTATTTTTTTGCACTCTCCCCAATGCAGTCCTTTTTGTGTGACCTTGACTTCAAGGTGTGAAAACAACTTCTTACAAAATGCATAATAAGGCTGCATACTATAGACTCTTGTCGTTTGCCCCTTCCCTGGACCTCACATATGCTGGAGCTTTGTGCAATGGGACTACAAACATGCTTGATCATGGACCAATGAGATGTTGTCAGGCTAACTCTTGGTGTATTTCACGAAAGAATAAGCGAGTCCGTTCCTATTTCATGCCACTCAGAAACTTTTCCTGAAAATGCTGCATTCATGCTGTGGGAAGTGGATGCCAGTTGGCCTGCTAACTGCTAAAAATGTAGAGCAATTGGGCTCCACTGACCATCACCATAATACAAGTCCAAGAACTATGAAAAGATTCACGCCTAGCAGAAATCCATGTGCCAAAACATGAAGATGAGCTCTAAGGATATCTGCAGGCATCTAAGAATGTAGAGCAATTGGGCTCCACTGACCATCACCGTAATACAAGTCCAAGAACTATGAAAAGATTCACGCCTAGCAGAAATCCATGTGCCAAAACATGAAGCTGAGCTTAAGGATATCTGCAGGCTTCATCTTAGATGGCTGATGGTGCATCTAGTGTCAGATAGAGAGCATCTGAGACATCCAAACATACATGAAATCAAGAGCTTTAGCCTGGTTAAGTTTCTGCACCCACCAGTAGAGAGGAAAGCCACCAAATGTACAGGGAGAAGAAGATGAAATAGTTGCATTTCACAAGTTACTGGTAATTTATAGAAGAACGTAATATGGAAGGAAAATTATTCTCATACTTAGGACAGCTGCAAACCATGGAGCTGCTGGCTGGAAGCATGAAACAATAAAGACAAATGAAGAAACTCCGCTACCGAACCAAAGATTTCCCTCAATGTGTAGCATCTTCTGCTTCACAAAACTTTGAGTACTGCTCCGAGTCCATCAATGAGTTAGCCTCATCTGCATTGCTCATTTCCACCTTAATGATCCATCCATCGTCATATGGGCTCCCATTCACCTGGGCGAGGAAGATCAAAAGTTACACTAACTACATCTTCCACATAAAAGCTGAAGGAGAAGTTGAATGCTGGCAGAGTTTGAGAATGGATGCATTGAACTGTGAGATACTACTGCGGTCATCAGGAATAGGCACAACCGAAAGCAAGTACAAAATGGCACAAATCATATGATACCTCATAAGAATTCCATACTGCAAAATTCAACAACTTTTGTACCTAACAAAACCAGATCTTTGAATTTCTTAAAGAAAAGAAAACAACTGATAATTCAGGTGAGATATTTGTGAAAACTTCTGTCAGCATTCTAGCAACAGTTACCCTTCTAGTTTGAAGATAAAAGAGGTCCGGTAAGTCCACTTTTTCATTTTCACCTTACTCCTTTTCCTAAGCAAATAATATGTTATTAATAACATAAGTCCTGATAGGAGTCGGACACTCTTGAGGTTTTGAAGAAGTCGACGACCCTTTTTGATGAGCATGGTGAAGTATTTCCGAAGATCTAAGCCATTCACCAAGCTGGGCATATCAAACATAGGTAATCTATGAGAAATAAATGCATTCAGATGATCCTAAAGACTTGTTTTAGGTCCTTGAAAAAATTAATAAAATTGGATGGTCTAGATTTCCAAGTCAGAGAAACATAGGCTAAATGAATACAATGGGCATATAATTTTATATCTAGCCCACATAAGAGATTCCCAGCATGATGAACAGCTTAGTTCTTTCAAAAAATTTCACCATGCATGTTACAAAGGGATCAACTTCTTCAAACGCTCAAGAGCATTGGACTCCTAGGGGGAGTTTTGTTACAATATATAGTAACATGAAGTACCTAGTTAAGACAACCAATATACATCAGACATACAAAAAATTCATTTCAGCTCTACGAGGGTCAGCCCAACATAACCTATTCTATTAGTTATTTATTACTTTCAATGTATATAACAGTAGAGTAATGCACTATTCCAACTTAAATAAATGCAATCAATAACAATCTTCTTAAAAAACTCTTTCAATCTCCCGAAAGCCTGAATTAATGTCCAAGGAGCAGGATTTTATTGATGTCCAAAACATACTGGAGGCCCTCTATCACCTCATAAATGGTCGAGCAAGAAGATACAGCTGATAAACATCCAATACATGTGCAAAATTTTCATTGTCCATTATATATATATATATATATATATATATATATATATATATATATATATATATATATATATCAGACAATACTTGAACCATACTTGATAAGAAAGACAAGAATAAGAACAGACTGAGTAAAGTTCACGCATCTTGTTGGTTTTAGCACTGTACTATCTACCATTTGCAAGAGAACTAGACGGAGATTGGTAACCGAAGAAGAGATAGTGGATAGAGTGGAATAGAGATGACAGCGACGAGAGAAGGTTTGGCTTGATCATTTACATTGATAAAAAAAATCCGGGTCAGGAAGACACTCAGGAAAAACAAAAATTTGACAACGTATAAATTGAGTTATTGTAACACTTGCAAAAATTACAGTAATAATCCTGCATCCTCCTCAAGGTTCCAATATTGCCACACTTTTATAGCAGAGTAAGTCAATATCAAGCTATTTTCAACTTTATAGAAGACTATATCCATGTCCCAAGATTGTAAGAAATGCAAAAATGAATAAATGAAAAATCTGAATAAAGTAAAAGTAAACATATATAATTATAAATTTCATATTCTCTTTCCATTTACTGCCAGAGGCGCAGAAGATAAATAATATTATCTCTTGCATCAACATATTATCAACGATCTGCTAAAACAAGTTGCATGAACTCAAAGATGAGGCATTAGATCACTCACCAAACCAGGTGAATTGTTGAGCTCCTCATTGACTTCAACAACTTTCCCTGACACAGGGGAGTTAATATCACTGGCTGCCTTGACACTCTCAACTGCACCAAAACTATTTCCTCGTGTTACAGAGGCACCAACATCAGGCAACTCTACATAGACAACATTGCCTAAATGGTCCTGAATATGCAAAGAACAACTGGTTTAGTAATATAAACAAAATGGCCAGGTGTCATAGGAATTTGGATGACTACATAACATGAATTATGCAACTCAGGAGAGAGGACTATGCCCCCTGACTTTAGAGATGCAGTAGGCTGCAATTTCAAAATGAGAAAGCTAAGCAATAAAAGGTGGTGTCCCTGATCCAGGACTGAGCAAGAGAAAAAACTACTATCCTAGACAAATTTTAGCTATGAACAGCTAGATGAGAAAAATATTGATGTCCTAGATGTTCATTGTTCTAGCACTGAAAGTACATTAGAAGCAATGACTAGTAACCTGAGCATGATCTGTTATTCCTATGGTAGCAGAGGTTCCATCAACTTTAACCCATTCGTGAGAGTCATTGTATTTCAAATCCTTCAGAACTGCAAATTCAGAAAGAACAAATTTAATCAAGATGGAATGATTTGTGCAAAGGAAAAAGAA
The DNA here is from genome assembly GCA_035236585.1 of Warburgia ugandensis. Classification (NCBI taxonomy): domain Eukaryota; kingdom Viridiplantae; phylum Streptophyta; class Magnoliopsida; order Canellales; family Canellaceae; genus Warburgia; species Warburgia ugandensis. Next base: position 61,128,795 of record CP141136.1, on the reverse strand, counting down.
GATAAGAAATATCAAATATTACTATCATCCCTCTAATAATTAAGAACTTGACCAGGTAGCTAAAAATGGAAAGCTGGAACAGTTTGATTGCCAACTTACTTGGCCAAGTTATGTCTGTATATATGTAGCTCAGTATGGAATCCAAAAGCTTGGTCTAGTATCTGACAAATTAAAGTTTTAGCAATTTAATTAACTTACTAGGTTATTCACCCAAAGAGACTTAGAGTTTTTAAATGACTGGAATGATACCTAGGCCCAACAACCCCACGGATTGTTCTGTCTCAAAAACCCAGTGCAATGATTCCAGACCACATTAGATTCCCCAAATACAGTGCTTTCTAGATAACCGACTTTTTATGGTTCAATATATTCAGTTTCAAAGCGAAGATTTGAAAGAGATCCCCTGAACCTGTTTTTCATGGATTTTTGGAACCCATACAGAGCTCTACTCTTGGAGATGGCATGTAAATTGGAACGCGGACATTCTCCGGTTTCTTTTAGTTCTTTATTTACAATAAGAAGATGGTAGAGGTAATAAGACTAGCAACAGAAAAAGAATCAAAATTACAAGAATGGGCAGAATATCCAGATCAAATGTTTGTCATCCGAATACAAATGTCACGTATTTCATAATAGGCTTTTATTTGCTTCTGCTCTGGAAAACTGTTCCACTAAGTCTACTGCTTTTATTTACTCTGCTATGGAAAACAGTTCCATTAAGTCTACTGCTTTTATTTGCTTCTGCTTTGGAAAATTGTTCCATAAAAGAGCAAGTTTCTCATCATGTCAAAATTTATCAGTGGCACAAATGTGCATCAGAAAATCAACCAGTTAAGAAAGTTCCTCTGCTTGATTATGATCATCAAATCACTTCAAACGTATCCAATCTCAGAAAAACCAAATGAATATCCAAAAACCTACTCATCTAGGTTTCAGCGACCCTCACACCAAACCAAAAATAGTGCATCAATCAAAGAACAAGCTCGACAAAAATGCCCAAAAGGGAAACAGAAGCCCACTACTCTAGACTTTAATCAACTGAAGATTTTTTTCATACATAATTTAAAGAATACCCATCAAAGATAAAAACAAAAAGTTCCCCAGAAACCAAAGATCTGCGATTCCCACAATCAAAAGCAAGATCCAGAAGAACAATATGTTGCTACTAGTAGTTGAGAAAGATGCAAAATTCCAACAAAAAATATAAATATGGTATGAAAATAAGATTTACCAGTAGAGAAACCCCTATGAAAAGTAGAGATCTTGAGGTAAGAAGCAGCTCTTGAAGCCCACAATCTAGACGCCATGGGAAGATCTCGTACCACTGCTAAGAGTGCTACCCTTTGGGCTTTGAGAGTGAAAATTAGAAAAGAGGGGCACCGGTTTATGTTTAGCTGTGGAAAAAATATATAAAATAATTTAAACATTGAGCACAGATGGTCTAATGATGGGCCGTAACTTTCGGTGATCGCACCCGTCCATCAGATTTCTCAGACTTTGGATGTCATGCATGTTAAATATCAAATTGATTTTATGATCGAAATAACGCAGACTTTGCTTCTTGCTAGTTGATTAGAACCGTCCTTTAAACATTGTTTCAGACCGATCCATATTGCTGTGATTAAAAAGTACATTTTTTAAGAACCAAAGAAATCTGATGGACGGGTCCGATCATCCAAATGCAGGCCTCTTCGTGCTAAAGTGGGGCCTATGCTCACTATTCTATCATTTAGCGGTTGATGGTGGGTTAGCCATCATTGCCCAGGATATCGCTTGCCAAATAAGCAACCCACCAACCCACTCAAAGTTTGGTGAGCTCCAACTGTTGGCTTTATTTCTTGTTTTTTGGTTTACAATTTGTCCTTTTCTTCAAAATAGTACTAAGAAGGGAAGCCTTGACCCAACAGATACGAATACAACCTCTTGCAAAATACAAGATAAGAAAGGGTTCGCCGTCCTTCTCCTGATCCTGCATATTCGAGAGCTTCGGGCACTAGGCTGCACAAAAATGGATTCACTGCTGAATCCTTGAATAAGACAATCCCTAGGAAAGCTTATCCATTGCTAGCTATCTTTGTCCCAAACGCTCCTAACATACAACCAGTCCAAGTCGTGGAAATCGGCAAGCTTGATATTCAGTTAAGGCGTTGTTTGGTGCATCACTCTTATCAGAAGATAACCATCTCCATGTCCATGCAAAACAGCCCTGAAATGTACTTTTGGTAGTAGGGTATGATGGTAAGAAACTGTGTAGTAGACATAGTTGTAAGCAGGAATGTACGATTGGAATGATCTTGTATCGCAATTTGCTTTAGACATCCAGAACCAAAGCCCTATAAAGAGCTTAAATTGCTAATGTTTGAAGCTACATACAGCTAGCTGTAACATCTGTTTCTTGCTGAAAAATAATCAAAACAGAGATAGTTTGAACCAGAAACAGGATAAACAGGCCCCTAACCGAAGTGCTAGCTCCTGTCTTAATAAGGACATGCACCAAAAATCAGGTATATTGAATGATGCTAACAAATGTGACTATTAACATGTTAATGCATAGCAAGATCGACTTGGTTACAAACAAAATGCATATACCTGTTGGCTTGAGATCAAGAAGTTAGATTCATATAGGAAACATTGTCCTTGTCTCCTTATGCATAGTTCTAATCAAAGAGGTAACTTGCTCAATCTGATCTTCATTCGAACATGCCGATAGAAGAACGCGGGCAGTTCCGGCATCTGGATAACAACCAGCATCAACCATTTCTTCAAACATATCAACACATTTCTTGTACTGTTTCTTTCTGGAGTAAGCACCGAGTCTAGATGTCCAAGTCACCACGTCGGGCTCAAGATTCATTTCAGGAAGAGACCGAAATAACTCTTCCATTCTGTCACAAAAGCCTGCTCGACCATAAGCATTTATCAAAATATTGTAGGTGCTGATGTCTGCTTTATATGGGCCATTCTCTATTGAGCTTAGCACTTGTTCCATTTTCTCGAAGTGGCCTATACGTCCATATGCATTAAGCATACAGTTGAGGACAAATGTATCTGGTTTAATTCCTGACTTGTGCATCTGATTCACAAGTTGTTCACATTTTGCTACAGTTCCGTTTCTTGAGTAGGCTGATAAGAGTAGCACATGTGACTTCATAGTTGGAGTCATGCCCTTTCCTTTTAATTCCTCAAACATGGCAAGTGCATCTGTAAATGCAGAACACACAATAAAACTAGAAAGTGATTAAAATGACTATATTCAGACTTCAAAGCAAATATTACAATTATAAGAAGATCTAGAACATGAATAGAGGCTTGGAAGCTTCGTTTACAAATATTCTATGCATTCGATCCACAGAAGGAAAACAGTGCAAGACTGTGGTAAACAACCCATGGACTAGTAACAAGATACACTCTCTAGTGCAGATTTCTCATGGTATAATCATATGAATGCATGCCCAGAATCAGAAAAAACGCAATAACTTGAACTTGCAAGAGTTGAGGAAATGCCAGCTAACTCATTGCTCTCCTTAATACCAAATCAGCATAGTCTGAAGATCCTTTCCAAGATCAACTTTACTTTTATCAACGATCATTCCCTATCTACGTAATGGCAATATGCAGCACTGGGCACACAAGTCATTGCCATCTGCCTATTTCATAATACAAACACTTACGTGCCAGCGAAAGCTCTGTTCCTACAGCTACCACTTTATGAACTGACATGGAAAACAGTCCAGAATATATGAGAACATCAGTAGAATAAGTTTACCTTCATGAAGGCCAGCTCTTCCATATGCATCTACCATGATGTTATATGAAGCTCTGTCTGGTTCACATCCCATGTGCTGCATGAGAGAGAATATCTCAGCAGACCCATACGGAAAACCTGCACGACTGTTAAATGAAGAAAGTTAGGTCATCACTATCTACATGGTTCAAAACCACATCACCATCCGCATGGTTTAAAAACCATGATTTCTTCATAAGAGGATCACAAGGTGAGAAAGATAACCTGTAGGCCTCCATGAGGGCATTATAAGCATACACGTCAGGCTCATATCCAGCTTCCTGTAGCTCTTCAAATATTTCTTCTGCTTTCTCACAAAGTCCATCCCTTGCAAATGCATTGATCAGAGCAGTGTAGGTGCAGATAATAGGCTTGCATTTTCCAGTTTTCATTTCATGAAATATCTTTAGTGCCATATATGATTGATTTTCCTGCAATTGAGATGGAGAGTGACTTTGGTCCTGAAGAAACACTTTAACATCTAAATTCAGAAGGCTGGTCAGAGACAAAGGAAACATACTATGATAAAGACAATGGTACACCTTTCCATATAAATTGATCAACATAGTATATGTGTCTGAAGATGGCTGGCAGTGTTCATTCTTCATCTTCTGAAAAATTTCGATAGCTTTTCTAGTGTTTCCTCCCTTAATTAAACCATCAATGAAAGCATTGTATACAATCACACCTGAGTAAAACCAAGGCTCATAAAAGGATGACAGATAAAGTGTAATAAAAACTGTTAAAAACCCACCTTAGAAGCATATAAGATAATAAAGATACATACTAGGTGGAATATTGTGTTTTCTCATCTCAGCAAGGACGGCCTCTGCCTTTTCTAGCAAACCTGACATGCAATAGGCCCTCAAGAGAAGAGCATAAGTATCTTCAGTAGGAATGCATCGGGCTTCTAAAAGTCGCAAGTAAATTGATTCTGCCTTGTTATGTTGGTTCTTCTGACCATAGGCATCAATGAGTAGATTATAGCAGGTGACATCAGGCTGGAAGCTGCTCCTGTATAATACCCACTCAAAGATCTGCAATAAGAGCATTTGAAATGTGACAACCAGCCAAACATTACAGGTCTAAACTATAACGACAAAAAAGCTATGATTTTTTGAGAGGCGAAGAAGAAGGTCTCACTGGTAAAAGAAATACTAATGCCCTTTCACAAGGTTGTCTTTCATATCCTTCTCACTATTCATAGGATTTGATTCCCATTTAATAGGTTTACACTTTCAAGGAAGCCAATCAAGCTGTTGAGGTCAGCTGGTAGTAGCAGAAGCTTTTACAAGATATCCTCATTACAGCAATTTGAAGGAATAAAATATGGAAGAATGAATGAGAGAGAGGATTGACATTCCAAGGTTGGGACGTTCCAGACCTAGTAAATTATTTATTTCTATGCATATTCAATTAAAATCAGAGTTTGTTGTCGTTCATAAGTTTTAAACAATAACCTTATATCAGAAATTATAGATAATGCCACAGAGTTAGAGTAGTACTCCCATTTTTCTGTGTTTAATTTGACTTACACTATTTGCAGAAGAAAAAAGAATAGTATTTACATTGTAATTTCTGTGTTAAAGTGAGGTTCCATAACATAGTTGAGATTGGACAAAAGATTCATGGAAGATTCATGGGAAATAGTGCTAGTGGCCATTCAACTTTTATATTCTTTAATCAAATGAGAATACTAGTAATTCAGCATATAACTCCAAGTAGTTTTACAGGCTTTCACAAAGTTATCAAATGGTAGTTAATTATGAAGAATCAATACAAGATAGTAATTTTGATGCAAAAACAGAAATTGTTACCAACACATAAAAGTATGAAAGTTGTCTTACTGACACAATTGGATCCCATTGCTTGTTGAGACGAAGCTGAACAGCTACATTAATGAGGTCATCCCAGGTAGTGTGAGTAGGAGCAAGGCTGTCAAGTGATCCCCAAATTGTTATGACATTCCTTTCCTTCTGAACATAATTCAGAAGCTGCTGAGCCAGGGGGCTCAATACAGGGAAGATGCCATCTATGAATCCAGATCCATATTTCCAGCCCCGACCCCTGAGTGAACCACCTAAGGATAGGTAATAATGAAAACAATAATCAGCAAGCTTGTTGAGTTGGATACTATATTATTAAGTACTCGTCTAAATTGAAGCTTGTAAATAGGAAACATGGACGATAAAAAAAGATGAATGAGACAGGAATACCCTCTGACTTTAGATTTTCCTCTAGAACCTCTATGTAAATAAGGTTGTTTGGATTTTGCTTTTTCATGCTCTTCTTGTCCTGCATGAACTCATCACTAGTGTCCCCTTTGGAGTCCTTTCTCTAGAACTATATAATTCCTCCCCTACATCCCATAACCAGTTTGTGGAACCAAGGAAAAATTGAAAATGCATCGTAAGTAGAAATGTGGAGGACTGAAAATTTCCAACGACCAACTAGTTCATAGTCAATTGCTCATCATGCCTCCACAAAACAAAGAAAAGGTTCAAACACTGAATCTCAGAAGAATTATAAGAAAGAAATTAAAAACACTGAATCTCAGAAGAATTATAACAAAGAAATTTAGTCATTTTATCATATAATATAATATTATGCATGTTATGTATGCTAAGTGTTTTGAAGGCAAAGATTTCTCCTAAGAGGAGGCTACCAAATCACGGAAATAACTTATACATCTCATGAATAAGATTGCAACCATTCAAAACATAATAATTTATAACATTCTCATAATAGGTCTCCTGTGGAGGGCTGATAGCCACATGATTGCAACATAATCCGCTACGTCCATCATCTTTCTCTCCCTTTGCTTTCTTTCTTGCTCACCGCTCTATCTGTGTTTCACCTAACCGCACTCTACCAGCACGCCCATGCACCACTCTCTTCTCCTCTCCCTTTACCTCTTTTCCTCTCCTTCTTCTTCCTCTTTCCTTCTTCTCTCTTCTCCTCCTTTCCCACCATCTTCCTTCGTCGGGTTTCCTGGGTTTTTTTTATCTTAAAACCAGATTTTCATCAAAATTCCAATTTTACCCTTGTTTATTTAAACAAATCTCATTTCTGTTCTTTCTGGTTAATTCCATCTGTGTCCCCAGTTAATTCCCATTCTGATTTATCTATCTTCTGTTATCCAGGAACTGTCCAATCTGAATCAGATCATTTAAGGCTTAACCCAATCAATGCGTTAGCCTTAATCAACCAAGAATCCTAAATTTATCCTTCGTTTCTTATCATATTTCAAATAAATTTTACAGAGTCATTCTTAAGACATCCCTAAAAATAATTGACGATTCTGATCTTCAATCTGAAATCTAGAATTCAATCTGAGCCGTCCAAATCCCAAATTCACAAATTAGCCCAGATCTTGATTATTTTGAGGAATTTGATGAATCTGACCAGCAGATCTCTAATCACGGACTTGCTGAAGATATCTGAAAAGGCTGATCAGATTTTAGAAGTGAAGATTTAAAGATATTCAAGAAGATTGATCTAGGGAAGTAGTTTTTTCTTGTTATTTGATTTTGTTTTTTTTAGAAACTAAAAATTCTGTAATTCTGTTGGAAATAATATTTGATTATGATTTCAATAATTTCAGTAATTTTTAGTGATTTATTTTTAATTTTAAATAATTAAAATTTATGAAAATTCCCACTTTTTAAGTCAAGTCTCCGTGGGATCAACCCGTACTTGCATAAGCTACGCTATAATAGCCCGTGCACTTGCAGTTAAACAATCAACATGCATGTTATGTATGCTAAGTGTTTTGAAGGCAAAGATTTCTACTAAGAGGAGGCTACCAAATCACGGAAATAACTTATACATCTCATGAATAAGATTGCAACCATTCAAAAAATAATAATCTATAACATTCTCATAATAGGTCTCCTGTGGAGGGCTGATAGCCACATGATTGCAACATAATCCGTCAGAAGCTATACATCTAAAGAGTGGAGCTATGATTTACCAGAGCATTTCATATAATTAAATTTAAGTGTTCCTCATGTTGAGGAATTTTTTCCTTTTAACTTACCATGTATTTTACATGGCGAAACTTGCCAACTCTACCTATGATGTGCTAAAGGAAATAACGTCTAATACTTAACAACAACAGTTTCTAGAAATTGCCCAAAAGCCAAAAGAACTTGAAATTTATTTGGTCAAGGTAGATAAACTTGTACAACTGACAGCTATCCAAGTGCATAATATTTATTTTATATAATCATTTTTAGTTCCAGAAAAACTTAGCATTTAAGACATAAACCAAGAATACGTTTCTCCATGTGCACATATATACATAGATAGAAATTAAATATATGTGTGTGTGTGTGTGCACGCGCATGTGTGGAAATGTGTGTAACCTTGTTTTTGAGTGTAGTGTATTTGTGTCCTTTGCCCAATAAGAAAGACATACAAATTTAGTAGTAAAGGGATGTAATCTACCAAAGCATCCTCTTATTGAAGATATTAGCTATCTAGAACCAAATTATGTGAGGAATCATGCCCAAGGCACCCACAATACAGAAGTTAAATGAGAAAACAGTTCGAAGAGGAACTAGAACCATTGGTAAAATGAATCAGGTGAACAAAACATTACCCTTTTTCCTAGACAGCCTTTTGGCATCGAACCTTCTCAATCTGCCTCGCTTATCAAGGAATATTCTCTTATGTTGGCCCTTCTCCACAATTCCAGGAGAACTCTTGGATGTCCCACTATAACTGTTCTCACAGCCAAAAAGAAGACATCTGCATCTTGATTCCACAAAGTGATGATGTAATGTGAATTTTAACACTGACCTGGAAACAGTAGTAAGGTCAAATGAATTAGTTGAATTCCGTAACTAACCTCCCATTGTAAGCCTAACTCATAGGAGGCAAGAAGAATAAGTAACAAATAATTTCACGAGCAAAACAACATTGAATGATATTAATTATCATCTCTGGAAAATTGTGCATAGGGTATTGAACTTCTTTTACTGAGTTTAAGTAGGAATTTATAAGCTTCTCAACTCTTTCTGAAGAGTCTTAAAACTAGCTTCACAGTCTGATGGGGCAGATATCCAACATGTTTAATCCACTCTCATTTTTCAGCTCACATGGGTACATAGAGGAAGCCACGGTATAAGCAAAATCAATGCTTTCAGAGGCACCATATTTGGTAATAGACTCTTCAATTATACCAATAAAGTCCCAACACATCACCAGCTAGTTAGAGTTGGATTTTAAACTATGATATCACAAAGAGAAGGAACACAAATTGCCACAGCTTCAGAAGAGATTAGCTGCTTTCAAAATGTAGCTAACCTGCCAATGATAGACGAGAAATTGAGAAAACCCAAATTTATTCCACGTACTTAGATAGCACAATGAGAATAAATATTACAAGTGAAGCAGTGAAGGATAAAGGTTCAGTCTCCAAAGGATTTTCTCCTCTGTTTTGTTTCATTAAAGCCGCCATTTTTTGGAGAAAAATATAATTACACAGAATACCTCAACCATAAGACGTTATGCATAATAGCTACTTCCGTGCTAGTTATTATTGACTCTCTGTTTTAGGCCTCTTCACACTCTTAGCTTCTTGAAATAGTCCTAAATCCATGAATTTGTGACCTAACAGCTAAAACTATTAAGATTCAAAAGCAGATCTCAAGTTTTGGAAAGAAAATTTAGATGCTGTAATGTGATTAAGTATGTCCTTTTGGGAGAAATGTAGCTCTTCTTTCTTGGACAATTTACACTCTCTCTCCCCCAACTATTGTCCCCGCTTTAAAGCTGACTTTATTCTCCAACCTTTTTCTGACATTAAGCAAATGATATATAAAGTTAAACATTTAGGTAACTCCAGGAATGGAAAAAAAAAATACAGGTAACTCATAAACACAGCTCTAGTATCAAATTTAGTAAACCAAGTGACATCAGAAAGGATCTTCTGTAGAGGAATCTCCCAATCCCCGTGATATGTTGTCAAATTAAGCCTAGGAAAATGAGAAATATATAGAAAACTTACAGATTAGTAATTTGATTATGACCCCATATTGATTTAAGTTATTAAGTCATGAAAGGGTAAAGGAGAGAATGAGGGATCAAGACCACAGCAAATTCCTCTCACATTAGTAAAGCATAATTTAAAGGGGGAAGAAGAAGAAGAAGAAAATTTTTACGCGGACAAATCTCACAACCATATTTGAAGCTAGTTTTGGAATAAGCAAATATAGATCTGGCAGTCCTGTCAAGGGCACATTTCATGATTTCAAAAGGATATCACAGAAATCAAGCTATGGTAAGTCCTCTCTTTCCCTGATACATAAGCCGAGACCGAACCCACAGTGGCAAGGTTAAGGGGCAAAGCCTCAACCAATTGTACTACAAGCTTAAACCCAAACAATAGGGAGTGCTTAACCACATTAACAAAATGTAATAATATATAAGCAACCAACTTCCAGTACCCAGTTGGGATGTCATTTATGAAAGGAGAAGAAAGCAACCATAGAAAGCTCCCAACCACATTGCCATTACAAAATTTGGAAAACAAACAATAAAGAAAACAAGAAAATGAAATAATCTAACATGATGGAATCACCCTATCTATCTTATCAAAGTAATCAGTTAAAAAACTGAAGAGCCTTGTAAGCCATTATGGACCCATATCCAAAATCTTATCAACATGGTCTCAAAATCGGCCAGAAAATGAAGTACCCACATAAGTCCCAGTTGCATGACTTTAAAGTAGAATTTAGACAAAAGAGCTCATGAGGAGGAATATCCTCCTTCAAAACGGTTTTGCATACTTAGCCTTGATGATAACACAATTGCTAGTGGTGTCAAGATGCTATCAATACCAGGAAATAAGCAAGCAAAGGAGAAAATAGAGGAACAGTTGCAGTAGTTAGAATGTAAAACACACAAACCAAAGGAACAATGTGAAGGCAGAAGCAGCTGCAACATAGAGGGAGGAAGAAGGCCTACATGAAGAGGAAGAGGAATGGATGTGTTTGCAGCTCCAGTTGGGTATGTAAGAAATGTGGAAGATAAGGAGAAATGCTAAGAGGACATTCAGTGTGTGAAGATAGAGCAGAGTGTTGGCCATATCTTCTATGAGGAAGAGAACAGACGAGACAGACATAGAGAGAGAGAGAGAGAGAGAGAGAGAGAAATATCTACTTGGTTTCTGTTATATTTGAGGAAGCAGAATGGTAATTTCCGCAGTAGAAGCAGGTGGAAGTAAGGCCCACATAAAATGCAAGATGACCCACTTTCATCAGATCATCCTGATCCTACGATCCATCAAGCATCTCCATATATTTGAGGAAAGATAATCCCTGGACCATTTTTCTGGAGCCCACCTTTGCATTTCCGACTCGTTCATGAGATTACTCTACTTTGAATGTCTGGTATGTGGAAAACCATGTGAATTGGATCATGATAGAGTCTAAAAAGTTGTACTCGGAAATGAACGAGTTAAAAACTTCGACAAATAATGGTCCCACATGAATCATCCGATCCACAAGCTTTTCTACATATTAGACATCCGATGATGAGCACAAATCGCTTGAGTGATCTGTAAACGGGACACTTGTATGGTTGAGATTGGACTTGAATAACAATCTACAACCAGGCAATGCATCGAACGAGTGACATTAGGAGAGAATATAAAACCATTCAGATAATATTTTGCAAAGGTTCATCAATGTTTTCAAGCCAAATATATCTAAATCATACAACTGATGGACTACTTTTACTTGGGGCATTGGCTCCAAAGGCCCTGGACCGAATTTTATTAGGAGTGACAAAATATGACACGATACAATAACATGACTTGAATCCGACACGAATTTAGCAGGTTAGGGTTGAGTCTTATCGTGTTCATGTCATTCTGGGGTCAACCCGAAAGGAATATGTCAAAAATCATATCGTATTTGGGTCAATCAATGTTGGCCCGTTGTGTTGATGTGTTTGACACACGACCTATTAATCCGTCGTGTTGACCCATCTGACCCGCAACTTGTTAACCAATCAGGTTGAAAATATATGATGATTTTTCAAGAAGAGTCATATATTATTATAGTAATATAAGATGGTTTTGTCCTATATTTTTATGGTTTAAAAAAAAACATCAATATAGGATAATTTTCAAAATCCGTCCCATTATTACGGTTTTGAAAAACCTTCAATATTGGATGAGTTTTAAAAAACCATCCTATACTAATACTCCTGTAACTCTATATAGGACGGTTTTTGAAAACCAGTCATATATTATTACGATTTTCTAAAAACCTTTAATATATGACGGGTTTTTAAAAACCATCTTATACTCTTATATTTTTATGACTTTTAAAACCATTAATATAGGACAGGTTTTCAAAAATCGTCCTATATTTTTACGGTTTTTGAAAAACTAATTGCCTATATTCTTATACGAAAAATTGTCCTATATTAGTTATTTTACATTCATTTAATCGTGTTATATGAGTCGTGTAGTGTCGACTCATTTAATAATTGTGTCATATTCGAGTCATGGGTTATTGACATGATTATTAAATGGGTCGTGTTCGTGTCGACCCATATACTATAATGGGTCAGTCTAGACATGATTCGCCAACCCGAATTGCCAGGCTTAAATTTGATTGATCGTTTCTATTTTATTTTATTTTATTTTATAACGAAGAACTTAACAAAGCAAATTATTAATACACACTCCAATTAATTAATTAATGCATTTCAACCAGCATTTAATATGATAAGATTGTAAGTTTAGAGGAAATCAAGGAAAAAAAATCGTCCAAATATGAGATGCTGTCATCTTGGGTTGCGTCATTTCCATGTCTTGAAGAATGGGATGATCAATAGGAATCACAATTTTTACCAGGACCAAATAAGATAAATTAGTAGTAATTAAATAAATTAATAACACACGTAAGATTGAAATAATATGTAATTAACGGCGAATTTTCTCTTTTAGAGGGCGGTAAAATTTTGCCACTAAAAGGTTCACTTTTGTGTGCAGTTATTATTCCTAGAATACCCTTCTACTTTTTTTCCAAAATGTCCTCCACCTATTCTCAAAATGCCCTTTCTCTTATTTCCAAAATTTCTTTTTGTGTATTTTCAGCTTTTTTTAAGTAAATAAATTCTTCCTATGTTTGTAAGCTCATCTAGTTGCTTATACACCAGGCATTTCCATTATATATAGTATATGTAAATATATAGCTAATGGTTTGTATTTTCATTTCTTCCACCTAAAATACAACAAAAACTATGTAGATGCACTAACATAACTTCCCTAATTTGGTTAGTGATGGATTGTGAGTTTCTTTTATATTTACTATAGATACTATAAATTAATTATCTTTTGAGAAAAGATAAAGGGTTTTTTGTTAAAATATCATTACATTTTTGAAAATAAGTCCAATGTGTTTTGAGTTTTGCAAATTTGCTATTAAGTTTTCGTGAGCTTTGCATAATTGTCATTCTGTTAGTTTTCCATTCTCCTTTCTTGTTAGTTTTTTTAAATTCTAATATTGCCCTTCTCCATTTAGAATTCAAGTTCTATGCTTTAGAGCCGTAACCTGTGATTAAGTTACTAACTTTATATACTAAGTCCAATGATTTCCTCACAGAAAGTTTCAGCAAAAGTTGGTATATCGTACAACTCAATAACATGAAATTTAATAATACTGTTATATTTCAACAAAAAACCAACCAATAATGTATATTCAATTGCAAACATACCATCTTCACCAACCTTAGTAATAGGACTTGTTGAGCTTCTTCAATGAAATTCAATAATTTAAACTTCGTTTTCTAACTAAAAACTGATATAAAACTCTTACTAACATAAATTAGAATATAATTAATATTTTAAAATAATAAAATATAATAAATTAAAAAATTCAAGTTTAAATCATGAGCAAAATACCGCTACTATTCACACAAACAGCGATGAGTAACAGATTTAAGCTCTTTATTTGATATCTTTTTAAATGAAAATGAAAATTCTAAGACTTGGGTCTTCTTCTTATCAATGTCTTTTATCTAACACAGCCAATTTTAGAGATTTTCATTGATTAACAAAGCAAAAAATAATGTGAATATAATTAAAATTTTACTTTATTAATATGCACTTGCCCGTAAGCCAATATAGCTTAGTAGTAAGGATAAAATGCTTCTACTTAAGTAGCTCACATGTTCGAGGCAATGCATCGCATCCCTTCAGGGGACAATATGTTTCACAAAGGTGCATGTTAAGAAAAAATGCATTCTAAGGATATATATATATATATATATATATATATATATATATATATATATATATATATAGAGAGAGAGAGAGAGAGAGAGAGAGAGAGAGAGAGAGAGAGAGAGAGAGAGATTGTATGATGTAACAAGTGTTGCCTCAGAGGCATATATTCAAAGGGTTGGCAAGTTCATTGAATTTAACTATCTCAAACATCATTGGTAGCAATTTTCACTTGTATTGCATATTTCTATGTTCTTCATTTTTGACCTTTTGAATAAAAAAAATAGATGATTGACAAAGAAAGCCCTAAAATACAAGAGATTATCTATTTTTCTGGCTTCAAAAGGACAAGAAATTAAGAACCCAAAGACATTTGATACACGTGAGATTTAGATGAGACGAATTCAATGAACAGCATGGATCATGAAAGGTTTCGCCCACCGGCCCTTTTTTGGTATGCCTATGATGCAGCCATGAAGATGCCACATTTTTGCACTTTCTCCTCCTTTGTTATTTCCTTAATTTCTTTCCCAACATAAATATATAGTTAGTGTTCGTTTATTTTCTTTTATTCTACCCTAAATATACCACAAATTATTAGATAATACACAATTTTTATTTTCTTTTGCATACAATATAAAATAAAATAAAATGATAAATTTGTAATATTATAGACGACAATTCAACTCCAAATTCGTGGACTGGAAAATGGTAGGGGCCGAATGAGAAGTAAAAATAGACAAATCATAAATACTAATTTACGATAGGGCCCTCGGTCATTTGGTCTTTCTTCACAGCCGAAAGGTCTTGCATGTTCTTGAAACAAATGGCATCACTTAGAGTACACTTTCAAAGAAGTATAATGTTTTATGAAAATGATATTAACACTCCCTAGTGGATGTTGAACTCCTATGGAGTTCCCCGGCAGATGGTCAACATGCACTCAAGTGTTGGGCAAAGTGACGACTGCCATTACAAAGGAGGTTAAAAAATAAAAGAAAATAATTCATTTTGCCCCATGGGGAAATTAAAAAAAAAAAAAAAAATTTCCTTTTTTCCTCTAAGAAATTAAAAGGAAGTATATTATTATTATTATTAAAAGAAAGCAGAGCAGCCTTGCCTTGCATTGTAAGATAATATTTTCATGCCTTAGAACTCGTGACCTCAAATTCATATCATGAAAATTCTGGCATTGTGCCAAGGCTCTCTTTATTATTATTATTATTATTATTATTATTATTATTATTATTATTATTATTATTATTATATACACTAGAGCTCGGTATCCATCAGTCCTTTCAATTAGTGGGCTAGAACACTGGAGGTGAAGACGTGGGTTACAGTAGAACCTCCTTAAAATAATATCCGATGGAATAGTTATCCTATTAAGCTAATGCAAAACGTTTGGTTCCAACTTTGGCAAGCATGATAAATTAATCAACTCATTAACTAATAAGATAGCAAAATTTTTAGAATTTTCATGAGAGCCCATTGATGACATAAAATAATATTTGCAAGTTTGAGGACTTCTCTTCTTAAAAAAGAGCACAAAGGGTGAGAGAGAGAGAGAGAGAGAGAGAGAGAGAGAGAGAGAGAGAGTACATAAAAATTGGGATAAACAAAGGTAGTGCACAGTCTGGTAGAGAAAAAAAATAAATAAAGAAAGAGATTTGCTTATCTATTGGTCATAAAATTGCAAAGGAGAAATATATGTTTACTATAGTAGATAACCTTACCTTGCATTTTGTAAGAAGCTAATTCCACGCCTTGAACCTGTAACCTCAAGGTCACAAGACGACAACTTTTATGGTTGCGCCAAGGTGCCCTTTAGAGAAAATAGTAAAAGATAGAGGAAACATAAAAAGATATGAAAGAAATAGAGGATTTACACAAGAATGATACAATGTAACTTTATGGTTGCTAAAGAGAAAATTGTTTAGTAAAAGTATAACAGGTATACATTCATTCAAAGCAAAAAAAAAAAAAAGAGAGTAGAAAAGGCACAAAATCATGCCATATATATTAAATTCAAAAAATATCTGATCAAATACTCCACTAATTCAATAGAAAAAGTCCCAAAGGCTATTAATTTAATGGGCTTCTCCTAGGAGATTGTACGTGCAATCAAGTCCTTCCATTTAGGGGTGGCAAAATATAAAACGATACGATAACACGACTCTAATCCAACATGGATTTAGGGGATTAAGGTCGAGTCTTATTATGTTCGTGTCATTTTTGAGTTGACCAAAAAATGACACGTCAAAAATCATGTCGTATTTGGGTTAATCAATGTTGACTCGTCGTGTTGACCTATTTAATACACGACTTATTAATTTATCGTGTTGACTCATCTAACCCACAAGTTGTTAACCAATAGGGTTAAAAATATAAGACCGTTCATGAGGAACTGTACAGTTCTTCAAAAACCGTCCTATATTAGTTATTTTATATTTATTTAATCATGTTACACGAGTTGTGTCGTGTTCGAGTCACGAGTTCTTGACACAATTATTAAGCAGGTTGTGTTCGTGTTGACCCATATACTATAATGAGTTAGTTTCGACACAACACGAATACGACCTACCAACCCGAATTGCCAGGGCTACTTCCATTTGGGGATCATCTTTAGCCCATTTATCCATGTTTAAGCTTTCAAAAGTACCGACTATGCTTAATTAAGAGAACATAATTGTCAAATTAGATTAAGGTGCAATTACATCTGCATCCAGCCCTTTATCTAGATCTAATCGTATAATAGTAAAATATACTCTTAGATTTATACCTAATTCAAGTATTCGTTTAGATCTATCAACAAACCCTTAGAACAATGACATATCTAGTCTTTTCTTAAGATCTGACCAGTAATTGAACACCATTGCCGGCTGTATGTATGAGTTCTAAGTTGTGCGTTTCATGAAGTAGCCCTTTTAGGCACCGGCTGTGTGAGCCTAATAATTGCCGCCTGTGGCCATTACCAAATTGACTGGGTAGCATCTTGAATTTTGAGGTTAGCAACCAGTCAAAGAGGTGACGGCCGGCGAGAATCGGGTTACGGCCAAACAAGCTTAAACGTGAGGAGAGAAGTGACAAAAAGAGAAGAAAAGTGCCCAGAAAAAAATGATGAAAATGTCATGCCATTCTTGGACTCCCGCGTTCCCCGTCCCCACATTTGTCGAGGGCGGTTTGGTCGGTCGGTATCGTCCGCCACTGATAGATTGAAAAGTTTTCCGGCCACGGTGCAGTTACTAGATTAGCCTTGCTTGTCCACTAAAACTACCAATAACACCTTTCGGGATTTTTTTCTAGCTTAATGATCCTAGTCTCCTACACATGACAAATGACCGAAATACCTCTCCCCACTATAAATTAAAGTGGGCGAGGGTTAATTTTAGAATCTTTTAAGAGTAAGGCTTGTCTTGTTTGAGGTGTAATTATACAGAATTAATTAGAATTTCTTATTTTAGTGTGTGAGGGCTACAAAAATGTGTGCATGAGCTACACACAAGCTAGGGTTATATGGTCAGGGAAGCCATTAAAACCACATAAATTGTATTACGTAATCCTTTCCACTTGGGCCCAACTTACTTCATTGTGTTTGAGTACGGAGGCTTGTTGACTTAATTCTATTCTACTTGTTAGGCTTGGCAATTTGGGTTAGCTGGTTGTGTTTGTGTCGTGTCGAAATTAACTCATTATAGTATATGGGTCAACATAAATACTACCTGTTTAATAATCGTGTTAAGAACTCGTGACTCAAATATGACATGATTATTAAATGAGTCAATACGATATGACTCATATAACACGATTAAATAAATATAAAATAACTAATATAGGACGGTTTCTGAAAAATCATAATATATTTTCAACCCGATTGGTTAACAACTTGTGGGTTAGATGGGTCAACATGGCGATTTAATAGGTCGCGTGTCAAACAGGTCAATACGATAGGTTAACATTGATTGACCCGAATATGACATGATTTTTGACGTGTCATTATTGGGTTGACTTAAAAACAATACGAATACGATAAAACTCGATCCTAACTCACTAAATTCGTGCCAAGTTTAAATCGTGTTATGTCATATTTTGTCACCCCTAATGCTCACATCAATTTAGAGAGACCGTATTAGGGCCACGGCGGAAATACTATGTTTAGGACTCATACTTGTTAAGGCAGGCTCCTTACGCTGAAAAAGACTGGAGCGATTTGGGGGGTAATACCGTAATAAGCACAAAATTCGCGGGGCTTATTGTTTCCAACTTCGTTCTAAATTGCTACTTACAGCACTTCTGCTAGTACATAGAATCTCTCTCTCTCTCTCTCT
Organism: Warburgia ugandensis; assembly: GCA_035236585.1. Lineage (NCBI taxonomy): Eukaryota > Viridiplantae > Streptophyta > Magnoliopsida > Canellales > Canellaceae > Warburgia > Warburgia ugandensis. Next base: position 61,110,440 of record CP141136.1, on the reverse strand, counting down.
CTCTCTCTGAAACCTTCAAAAGAGCTCCGATTTTTCGATAATCAGGCAAGCAATTTCAACCCTTTTTCTCCCTTTCTTTTGCATTTTTGGATTCGTTCAACCTTCCTGATTCTCTGCATCATCTTCCTCGCTGATCCTCCATTTTCCTTGCTTTTTCAGAGGAATCAAAGCGAACTAGCGCGATCATACAGGTATTTGATCAAAGTCCCCATTTACTCTTGTTTTCTTTCGATTCTATTCCTCTGTATATATCCTTTTTTTTAATTGCTTCAGCTTTTCTTTTGTTTCCTATCCAGGCTTCTTTGGTTCATAGATTTTTTGCTACGTTTTCCAATCCATATGTTCTTTTGGGTTGGTTTTCATTGAATCCTTTCCGGATCTTTGATCGATTTCTACAGTTTCTGCTTGTTTTAATGCTTATTAATTGATCAGTTTTGGTCCTGATCTTTCAACCGATCGTTTTCCTCAGAGATCTTTCGGCTCGAAGTGGAATTTTCTTCTTCTTCTTTTTTTTTTTTCTGCGTGCAGTCTACTTAGTGACGGGAAATTCCTGAGAGTTTTTCAATCTCCTGGATTGGAATTTGAATCTTTCTGTAACTACTTGCTCTGTTTTCCAGTTTCTGATTGATTTGATTCCGTCTTCTATGCCATCTTCGTCGTTTAGAATCGTTCTTCAATGAAATCGCTTTGAAAATTAATGATCTTTGGCGTCAAGATGGATCGGACGGGAAAGCGTTAGGATTTTCGATGAGAGAGTAGACTGGTGCGAAGTTCAACACTAAGATTTTTTCTAATTAATTAATTTTGTTTCTCAGCTTTCCTCTTAGTGAATATGCAGATGAACTGCTCTCTTCCAGACTAATCTTTTTGTTTCGATTTAGCTTAATCAGGTTTAAGTTGCTTCAAGATTTAGATTGCGGATCAATTACATAAATTGGATTCCTCGAATAGAAATTCAAGTATTCTTTCCTTTTTCAAATCGTATATTTTCTTTTGCTCTTTCATTTCCTAAGCTAGAAGAAAAAGCAGGAAGTTATCTCAATTCGTCTACTTTATGAAATTCATAGACTGAAACATTGTTATGTTCTCTAATTTTTAATTTAAAAAGAAAACATTTATTTTTTAAATTAATTGGTACTGGATTTGCAGAGAGTTTGCTGTAGATGAGTTGTACACTCAAGTTCTATAGTTCTAAGCCTTTGATTTGCGAAGGCCTTGCTTTTAAAGTTCTAGATCAAAGGAAGAGTAAACTAGTGATTAATTGTCAGATGGATTTGAATGAATTATTTACGTTGACTCTTATAAAATGCAAGGCAAGGCTGCCTACTATAGTTGTTGTTATGTGACCTTGTGGTTACGGGTTCAAGGCGTGTAATCAGCCTCTTGCAAAATGTAAGGTAAGGTTGCCTACTATAGGCTCTTGTGGTCCGCCCCTTCCTTGAACCCTGTATAGGCGGGAACTTCGTGCACCAGGACTGCCCTTTATTTACACGACTCATGTGTAACATGGCCTAGCTTATAAATGGTCTAGATGAAGGGAGTTTTGGGTCAACAGAGTTGTCATAGTTTAATCTAGAGATCTTCCAGGCTAGAATATGTGGGACCATAATTTGAATTATGTAGACCATTCTTTTGTCGGCTGAGCAGGGAATGGTGGGATCAGACATAGAAGTTATGCACCATTGGTGATTATAAGCCTTTGATTTGGAGTGGTTTTACTGAGGACTGCAAACTGCATTTATCGAACGCCACAGACAGATGCTGTGAATTGTCATATGGGTAGTAAATTTGGTGCATGGCCCAGCACATAGACGGTTTGGATCATTAACCTATTGGACCCTACTTTTTTCTCAAGTCAAGTAAAATATTTTCTTTAGGTGGAAAAATCCACCGTATAATAGCTCCTTATTAGATCAGTGGTTCCCAGTTTCTCCGTGGATCAAACATCTGCCTATGTTTAGTGGCAAATAGTCGTGAATTTTTCACTTTGGTAGGACCGGCCGATTAATAGAGCGCCTGATCTATTGTCATCCTGTCAGTGCCTTGGGGCCCAAATATTGGACAAAAAGTGGGCCGTTTCAGCTGCGAAATTTCTTTTCTTTTTTCCCTTCATTAGCTTTTTCGGAGTTTTCTTGGTTTACCTAATATAATTGACAGGTATTTTCAGGTGTTCTAATAATCTTGCCAACTAAAGAGGCATGGAAGAAGAGAGCCAAGCAAGTTCGGTGGAGGTCCCCGTGAAGGTGGTCGACAATGTTGAGACCCATGTTGACACCATCCCGGTTACGGTATTTTTCATGCCCTACTCCACGCTTTCTTTGGCATACTTATTTTGTTCATCCATTGGCTGTGTCCCACTCTAACTAATATCGGACACGAAGCAGGATTACCAACTAACTTTTTACCTCGAGGAATGATAGCATAGTGGTCTGTAGTATGCAAAACTAATGCAGCGTAGTACTCTTAGTTGGTCAGACCGTTCATCTGATTTCTCTATGACTACCAAAAAAAACAGTGAGAGCAGGGCGTAAAAATTTGCCTTTAAATTCAGCACACAAGCAGCTAAAAACATTGTTTAAAGAATAATCCATGATCAACAAATAAGAGCCACGTTTTTTTTTTTCCTTTTTATGTTGAATCATCCAATCAGATTGATGTTTGTTACACAAGATATCCAAATTCGGACAAATCAGGTGGACAACCACAAATAGAACCTATCAGCAAAGAAAATGTATCGCACGGCCTGATTTGAGTCCTAACCATTTCTCCCTCAGGAATGATGCTATATTAAGGTAGGAACTTGCTGTACAACTCCCTTCTTTTCCGTAATAGGCCCACCTTTGATAGATCCGACGCGTTCATCCGATTTCTTTGACTCTGGACGACTACTGGACTTATAAACAGTACCGAGGATGAGTTTGGAACCTGAAAGATGTACGCAGATGGTCAGAAAGGTTGTTTAAAGAGCACTCTAGAATCAACAAGTAAAAATCAGATTTGTTTGCCACAATGGTGATGTTTGGGGTACAAGATATACAATGAGTCTGATAAATCAGATGAAAGGGTCTGATAAACCAAAGGTGGGATTCTTCGTGGAAAGCTGCACCTGTACGACAAGTTCTTGTCATGTAGAATCATGGAACAAAATATCGGCCATTATACCTGATATAGAGGGTTAGTAAAACAGTCAATACAATATTGTGACAGATGTGTCAGTCGATATTCCCGTTATTTTTGATAAATCCACCCGATATGGCCAATTTGAAAGTTTCTGCTGTTACGGGTGGCCCTGTTATTTTGTTCTCTGTGTAGAATAGCAGCCTCACCTTTTCCCTGGACCATCCTAGCTTTTATTGTTGACGAGGTGTATTTTGAGGCTCAGAAAATAAGAATTTAACAATGGTATTGATTATAGTTCTAAAAATACCTAATAATAATTATTTTTTTAAAAATGTCCCCAGTTGATATCCTAATTTTTTTCGTAATAATTTAGAAGTTCTTTCATATTTTTAATTCTTTGAAGATTCACCAATTTATACGTTAATTTATGAAATTAAGCTCAAATTTGAAGAATAATTGATCAAATTCTCTTTATTATCTGTAAATCTAGTAAAAAAATGAATTAAAAGATTAAATTGAGATCCATGTAATTCTTTTTCTCCGACATTTTCCCAATTTCCCCCAAATGTTTGCTGAATTTTTACGATTTTTTCTAACCTTGTGTAACTATGGCATTGATGCACGAGATTTTTTGGGTTGGCCCATCTATCACAGCGTTATAGTTTAATTCACTGAAAATATGGACCCTCATTGGCTCTACGTTTATCGACTAGAGTAAGGTTTTACATTTTGATCAGTTAATGACCATTAGAAGAAATAAATACCAAAAAAAAACTTAGTGGCCTCGGATAGAAAAATCGAAGATTCTTCCGTGGCACCTTTCCCCTGGAGTAAAATTGTAGGCAGTAAGGTTATAGCTTCGTTGACTTCAAATTCCCATCTTTTGGCATTAAGGTTCGTTTTGTCAACAATATTCAACAGGAAAATACATACATTTTTAGAGCCTGTCGATCAACTATACATTGCAGTGTTGGAATTCGAGTGTCAATGGTGGGGGTTGGAGGTAAATCATGTGGTAGCTTCATAATTGTTGAGGAAATGAATTCTTGATTGATAGCGTGCACGGCTGTCTCAATGAACATGATCCAATGATTCTGGTTGAAATATTTCTGTCAGGACTTTGCATCTTGTCATATGTTTCTTCCGTTGTCTGTGCCTCATAACCCCCACTTGGTTTAATATTTTGTAGTATAAGAGCATGTCAATTGAAAGGGAGCCTTGGCTCAATGGTAGAATTGTTGTCATGTGACCTTGAGGTCACGGGTTCAAAGCATGAAAACAGCCTCTTGCAAGGCTGCATACTATTAACCCTTGTGGTCTGCCCCTTCCCGGACCCTGCATATGCGGGAGCTTCGTGCACAGGGGCTTCCCTTTTACAAGAGCATGTCAATTGCAAAGAAACATGATGTTGCTCCTCATAATATGATGTTTCTCCTTTCTTCACAGTATAGTTATCCTAAACCTTCAATCTCTCCTGTGAACATGCTGAACCCCTTGTGCTTTCTCAAGTACTTTAGGTTTCTCCGAGAGCATTGCAATTGTCATTGATGAACTTTAACATATATTTCTTGCTAGAACAGAGAGTCGTAGTGACTCTTCTAAATAACACTGTGAGTTATAAATTTCAAGCTATACAAATGATTTGCTGAATTGCCATTATGGTCCACAATTGCAGTTATCCTAAGAAAATTCCTCTTGTATTTGTGCAATGGATATTTATAAAGGATTCTCATTACATTGAAGTGGCAAATACCTGCTACTGATGTGTAAATACCAAGGCAAGAGAAGCAAATCTTTCATTCTGAATTTGGAGTTAACATTTAGTTTTCCTAAAACCATTTTTATTTCAGTTGATACTTGATACTTTGATGAGGAATCCGGAATTTCATTTAGAACATACATTATCCGTCCAAGAACAAGCACGTCATGCCTACCTATTGATGCTTAGAATTCGATTGCAGGTAGGTGGGGAGGACGAGATTCGAGCCAATGGTGATCTGCACCAAATAAAGAAAGAAGGGAATAAAGAAGAAGCAGCCACTCTGTATGGGGAATTCATAAAAGTAGAGAAGGAAGCATTAGATGTTAAGGACAGTTCTCATACAGACAAAGCTGCAGTGGATGAAGAACATCAATTGACCATAGAACATAGCTCAAGCAATTCAATGGGTAGCAAAGAAGTCTTAGAAGTAGAAGGGAAGACTAAAGCTCTTGAACTTGAAATAGAAAGAATGGCTAGAGAACAACAGCACTCTGAATCTGAGAAAACTCACCTGGAGGAGGCGGTTGTGGTTGCAAAGGAGAAGTTGGAGGAAAGAGAAAAACTTTGTGGAGACCTTGAACTCGCTGTGAAGAGGTTACAGGAACAGATCAGAGAGGCAGAGGCGAAATACAGTGCACAACTTATTGTACTCCAAGAAGCATTGGGAGCTCAAGGAGAAAAGCACAAAGAGCTGACTGATGTCAAAGAAGCATTTGAAGGCCTAACTATTGAGCTAGAAAGCTCAAGGAAGAAGATGCTAGAACTGGAGCAAGAGCGGGAAACTTCAGCTGTTGAGGCACGGAAATTTCAGGAACTATGCGAGCAGAGTGGGTCAAATGCTGAATCTGAAGCACAGAAGGCTTTAGAGTTTGAAAGGTTATTGGAATCGGCAAAAGTAAGTGCAAAGGAAATGGAAGATCAGGTGGCTTCCCTGCAGGATGAACTGAAAGGGCTGCATGATAAGGTGGCAGAGAATCAAAGGGTTGAAGAAGCACTTAGGAGCACTGCAGCAGAGCTTTCTGCCGTTGAAAGTGAACTGGAGCTTTCTAAATCAAAAGTAATGGATTTGGAGCAGAAACTCATTTCTGGGGAAGCTGTTACAAGTGAACTGACAAAAGAGCTGAATCTGTGTAAAGCTGCGGAAGAACAGATCAGAGAAGATATCTCATCATTAGAGAATCTTTTCTCATCAGCAAAAGAAGATCTTCGGGTGAAGATTGCTAGCTTGGAAGAAACTGAATTGAAGCTTCAGGAAGAGGTAAAGATGAGGGAAACGGCTGAAATTAGCTTGAGAAACCAAGAAGAGAAGATCTCAATTGTTCAGGCAGAATTTGAGAAAGTGAATGCAGAGAAAGAAGCTCTAGACATAGTTGTTGCTGACCTCAACAGTAATATAATGCTGACGAAGGTGTTATGCAATGACCTTGAAGCAAGGCTGAAGCTGTCAGATGATAATTTCCAAAAATCAGATGAACTTCTATCACAAGCTTTATCACATAATGCGGAGCTGGAAGAGAAGTTGAGATCTCTTGAAGAACTCCATCAAGAATCTGGATCTGTTGCTGCTACTGCAACTCAAAGGAACCTTGAACTTGAGGATATAATTCGATCTTCTACTGCAGCCGAGGAGGAAGCAAAATTACAGCTGAGAGAGGTCAATATGCGATTGATATCTGCAGAGCAGAGGTCTGTAGAGCTTGAGCAACAAGTAAATATGGCAGAGCTAAAGAGTAGCGTGGCTGATAAAGAACTAAAGGAATTGAGTGAGAAAACAGCAGAGCTCACGGCCATGTTGAAAGAGTTTGAGAAAGACAGTGCACAGTTGAAAAACCAATTACATGAATATGAAGAGAGGATAACTATCTTGGAATCTGCTTTAAGTCAGTCATCGTCAAGGAACTCAGACCTTGAAAAGGAGTTGAGGGATGTTGCAGATAAATGCACTCAGCATGAGGACCGGGCAAATATGACACATCAGCGCAGTCTTGAACTGGAAGATTTAATCCAGTTATCACACTCTAAAGCCGAAGGAGCTGGGAAAAAGGTGGGTGAAGTGGAGCTACTTCTGGAAGCTGCAAATTACCAGATCAAGGAACTAGAAGAGCAGGCAAGTGTGCTGGAGGCATACCAATCAAAACTTTCAAGCCTCGAAGCAGAACTCCAAGCTGCCAACAGAAAAGAGAGAGAATTGCTGGAGAGCGTCAACACACTAACAGAAGAAAAGAAACTGGTTGAAGATACATCAAAGATCTCAAATGAGAGGCTTTCTGAATTTGGGAATCTTCTGGAGGTTCTACAAAGTGAGTTGAGATTGGCTCAAGAAAAACTGGAAAACACTGAGCTTAATTTCGAGGCCTCTGCTATTAGGGAGAGTGAGATAATGGAAAAGCTTAAGTCTGCTGAGGAGAAGTTAGAGCAACAGGGAAGGTTGATAGAGCAAGCTACTGCAAGAAACTCAGAGCTAGAGTTGCTACATGAATCTCTATCCAAGGATTCCGAGCTTAAACTCCAAGAAGCAAAATTAAGCATCAGCCAAAGGGATTCAGAAGCTAAAGAGTTAAATGAGAAACTTAAGATTCTTGAAGAACAAGCCAAAATTTATCAAGATCAGGCCATGGAAGCAGCTGAAAAGGAGGCTCTCCTGAAAGGGAAATTGGAAGAAAGCTCTGCAAAATTGGTGACTCTGGAAAAGACCATTGATGAGCTCGAGAGCAAGCTGTTAGCAGTAGAAAGCAAATTGGGGCAGTCTTTCTCTGAGAATGAACTCTTGGCTGAGACGAACTTGAAGCTCAAGAAGGAAGTAGGAATTCATCAGATTAAGGTCAATGAGCTTCAGGAACTCCTAAGCTCCATACGTGCTGAGAAGGAAGCAACCCTTGGACAGTTGGATTCTCACATGAAAACTATAACTGAATTAACAGAACAGCATTCCAGAGTATCTGAAATCCAGTCTTCCTCTGAATCCTGTCTCAGGGAAGCTGAAGTACAACTTCATGAAGCTATTGAGAGGTTTGCACAGAAAGATTCTGAAGCCAAAGACCTGAATGAGAAGCTGAATGCACTCGAAGTCCAAGTGAGAGTTTATGAAGAACGGGCAAATGAAGTATCAACCACTGCTGAAAGAGGAAAGCTTGAGCTTGAAGAGGCTTTGCTGAAGGCAAGCCATCTAGAATCGATGGTAGACCAACTGCAAAGCAAAGCTGGGCAGTTTGAAACCAAGAGTGAAGGTCTAGCTGAGGCAAATCTGAAGCTCACTCAGGAGCTGGCATCACATGAAACGAAGATGAACGAAATGCAAATGATGTTGAATAAAGTTCTTGTTGAAAAGGAGGAAACAGTTGAACAGCTTCAATCTTCAAAGAAGACAGTAGATGATCTGAAAGAACAGCTTGCCTCTGAAGGACAAAGGCAGCAAGTCCAGGTTAGCCTATACATTATAATTTTGAATAATAGGTATACACTTCAAAATTTCGGATAGGAATACTCTTATCTAGGACATTATTTTATTACACTATCAGTCCAGAAAAGATGTATTTAATTGATTCTTGTAGTCCTATACTTTCTGATCTGATTAAGGACATTGCAGATATCTTCTGTGATGGAAGAGAACAATGTTCTTGCTAAAACGTATCAAGATGCCAGAGAAGAACAGCAAGCAGTAATTGCGCAGATGGAAACCCAGCTGAATGAAGGGAAGGCAAGGGAAAACGCTCTTAATGCCCAAGTGGAAAAGCTCAAGGCTGGGATTACTGAAAAATCTTTGATGCAAACTCAGGTACAAGAACTTGAACAGCAACTGATATCTGCTGAAACTCGACTGAAAGATGAGGTAATGGATTTTTCTATCAGTAAAAGTGTGAGATGAAACATGCTAACAATTGCATTATTTAATTAAAAAAACTTGAATTATAGTTGACAATCTCAACTGGCTGTAGGTTGAAAATATGAAGGCGACGGTAGCTGAAAAGGAGGTGGGAATGACTTCCAAACTAGAGGACTACGTAAAAACAAGGGTTATATTAGATGAACAAGTGGTGAAACTTCAAGAGGAGCTAAACCTTGCTTATGCCACCATAGCTGAACAGGTTCTCCCTCCATTTTTTTAAAGATTAATCTGCTACTTGTCCTCTATCATTGTTTTCTTTCATATATTCTAGATAGGTGGCACACGTTACTCATGATTATTGGCAAGTATTACATACTGTAAAGTATTAACATAGTGATATAAAGTCTGTAGTAAGCCAAAATTTGCAATCTTGTAACGCTTGATACTTCAAAGGGTGACCTACATTCACAGGAATTATTGGAGTGCTTTAATTTCTGGAGAAGGAACTGCATTCTATCACCATCCTTGTCTAATAGAAAGTAAAAGTACCACACTGTTGAAATATATAACCTATCACTACTCGACCGTGATTTACTGTGCAGTATATTACAATAATGACATAAAAATTTTAACCAAAAGGTTCAAAATGTAGCTGCCTCATAGGATAGTACTGGTGGGAGTATTGGGATGCTTTAATTTCTGATTCTACTGACATCCTTGTCCAAAAGGAAAGAAAGTAAACTACCATGCTATTGAAATTATAGCCTTATTCTACTCCTAGGTCGTGACAGTCACATTTTTAAATAATAGCCTTATCCCTACTCTTGAAGGGGAGCCTTGGTGCAATGGTAGAGTTATTGCCGTGCAGGTCATGGGTTTGAGGTGTAGAAATAGCCTCTTGCAAAAATGCTAGGTATGACTGCACACTATAGATCCTTTGGTCTGCCCCTTCTCCAGACCCCGCATAAGCTGGAACTTCGTGCACTGGTCTGTCCTTTTTTTTTAGCCTTATCTCTACTCTTAGGCTGTGATAATCACATTTCATCCCTCGGGTTTTCAGTGATTCATGTAGCTACCTGTATGGCATCATGTTACTAGCATAAATTTGCCAATGCACAGTTTTTATTGTCTCAGTCTTGCCTTGGATTGCTTGTAATTACATTTTTTCACATTGAGTCTGTTCTAGTTGTAAGTTCTGGAAGTTGAAACTACCTTTAATTTCTTATAATAACATCAGATTTCAACACCATCGTGAGCTTATGAATTTGAAGTCTGCCTATTGAGTTTGTATTATGAGAAACACTTCAAAGACAGAATCCCGTCTTACATAAAAGACAAAGCTGCAAAATGACAAAAGTACCTTTATAGTGACCAAAATTTCAAACTCTTGCCATCATTCCTTTTTTTGGTATTTTCTGCAGCCAAGCAAGAGACTTCCATGGATCTCTCTTTTTATCCTCTTCCATTGTTTCCCCTTATTCACATAGGCTACTCTCAAAGGAACATTCACTTTCAAACTCTTTTCTCTCTGTAAGGTGACCATTTTATATATCGATGAATGACCCAGATCTGTTGTCCATGATGTTTCCTTGGTAGAATGTCTGTCTCGGCTTAGAATTGGAAGTACATCCCATATTGATTCTGGGTAGTGATTCAAGAGGTCTTACTGTATTCCTGATAGGAGCTACTCAATTTTGAAGAGAATCAAAATTAGATAGAGATACCAGATTTCCTGGTATGAAGAGATGACCTGTTTCTTCTCTAATTCATCTCTGAGCTTTGATTCTCTTGGTAGAAGAAGAGGATTAGAGAAATATCTGAGAGTTTCTCTCATCTACTACGGATGGGATTAGATTACGGTAATTATGTATTAAGGGTATCTTTTTATCAGATAAAAATAAAAAAGTCAAACTTAGAGAGGATGCTTACCATAAAACATCATCTCCATCTGTACTGTTTTGGGACTCCGTTTTTCAACGCATAGCGGGAACCTGTATTTGTTGTCAGACACTTGTATTATTTTTGGTGATGATTCCACTCATTGTGCATGAATTTACATTTTAAAACATAAAACACTCCATTTTTCTCTTGTCTCATTACATACGTTAACACAAACTAAGTATTTTGAAGAAAGACACCAAGTACTCTGGGTCCACTGGCACTCTTATATGCATTATGCAACATTTCTTTACATAATACGCCGTCCCAGATGGTGTATGCTCAGAGGAACTACCGTCATATCAAGGCTGGGATATGATGTTTCAGTCTATCTCTGGAATACTAATAGATGGAAGCATTTCATATGCCAATTTGCTTTAAAATGATGTCCAATTTTGTATGTCAAACAAAAAGTGCTGCTTAGATATAGGCTTCATCAAGTTCACAAACTTGGTTTGAGAGACCATATTGGGTTTTGAGGAGATACAAGTATCACTCAGGCTCAAGTGCTATTTTGGCTTATGGATGACATTAATAGTTTCTGGATGTAAGATTTGACAAATAAAGATGACAAAGGAAAGCTTAAAGAAATACTTTGTAGGATGATCAGATGAAATCAGGGTATCTAGAGGTTTTGAGATTCAAAGAATAAGGAAACACTGGTAATGACTTAACAGAAGTTTGTCATCAGCCTTCTTCACATGTATAGCATGATGTGCATGCAAGTAGATAGTCTTGGCATCTTTTGTAGAAAAAGCTAGCAATGGGAAACAAACGAATTGATCCTTCATGCATCTGAGTATGGTGGGTACTTGAAAGCACCTTAGAAGTCTCAGTATTGATATGCAATAGATCGGGTTTGTCAGCATATAGATCACCATAGAGAACACCTTCTTCTGCCATTGACAGGACTTTTAGGTATGTTTAGGGTACTAGCAGTCGTGATTGGTCCATAAGAGAGTTTATGACACGAATTTAGAAGTGTGAGTTACTCAGATGCTCTGGACAGGAGATCTCCAAACCAGAGGTGAATTACACCAAACAAGTATCTGATATTTTATTGGATGATGTTTGGCTTTAAGGAGCAGAGCATTGTAGACAGAGCCAGTGCTGAAGTAGAACCAGGCATGGATTTATGACTGTAGGTTAATAGGTTGCACCCGGTGGGAGATCTTGAAACTAGAGGTCAATTGCACTTAAGTTTCAGTATTTTGGTTAAAGAATCTTTCGGCTTTATGGGGCAGTAAGGAGGAGGTATTGAGAAAGATCCAGTGCTGCAGTAGAACAGAGACATTGCTTCCACTAATGTTGATTTTACTTGGAATAGACATTTAAAAACTTAATTTTAAAGCCTGGTTTTTTTTTTTTTTGCTTTACTGTGTGACAAATTCACAATCCAATTGCAACAGATGTCACAAATCCTGGCGTATTCCATGCCAGGATTTCTATTTCATTAGTGAGAAGGTAGAAAGTCAAGAGCCTACTCCATGTTACGTTTATGTTTTAGCTAAAGATATCACTAAGAGATATATGCATTTAATTTGACACGGTGAGTATATTTCATGGGTGGCATATGTTCTTTGTGCTAATACTGAATTAGAGGGTGTTTGAGTCTTTTTACCTTTCTTTATATATATTATACACAAGACATCTATGGTAATAAAGAGATCTAATGACATGAAGTTATTTCCTTTCTCTCTTCGCCTTATTCTTCCCATCTAAGGTTCACTTTCTTTTTACAAGTTAAAAGAGCTTAATAAGTAGTGGCATATCACGGTAGATTGTCGTAGTAGTTATTTTCTGTTCCTTCCTATAACTATGATTGTAAGGCTTTAGTTCTAGTAGGTTTTTTCATTAATCTTGGTCTGCTGAGTGTTTCTTCTGATTATTAAAAAGACAAATATTGTCAGTCTTGTTTTTCATTTATTTTGTATATCTTTTATTTTCCTTGTTGCAGTTAATGGCCAATTTAGCTTAGTAAGTAAATCAATGTGGGTAGAATGATGCTACTGAGATTACACTTCACTTATAACACTAATGGTTTTTATTAGAGTGTCAACTTATTTGTTTCATCACAATGAAAAGTTAAGTGATGGTTTTGCTTTGAAGAGATATTATATCTTGTCTCCATGCATAAAAACCATTCCACCAGTTATCAATTTGTGTAAGTCAAGTGCTGAGAGCTGTGAGTTTAATGAAATACTTTAATCAAACAGAAGGAAGCAGATTCAAGAAAGGAGCTTGAAAGAGAAGCCTCTTTGAGCCATTCACTTGGGGAGCTAGAGGCTAAGCATAAACAGGCTACGCTTTTGGAAAAGAAAATTGAGGAATTTGAGCAGAAACTGCAGCTAGCTGATGCCAAGTATAAGGAAAAGGTGACCTTCTATCTCTTTTACTTTAGACTTTTATAATCTTAGCTATAATGCTTCACTAATTTCTTTATGAATTTCTAACCAAGTAAAGAGTGTTCTGGCAATTATGAGATGTTTCTTAGTCTTTTCTTCCATCCTTTTTTATTCTTCTTGACTTTTAATGTGCTCTTTTTCTCCATTCATTCTAGTTTCATGGATCTCATATGCATCTGGATTCATTACTTTGAGAGTGTTCTTGTTGTTTCATATATGATGCTCTTTTACATTTACAATGAATTTCAAAATATTTATACAATTGTCATTAACTCTTGCAGGAAATTGAAGAAGAAAGAAAACATGCTCTTGTTAGTGCAGAATTGGATGATTTAAAGAAGAAATTAAGACAGACTGTAGAATTAGAAAAGAAGATAGTGGAACTTGAGAACAAGCTGATGTTGGAAAAGCGCAAGTCTGAGGCAAGTATTTATTATATTATTCATTCATAGATAAGCTTTTCTTTCCAAGTTCTCCTTAAACTTCTAGCTGTAGATGATCTTCGGGATATCTGTAAGATCTACTTTCTTGCTATGTTAAGTTCAGCAATATTTCTTTGTGTGTACCGTGACAGTTAATGGAGATCACCGTGGTCCATCACTTACACAAATAAGAGGATTAAGGTGAATCATTATAACATTTGCATGTTGAATGTGTGATGACATTACTAGTGCCTGCAAGGCTCAAAAGCTTGAGACTCACTTCATTAGATGAGGGTTTCAGTCCCACTTGGGTTTTCCAGTTCAGATTTGGTAGACGAATGCCTTGGTAAAATCAACATCTTCTGCTTTGTTCTTAAAATAGTGAAAATCATTATAAATAGGCAGACACTAAAGAGATGAAAACAGCGCTGATTTAGGTGCAACTTCTTCCTAGTTAACTGGAATGCAAAATAATGCTCAAATATAGAATAATTTTCTGAATTCAAGAGACACATTCTCTTATGTGTTTGCATCATTACTAGTTTGACAAAATTCACATAAAACATTATATTGATTCCAAAAGACCTTCCTAAAGAGCTTGGATCAATCAAGAACAGAATGACGAGTGGTGGGTAACATCACAAGTGGAAAGATCATCCTTCCTCAACGCAAAGACTGCCGACATGCTAGCCCCGGAGGTTTCTGAGAGAAGCATGAAGGTATAGAACTCAAGTCTAGTAAAAGTCAGCCCTTTGCAAACCAAAAACATCAAAATAGAACCCAAAATAATCTTTAATCCCAAGTCCAGTTCAACTCATTCTCCTTATCTTTTAAACTAAAGGAAGACACAAGTTCGTCAAGTAAAAATGAGGAAGAGTATTTGATTTGTTGCGTTGGAAATACGAACTCTACATAGAACTTGGACCTGAGATTTCTGTATAGGGTTGGCTCTCCAAGTTCTTCAAGCATCTAATGCAGTTCTAAACCATGCATATAAAAAACAATATACAGATATGTGTTCTTCAATTTTTTCTGGAGCATGATGATATACTATCCCTAGGAGGACAATAGTAAGCAAGCTTCTAAGATGCTCATGTTTTCTCATTGCCTTTGCAGGGTAACAAAGGCATCCAAGCTGAGTTAAAGGACGCGTTGGAGGTGAAATCTAGAGGACTTGAATCTATAGTGTCAACCCCATCAAAAAGGAAGAGTAAGAAAAGAACTGAAGCAACTGCTCAAGCCACAGAAGGTTCTTCCACAACATCTACTCAAACGACAGATTCCTCTTCCTCTGAAATAAACTTTCGATTCATCTTAGGTGTAGCTCTGGTATCTATAATAATTGGAGTCATTCTAGGAAAGCGATACTAGGCTATATTTTTCGTTTTTTGCTCTGTAAATAAGTAAATATTTATTTTACACAGCTAAGAATATGTTTACTGGGTTAAGGTCTTGAATTTGGGTGGGAATTTGTTTTTATTCCACTCCTACCCATGTACAGAGTTGTGTTGTAGCTTGCTGCAGTTGATTTTGTATGCTGCGTTTGATTTTGTATTATTTGCATTACTTGAGTTACTTGTTTTACAGATGGTTCTATTTGCTGTTCAAGATGGTTTCCTTACTTTAGCAGAATTTTATTTCCTTGGAAGTTCAAAACAACACGATTGGACATCAGATCACTGCATAATCTTGCCCATCAGACTTTCAAATTGGCGCAACGGTAAAAAGTTGTAGTCATGTGACCTCGAGGCCATGGGCTCAAGGCATGGAAACAGCCTCTTGCAAAATAAAAGGTAAGGCTGAGTACTTTAGGCCCTTGTAATCCGCCCCTTCCCCGGACCTCGCATAGGCAGGACCTTCGTGCACTGGGGCTGCCCCTATTTTACACATGGCTGAAGTTATTCAAACGTAAAAAAGGAAAAGGCTGGAAAGCTTGTGCAGGAAAAGGCAAGATTCCTGCTGGCAATAGCAGGGGATAAGATCACTATTCACGGATAACTTGTTTGTATATTTTTATGTACATAGGAGGAGTGTCGCAGAAAGGCAGATGTTGAGATGGATGAGTGACAAAACAAGAACGGATAGAATTAGAAATAAAAGCATTAGAGGAAACTTAGGAGTAACACTAATAGGTAACAAGATAAGGGAGATTAGACTTAGATGGTTTGGACATGTCCAACAAAGACTGAAAACAGCACTGGTTAGAAAAAGTAAGATGATGCAACTAAAAGTTTCTACAAAAGGCAAGGGATAGGCCCAAAAGAACGTGGATACAAGTGGTGAAAAAAGATTTACAAACTTTGAAACTAAATGAAGCAATTACATTTTAGCAAAAGGGAAATAAAGGAACAAGATTCGTGTGGCCGACTCCTAATCAGGATAAGGTCTCGACGACGATGATTTATCCCTGGTACAAACAGTGCCATTATATTCCTATCCCTATCGTGTGGCACTTAGTTTTGTTACATATCCATTCTATATACGAGATCTCCCATCACAATCATGCACTATCAATGGCCTGCTCAAGCTAGTGCTAACAAATTGGCTCAACTTATTCAAAGGAACTCTTATTGCCTGTCAACTTGTTCTTTTGAACCCTTATTCCCTGTGCATGTAAATCAAAAGGTTAGAAGCAGCTGACAGTGCATACAGGCCAAAGTTGTTCGATGCTTTCAGCTGTTGGAACCCCCCATAAATTTCCATAGACCTCTGAGATTAGCGATATCTGTGGCCATAGTTTTTGAACTGTATGAGCCGCCAGTTCTATAGCAAGACTAACCGTTGTTTGGGGAATCCAAGGGAGAAGAATTTTGGTCCGAAAATGAAACGGCCAGGATTCTACTTGTGCAGACACTCTTCAATTCCCAACCACCGTTCTGTTTCAGAAATGCACTTCTCCTCAGGAACGCCATTTTCCATTTCCACCACTTCTCCAAGACATTTCCTGATAACCAAACAGGCCTAAGGTTGGCTCCATGCCTGCATCTTTGGTTGGAGGTTCCAAAATTCTATTGAATGGTCCTGACTCCTAACCACAATTAAGTAAGGTCATAGGATGGATGACTCAGAAAGATCCAGAAAAACAATGCTAGGGCTCTGGACAATGTGACGGATAGAATTGTCTGCTGAGTGAGATTCTTGGGGCATGGCCCATCCAAGGCTAACTCAAACATATTAATGTACTTGAATCAACAAAATGCTGGCTCTTTCTGTATGCTTACATTCATGTAAATCTGCACAAATAATCACTGTATAAGAGTGCCATTCAAGCTCTTAGAAGGACCCCAATCTCAAAGGTGGCGGTATCAAGTGGGACCGCCTATTCTCTCTCCTCAGAACGTCTCCACTGATCATATCATTTCATGCATGCTTGTTGAACACTCATTTCCAACGAAAGTCCCAGTCACGCTGCCGCACGAATACATGTAGTGGAGCTGGCTTTTCAGTTTAGCAAGATTCTCTTGCCCTTCAACTTCCGGAAACTAACTCCGTCCACCACCTTCACTTCCCTGTTCTCCTTCAGACACCCTACAACAATCCAATGCCGAACACATTCAACGACACATGGAATTCAAATCCTCACCCACCACCCCCTTCCCGAAATCTCTCTCTTTCTCCAAAAGGGTTTCTCCGAAGTCACCAGTTCAGTCACTGGAACAACCCTCCACGCCTTCTGTCTCAAGCATTTCCTCCATCTCAGCCTATTCCACTGCAATACCCTGATCAACATGTATGCTAAGTTTGGCAATTTAAATGCCGCCCGCAAAGTGTTCGACCAAATGCCTGACAGAAATGAGGCATCTTGGAATACCATGATATCTGGTTATGTTAAGGTGGGTTGGTTTCAAGAAGCAGTACAATTGTTCCACGATATGCGGAAAGAAGGTGTAGAGCCAAATGGGTTCGTAATTGCAAGTCTAGTAACGGCTTGCAATCGTTCGATGTGGATGATTTCTCAAGGAATTCAAGTTCATGCTTTTGTTGTTAAAATCGGGATGTTGGTTGATGTTTTTGTTAGTACTTCAATTTTGCATTTATATGGTGCATATGGTCTCATTTATGATGCTTGTAAGCTTTTCAATGAAATGCCTGAGCGGAATGTTGTTTCTTGGACTTCCTTGATGGTGGGCCATACAAAGAATGGGAATCCGGAGGAAGCTGTGAAAATTTATGGGCGTATGAGACGGGAAGGAATTAGTTTTAACCAGAACTCATTTGCAACTGTGATTAGTTCATGTGGATTGCTTGAGGATGAGTTATTGGGTTATCAGGTTCTTGGTCATGTTGTATTTTCTGGACTTGAGAGTAGTGTCTCTGTGGCGAATTCTCTTATATCCATGTTTGATAATTTTGGGTGTGTGGAGGATGCAAAGTTTGTCTTTGATAGTATGAAGGAGCGTGATACAATCTCATGGAATTCGATGATATCGGCATATTCACATCACGGTCTTTGTGAGGAATCATTCGGATGCTTTTACCAGATGCGATCTGCAAATGTATGCCCTGATTCTAGTACACTGTCTAGTTTGATTTCAGCATGCAGTTGCATAGAAAATCTGAAGTGGGGAAGAGGACTTCATGGTCTTGTTGTTAAAGTTGGATTTGATTCAGTTGTATCCATTTGCAATACTCTTGTTACTATGTACTCTGTGTCAGACGGACTCAGAGATGCTGAATTAGTCTTTCTTTTGATGCCTGACAAGGATTTGATTTCATGGAATTCCATGATGGCCTGCTATGCTCAGAGTGGGCAGCATAGAGATGCCCTGGACTTCTTGGCTGGACTGCTTCAAGCTAGAGTAAGAATGAATCATGTAACTTTTGCTGCTGCATTGGCTGCATGTTCTACTCCTGAAACTTTGCTTGAGGGCAAAATGATTCATGCACTTATAGTCCATTCTGGTCTGAAAGAAGATTTGCTAGTGGGTAATGCACTAATCACAATGTATGGTAAGTGCGGTTCAACCCATGAAGCCAAATGTGTCTTCCTAACAATGCCTGAGAAGGACTTGGTGTCATGGAATGCAATGATAGGGACACATGTAGAGAACGAAGAGAAGCAAGAGGCTGTAGAAGTTTTTAATTTCATGAGAGAAGCCAGTACAAAAGCAAACTACATTACCATGGTAAACATTCTTGGTGCTATCTCAATTCCAGATGATCTTTTGAAGTATGGAATGCCCATCCATGGACATATCATTTCAAGTGGATTTGAATTGGATGGTTTTATACAAAACTCTCTTCTCTCTATGTATGCAAAGTGCGGAGAACTTGATTCTAGTAATTTTATATTCAATGGATTAGTTAAGAAAAATCTCGTGTCATGGAATGCAATGATTGCTGGCAATGCTCATCAAGGTAAAGGTGAGAAAGCTCTAAAACTGTTCATGAAAATGCGTTCAGCTGGCTTGGAGTTAGATCAGTTCAGCCTCTCAGCAGCTGTTGCTGCATGTGCAAGCTTAGCTGTGTTGGAGGAAGGACAACAGCTTCACAGTCTGATCATTAAGCTGGGCTTTGACTTGGATAGTCATGTGATAAATGCAGCAATGGATATGTATGGAAAATGTGGAGAGATTGATAATATACTGAAAGTATGTCCAGACGTAAGCCACAGGTCACGAATGTCTTGGAATATTTTGATATCTGCATTCGCCAGACATGGTTATTTTGAGAAAGCTACAGCTGCTTTTCAGGAAATGCTAAAAGCTGGAACAAAACCAGACTACGTTACCTTTGTTTCTCTTCTCTCAGCATGCAACCATGCAGGTCTGGTGGACGAAGGTCTTGCTTACTTTGAGTTGATGAAAACAGAATACAGTTTAGACCCAAAACTAGAGCATTGCGTATGTATAGTCGATCTTCTTGGACGTTCGGGGAGGCTTGTTGATGCCAAGAGGTTTATTGAGGAGATGCCTGTTGCCCCAAACGACCTTATTTGGCGTAGCTTATTAGCAGCCTGCAGAATCCATGGTAATTTGGAGCTAGGAAAGCAAGCAGCTGATTGTCTTCTTAAGTTATACCCATCGGATGATTCTGCTTATGTTCTTCTTTCAAATGTATGTGCTGTAAATGGAAGGTGGGATGATGTAGAGAAGGTTAGAAGCAGCATGCAATTGAATAATGTTAAGAAGCAGCCTGCCCACAGTTGGATTAAGGTGAACAATAAGGTCAGTACCTTTGGTGTAGGGAACTGTACACACCCACAGTGGAAGCAAATCCATGCCAAGTTGGAGGAGCTTTTGGGGATGATCAAAGAAGTTGGCTATATTGCTGATACAACATTCGTCTTGCATGACATGGACATTGAAGAAAAGGAAAACAATCTTTGGAATCACAGTGAGAAGCTTGCCCTTGCATTTGGTTTGATCAGTGTACCCGGCAGTGCAACTATCAGGGTCTTCAAGAACCTTCGTGTTTGTGGTGACTGTCATTCTGTCTATAAATTTGCCAGTGCAGTTGCTGGCCGTGAAATCATATTAAGAGATGCTTATCGCTTTCATCACTTCAATGGCGGGGAATGTTCGTGTTCGGATTATTGGTAGCAATGCTGCTGATACTGGAGACATTAGCAGTCATTATTTGTAGATTGAGCAAACCAATAGGTAAGTTATTACCAACTATGATTATCTCATTCTTGTTTGGTGCCGTAAAAGTTCTTGGACTTACTGACCAAATTTGCGATTCTGCAAATTGTATTTTTTTTATTATAATCATTTACAGGGAAAAGATATCAAGTTTTCTTCTTCTTCCCCCCGCCTTTTTGGGGGTTTATGGAAGAAATTGGGTGCCACTCCGTTGTTCTTTTTAACCGTTTAAAGAATAAAATAAAAATTGAGGGATTGGCCTAGAACGCATCAAAATCTGATAAACATTCAAATAGAAAATGGGAGCAATAACAAGACGTTGTTGCATTGCAATACATTTTTTTTTTGCCCCGGTGCATGAAGCTCCCGCCTATGCAGGATCCAGAGAAGGGGCAGACCCCAAGGCCCTAGAGTACGCAGCCTTATCTGGTATATTTACAAGAGACTGTTTTCACACCTTGAACCCGTAACCTCAACGTCACATGACAACAACTTTTACCGTTGTGTCAAGACTCCCCAACCTGTAGAAGTCCAAAACCTAAGACGTTTCCTAGTTCCAGTTGTAAACTTTATAGATCTCTGCACGCTTCCATAGATGAAAAGTCTCTTCTTTAATGGATTTTTTTTATTGTTTTCCTTCTGCAAATTGATTAAAGAAAAGCTTAGGAAGCTTAGGATGATTTTGTTTTCACGTTAGTGGACATATAACAATATTCCATTTCTGAAATACGAGATAGGAGCCCTGGTAGGTTTAGACGCTATTATGCCTATATTTACGGGAAGAGGAATCCACTCTCTAATCAAATTACACAGTGAGGAGGATGAGGAGGCTAAAAGCCTCCCTCAACCCTCTACTTCTCTACATCTAAATCACTCTCACTCACACATAGAATGACCTAGCATTACACACACGCCCATATAGAATTTCTCTCTCACATGGATATATATTACATGCGGACTCAACCCAACAGTGCAGCCCCACGTACGCACTATTCCAGGTGTGATAATGTTCCATTAATAATGGTCACCGGGTTTTAGTTCCTTGCCCCCACTGGGGGACGCCGCGGCCCGTACTGTGCAAGAGCATTGGTTTGCTATCTCAAAGGAGGCTGCAGAGCACAAGACAAACAAGAGAGGGAGTAGAAGAAGGAGAAGGGGAGGCTTGTTGAGATGGACATGTTGGAAATTCTAAGAAAAATGGGCTTCTTCTATTTTTTATCCAAGTGAAGGTGTGGTATTGTTGGGGATGGGAGCGTGGTTTATAGAGGGAGGATGGCGTCTTAATCACTTCAAGGGCAGCCCAGTGTGTCCAAATGCTATTTTGGGTTTTTTGGGCTTTAATTGAACAAGGGTTAATAGTATGCATCCTTGAGCCTGTGACCTCAAGGTCTCAAAATGACAATGACAACTCTACTGTAGGGCCTTAAGAAAGGGTGTCTTATAAATCTTGCACCATGACCATTACCGTTTGGTGGTGTGACCTGCTTGACATGACAAAGGCACTCCCTTGTTTGGTAGTGGATCCTATCATTTTAGAAGGTACCTAAGATGATTTAAGGACCTCTAAAAAAGAATCGATGAAGATGTTTTATGCAAGGGGAACATTTACACATAATAACTAAAGAAGAAAAGGTAAGAAAATTCGAGCCTACTATGAAATGAGCTCCGGTAAGAGTACACACTCAAAGGGCATAAAGTAGTCGATGCCCATTTTTCTCATGTATGATATATATTTTTAAGAAGATTTGAGCCATTCATCTTGTTCAGTCGTACAAGAATTAGATGTATTTGGACAATCCAAACTACTATCTGGGTCATATGAAAATATTACATGGGCGACAAAGGCCCAATGGACCTTTAACTTTTGTACGGTCACAATTCCTTTGGTTATAGGCCAGAGGGATTACTGGCCCATCATGACTACAAGGAGTGTGCAGTAGATAAGGTTTCGTATACCTTTAAGACGATGATGGGTGCATGTAGCAGCCTATTCCATGCTTAAAGTCTATCAATGAACAACTACGTGTCAATTGATTAGAGCTTCTCAATATATGAATTAGTCGAGTTCATAAGTCTAGCCGATGAAAAAGCCAAATTATAAGAGACCGAATATGCTGATAATCCTATCAGGATCCAGAATGATGCTGAACTTTTCAACCTCACGTTAGGCAAAAGTATTTGTGGTCTAGACTGCAATCGGACTTGTAGACAAGAGGCAGCTCACATGGTTCCAAATTTATTGATTGAAGAAGATAATTATTACAACAGGCAGCCCACGAGATTTTAAACGTTAACCCAAACCAAATTTAAATTTATTAATTGAAGAAAATAATTATTGCAATCATATATAGGCTTTTCCTATGCTATCATCATGCAGAATACAATAAAAATCATCATATAAGGAAAGATTAAGAGCAAACTATCCGCAATGTATCATGATTGAATTGGTTGATCTTTTCTAGCAGAAGCACAAATGGAACCGCAGGGATCCGTGTCTACAATTATCTGATCAATGTAAAATCAATGGCAGGGAGACGTGGTTCTGGTCATCTAGTATACTAACGGATTTTAAGTAGCACATGAAAGCCTCAAAACTACTAGGTACAGGGAAAAAGCTCTTGTTGCATCACTATGCTAGAAGGCATTTCCTTTAGCAAAAATCATAAGTTTTAAGTAGTGCCACACTTGAATAAAAACTTTTTACTACAAATTCTTAAAATAAGTACCAACATTGAACTTCCATATCTCTAGAACGATTACCAATCACTCAAAACTATCAGAAAATAAATGATCCAGTATGGCAAAAGAACATAAATATAGAAAGTCAAGAAAATGCAAGTAAGATAATCCAAGAAAATAATGATCCCAACGGAAGAAAATAAATTAGACAGGCTCAGAGGAAGCTACGGGCCTTCGGGTCTTCAGTAACTCACGATCCCAATACCCTTCCTCATGCACCTGGCCAATGTGAACTAACCAGATATTTGTAAGTACATTTTTCGTCTCTTGTCATATGCTTGTCAGTCAGTATGACGTTTAGGGATCAGAGTTTGGCAACGAATGCATTAGTCAAACGAGAAGGGTCCACTCAGAAATGTTAATCTACAATGAGGAAATAGCCATGTAAGAAGAGAACGACTTATTTGTTGGACTTCGTTCTCGTCTGCCTTGCTGCAATATCCATGATCATAGAAAGTTTTAGAGGATAGAAGAAATCCATACAACGAGAGAGAGAGAGAGAGAGAGAGAGAGAGAGAGAGAGAGAGAGAGAGAGAGAGAGAGTTTTCTTATTTGTTGTACTTCGTTCTAGTCTGCATGATGGTGGAAAGTTTTACAGAATAGAAGAACTGCATACAACAAGAGAGAGAGAGAGAGAGAGAGAGAGAGAGAGAGAGAGAGAGAGAGAGAGAGAGAGAGTTTTCTTATTTGTTGTACTTCGTTCTAGTCTGCATGATGGTGGAAAGTTTTACAGAATAGAAGAACTGCATACAACAAGAGAGAGAGAGAGAGAGAGAGTTTTCTTATTTGTTGTACTTCGTTCTAGGCTGCCTGTTACAGTCTGCATGATCGTGGAAAGTTTTAGAGAATAGAAGAAATGCATACAACAAAAGAGAGAGAGAGAGAGAGAGAGAGAGAGAGAGAGAGAGAGAGAGAGAGAGAGAGAGAGAGAGAGAGAGAGAGAGAGAGAGAGAGAGAGAGAGAGAGAGAGAGAGAGAGAGAGAGAGAGTAACAAAACATGTGGACATAACCACATGCGCAACACTTTATTTCCATATTATATGACTTTACATTGCTGCAATCAACCTGAACGATGATCCAGAAAGTCCTTATTATAATGAACGCTACAAAATATGACGTTTCTATGGCTTCTTAAAGACTAGCCAGCATGCTAACATTTATCTTACTACAACATAGAAGGCTGAAGAGGAGAAGCTTCATTTACTTGGGGCAGAACACAACCTTGTAGTTAGGACCAGTTGGGCAAGCGAATAGGCTGGTTGGATCATCCTGAGGATAACTGTAAGCATCGGGGCATCTATCCTTGAAAAACTTAGACAAAGGGGTCGGCCCACAGCTGCCTTGCCCATTGGTGCAACAATATTCATTAGTCTTATAAACCGTGCAGGGATTGTTGCATCCGTCGGGGGCTTTCAGCTCGTTTGGGCATTCTTCGTTAATCTTGGCAGTGCATCTCAAATGCTTGCAATTGCCTGTAGTTGGGCTGAAGTCCATGGGGATGTTGAAGCCGTCCACAAGGGAGATGTCATTGAAGTCCTGGCGACCATATTGGTCCAATGCATATTCTGCAAGTGTATTGGGAGGTTTGCCATAGCCTGTGCATTCGAGCTTTCCATCACAGTCGCCTGTCTTGCAACTACCACTACCATTGGCGTCAAAGGTGCATCCAGTGCGGCCCCAAATACGGGCACGAGCAGTGCCTGCAGGTGTGGTAATGGTCCAAGAAGGGTCACCAGGTTTGAGTTCCTTGCCGCCACCTGGGGACGCTGCGGCCCATACAGTGTAACTGCACTGGTTTACTATCTCAAAGGATGCTCCATGGCTCAAGGAAAACAAGAGGGGAAGTAGAAGAAGGGTGAAGGGGAGTGTTGTTGAGAAGGACATGTTAGGAACTCTCAAGAGTAAAAATATGGGCTTCTATCTTTGTTCCCAATGAAGGTATGGTATTGCTGGGGATGAGAGCGCGTTTTTATAGAGGGAGGGCTATGTTTGTGGAAAATTGGGAAGGACTTTCTTGACTTGTCTTCTGTCGTGTCAATATAACATTGGTTCCTGAGGAGAAGAATTCAAATTGGAATAGCTTACACTAGAAGGAGCCTTATCACAATGGTAGTGCTGGACCTTGAGATTATAGGTTTAAGAACTAGAAACAGTATTTTGTAAAATGCAAGGTAAAGCTGAATACTATTAACCATTGTGATCTGTCCCTTGTCCGGACTCCACATACATGCGAGCTTCTTGCACTGAGGCTGCCTTGTAATAGCATGAACTAATGAATCTTTTGGGCCTCCGATGGGCTTTATGTGATCAAGGCCATGGTGGGCTGTGAGTAACATAGAAATAAGGAAAACTGTGTTGAGCCATTGACCCTGAATTGGTAGAAAAGAATCGCTGACCATATTTTGTGCAAAAAAAGGCTAAATAAGAAAAAGTAAGAAAAAAAAATGTCCCGGTAGCCACAGGTACTCTACGGTGTAGGAAGAAATGGACGCCCATTTTTCTCATGTATGGTAATTTTTGAATCTAAGTCATTCATATTGTTCAACGTACAAAAATAGAAAACCCATGAGAAATCAATGCATTTGACAATTCTACTACTTCTTTTAAGTACTTTAATGCTTGGTGCACAAAGCTCCTGTGGGGTTTGGGAAAAGGATGAACCACAAAGATCTATAATACATAGCCTTATCTTGCATTGTGCAAGAGACTATTTCCATATCTCGAACCCACGAACTTAATAAATAAAATTCATTAGTTGTGATTTTCAACAGAAATGAGCATAGACTAAAAGTTTCCATTGGGAATGTATTTTTCTCTAGTCTATATGAGCAATTCAGAACATGATAGACTAGATGTAAAAAGGATTCACAATCCATGATAAAAGTCAAGCGTCAATTTCTTCACACGCCTTTGAAACGTCTGCTCATACTGGGATTCATATAAAACCATTAAATGGGCCTTGAAATGCCCATGGATGGACCTTCACAATGTTGCTTGGTCAACATCAAAATGCCCTTGGTTAGATGAAATCATGACGACACTCAATGTCGACTAAGGGAAGGTTTCGTAGACCTTTTAGCTACTATAATCTATCCATAGTCCACAAGCTTACAAGTCTATCAATGATCCACAAGTTTCAATGGATAAGTGTTTCCCAACACATGCATTGGTCACCCAAGGAGGACCAAACCAAAACTTACCAGTCTAAACGAGGAAAACCAAGTAATAAAAGACCAAATATGCCAATAATTCTATCCAGATCCAGCATGATGCTCAACTTTTCAAGCTTACAATAGGCAAACCCATGTGTGATATAGACAGAAATTGGACTGGTAGAAGCAGCCCACATGGTTCCATTTGTGCCAAAGGAATATCCTATTTACGAGAATTTTTTTTTTTTTGTGGGTAGGCAAACAAGATCTCAAATATTAACCCCCAACCAAATTTATTAATTGAAAAAGATAATTATTACAATCGTATATAAGCTGTTCTTACTATATCATCTGAAGAATCCAATAAAAATCATTATATAAGAGAAGATTAATAGCAAAGTATCCACAAGATATAGTGATTCAATGGTGTATCTTTTCTTAGCAGAACAATAAATGGAACTTCATGGATCCAGTGTCTACAATCATCTGATCAATGTAAAATCAATGGCTAGTAGACTAACGGATTTTGCGTAGAACATGAAAGCCCCAAGAAGGTATTTGTCAGGAAAGACAGTGACCTACAGGTACATGAAAAAGGCCCTTCCATAAGGCATTTGCTTAGCAATAATTATAATATTCAAGTAATGGCAGACTTGAAGAAGAACTATTTGCTGCAAACTCTTAAAATAACAAGTATAACTCATTCAAAACTCTCGGAAGAAAATGATACAAGTCCCAACTTTCATGATGGGTTTCTAAACTTCTCCCACCTTGGCTTTTGCTGAACCTCCACTCGTATGTTAGTCATTTATGACTCACTTACCATGATGTTACCACGAGATTTCACTAATACTAGATAAGCAATACGCTCCGATAATCAAGAAAACACGCAGAAAATAATGATTTCCAACTTGAGGTAAAAAAAAAATAAAAAATGATGGGCCAGACGAAGTTATGGGCTCTCTTATCTTCAGCAAGTCACAGATCATAATGCCATTGTTTTGTAGTCCAATGGACTCTTGTGGGGCATCATGCGATTGACCGATCAGAGCTAACGAAAGATAAGTACATTTTTCGTCCCTTGTCCATATTTGTAAGTCAGTACAGATGCACTACATCAAGAGATTAGAGTTTGGTAACATATGCATTAGTCTAACAAGAAGGGTCCCCTAAAAGGTCTTAGGTCTACGACGAAGAAAATTTTCAAGTAAGAAGAGAACGACTTATTTGTTGGATTTGATGTCTGGTCTAGGATTGGTTAACCAGAAGAATACATTAGTCACCCTCACTTTTAAGGACGCCTATGATGCAATCACAATGAAATGAAAGAGAGAGAAATTTTATACGTCCTTAGGTCTCATCATGGTTGCATCTTGGGCATCCTTCGAAGTGGTGCTAGACTCACTTTTTTTCAATTTTTTCGTGATCCGAATCATTTAATTCATCACAGTTGTATTATAGGCATACAAGAAAATGGACGGTGGGCTTACTTTTTGTGTTTCTTTCCAAGATCAATACAATTCATTGA
Source organism: Warburgia ugandensis (assembly GCA_035236585.1). Lineage (NCBI taxonomy): Eukaryota > Viridiplantae > Streptophyta > Magnoliopsida > Canellales > Canellaceae > Warburgia > Warburgia ugandensis. The sequence continues at coordinate 61,082,964 of CP141136.1, read as the reverse complement.
ATATTCCTCATCTAAGATGACCTAGCTAAAAAATCTCATATATATTGAATGCATCTAGGCCTTCGTTGTAGACATTTGAAGCAAAAAAACAAACAATGGCTGCGCCCTATACATGTAAGCTTTTGTCCTAGGTCATCTGAGATGATGCAAATCTGACAAACGGTTTGAATCATTGAAAGAAATGTAAAAAGTATGCCCACTATACTTTTACGTCGTGACACAACCATGTTGAGATCAATTGCACTGTATATTTCTTAGCGAGAGAGAGAGATTATATGATGCAACAAGTCTCGTAGGCCCACATTTTACATTTCTTTCCATGATCCAATCTATTCATCAAATTTGTCTCATCCACGTGGCCTAAGTACAAATGCTCATGTGTATTGGACATATCTAGGACCTTCGCTTCTTGGCATTTTGGAGACAAACTAAATGGTATAATATAGGAAAAACCTAAAACACAAGACACCGTCTGTGGAAAATCGTAATTATAGACTTGACCTTGACTTGGTAGGCCTGTATGACGTTTTAGATGGAGGAGAAGACAAGTCGGTAGAGGCGACAGGGACATTATACTGGGACCTCGATAGGCCTTCACTGAATCCTTGATGGGGTTTGATGGATCGAACAGTGAGAGTATATTGGTCTCTCAATGGCCCTGTACTGAATCATTAGTGGGCTTTGATGGATCGAACCGAATTATGTTGAGGTGAGCTAGGAAGCGCATCTCGCCTCATGTTCCCATGATCCAAACTGGTGCTGTCTTCCTGATTCCTGACCCACAAATGTTGTCCTTCAACAATCTTACTTTACCCAATGTTACCTTCTGATTTAGAAGTTTTCTTATGACATTTGATTAGAAAAGTTCATACAATTACTAGTACACAAACTATTGAAGGCAGTGTCAGAAGATGACTGGTCTAGATGAACAAAATCTTGCCTCAAATGTTCTGTTAGCAGATGTGGTCTGAATTAATAAAATCTTAGATTTCTGAGTGCTGCATTCTGAAGATAACTGAATCATCAAGAAAAAAAAAGAAGTTCAAGCGAGGTGGTGGGCCCTATGCTCACAGATTCATTGTCTTCCAAGATGGGAAAGCACCAAAAACCTCATCTAACAAATACCCCTAAGATGGGCCCCTTCTACTTGTACTATTGAGGATATTAATATAAAATAAAATCGTTAACGAGTAAGGCTCTACCGCTGAGGCCGACCTTAAAGGTACTTGTTGGATGAGATTTTTGGTACCAACCCATTTTGAACTTTGAAAAAAGATAAATCCGGATAAATGAAATTGATCAGTCAAAAAATGTGAGGACTTCTCAGGCCAAAAAATGCCAACATGCATCCTATAGGAACCGTTATGTAAGTGGGCTTTTCATTTTTTTCCAATGTTAGGTAGATTAGACCTGGAAAGCTGTATTCTCCTTATCTTCTCTTGAAGAGAAATTCAGTAGCCAATGAAAGTAAACCATTGATTTTTCTTTCTTCTGGCCTATTATCTTGTTTACTGGGAAGCCACTGGGTGTGAGACTAGAATTGTATAGGTGGGCCAAAGAGAGTTGGTGATCTACAACTTCAATTGTAAAGATCATCCACATATATTCCTAGGTGGGCCCAAAGACATCGGCTATTTTACTGCTTTTTTGCACTGGTTATTGGGGTTCAAGTGCGAAACAGAGACTTTATCTGATCCACTAGTCTGACAGATCACATCAAGTTTGATCTATTGCAACTGATTTACATTGATTGGATCGTTTTTTTTCCAAATGAAAAAGATACGCCTTTGATTTTACCAATAACCTTCTGATGGGATATCCATAGAACCAAGATCATGTGTGTTGTCTCTTGGTTAGTAAGAAGTGAGAACAACAATTCCAGTTATACATATTTGCAAACGGGGGTTTTATTCTTGCAGGAAGAGACTGTTGGTCTCTTTTGTCCGTGGTCTCTTTTGTCTGTGCCTTTTCATGTGTGCTACTAAGAGAGATGAATGGGAGGGCACAAAGCTCCCACATATGCAGGGCCCGAGGAAGGGGCGGATTACAATGGTCAATAGTAGGTTACCTTACCTTGTATTTTGCAAGAGGTTGTTTCTACGGCATGAACCCTTGACTTCAAGGTCACACGATGACAACTCTACTGTTGCACTAGGTGTAAAGAGCAACTAACATTTAATTGGCTGAGAAAAAGTAAAAAGCTATCATTTTCTTTGTCTTTTTTTATTTTTTGCTTTTTCTTAGCCTATCAAATGTTAGCTACTCTTTACACCTGGCACAACAGTGGAATTATCATCGTATGACCTTGAAGTCACGGGTTTATGCCATGAAAACAGCCTATTGCAAAATGCAAGGTAAAGTTATCTACTATTGACCCTTGTAATCTGCCCCTTCCTCCCGCCCTGCATATGTGGGAGCTTCGTACACCAAGACTGCCTTTTTTAGTAGAAATATTAGTGTGGAGGTCTAGCCAAAGTATATACTTTTATTAAATTGTGTATATTCTCCAATCTTTTAAATCTTTTCTAAGTAGTTATTTCTTAAATATCAATTATTATAACTCTTGAATCTCCACTAATTTATTTTATCTCAGCTATGATAACTTCGCTCTCTCTCCCCTAGAAAGCAAGTGTCCATTTTCTAGTGCAAAATTAAACGAGCTCCAATTCCATAATCATATTTAACTTTACCCCAAACTCATGGAAACTCATACACGTCAAGCTTGAAGAATAAAATCATCCCAGCAAGGTATGCCTTAAAACAATGAAGCTTTAAGGATAGCCCAGTTACTAATTTTGGAGAAATATCACTCATACCTCTAGCTTTTAGGAGTATTGTCACTATGGGCTTTTACTTAATCATTTCCTTGTTTTTAAGAAAGAAGAAACTACTCCATAGCACTAATTCTCTACGTTGCCTCGACGGGGAGACTTTAGAGGTTTAATTGTTTTATTACTTTTATAATACTCTTCTTTGTGGTTATGTTGTCTTTAAGAACTTTTACATGATGTTAAGGCAGTCCCAGTACACGAAGCTTCCACATATGCAGGGTCTGGAGAAAGGGGGGACCACAAGGGTCTATAGTACACAGCCATACCTTGCAGTTTTGCAAGAGGCTGTTTTCACGCCTTAAACCCATGACCTTAAGGTCATACCATGACAACTTTACCATTGGGCCAAGACTCCGCTTCTAACTTTTACATGATGTCTGGCATATAAAATCACAAGGAACATTTTAGGGTGTTTTATGATCAGCCCACCGGATGAATGTTAAGATAACCAACCATCTACTCCCAAAGTTGGCTTTTCCCGTTCTTCTTCCATGGGAAGAACGTTATTGTTTTGTCCTTCTTTAATTAAAGCCCCTCTAAGGGGGTTTTGCCGTGTGCATGAGACATATAATGGAAAGACTTCAAAAAACTGTGCGCTCTACTTTCTCCACTAAAGTGACACTTAGAATTCAACAACCTAGTTCCTTTCTTTGAAGACTTCTATTTATATTGTTTTTGGGGCCATGATTCCAAGCAAACAAAGCCGTAAAAGGACTTCGATGTAGGAGAGAGTTAGTCTGAACTCCATTGCAGCATAATCAACCATACCGTGGTCGATGACAAAAAGCAAAGTCTGTTGACGAGATCAACAGCCAAAAGCCATAGAAGTCCTCACTTCTATGGTCACAGAAAATGAACGGTTAGATATTTTATTAAAACATTGGCCTCATGTCATCGATCAAGAAATAGTTTTAAGACGTAGAATCTTCGAAATGTTGTATTTTCCTACATAGCAGGAGCAATCAGATGAATGAGTCAGATCATTCCATGAGTAGGGGCCCTTCATGCAAAAGTGGGCTGCTGGAGTGCTGTGTTTGAGGGCTTCTGTTTAGCAGTCTTCATGAGAGAGAGAGAGAGTTCACAAGCAACAGTAGCAAAAGATGAGCAAATCAACAGACATGTGATCCACTTTATTTCCTCACTGTTTCTCCTTCATCCCCCGAAAGAGGACCCAAAGACGTTATTTTAGACTACTGCAACACAACAAGTAAGTTCCCATGGCTTGCAAATTGAGTATTATACCGTCTACCACTACTATAAAAATAGAAGACGAGTCATGGGAAACTTCATGGGCAGAAAACAACCCTATAATTAGTACCAGTAGGGCATGTGAATGTGCTAGTCTGGTCATCCTTAGGGTAACTGTAAGCATCAGGACACCTATCCTTAAAGAACCTGGAAAAGTCGGTAGGCCCACAACTCCCAGAATTGCAGCAATATTGGTCAGTCTTAAAAACCGTGCATGGATTGTTACAACCCCCGTTTGCACGTAGCTCGTTGGGGCACTGTCCATTAATGTCCGCTGCACATCTTATACCCCTGGTACAACCATTTGAGATGGGGCTAAAGTCCATGGGGATGTTGAAACCGTCCACGAGAGAGATGTCAAAGTAGTCGAGGTTATTGGCCTGCCCCAACGCATATTCGGCCAGTGTATTGGGTGGTTGGCCATAGGCGGTGCACTGAAGGAGACCCCCACAGTCACCCGTTTGGCAACGGCCACTACCATTGGCGTCGAAGTTGCATCCAGTGCGGCCCCAGATGCGGGCACCGGTTGTACCTGGGTTTGCAGAGATGGTCCATGACTAGCCTGAGTTAAGTTGTCGGCCACCGCCAGGGACTGCGGCCGCCCATACCGTGTATGGGCATTGGTTTCTGATCTCAAAGGTGGCTGCATAAGAGAGAGTAAACAAGAGAGGGAGTAGGAGAAGGGAGAATGGGAGGCTCATTGAGGAGGACATGTTGGCAAGTAAGGAAAAAATGGGGCTTTTGTTTCCTCTACCCAATGGAGGTGTGTTCTCTCATGGTAAGGGAGGGAGGGCTTTTATAGAGGGAGGATGAGCCTAACTCGCTTGGAGGTGTGGATTTGGATGGTGGATAATTGTAATTGTAGACTTGAAAACTTTGACTTACTAAGCCCAGATGAGTTTTTAGACCAATTGCAATAGGACGAAAGCCGTGGATCATACCAAGAGAAATAAATCTTCACGAAAAAGCGAAGAAGCACACTTGCTGAGCTCACATTGGAAACTTATGTGCGAATCATATCAGTAAACTTAGCAGACTATCAATAGCGAACCCACTTGGCTTTGGTCCAAGCCAAACCGATATTTCATTGGCATGCTTTTGTTTACCAAAAATCCAATGCTTTTATCGGCAACACTGTACACATGAGATTAATGATCTAAGAATGTACAAGCAAAGCAAATCAGTGGAAGGGGTATAGATTTATCATTATCTGCCAGATTAATGTGTTAGAAGGGGAAGCCTTGGCGCAATGGTAGAATTGTCGTTGTGTGACCTTGAAGTCATGGGTTTAAGGCATGGAAATAGCCTCTTGCAAAAAATACAAGGTAAGGTTGCGTACTATAGACTTTTATGATATGTCCCTTCTTTGGACCTTGCATAGGTGGGAGCTTTGTGTACCGTGGCTGCCCTTTTCTACATGAAAAATGATTGCAAGTGAAATGTTTATCAAAGAAAGCAACTTCTAACAAGGGTCCTCAAACATGAACTAAAAATTTGTGCTATGTCTAGATATTTCATATTTTTATATGACAAGGACTACAGTAAGAATCCTGAGATTTTCAGACGCCTAAAGCCCTAAACTAGCGTCATATGCCAGATGCCAGCTTTATATGATTTTAGGCATATTTTTTGGAAGATGCTAGGTTAGCTTTAGTGTTTGAAGATATCAAACCTCTAAAATAAATTTGGGGTATATTAGCAATGCACTGGAAGATGAGTTTTGGCGCAACAGGTGAGGTTGTTGTTGTGTGATCTTGAGATCATGGGTTTGAGGCATAGAAATAGCCTCTTGCAACATACAACGCAAGACTGAATACTATTAACTCTTATGGTCCGCCCTCTCTTCAGGCCCTACATATGCAAGAGCTTCATGCATTGGACTGCCTTATTATTATTATTATTATTATTATTATTATTATTATTATTAGCAATTTACTTTGTGATTGAAATATCTTATTTTTCTTTCTTTCTCAATTTTTTATTTTATTTTTTATGTGTGTTCTTTTCAAATTTCATTTCCTGCTTTTCCTGGATTAAGTTTAGACTAACTTATACTGTCTCTCTCTAGAAGAGTGGAGCTGAACTTCCTTGGCACATGCTGTGAAGACCGAAAAACTTTAATGTTCTGGTTGGCGGTCTTATTTCTCCATCTACAACTTTTCCTTTGTTTTTCGAAGTACGTGAAGGAAAACTCTACATAGAACATGGATACCAAGCTGCCACATGTGGCTACTTCCCTGTTAGGCATCTCAATGACAGTATATAACATCCATGGTGCAAGTTTCCTTATAATTTTTCTATAGCATCCATCTGTTCATCAAAATGATCCTTTTTCAATACAAGGAAATGATTTTGAGCAGACTCTGAGCAAGTTTCAGTCAATAACTTATCTCTTTCTTGACTTTACCAAAGAGAGATGTGGTTGGCAAGGAATGAATGAAAATTAATTTTTATAAAAGAAAAAAAACTAGATAAAAAGTTTTTAGGCCTTGAAATTGAATTAATGCCAAAGACTTAGCTCACTGTAGGTGGTAACAAGTACTTCTGGAACCCGTATGTGCCAAATGGGCTCGGTTGAATCTCTTAGTCTGGTGGCTGGCCGCAAAATTCGTCGCACTTATTTTGTCTTGAGTGGATGATCTAAACCCTTGATCCACACAGCATTGTTTAGGACTCCACCAGCAAAATCTCAGCCAATTTTTTTTTTGGAATATATCTTGTTATTATTCATAAGAAGAGTCTTGGTGCAGCAGTAGGGTTGTCGTCGTATAACCTTGAGGTTACGGGTTCAAGGCGTGGAAACAACCTTTTACAAAATGCAAAGAAAGACTGTATATTATTGACCCTTGTACTCTATCCTTTTCCGAACTCTGTATATGCAAGAGCTTTATGCACCAGACTGTCCTTTATATCCTGTTACTTGGACCTTTCTTTTCTCTTTGTACATCTGCACGTTTAGGGTTTGTCCTCCTTGAATGACCAATGCTTAGATTGGGAAATTCTGGTCCTTTCCTTCATGAGCAAGATTAGATGCCACATCCACCCATCAGTGTCTTAAATTAATTGTAAAATTGGCAAAGTCTAAGTCAATGTTCCTAGTCTACATGGGTACATGTATGAGGGCCCACCAATATGAGGGGACCTTTGAGCAACTGCAGATTGTGGAGCCACAGCTTGCACTAGATCCAGACCATTAACAACGACTACATAGTGGTAATTTTCTTCCGAAAGTAGGTAGATTTATTTGCCTTAGAAGGCCCATACTAGTTACATCTTTGGGCCTGTTTCGCTGGGCAGAAAGGCCAAACTATAAGAGCGTTATCATCCGTTGAAAAAGCACGTGAGTAAAGATTTCGTTAATCTAAACCATTCATCTTATTAATGCCTAAATAAGGACAAATCAATAACGCTTCTGCACATGGAAGACGAACAGGAAAAGCTAACTTTGGGAGTAGATGGTTGGTTATCTTAACTTAATCGATCATGACACACAATCATCCGATCAATGTAAATCAGTTGCAATAGAACAAACTTGATGTGATCCTTCAGACTAATGGATCAGATGAAGTCAATGTTTCATAAGTGAACCCATAAAAAATTGTAAAAAAGAAGTAAAACAGACGATGTCTTTGGGTCCACATAGGAAGATATATGGACGATCTCGACAATTGAAGTTGTAGATCAACAAGATGCGAGCCATGCAATTCTAGTCTCACTCCTGGCTTCCCAGTAAGCAAGATATAGGCTAGAAGAAAGAAAAATCAATGGCTTACTTTCCTTCTGACCTCTCTCTCACATTTCATGAAGATTGACACCAACATATAAGAGTTTAAGTACTTCGTCTCGAATACCACTTTCATATTAATGTTTAGTCTCCTCTGTGTATCTCTAGATAGTTTAGCATTTTCTTCTAAACAAATTCTATGCATGCACACAGTAGGGCAATTCCCTTTAATGTCTACTATGGTTCAACCTAAGCCTGTTGTATGTTCCTTGACAACATGAAGAAGCTTACTGGTTCTTTATTTAGATTTGACTTTGAGGTCACAGGTTTCCTGATAATGGTAAAGTTGTCATTGTGTGACTTTGAGGTCATAAGTTCATGGCGTGGAAATAGCCTCTTGCAAAAATGTAAGGTAAAACTATATACTATAGACATTTATGGTTTCACACATCTCTGAACCTCGCATCGGCGGGAGCTTCATGCACTGGGGTTGCCTTTTTTGTTACATCATGTAAAAGTTCTTAGAGACAACATAACTACAAAGAAGAGCATTATAAAAGTAATAAAACAATTAAACCTCTTAGAGTCCCCTTGTGGAGGCAACATAGAGAATCAGTGCTAAGGAGTAGTTTCATCTTTCTTAAAAACAAGAAAATGATTAAGTAAACGCACATATTGATAATACCGAAAATCTCATCCAACAAGTACCTCTAAGATGGGCCTCGGCTGTTAAAGTATGAACATTTGCGAAAGTAAAATCTGTGGGTCAAGAATCATGAAGAGAGCACCAATTTGGATCATGGGAACGTGAGGAGAGATGCACTTTCAATGTGGAATAACTTGTCTGTTATCTTGGATGGCCTAGGCACAAAAGCTCACATGTATATAGCATATTCATTGTTTGTTTTTTCGCTTCAAATGTCTAAAATATCAATTAGTATAACTCTTGAATCTTAACTAATTGTTTTATATCATCCAATTTCTTCTCATACTTTTGATTCTCTCTTTCCACCTAATAATAGTTATTATTATTATTTTATTCTCTCTTCCTTACAAATTTGACTTTCAAAAATTAGCTATTATAATTTCATTCTTTCTCCGTATATGGATATATACGAATGTATTAATTTCAGCTGTTTTATGCAGATACAACAAGTAGGTGACATTTGATTAGTTAGAAAAAAAAATAGAAAACAGAAAAGATAAAGAAAATGATAGTTAGAAATTTTTATCATGTCACCGATTCTCTACACTGCCTCGAAAGATGTTTAATTATTTTGCTACTTTTACCATTGGAAAAAGCTCTACTTTGTAGTGACGTTGCTTCATTTCTCTGAGAACCTTTACATGATCTCTGGCATATAAAATCACAAGGAACATTTTAGGGCATTTTATGATGTGGCCCGCTGGATGAATGTTAAGATAACCAACCATCTACTTTCGAAGTTGGCTTTTCGTGTTCGTCTTCTATGCGTAGAAGCATTGTGCAATGGTAGAGTTGTTGCTGTGTACCTTGAGGTCACAGGTTCAAAGTATGAAAATAGCCTATTGTAAAATGCACAATAAGGCTGCATACTATTAACCCTTGTGGTTCACCCTTTTCCCAAAGCTTACATACGCTGGAACTTCGTGCACCTGTGATCCCACTTTTTTTTTAAGGGCGTTTTGCCTTCTACATGAGACATACACTGGAAAGACTACGAAAAAGTATGCGCTTCACTTTTCCATGAAAGTGACACTTAGAATTCAACAAACTAGTTCCTTTCTTTGAAGACTTCTATTTATATTGTTCTCGGGGTCATGATTCCAAGCAAATAAAGCCGTAGCAGGGCTTCGATGTATGATACAGTTGGTCTAAACTCCGTTGCAGCATAATCAACCATACTGTGGTCGATGACAAAAAGCAAAGTCTGTTGACGTGAACAACAGCCAAAAGCCAGAGAAGGCCTCACATCTTTCATCTGATTGATCCGGCTAGAATGCGTAGTAGTGCAGATTGGATAATTGTAGCATCTCAAGACTTTTACTTTTGGTCACAGAAAATGAATGGTTAGATAAAAGGGCAGTTCCGGTGCACGAAGCTCCAGCTTATGCGAGGTCTAGAAAAGGGGCAGACCACAAGGGCCTACAATAGGCAGCATTACCTTGCACTTTGCAAGATGTTGATTTTACGCCTTGAACTCGTGACCTCAAGGTCACATGATGACAACTTTTATTGTTGCACCAAGGCTCCCTTCTAAAATCAATGGTTAGATATTTTATTAAAACATTGGCCCCATGTCATCGATCAAGAAATAGTTTTTAAGATGTAGAATCTTCCAAATCTTATATTTTTCTCCAAATCATGAGCAATGAGATGAATGAGTCCAATCATTTGATGGCTAGAGCCCTTCATGCAAAAGTGGGGTGCTGTGTTTAAGGGCTGAGAGAGAGAGAGAGAGAGAGAGAGAGAGAGTTCACAAGCAACAGTAGCAAACGATGTGCAAATCAACACACGTGATCCACTTTATTTCCTCACTGTTTCTCCTTCATCCCCCGAAAGAGGACTCAAAGACGTTATTTTAGACTACTGCAACACAACAAATAAGTTCCCATGGCTTGCAAATTGAGTATTATACCGTCCCCCACTACTATAAAAGTAGAAGACGAGTCATGAGAAACGTCATGGGCAGAAAACAACCCTATAATTAGTACCAGTAGGGCATGTGAATATGCTAGTCTGGTCATCCTTTGGGTAACTGTAAGCATCAGGACACCTCTTTTTAAAGAACCCGGAAAAGTCGGTAGGCTCACAACTCCCAGAATTGCAGCAATAATGGTCAGTCTTAAAAACCGTGCTTGGATTGTTACAACCCCCGTTTGCACGTAGCTCGTTGGGGCACTGTCCATTAATGTCCGCTGCACATCTTATCCCCCTGGTACAACCATTTGAGATGGGGCTAAAGTCCATAGGGATGTTGAAACCGTCCACGAGAGAGATGTCAAAGAAGTCGAGGCTATTGAACTGCCTCAACGCATATTCGGCCAGTGTATTGGGTGGTTGGCCATAGGCGGTGCACTGGAGGAGCCCCCCACAGTCACCCGTTTGGCAACTGCCACGACCATTGGCGTCGAAGTTGCATCCAGTGCGGCCCCAGATGCGGGCACCGGTTGTACTGGGGTTTTTAGAGATGGTCCATGACTGGGCTGAGTTAAATGCAAAACTAATTCCTAAGGTGGGATTGATCCCTATTTAAAAACACTTTTAGAAAAAACTATGCAATGCAGCGGAAAAAATCTTTTATTTTAAATTCTTTTTTAAAACCTCGAGTGTCGTTTGCTTTCAAGATGTATAAGGAAATGTTGAAAAATGAAGAAAATCATAAATATTTCCTAGGTCTATCCAGTTACAGGGCACAATGCAACTGTAATAATTACAGATATATGTCTAAAAGGTAGAGATTTTACTTACATTCATATTTGTCTCTTCTTCATTGACTTGATTATGGCACGAACATGTTCTTGGAATTTCTTCTAATCCTTTTTGGCCTTTTTGGACTAATCTGTAAAAATAATATATTTGGGTGAATATTCCTCATGCTCAGTAGGTAATCTAATACCACTATTTTAAAAACACGGCATGCAACATGCATAAATTCAAAGAGCTTTCCATGTAAAACATTAGTGATTCCTTTTTATGTAAACATGCATATTTGTGCATAAAACGTAAGCTCATTTATGCATTTTCAGCCATGTAATTCTTTACCGAAATCTAGTATTTAACGATATTGATATGACTCAAATTATAAAGTATAAATCAATATATCCAAGTAATAAGATCGCAGCAAACACATCAAATTAATGAGTCAAATATAATAATCATGAAACTCTTAAAATAGTCATCTTTTAAAGTAGATGCTAGCATCATTATAATGCTCATGCACATGAGTCTCTCGGAGAGCACTTCAAGCCAACTGGTCACGAGTACTCGTATACGATCATCTTAATGCTATATGCATATCGACAATACTGAAATCATAGGATCATTATGCTCACGATCAGCACAAAGCTGGAATCGTATGTCCCTGGTATCTATAGACCAACCCACCATAGCCTCCATAACAACTATGGCTGTCCTAAAAAAGGGTGCCGTGAACACCTCCAGTGGTCGTCCCTATTTACCACAGCAGTTGAGGAAGGGACAAGCCTTTTTGGCAACGATACCATTTACCTTTTTTGTGGTAGAGGCCGGGAGGCTAACCCTGACACACCCCCCGTGAGGGGTCCACAGTAAGAATATTATCCGCTTTGAGCCCACTGGGTCCGCACGGCTTTGTTCTCACCCTGGCTTCCCAGGGTAAAACGCGTTCTTACTGTGAGGAGTGATCCCACTCCTTATCACCTAGCCCAGCTCCCCTCTCCAGGCGGTATGGGACTAACTCTCAACCATCACCCCCTCGGCCTTCTCCACTTCGCCACCCCTCACAAGGCCATGGTACCTCACGGTGCCTCAGTCGGCAAGGCTAGATCTCTCCCCCTTAGGGGACACACGCCCTCGTGTGACCGAGGCACGCATGCGGTTAGCCACCCATCACCACGAGGAGACTGGCTCTGATACCATTTGACACACCCCCCGTGAGGGGTCCACAGTAAGAATATTGTCTGCTTTGGGCCCACTGGGTCCGCACGGCTTTGTTCTCACCCTGGCTTCCCAAGGTAAAACGTGTTCTTACTGTGAGGAGTGATCCCACTCCTTATCACCCAGCCCAGCTCCCCTCTCCAGGCGGTATGGGACTAACTCTCAACCGTGAGGGTGGAACCAAGATGGGTTGAGGGTGAGCAAGATGGGTTGAGGCTGCGGGCCAAGATACTCTGAGCAATAGCCCAAGATACTTTGAGGGGAGACCCAAGACCGTGGACAATATCAGACCTTAAATGGAACGAGGCCTTTATCTCGCCTTGCTGGCTGAGGCACTGTGAGGTACCATGGCCTTATGAGGGGTCGCGAAGCGGAGAAGGCCGAGGGGGTGATGGTTGAGAGTTAGTCCCATACCGCCTGGAGAGGGGAGCTGGGCTGGGTGATAAGGAGTAGGATCACTCCTCACAATAAGAACGCGTTTTACCCTGGGAAGCCAGGGTGAGAACAAAGCCGTGGGGACCCAGTGAGCCCAAAGCGGACAATATTCTTACTGTGGACCCCTCACAGGGGGTGTGTCAAACCCCGTATAACCTCTCAGCATAGTGCCCACCATGCCCATTAGCTCGAAAAGATAGATATAAGAAATTCCCAATCTTAATCATCGTAAACATGTCATGCATGTAATGGATTGCAAACATGCAAGCAATGCATGCATAAGAATCAACTTAAGACAAGTCATGTCATTCAAGATCATAAGGCATGAAGACAATCTGGTAATAGGAGTGAAATAAGGCAAGTATATTTGAAAATGCAATAAAAGTGTAGTAGTATCAGACTACCTATCTCGATGTTCCTCGAATCGCGTTTCTGATTACTCGACCCTGAACCATCTTTATGAAACCCTGTACATTGCTTGATAACAAGGATTCAAATATCATTTTCTATTCATTTCTATACGCTAATTAGATTTAAAGATTAACAGCTAGATCTGCCTTTTAGGGGTATAGATCATTGTTTATGTGTTTCTAGGCTAGATCTCAAGTATAGATCTAATGTTTAATGGTTAGATCTCATAGATTGCCTGTCCTAATGCTTGGAATAGGTCTATACTTGATTTGAATGGTCATATCTTATAATTTAGGGATGGCTACATGTAATCTAGTGTTGATCCTGACCTATTAATCTCCTAATACCTCTAATGGATCAATTCATGAGATCTGATCATCTTTGAAATGGTAGATCTACGAGATTTTTATAGTTTTTGGGCTATAGTTGTACAAAATAGTCCTCTGATCCTAACTTTTATGGTATCATTAAGTTCGCATCATCGATATGAATGCAACAGTTCTTTTGGATCGTCAATTGGAGTTATATAGCCTCCTTAGTTGGGTTTTTAGTGTCACAAATCAATCGGACAAACTAGAATTGTCTGTGTAGGGCGCGTGTGTCACAGTTCCCAAGACGCGTGTGCGTCCCTGTCGAACCGCGACCACACTCTCATGACCGCACACGCTCAAAGGACACCCCAAGGCATGCGCCCTGGTGGCGCGTCATGCGCGTGCATCCTTGGCGCGTGCGCGGGCGACTTGGATGGGACGGTTCAATCTGGACCGTCCAACCATCCCAGCCTCGGATCAACACCCCCGATGCCTCAAATACATCATTGTCCTAGGTTTTCTAGGCTTTTGGGGTCCTACCAACTCATCAGATGGCTCAGATCTCCCATCTGAGCTGTCCACGCGGTGGTTTTGAAGCAAATCCACCATTTCTGGTTTCATCAACAATCTACCGGCCAGTGAGACCAGATTCGGCCTGGATGTTGAGAAAAAATGCATGAAACGAAGAGGGAAGAGGGTCTTACCTGGAGGCCTGAGATAGAGCTTGTTGCATGCCTGAACTGCCAGCTGAAACCCTCCTTTCCGGAGAGGGTAGAGAACGGATTTGATTGGGAAATCACGGTGATGGAAGGGGGGGAGTGGAGGAATTTATAGCAGAGGAAAGGCGGTGCCGCCATTATGATGCACCGTAGATTACCACTCCAGGACCCCTTGTAGATTACCATCATTGCACTTATCATTATGTCTAGCTAATGACGTAAAACTTAGCATTCCTTGGGAGGCAACCTCAATGTTTTTAAAATCTCCATCTTCTACATCTTTCCATATAGGATCCTATGTTTTCAAACATTGGGGACAATGTTTCATTTAGGTTAGGGGTGTAGATGCATATAGGGATTTTGAATTTTCTTGAGCTTTTCACAACGAAAGAAAAGAAAACACTTTTGGAAGAGTTCCCTTACTATAATGAGAAATGGATGTTCAAAACTTAGTAATTCTAATGTTTTCACCTCTTAATGGAAGTGTATTTGACTAGTTTTACATACTATTCATATTTTCATGCCTTTTATAAAAGTTGATTCTCTAAAACCATTTCCACATAGCACATAGTCAAGACTAATAGAGGGGTATGACTTAGAGACTGAGAAAAATTAGTAGAGCCCTATAACCCAGTGAGTTTAGAGACTATCTTCTTTTAGAGAGTTATAAGTAATTTCACAATTTCTTCAATGTACATAACTTATTGTGATTCTGTTATCCTTGTTTTGGTTATTTATTAATAATAAATAAAAATAATAGATTTCTTTCTAGAAAATCAATTAAATTTGATAGGCTTTTCGGCATTGCCTTGCAGAGGCGGTGCTGTTAGGTCGGTGGCTGGAGGTAGGGGATGACCAGGGGTGTCGTTATCAAAATGACCCCCTGCGTTTTCAGTCCTTCTTGTTTTTAAATCCAAATTACATAAATGCCCCTTATCTTCAAATGCCCCTAACTTGGTTATACAAACTCCATTTTCAGTGTTCTTTGAGACGTTGGATTCTATTTCAAGTGTAGAATCTAATTATGTATTTCCCACCACAGATTCTATCATTTCATATTTTAATTAAATTAAAATATTTAATATAGTTAAAGGCATATATTATTGCCAAAATAAATAATCCAAATCAATTTAGTAAATAAGCAACATGTAGTGAGTGCAGTGGTACCAAAAATAGCTTTAAATTTCTGGTTCATGGCATGAACTCTCCACCTTAAGAACTGCTCTCTCTTCTCCTCTGTCCCAAAAATCTTTTGGTAGAGTTCTTCATTCTCAAACTCACCGTAGATGTTGTAAACAAACTGGGTGTCCTTCATGATCCACACCATTCATACAAGTGACTAAACCAAGATTAGAACCCAAATCCTCATCTAAGATCAAATCCGCCTTGAATTCATGTCTCCATATGAGAGTGTTCTTCAGCATTTGAAATGCGTCGGTGACTCTGAAGTCCCTAGTCACAAAAACTACAAGAGGACTACTTCAGTGGTCTTTGAGCCTTTGCTAGGCAAAAGGGTCACACCCCATAGAGAAATTGTTAGAAGCTGCATTGTAGTAGTATTCATTGATTAGAAAGACGATTATAAGTATATATATAGATACAATAAGTTGACTAACCACCAAATTATACCTTGATTACAACAATGAATAGCTGTTGTAATCACATGATTACAGCAGAGAATATCGGCAGTAATCAATGGATTACATCATATTCTAACACCCCCCCTTAAGCTGATGCAAAGATAAGTTTGACATTAGCTTGCCAATTAAATGTTGTAAATGAAGAATACATTCCTTAAAAAATAAACAAAAGAGCATAATCTTAAGTTAAAGAAGACTTCCGTGACAAACGAAAGTCAAGTTGAGATCATCAAAATAATCTCCAATGAGCTAAACTTGATTGCAATTTGATGGATAACAAATCCGTAATAATGGACATCATATCCTACTGCATTGATGGGCTAATCGAATGACGATTAAAGCAATGCAAGGTAGTTCATATTAATGTTTAGTCTCCTCTAAGTATTCCTAGATGGTTTAGCATTTTCTTCTAGATAAATTCTATGCATACACACAGTAGGGCAATTCCCTTTAATGTCCACTATGGTTTAACCTAAGACTGTTGTATGTTCCCCGACAACATGAAGAAGCTTACCCTCCTATTCTTTATTTAGATTTGAGGCTATGCCCCTACCCATTGAATGATCCAACACATTCATCTGCTTCATGTATTCTTTAAGGAGAAAAATACAGGATTTTGAAGATTGTACATCTTAAAAACCATTTCTTAATCAATAACATTAGGCTATAGTTTTAAGAAAATTTCTAACCATCCATTTACTATCATAAAAAATAGAAGTCTTATGATGCTAAAATCATCCAATCTGCACGCTTTTGAATTACTATGCATCTAAATGAAATGTTCCAAATGTTCAGAAATGAAATGTTCCATATGTTCTTAGAAATTCTTGCTTCCATTGGACTATGTGTATCTATATGCATCAGGATCCCGATTCATGGATCTCTTAGTTTGAGAAATAAGATGATTGAATTATTTCTTTTGACTCTTTTTCAAATTCAATAAATGTTGGTTGATCGTATATTTTATTATAGTTAGATTATTCAGAATATCATTTCTATGGCTTTTGGCCGTTAATCATGTGGCGACCCAGGTTTTTATAACACATTTTATAATACATTTTGTAAAGATAGGGTCCTTAGAGTAAAAAAAATTTCGCAAACCAAAGCAGCGGAAATTCTTTTCTTTAGAATTTGTTTTGTAAAACCTAAGTAACCACCTCATACATAACATAAGTAGAATTTTGTATAAGATAAAATTCCATTGAAGGAATATTCTTTTATTAAACTTCAGGATCCATCCAGTGGTTCACAGTACACAGCCCATTGTATCCTTACAATACTTGTCCGAATATACAATCCAAATTACAAAGTTCAAAATTCAATACATGTTCGAATACAATGTTTCAAGGGATATACCCTGATTACTTATTTTTCAATTGTTCTTCAAGTCTTGAGCTCCGAAGTCTCCTTCTCAGTGTCTGAGATATTGTAAACATTCGAACATTTACAATATCTCAGCAAGCTATGCTTGGTAGGGGATAAGAATGTAAGTTATTGACAGTATAATCTCAATATTCAAGTATCCCATAATTCGTTTTATCATAAACACATTCATAGATAACTATTAGTTATAAGGACAACTCATTTCCTTGTCATTTGTGTTCACCTTTATACGTACATATTGTATAAGAACAAATCCATTAAAAATATAAAAATAATCAAGAATCATTTCTATACAAAGCTGATCAACTCCTTTCATTATAAGAGATTTGTATCTCAGCTAGTTAATATATAGGGAATTTCCCTTCTTGGGAAAAATATTGGTAATATACAATTACCTGACATTTCATCATGCCATCCCTTAAGGCATTTTATTATACCAATTTCATATGCATCATAATGCAAAATAATCAAGGACTACTATGCTTGCAGTCTGATCCGTACAGCGTGCCCGGATAACTATTCAATAATCAACTTATACCATTCTCAGTGGAAATTACAATATCCATGTCCATATGGGAGGACCATGGCTGTCACAGTGGTGGCCTTCCCATAAATGCCCCACCTGACTTTTAGCCTTTCTTAGGCTTGGTATTCAATATCATCAAGTTTCAGAGAGTGGGTGGCCAAACCCTCTTAACTCTCTTAGCATAGCATCCCCAGGCCTATGCCTATTTAAAATAAAATCTCAAGCCTCCAAGCTTGTATGTAAAATAATACTTATACATATTAGACTATCTGTCTGTTTATCTAGGATTGGAATATTTTCTACTTTCCTATTCACTTAGGGTTGTTCTCAATTCTCAACTTGACCATTTAATACTTATTTTCCTCGTCATTTGGTTGGATCATATTTCAATTTGAGGTATTTACCTTAATATATTAGTATCATACATGTCAATACTTCAAAACATAAGATCATGTATTAGACATGTATCTTCATGTAAAGGCATTCTTAATAATCCACCTACCTCAATAAGGTATTCTTACTCCTTGAAATCTACCATAGTCCCGATCAATATATATCTGTCAAATCATATGTATAATGTCATTTTTCTAATCAAGGGTACATACTACATGGTCTTTTGATCATCCTTATGTAGGATGATCTGAATCTTTCTTCCTTGAATATCCTATGTCCATGGGTTTAATATCATCTATACAAATACTATTTATATCATACATAACAATATAATTTACATTGATGTTTCTTTTTTCTTATTGTTTTTTATCATACAAGATCTCATCTTGTTTGATCATCCTTATCTCACTTACTATTTTTATTAAGGTTAGATCATTTGCTATCTTTTTATGTTCTTATTATTATTATTCAACTAGTTAGTGTCTTACTTGGTTGAAGATAATTTATTTCTTTCTATCACTAGACAACTCCTTATTTCAGGATGACCAATACTTACCAGTTAAAGTCTGCTCAAAAAGTGGTTAATACAACCCTCATGTAAGGAGGCGTTTAGACCTCTCTTACGTCAATGGGAGGTGAGGGAAAAGCACTTGGCTCTTGTATACCCCCTATAACCACAATGTTCAGAGTTCACTGGAGTGGTACTAGCTCAACCTTTGGCAAAGTTCCTATGAGCTCTTTACCTTAAGTCCCTTCTCTAATTGATTTTAATTAATTTCCATGGATATGCACAATGTCATCCATGGATGTTAATTATTTTCCTACTTTGGGCCAAGGAAATGATAAATCATTCCTTATATTGTCCTACTAACTATAGCCCTTATTAAGTCAAAATCATTCATTCATCTTAGTTGTCTATGAATTTCTATATTTCATTAGTTTACATTTTTGGTGATTTATGCTCCTTATATCTTAACAATTACTTAACAATTGAATAAAATTTGACAATAAGTAAATCATCAACTTAAAAGCATAAATCAAATATAAGTTTAACAACTATATACTAACATTCTTCCTATGAATGTAACTTAAGCTAGTGAAATAAAACTAACATGATCCTAAGTTATGAAACACATCTTCTATCATAATGAAATCATGTTTAAATCCTAATTTACACCAACATGATCCTAAGATAATCAAATCTACTAACAAATTACTCATTTAGGGCATATCATACTAAAGTTTAAAGATTGCACTATCATGCTTTCTAACTTATAACATAAATCACATTTACACTTCTATATCCAATAAAAGACAATTAAAACTTAAAACATAAATCACATTTACACTTCTATATCCAATAAAAGATAATTAAACTAATTTTATTAAGATTATTATAAACCTTTAAATATGATCCAACCATTAGATCTTAGGTGTTTTCCTTTAGATCAAGGGTTTTAATTACCTTTAGGGCTTTTAATCCATTAAGATCCAAAAATCATATCCACTTGATTTTGTCACATTTCATCCATGATCTAACTAGATTCCATCATAATATCATCCCTTTAATCTATCCCAAGGATCTGATCATACTTGATCTCATTGATCAAGTGGGTCCCTTTGTATTTTTTTATTTTTATTTTAGGGTTTTTCTACCATAAAGGGTAGATCCCCTATTTTATCCAAGATCTGTCCAAATTAACCATAGATATTACTTTATTACATTATTATATCATCACTAAAATAAATTTCCAAGATCTGATCACCTCAGATCTTGAAGATCTTAGAAATTGAACACTTATTTCAAAAATACAGAAAAATACAGAAATAAATTTTAGAAATATTATGACTTCATTAGAAACTAGACATTACAAGCTTTCCATAGCTTCTTTCTGATCTCAATTTGGAGTTCATATGACTCCACAATCTTAAATTGAAGTTTTCAGCCGTTCCTAGGATCCAGATTTGATCTGGGCCCACCAGAATTAATCTCTCTCAATTGAGGGTCCAAATCTTGTTAGATTTTCTTGAAAATTGTATCCTAGGGGTTTTTGACCCTTATGAATTGATTGGAAAGCTCAGATTTTCCCTCTGAGCTCTCTATCACCATAAATTGAAGGGTCTAGTATTTATTTTATTTTTGCCATTTTTCATTCAAATTAAATTACAGAAAAATAAAAATTACACTAAAACATAATAAATATGTATGGAAAGTATTTCCACCTACCTGATTGGAGAAAAACAATATAATTGGTGCCCAATTTGAGAGAATTACCGGTTGATGATAATATAGCCCAATTATCCACCTTTTTGTGATTTTCTGTTGTTGGAACCGTTGGATCTTGAAATTGATTTAGGGATTTTGTATATACTATAGTATAGGATGTTATGGATTGTGAAATTAATGAGATTCTTCCTAGAACGGAGTGCCTAATTGAATTTAGGTCTCTTGTTCCAATTAGAAAGAGGAGAGAAAATTAAGGAAAAGAGAGTTTGGGGAGGGATGAAGGGGAATTTGGGGCTGAAATTCTAAGGAAGATTTGAAAATTTTGTGGTTAAGGTTGTGAAAATTTTTGGAAATTTTTGGGACATATTTATAGCCAAATTTGAATTTTTTATCATTTCTTTTGATAAGATATTTTATTACTTTAGAATTTTTAACTACTAATGCATTCTCCATTCCCACTACAATCTCCACTACCAGCAATAATGCACTGAGCAATTATTGGTGCTTCTAGAACGTTGGCCCACTTTGTGGGCCCCACTTTTATGTGAAAAGGCCTTTTTGCCCTTTTAACTCCAAAATTGGAGAATAATAGGCAATATTTGTCCGAACTTGGAATTGAGCGTACTTAGTTGCGTTGGAAATCGTATTTCTATGTACTTCATGAATATTGAGGTCTTATTTCTTGGATATGGGATATGGGTAAAATTACCATTTTACCCCCAAATGAAAAAAATTAAGGAATTTTCATTTTAACTCAGAATTGAACGTACTTAATGTTGTTTTGATCAGTTTTCCAAGTACATCCATAATTTCTAATTTTTTTAATTTATAATATAATATCTATAAAAAGAGAATTTTCAATAACCTAATATTCCAGCCCAAAATTTCTAAAAATTCAAACTTTATTAATTTTCCTTGATAATTTACAAAAATTCGGGGTCATTACAAATCATGTCAAGAAGCTTTGCCTTTTGTCGTCAATCACAGTATGGTTGATTATGCTGGAGTGGAGTTTAGACCAACTCTCTCATACATCAAAGTCCTTTTACGGCTTTGTTTGCTTGGAATCATGGCCCCAAGAACAGTATGAATTGAAGTCTTCAAAAAAGGGAACTATTTTGTTGAATTCTACATTTCATTTTAGTGGAGAAAGTGGAGCCAGTAGTTTCTTAAAGTCCATCCATTTTATGTCTCATACACACGGCAAAAAGAAGGGGAGCCTTGGTACAATGGTAAAAGTTATCGTCACGCGACCTTGAGGTCACGGGTTCAAGGCATGAAATCAACCTTTTGCAAAAATGCAAAGTAAGGCTGCCTACTTTAGGCCATTGTGGCCTGCCCCTTCCCCGGACCCCACATAGGAGAGCACATCATGCACCGGGGCTGCCCTTTTTACATACGGCAAAACACCCTTACAAGGGCTTTAATAAAAAGAAGGACAAAACAATAAGGTGCCTATGCATGGAAGATGAATAAGAAAGGCCAACTATGGGAGTAGATGGTTGGTTATCTTAACATTCATCCGGTGGGCCACATCATAAAATACTCTAAAATGTTCTTTGTGATTTTATATGCCATATATCATGTAAAAAGTTAGAAGGAGAGCCTTCACAATGGTAAAGTTGTCATTATGTGACTTTGAGGTCACAGGTTCATGGCATAGAAATAGCCTCTTACAAAAATGTAAGGTAAGACTATGTACTATAGCCCTTTATGTTTTCCCACATCCCCGAACCTTGCATCGGTGGGAGCTTCGTGCATTGGGGCTGCCTTTTTTGTTGCATCATGTAAAATTTCTTAGAGACAACATAACTACAAAGAAGAGCATTATAAAAGTAGTAAAACAATTAAACCTCTTAGAGTCCCCTTGTGGAGGCGACATGGAGAATCAATGCTAAGGAGTAGTTTCATCTTCTTAAAAACAAGAAAATGATTAAGTAAAAGCACATACTGATAATACCAAAAATCTTATCCAACAAGTACATCTAAGATGGGCCTCAACCATTAAAGTATGAACATTGGCTGAAGGTAAATTCTGTGGGTCAGGAATCATGAAGAGAGCACCAATTTGGATCATGGGAACGTGAGGAGAGATGCACTTTCAACGTGGAATAGCTCGTCTCAACAAAATTCGGTTCGATCCATGGAAAGAAATGCAAAATGTGGGCCTACAACTTTTGTGACACCTCGGGTTTTCTAAAATCTTTTTCCAATACATATATTAATAGTAAAAATTTTATTATTACAAAATAGGTGAGATCCCTAAAATAAAACTCAAATATTTAGAAAATTTTCGCAGCGTCAAGGAAAAATACCCAATAAGGAAAACCCCGAGGGTCATTTACACCCCAAAACTACAATGCTAAACCAAATCACTTTCAGACACTTTGAGCACGCTCAAATACAAAACCACGAGAAATTATGCAAATTGCAAAGAAACAATGATAATAAAAGTCCTAAAGCTCCAGGGTCCATCCAAAATCACCACATCATCCATGTAAAAGCATATGCACACTATACAGTGGCATGAATCTATCAAAATATACAAATATCTAGGTAGAGTATCAAAAGTCTGATATCAGTCTAAAGACGTAAACTACTATGTCTCCGAATACAAAAAGTATAGGGTCATCAGGTCCTCGTCTAGATCCGCATTAGTCCACTTGCTGCCCTCTCTAACTGTCATGCTCCAACTCTGAGGCATTGCAAAACAAAATAATGCCTCAACAAGCTATACTTGTGTAGGCGATTTACATTCAATATAAAATGATAAGAAATAACATGGTACAAAAACCTCAGATTCATACAATGAAGAATATACCAAATCCATGATATATAAGGCAACATAATTTATGGTGTCAAGACATGCAAAACCCCGAAAAGATATACAGATACAAGTAAGTCATAACCACGTGAGTCTATATCTAGAGAACAATAGGAATGTATATTAAAAGCATCGAAACATCATACATGGTCAAGCCTTATGAGTGTCTCAAGTACACTCACAACAACGTGGGTCAACTCTCAATACCATCCGCTTTCACCCTTTCACCCATAATGGGGCACTCAAGCACTCACGGAAAGGCGCGTTCTAGTTTTGCTTTCACCTTCCACTCTTTCACCCACACGACACTCAGACACTCATAGAAAGTCGTGTTTCATACCCTCTTTCACCCTTTCACCCACAAGGGGCACTCAGGCACTCATGGGGGAAGGGGGATGCATCCCATCACAAGCTCAATAGGCTTAACCGTCAAGGCATAGAGACTCCCATATGTCAAACATCTCAATAGTCAAGTCAATGTAACTGAAATATGCCAAAAACAGTGCATAAAATATATACAAGGGAAGTAACAAGCATATTGGTAATACATACTAAAAATAATCTCATGCAGCATAATAGGACAGACAAACCTATGCCTCAAAGTTTCAATCACTAAGTCATGATTTGAGAAATCATGAAAAATCTCAAATGAAATCACCTACCTCGATAATGTGGTACTCCAATCAAGGGCGTAAGAGATATCAAGTCGTACGCCCTGACATACCTGTCACATCATAAGTCATCATTAATTGTTAAACCCCTCATTTTCATCATGACCCCCAAAATATCTATTTCGTTTAGTGAGTCACATGTATCTTTATGATCA
This sequence comes from Warburgia ugandensis, assembly GCA_035236585.1. Taxonomy (NCBI): domain Eukaryota; kingdom Viridiplantae; phylum Streptophyta; class Magnoliopsida; order Canellales; family Canellaceae; genus Warburgia; species Warburgia ugandensis. Next base: position 61,058,848 of record CP141136.1, on the reverse strand, counting down.
TGTATCTATCTGACGGTCAAATCACTTTTGATCAGCACATCCTAAGGTAGTTGCTCAGATCGATCGTCAGGATCATTTTTTCTAAATTGTAAGTATATGACCTACCCTTTGGACATGTATCTGTAATAACTACAGTTGGACTGTGTGCTATGACTGGATAGACTTGGAAAATATTTATGTTTTCTTTGTCTGTCAGAATTTCCTTATTCACCTTGAAAGCAAAAGACACTCGGGGTTTTCAAAATGAATTAAAAAAAAAGAAGAAGATTTTTCTGCTGCATTGCATTCTTTCTAAAAGTGTTTTTAAATAGGAATCGACCCCCCCCTTAGGAATTAGTTTTGCTTTTAAAATGCATGTGATAACCCGGGTCGTCACAGTACCTCCCGTGGGATTTGCTCTAGCACGTGGGATGGGTTTGGTATGTACTTCCTTAGCACGGAGATGTGAAAAACGTCATGTACTCCAACTAGCTTTGGGGGTAAGGCTAACTGATATGCGACTGGTCCGACTCTATGCAGGATCTCAACTGGACCAATGTATCTGGGATTGAGTTTCCCTTTTACACCAAATCTCATCACGCCCTTCATAGGGTAAACTCTCAAAAATACATGTTGTCCGACCTTGAACTCCAAGTCTTTCTGCCTCCTATTCGCATAGCTCTTCTGGCGACTGTGAGTCAGACTTTTTTCAAATGAGTCAGACTTTTTTCACACACTGCTTAATCAACTTTGACTTCACTACCCGTCTCTCTCTCTCTCTCTCACGTCACTCCAGCACAAGGGAGACCTACAGGGTCTGCCATAAAGTGCCTCATAAGGTGTCATGCTGATACTCGCATGGTAGCTGTTATTATACTCAAACTCTACAAGTGGCAAATGCTCATCCCAACTACCTCTCTAATCCATGACACAAGCCCTCAACATATCCTCTAGGGTCTGGATGGTCCTCTTAGTCTGGCCATCTATCTAGGGGTGGAACGTCGTACTGAACCTTAACCTCGACCCCAGAGCCTCCTGTACACTCTGCCAGTACTTCAAGGTAAACCGTGTGTCTCGATCTAAGATGATCGTCAATGGCACTCCATGAAGGCTCACGATCTTCCTAACATACAACTTCGCCAAGCTGTCCACAGTCTGAGTCTGTCTAATGGGGAGGAAATGGGCTAACTTCGTCAATCTGTCGACTATGACCCATATCATGTCATGCCCACTAGCAATCCTCAGTAGGCCCATTATAAAATCCATAGCGAGGTGGTCCCACTTCCACTCTGGAAGGTCTAAAGTCTGTAATAACCCAGCTGGTCACTGATGCTCTACCTTAACCTGTTGAAAGGTCAAATATCGTGCCATGCACTCACCCATATCCCTCTTCATCCCATTCCACCAAAAGTGTCATCTAAGGTCCTGGTACATCTTCGTACCTCTGGGATGAATAGAATATGGGGATTGGTGTGCCTCCTGGAGCAAGTCATGTCTCAACTGATCATGTGCATGTACCACCAATCTACCCTAACACCTCCATTATGACCTCTGGAAAAATCGACCTTATTGGCCATGTTCTGTGTCTCTACATCACTCATCTGTGCCTGAATGATCCTATCAAGAAACTTGGATTGAGTCGAGAGGTTAGCAAGCATCACTCTTGACTGCCTACTCAAGGCATCAACTACAACATTAGCTTTCCCCGGATGGTACTGTATGGTAAAGTCAAAGTCCTTGAGGTACTCCATCCATCTCCCCTGCCTCATGTTCAGATCACTCTACGTGAATAAATACTTGAGGCTCTTGTGGTCAGTGTATACCTCAAATCTCTCGCCATATAAATAATGTCTCCAGGACTTCAACGTGAACACAACTGCTGCCAACTCTTAATCATGGGTTGGATAGTTCACCTCATGCGTCTTCAACTGTCTTGACGCATAGGTGATAACCCGCTCATGCTGCATCAGCACCACTCCTAAACCTCTGCCTGATGCATCACAAAAGACCACGTAACCACCCGATCCTAAAGGTAAGGCCAATACTGGCACGGTAGTCAACCTCCTCTTGAGCTCATAGAGGCTCTCCTTGCAAGCATCAGTCCAAATGAACCTGGTGTCCTTCTGAGTCAAGGTGCTCATAGGCAAGGCGATTCTCGAGAACCCCTCAATGAATCGTTGATAGTAACCAGCCAAACTAAGAAAGCTATGAACCTTCGTCACTGTTGTAGGCCTCGCCCAATGCAAAACTGCCTCCATCTTGGCCGGGTCTACAACCACACCATCCTTGGACACCACGTGTCCCAAAAACTACACCTGTCCTAACCAAAAGTCGCACTTGCTGAGATTCGCATACAAGTGATGACAGCGAAGCGTGTCCAATACAGTGCAAAGATGCTCCCTGTGGGCCTCATGGCTAGGCGAGTAGATCAGGATGTCGTCCACAAAAACAATCACGAACTGGTCTAAATAGGCTCGAAATACCTTGTTCATCAAATCCATGAACACTGCCGATGCATTCGTTAGCGCAAAGGGCATCACTAAAAACTCATAGTGACCATATTGACTCTTAAATACAGTCTTAAGGATATCCTCCTCCCTAATCCTCAACTGGTGGTAGCCTAATCTCAGGTCAATCTTAGAGAATACATGCGCCAACTACAACTGATCAAACAAGTTATCAATATGAGGCAAGGGATACCAGTTCTTCACAGTAACATTGTTCAATAACTGGTAGTCTATGCACAGCCTCAATTATCCATCCTTCTTAATGAAGAGGATTGGTGCTCCCCAAGGAGATCTACTCGGCCTAATGAAACCCTTATTCAGAAGCTCCTGCAACTATACCTGAAGCTCTCTCAACTCTGTACGGGCCATCCTATAGGGCACCTTAGATATAGGTGCTCTACCCGGCACCAAGTCTATGGTAAAATCTATCTCCCTACGTGAGGGTAGTCTTGACAGCTCATCTGGAAATAATCAACAAAATCTCACACCACATCTATATCCTCAATCCGTGGCTGCTCCCTGTTAGTCATCATGACACAAGCCAAAAACACTCGACAACTTCAAGCGTAACATCGAGCTGCTCTCATGGCTGAGATAACACAAGGGTCACTAACACTTCTCATGCCCCTGGACTACAACCACTGGTCGACTCGGTACACTATACATAATTTGCTTCTTACGGCAGTCTATGGTAACCCAAAACATCATTAGCCAATCCATCCCCAAGATAACATCAAAATCCATCATATATAATAGAATGAGGTCGCCATCCATCCTAATACATGATATCTCCACCGGTACCCTCTCAAGGTACTCAGTAGCCTCCACCGTCTCTCCTGCTGGCATCGATACATCTAATCGAAATGCTAGCTCACATGTGTGCAAGTCGAGGCATGATGCAAATGTACGTGCAATAAAAGAATGGGTAGACCCTGAATTGAAAAGAACTTTGGCATGTCTATCAACCACCAGAAAGGTACCTTCTACCACCTGGTTCGAGGCATGTGCTTGCCCCGAAGTTATGGCGAAGACACAACCCTAACTATGTGGTGCTGCCTCCACGATGGCATATGTCCTCGGTGACCTGTCTCTTGGACCTCTCGGGTACTCTCTCCTCATATGCCCTATCTCACTACAACCATAACACCTAAACGGCTTGCTCGGCTGAAAAGGCTGTTGTCATTGCTGTTAAGACTGATGGGGCTAGTGTGGGCCTTGATGTGGACGGCCCTGTCTTGGGCACAATCGCCCCAAGTGTCGGCCATTACAATGAGCTCACACTCTCCTGCTCTAACCTCTGCTCTGCCTGAGAGGGTACTGCTGGTTAGGGCCTCCTGAGGCTGTGTGGATGCGAAGCACCTTTTGCCCTTGAAGGTCTGACTCATCTCTCCTCTGCTTCGTAGTGAATCTCTCTAGAGCACCAAAGCCCTGTCTGCAGCCTGCCTCATCGTAGTCAGGTGTGCAATAAGTACTTTATGCCTCAACTGTGGCACCAACCTGTCAATGAAACTATTTGCCGCCTCCTGATATGAGGCAAAAGGAGTAGTTGCAAACCTTCGTAGTCTAGTAAACCATTTAGATACTATTGAACCATCATACTCCCCTGAGATAACGTGGCAAACTCCCTCTTCATAACATGCAGGGCATGAAGAGGGAAGTACTACTCATCAAAGATCCTCCGAAAATCCTCCCATGATAATGGTGCTAAGGACGGGGAGCGGGTCTACTAGTAAGTCCTCCACCAAAACCTACCCTCTCTGACCAATAAGTATGTAGCTAACTTGACCTGATCATCAGGTGGGATCTCCATCCCCTCAAAAGCCTTCTCCACCTCAAATAGTCATCTCTCTGCTACTGTTGTGTCTCCTTCCCCATGGAAGGTAGACACCATCCTCTGAAACCTCTCAAGCTACTCAGCTGATGAAATACGTGTACTCAAGGATCCTCCCTCTATAGCTGCCTACCTAGAACTGTCGATGCTGGGCGAGACCACTGTACTGCTGTGTCCTCTTGGACTACTGTAGTCACCGTCAAGTGGACAGAGTGCATAGCCTGCATCTCTGCCTGAACCTACTGCATAATGTGCTTAGTGAGGCATGGCATGAGGCTCTAAACTACGCGAGCCACTACGTCTGCCTCCTGCTCCCCTTGCTCTGATGTCAAGGCAGGGGTAGCAACTGGTGGAGCGAGGGTGGACCTAGTCTTCCGTCAAGGAGCCATCTGTTAATAACCCGATAACACATTGTATAAGTATTCCTCCTGTCCCCGTCTAAGTCATAAACTTATGGGCTGTAACTCTAATTAGACCCTTAGTGGTGATGATGGAATAGACCTGGGCTTTGATACCAAACTGTGACACCTCGAGTTTTCTAAAATCTTTTTCCAATACATATATTAATAGTAAAAAATTTATTATTACAAAATAGGCAGGATCCCTAAAATAAAACTCAAATATTTAGAAATTTTTCGCAGAGTCAAGGAAAAATACCTAATAAGGAAAACCCTGAGGGTCATTTGCACCCCAAAACTATAATGCTGAACCAAATCACTTTCAGACACTCTAAGCATGCTCAAATACAAAACCATAAGAAATTATGCAAACTGCAAAGAAACAATGATAATAAAAGTCTTAAAGCTCCAGGGTCCATCCAAAATCATCACATCATCAATGTGCAAGCATATGCACACTATACAGTGGTATGTGTCTAATCTATCAAAATATACAAATATCTAGGTAGAGTACCAAAAGTCCAATACCAGTTTAAAGACGTACACTACTATGTCTTTAAATACAAAAAGTATAGGGTCCTCAGGTCCTCGTCCAGATCCATGCTAGTCCACCCGCTGCCCTCTCTAACTATTGCGCTCCAACTCTAAGGCGTTGCAAAACAAAGCAATGCCTCAGTAAGCTATGCTTGTGTAGGTGATTTACATTCAATATAAAACGATAAGAAATAACATGGTACAAAAACCTCAAATTCATACAATGAAGAATATGCCAAATCCATGATATAAATAAGGCAACGTAAGTCATGGTGACAGGACATGCAAAATCCAAAAAGATATGCAGATATAAGTAAGCCATAACCACGTGAGTTTATATCCAAAGAACAACATGAATGCATATCAAAAGCATCGAAACATCATACATGGTCAAGCCCTATAAGTGTCTCAGGTACACTCATGGCAACGTGGGGTCAACTCTCAATACCATCTGCTTTCACCCTTTCACCCATAACAGAGCACTTAGGCACTCATGAAAAGGCGTGTTCCAGTTCTACTTTCACCTTCCACCCTTTCACCCACACGGGCACTCAAGCACTCATAGAAAGATGCATTTCACGCCCCCTTTCACCCACAAAGGGCACTTAGGCACTCACAGGGGAAGGGGGATGCATCCCATCACAAGCTCAATAGTCTCAATCGTCAAGGCATAGAGACTCTTACGTGTCAAACATCTCAATAGTCAAGTTAATGTAACTAAAATATGCCAAAAACAGTGCATAAAATATATACAAGGGAAATAACAAGCATATCGGTAATACATACTGAAAATGATCTCATGCAGCATGATAGGGCATACAAACCTATGCCTTAATGTTTCAATTACTAAGTCATGATTTGAGAAATCATGGAAAATCACGAATAAAATCACCTACCTCGATAATGCAGTACTCCAATCAGGCGCGTAAGCGATATCAAGTCGTACGCCCTGACGTACCTGTCACATCATAAGTCATCATTGATTGTTAAACCTCTCATTTTCATCATGACTCCTAAAATTTCTATTTCGTTTAGTGAGTCACATGTATCTTTATGATCACGTATCAATCTGATGGTCAAATCACTCTTGATTAGCACATCATAAGGTAGTTGCTCAGATCGATTGTTAGGATCATTTTTTCTTGCCGGAATTCGGTCGCCTGCGACCCCACATGTTCCATTTTTTTTTACGATTTTTACACCATTTTGTCTAGTTCTTCAGGTACATTCCATTTTCACCCTCCATTTCTGTAAATTCCTTCATTATTTACCATTTTTTCACAATTTTTACCACGTTTCTAAAAGCCCTCATCTTACTGTTTTTGTGGTTTTTGAACATCCTTAGCCATTTGATCCCCATGAAATTTCATGAGTCTGTTCCTTGCATTATCACGCTCAAGATGAACGGTTCATATAGTCATCTGGCATTGTTTCATCGAGTTATTTCAGGAAAACCAGTAACGCCTAAACTTTATCTAAAAACGACAAGTTCACGCCGTTTTTTGGGGTTTACAAGTTGATAAAACTTGGGAAAAGCATGGAGAAAAGAGCAGAGCAGTCCTACCTTGGTCTGGCTGGTCGGAGGGAGGGGAGAGCTCACCGCGTCTGTGCAGTTGCCAGTGATGATTGTCGTCGAAAAGTCATTGCCGGTGGCTCGGTCACGGGGAACAAGAGAAGGGAGAGGGAAGTGCATTTAAGGCACTCCCCTCTTAAATGCACATATATATCATTTATTTATTTATTTTATTATATATATATATATATTTGATGACTAGCATTTAATGTTGGTAATCGTCACCCTGCTAACTTGGACGGCTGCGATGATTATTGTGGGCCCCAAATGTGAAATGACGATTTTGCCCTTCTAAATAATTTCATTTAAATACAAAATTTAAAATAATTCAGTATTTTTACTCCAATATCCGATTTTAGTGTTTTTAGTGGCGCTGGATTCCATTTTTCGAGCACTTCTCAAATATTGAGGTTTTAATTCGAGATTCCATCTCTAAATTTCTCAAATTATCAATTCTCTAAAATTCATAAAAATTAATTATTTTAGAATTTAAAATAGCGAATGTTATAAACCTGTTTTTATGTATCCCTATAATGCAATCTTGATGAGCCTTGTTGCATCATATAATCTCTCTCTCTCTCTCTCTCTCTCTCTCTCTCTCTCTCTCTCTCTCTCTGTGAGAAATATATGATGCAATTGATCTCATCATGATTGCATTAAGACATACAAAATGCATAGGTGGTGGGCCTACTTTTTACATTTCCTTCAATGATCCAAACCGTTTGTCAGATTTGTGTCATCTTTGATGGCCTAGGCACAAAAGCTCACATGTATACGACATATTCATTGTTTGCTTTTCGCTTCAAATGTCTAAAATATCAATTACTAATACTCTTGATTCTTCACTAATTGTTTTATATCGTCCAATTTCTTCTCATACTTTTGATTGTCTCTTTCCACCTAAAAATAGTTATTATTATTATTATTATTTTATTCTGTCCTCCTTACAATTTTGACTTTAAAAAATAAGCTATTATAATTTCATTCTTTCTCCATGTATAGGGGTGTATTAATTTCAGCTGTTTTATGCAAGTACAAGGAGTATGTGACATTTGATTGGTTGAAAAAAAATAAAAAACAAAAAAGATAAAGAAAATGATAGTTAGAAAATTTTATCATGTCACTTATTCTCTACATTGCCTCGAAAGATGTTTAATTGTTTTGCTACTTTTACCATTGGAAAAAGCTCTACTTTGTAGTGACATTGCTTCTTTTTCTCTAAGAACTTTTACATGATTTCTGGCATATAAAATCACAAGGAACATTTTAGGGCATTTTATGATGTGGCCTACTGGATGAATGTTAAGATAACCAACCATCTACTTTCAAAGTTGGCTTTTTGTGTTCATCTTCTATGCGCAGAAGTATTGTGTAACGGTAGAGTTGTTGCCGTGTGACCTTGAAGTCACAGGTTCAAGGCATGAAAATAGCCTATTGTAAAATGCACAATAAGGCTACATACTATTGACCCCTGTGATCACCCTTTTCCCAAAGCTTACATATGCTGGAACTTCGTGCACCTGAGATCCCACTCTTTTTTTTTAACGGCGTTTTGCCTTCTACATGAGACATATAATGGAAAGACTTAAAAAACTATGCGCTTCACTTTTCCGTGAAAGTGACACTTAGAATTCAACAAACTAGTTCCTTTCTTTGAAAACTTCTATTTATATTATTCTCGGGGCCATGATTCCGGGCAAACAAAGCCGTAGCAGGGCTTCGATGTATGAGAGAGTTGGTCTAAACTCCGTTGCAGCATAATCAACCATACTGTGGTCGATGAAAAAAAGCAAAGTCTTATCCACATGGTGACCCATATCATGTCGGTCGCTTGTTGGTGGTATACTAGTGAGTTATCCTGTTACTTGGACCTTTCTTCTCTCTTTGTACATCTACACGTTCAGGATTTGCCCTCCTTGAATGACCAATGCTTTGATTGGGAAATTCTGGTCCTTTCCTTCATGAGCAAGATTAGATGCCACATCCATCCATCAGCGTCATAAATTAAAAGTAAAATTGGCAAAGTCTATGTCAATGTTGCTAGTCTGCATGGGTACATGTATGATTGCCCACCAATATAAGGGGACCTTTGAGTAACTGCAGATTGTGGAGCCACAGCTTGCACTAGATCCAGACCATTAACGACTACATAGTAGTAATTTTCTTCCGAAAGTAGTTACACTTCTTGGCCTTAGAAGGCCCATAATAGTTACATCTTTGGGCCTGTTTCTCTGGGCAGAAAGGCCAAACTATAGGAGCGTTATCATCCGTTGAAAAAACACGTGAGTAAAGATTTCGTTAATCTAAACCATTCATCTTATTAATGCCTAAATAAGGACAAATCAATAACGCTTCTGCGCATGGAAGACGAACAGGAAAAGCTAACTTTGGGAGTAGATGGTTGGTTATCTTAACTTAATCGATCATCACACACAATCATCCGATCAATGTAAATCAGTTGCAATAGAACAAACTCGATGTGATCTTTCAGACTAATGGATCAGATGAAGTCAATGTTTCATAAGTGAACCCATAAAAAATTGTAAAAAAGAAGTAAAGCAGACGATGTCTTTGGGCCCACATAGCAAGATACATGGACGATCTCTACAATTGAAGTTGTAGATCAACAAGATGCGACCCATGCAATTCTAGTCTCACACCTACTGGCTTCCCAGTAAGCAAGATATAGGCTAGAAGAAGGAAAAATCACTGGCTTACGTTCCTTATGACCTCTCTCTCACATTTCATGAAGATTGACACCAACATATAAGAGTTTAAGTACTTCGTCTCAAATCCCTAGATGGTTTAGCATTTTCTTCTAGATAAATTCTATGCACACACACAGTAGGGCAATTCCCTTTAATGTCCACTATAGTTCAACCTAAGGCTGTTGTATGTTCCCCGATAACATGAAGAAGCTTACCCTCCTGTTCTATATTTAGATTTGAGGATATGTCCCTACCCATTGAATGATCCAATACATTCATCTGCTCCGTGTATCCTTTAAGGAGAAAATTACTGGATTTTGAAGATTGTACATCTTAAAAACCATTTCTTAATCGATGACATTAGGCTATAGTTTTAAGAAAATTTCTAACCATCCATTTACTATCATCAAAAGTAGAAGTCTTATGATGCTAAAATAATCCAATCTGCACGCTTTTGAAATACTATGCATCTAAGCAGGATCAATCAGAAGAAAAAAGTGGTGCTTCTGTTCAGAAACGAAATGTTCCAAATGTTCTTGGAAATTCTTACTCCCATTAGACCATGTGTATCTATATGCATCAGGATCATGATTCATGGATCTCTTGGTTCGAGAAATAAGAGGATCGAACCATTTCTTCTTACTCTTTTTCAAATTCGATAAATGTTGGTTGATCGTATATTTTATTACAATTAGATGATTCAAAACATCATTTCTGTGGCTTTTGGCCGTTAATCACGTCAACAAACTTTGCATTTTGTCGTCAACCACAATATGGTTGATTATGCTGCAGTGGAGTTTAGACCAACTCTCTCATACATCAAAGTCCTTTTACGGCTTTGTTTGCTTAGAATCATGGCCCCAAGAACAGTATGAATAAAAGTCTTAAAAAAAGGGAACTATTTTGTTGAATTCTACATTTCATTTTAGTGGAGAAAGTGGAGCCAGCAGTTTCTTAAAGTCTATCCTTTTTATGTCTCATACACATGGCAAAACGAAGGGGAGCCTTGGCACAACGGTAAAAGTTATCGTCATGTGACCTTGAGGTCATGGGTTCAAGGCATAGAATCAGCCTCTTGCAAAAATGCAAGGTAAGGCTGCCTACTTTAAGGCCATTGTGGCCTGCCCCTTCCCTGGACCTCACATAGGAGGGAGCTTTGTGCACTGGGGCTACCCTTTTTGCACACAGTAAAACACCCTTACATGGGCTTTAATAAAAAGAAGGACAGAACAATAAGGTGGCTATGCATGAAAGATGAACAGGAAAGGCCAACTATGGGAGTGGATGGTTGGTTATTTTAACATTCATCCGGTGGGCCACATCATAAAATACTCTAAAATGTTCCATGTGATTTTATATACCAAATATCATGTAAAAGTTAGAAGGGGACGCTTTGCATTGGTAAAGTTGTCGTTGTGTGACCTTGAGGTCACAGGTTCATGGCATGGAAATAACTTCTTGTAAAAATGTAAGATAAGGCTATATACTATAGACTTTTATGGTTTCCTACTTCCCTGAACCTCGCATTGGTGGGAGCTTCGTGCACTGGGACTGCCTTTTTTTTACATCATGTAAAAGTTCTTAGAGACAACATAACTACAAAGAAGAGCATTATAAAAGTAATAAAACAATTAAACCTCTTCGAGTCCCCTCGTGGAGGCAACATAGAGAATTAGCGCTAAGGAGTAGTTTCATCTTTCTTAAAAACAAGAAAATGATTAAGTAAACGCACATACTGATGATACCAAAAATCTCATCAAACAAGTACCTCTAAGATGGGCCTCGGCCGTTAAAGTATGAACATTGGCTGAAAGTAAAATCTATGGGTCAGGAATCATGAAGAGAGCACCAATTTGGATCATGGGAACGTGAGAAGAGATGCACTTTCAACGTGGAATAGTTCGTCTCAACAAAATTCATTCGATCCATGGAAAGAAATGCATAATGTGGGCCTACAACCTGTTTTTATGTATCCCTATAATGCAATCTTGAGTCTTGAGGAGACTTGTTGCATCATATAATCTCTCTCTCTCTCTCTCTCTCTCTCTCTCTCTCTCTCTCTCTCTCTCTCTCTCTCAAATATATGACACAATTGATCTCATCATCATGATTGCATTGTGACATACAAAATGCATAGGTGGTGGGCCTACTTTTTACATTTCCTTCAATGATCCAAACCATTTGTCAGATTTGTGTCATCTTTGATGGCTTAGGCACAAAAGCTCACATGTATACGGCATATTCATTGTTTGTTTTTCACTTCAAATGTCTAAAATATCAATTAGTATAACTCTTGAATCTTCACTAATTGTTTTATATCATCCAATTTCTTCTCATACTTTTGATTCTCTCTTTCCACTTAAAAATAGTTATTATTATTATTATTATTTTATTCTCTCTTTCTTACAATTTTGACTTTTAAAAATTAGCTATTATAATTTCATTCTTTCTTCGTATATAGGGTGTATTAACTTCAGCTTTTTCATGTAGGTAAAAAAAGTATGTGACATTTGATTGGTTGAGAAAAAATATAAAACAGAAAAGGTAAAGAAAATGATAGTTAGAAACTTAATTTCCGCTAATCAAATATCACATGTACTTAATCATATCCTCGTATTTAGAAAGATAATATTTTATCATGTCACTGATTCTCTACGTTTCCTTGAAAGATGTTTAATTGCTTTGCTACTTTTACCATCGTAAAAAGCTCTACTTTGTAGTGACGTTGCTTCCTTTTCTCTAAGAACTTTTACATGATCTCTGGCATATAAAATCACAAGGAACATTTTAGGGCATTTTATGATGTGGCCCACTGAATGAATGTTAAGATAACCAACCATCTACTTTCAAAGTTGGCTTTTCATGTTCGTCTTCTATGCGCAGAAGCATTGTGTAACGGTAGAGTTGTTGTCGTGTGACCTTGAAGTTATAGGTTAAAGGCATAAAAATAGCCTATTGTAAAATGCACAATAAGGCTACACACTATTGACCCGTGGTTCACCCTTTTACCAAAACTTACATACGCTGGAACTTCGTACACCTGAGATCCCACTTTTTTTTTAAGGGCGTTTTTGCCTTCTAAATGAGACATATAATGGAAAGACTTCAAAAAACTATGTGCTTCACTTTTCCATGAAAGTGAGACTTAGAATTCAACAAACTAGTTCCTTTCTTTGAAAACTTCTATTTATATTGTTCTCGAGGCCATGATTCCAAGCAAACAAAGCCGTAGCAGGGCTTCGATGTATGACAGAGTTGGTCTAAACTCCGTCGCAGCATAATCAACCATACTGTGGTCGATGAAAAAAAGCAAAGTCTGTTGACGTGATCAACAGCCAAAAGCCAGAGAAGGCCAGAATGCGTAGTAGCTCAGATTGGATGATTGTAGCATCTCGAGACTTCTACTTTTAGTCACAGAAAATGTATGATTAGATAAAAGGGCAGTTCCGGTGCACGAAGCTCCTGCCTATGCGGGGGTTCGGGGAAGGGAAGGGCCATAAGGGCTTATAGTAGGCAGCCTTACATTGCATTTTGTGATAGGCTAATTCCACGCCTTGAATCTGTGACCTCAAGGTCACATGACGACAACTTTTATTGTTGCACCAAGGCTCCCCTTCTAAAATGAATTGTTAGATACTTTATTCAAACATTGGCCCCATGTCATTGATCAAGAAATAGTTTTAAGATGTAGAATCTTTGAAATCTTGTATTTTTCTACACAGCAGGAGCAATCAGATGAATGAGTTAGATCATTCGATGAGTAAGGCCCTTCATGCAAAAGTGGGGTGCTGTGTTTGAGGGCTTCTGTTTAGCAGTCTTCATGAGAGAGAGAGAGAGAGAGAGAGAGAGAGAGAGAGAGAGAGAGAGAGAGAGAGAGAGAGAGAGAGTTCACAAGCAACAGTAGCAAAAGATGAGCAAATCAACAGACATGTGATCCACTTTATTTCCTCACTGTTTCTCCTTCATCCCTCAAAAGAGGACTCAAAGACGTTATTTTATACTACTGCAATACAACAAGTTCTCTCCCATGGCTTGCAAATTGAGTATTATACCGTCTACCACTACTATAAAAATAGAAGACGAGTCATGGGAAACTTCATGGGCAGAAAACAACCCTATAATTAGTACCAGTAGGGCATGTGAATGTGCTAGTCTGGTCATCCTTTGGGTAACTGTAAGCATCAGGACACCTATCCTTAAAGAACCTGGAAAAGTCGGTAGGCCCACAACTCCCAGAATTGCAGCAATATTGGTCAGTCTTAAAAACCGTGCATGGATTGTTACAACCCCCGTTTGCACGTAGCTCGTTGGGGCACTGTCCATTAATGTCCGCTGCACATCTTATACCCCTGGTACAACCATTTGAGATGGGGCTAAAGTCCATGGGGATGTTGAAACCGTCCACGAGAGAGATGTCAAAGTAGTCGAGGTTATTGGCCTGCCCCAACGCATATTCGGCCAATGTATTGGGTGGTTGGCCATAGGCGGTGCACTGAAGGAGACCCCCACAGTCACCCGTTTGGCAACGGCCACTACCATTGGCGTCGAAGTTGCATCCAGTGCGGCCCCAGATGCGGGCACCGGTTGTACCTGGGTTTGCAGAGATGGTCCATGACTCGCCTGAGTTAAGTTGTCGGCCACCGCCAGGGACTGCGGCCGCCCATACCGTGTATGGGCATTGGTTTCTGATCTCAAAGGTGGCTGCATAAGAGAGAGTAAACAAGAGAGGGAGTAGGAGAAGGGAGAATGGGAGGCTCATTGAGGAGGACATGTTGGCAAGTAAGGAAAAAATGGGGCTTTTGTTTCCTCTACCCAATGGAGGTGTGTTCTCTCATGGTAAGGGAGGGAGGGCTTTTATAGAGGGAGGATGAGCCTAACTTGCTTGGAGGTGTGGATTTGGATGGTGGATAATTGTAATTGTAGACTTGAAAACTTGACTTACTAAGCCCAGATGAGTTTTTAGACCAATTGCAATAGGACGAAAGCCGTGGATCATACCAAGAGAAATAAATCTTCACGAAAAAGCGAAGAAGCACACTTGCTGAGCTCACATTGGAAACTTATGTGCGAATCATATCAGTAAACTTAGCAGACTATCAATAGCGAACCCACTTGGCTTTGGTCCAAGCCAAACCGATATTTCATTGGCATGCTTTTGTTTACCAAAAATCCAATGCTTTTATCGGCAACACTGTACACATGAGATTAATGATCTAAGAATGTACAATCAAAGCAAATCAGTGGAAGGGGTATAGATTTATCATTATCTGCCAGATGAATGGGTTAGAAGGGGAGCTTTGGGGCAATGGTAGAACTGTCATTGTGTGACCTTGAGATCATGGGTTCAAGGCGTGGAAATAGCCTCTTGCAAAAATTACAAGGTAAGGCTGTGTACTATAGACCCTTATGATATGTCCATTCTCTGGACCTTGCATAGGTGGGAGCTTTGTGTACCATGGCTGCCCTTTTTACATGAAAAATGATCGCAAGTGAAATGCTTATCAAAGAAAGCAGCTTCTAACAAGGGTCCGCAGGCATGAACTAAAAATTTGTTCTATGTCTAGATATTTGATATTTTTATACGATAAGGAGTACAATAAGAATCCTGAGATTTTCAGACGCCTAAAGGCCCTAAACCAGCGTCACATGCCAGATGCCAGCTTCATATGATTTTAGGCATATTTTTTGGAAGATGCTAGCTAGCTTTAGCGTTAGAAGATATCAAGCCTCTAAAATAAATTTGGGGTATATTAGCAATGCACTTGAAGATGAGTCTTGGTGCAACAGGTGAAGTTGTTGTTGTGTGATCTTGAGATCATGCGTTTAGAGGTAAAAATAGCCTCTTGCAAAATACAAGGTAAGACTGCATACTATTAACCCTTGTGGTCCGCCCTTTCTTTAGACTTTGCATTGGCAAGAGCTTCATCCATTGAACTGCTTTTTTTTCTTTTTATTATTATTAGCAATTCACTTTGTGATTGAATTATCTTATTTTTCTTTCTTTCTCAATTTTTTATTTTATTTTTTATGTGTGTTCTTTTCAAATTTCATTTCCTGCTTTTCCTGGATTAAGTTTAGACTAACTTGTACTGTCTCTCCCTAGAAGAGTGGAACTGAACTTCCTTGGCACATGCTGTGAAGACCGACAAACTGTAATGTTCTAGTTGGCGATCTTATTTCTCCATCTAGGACTTTTCCTTTGTTTTTCGAAGTACGTGAAGGAAAACTCTACATAGAACATGGATACCAAGCTGCCACATGTGGTTACTTCCCTGTTAGGCATCTCAATGACAGTACATAACATCCATGGTGCAAGTTTCCTTATAATTTTTCTACAGCATCCATCTGTTCATCAAAATGATCCTTTCTCAATACAAGGAAATGATTTTGAGCAGACTCTGAGCAAGTTATAGTTAATAAGTTATCTCTTTCTTGACTTTACCAAAGAGATATGTGGTCGGCAAGGAATGAATGAAAATTAATTTTTATAAAAGAAAAAAAACTAGATAAAAAGTTTTTAGGCCTTGAAATTGAATTAATGCCAAAGACTTAGCTCACTGTAGGTGGTAACAAGTACTTCTGGAACCCGTATGTGCCAAATGGGCTTGGTTGAATCTCTTAGTCTAGTGGCTGGCCAAAAAATACGTCGCACGGATTTTGTCTTGAGTGGATGATCTAAACCCTTGATCCACACAGCATTGTTTATGACTCCACCAGCAACATCTTGGCCATTTTTTTAGTTGGAATATATCTTGTTATTATCCAGAAGAAGAGGCTTGACGCAACAGCAGAGTTGTCGTCATGTAACCTAGAGGTTACGGCTTCCAAGCATGGAAGCAACCTTTTACCAAATGCAAAGCGACCTTTGTGTTCAATCCCTTTTCCGAATCCTGTATACGCATGAGACTATCCTTTTATATCTCTTTATTATCCATATGGCGACCCACATCATGTCGGTCGCTTATTCATGGTATACGACTGAGTTGTCCTGTTACTTGGACCTTTCTTCTCTCTTTGTTCATCTACATGTTTAGGGTTTGCCCTCCTTGAATGCTTAGATTGGGAAATTCTGGTCTTTTCCTTCATGAGCAAGATTAGATGCCACATCCATCCATCAGCGTCATAAATTAAAAGTAAAATTGGCAAAGTCTATGTCAATGTTGCTAGTCTGCATGGGTACATGTATGATGGCCCATCAATATAAGGGGACCTTTGAGTAACTGCAGATTGTGGAGCCACAGCTTGCACTAGATCCAGACCATTAACAACGACTACATAGTGGTAATTTTCTTCCGAAAGTAGTTACACTTATTGGCCTTAGAAGGTCCATACTAGTTACATCTTTGGGCCTGTTTCGCTGGGCAGAAAGGCCAAACTATAGGAGCGTTACCATCCGTTGAAAAAGCATGTGAGTAAAGATTTCGTTAATCTAAACCATTCATCTTATTAATGCCTAAATAAGGACAAATCAATAACGCTTCTGCACATGGAAGACGAACAGGAAAAGCTAACTTTGGGAGTAGATGGTTGGTTATCTTAACTTAATCGATCATGACACACAATCATCCGATCAATGTAAATCAGTTGCAATAGAACAAACTCGATGTGATCTTTCAGACTAATGGATCAGATGAAGTCAATGTTTCATAAGTGAACCCATAAAAAATTGTAACAAAGAAGCAAAATAGAAGATACCTTTGGGCCCACATAGGAAGATATATGGACGATCTCCAACAAGATGCGAGCCATGCAATTCTAGTCTCACTCCTACTGGCTTCCGAGTAAGCAAGATATAGGCTAGAAGAAAAATACTGGATTTTGAAGATTGTACATCTTAAAAACCATTTCTTAATCGATGACATTAGGCTATAGTTTTAAGAAAATTTCTAACCATCCATTTACTATCATAAAAAATAGAAGTCTTATGATGTTAAAATCATCCAATCTGCACGCTTTTGAATTACTATGCATCTAAATGAAATGTTCCAAATGTTCTTGGAAATTCTTGCTTCCATTGGACTATGTGTATATATATGCATCAGGATCCTGATTCATGGATCTCTTAGTTTGATAAATAATATGATCGAATTATTTCTTCTCACTCTTTTTCAAATTCAATAAATGTCGGTTGATCGTATATTTTATTATAGTTAGATTATTCAGAATATCATTTCTATGGCTTTTGGCCGTTAATCACGTCAACAAGCTTTGCCTTTTGTCGTCAATCACAGTATGGTTGATTATGCTGCAGTGGAGTTTAGACCAACTTTAACATTGGACCAAGACTCCGCTTCTAACTTTTACTTGATGTCTGGCATATAAAATCACAAGGAACATTTTAGGGTGTTTTATGACGTGCCCACCGGATGAATGTTAAGATAACCAAGCATCTACTCCGATAGTTGGCCTTTCCTGCTCATCTTCCATTCATAGACACCTTATTGTTTTGTCCTTCTTTTTATTAAAGCCCCTGTAAGGGTGTTTTGCCGTGTGTAAAAAGGGCAGCCTCGGTGCACGAAGCTCCCGCCTATTCTGGGAAAGGGGGGAGGCCACAATGGCCTAAAGTAGACAGCCTTACCTTGTATTTTTGCAAGAGGCTAATTCCACGCCTTGAACCCATGACCTCAAGGTCACATGACGATAACTTTTACCAAGGCTCTCCTTTGTTTTGCCGTGTGTATAAGACATAAAATGGATAGACTTTAAGAAACTGCAGGCTCCACTTTCACCACTAAAATGAAATGTAGAATTCAACAGAATAGTTCCCTTTTTTGAAGACTTCTATTCATAGTGTTCTTGGGGCCATGATTCCATGCAAACAAAGCCGTAAAAGGTCTTTGATGTATGAGAGAGTTGGTCTAAACTCCATTGCAGTATAATCAACTATACTGTGGTTGATGACAAAAGGCAAAGTTTGTTTACGTGATTAACAGCCAAAAGTCATAGAAATGATGCTCTAAATCATCTAACTATAATAAAATATATGATCAACCAACATTTATCGAATTTGAAAAACAGTCAGAAGAAATGATTCGATAATCTTATTTCTCAAACCAAGAGATCCATGAATCGGGATCCTGATGCATATAAATACACATGGTCCAATGGGAGCAAGAATTTCCAAGAACATTTCGTTTCTGAACAGAAGCACCACTTTTTTCACCTGATTGATCCTGGTTAGATGCATAGTAATTCAAAAGTGTGCAGATTGGATGATTTTAGCATCATAAGACTTCTACTTTTGATGATAGCAAATGGATGGTTAGAAATTTTCTTAAAACTATAGCCTAATGTCATCGATTAAGAAATGGTTTTTAAGATGAACAATCTTCGAAATCCTGTATTTTTGTCCTTAAAAGGATATACGAAGCGGATGCATGTGTTGGATCATTCAATGGGTAGGGACATAGCCTCAAATCTAAATAAAGAACAGGAGGGTAAGCGTCTTCATGTTGTCAGGGAACATACAACAGCCTTAGGTTGAACCATAGTGGACATTAAAGGAAATTGCTCTACTGTGTGTATGCATACAATTTATTTAGAAAAAAATGCTAAGCCATCTAGGAATACACAGAGGAGACTAAACATGAATATGAAAGTGGTATTCGAGACGAAGTACTTAAACTCTTATAAGTTGGTGTCAATCTTCATGAAATGTGAGAGAGAGGTCATAAGGAAAGTAAGCCATTGATTTTTCTTTCTTCTAGCCTATATCTTGCTTACTGGGAAGCCAGTAGGAGTGAGACTAGAATTGCATGGGTCGCATCTTGTTGGATATCGTCCATATATCTTCCTATGTGGGCCCAAAGACATCTTCTATTTTGCTTCTTTGTTACAATTTTTTATGGGTTCACTTATGAAACATTGACTTCATCTGATCCATTAGTCTGAAAGATCACATCGAGTTTGTTCTATTGCAACTGATTTACATTGATCGGATGCTTGTGTGTCATGATCGATTAAGTTAAGATAACCAACCATCTACTCCCAAAGTTAGCTTTTCCTGTTCGTCTTCCATGTGCAGAAGCGTTATTGTTTTGTCCTTCTTTAGGCATTAATAAGATGAATGGTTTAGATTAACGAAATCTTTACTCACATGCTTTTTCAACGGATGATAACGCTCCTATAGTTTGGCCTTTCTGCCCAGCGAAACAGGCCCAAAGATGTAACTAGTATGGACCTTCTAAGGCCAATAAGTGTAACTACTTTCGGAAGAAAATTACTACTATGTAGTCGTTAATGGTCTGGATCTAGTGCAAGCTGTGGCTCCACAATCTGCAGTTACTCAAAGGTCCCCTTATATTGGTGGGCCATCATACATGTACCCATGCAGACTAGCAACATTGACATAGACTTTGCCAATTTTACTTTTAATGTATGACGCTGATGGATGGATGTGGCATCTAATCTTGCTCATGAAGGAAAGGCCCTTAACTAGCGTCATATGCCAGATGCCAGCTTAGATTGGGAAATTCTGGTCCTTGTTGATGGTATACTAGTGAGTTATCCTGTTACTTGGACCTTTCTTCTCTCTTTGTACATCTACACGTTTAGGATTTGCCCTCCTTGAATGACCAATGCTTAGATTGGGAAATTCTGGTCCTTTCCTTCATGAGCAAGATTTGGATGCCACATCCACCCATCAGTGTCTTAAATTAATTGTAAAATTGGCAAAGTCTAAGTCAATGTTGCTAGTCTGCATGGGTACATGCTGTGAAGACCGAAAAACTTTAATGTTCTGGTTGGCGGTTTTATTTCTCCATCTACAACTTTTCGTTTGTTTTTCAAAGTACGTGAAGGAAAACTCTATATAGAACATGGATACCAATCTAAGCATAAAGGTTTAACTAATTAATAATTATCTAGGTCTACTAAGTCAATCTAGTCTAAGGCAATTGTTTTGTCTTTTTGTATGTAAGTAAGCCCAATTCCCATATCCAATTATCCAATTAAATTTGAAGTCTTATGCTAAAGCTAAGCTGCTAAAGTGCCCTAGCCTAGCTGGTGATTGTTTGCTATAAGTCTATAACTATAAGTTATAACCTAAGACATAGCTAACGTACACAGTGTCTCTAATTTTCTTATCAAACATTTTAAGATTAGCTACACATTGTCAGTTACAAACTTACAAGTTACACTTAGTACAAAATTAGTTAACCAAGTTTTGTAACTTGTACAAGTACAAGTGAAATGAGAGACTAACTAACTATCATATATTGTATAAAATTATAAATACTAATGATTTTCTTATGTTAATTTTACATGTCATCACCAATTGATCTAATATATCTCTTTTTCATCAAATTCATGAATATCATGTATCTAACTTATATAACTCAATATTTGTTTCTCTTTTCTAACTCCTAATTGATGATAATAGATTAGGAATAACTCATTCATCCATTATCCATCATTCATGCAGAGTAAAATTTAGTAACTCCCTTAGTAATATCATTTAACATGTGTTTTTTCTTTTATGATTATTATTCATTTTACCATCAATGCCACTTCTTTTCAGTTTTCACTATAGAGTATAGGCTACAATCCATAATTAATTTTAGTTTCACCAAAGTTATCATATCAATATCCTTCTAATTCTCTCTTGATAAGCTTTTGTGTTAATTCAATATATAACTCATATTCTCTGATCTCATTCTCACCTCACATAATGAATTAATTACATAGCTAAAAACTATTCCCTTCATATACTCATTATCCACCAATGAGATAATTACATAACTCTTTATATACTAATTCTCAAGGCAAATGTTTTGTCTTTTTGTATGTAAGTAAGCCCAAATCCAATTATCCAATTGAATTAGAAGTCTTAAGCTAAAACCCCTGTCCTGGTCGGTTGTTTGCTATAACTATAAGTTGTAACCTAAGACTTACTGTCTCTAATTTTCTTATCAAACATTTTAAGATTAGTTACTCATTATCAGTTACAAACTTACAAGTCACACTTAGTACAAAATTAGTTAACCAAGTTTTGTAACTTGTACAAGTACAAGTGAACTGAGAGACTAACTAACTGTCAAATATTGTATAAAATTATAAATGCTAATGATTTTCTTATGTTAATTTCACATGTCATCACCAATTGATCTAATATATCTCTTTTTAATCAAATTCATGAATATCATGTATCCAACTCATATAAGTCAATATTTGTTTCTCATTTCTAACTCCCA
Source organism: Warburgia ugandensis (assembly GCA_035236585.1). Taxonomy (NCBI): domain Eukaryota; kingdom Viridiplantae; phylum Streptophyta; class Magnoliopsida; order Canellales; family Canellaceae; genus Warburgia; species Warburgia ugandensis. The sequence goes on along the minus strand of CP141136.1, from coordinate 61,037,127 downwards.
ATTGATGATAATATATTAGGAATAACTCATTCATCCATAATCCATTGATCCATCATTCATGTAGAGTAAAATTTAGTAACTCCCTTAGTAATATCATTCAACATTTGTGTTAATTTAACACATAACTCCTATTCTCTGATCTCATTCTTACCTCACCTAATGACTTAATTATATAACTAATAACTATTCCCTTCGGACCCTTCCTATACTCATTATCCACTAATGAGATAATTACATAACTCTTTCTATACTCATTCTCAACTCTCAAACTACTAAGTTAATTACATAACTGTTTCTATTCTCATTCAGTCATTCTTACCTAATGAGTTAATTACATGACTCTTTCTTTACTTATCCTCAACAACTTTTGAATTGAGTATGAGTTACTTACATAACTTTGCTTTTTTAAGCTGATCCTCAACTGAGATCAGATGAGTTAAATACATAACACTTACTTTACTCATCCTCAACCTCAACAACTATTGAATTGAGTATGACAGTATGAGTTACTTACATAACTTTGTTTTTAAGTTGATACTCAACTGAGATGAGTTAATTACATATATGCTCTATCTTTTTAAGCTCATCCTTAAGGAAATTAAGATGAGTTAATTACATAACTCTTTCTTTACTCTATACTTAATAACTATTTTTATTTAAACACATCCTCAACTAAGATTAATTAAATACATAACTCTTATAGCTTATATGACGGTTATGCAACAACATGTTAACAACCGTCCTCTAACTTTCTAATAAATAAAATAACCATCCTATATAACTTATAGGACGGTTATAAAAAAATCATCATATATTTCATTATATATATTATAGGACGGTTATTTAAAAACCGTCCTATATTGTTCTATATATCATTTTTCACCTTGATCAGCCCTAATTTCAAATTTTCAATCTTCCAGCGGACCAAACTACTGAGAAAGTGAAAATGACCATTCCTCTTCGATGTTTCACAGATCTAAGCAAAATAAGATATGTATTTACGAATTTTACAATCTGTATACAGTTCTATAAAAAAAACATAAAAGCCAGTACCCTTTTTTTCAATTTTTTTGTTTTTTGTTAACTATTTTCCATAGATCTTGATGAGTTTTAGTCTGAGAAGGTGAAAACGACCATTCCTCTTCGATCTTTCACAGATTTAAGCAAAAAAAGGTATGTATTTACAAATTTTATAATCCGTATTTATTTTTTTTGTTTTTCGTTAACTATTTTTCATAGATCTTGATGGGTTTTAGTTCTATGTGTATGAGAAACATTCCATTTGAGTTATATATTTTTTTGCTCTAGATTTGAGTTTGTTTTAGGTTTTTTACTGTTTTTTCGAAAAAATCAGTTACAAAAATTAAAAAAAAAAAGTCGTTGTTTTTTAGTATTTCTTCATTGAAAAGTATTTCTATCCACATATAGAGCTTTCCCATGTTGTGTATTCATGTGTGATAATGTTTTCATCTCTCTTTTTTTTTGTAATTTAGTTTTTTTTTGTAATTTTTTCAAAAAAAATAAGTTACGAAAATTAGGAAAAATTTGTTATTTTTTATATTAATTAGTTAATACCTATTCTTATCTACATATATAGCTTACTCATGCTTGAATCTTCATGTATTAATGATTTTTAGCTAATTTTTAGCATTTAATCTAATTTTTAGTAATAGAGGACGGAACCGTCATATATAACTAGCAATATAGGACGGTTATTCAGGAACCGTCCTACATTACATGAGTAATGTAAGACAATTCCTCAAGAACCGTCCTATATTACTAGCAATATAGGAAGGTTATTCAGGAACCGTCCTATATTACATGAGTAATATAAGACGGTTCCTCAAGAACCGTCCTATATTTTCAACCATTCCATAGGTTAGAATCATGTCAAGGTAATGAGTAAATAGGTCGCGTGTCAAACAGGTCGACACGATGGGTCAAATTGATTGACTCGAACACGACACGATTTTTGGCGTGTCATTTTCGGGTCACCCGAAAATGACATGAACACGATAAGACTCAACCCGAACCCGCTAAATTCGTGTCGGGTTCGTGTCGTGTTATCGTGTCGTGTCATATTTTGCCGCCCCTAGCCACATCCACCCATCAGTGTCTTAAATTAATTGTAAAATTGGCAAAGTCTAAGTCAATGTTGCTGGTCTGCATGGGTACATGTATGATGGCCCACCAATATAAGGGGACCTTTGAGTAACTGCAGATTGTGGAGCCACAGCTTGCACTAGATCCAGACCATTAACAACGACTACATAGTGGTAATTTTCTTCCGAAAGTAGGTAGATTTATTTGCCTTAGAAGGCCCATACTAGTTACATCTTTGGGCCTGTTTCGCTGGGCAGAAAGGCCAAACTATAGGAGCGTTATCATCCGTTGAAAAAGCATGTGAGTAAAGATTTCGTTAATCTAAACCATTCATCTTATTAATGCCTAAATAAGGACAAATCAATAACGCTTCTGCACATGGAAGGCGAACAGGAAAAGCTAACTTTGGGAGTAGATGGTTGGTTATCTTAACTTAATCGATCATGACACACAATCATCCGATCAATGTAAATCAGTTGCAATAGAACAAACTTGATGTGATCCTTCAGACTAATGGATCAGATGAAGTCAATGTTTCATAAGTGAACCCATAAAAAATTGTAAAAAAGAAGTAAAACAGACGATGTCTTTGGGCCCACATAGGAAGATATATGGACGATCTCGACAATTGAAGTTGTAGATCAACAAGATGCGAGCCATGCAATTCTAGTCTCACTCCTACTGGCTTCCCACTAAGCAAGATATAGGCTAGAAGAAGGAAAAATCAATGGCTTACTTTCCTTCTGACCTGTCTCTCACATTTCATGAAGATTGACACCAACATATAAGAGTTTAAGTACTTCGTCTCGAATACCACTTTCATATTAATGTTTAGTCTCCTCTGTGTATCTCTAGATGGTTTAGCATTTTCTTCTAGACAAATTTTATGCATACACACAGTAGGGCAATTCCCTTTAATGTCCACTATGGTTCAACCTAAGCCTGTTGTATGTTCCTTGACAACATGAAGAAGTTTACCGGTTCTTTATTTAGATTTGACTTTAAGGTCACAGGTTTCTGATAATGGTAAAGTTGTCATTGTGTGACTTTGAGGTCACAGGTTCATGGCGTGGAAATAGCCTCTTGTAAAAATGTAAGGTAAGACTATATACTATAGATATTTATGGTTTCCCACATCTCCAAACCTCGCATTGGCAGGAGTTTCGTGCACTGGGGTTGCCTTTTTTGTTACATCATGTAAAAGTTCTTAGAGACAACATAACTACAAAGAAGAGCATTATAAAAGTAATAAAACAATTAAACCTCTTAGAGTCCCCTTTGGAGGCAACATAGAGAATCAGTGCTAAGGAGTAGTTTCATCTTTCTTAAAAACAAGAAAATGATTAAGTAAACGCACATATTGATAATACCAAAAATCTCATCCAACAAGTACCTCTAAGATGGGCCTTGGCCATTAAAGTATGAACATTGGCGAAAGTAAAATCTGTGGGTCAAGAATCACGAAGAGAGCACCAATTTGGATCATGGGAACGTGAGGAGAGATGCACTTTCAATGTGGAATAGCTTGTCTCAACAAAATTCTGTTCGATCCATGGAAAGAAATGCAAAATGTGGGCCTACAACCTGTTTTAATGTAATCTCTCTCTCTCTCTCTCAAAAATATATGATGCAATTGATCTCATCATGATTACATTGTGACATACAAAATGTTTACATTTCCTTCAATGATCCAAATGGCATATTCATTGTTTGTTTTTTCGCTTCAAATGTCTAAAATATCAATTAGTATAACTCTTGAATCTTAACTAATTGTTTTATATCATCCAATTTCTTCTCATACTTTTGATTCTCTCTTTCCACCTAATAATAGTTAGTATTATTATTTTATTCTCTCTTCCTTATAAATTTGACTTTCAAAAATTAGCTATTATAATTTCATTCTTTCTCCATGTACAGGGATATATAGGGATGTATTGATTTCAGCTGTTTTATGCAAATACAACAAGTAGGTGATATTTGATTGGTTAGAAAAAAAATAGAAAACAGAAAAGATAAAGAAAATGATAGTTAGAAAATTTTATCATGTTACTGATTCTCTACACTGCCTCGAAAGATGTTTAATTGTTTTGCTACTTTTACCATTGGAAAAAGATCTACTTTGCAGTGACGTTGCTTCTTTTCTCTAAGAACTTTTACATGATCTCTTGGCATATAAAATCACAAGCAACATTTTAGGGCATTTTATGATGTGGCCCGCTGGATGAATGTTAAGATAACCAACCATCTACTTTCGAAGTTGGCTTTTCATGTTCGTCTTCTATGCGCAGAAGCATTGTGTAATGGTAGAGTTGTTGCTGTGTACCTTGAGGTCACAGGTTCAAAGCATGAAAATAGCTTATTATAAAATACACAATAAAACCGCATACTATTGACCCTTGTGGTTCACCCTTTTTCCAAAGCTTACATACGCTGGAACTTCGTACACCAAGGATCCCACTTTTTTTTTAAGGGCGTTTTGCCTTCTACATGAGACATATAACGGAAAGACTTCAAAAACTATGCGCTTCACTTTTCCGTGCAAGTGACACTTAGAATTCAACAAACTAGTTCCTTTCTTTGAAAACTTCTATTTATATTATTCTCGGGGCCATGATTCCGGGCAAACAAAGCCGTAGCAGGGCTTCGGTGTATGAGAGAGTTGGTCTAAACTCCGTTGCAGCATAATCAGCCATACTGTGGTCGATGAAATAAAGCAAAGTCTTATCCACATGGTGACCCATATCATGTCGGTCGCTTGTTGGTGGGTTACTAGTGAGTTATCCTGTTACTTGGACCTTTCTTCTCTCTTTGTACGTCTACACGTTTAGGATTTGCCCTCCTTGAATGACCAATGCTTAGATTGGGAAATTCTGGTCCTTTCCTTCATGAGCAAGATTAGATGCCACATCCACCCATCAGTGTCTTAAATTAATTGTAAAATTGGCAAAGTCTACGTCAATGTTGCTAGTCTGCATGGGTGCATGTATGATGGCCCACCAATATAAGGGGACCTTTGAGTAACTGCAGATTGTGGAGCCACAGCTTGCACTAGATCCAGACCATTAACAACGACTACATAGTGGTAATTTTCTTCCGAAAGTAGGTAGATTTATTTGCCTTAGAAGGCCCATACTAGTTAAATCTTTGGGCCTGTTTCGCTGGGCAGAAAGGCCAAACTATAGGAGCGTTATCATCCGTTGAAAAAGCATGTGAGTAAAGATTTCGTTAATCTAAACCATTCATCTTATTAATGCCTAAATAAGGACAAATCAATAACGCTTCTGCACATGGAAGACGAACCGGAAAAGCTAACTTTGGGAGTAGATGGTTGGTTATCTTAACTTAATCGATCATCACACACAATCATCCGATCAATGTAAATCAGTTGCAATAGAACAAACTTGATGTGATCCTTCAGACTAATGGATCAGATGAAGTCAATGTTTCATAAGTGAACCCATAAAAAATTGTAAAAAAGAAGTAAAGCAGACGATGTCTTTGGGCCCACATAGCAAGATACATGGACGATCTCTACAATTGAAGTTGTAGATCAACAAGATGCGACCCATGCAATTCTAGTCTCACACCTACTGGCTTCCCAGTAAGCAAGATATAGGCTAGAAGAAAGAAAAATCACTGGCTTACGTTCCTTATGATCTCTCTCTCACATTTCATGCAGATTGACACCAACATATAAGAGTTTAAGTACTTCGTCTCAAATCCCTAGATGGTTTAGCATTTTCTTCTAGATAAATTATATGCATACACACAGTAGGGCAATTCCCTTTAATGTCCACTATAGTTCAACCTAAGGCTGTTGTATGTTCCCCGATAACATAAAGAAGCTTACCCTCCTGTTCTATATTTAGATTTGAGGATATGTCCCTACCCATTGAATGATCCAATATATTCATCTGCTCCGTGTATCCTTTAAGGAGAAAAATACTGGATTTTGAAGATTGTACATCTTAAAAACCATTTCTTAATCGATGACATTAGGCTATAGTTTTAAGAAAGTTTCTAACCATCCATTTACTATCATCAAAAGTAGAAGTCTTATGGTGCTAAAATAATCCAATCTGCACGCTTTTGAATTACTATGCATCTAAGCAGGATCAATTAGACGAAAAAAGTCGTTCTTCTGTTCAAAAACGAAATGTTCCAAATGTTCTTGGAAATTCTTGCTCCCATTAGACCATGTGTATCTACATGCATTAGGATCCCAATTCATGGATCACTCGGTTCGAGAAATAAGAGGATCGAACCATTTCTTCTGACTCTTTTTCAAATTCGATAAATGTTGGTTGATCGTATATTTTATTATGGTTAGATTATTCAAAGTATCATTTATATGGCTTTTGGCAGACAAACTTTGCCTTTTGTCATCCACCACAGTGTGGTTGCTTATGCTGCAGTGGAGTTTAGACCAACTCTCTCATACATCAAAGTCCTTTTACGGCTTTGTTTGCTTGGAATCATGGCCCCAAGAACAGTATGAATAGAAGTATGTATAGAAGTTTTCAAAAAAGGGAACTATTTTGTTGAATTCTACATTCCATTTTAGTGGAGAAAGTGGAGCTAGCTTTTTAAAGTCTATCCATTTTATGTATCATACACACAGCAAAACGAAGGGGAGCCTTGGTGCAATGGTAAAAGTTATCGTCATTCGACCTTGAGGTCACGGGTTTAAGGCATGGAATCAGTCTCTTGCAAAAATGCAAGGTAAGGCTACCTACTTTACGACATTGTGGCCCACTTCTTCCACAGACCCCACATAGGAGAGAGCATCGTGCACCAGGTGGCCCTTTTTACACACAGCAAAACACCCTTATAGGGGCTTTAATAAAAAAGGACAAAACAATAAGGTGCGTATGCATGGAAGATGAATAGGAAAGGCCAACTATGGGAGTAGATGGTTGGTTATCTTAACATTCATCCGGTGGCCCACATCATAAAATACTCTAAAATGTTCCTTGTGATTTTATATGCCAGATATCATGTAAAAGTTAAAAGAGGAGCCTTCGCAACGGTAAAGTTGTCGTTGTGTGACCTTGAGGTCACAAGTTCATGGTGTGGAAATAACCTCTCTCTCTCTCTCTCTCTCTCTCTCTCTCTCTCTCTCTCTCTCTCTCTCTCTCTCTCTCTCTCTGAAATATATGATGCAATTGATCTCATCATGATTGCATTGTGACATACAAAATGCATAGGGGGGGGCTACTTTTTACATTTCCTTTAGGGGCGGCAAAATACGACACAATAACATGACTCGAACTCGACACGAATTTAGCAGGTTCAGGTCGAGTCTTATCTTGTTTGTGTCATTTTAGGGTGACCTGAAAATGACACGCCAAAAATCCTATCGTGTTCAAGTCAATTAATTTGACCCGTCGTGTTAACCTGTTTGACATGCGACCTATTTACTCACCACCTTGACACGATTCTAACCTATGAAGGTTGAAAATATAGGACGTTTCCTGAATAACCGTCTATGACGACCCGGGTTTTCCCATGCATTTTTAAATACAATATCTAATTCCTAGGACGGGATGCATCCCTATTTGAAAACCATTTTATTAAAACGATACAATGCAGCAGAAAAATCTTTTGTTTTAAACTCATTTTGAAAACCCAAAGTGTCATTTGCTTTCACAACAATAAAAAATTACTCTAATCATCAATGTCTTCCCAGATCTATCCAGTCACAGCTCACAGCCCAATTGTAAATAAATACATATACATGTCCAAAGGGTAGAGTGTTTACTTACATTCATACTTATCTGTTCTTCATTTACTTGATCATAGCACTAACATGTTCCTAATGCTTCTTCTACTCGTGAGTGGAGCTATCATGAAAAATAATATATTTGGGTAAGTATTTTTTTATACCCAGTAGGTGATATAATATTATTATTTTGAAAACACGGTAGGCAATATATAGGATTCTAAGAGCTTTCAATATAAAACATCAGTGATTCTTTTTGTGTAAGCAATGATGCAATTTCAATCATGGAATTCTTTCTCAAAATATAGTATTCAACGAGATAAATATGATCAAAATCATGAAATAGAAATCAATAGATCCATATACAAAGATCTCGGTAAATGCATCAAACCAACGAGTCAAATATAATTAGTCATGAAACTCTTAAAATAGTCATTGTTCAAGCAGATGCTACTATCATGCATATTAGTCTCTCGGCACACACGCCATGCCAACTGATCACGAGTGCTCATTTATGATCATCTCAATGCTATATGCATATCAATCACACCGAAATCATAGGGTCACTACACTCATGACCAGAACCCCTCTAGATAGCGTGTCTCCGATATCTAGAGACCAGTCCACCATAGCCTCCACGACGACTATGGATATGTCCCCGAAAGGGTGTCGTGAACACCTCTAGTGGTCGTCCTTGTTTACCGCAGCAGTCAGGGAAGGGACAATGCCATTTTTGGCAACGAAACCATCCACCTTTTTTGTGGTAGAGGCCGGGAGGCCAAACCCGTACCCCTCAGCATAGTGCCCATCGTAGACTGCCTCATTCGGCGATCTGCCCACTAAAAAAACATATATAGATAATCCAAATCTCATACATCATAAATCATGCAATTTAAGCATTTGTTTTCAAAACATGTAAGCAATGCATAAAATCTAGTCATGTCAATAATCACATTCAAAGCCATAATCATGAAGACAAATCTGCGTACTCATATAAGAACATCATATCTCAAAAAGGCATGCGAAATACAGTAATTAAAGCCAAGTAAAGCATTCAGATTTGAAATGTATTTGAAAACTTAGTAGTATCAGACTACCTACCTCGATTATCATCACTTAGCTCGTGTCCCTCTTTCAGTCGAGTCCTAGAGTACGTTTATGGGTCCTGTATATCATTTAAACATGAAAAAATGGGTTTTTAGTGTCGCACCTTAATGGATGACCCAGATGTGTCAATTAGGGCCCTGTGCCACAGGTTCTAGGATGCGTGTGTGCCCTAGTTGTACCTAAACCACATTTGCTCGTATGTGTTCGTTCAAATGGTGCACGTGCGCACGTCCGAATGGTGCGCTAGGGTGAGCGTCATGGACGGCGTTGCGCGGACGCGTCTTAGGCGGGGTTGCGTGCACATCCTAGTTCCTAAGACACTCATGCATCTAGGTCGAGTAGGGCATCTATCCACGCGTGGCATGCGTGTGACAGTTGCCCCAGGGAGCTCAGCATGGGTGTGAGTCACGCCCACACACCCCTGGGACGCCCACACCCTAGGGACACCCGTGCATCCCTGGGACGTGTTACTATGGACGTGTTTTCACCCGCCTAGTTTCCTTCCCCAGAAAATCAGAGATTTCTAGCCAGAACCCACCAGATCTGGCATGGATTTGGGCCGAAAAAAGGAGAAAACAGAGGGGAAAGAGGAAGCTTACCTGGGTTGCTTAAAAGGGTGTCCATTGCCGGAGATGCGACCTTCTCCACTCTCAAACATCAGGTTGCTGAAAAAACATAGAGGAGGACATCCGGGGGAAAGTGACGAGAGGGGAATGGCCGATCTATTGGTACGACTCGGGCCCGAGCCGGAATGTGCAGTGGAAACAAGAGGGTTTTCTGATGAAAGTTTGTCGAAACCCTCGCTTGGACAGTCGGAGAAGAGGGAGAAAAATGATGCTTGGAGTGGGAGGGGGAAGAGGGCATTTTAAAGAGGGTAAAAGGGCGGTGCTGCCATTGTTGCTGCCCTGCAGAGGCGGTGGTGGAAATCTCTGGAACGTCGGTTAGAGGAGGAAGAAGACGGGGGTGCCGTTATCAAAACGGCTCCCTATGTTTTTGTCTTTTTTGTTTTTTAAATATAAATTATAGAAATGCCCTTAATCTTTAAACTCTGGTAACTTCTTCATACGAGCTCCGTTTTCGACGTTGGATTTCATTTTTCGAGTATAATCTAATGGTACTAATTTTTCTTACAAAATCCTTTATTTACTATTTTAAATAAAATAAAACATTTCACATGGTTAATTGCATATAGAATGTCCAATTCATTTTTGTAATGGATGCAAAATGCTTGGGGCATTACATCATTACGCCCTTAAAAGAATTTCGTCCTCGAAATTCTACAAATTTTTGCCTTTTAGTCAGATAACTTCTTAATGAACCTATTCTTTTGGAGGACTCCCTTAGAACTTGAACTAAGAAAATTCTTTTGCTTCATTTCCATACTTCTTTTGTCTACTAATCCATTATTCAGTCATCCAATCCTCTAATTGGGTTAATAATTAGAGTAATGTTGTCTTAAAATTCTATTCATACTATCTGGCAAATAATGTGGCGACTCGGGTTTTTATAACACATTTTATAATACATTTTGTAAAGATTAGGCTCTTAGAGTAAAAAAATTTCGCAAACCAAAGCAGCAGAAATTCTTTTCTTTAGAATTTGTTTTGTAAAACCTAAGTCACCACCTCATACATAACATAAGTAGAATTTTGTATAAGATAAAATTCCATTAAAGTAATATTCTTTTATTAAACTTCAGGATCCATCTAGTGGTTCACAGTACACAACCCATTGTATCCTTACAATACTTGTCCAAATATACAATCCAAATTACAAAGTTCAAAATTCAATACATGTTCTAATACAATGTTTCAAGGGATATACCCTGATTACTTATACTTCAATTGTTCTTCAAGTCTTGAGCTCCTAAGTCTCCTTCTTTGTATCTAAGATATTGTAAACATTCAAACATTTACAATATCTCAGCAAGCTATGCTTGGTAGGGGATAAGAATGTAAGTTATTGACAGTATAATCTCAATATTCAAGTATCCCATAATTTGTTCTATCATAAACACATTCATAAATAACTATTAGTTATAAGGACATCTTATTTCCTTGTCATTTGTGTTCACTTTTATACATACATATTGTATAAGGACAAATCCGTTAAAATTGTAAAAATAATCAAGAATCATTTCTATACAAAGCTGATCAACTCCTTTCATTATAGGAGATTTGTATCTCAGCTAGTTACTATACAGGGAATTTCCCTTCTTGGGAAAAATATTGGTAATATATAATTACCTGGCAATTCATCCTGTCATCCCTTAAGGCATTTCACTATATCAATTTCATATGCATCATAATGCAAAATAATCAAGGACTACTATGCTTGCAGTCTAATCCGTACAGTGCACCCGGATAACTATTCAATAATCCACTTATACCATTTTCAGTGGAAATTACAATATCCATGTCCATATGGGAGGACCATGGCTGTCACAGTGGTGGCCTTTCCATAAATGCCCCACCCGACTTTTAGCATTTCTTAGGCTTGGTATTCAATATCATCAAGTTTCAGAGAGTGGGTGGCCAAACCCTCTTAACTCTCCTAGCATAGCATCCCCAGGCCTATGCCTGTTTAAAATAAAACCACAAGCCTCCAAGCTTGTATGTAAAATAATACTTATACATATCAGATTATCTGTCTGTTTATCTAGGGTTGGAATATTTTCTACTTTCCTATTCACTTAGGGTTGTTCTCAATTCTCAACTTAACCATTTAATACTTATTTTCCTCATCATTTGGTTGGATCATATTTCAATTTGAGATATTTACCTTAATAAATTAGTATCATGCATGTCAATACTTTAAAACATAAGATCATGTATTAGACATGTATCTTCATGTAAAGGCATTATTAATAATCCACCTACCTCAATAAGGTATTCTAACTCCTTGAAATCTGTCATGGTCTCGATCAACATATATCTGTCAAATCATATGTATAATGTCATTTTTCTAATCAAGGGTACATACTACATGGTCTTTTGATCATCCTTATGTAGGATGATCTGAATCTTTCTTCCTTGAATATCCTATATTCATGGGTTTAATATCATCTATACAAATACTATCTATATCATACATAACAATCTAATTTACATTGATGTTTCTTTTTCCTTATTGTTTTTTATCATACAATATCTCATCTTGTTTGATCATCTTTATCTCACTTACTATTTTTATTAGGGTTAGATAATTTGCTATCTTTTTATGTTCTTATTATTATTCAACCAGTTAATGTCTTACTTGGTTGAAGATAATTTATTTCTTTCTATCACTAGATAACTCCTCCTTATTTCAGGATGACCAGTACTTACCAGTTAAAGTCTGCTCAAAAAGTGGTTGATACAACCCTCATGTAAGGAGGCGTTTAGACCTCTCTTACATCAATGGGAGGTGAGGGAAAAGCACTTGGCTCTTGTATACCCCATATAACCACAATGATCATAGTCCACTGGAGTGGTACTAGCTCAACCTTTGACAAGGTTCCTATGAGCTCTTTATCTTAAGTCCCTTCTCTAATTGATTTTAATTAATTTTCATTGATATGCACAATGTCATCCATGGATGTTCATTATTTTCCTACTTTAGGCCAAGGAAATGATAAATCATTCCTTATATTGTCCTACTAACTATAGCCCTTATTAAGTCAAAATCATTGATTCATTTTAGTTGTCCATGAATTTATATATTTCATTAGTTTACATTTTTGGTGATTTATGCTCCTTATATCTTAACAACTACTTAACAATTGAATAAAATTTAACAATAAGTAAATCATCAACTTGAAAGCATAAATCAAATATAAGTTTAACAACTATATACTAACATTCTTCCTATAAATGTAAATTAAGTTAGTGAAATAAAACTAACATGATCCTAAGTTATAAAACGCATCTTCTATCATAATGAAATCATGTTTAAATCCTAATTTACACTAACATGATCCTAAGATAATCAAATCTACTAACAAATAACTCATTTAGGGCATATCATACTAAAATTTAAATATTACACTATCATGCTTTCTAACTTAGAATATAAATCACATTTACACCTTTATGTCCAATAAAAGACAATTAAAACTTAGAACATAAATCACATTTACACTTCTATATCCAATAAAAGACAATTAAAGTAATTATATTAAGATTATTATAAGCCTTTAAATATGATCCAACCATTAGATCTTAGGTGTTTTCCTTTAGATCAAGGGTTTTAATTACCTTTAAGGCTTTTAATCCATTAAGATCCAAAAATCATATCCACTTGATTTTGTCACATTTTATCCATGATCTAACTTGATTTCATCATAATATCATTCATTTAATCCATCCCAAGGATCTGATCATACTTGATCTCATTGATCAAGTGGGTCCCTTTGTATTTTTTTTATTTTTATTTTAGGATTTTTCTACTATAAAGGGCAGATCCCCTAATTTATCCAAGATCAATCCAAATTGACCATATATATTACATTATTACATTATTATATCATTATATCATTATTAAAATAAATTTCCAAGATCTGATCACCTCAGATCTTGAAGATCATAGAAATTGGACACTTATTTCCAAAATGCAGAAAAATGCAGAAGTAATTTTTAGAAATATTATAACTTCATTAGAAACTAGACATTACAAGATTTTCATAGCTTCTTTCCGATCTCAATTTGGAGTTCATTTGACTCCACAATCTTAAATTGAATTTTATAACTGTTCCTAGGGTCCAGATTTGATTTGGGCCCAGGGATACCATCTACCTTTTTGGTGGTAGAGGCCAGGAGGCCAAACCCGCACCCTTCAACATAGTGCCCACCGTGGACTGCCTCATTTGGCGATCTACCCACTAAAAAAACATATATAGATAATCCAATCTCATACATCGTAAATCATGCAATTTAGGCATTTGTTTTCAAAACAGTAAGCAATGCATAAAATCTGCTCATGCCAATAATCGTATTCAAAGCCATAATCATGAAGACAAATCCGCGTACTCATATAAGAACATATCTCAAAAGGCATGCGAAATACAGTAATTAAAGCCAAGTAAAGCATTCAGATTTAAAATGTATTTGAAAACTTAGTAGTATCAGACTACCTACCTTGACTGTCATCACTTAGCTCGTGTCCCTCTTTCAATCGAGTCCTTGAGTACCTTTATGGGTCCTGTATATCATTTAAACATGAAAAATTGGGTTTTTAGTGTCGTGCCTTAATGGACGACCCAAATGTGTCAATTAGGGCCCTGCACCACAGGTTCTAGGATGCGTGTGTGCCCTAGTTGTACCTAAACCACATTGGCTCGTATGTGTTCGTCCGAATGTTGTGAGTACGCACCTCCGAATGGCATGTTAGGGTGTGTGTCATGGACGGCGTCACACGAATGCGTCTTAGGCGGGGTTGCATGCACATCCTCATGCATCTCGGTCGAGTCAGGCATCTGTCAGCGCGCGGCACACTTGTGACAGTCGCCCCAGGGAGCTAGGCATGGGTGCACGTCACACCCACACACCCTCGGGACGCCCACACCCCAGGGATGCCCGTGCATCCCTGGGACATGTTACTGTGGACAGGTTTTCACCTGTCTAGTTTCCTTCCCCAGAAAATCAAAATTTTTCAGCCGGAACCCACTAGATCTGGCATGGATCTGAGCCGAAAAAAGGAGAAAACAGAGGGGAAAGAGGAAGCTTACCTGGGTTGCTTGAAAGGGTGTCCATTGCTGAAGATGCGACCTTCTCGACTCTCAAACATCAGGTTGCCGAAAAAACACAGAGGAGGACATTCGGGGGAAAGTGACGAGAGGGGAATGGTCGGCCTGTAGGGACGACTTGGGCCCGTGCCGGAATGTGCAGAGGAAACAGGAGGATTTTTCGATGAAAGTTTGCTAGAACCCTCGCTTGGATAGTCTGAGAAGAGGGAGAAAAACAATGCTTAGAGTGGGAGGGGGAAGAGGGCGCTTTTAAAGAGGGTGAAAGGGCGGCGCTGCCAATGGCGGTGCTGCCATTGTTGCCGCCCTACAGAGGTGGTGGTGGAAATCTCTGGAACATCGGCTAGAGGAGGAAGAAGACGGGGGTGCCATTATCAAAACGACCCCCTGCATTTTTGCCTTTTTTGGTTTTTAAATATAAATTACAGAAATGCCTGTAATCATTAAACGCCCATAACTTCTTCATACGAACTCCGTTTTCGGTGTTGGATTTCATTTTTCGAGTAGAATCTAATAGTGCTAATTTTTCTTACAAATTCCTTGATTTACTATTTTAAATAAAATAAAACATTTCACATGGTTAATTGCATATAGAATGTCCAATTCATTTTTGTAATGGATGCAAAATGCTCGGGGCATTACACCGTCTTATATTACTCATGTAATATGAAGAACCGTCCTATATAACTTAGTAATATAGGATGGTTCCTGAAGAACTATCCTATATAACTTGAGTAATATAGGACGGTTCTTCTATATTACTAAAAATTAGATAAATTTCTAAAAATTAGCTAAAAATCATTAATACATGAAGATTCAAGCAAGAGTAAGCTATATATGTGGATAAGAATAGGTATTAAGTAATAAATATAAAAAAGAACAATTTTTTCCTAATTTTCGTAACTTATTTTTCAAAAAAATTAAAAAAAATAACACTAAATTACAAAAAAAAAAAAAAGATGAAAACATTATCACACATGAATACACAACATGGGAAAGCTCTATATGTGGATAGAAATACGTTTCAATGAAGAAATATGAAAAAACAACGACGTTTTTTTTTTTTTCATAACTGATTTTTTTGGAAAAACAGTAAAAAACCTAAAACAAACTCAAATCTAGAGCAAAGACGTATAAAACTCAAATGGAAATTTTCTTATACACATAGAACTAAAACCCATTAAGATCTATGGAAAATAGTTAACAAAAAACAAAAAAATTGAAAAAATACAGATTATAAAATTCGTAAATACATACCTTTTTTTTAATTAGATTGTGAAAGATAGAAGAAGAATGGTCATTTTCACCTTCTCAAACTAAAACCCATCAAGATCTATGGAAAATAGTTAACAAAAAAATTGAAAAAAAGGTACTGGTTTTTACATTTCTTTATAGAACTATATACATATTGTAAAATTCTTAAATACATACCTTATTTTGTGTAGATTTGTGAAAGATTGAAGCGGAATGGTCGTTTTCACTTTCTTAGTCGTTTAGACCGTTGGAAGATTGAAAATTTGAAATTAGGGTTGATCAAGGTGAAAAACGATATATAGAACAATATATGACGGTTTTTAAATAACCCTCCTATAATATATAGAACAATATAGGACGGTTTTTAAATAACCGTCCTATAATATATATATATATAATGAAATATATGACTTTTTTTTTATAACCGTCATATAAGTTATATAGGATGGTTATTTTATTTATTAGAAAGGTATCGGACGGTTGTTAACATGTTGTTGCATAACCATCATATAAGCTATAAGAGTTATGTATTTAATTAATTTTAGTTGAGGATGTGCTTAAATAAAAATAGTTATTAAGTATAGAATAAAGAAAGAGTTATGTAATTAACTCATCTTAATTTCCTTAAGGATGAGCTTAAAAAGACAGGGCATATATGTAATTAATTCATCTCAGTTGAGGATGATTGGATGAGCAAAGAAAAAGTTATTAATTAATCTTAGTGGAGGACGTGCTTTAAAAAAAAAAAAAAGTTATTAAGTGTAGACTAAAGAAAGAGTTATGTAATTAACTCGTCTTAATTTCCTTAAGAATGAGCTTAAAAAGATAGAGCATATATGTAATTAGCTCATCTCAATTGAGTATCAGCTTAAAAACAAAGTTATGTAAGTAACTCATACGGTCATACTCAATTCAATAGTTGTTGAGGTTGAGGATGAGTAAAGTAAGTGTTATGTATTTAACTCATCTGATCTCAGTTGAAGATCAGCTTAAAAAAGCAAAGTTATGTAACTCATACTCAATTCAAAAGTTGTTGAAGATAAGTCATATAATTAACTCATTAGGTAAGAATGACTGAATGAGAATAGAAACAGTTATGTAATTAACTCAGTAGCTTGAAAGTTGAGAATGAGTATAGAAAGAGTTATGTAATTATCTCATTAGTGGATAATGAGTATAGGAAAGGTTCGAAGGGAATAGTTATTAGTTATGTACTTAACTCATTAGGTGAGGTGAGAATGAGAACAGAGAATAGGAGTTATGTGTTGAATTAACACAAATGTTGAATGATATTATTAAGGGAGTTACTAAATTTTACTCTACATGAATGATGGATCAATGGATCATGGATGAATGAGTTATTCCTAATCTATTATCATCAATTGGGAGTTAGAAATGAGAAACAAATATTGAGTTATATGAGTTGGATACATGATATTCATGAATTTGATTAAAAAGAGATATATTAGATCAATTGGTGATGACATGTGAAATTAACATAAGAAAATCATTAGCATTTATAATTTTTACAATATATGATAGTTACTTAGTCTCTCACTTCACTTGTACAAGTTACAAAACTTGGTTAACTAATTTTGTACTAAGTGTGACTTGTAAGTTTGTAACTGACAATGTGTAACTAATCTTAAAATGTTTGATAAGAAAATTAGAGACAGTGTGTAGGTGTAGCTAAGTCTTAAGTTATAACTTATAGTTATAGCAAACAATTAACCATGGCAGGGGCTTTAGCTTAAGACTTCTAATTCAATTGGATAATTGGATTTGGGCTTACTTACTTACATACAAAAAGACAAAACAATTGCCTTGAGAATTAGTATAGAAAGAGTTATGTAATTATCTCATTGGTGGATAATGAGTATAGGAAGGGAATAGTTATTAGTTATGTAATTAACTCATTACGTGAGGTGAGAATGAGAACATAGAATAGGCGTTATGTGTTGAATTAGCACAAAAGCTTATTAAGAGAGAATTAGAGGGATATTGATATGATAACTTTGGTGAAACTAAAAATTAATTATGGATTGTGGTTTATACTCTATAGTGAAAACTAAAAAGAAGTGGCATTGATGGTAAAATGAATAATAATTATGAGTGAGAAAAAACCAAATGTTGAATGATATTACTAAGGGAGTTACTAAATTTTACTCTACATGAATGATGGATCATGGATGAATGAGTTATTTCTAATCTATTATTATCAATTGGAGTTAGAAATGAGAAACAAATATTGAGTTATATAAGTTAGATACATGGTATTCATGAATTTGATGAAAAAGAGATATATTAGATCAATTGGTGATGACATGTGAAATTAACATAAGAAAATCATTAGCATTTATAATTTTATACAATATATGACAGTGAGTTAGTCTCTCACTTCACTTGTACTTGTACAAGTTACAAAACTTGATTAACTAATTTTCTGCTAAGTGTAACTTGTAAGTTTGTAACTGACAATGTGTAGCTAATCTTAAAATGGTTGATAAAAAAATTAGAGACAGTGTGTACATATAGCTAAGTCTTAGGTTATAACTTATAGTTGTAGGCTTATAGCAAATAACCACTAGCTAGGCTAGAGCACTTTAGCAGCCTAACTTTAACATAAAACTTCAAATTCAATTAGATAATTGGATTTGGGAATTGGGAATTGGGCTTACTTACATACAAAAAGACAACAATTGCCTTAGACTAGATTGACTTAGTAGACCTGGATAATTATTAATTAGTTAAATCTTTATGTTTTCAGTTTTCATTTTATTTTTCCCCTACTACAAGGGGCCCCACACATCGGATCTAACATCAAGGACTCAAAATATTTGACAAATGATTGAAGTATAAGTTTCATTAACTCTAATTGCCACTTGCCAGTTTGGAATTGGAAGAAAGAAAACTATATGTCCCTGTCAGGCAGGCCGGTGCTAAGGCTAGTTTATTTGCCGGCAAAGGTAGACTGGTCACTGGAAGTTGGGCCCATCACAGTCACACTCACAAATTGGTAAAGTTTTAATAAACCATATCCATATGTTTAAAATAGGACAGTTAGTCCTTAACCGTCCTATTTTCTTATGTAAATATAGGACAGTTATGACATAACCGTCCTATCAAACATAACATATAGGACAATTATGACATAACCGTCTTATAAAATGCATAACATATAGGACGGTTATTTCTCAACCGTCCTATAAAACCCATAACATTTTATAGGATGGTTATTTCACAATCGTCCTATAAAACCTATAACATATACGACGGTTGTGAAATAACTGCCCTATATGTTATGTTATGTCGTGTACGAGTCATAAGTTTTTGACATGACTATTAATCGTGTCGTGTTTGTGTCGACCCATAACTCTAATTGTGTTGTGTTTGTGTCGCCACAAACACGACCCGCCAACCCGAATTGCGACCCCTAATTTCCTTCAATGATCCAAACCATTCGTCAGATTTGTTCATCTTTGATGGCCTAGGCACAAAAGCTCACATGTGTACGGCATATTCATTGTTTGTTTTTTTGCTTCAAATGCCTAAAATATCAATTAGTATAAATCATGAATCTTCACTAATTGTTTTATATCATCCAATTTCTTCTCGTACTCTTGATTCATCCTTTCCACCTAAAAATAGTTATTATTATTATTTTATTCTCTCTTCCTTACAATTTTGACTTTTTAAAATTAGCTATTATAATTTCATTCTTTCTCCATATATAGGGTGTATTAATTTCAGTTGTTTCATGAAGGTACAAAGAGTAGGTGACATTTGATTGGTTAAAAAATAAATAAAAAGAAAAAAAAAAGTAAAGAAAATGACATTTAAAAACTTTTTTTTCCACTAATCAAATATCACCTGCACTTAATCATATCCTCGTATTCAGAAAGATAATATTTTATCATGTCACTGATTCTCTACATTGCTTGCTACTTATACCATCGTAAAAAGCTCTACTTTGTAGTGATGTTGCTCCTTTTTCTCTAAAAACTTTTACATGATCACTGGCATATAAAATCACAAGGAACATTTTAGGGCATTTTATGATGTGGACCACTTAAACAACCATCTACTTTCAAAGTTGGCTTTTCGTGTTCGTCCTCTATGTGCAGAAGCATTGTGCAACAGTAGAGTTGTTGCCGTGTGACCTTGAGGTCACAAGTTCAAGGCATGAAAATAGCCTATTGTAAAATACATAATAATGCTCCATACTATTGACTCTTGTGATTCACCCATTTTCGTGCACCAGGATCCCACCTTTTTTTTTTTAAGGGCGTTTTGCCTTCTACACGAGACATATAATGGAAAGACTTCAAAAAACTATGCGCTTCATTTTTCCATGAAAGTGACACTTAGAACTCAACAAACTAGTTCCTTTCTTTTGAAGACTTCTATTTATATTGTTCTCGGGGCCATGATTCCAAGCAAACAAAGCCGTAGCAGGGCTTCGATGTATGAGAGAGTTGGTCTAAACTCCGTTGCAGCATAATCAACCATACTGTGGTCGATGACAAAAGGCAAAATCTGTTGACGTGATCAACAGCCAAAAGCCATAGAAGGCCTCACTTCTTTCATCTGATTGATCAAGCTTGAATGCGTAGTAGTATTGTAGCATCTCAAGACTTCTTCTTTTGGTCACAGAAAATGAATGGTTAGATATTTTATTAAAACTTTGGCCCCATGTCATCGATCAACAAATAGTTTTAAGATGTAGAATCTTAGAAATCTTGTCTTTTTCTACATAGCAGGAGCAATCAGATGAATGAGTCAGATCATTTGATGAGTAGGGCCCTTCATGCAAAAGTGGGGTGCTGGAGTGCTGTGTTTGAGGGCTTCTGTTTAGCAGTCTTCATGAGAGAGAGAGAGAGAGAGTTCACAAGCAACAGTAGCAAAAGATGAGCAAATCAACAGACATGTGATCCACTTTATTTCCTCACTGTTTCTCCTTCATCCCCCGAAAGAGGACTCAAAGACGTTATTTTAGACTACTGCAACACAACAAGTAAGTTCCCATGGCTTGCAAATTGAGTATTATACCGTCTACCACTACTATAAAAATAGAAGACGAGTCATGGGAAACTTCATGGGCAGAAAACAACCCTATAATTAGTACCAGTAGGGCATGTGAATGTGCTAGTCTGGTCATCCTTTGGGTAACTGTAAGCATCAGGACACCTCTCCTTAAAGAACCTGGAAAAGTCGGTAGGCCCACAACTCCCAGAATTGCAGCAATATTGGTCAGTCTTAAAAACCGTGCATGGATTGTTACAACCCCCGTTTGCACGTAGCTCGTTGGGGCACTGTCCATTAATGTCCGCTGCACATCTTATACCCCTGGTACAACCATTTGAGATGGGGCTAAAGTCCATGGGGATGTTGAAACCGTCCACGAGAGAGATGTCAAAGTAGTCGAGGTTATTGGCCTGCCCCAACGCATATTCGGCCAGTGTATTGGGTGGTTGGCCATAGGCGGTGCACTGAAGGAGACCCCCACAGTCACCCGTTTGGCAACGGCCACTACCATTGGCGTCGAAGTTGCATCCAGTGCGGCCCCAGATGCGGGCACCGGTTGTACCTGGGTTTGCAGAGATGGTCCATGACTCGCCTGAGTTAAGTTGTCGGCCACCGCCAGGGACTGCGGCAGCCCATACCGTGTATGGGCATTGGTTTCTGATCTCAAAGGTGGCTGCATAAGAGAGAGTAAACAAGAGAGGGAGTAGGAGAAGGGAGAATGGGAGGCTCATTGAGGAGGACATGTTGGCAAGTGAGGAAAAAATGGGGCTTTTGTTTCCTCTACCCAATGGAGGTGTGTTTTCTCATGGCAAGGGAGGGAGGGCTTTTATAGAAGGGAGGATGAGCCTAACTTGCTTGGAGGATTTGGATGGTGGATAATTGAAATTGAAAACTTGACTTACTAAGCCCAGATGAGTTTTTAGACCAATTGCAATAAGACGAAAGCCGTGGATCATACCAAGAGAAATAAATCTTCACGAAAAAGCGAAGAAGCAGACTTGCTGTGCTCACATTGGAAACTTATGTGCGAATCATATCAGCAAACTTAGCAGACTATCAATAGCGAACCAACTTGGCTTTGGTCCAAGCCAAACCGATATTTCATTGGCATGCTTTTGTTTACCCAAAATCTAATGCTTTTATCGGCAACACTGTACACGACTTTTGGATTAATGATCTAAGAATGTACAATCAAAGCAAATCAGTGGAAGGGGTATAGATTTATCATTATCTGCCAGATGAACAAGCTAGAAGGGGAGCCCTGGGGCAATGGTAGAACTGTCGTTGTGTGACCTTGAAGTCACAGGTTCAAGGCATGGAAATAGCCTCTTGCAAAAAATACAAGGTAAGGCTATGTACTATAGACCCTTATGGTTTGCCCCGAACCCCACATAGGCGGGAGCTTCCTGCACCAGGGCTGCCCTTTAAGGGGATCCTTGGTGCAACGGCAGAATTATCGTCGTGTGACCTTGAGGTCATGGGTTCAAGGCGTGAAAATAGACTCTTGTAAAATTCAAGATAAGGCTACATACTATTGACCCTCGTGATCTACCCTGTCCACGGATTAATGGGTTATATATTGTTCGAGCCGATGTGGGACATGTAGGCCTCTGCAAGTGTATTTTTTCTTGAACAAGAAGGTGCACTTCTCCTTGTCATTTTTCATGGGATAAAAGATCAAATCTTTGCCGATTATAGAGGACATCTTATTACATTATAGGCCGCCGCGAACCTGTTCACCCTCCCGAGAGCTTCCTTCTTGGACCACTGCAGTAAAAGGCATTTGCTTGAGTACATGTGTAATGGGAAGGCTCAAGGTAAATCTGGCCTCGCATTCTATCCAGTGATGCAAAGCACTCTTCTTCGTGGCGCTGTCTCCAATTGATAGAGAAAGACTAAAAATCTTATCCATTAACGATCTTATCTTCTGAATTTGAAGTTTTCTTATGATATATATTCGAGTCGAAAAGTTCATGTCATCCGATGGATGAATTTTTTATGCATGAATAAGATGAATGGTTTAGATTAACGAAATCTTTACTCACATGCTTTTTCAACCGAAGATAACGCTACTATAGTTTGGCCTTTCTGCCCAGCGAAACAGGCCCAAAGATGTAACTAGTATGGGCCTTCTAAGGCCAATAAGTCTACCTGCTGTCGGAAGAAAAATACCACTATGTAGTCTTTGTTAATGGTCTGGATCTAGTGCAAGCTGTGGCTCCACAATCTGCAATTACTGAAAGGTCCCCTTATATTGGTGGGTCATCATACATGTACCCATGCAGACTAGTAACATTGACTTAGACTTTGCCAATTTAACTTTTAATTTATGACGCTGATGGATGGATGTGGCATCTAATCTTGCTCATGAAGGAAAGGACCAGAATTTCCCAATCTAAGCATTCAAGGAGGGCAAACCCTAAACGTGTAGATGAACAAAGGGAGAAGAAAGGTCCAAGCAACAGGACAACTCAGTAGTATAACACCAATAAGCAACCGACATGATGTGGTCGCCATATGGATAATAACAAGATATAAAAGGATAGTGTGGTGCACGAAGCTCCAGTATATATAGAGTCTGGGAAAGGGGCAGACCACAAGGGTCAATAATATACGGTCTTGCTTTGCATTTTGTAAAAGGTTGTTTTCACCTCTTAAACCCATAACCTCAAGGTTACACCACAACGACTCTACTGCCTGCACCAAGGCTCTTCTTCTGGATAATGACAAAATATATTCCAACTAAAAAATGGCTGAGATTTTGCTAGAGAGTGATAAGTTATTGACTAAAACTTGCTCAAAGTCTGCTCAAAATCATTTCCTTGTATTGAAAAAGGATCATTTTGATGAACAGATGGATGCTGTATAAAAATTATAAGGAAACTTGATGTTATATACTGTCATTGAGATGCCTAACAGGGAAGTAACCACATGTGGCAGCTTGGCATCCATGTTCTATGTAGAGTTTTCCTTCACGTACTTTGAAAAACAAAGGAATAGTTCTTGATGGAGAAATAAGACCGCCAACCAGACCATTACAGTTTGTCGGTCTTCACAGCACGTGCCAAGGAAGTTCAGTTCCACTCTTCTAGAGAGAGACCGTATAAGTTAGTCTAAACTTAATCCAGGAAAAGCAGGAAATGAAATTTGAAAAGAACACACATAAAAAATAAAATAAAAAATTTGAGAAAGAAAGAAAATTAAGATAATTCAATCTCAAAGTGAATTGGTAATAATAATATTTTTTTTAAAAAGGCAGTCCAATGCATGAAGTTTTTGCATATGCAAGGTCTGAAGAAAGGACAGACCCCAAGGATCAATAGTATGCAGTCTTGTCTTCACGCCTCAAACCCATTATTTCCAAATCACACAACTGACAACTTCACCCGTTGCGCCAAGACTATCTTCAAATGCATTGCTAATATAACCCAAATTTATTTTAGAGGCTTGATATCTTCAAACGCTAAAGCTAACCTAGCATGTTCCAAAAAATATGCCTAAAATCATATAAAACTGGCATCTGGCATATGACGCTAGTTTAGGGCCTTTAAGCGTCTGAAAATCTCAGGATACTCATATACAAATATGAGATATCTAGATAGAAAAAATTTCTAGTTTATGTTTGAGGACCCATGTTAGAAGCTGCTTTCTTTGATAAACATTTCACTGGCGATCATTTCCCATGTAAAAAAAGGCAGCTATGATGCACAAAGCTCTCGTCTATGTGGGGTTCAGAGAAGAGATGGACTATAAGGATCTACAATACACAGTTTTATCTTGTATTTTTGCAAGAAGCTATTTTTATACCTTGAACCCATAACCTCAAGATCACGATAACTTTATCATTCTACCAAAACTCCCTTTGCGATCATTTCCTATGTATGTACAGAAAATCGGTAACCATTTTCCACTCCCAACTCATTACAACAAAAGAATTGGTGTTGAGGCCAGCATGCCATGGGTGTTGCAGGTCCATCTTTTTGTTCCATCAGTCCCTTTTGCACTGTTTCTCTGCTTTGTCTCATGCTCCACAACAAAGCTACCTCATTATCATACCGATCATCAACAAATTTCTCTCTCTATTTTTCTAACTCAACTTCATTAGCATCTTCATTGTTATTATAATCATACCCTTCTTCAAATTTCTCCTCCATAATGCAATTTTCTCTGAAGGGACTCTTAGCGCAATGCTAAAGTCATCGTCGTGTGACCTTAAGGTCACAGGTTTAAGGTGTGAAAATAATCTCTTCCAAAAAGATAAGGTAAGACTGCATACTATAGACCCTTGTGGTTCACCCTTTTCCCAAACCCTGCATAAGCGGAAACTTTGTGCACGGGAGCTACCTTTTTAATGCAATCTTCTCCTCCCGTAGATGACATGATAAGCCTTTGGAAACTGGCAGGCAAAACATTAAAGGAAGAAAGAGTATCAAGAATGAACCTTTGTTAGAAGGAAAAAGAAATTGACAAATATAAATGGGGCAGCCCCGGTGCACGAAGCTCCTGCCTATGCAGGATCCGGGAAAGGGGTGAACAGCAAGGGCCTAAAGTACACAGCCTTACCTTGCATTTTGCAAAAGGCTGTTTCCATGCCTTGAACCCGTGACCTCAAGGTCACGTGACAATAACTTGTATGTGTAGTCCTGCTTCTGATCCCTTCTCTTCTTGTTCTTTTTCATCTTATAGAGCAGTCTATCAAACGACATGGGCTTGAGCTATCTGTTTTCATAATTGTCTTATAAAGAGCTAAAAAAACAAACTAACACTCTTTCCCTCATCTTAAGATGAATATAAATAACAAGTCAGTCTGTCCTGTCACAGTAAATCTTAAATGTCTTCTCCTACTAGCACAAGCATAAAACTTAACATGGTTATTCAAAATACAAGAAAATGATAATGGCCATATATAGTTTAGAGAATAAACTGCGTAGTAACAGACATGGTGCAAGACTATGAAGTCCATGAGCAATAAAAGGATAGCAAGTTTGCACAAAGATACAAAAGCATAAATGACTGAAATTATAAACACACTAAATTTTTCATAGCATATGCTACGTCAAAGGTAGGGGAGCCTTGGCGCAACAGTAAAAGTTGTCATCGCGTGACATTGAGGTCACGGGTTCAAGGCGTGGAAACAGCCTCTTGCAAAAATATAAGATAATGCTGCATACTATAGGCCCTTGTGGTCCCCCCCTTCCCCCAACTCCACATGGGTGGATGAAAGATTTGAAGGGGAGCCTTGGTGTAATGGTAGAATTGTCGTCCTGTGACCTTGAGGTCATGAGTTTAAGGTGTGGAAACAGCCACTTGCAAAATGCAAAGTAAGGATGCATACTATTAACCCTTGTAGTTCACCCACCCCTTCACCGGACCCTGCATATGCAGGAACTTCATGCACCGGGACTGCCTTTTTTATGCTACAGAAAAGATTTCCCCTCCAACATAAGCTATGCAACACTTCCAGCTTTAAACATGGTGAAGTTGTTGAAGAACAATTCTTCCTTTGAAGTTGCAAACGACCCTAAAAAGAAATAGCACTCTATAAAGAGGGAATTGAGTAAGCGCGGATTGTCTAGATGATGGAGTACCCATGGAATCTGGACAGTAATAAGTCTAAGTCTTTCCCCAGCCGGAACTTAGGATTATGCCCAGTGACTGTTTCAGCAGTTCTTCTTGTAGTAGCAGTTGAACATTTACTATGTTTCTTTTCATCAAAATTAAATTAACCTAACAATATTCAGAAACTAAAGGACTAATCTTCAAATGTGAGCCTGTATTCACTGATAGAGTGGCTCATGAAAGAATTATTTTGTGCCAGAAAATAGCATATCCTGGATTTTGGCAAAAAACAAAGTTTGAAAGTATAAAGGGCAGCCACGGTGTACGAAGCTCTTGCCTATGCGGGGTTCAGGGAAGGGGTGGACCATAAGGGCCTATAGTGGGCAGCCTTACCTTACATTTTGTAAGAGGCTGATTTCACGCCTTGAACCCGTGACCTCAAGGTCATGCGATGACAACTTTTATTGTTGCACCTTGAAAGTACGTGGTCCACAAAATCACTTCAATTTTCATTATCTTCTCACTGCTCCTCTTTTATTCCTCTGTCATTGTTTTGTCTAATAGGAGTCCTATGAAGTTTGCTTTGATGCTCTTCGTCCCTCTCAATAACAGTTAATTGCACCTTGATCACTCCGTATCAACATGAATCATTTTTATAATTTGAAAATATCAGTTGGTCATTTTTCAAGTATTTGTAATAAGAAGAAACTTACCTTCATTTTGGGCTTCTATTCCAACCCTTTGATTATCAGTAGCATCTATTTCCACATCATATATCTGGTCTTCAAAGGAGCCTTGGCACAATAGTAAAAGTTGTTGTCATGTGGCCTTGAGGTCACAGCTTCAAGGCATGAAACCAGCATCTTGCAAAAATACATGGTAAGACTGCATACTATAGACCCTTGTGGTCCACCCTTTCCCCGGACCCTGCATAGCCAAGAGCTTCGCCCACCGGAGCTGCCCTTTTATACGTGGTCTTCACACATTCTTCAACCCATATAATACTTTTGTAAATAAATTATGAAAGAAATGATTATCTTCTTTTAACCCGAAACAATAAAAAAATAAAAAGTCTAAATGAAAAGATTACACTCTTCCCTATCTTCCATGCTTGCTCTCTTGGAATTCCATTTCTGTCTCTTCCCACTGCATATCTTTCTTCCTTGCTGATTCTTCGACCTTCCCTTCTTAAATGTGTCAAGCATATTCTTTGCTCAACATGTCTGCCACTTTGATTTGAATATCCTTTGCATATTATAGAATCTACATAAATTCTGATATGTTCATAATATTGTTGCAGTGGACCTATGTGTGGTCCATACCCATGTGACTAAGAATCCTCTACGTGTGTGTGTAATGTTAGGGTTGGTGTGAGTGAGTGAGAGATTAAATGTAGAGACAGTTGAAGGAGGCTTTTCCTCCTCTCTTATGTAATTTGATCGGATAGTGAAACCTTTTCTCCCGTAAACATAAGCCAAGTTTGGCTGAACCACATAATTCCTTATCTCTTTTATTATGTGTGTGTTTGTCTCTCACAGATCTGCCGATCCTGACTATCGGATCTGTCCACAACAAATATTATTCAAAATTTTATTAGTGCATATATTCTAGTTTCATATGTGCTTTAATCTATTATCTAACCACATCAATTAATCCAGTTTCTTCCATCCTTTCATGTGATAACTGACTTTGTTGATCCCTTTCTTAAGCTCTTTGTTCATTTTTCATAAGATGACTCCTTTCTTGAGCTCTCTCTTCTACCCTTTGTCTTCTAACCCATGTTGCCAACCCATAGCCATGCGAATATAGTAGTAAAAAAAAAAATTATAGAAGAATATTTACAAGTGTAGATAAAGCGACTAAATGCATTTATGAGGGACTCTTTCAATTATTTTTACTATTGTCCTAATGCCATAATATTATCTATACAAATTGTAATAGTCAAATTTAGCGTAATTCTTCAATGGGTAGGATAAAATCTTTTGAGTTCTCTTTTGGTGGCATTAAATAAATAAAGCAACTAGTTTAATTAATTTTAATTTTTAAGAGTTACAAAATTGTAACCTTGTATAGTAAGTATTAACATTCAAGAAAGCTAACATAGATAGAAGTAGTGAAAAAAGATTTAAAAACTTTGAAAATAAATTAAGCTATGACACTTAATAGAGTGATATGGAAGAACAAGATTCATGCAGTGAAGTCCTAATGGAAATAAAGTCTTGATGATGATGATGATAATTCAAGAGAGCTACAGATAAAAGGGCAGCCTTAGTGCAGGAAGCTTCCATGTATACGGGATCTGGAGAAAGGGTGGACCACAAGGGTCAATAGTATGCAGCCTTAACTTGCATTTTACAAGAGGCTATTTCCACACCTTCAACTCTTGACCTCAAGGTCACATGACAATAACTCTACCGTTGCACCAAGGTTCTGCTTCCTAAGAAAGCTACAAATGCCAATAAGAAACCTTAAGAGTTATGCTCACTGCATTCTGGACCATATCCAAATTACTCTCTCTCTCTAGGTAGCTCCCTTAGGACAACCATCCTCATTTCTCTCATCTCTATGAAATTCCATGCTTGATACATTCTTAGACACTCAGCAAGACCATTCGTATGTGAACTTTCAATATGTTACAACAATCAATACATCACTGACCTATAACACCAGTGATTCTTTCCATCTAAACAAGGGCCAGTCTCAACTCTCACTTGAATATAGGCTCCCAAGTTGAACGGTAGAACAGGACAAGATTGCGATAAAAAGAGGCACGCCCACATTGACATAATGGGTCTCACCAATAGTTCATCTGAAAGGGAGGCTTGGTGTAACAGTGAAGTTGTCGTGGTGTGACTTTGAGGTCACGGGTTCAAGGCATGAAAATAATCATTTACAAAACTGCAAGGTAAGACTGCATACTATAAACTCTCGCAGTCTACCTCTTTCCGCATAGGCAAGAGCTTTGCCCACTGGAGCTGCCTTTTTACTAGCAGTTCATCTGAAATGTTCCTCCATACTGTTCTTCAGAAAGTTGTTAGGTTTGATTTGAAATGGCCCTAGGGGATAGTTTGATCCAAGTGTAACTTTATTTATCTCTTACTTGCCTTTTGCGCAGATCTATGACGGTAGGAATGGCTAAGATAGCTTAAGTACAAAACTTCATGCCCATTAGATACTTTATTATACTTTTTTTTTGTGATTTTTAACTTAAGAAAAATAGAATAAACTATTATGTTATATTTTAACTTAAAAATATGATATAAATTACTTAATGGAAATGAAAATTTTTAACTATCCTATCGAAGTCATTCCCGATCTATACAAAGTGTCATGGGCTGAGATTTTCAGACACCCGTGCGGCACTTAGTCTTGTAATGCACTCAAGGCACCAAGGCTAAGTTCAGCCTTCAACCCTTAAAACTCTCACTTGCTAGAGCTTTCACTCACTCACCCACTCAAACAATGAGAGGAACTTAGAAGCTCAAGAGTTCAAGCTAGTTAAGCTCAAAAGCTCAAATCATCTCAAACTTGTGAAGATGCTTACAACTTTCTTCAAAGTTCCCTTTCAGTTGTTCTTCTCCTTTAAGCTTAAGTCAGGCTTACTTAGTTGGTTCAGGGTAAGAAGCCAATCTAAATACCGCACGGGAGTCAGAAAAGCTAAGCCCGTGACAAAAGGCAAGTAGAGGCAAGTAAAGTCGCCCTTAAATTAATCCAAATGCATAAACAAAAAGGACAGCTCCGGTGCACGAAGCTCCTACCTATGCGGGTCTTGTCTAGGGAAGGCGCAGACCACAAAGACCTAAAGTACACAGTCTTACCTTGCATTTTGCAAAAAGCTGTTTTCACACCTTGAACCCATGACCTCAAGGTCACACGACGGCAAATGCATGAATATAAGAGTGAGTTTACTCGTCTGATTTGGGTGCCAAGGTTTGCTTTGCTAAAATGCAGTGAGGCAAGACCATAGTCTGTTGACTGTGTCCGTTATACAAGTTTTCATATGCAGGGTGCTCGTAGTTTTGGCTTGGAAAATAGTGGTTGCTTCAACAATCCAAACCGTTTATCTTATAAAATTCCTATGAATGAATTAGCCACAGAAATTCTTGGCTATTGGATGAGTCTAAGACTTTGATCTGTCCGGAGAATACCGTCAAATGCACAACTTTTCTAACCGTGGATTTAAAGGGTGCAAAATCAAAGTTTCAATACTCAGATGAGGTTGGATCTTGTGCACGGCTTATCTACAGCATAATTTACTTGATCTGCGGTTTGGATTGCTGAAAGAAGTGTGCCCCATCTGTACTCTTGCCTCCCACTTTTTTCCACGTGTACATCGCCCTTATAAGGACTTGGTACAAATTGAGGTCTGCCTATGGTCACTCCTGACCGTTCATCCTGTAAGAAATAAAATGTCTAATAATAAAGGGCAGCACCGGTGCACAAAGCTCCCGCCTATGCGAGGTCCGAGGAAGGAGGGATCACAAGGACCTATAGTAAGCAGTCTTTCCTTGCATTTTGCAAGAAGCTGATTCCACACCTTGAACCCGTGACCTCAAAGTCACATGACGACAATTTTTACCATTGCACCAAGGCTCCCCTTCAAAATGTCTAATAATGCCAATGGAAAATGCTAATCTTAGTTGTGGTTATACCATTAGAAGAAGAAAAAAAAAAAACTTTTTTTTATTTTTTTTGGGGATAGAGTCTGTTAATTTTACTAGAAAGTATTAGAAATGCTCACAGTAATTGAAAAAATAAATAAATAAATAAAATATGACCTAAGATATATTTTCAAAAACCGATCGCGATGGGACTCGAACCCACAATCTCCCGCTCCGGAGGCGAGCGCCTTATCCATTAGGCCACGCGATCAAAGATGCTTTTGTTGTTTCACAATGATATTTCATTCTTTACTTTTAGTGCTTCCCAACCTGACCACTAACCGACGTTAAAAGTCTAACCTATTGATCTAACTTGTAAAGTTTGTAAGAATTCTAATGTCATAAATTATCAGCAAATGAGGCTCACTATAAGAATATGCTCAGATGACCAAACTTCAAGACCAGCTTCGATTCACAATGCTCCCGCCTATGTGGGGTTCTAGAAGGGCGAACCACAAGGGCCTATAGAGCGCAGTCTTACCTTGCATTTTTGCAAGAGGCTGTTTTTATGCCTTGAACCCATGACCTCAGGGTCACACGACAACAACTTTTACTGATGTGCCAAGGCTCCCCTTCACTAAAATTCAAAACCCAAATGAAAAATCTGAGGCTACTATGCTCACAACCTTCACAAACATCATATCACCAGAATAGAAGATCATAACCGAAAGGTAAAAGCTTTCCTCAAGCTAAATCCATTAGAAGGTTCAAATTCTGTTTTTGCACCGTGGGCAAGGGGACATTTGGCATCACAGATTAAGCAACCACTGCCATGCAAACTACTGATGAGATTCATTGTCATCTCGTTTCCAGCAGTTCATTTATTTGTTCTGCCCGTATTGTATTCATCTGGATTGTCTTACGAGTTAGAAAACCTGAAAGACTGTCCATTATGCAAGGAAAATCTCCAAGGTTTGGCGTTTAAACTGGAAAGCTATAGTTATATGCACAGGGACTGTATATGCCTCCAATGGGGTGGCTTCAAAATTCAGAGATGTTGAGCTGCTCTGCCTTCTTAATATTTTGTGATCTTCATGGCTTTAAGATGGAAGTCAAATAGTACAATTCATTGCACAATATCAACAAGTACCTTGTTTCCCTTTTATCCCAAGAATCAAAACCAGGAAGAAATATGGAACCCAAGGTATGAGATCGAACCTCTATAAATTTCAGCACAATTATGTGAGATGTTCACTTTACACCCCAGAGAAGTAGGTGACAAAGATCATGTAACTGTGAAGATTTGTGGGGTGTTTCCTTTTCAAGACAACAAACAGCAGATGAATGGCTTCAATCATCAAACTTCTGGGCTGATAAGCAGTCTTGTCTTTACATAAATGTATGGATTATTCATTGATATGGAATAATCAGGACCACGTTGAGCAAAAAAATACTGCTTTAGTTACAGTAGTGATCGCTGAATGGCTTGGTTGACGTTTCTCATTTCCATTTCTTTCAGATCTTACCTTTCTGCTCTTGGATCTAATTAAACTCTGAAGGTCTGAAGAGAGAAAATCTATAAACCAAGTGTATTTCTGAAAGGAGAAGATTTTTGGGTCTTAAATGACTTCATTAGATATGATAATTCTACTTCAACGATTTCTAAATGAAAATTCATCTTTCCTTCAATGTAGAAGTGATCATCCAAATGTAGAAATCTTAGTGAACAACACCCCAAAAGTGATGTTATGGTTCCTTGGGAACAAGCCCACCAAAAATGTATGAGATAGACAAGCTGGGCTTTTGACTTCTCTCATTCTTGCATTTCCTTTCTCATCATATGTCAAAGGGGCAGCCCCGGTGAACGAAGCTCCCGCCTATGCGAGGTCCGAGGAAGGGGGGGACCACAAGGGCTTATAGTAGGCAGCCTTACCTTGCATTTTGCAAGAGGCTGATTCCACGCCTTGAACCCGTGACCTCAAGGTCACATGACGACAACTTTCTCATTGTATGTGAAACAATTAAAAGATGTGATTAGGAGAGGCCCATTAGTCTTTCATTAGTCAGAGCATCCACTAACTGGTTTATCTCCTAAACACACTCCACATGCTCCAAGTGAAGTAAAAAGAAGCTTACATTAATCTACTTAATGATGTGATCAAGTTTCTACAAAAAACAGACCTTTCGAAGAAGCAAGTTAACCCCAAACAGGGGTCTTGACTGTAACTGAAATTTGTCGGTTTTACATGTTTACTTGGATTTGTTTTATTGAGAGATAAAATTTCACTATTAATGCAATATTTGCATTTCAATGCATTTTAGTTTTTAACCCATCTTAAAAAATTGAAGGATTGTGATTTTATCTTTACCACAAAATACACACCCAAAACAATGAAGAAGCAATGACAAAAACTGCTGTTGCTGCTAAACAGCCGATAAGTGGATTCACAATTGCAGGTCCAGTAATTCTATGAATTCTATAGGATGCTTTGATCTAAAATGAACCCTACAACAAACAGGAACCACGCATTATTTTGAATAGCACTGGGAGAATCTATTCATCTATTGTATTGAATAGCATTGAAAAATCTCTCCATCCTCAAATGGCGTCACTGTCTTGGTCATCAATGAACACTGGCTTGTTGTTGGGGGTCCACTGTCGCATTGGCTCAATACTTTCACAAGATATGGAGGACCTAATCACTTTAGGCCTCTATCTAATGATCAGTATGTTAGGGTGAAACAACCAGAGAGTTAGTAACTGGGAATAACTGATTGATAATTTTTTTCATATTTCACTTGGACCTTCATTAGGGAAAAAAAATTATGCTGCAGCATTTTCGCGGATCAGTTTCAAGCAACTTGAGTCTACTTCCTATGATAGGTAGGATGTATTTTGTATGATCACTAACATCTTCACTTTCTGATCAGTAGCATCTCAATTCTTAATAGACTAGAAGGATCTGCATTTCTCTCCTCAGTAATCATGGATTAAGATTTTTTTCATTCCAAAATATTATGTTATAGCATCTCCATATGATAGGTAAGGTGTGCTCTGACAATGCACACTCACATGGACTCTCTTACGTGGCTACCGTACATAACAACAACGATGTTTGAGACTAGCAAGCGGTGGAAAGGCTCAACAAGACTCATAACCTCTTATCAAAAGAAAAAATTTACAACATAGCCAAGAACAATCCATAATACTGCTGAAACAAACATTAAAAGTCTGCAAGTAAACCTTTAAACCAAATATAATATTCACAGGACAGCATTCTATCCCATTAAAATAATGTAGTTCTTTACTTCCATTAAAAGAATGTAGTTCTTTACTTCCTATTTCGACTTCCCCTTCAGCCTAAAATAATGGATCTCAACAAATCTATAAAATTTCCTCCTCAACCATTCTATTCTGTTTATCACACACACTCACCCCAAATCTCACAACTTCACAAATTAGTAACAGATATTACTTATAATAAACTAACCAATTACATTTTGATAACAGGTGCCATTTTATTTTAGGCGTTTTTTGTCATTCTCTCAAGATGAGGTGCTCTTCACCTTGTGTCGGTACAGAACCCTCCTCTTTCTGTCAGTGCATTTCTCGATTGTTAGAACTGTGAAAACCCCAATTTTTCTGGAATTAATGGGAATTGTTACGAAATTTGAACTAACCAATTACATTTTGATAACAGGTGCCATTTTATTTTAGGCGTTTTTTGTCATTCTCTCAAGATGAGGTGCTCGTCACCTTGTGTCGGTACAGAACCCTCCTCTTTCTGTCGGTGCATTTCTCGATTGTTAGAACTGTGAAAACCCCAATTTTTCTGGAATTAATGGGAATTGTTACAAAATTTGAGGTAGAATATTATATTTAATATAATATTAATTTTTAGAAAAATAATCAGGTCTTGATACATAGATATTTGGAATAATTCACGGGAAACCAGTCAGAATGACTATAAGTATGTTGAAATCTAAACCCGAGCGAAAAATCCCTATTTCTCTTAATTTTGTGAATTTACATTTACTTCTAGAGGTAAAATGGTCATTTCATTTTTGTGTGGAGTCCACAAAAGTTGGGTGAGCTAGTGGACAGCCAGCTCAGGGAATATCAATGATGAAGAATAAACTTGATGAGGAATATGCTTTTAATTTTATAAGAAAAGTAAAATAATTATTTAAAATTAAAATAATTAAAATTTTAATTAAAATAATACAAAAATGACCCTATAAATACTCCTCCTACAGACTGCATGAAATTGCACAAACTCCTTGGACTCTCTCTCTCTCTCTCTCTCTCTCTCTCTCTCTCTCTCTCTCTCTCTCTCTCTCTCTCTCTCTCTCTCCCTTTTCCTTCTTTTTTCTTTCTTTTTTTCTTTTCTTTTCTCATTTGCCACAAGCGCCCAGCATGAGAACCAGCCTGTGCTAGGCTAGAAACTCGGGGGACGTGCCTTCCACCCGACAGCATCGCTCGATCTAGTCAGCGAGGGTTTTCCCTAGCCCAACAAGATCTCCCTAATCTCTTTTCTCCGACGTCGGAAACGGGATTGGAACCCAGATTCTAGTTCCCCTTACCTTCCTCTTCAAAACCTCTCTTCCCATTTCTTCTCCTACTCCTGCAAATGGCCCAGCGACAATGATTTATCGGTGAGCACAAACAATGGTATGCACCCATTGGAAACTGGCAAAAATCCCTCTTTTTTAGCTCTTTTTCTACTCCAGACTAGATCCAGGTAAGTCTCTGGCATCTCCTCTTCAAAAACCCCATGTGTTTCTTGCTAAAGCACCATTGAATTTGGTTCACCGGCGACTAGATCACCAATGACCTAGGTGGAAATCACCACCAAATCGATCAAATTTGGGAATTTTGAACCATTGGATCGATTCAGAGGGTCCCAAATTCCCAGGATATGAAATCTGGACCCTTAAAATGGTCAAATCTAGGGAAAAGCTGATCTGACGGTCCAAATCGAACTGTCTCGGCTATCCTAGGTGTCACGACCCGGGTTTTCCCATGCATTTTTAAATGCAATATTTAATTTCCTAAGGCGGGATGCATCCCTATTTGAAAACCATTTTATAAAAAAACCATGCAATGCAGCGGAAAACCTTTTAGTTTTAAAATCATTTTGAAAACCTCGAGTGTCATTTGCTTTCACAACAACCAAGGTAGTTTTTAAAAAGCTTCAAAAATCATAAGTGTTTTTCCCCAGATCTATCTAGTCACAGCACACAGCCCAACTGTAATTAAATACAAGTACATGTCCAAAGGGTTGAGAATTTACTTACATGTATAATTGTTTCCTTTTTTATTCACTTGCTCGTAACACTAACATAGATGTCCTCTACTTGTGGATGGAATTATCCTGAAAAATGTTAAGGATAGGATGAGTATATACTATACTCAATAGAAGTCTATCACTACTAGTTTTATAATGTATGCGATGTTTTAAAATCATATGCTCTTTCTAAAACATGTGCATGTTTGAATACTCAAGTTCAATATCGATATAAAAATCCATTATCAAACTGAAATACTAACGATTTAAAGGATCACATAATCCAAAATCGAAAGTATCATATACATATATATGTCATAACATTATGATATGCATAAGAAGCTTAATTGAATCTAACTCATGGATCTCTAGTATGGTATGGTCGACCAACCTCATATCATGTCATATGCAATGCAAATAAGTCCATAAACCATAGGGTCCAATTATGCCCACGACCTCGCCGCCGTGTGGTCCTCGGGTACCTAAAGACACAGCGTCATAGCCTCCACAGGGCATATGACACATCGACCCAGTGCTGTGACACAAGTGGTAGCCCCCTGTACCACATGGAGTCGACGTAGGGACATGCCCTTTTTTGGGCGTGGTACCCATTCCACCTAGTAGTGGTAGAGGCTGGGTGGCCAACCCAGACCCCTCGGCATAGCACCCACGGGCTTACTAGCCCAAATCACATAAGATCAAATAAGCCAGAAACCTCTTTTCAAAACCTGTCCTCTTTGGGTCCTTCACAACTCCGTCAGTTCTCTCGGCACTCAGTCAAATATTTTTGGCAACCCTCAAGGACATGCAATCTTTGCAAGAACTTAATGCTCATAGATCATGCAATGTATGCAATAGTTTGCAAAACATATCAATGCATAATGTATATACAAAACATGTCTATGCATAAAGCATTTGTCACATGCATGCTAAACAAGTCATATACTTAAATCATGTATTTGCAAAACAATCATAGTTCTTTTAAAAGAATCTAGTAGCGATAGAGCACCTACCTGAACATGGTTTGGGGACTCAATGTTAGTTTGGCCCATCTTTTATGGGTTTTAAAGTAGTTGGTCTTATTACTTAGGCATTAGGGGTCCATCCCTATACCTATGGGTGTCCTAAGGTCCTAATTGGGCCTTGGTATTATCAATTTCCCAAAGGTCTAGCGGCCATGCGCCACCATCTTATTCTAAGGGTCATGCCCACCTTTGATTGGGCCTTGATCAGGGATTTTATAGTTTGGGTGTGTCCGCGTCATCGATACAGACACAACGCCTTTTATGGCGCCTCAATCGAAGCTCTAGATCTCAAGTTATAAGTGTTTTAGTGTCACACATACATAAGCCCTTAAGGGTAAAAATACAGAATGCTAGTGTGTTGAGCGCCAGCGGCATGCGCACCGGCTTCCTTAAGACGGAAAAATCTCGATTTACTAGCGCGCTGCACGTCTGCGGCGTGCGCCTCAGTGGGGGCATCTACAGACGCACTGACTTTTCCGCCCGTTTTTCCCTTTTGCGGGCACGTCCCCAGACGTGCCCATTGGTTTTCTCAAACGCGATCAACGCGTCACGTTCCGACTGGAACGTTTTCGTCGTCTGGGGGACCGAAGCGTCCTCAGGACACCCTGGTTCGACCCTGTCGAACCAGTGCGGCCCAAGGAACGTCCCTGGGTCCTTGGTGGCTCTCCAGGGCTCCATTTTGCATGGTTTTTCATGCAAAAACCTAGGGAAATTAATCTTGAAACTACTGTGAAGATGGGTTTTGAGAGATCTTGGGCATACCTGGCTCTTTGCTGGGTTTTTCTCCTCGTTTCGCCTCTAGGTTACTCCTCCACAACGGGTTTTCTTCAAGCTTTTGGGCTGCCATTAGAGGCGCCCAAGAGCTCTATTTATAGGGCTATAAGAGGGTTCTGGAGGGGGCTCTCACCGCCTTTGAATGGTGGTGGAGAAACCTCCAGAATGGCGGTGATTTCTCCTCCAATCACCTCCATTCTAGAACCCTCTAGGAGGTTGAAGATGAAGGGTGCCCGTATCAAAACGGGCCCCTGTGTTTTGCAGGCTAAATCCGTTTTTTGTAAAAATTATATTTTTGCCCCTGAACTTCAAAGGGTCATAACTTGCTCATTTTAACTCCGTTTTGAGTGATTTTGGTCTTGTTGGATTCCTTTTTTCGAGACGCACCTAATGGTACTATTTTTAAGACCAAATTTTTGGGTTCAGTCAAGGTGAATAGTAAAATGACCAAAATGCCCTTATCTTCAAAAACTGATCTTTTCATGGCTATCTTGGGATTTTAATGTTACAAAATTAGAGTCATTACACTAGGTCACCCACCCCGTACATCAATTATCACCGGTGGAACGAGGTGGAGACGGGCCATTGATCAACCTATCAATATGGGAAACCCAGATTAAATCTAGGCCCCCTGTTTTGATCTGAAATCTTAAAACCTCAATTCATAGCTCTTTTTAACTCCAAAGAAAGATCGAAAAGAAGCTCTAGATTCCTGGTAAAGAGTAGAATCTAATAGAAGCATAAAATTTATATTTTATTCACTGTAAAAATCTATAAATTACAAAAAAAATGTACTAATTCTTAAGATCAGTTAAATCTGACATGATTAGACAACGAATTTCTAATCCATCAGTGATCTAGTGATAAGAGAATATGAAATCAAGAGTTAGATGTAACTGATCTAGGATGAATTAAGAAATTTAACCTTAATGGAAGAGAAATCTTAAAAATAATCATGGATTTACTTGATCTGACTAATCTAGCATGATTAAAATATATATATGGATAATGATCTAATGATAAGATCATGAGAAATGAATGGCATGATGTGGTTAATTTGGAATAGATTGAAATCTATGCCCTTGATTTGGATAAATTGACTTAAGATCTTCTTGATCGATTGGATCAAGAAAGATCATATCATATGATGAGATGCATCAATGATCTAGTAATGATATCACATTAAGAGAATGTGATAGATCTGAATAAAAATAAAAAATCAAGATCTAAACCCTTAATGGGATGAAAAATGAATAGAAATCAAAATATGATCATTTGATCAAAATGAATAAATATGATGTATTCAAATGAGCATATGAATTATTAAATTCTATTGCAATGTTCTTTTATTTGCTTAGTAGATTTAATTGTTAGATTTATTTATTTATGCTTTAATTGTTCATGTTATGTAAATTACATGAAAAATGTAATTAAATGAAAATAGATATTGATGAACATTTACAATAAATATGGATATGGATTTAATGATAGTAAGGACTATAGTTAATAAGATAATATAAAGAATATCATTTTCTTGGCCCAAATTAAGAGAATAATAAACCCCATGAATGACATTTTAAATGTTTATGAATTTAATTAAAATCAGATAGTAAGAGTAATTAGGGTTTTATGCTTAAGGTCACACGATGACAACTTTTACCTTTGTGCCAAGGCAAATGAAAAAATCATATAAACCAAAAATAGATGAGGGAATTGGAGATCCTTACATTTCGTGAGACGAACTCAAGATAGTTGTCTTAGAGTAGACCAACAGCTTACTTTGTGGCAAGCCTTAGGTCCTTCTTCGATGGCCCTTGCAAGTTCTTCAGATCGATGATCTGCATCAAGGAAGAAACACCCCCAAGCTTGAAATTCAAATTCTGGATACCCTTTTCCATCAGTTGAACTCTCCACCTCAAGAACTGCTCTCTCTTCTCCTCCGTCCCAAAAGTCTTCTGGTAGAGTTCTTCATTCTGAAACACACCGTAGATGTTATAATAGACGAGGTGTCCTTCATGATCCACACCATTCACATAAGCAACTGATAGGTTGCTTTTGGTGATTTATTTTTATTTTTTATAAAAAAAAAAATTGTGAAGATCAAGGAGCAATATTGCATTGCGGACGGCGATTGTTCGAGGAGCAAGAAGATGATATTCCAATATGCAACAGAAGAGGACGGCAATGATAAATCCTGAGAAAAATGACGAAGTCTCCGCAAATTGAAGAACAACCTCCATAATTAGTGAGCAACCAGTAATGGATGCTTTATTGCCACAAGAACAACAACCAAAGTAAAAGTCGCAATACCAGTAGCAATTTGGTGTTTGAGAGGAAACGCATAGCGAAAATGTGCAAAAGGTGCACTGTTTTAAGCCAAGAAATGGAGAGTTCTCAGGTGAAAGCCTATAAACCGCGAAGAAGGATGATGTAGTCTATGCGTCTAATAAGGATGTAGCAGCGCTTTCCTCGATTTGACGAAGAGGACGCTCGTAGGATGCGATCTTGACCATAGTTGCTTTGGCAACAGAACCAATTGCTAATCGGCTATAGAAAGTGGTGATTGCTCAAGGCTGATGGTAAATGAAAATCCAAGTTGAACTTCAATTTCTTTTGAGACCATGGGGATGATCATCCGAAACAAAGGATATTCAAAGAAGTCAAGACAAATCTGTTGCTGGAATTTGGTGGAATACTTCTGATTCGGTGATAGTTTCCTTTGGTCAAATTGTTGACACCACCTCAAATCAAAAGAAAAGGATTGTAGAAGTCTTTTTCACCTTTTTTTTAATAAAAACATAATCATTGCATTCCCTTGATGATTATATCTCCTTTTTCACTATAATCATTATTACAGCTAAACACTGCAATCCATTGAGTTTGTGTGATGAACCAACTATACCAAAAGAGCCATGGCATACTCCATTAATCATTGATCTCCTTCTTGGAGATCATCCTGCTGTGCTTAAGGAGCCTCTAGTGATCTGTTGACTTGCTGGTGGAAGAGAATCTAAACCGGATAGAGTGGAGAAATAGAGACGCTAAATAGATTGCATTAGATCACTGGAGGTGAGAAGACGGATGTCACCAGCAAGGTAAAAAAGAGGATTTGTGGCTAGTGGAGATCACCCCTTCCTTTGAAATCAGATTGCTCTGTTTGGTAGAGTTCCCCATCTACACATATGATAATGTAAATCCCACAATGGAAGGAAAAATAAAATAGTGGAGGACATGTATCTGCCCCAGAAATCCTTCACATAGACGAAATCCAAAGATAACACGAGAATAAGATCGCTGGGTAGATTTCAGATGCAGTCTATTCTGATCAATTGTAGAGGGTGGCAATTGCTCAAGTTGAAGGAAACTGCTTGGCAGTGGAAGGAGTGATCGGTGATGAGTCAAGATCGCGATCAGGGAGAAGTGCTGGACTGCAATGGATCAGGATCGTGATGGTTAAGATCGGTTGATCATTTTTGTCACCGGCGATCGTTGTGGGAGATGCGCAAAGCTGAAGATGGCTGTTAATTGGAGTTTCTGAAACTTATTGATAAAAGTGTCAGACTCGAGTGACGGATATAGACATAGGTCTTCTCCACCTACTCAGGGACAAGAGCCATGCTTAGAGCTGCCGTGTTCACGCCGTCACCTTGGCTATAAAGATTGCCATACCCACATGCTCCACTCATGGTTTTAGAAGCATCACTCCCATCGTAAAAAGTAGCATGGGCATTCTATCATGAGCTACAAGTATAAACATTGAAAATTCTGGCATAGGAAGCCATGAGAAACACCAAGAGAGAGAGAAGAATGATGGCAACAAGAGAAGATGCCATGGGAAGAGAGTTTTGAAGACAGGAGCAAGGAGGCAAAGTGGTGTGTTGGAGGGGAATGGAGAGTGAAGAGGAAAGTGCAGTGAAAGAGGGCCTCAATCTTATATCAAAATCAGTCACGACGATCGTATCTACGTCAAGCTTCATGCTTACCGAGAACATTGTGGAAAATTACATGCTTATGACCAACAATTAAATATGATACTTGGAAACTACGGCAAAGAAAAGCAAGGTGAGTACAAAAGCAAAAGAAGCGGTTGATGTAAAATGGCTTAACGACATAGAAGGTCAAAGGAGACTGGAGGGAACGATTGAAGTGTACACCATCAGAGTTGCAGACACAGACTGAGTAAAAGAAGAGAAAGACAATCAAGGAGAAGAAAGTGATGAACAAGAAGAAGAAAACAATGAAGAAGCAAACAGAAGAAGATCTGATCTGATCTGAGTAGAAACAACAACAGAGATCGAAAGCATAGGGAAAGGTAAAAACTAGGGTGGACATAGGTCTGTCGCATGGTGGGAAATGGCAATAGTCATGGAAGAAGAAGAGGAAGCAAATAATGAAGAAGAAGAAGTGAAAATATGTCAGATCTGATCGGGAATGATGGGGGCGACAGATCTGATTGGAAACAGCAGATCTTTACCCCTCCTCTGATACCATGTTAGAAGCTACATTGTAGGGATATTCATTGATTAAAAAGAGAATTACAAGTACACACACACAATAAGTTGACTAACCACCGAATTATATCATGATTACAGCAGTGAATGGCTGCTGTAATCACATAATTAGAGCCGAGAATATCAACAATAATCAATGGATTACATCATATTCTAATAAAAATATCCCTGTTAATTTCCATTGGTTTTCCTTCAATAGCCACCTCCATCGTCACCTTTTCAACATCAGATTCCTCCTTCCTTTGAACAATTCTGCAGATTCCGTCTATGCAGCATCGGATTTTTCCTGTTCTTTCTCTCATGTTGCAAATTCTAGAGTTTCTGTAACAGATTTCTCATTTTCTCTAGAAATTTTGCCTTCTGTCATGGGCTTAGCTACTCAGACTCCTATGCAGTACTTAGATTGGCTTCTTACCACGAACCAACTAAGTAAGCCTAACTAGAAACCCAAAGGAGAAGAACAACTGGAAAAAAACTTACAAAGAACTCTAGCTTTATTGTTTTGAAAATGCTTACAACTCTTGGATGCTTTACTAAGGAAGCTCCTCTATTTATAAGCGCTTACCTCCTTCCACCTCCTCAATGGATAATGAGGATCTTTATAAGTGTTAACTATCCAACGGTTGAAGACTATTCTAGAATCTTCTTTAGAAGTCTCTACACATGTCTTTTGGTTTCACTACATTCAGGATGCTCCTGAAAAATTCTATAGGCAAGATATTTATATGATGTATGTGGTCATTCTAGATTATAGATCCCTTTGATAGATCTAAGTCCCTCAAGTTACGCAAGCCTCTATTGAAGTTTATGGGCATTGGTCATGGACCTTACAA
This sequence comes from Warburgia ugandensis, assembly GCA_035236585.1. Lineage (NCBI taxonomy): Eukaryota > Viridiplantae > Streptophyta > Magnoliopsida > Canellales > Canellaceae > Warburgia > Warburgia ugandensis. Next base: position 60,993,606 of record CP141136.1, on the reverse strand, counting down.
TGCAAGTCCGTGACACTTCTCCTCGATGTGTTCTTCAGATTCTGCCTTCTCCTCCTTGGGGAGTTCAGCAGACTTCTCCTCGCTGCCTTTTTCAGATTTCTCCTTTCTGTCCTCTTCCTCTCTTTTCTTCTCTTCCTTATCAAAAAGTGTGTTTCCGAGAATTGCTTCGTCAAGCTTTGCTTTCAGCTCATTCAAGGCCTTCTTTTTATGCTCTTTCAGATCAGAAAAAAAATTGCTTTCCCCCTTAAAAGATGAACTCTTCTCAACGGCATGCGAAGGAGTTTCAGCTTGAACTTTCTTAACCTTTTCACCCTCTTCTTCTTTCTTGGTCTCTTCACATTTCTTCACCTCAACATCTTCCACTGCAACTTTAAGAACTTCTGGCCGAGAAACAACAGTCTCTGGCATCTGGGTGTCTTTGGATTCAACTTCAACAGTCATGGTCGACAGTAACCACAGCTTTTCCAACTGAAACTTGTGAGATAAACAGAGTTACAGGAAAAGCTTTGATTGAAGGAAGGAGTGGATGGAAGAGAGAGAGAGAGAGACCGTGAAATGGGTCCGGTGAGTACTGGTGATTGGAAAATTTCACAGCATTTTGTTGGACAGCAACGGTCAATTATCAGTCGCCATCGCAAAGGAGCCGTTAGGATTCTTTCTCTGTAGCGGATTATCTAATTAAAATATAATTTTTGTAGGATTAAAAAATACTCTTAAATATTTTTTAAAGTGTATTATTACTGAACGGTAAATTAGTCAATTTATATATTTTAATTATTTATATGATAAAAATAGGTAAAATATATTAAGTCTTAACTTTACCAACAACTTTCCCCCACTAAAATTTCTGACACGGGTTCTTCCTGAATCAAGGCAATCATCTAAACTAGTAAAAGCTTATTTTTTATATTTTAAGTTCTAAGTCTTAGCTGTCCTTAGCCTATTTTATATTTCAAAACTTTCGCGCAAAGTCATGCATTAAAATCCTCATTTTCTTAATTTAGTCTCTTGTATTGTAATGGTTGCCCGCCAGGGCTAACAGGCAGCCCTAGTGCACGAAGCTCCTGCGTATGCAGGTTTGAGGAAGGGGCGGACCACAAAAGTCAATAGTACGCAATCTTACCTTGCATTTTATAAGAGACTGTTTCTACACCTTGAACCTATGAACTCAAGGTCACACGACGACAACTCTACCATTGCGCCAAAAATACCCTTCTAATTACTTGACCAAGTTCATCTCTTTCAAGCTTTGCTTAGTAATTGAATGCGTTGAACTTACTAGTCAATCAAAAGAAGAAAACTTTGGCATTATAAAAAAAAACACATGCTTTTGTTAGTCGGAAACTGAATAGAAGAAAGTTATCTCTATTGACTCCTGTTATAGATGCACATTCGCACAAGAAATACTATAAGTACGACAGCACTTCATCCAGTTGATGAGTTAGTCAAGTAAGAGAATAATCGAACGGTGTTATCGGATTCTACGCTGGTACGGATAACCGAACGGTGTCATTTCATTCTCCAAAAGATTTAGTAAAATCTAATTATACAAATAATCTGCTATCCGAACCGACCCGAATGGAATGAATAGGAAATGATATAGGAATGAATATTCGAACTACTATCTGAATCTGTTGGCAGCCATAGTTTTACCATGGTAACCAAGTAGAGCAAGTACAAGGAATTGCACACAAGTAGAAGATATATGGTGGGTCCCGGAAGTTTGGTGATTTTAAACTGTTCGATTACTTTGTGTGGGTCATGGAGCAGATTGTATCCTATGATCAGCTCAAAATTGTAAGCCCTTGCGAGTTTGATTTAGAGCATAAAAATGTAGTGTCCAATTAGTTGCTTCGTTTTCTTCCATCTATCTACTTAGCATATGCTGATATTAGATCCCACGAATGAACCTAATCACCGATCATCTGTGACCCACATTTACCTTTAGCTGCAATTGCTCTTCCAGATCCATCAAACCGATGGAAAGAAATACCAGATCCTGATCAACATACTAAGATGTGGGTCCTACTAGAGACTATTAGGTGTTGGGTCTACAACTACTAGAACATATTAAAGGTTCTACCCATCTGGTAGATCAAGGCCTCTTATTTCTGGCCTTCAAAAACCATGTGGGTCCCAGTTGTTTGGTGATCTGGAACCGTTTATTTACTGTGTAGGTCGTGGCGCAAATTTTATTCTATGATCCTATAAACAACTCTTTACGTGCAAAATGAATAGCTCAAGTTCTGACTTGGTACCAAATTTTTTGACCTGGAATTGTCTGGAGGTTTTTGTGGGAGATAGCGGCGTTAGCAAATGAACGGTTTGGATCATCGAAAGCTAGTCCACGTATGATTTCTTGGTGATCTGAAACCGTTCATTTATGTAGTGTAGGTTCTGATTGAAATTTAGATATTAAAGACTACGCTTGGGGTGTAAAATAAACAGCTCAAGATATCTGCTATGTTGACTTTTAGAATTGTCCAAAAATTTTGAGAGTTGCTGCATAGGCAAATCAACGGCTTGGATCATTGAATGCTGGTCCACGTGTAGTTCCTGCCAAACGCACAAGAACACAGCATAGAGAGGCTCTGAAACCTCCCTGAATTGTGCCTCTCCCTTGATGAATGTCCATTGACGATCAATGAGTGGGTCCCTTCATGGACCACCGATATTATCGTGATCATCCTGTAGTTGAAGAAATTCTTCTGTTCATGATCAATCTGTGATTTGACTGGCAATTTGGAGATGCCTATAAGTCCATGGCTGTCAAATTGACATCGGATGGCCCATATGGGTCGTTAGATGCACATGTGTAGGACCGGAGCTCTTGGATTTGTCATTCCTCTTATGCTGATAAGCGAGGGAAGCCTTGGCGCAACGGTAAAAGTTGTCATCGTGTGATCTTAAGGTCACGGGTTCAAGGCATGGAATCAGGCTCTTGCAAAATGCAAGGTAAGGCTGCCTACTATAGACTCTTGTGGCCTGCCCCTTTCTCGGACCCCGCATAGGCAAGAGCTTCGTGCACCATGACTGCCCTCAATTCTCTAAAACTTTAAATCTCTATCTCTCTCCCCTAAAGTCAATTATTATAATTTCACTTCCATTAATTCTAGTTAGGTTTTTATATGCCTACTTTCCTTTCTTACTTATCCTCTTTCTCTTGCTTAATCGTGAAAAGTAATAATACTTGTTCTATTTATTGTAGGAAAATTATACTCCTTTCCCCTTTACTTAGTGTGCTTTTGGGTACTTCTTGTTTTCTTTAACCGGATGTGAATCTCACAACAACTAAAGGACCAAAAAACCACTACAGGGGGTCACTAAGTTCAGTACAGAGGCAAGATTATCATTTTCCATTATTTTATTTTATTTGGCGTGTTTGGATAGGAAATAAAAGAAGGGGAACCTTGGCACAGCAGTAAAAGTTGTCGTCATGTGACTTTGAGGTCACGGGTTCAAAGTGTAGAAATAGCATATTGTAAAAATACAATATAAGATTATATACTATAGGCCCTTGTGGTCCGCCTCTTTCCCGGACCCCACATAGGCTGGAGTTTCATATACCGGGGGAGCCCTTTAGATAAGAAATGAAGAACCTGTGCTATTAGCTTTGTGCTAAGCTCCAAAGGGCTTGATATCCATAGGAAACATCCTTTGAGAATTACTACATGGTTTGCAGAAGCATCTGCCACTTGTTTCCCTTCTCTAAAGATGACCACAACCTTGTGGTCCTCCAGTCTTCATACGAAGCAAAAGAGCCCCTCCGTCATCTTTAAGACAATTCAACCTAAAAGATTAGTGTGTATTTGAAAATTTTGTTTTATTTGTTTTTATTGAACTTTTTCTATTGCATGGCAGAAAATTAAATGATCGTAATCTTTGATAGGCCTGCCAATTCGGGTTGGCAGGTCGTCTCGAGACTAACCCATTATGGTATATAGGTGGACACGAACACAACCTACTTAATAATCATGTCAAGAACTTGTGACTTGAACACGACACGATTATTAAACCAATCGACACAACACGACTCGTGTAACACGATTAAATAAAAGTAAAATAACTAATATAGGACAGTTTTTGAAGAACCGTCCTATATTACTATATTGTTTTTTCAACCCGATTGGTTAACAGCTTGCGAGTTAGATGGGTCAACACGACAAATTAATAGATTGCGTATCACACAGGTCAACACGAAGGGTCAACATTGATTAATCCGAACACAACACGATTTTTGGCGTGTCATTTTCGTGTTGACCCAAAAATGACACGAACGCGATAAGACTCGACTCTCACCTGCTAAATCCATGTCGAGTTCGAATCGTGTTATCGTGTTGTATCATATTTTGCCACCCCTAATATTTGAGTATCCTTGCACCAGGAGATCAAGAATAACTCAAGTTTTAGGCATTTACAATTGGCCACAAATTCACAAGCTTTAACTGAACAAGTAGCAAGAATCACATAGATTTATCGTAGTCCAATAGCACTTTCGTTAACAACAACCCATCTCTTTTGTAGATCTAAGTTGTTTAGCATGTTGGGAATAGCTTAGGTAGGCAAGTACCAAATTCCATGCCCATCAAGCAAGCTAGCCTCATAGTCACAAAGTACAAATTATATTTTGGTTTGTGACTATGTTCCCAATTACCTTGGCACAACGGTAAAAGTTGTCGGCGTATGACCTTGAGGTCGCGGGTTCAAGGCATAGAAACAGCCCCTTACAAAATGCAAGATAAGACTGCATACTATATGCACTTTTCATTTGCCCCTTCCCCAGACCCCACATGGAAACAGCCCCTTACAAAATGCAAGGTAAGACTGTATACTATAAGCCCTTATCGTTTGCCCCTTCCCCAGACCCCACATAGGCGGAAGCTTCGTGCTGGGGCTGCCCTTTGACTATGTTTCCAATTACAAAATAAAAGTAGTCAGAAACATTCTTGCATCCTTGGCCTAGCCAAGATGCGGCCAAGAAAACAAGCAGTTTGTAGTGCCTAAGACAAGGACCTGCATTATACTTCAATGGTAAGGGCATCCCCGGTGCGCGAAGCTCCTGCCTATGCAGGGTTCAGAAAAGGGGTAGACCACAAGGGCCTATAGTAGGCAGCCTTACCTTGCATTATACTTCAACGATGCTTGATTTAAAAGCCCCCAAAAGCTATAAATGCTCTCCCAGAAAGGTCAGCTTTTGTCTACCACAACATATAACAGACACAAATATGATGTTAACACAAGAACATGAACCGGATAGGTGAAAAAACAAAGGTGACTGAATCACCAAAATGACTAAATGTACTTACTTTTCATCTTCTGAAATTCCATTACAGGACATTGCTTGTCTTCCTCAGAACAAATAGATCCTGATTTCACATATGACATCTGCAATAATCGTCTCATGGTCTACATACAAAGTTGAATACAGCAACTGAAGCTTAGAATGCATGGACAATCCCATAAATACAACTACATATGTATGGGTATGTGTATGTCCAGAAAGTAACTATTTTAGTACAGAGAATGTCAAAATGTACACACTTCAGGGCTCTCTCATACATGTGTATTACATCCAGTTTTGGACAAAGGTGAGCTACTTCAAACCCGAGACCTCGCCGTTCTTCCACAGGACTGGAAGGCCTTCCGCTCATATTGAAAGTAATTTGAGGACACAGTTTTATGCTTTGCAATCCAGTTAAAACTATCATATCTCTCAACAGAAAACTGAGAATGGCTACCTGTAAAGAATCGGATGCGAACTGTGCATTGCAGCTTAATATATGTACCACTTTGGCTGATTCAATAGCTTGATTTACATAGATACTCAAAATTGGTGCATATATGAGAGAGAGAATAACTCAAAACCCCAAAGATATTTGCAGAGAAATATGTTAGGTAATTGGATTTTGCTTTCCCTTTTGTTACTTAACAACAATCTGTTGGTGGTTGGAGGTAGTTTGGAATTTCCAGATGTCTGCCTCCACATTCATTCAAAATCCGATGAAGATCTCCTCCAACCAATCTCATCTGCTTTTCCACAATGTATACGCCGATTCTCCACTACATGTAACATTCAAAACCAACATTTAGCATCTACACCGCAGGACCCGTATCAATGTCCTTGAATTGTCCTGTTACTCTGCATGGAAATAGCAAGCTATTAGCAATCATTGAACAGTTTATCATGCCTTGGTTACACACAATTCTACAAGCTTATATGTTGGATGTTCATATTCTCCTCTGGAAGAATATGAGCAACCAGATGTACAAGTGGGGCATATTATCCATTTATCTGAACCTTCAATCTTGGAGCACATTCTGACAATAAGATATAAAACAAAAATCCAACGCCCTCCGAAGCTTATAACCCTCTAATTTCAGGCTCTTAAATAGATGGTTCAGAAATGCACAAGGACTGTTCTTCATCATTCTCATCTAGTGGACCTTTATACTTATATGTCCCAGGCTGAGTATGGGTGATATCTATACTCTAGCTTGAGGGATTATGATAGAGAAGGGCCCATTTCAGACATCTTCTCTTACTCATTGAAATGTCCTTTGCTAAGGGAAATTTAGTCATCCTGTAACTTAAGTACAAACAACATAGTGCATGTTGTCGCTTAACTGCCCAACTTCTTTCTTCTCCTTCTCTAAATCACATTCTTGTTTCTTCCTCTTTCTCACTGCTTCACAAAATCCATTCCATTAGATTGAACAAGGTCAAAAGTTCCCTCTCCCACCACCACACCCCCAGAATAGTTAGAAACTGTGTCACCAATCAGAATGCGTGGGTGAACATCACTCTATCCCAAGATCATGAAATATGCCCCGATGCCAGCTGCTCCAGGGAGTTATCATCAAGGTTCAACTTTGAAGTTATCTCAATAAATGTGGTTGCCACATTCCTCCCAAAACAAACCCATATGGTAGCAACACCATATAGTTTCATAGGTTTCTTCCATTTTGGCTTCAGGAACCATGAGAGCAGACCAAACCAAAAGCTTATTAGGAATAAATGGTGGCAAACATTATTCACATGAAGGTACAGATTTCAGAAATTGCAATGCCAAAGCAGGTGCCCATTTTTATAAACAAATTCATTACCTTTCTATTGATATCGATTAGGTGGCTTTGGCAAACGGGGTCCACTAAATTTACAACACATTTTCCCCCAGACAAACATAACAGGTTTGAGGGCTGATAAAAATCATTTTTGAAACAGTAAACTTAGTTAGGAACTCAAAAAAAAAAATTAAATTAAATTAAATTAAAAGCCAAATTGTCAATAATAAGATGGAGGAGACAGCAGGGACACAGATGCTTTCTGTTGCCAACAAACAAACAATCTACTATGCTAAAACTCTGATTAAATCAATATTTGCAATGAGCTATAAGAAATTGTAAAATAGAACTTGCTTCATTCCAATTAACAAGAAGTAATGCATTAGTGAGAGACCAAAAGAAAATGAACCACGTGCCTATCATATGACAAAAAGGCTTCCCCTATGCATCCTACGACCTTATTCCGAACCTTTCGCACACAGACCTGCAAACAAATAGCCCATAGCGCAATATAAGCATATTTCCAGTAAGTAAAAACTAAAACTTAGTTTGAAATCAAAATCAACCTGAACTTGATCAAGTGGCCCTGCACTTGCATCTCGATTACGATGAATAACAATCCCATTGTCACATTTGTTTATAAAGTGTGCACTTCCACTGATATCATAGAGATTAGGAGGACCGCCATTCCAGTGTTGCAACTGCAATGATTTCTAAGGTAAGAAAAATGTGCAGATGGAGGGTGAACAATTATATAATAGTTACACTTTCTCAATCCCGATTGCATTACCTGCCTAGGATGTGCAACAAACCACACATGGCATGAGTGATGCTGCGCAAAGCGTTTGATCTTTGTAAGCATCTGACTGACATACTCTGTTTCTGTCCTGTCAGATACAGATGCAGAGTCACTTTGAAATTCACCAATAAGGTAATATGTCCTCAAAGCAATTGCAGTTAAGTTTGATTTGCAAATAGTGATCAAGTTATTCCTATATAACTGCACTACAATCATGAAGAAGCACCAAACTTGAAATTTCATGACAGTATTATATTAAATACATATAAGAAGAAACTAAAATAACAGAAACACTGGCATATAGCACCCACAATACTGACAGACTTACTGATTTGATGCTCGCTGATGATCGAGTTCATTGTATGGATCAATGACAAGTCCCCGAACCCCATGCCTTAAAACAGCAGCTTTGGCAAGATCAAGAACCCATCTAACTGATGGAAGGCAATCATCCTCACAACTATTCCACATACACAAGAGTAACGAAGTGAAGAAGGTCCACTGTTGTACATCATTAACCATGTCTCCAGAGATGGCTAATTGTACAACAATAGGAAAGATAGATTTGATCAAGTTAAACTACCCCTCATACTTTATTGGAATTGGCAACTTCCAAAAATGAGGAAATTACCCACTATAATTTAACAAGGGGAAGTCCGAGTAAGAAATAGACAAAGTACGCTTGTAGTTCCTGTAAGGATCCTTTGTGGTATTTGAATTTCAAACTCACCGTATGAGATGAAATGTATTGTTCAGCCATTCCTTCCCTTCTTCAAATTCCTCAATACTCATCCTTTCAGCAGATTCACCATATCTATGGCAGCCAAGAATAAACATACGCAACATAAGTACTCATGTGACCAACTGTGAGCAAATAAAATCGATGAAACAGGTCATATCCACAACAAATCCTAGATCTTTAAAGATCCTGGTTGAGGAGTTCCGAGGAAATTTCCAATAACATGTAATCTTGACGTGTGTGTGTGTGTGTGTGTGTGTGTGTGTGTGTGTGTGTGTGTGTGTGTGTGTGTGTGTGTGTGTGTGTTCTTGATAGGACCATACGCTCAAGGGGTGTGTCAAGTAGTACACTCCATCTTAGAGTAGTATAGATAAATTAGATAACCCTGACAGATCAATGCATTTGGCAGGTTCTAATCACTTGTTTTGGGTCTTTGGAATTTTCTTAAAAAAACTGAAATTTGGTACGTGGCCAAACTAATGGCATGAAATTTGGTAGCCTATCTAAGCCATTCCAAACATGGTGAATGGTTTAGAACTTGAAATAACTGTGCATGAAAAACTATCCAACCAAGAGGGTTTCTTCAACTGGAAAGAGGTACTTTTTCACTAAAGACAAAGCACTTGAATTTTGACCACTTCAAAGATTCCACCTAGTTAATTCTCTAGAAGGCAATTGAGGAATTTGGGAGTAAATGGACATATTGGTATACCATAGTCTGGTTCAAGTTGGGACTTGGGTTTTACTAAGTTAACTTTTGAGATTTAAGAAGCTTTACTGGCTTTTGTGCTAAATCTAGAACTCAAATTCTATATCTAACACAACAGTATTTAGGTAGGAACAACTAAAAAAAGTTTCTTCTTTTTTGTAAAATCACGAGTACAAACAACCACAATTTCATTGTGCATGTGTGAGCTTTAGAAAAGAAGATCAGCTCTTTCTCCAGAAGTCATTGAGCTACCAAATTCAGGACCCTGGTAGATCATGGAGATCATACATGAGAATACTTGGACAACATTCTCCATTGACCCTTTAGGACAGATACTTGAGTCTCTTTCTAGTGCCCAAATTAATAATTCCAACTGGCAGCATTTGGGGCTATGGATGTTGCTGGTTATACAAAATCCACAGGACAGTGACCCTTTCTGACCAACCCAGAGTGCAAAGAAATCTTAAAGGTTCTAACCCAAAAATGAGACAGGAAGTGATATAATCACCCTTTATGAACAACCCTTTTTTTCATTCACTAGCCCTACTAAAGCTTTAGATGGCTTTGGCTCCAGGAGGGCCTGTACTTCTGAAGATCCAAATCATTTATAATATTGCCCTTGACTTAGATGTTCCATGCTCCGAAATTCTCATGCGTTCAATGGCCCTAGCCACTGTTTTCTTAAACTGTAAAAGAAACAGCCAGAAGTTTCACTGCCCATTTTATAACTAAAGCTAGGATAGCTAGAACCATTCAATGGATGAGAATTTTGGGGCATAACCCATCTAAGTCAAGGACAACATTATAAACAGTTTGATCTTAAATCTTGTCCCACTTCATCGTACCATTTACAGAGGCGCAGTGTGTTATTCATGGAAGTCAGTTTTGACAGATATTTGCAGATAGTGAAGTTTATCTATAGTAAGCCATGGATATTTACCCGGTTTCTTTTTTCTTGGGATTAGCATACTTGTGTCGTGGCTTCTTTGGATATTCAAAGAACTTTATAAAAGTGTAAATAATATAAAAAATAACCAGACAAGCAATAGAACAAAAGATAGCCCACTCACAATGAATAAAATAATATTGTTAACCAGGCCACCAATTTTGTAGTTTGGCCTATTGGCCTTTTTCATTTTGATTTTTGGGCCATTAGAAAGAGCTGATTGTTGGGGTCACCTATTTTGTAGCTAGGCCTACTCGAAAGAGACAATCGCTGGATGTATTTTAGAATCTATCTGTCAAACATGCAAGCACTAACTCAATCTTGTTGCCATCTTTTTCAATCAGATAGGAAGCAGGATTTTGGCATTCACCCTTTTATGCCCATTTCATGTATGATACAAATTTTAGGACTTCTATGTACTTCACTTACCCTTTTTGTTTATTATATCAGAAATGAAGTTGAGCTATGTATAGTGTGATTCTCTAATTTGCTGCATGCATTAGCTAGATCTTTCTGTAGGTATTTTACACTAAAAAACAATTTTGAAAAAATAAAAAAGGACAAATCCATTATTCATCAAGAAGCCCAGTTTTTGGTGATCCAAACAATTACTTTGATGGTCCTCTTCTTTTAGAGACCTTCAAAAGTAGGATGGACCAGGGCATTTCAGTGATTGAGAACATCTGTCTAAGTCTACACCGATGGCAAAGAATGAGAGTTGGGCCCATTTTTTCTCATCCAAATCATTCATTTCCTACCCTTTTATATTAGATAGGTTCACATTTATCTCCAAATTGAGCCCAGAAGTTTATGATCCAAACAATTCGTCTCTCGACCTTTCTGGGGCAGGTTTATGCCTGTACCTCAGAATACAAGAAGTCCTCTTATCTCCCTTCCACATATAATATTCACCGTCACTTGATGTGAAAATTATGATCAATATATTACTCTATAGTGGAAAATGGAAACATCCAAAATTCTAAACCAAGTCGAGGGTTGAGAGCATCCAATAGAGAAAATCTTTTAGTTGTAAAGTACCTAAGGCCGGCGATAGGTAAGCCTGGGAGGCCATTGAGATAACAGAACCCAATCTCCTGTATCTAGGCCCATCTTAGCTAGTGAAGATGAATATCTCTTTCTCATCCCCAATGATACGGTGATAAGTGTCGATTCAAGGTGCAGTTATCAAAAGTAGGGTTGTGATCTTGTACACGTAGCCAATATTCTCATGTTGTTCTTGTGGTTATTAGAACGTGGCGTGACCAAGAAGAAGAAAGAAGAAAAGGGCAACATGAGAAGAAATAAGGGCAACAAAATGCAGCTTCTCTCTCTCTCTCTCTCTCTTAAAATTCAACTTTTTGACAGATATCTTCTGTCACTAAAAATCACCTATTTTATACTAGACCGATGTGCAATATCCATATCGTTGGTAGTTTTTCATCTTTGTAACCACTAATATGAACGTCAAAGCTGCAAAAAACCATGAAAATCAAAATCCAGAACCACTAACACGATATTTTGACCAAACCTTGCAATATCAACAACCACTAACGCTGTTTTTGGACAAAATCCATAAAAACCTCACAACCATGAAAATCACTAACCATTACACCCCTGTTAGCATGGGGCTAATGAATAAAAAACTGGGGGTGATTATAAATGAGATTTAACAAAAATTAACACTGAATGTTTGGAGACATTTATTAATTTTTACCAGTAAGTATAAGCCTAATAATCTAGCAGGTAAAAACAAGGGGGGGGAAAGCAGTGCATAGTGTTCAAAATAAAGTAACGGGATTCAAAATATCATGTCAGCATAGAAGATCAACTCCTCAATTAGCACAATAAAGTAATAAACAAGCATGTCTCCTTCCAGCATCAGAAATGACAACTAAAGGAAGTCACAGCACGAACGGGACCCCATTTAGAAAATGGGATCTGAAATGACTAGGGGATACAAATTCATATTAATGCTTAATAACCATGTCCCTTAAAATCAGTTTAGGTTGTAAAAGTTGTATTCCGGATATGCCATGAAGAAAAAAGCACAACCAAGACCATATCATGCTCAAATGTACCTGGCATCAAAGAATGGTTTCCTTATATGCTTCTCCAGAAGCTTTCTTGCATGCTCCCTGACCTAAAGACAAGTGAAGGGAAACAATTTGGACAGCATCATCAAAATCTAGAGAAGCTCAAATTATCTAACCTTTTAAAGCTTGCCTTATTTTCCATAGAGCACAGTGCAAATTTCCAGCCTTCACTTTCATTAATATTGCACAAGAGAGCATCAATCCACTCACTCTTTCCAGAATTTGGAACACCAGTTACAACAGTGAGTTCTCCTGGTACAACCTGCTCGACACAAAGCATTAGCAGTAAGAACAAAGACATGTATGTACAAAACTTCCTTTACTTGGAATTGAGAGTTGCGATGATTCCTTTGTCACAATAAAAAAAAAAATGCAAAGTAACAAATGAAACTCATGTAAAGAACACAAGCTAAGTGGTAACATCTAAGGGAAACAGCGGACAACGTAATGTAACTAAGGAAAACAAACTTAATCAAAATTCTCATTTTGTAATAGCACACAGTCTAATAACATCTAAAATCAGTCAAATTAGCTTGTCTTGGATTGGTAAAAGAACAAGTTTCAATTTGACAATGTTATTTGCCAAGATGAACAGAAACCTACAGAGGTCGGTTATTGAGATGAACAGAAGTTCTCATGGGACATATATACACAATTGTATTATGTAGTACCATGATCATGTTCACCTATTCACAAAATGGCAATTAAGTTGGAGTCAAATTGATTCTGAATACTGCAGACACATAGTCAACCACAATACTTAATCATTCTAAACCCTTCCTCTAAAAGTAAATAGGCAAATATCTTACGATTGCTGCAAACTAATTTTCCTTGGAGACTATCAAATCAACATCCATTGCCTTGCTTTCCTTCATTGTTTGTTGTAAATTCTTGCCACATTATACCTTACACATAAAACCACCCACGGACACCACTAAACCCTAGATGGATGGAAATGGGGACCACAAGATGTTCAAACAGCCAACATAGAAGTCATAAAATGCTGCATGCTGGCACCAACTCAGTTTTGGAAGTCCTTACAAAACAAGATGGAAAGCCCACTTGAGCTGGCCCTGACAATAGTTTATAAGAGTAGTGTAGCCAGTGAAGAAATTGCTAAACAGCAAAGCCAGCAATGAACCTTCTAGGAGACCATTGTACTAAGGGTGATATCTGCAAATGAGAGACCTGTTACCAAATTGTGCATTAGATTCTTCCCCACGTAGTGGTAGATGAATTTGGTTGTGATTCATTAAAAATGGAACAGTAGCATCAGGAACACAATTGCCAGTGCTAGAAGCAATGCCAAAAGAAAAAAAGAAGCAACACAGAAAAGGGCTCTGAAAAAACAAAATAATTGAAGCAGAAAACATTAACAGGAGAGAGGATAGCAAAGACAAACTATTTTGTAGTGTCATGAGATATGGAAATGAATGTGAGTACATGTCATTGGAAGTGGAACTAAATGCAGTGAAAAGAGAGTTTCAGGGATCAGAGTTTTACGAGCGCATATATGGCATTCTCTTATTTGAACCCCCAACAAAGTCAGCATTAGATGACTAAAATGTCTTAAATTTCTAATAAATATTTCATAAATAAATAAGCAAAAATGCAGTTTTGCCCCATCATCATCATCAAGACCTTATACCAATTAGGGGTCGGCCCCATAGGGGAAAAAAAAAAGGTTGAACAATCTGGCAAAAGGTACAATGTGAAGACACAAAAGGTAAGTGGACATCTGGCAAAAATGATCAAACCAAACAACAAACAAATATTCAGCACCCCCTATGAGATCTCCAGATGGTAGTTTATTTTAGAATGCTACAGTAACAGAATATTAAAACTACAATAAGAACAAAATATTCAAGAAATAGGAAAACCCATTACTTTATACAGATCATTCACATCCCTCCAACCAGTTGAGACACCAAGCTCATAACCGATGCTGCATTTGTAATATGCATCAATCTCATCAAAGTAATCACCAAACTTGAAGAGCCCTCTAATTGGATAAAGTTCAGCACTGTCAATTGCTTCCTTCAGAGCACCTGGTCCTAGATACATGAGCACCTGTAGAGGAAAGTTCAAAGGTGATTAATGAATAACCCCAAAACAACCTCAAGCATCAAGGTATTTTTACAAAAATTCATGATATTACAGGATTAATGACAGAAATCATCCTTCTCTGCAAAATATATGGTTGTATAATAGATGCCAATATACGTCAGGGAGGAATAGAGAACCTATGCTGTGTTGCTACCTAGAGCTTTAAGTGGGTACAGACGCAGCCAACAGAAAGCCGTAATCTGCTATCAATTAATGTAGCTCCTCCTTCACCAAGTTGCACTTCACAATACAATGCATTTTCAAATTTCACCACAATCATTTCCAAGGATCTATAAAAAATAATAACAGAACCATTACTTCCGTTTCAGTGTTGGTGTGATGGGAAAAAGCCAAACCGGGTAAGCCTCATCAAATTACCCTCAGGGCCTCCTTCCTCATGCACCTCAAGGTTCTAGTTGCTATCTAACGAAATCAAAATTTTCAAATTCAAAATGCCCATCTTTACAATGCAACTTCATAATCTTACTAAAGGCAAAATTAAAACAGAAACTAATGCAAAACTTAAGGACATCCATGACTTGAAATTTCAAAATTGAAACCTTATGCAAGAGTTGTAACCTCAGTGGATAATCAGAAAAAGTAGATCATATTGACATGTATATTCATCCTATACGGTTTTCGACTTTCAGTCAACAGACCTAAGAGTACTTGAACTGTAGATATCTCCTCCAGTTCAAGAAAAAATATCAGCAGATATGCTAACTTCAAATGGAGTGTAATTCCCTTGAAGAAGGGTCATATGGGCTTTCCTTTATCAGTTATCCCATTCATAAAAATAATTACATAGAGAATCATCACAAGACATCTGATATGGTTGGCATCCCCATTTACCATTCCAATGAAACTCTTCCTGCAATTGTTTGATCTATCACATTGAGAAGAACACAAGTATACATGGCAAGTAGTAGCTTCTCAGGTACAGGTAGCGCCCAATAACATAAATGTTATTTAAAAGGTTTATATTTGGTAAAGTAGTTTATTCCAAAGAGAAACTTCTACAATCAGGAGATAAGCAGCATGATATAAAATCTATATTCAAGCATCAGATCCAGGGAAGAATACAGAGATCTTGAAAAAAAAATTATCAAATAATGTGAATCATCACTTGTATTTGTTAGCTTCAGGAGTTTGGTTTCCACCCATAACACTTCATATCCCAGTTCTTCAGAATTATGCATGAAAGGAAACACATAACATAAATCAATACTGCAAATATTCTTAGATTCAGGTCAAAACCTCATTTGCATCCTTGTAAACATCAAACTCATTTTTCTTTGGCCATCTGACTCGCCAACATCTAGTTCAGAAAACCAAGTGATAACAGTCAAAACATATAGAATAGCTTACAATTAAGTCTAGAAACATGTCCTTCCTGAATCACACAAGACCAATTTAATAAGAGCAAAGAAGCAAACCTTTCTCGACCTAGACGGCGTGCGAGTTCTTCAGCTAATGCTTGACCTGGTGGATCAGCATCTGTGGCTAAAATAATGCGAGATGCCTAAAAGAGACATGCCAAAATTAATGGATATGCAGTTAAAGGCTCACTTTAGAATTCAAGGTTACCATGAACATGCAAGTAACTCATTTATCTCTAGAAGACATGTAAGTGCTCACCTTATCCAGATACTCCTTGCAGTTCCACAAATACTGATACTTTGTGTCCTTTTACAAAAATGACTACTGGAATGTTAGATTTCAATTTGAAACTAACATGCAAGGTGCAGATGCCAAATCAGTATGAAGAGCAACATGAGAAAGATAATTCATATACATTTATCAGGCTTGGGATAAAAAAGAAACTAGCCAACTGCCAGAGATAAAGTATAATGAACGAATACATGGATAGCTAAAGACCTAGAAGACCGAAAACTTAACTTTGAGAAGATTATAACCCCCTCATAAGAAAAGAGAAGACAATCATGTGTAGCTGATTTCCAAAATGCTAAAAGCCTTAGGTTCACCGAGGCCCAGGAGAAAAAGGTAAAGAAAAAATAATTTGGAGTTAGATAGAAGCAAAGCATGTGAATGAACAATACAACTCGAAGCAATTAAATCAAAGATGAAGTCTGTAAGAAGAAAAAAAAAAACTATGTGCAAACTCTAATAGATGCTACTTGATGAACAAGTTAGTGATGATATTTAGATAAAACAATGGCAATGTTTCTCCAGTTGAATTACCAAAAAAGATCTCTGAAAACGCAGTCCTCACATGGAAGATATAGACACAATAATGAAGATACTAATAACCATCGAAAATAAGAAGTGCTTAAGGAGATGACATGAAAAATGGACTTGCAGAAAGTTAAAGAAGATTAGACCATAACCAAATTTGGCAGTTCACGTTACTAAATCAAATTAGTTCATAGTATTTTGTAATTAATTTGCAATCTTCTGTAGAATTTAGCAAATTAAACAAATTAACAAGTTTGCAGTTTAAGTTCCTGAAAACTTTACCGTCATACTCTTAATATAATTGCCACCTGATATAAAACCTCTAGTCTCCAAATTAGCACAGAAATGCATTTCTTCTTTTCTCTTTAGTGAAGCAATGGCAAGAATCAAAGGAACTAAATCTAAAGCACAACTCAGTTAATTCAGATGTGGACCAAACTAACTTCCAGGAAAGATAGATTATCAGATGGATCAGATAAGGCAAACGATTGTAATCCCTTAAATGGTCTTCTCTTCATAATTAAGGCCACTTATAGAAAGGCCTCAAAAGAAAAAAACATGATAATCAAAGCATGATCACAAAAAGGGGTGGAGAAGATGGTTAGTTCTACCGTTAAGCATTTAAACCTGGAGGATTGAATGCTCTCTAAGAAGCGCTACCTAAGACAAAGACACTAGTTCCCTGTTTGGCAATAAGAAGTTCGAAAGATCAGAAAAATATAAACTTAAGTTTTAGACAACCAGCACAGTATTTTTCAAAATCCAGAACTAAGTGCAAGTTAACATTTTAAAGGTTTCTCATCTGGATGGGAACTTTCAAAGTCACTTAAATTAATTCCTATTCCAACCATGTGTTTATGAAAAATTATATGGTGACTGGTACCTACAAATCAGGGTCTGTCGTAGATGCCCAAAGTTCATGTGATCTCCAAATATTTGGTGGCTGAAACTATTTGCTGGTCCAATCTTATCTCAAATCTATATGCTTCAAATATCTCATACATTAGAAACTACAATTTCTCAAATTTCCAACTTTTCCTTAAGAGTCCTAATAGTCCAATAGCTAAAACTATATTATAGTTGCTACTGAACTTTTCAGAGTTCCACTGTACACCATAAAAGATTCCAGGTAAGCTCTAAAGCATGTGAAGAGTAGACACCACATTTTTCTCATCCATAGTGATAAGTTTTTTGTAGATCTAAACCATTCATCATGTCAAAATGGCAAAATATAAAATTTCATGCCCACTGGATCCTTTCTTCCTATGTGTTTTTTTTAGTTGAATCATGACTAATGATTATTTTCTAGAAATTCAAAGAAGCAAGACAAGTGGTTAGGATCATCCAAATCCATTGAATTTTCATGTGTTACCTAATTTTTGTATGCCAAACATGATGAATGGCTTAGACCTTCCAAAAAAAAGATTCTAGGGAGGCATCCACTTCTTCACACACTCTACAGCATCTCCTCCTACTGGGACTCCACCATAAAAAAAATGGTGCTTAGAATCATAAAAGGGCAGCCCCGGTGCACGAAGCTCCTGCCTATGCGGGGTCCGGGGAAGGGGCGGGCCACAATGGCCTAAAGTAGGCAGCCTTACCTTGCATTTTTGCAAGAGGCTGATTCCACGCCTTGAACCCGTGACCTCAAGGTCACATGACAACAACTTTTACGTTGCATTTTTGCAAGGTGCTTAGAATCATCCAACCAATAAAAGTTTTGTGCAGGGCCTACCTAAGATGGGACCTAGAAGATGAACAGTTTCCCAATATGTAACATGAGATGCGCCTTCCACTCATTCAAAACTGGGTCACAATCAACATGACAGCATGATTAAAGTATCAAGTACAATCGCCCCGTAGACTGTTCTATATGGGCTGTCATTGGCATCGACAATCCGTATGGACCCAAGACTCAAAACTTAGCTCACCAATTTTTGCAGGTAACCAATAGTGCAGGTCACCAGAAGCACAAATCTTATAAATATTGCAGAAGGGCTGTTACAATTTTGAGTAATCACAGTCTTATAATTTAACTTCAAAAGAGATACTCATCTAAAGGGACAGGCGACAGGCAGAAAGGGGGTAGAACCCTGAATCTGAAACTATGTCTCTGTGACATAATGCCATACTAACAGCAGTTCCAATTCCTTTTGATTAATGAAATAGAAAAGGAGTAGTAGTCTCTTATGAACATAATCCTCAATTTTTGGCTTGGTGAAGTTGTGCTTTAATTACTAATGTCTAGGAAATTGAGATGGTTTGGACTTTGGAGAAGTAGAATAATGTTTTGTGTGCAAAGTCCTGACTAAGTCTAAGTCAAGTTAGGTCGGCAGAATTAGGACAGATAAATGTTGAAACAAAAGCAGATTCCAGAATCTATGCAAAGTTCTTGGAGATTAGGCACCTAGTATTGCTGTTTACCAATTCTGAACAGCTTTCCTCCACTAAGTACAACAACTTACTGCTTTGTCATCTCTTGAAATCTTTTGACTATTTTGTATAAAATAAAATTTCTGATTGCTGCTTTATATAACATTCACTATCATTTTGTATGTTGTTATTGCAGCACTAGTGCATAAATGATCGCTCTGGTTTCTGGTAATTGAAACTATATTCACGAAAAATGATAAATCAAGTTTACATGGCCAAGTTTCAATTCATATTAGACTTGAGCTCTCAATGATTCCAAGCCATGATTTTGCATTCGGCCTTTGGACTACAGACTATTAGATTATAAGAAATCGAAAAATGTCCTGATACAAGTACATTATATAGAGAAGCCAAGTTAGTTAATGGTAAACACTGATGCAGTGATGCATAATTATACTTCCTGAAATATGGATGTCAAACTGAAACAGTAAAAACCTGAAGAGAGAGAGAGAGAGAGAGAGAGAGAGAGGAGAAGAAGAAGAGAGAGAGAATATTTGCATCGACAAATCAATGCTGATGGAAGTAAGAAGATCCATATCAAATGCCAATTGTCTGGTATCATATTAAAAGAAGCCTATCTCACCTATAGCAATAAGGCCCAACTCATTCCAACAAATATGCAGGCTCATATTATTTTCCTAATTAGTTTGGACATGTTCAAAGGAGGCCAACAACGGCCCCAGTTGGAAGAAGTGAGGCAATACAAGTAGAAAGTTTTAAAAGGACAAGGGGAAGGCCCAAAAGAACGTGGATAGAAGTGGTGAGGAAAGATTTAAAAACTTTGGGACTAAATGAAGACATGGTATTTAATAGAGTGGAATGGAAGAATAAGATTCATGTGGCCGACCACTAATTGGGATAAGGTCTTGATGATGATGATGATGATGAGTACTTGTATCTCTATCCATTTTTAGCAACAAGTCATTCTCAACAAAAATAATAAGTTAATTTCTCTAGACAACAACAAATTTGAACCAATAAAGAGGAGAAAAAGTTACCATCAACATGAAATTCAACATGATGACTTTAAAGTTCAAGTTTGAACAAGACCTCATCTTTAGCTGGTAAAGCTTTATCAGAGACCTTTGGAGGTGCACCATCTGGAACACTCACACAATTACGGAAACCAGCTTCTTCCATGGAAAGCTTATCCATTTCACCCTCAACCTATTAAGAGGGATTGGGGAAGAAATCAGAAAAGTAAAGAGAAAAAAGAATAGCAACAAAAGTACTAAAAGCAAATAAGATCTAGTGGGATGGGTATATTACAATGATAACATCTCCTGCCTGCTTTATATCATCGAGTCCATACAAGATTTTTTCAGTATCCTTTTCCTGAAAGTAGTCACAGATTTTACCATTAAAACGAACTCAAACATATATTGTTATCTCTTTGAACTAGAACGCACAAAAGATATTAGGATACTGCTTCAATATGAGCACTATTGGCTGTTTTAGAACTTCACAGTAGCATGTATCATGTACCTGCCAAAACCTTTTATTGATGTCCCTGTATTTGCAGCTAATAAGTTTCCCATTTCTTCTGTAGGTAAATGCAATAACAATCTATAGACAGAAGTGTCAATACTCAATACTAGCTAGATAAGTATCATAACTAAATGCAGTACTGAAGTTTCCAGAACCTGATCATACTGTGTACGTTGCATGACAGCATTTCTTCTTAGCGTTTCCCAAGATATCATTCGCTCAGCAAAGTATGCGATTAGCTGAAGAGGGTAAAAGGTAATAATAAAGTCATCAATATTTCACAAGCACAGTATCCAAAATATTTGAATGTGCTCTGACTCATATGAGACCCAATGAAATAGAATGTAATGCACACTCAAGCTTAAATAAAATAAGGACAAAGAAATCATTTTATTTGCACACGAGAAGATAGTAACAACCTTCCTACTCACTATCCATTTTTGTTCTCTCTTTTTGCTGAAAGTAACATTTTTACTCCCTAACACAGTTCAGTATCTTCTGAAGATTATATGATGTCCCAGTTAAATTTGACCTGAAAGACAAGGCATACTCAGTATAATATGCTGCTGAGTTTTCTTCCCAAATCATCGCGACAGTATTTTTTTTTTTTAAACGTCATGGCACTAAAGTATTAAACAACTAAAAATTACAATTCCAAAAAAGGGCAGCCCAGCGCAGGAAGCTCTTGCGTATGCAAAGTCCCAGGAGGGGGCGGACCACAAAGGGTCTATAGTATGCAGCTTTACCTTGCATTTTTTGCAAAAGGCTATTTCCATGCCTTGAACCCGTGACCTTTAGGTAACACAGCAACAACTCAACAGTTCCCAACATAAAATGTTTAATTTGATCAGATGTCTTTAATCAACAATATTGGATAGAAAAAAATCATCCAATTAAATCTTTCCTACATTGACCTTAAGTCTTCTAGAGTCGAGGTCTAGACACTGCAGAAATATTTATAGGGTTAGGATTTGGTCATCAATATTGCACCTAGCAGTTTGAAGTGATTATAAGAACCAAAAGAATGAGTGGAGGTTTGGGGGCAGTGACTAAAGGAGATGAAGGAAAAAAGATGTATCAGCATAATCAATGACAATGAATGCGGTTTCAGTGAGAATTAGAAAGAAAAAGGAGAAGGACCAATACAAGAATGGAAGAAAAGAATGAAAGAGCTAGGAATTGAAAGAATATGAGTAAGATGGGGAAAAAACCCACATTGGTGGAACAGAGAAAAATATTCTTCAGTATAATGCTTGATGCTGGTGAGATCATATTCAATTGCCTTGCCTTGACCCAGACTCGAAAGACCACGTAAAGAAAAGAGGGAGAAGAAAGAAATAACAAGCTAGAGCTGGGGATAAAAGCTCACATTCCACACCTTTCAAACAAACACTTTGCTAGTGTTTTCTTCTCAGAAGACCTCTAATAAATAACCAGTTCACCTTTCCCAAATGGTAGAAACTATGGCCATTATATAGGCAATCACTAGATCATTTCTACTAAATTTAAATGCTTAAACTAATTTATTTCAATTTGGCACCAAGATGTCACCACTTATAGAAACAGATTACAAAAGATCAATTCAAGCTCCAACTTTAAAAACAACATGCAAAGTATCAATCAAAGCTTATAAAAATCATGGGACTAAATCATAAACCTAATAAGATCCCTCAAACAGAACTCGGCCCAAACACACTTCACAAACTGCCCAAAGTTGAGAATCAAATAAAAAAGAAAAACAAAAGATTTATGGACGTACCTCAGGACACAAAGGCCGTAACTCAAGGCTCTCCTCTGTGATCACCCTATAAGGCTTAACCCCTGAGTTTTGCTTGCCACCACTATATGCCTTGAGATCTATAGACGCCTGAGATCAAATAGATTCATTAGGCAAAGTGAAAAAACTCTCACTTCGAAAAAGATTGGAAGATTGAGATTGCAAGTTTCTGGTGCTCAAGATCCATTTATAACTATACCCGCATATGACCCCTCCATCCACATTTAGCTCTAAAGCATGACCACATGGCCAAGTCTCTACATTCCAAACAAATACAAATTGAGTTCAAAATAAAAATAGAAAAAGAAAAAAGAAATGAGAAAACCCATCATTCCATTTCTTAATACATCTAGAATACCCACGTAACTAGCTTACCCATCCTCGCGAATGAAAAGGGAGAAACTTCTTTCCATCGAGTCCCCACCTTCACACTACAGTGGCAAGAAGAAAACGGTCAAATAATGTAAATGTGTGACGTGAATATATCAGAGTGAACATAAACACCCAATGAAACAACTGGCATCTAGGAGACACAGTAAGAAGTCGACATTAAGGAATGAGCTAGCAGAGCAAAATGCAAAAAGTTCAGGAAGCAGTTGGGAACATTATGGGAAAAGTTGGAACAAAAGACGCCATTGGGATGTGACCTTAATTTGACGATTATAGATTAACAGATTTGTTTTGACCAGGTAACTTTGAACTTTTCGAAAGGCATGTAACTTTGAACTTAATATAAGAAATTCAAGAAAATCTGAATTATCCAGAGGACCGGAACTTCAAAAGTTCAGTTTGGCAGCTCAAAATGCTGCGACTCTCAAATAAAATTTAAAAATAAATAATAAAAGAACAACAGCAGCAATTATTCCGAGAATTTTGTAAGATGGTACAAGAAAGAAAGCGAACAATCGGAAACCTCATAAACTGACACAAGATCAGCTAATACTTGACAAAGAAGTAAATAATAAATGCACAAAACTGCCCTTCAAAATAATAAATAATAAATAAATGCACAAAGCAACGGAAAGTACCACCTCCTAACCATGTAAATGACACTCACGTTCCAAAATACATGTAACCAAATTCCATATGCATTGAGAACTATGTTCAAAAGCAAAATTCAATATAAGAATCATGTAACTATAAAACTAGAGAATTTAAATTAAAAAGGACAAAAAATTTAAAAGAAAATACCTTGGGGCATAGCATATGAGTGTACTGCCCAGGCTTACATGGCCCACACCGAATCCCTTCTCCTTCCAACTTCTTTTTCAACAAAGCAAGTCGCTCTAAAGACTCCATTTCCTCTTCCTTCCTCGGTAATTGAACTTCCAAAAACAAAACAAAGCAAAAATCAATAGAAACTGAGAAAAAAAGAGGCGTTTGAAGTGGAAAACTGGAAAGTAAAAGAAAAAAAATTACTCGCTCTAGACAACATGACAGGAGCATATGAGCTAAACCCAGATTTTCTCAGGGACAACTGATCAAAACTGCAGATGGGTTTTCCAGGGCTTTTCAAAAAAATATATAGATTTGTTTGGAAGAGAAGAGACCGAGAAGAGCAAAGGGATATTGCGTTTGGTGCGCACTTGAGCAGGTTTTTAGAGTTCATGGGGATATTGAGGGCAAGCAGGGATTGGAAAGGCCGGGGAGAGAGAGTGGGCATTTCTTGCTCGATGGTGTTTTCAAGTTTTCATGGCGGAAATGGTGGCTGAGAGAGAGAGAGAGAGAGAGAGACGAAAAGTTTCGGTGCGTTTGAAAGAGGTTTGAACGGTGAGGCTGCAAGGGTTTATCGACCAGTATTTCTCTTTGGCGACTGAAAGGACCTGATTTGGAGACGCACTTGTGTTGTAATAAGAAAGACTACGATGGCCTTGCACCACGTATCCAGTTTAAAGTCCAGGTCTGTCAGTCGACCTGGACTGCCCAATAAATCATGAGCTCGATCTGATTAAAGTAGGATTTGGATCATTAGTTGTGACCTATGAATGCATCCGTATCTTAAAATCTGATTCCTATTTGGATCTAATGTGGACATGACCCAATATCCACGAGATCACCACAATCATTCAGATAGGCTTAGAGACAAAATGTCTTGCACATTTATGCTTTTCGCCTATGTTTCTTTTAAGTTGAAAATTGCAACCATCCATGTTTATTAATTTTTTTCAAATACCAAGAAGAAGTGGTTAAGATCGTCTAAATGCGTTGATTTTTAGTGAATTACTTATTTTTGGCACACTGAATATGATATATGGCTTAAATCTACAAAACCATTTTGCCATTTTTCAAAATAATTGTTCGAAGAAGTCAAATGCTTAAAAGAGTTCAACTCCTACAAGGGCTCTTTAGAATTGTGTCTAAATCCAAAAGCAATTTAAATCCAGAAGCAATTTTGTTTGACATTTCTTGCCTAGCACCCCTTGCAACTAAAATTTTCAAATTAAACTTCAATTGGTCCTCGTTAAGGAACTCAGGAGCTTATGATTTTGGGGGCTCCTTTTCTAATGATTATGATCCATCAATGCAAGCATATATTAGGTCCGTTTTCTTATGCAAATTCTGCTGAGACAAAAGTGTCAAGCTAGTTTTAATGGATAAAGCTTTGAAAGGACTACTCTTTATAACCTTTGATGGTAGAGTGAGATTAGCTCAACACTAGTGCATAGTATCCAACAAAGCTCCACTTTCTTGGAGATTTGAAGGACTCATAGAGTCAATAAATGTATTCATGGAGTAGTCAATTGTTTGTACATGTGCAAAGATCTACAAATTCTCAACCAAACACCTTATAGATAGGAGTGATCAGATTGCAGCTACTAATTACACAAAAATTGATACTTTAGCATCATAACTCTTATTTTCTTTTGGTTTTAGTGTGGCTACACACATTCTACTTTTGATTGGTTTCTTTTTGCTTTGATCAACTCAATCTATGTCAATGTAAGTATCTATTTCACTTCATGAAATTGACCATTCTATATATATATATATATATATATATATCATATATATGAGAAGGAAACAAAAATCGTAGTAAAAAATGTTGTTGAGTGGCTACAAACAATTCAATCCAAATGTTCAATCCATAAAACTTGATAAGCTTCTTGAATGGCACCATTTAAGTAGAATTGTGAAATATATCTTTAATCATTCTTCAAGATCAACTTGTATCCATATATCAAGTTGTCCTTAAATACTTCCACCGAAACAATCCTAAAATCCTTTTTTTTACATTTAATATGAAGACACAAAATCTGTGTTGAAGATGATCTTTAGTCTCATATCTAGTCTAGCTTTTAGAATTATTGTGAAATGGCTCAAATAGATCCCTTCATGATGGAGTGTGTAACTTGTTCCTCGCAGTTACATAAATCATTATTATTTGATTATTGATCGAAAACTACTACAATGTATCACCGTGAAGTCCTACTTTTCCATTTACATGTTATCATGATATGATCTTTAGTTTATAATTCAAATTTCAAAACAATTAATACAATCTTCCTCAAAGTAAATACCTTGAGCAGTAGTTCGATGATGATTATTCTCAAAGTCTTGAGCTTTCAATCTTCCTTAACTATATTTGAGATATTGTAAACATTCAAACATTTACAATATCTAAGCAAGCTATGCTTGGTAGGGGATTTAAGAAATATAATCAATATATCTCAAAATCAATGGTTCTTTATATCCATAATATAAATTAATTTATACAATTGGATAACCATTTTATCCTTCACTCATCATATGAATTATATGTATGTATGACATATAAATAAAACCACTGAAAATCGTGAACATAGTCAATATCATCATTAATATCCCATTTCCAAACTGATTTCAATATTAACACTAAGTGTTAATATATAATCATATCGTATTGGAAATCATCCTCCAATACAACATTAGTAAGAACTTTTATCGGGCATCTCATCATGCCATAAAATAAGGCATCTCATCATACCATAACATAAGGCATCTCATCATGTCATAATCAATTGCATCATAATGCAAAATAATCTCAAGGACTACCATGCTTGCTGTATCAATCCATACAGCGCGCTCGGATAACTGCTCAATACTCCACTGATACCACGGTAGAAAATACAGATCCATGTTTGTATAGGGGAAACCATAGCTATCACAGTGGTGGCCTTCCCATAATTGTCCCACCCGGTACTTTGCCTCTCTTTGGGCATGGTATCATAATCATAATCAATTTTGGAGAGCGGGCGGCCAAACCCTCATAACTCTCTTAGCATTGGCACCCTTAAGCATAAGCCTGTCTTAAAACAAAACAACAAGCCTTCATGCTTGTATGACAAATAATATTTCATACTTACAGACCCTGTGTCTGGTTATAATAGGACATGCCTATAACTTATTTTCTTAAGATTTGGAGGTCTAACTTATATAGTTCAAATCTTATCATTCTACCCATTAAGTAATTTCATAATTACTTAATCCATCACTTTATATTTATTTCAACATCATTTGTTGCCTTCAGTAATTTTATAATTACTTAATCAACCACTTTGTATTCATTTCAACATCATTTGTTGATTCATAAACAATTATAAGGCAATTATAATCAATCTATAGTTATCATGATAAGATCACGTGTAAAATACATGCATCTTTTATATTGAATGTATCCTTAAGGTCCACTTACCTTTACTTTCAACAATCCATTTTCTCATTGATATTGACCATCATATCTTTTATGTATTTGTCAAATCATATATATATATAGTCATTCCTCAACTCATTTATACTTCCTAGTTGTTCTTTTGATCATCCTTACATAGGGTGATTTAGATATTTTTTCTTGAATTATATTAATCAAGGGTCTAATCTGATGATCTACATTTAAATATAACATCTATATAAAATCAAACATTTAATCTAAATTAAAATTCTGTTTATTGTTCTTGATCATTCAAGATCTCACCATAAATCTTGTTTGATCATCTTTATCTTATTTACAATTTTTATTAGGATTAGATAATTTGCTATCTTTTATGTTCTTATTATTATTCAACCAGTTAATGTCTTACTAGATAAAGATAGTTTATTTCTTTCCTAATACTAGACAACTCCTCCTTATTTTAGAATTGACTAAGGCTTACCAGTTAAAAGCTGCTTACATAGTAGTTAATTCAATCCTTGTGTAAGCAGCGTTTATACCTCACAAACGTTGCCAGAAGGTGGGGGAAGAGTAGGCTCTATTAGAGAACCCCTTAACCACCATATTCAACATTTATTGGAGTGACCTTGGCTCAACCTTTTATAAGGTTCTTATGAGCTTGTATACCCTAAGTTCCATTTCTACTTGATTTTAACTTATGTCCATGAACATAAATTGTAATGACTCAAAATTTTATATTATTATATCACTTTTACGACCATGATCAATCATGATGTTTGGTTTGTTTATTTTGGGAATTAATATACGCTTAAATCACCTTAATAAGTGGTTGGATGTTTTATTTTAATTAAAATATATGAAAAAGGAATTTGTGAGAAAAATCAGTATCATTAGATTCTACTCTCGAAATAGAATCCAACACCTCAAAGAACATTGAAAACGAAGTTCGTATGAAGAAGTTATAAGCTTTGAAAGATTGAAGGCATATCTGTAATTTGACTGTAAAAAACGCAAAAGCCGCGAAAACATAGGGGGTCGTTTTGCTAACGACACCCCTCTCCATCATCCCTACCTCCAGCCAACTCAATAGCACCGCCTCTGTGAGGCAGCGCAGGAAAAATGCTGGCACCGCCATTGGGCAACACCGCCTTCGCAAGGCTATAAGCCCTCTTCTCCCCTCTTAGGCTGCCCAGGTAAGTCCTCACCTCCCCCCTTGGTTTTTCTCTCGTCCTAGCCCAGATCCCGCAAGATTTGCATTTTCCCCACCAAAATCGCAGCAGAAAATTGGGATGAAACCCAGCCCTCCGACCAGAAGCGTCCCAGGGACGCAGCGAGTGACGCATAGGTGGAACACGCCCCCTAGGGCGATCGCCACGTGTGAGTGGGTTCCCGACTCGACTAGGACGCACGGGGAGTCCTAGAAGCCAACACATGTGCGCACCCGCGCCGAAGACGTGTCCGCGCAATGCCATCCAGGATGCGTGCGAATGCGGTCCTAGTTCGACCGGGATGCGCAAGCGCACGCATCCTCGGCACTGTGACGCATGGGTCTGATATGGACAAATCAGGTTCATCCATAGATTCGCGACGCTAAAAACCCAATTAAGGAGGCTATATAACTCTGATTAACGATCTAAAAGGACTGTTGCAATCGTATTGACGACACATACCTAATGAAATCATAAAAGTTAGGATCAGGGGACTATTTCACATTACTATAGC
This sequence comes from Warburgia ugandensis, assembly GCA_035236585.1. Taxonomy (NCBI): domain Eukaryota; kingdom Viridiplantae; phylum Streptophyta; class Magnoliopsida; order Canellales; family Canellaceae; genus Warburgia; species Warburgia ugandensis. Next base: position 60,964,888 of record CP141136.1, on the reverse strand, counting down.
CCAAAAACCATAGTATTCTCTTAGATTGGCAAGATCAAAGATGATCAAATCTCATAAATTGATTCATTTGATATATTAGGAGATCAATATACCTAGATCAACCCTGAATTACATAAATCAACCCATAAATCAGAGATCTATAACCTATAGTATAGATTTAGCCTTTAATCTGTAAAATAGGAAATACTATTTGGGTTCTATATTTCCAAATAATATCCAAGATTTCACCAAGGTATTATAGGACTCGCATAGAAGAAGGACGCGAGTTAAGTGACGACGTCGAGGTAAGTAGTCTGATACTACTAAGTTTTTTAAATGCATCCCAAACTCTAAATGATTTACTTGCCGTTATTATCATATTTAGTATGCTTTTTAAGACATGATGTTCTTAGTAGAATTGTCTTTATGAATTATGGACTTGAATGCGATTACTAGCATGAACAGATTTATATGCACTATTTGCATGTTCTAGAAATCCTTGCACAAATTGCATAATTTACTATATTTTAGATATTGCTCGTTGTTTTGAAAATAATTGCATAAATTGCCCAATTTACGATGAGTAAGATTGAGGATTGCCATGTTATATAAATCATCTCATAATACTATCATATGATGCATAACCTTGAGGGTTACCAAAAGATGCTGGAGTGCCCAAAAGACGTTGGTTAGGCAGTTGTAAGGGCTAGGCAGTGTGAGGGACCTAAAGATGACATTATTTTTATATTTTTCGGCCTGATGAGCCTGGTGGGCACTATGCTAAGTAGGTAGATCACCGAATGAGGCAACCTATAATAGGAACAAACCTTGAGTTCCAAATGGGAAGATCGCCAAATGAGGCAGCCTATGGCTGGAACAAAACCCTTGAGTTCCAAGTGGGCTAATCGTCGAAGGAGACAGCCTGTGGAGGAGCATAGTTGACCCTATGATTTCAATTTTATCGATATGCATATAGCATTAAGATTAATGTATACTAGTACTCGTGACCAGTTGGTGTGGTGTGTTCGTTGAAAGAACATGTGCATGATACTTATAGTGATGTCAGCATCTGTTTTGAAAGATGACTATTGTAAGAGTTTTATTATTATTATATTTGACTCGTGGTTTGATATGTTTGCCGAGATCTTCTTATATGAATCTACTGATTTCTACTTTATGATTTTTAGTTAAATTTATATTGTTAAATACTAGATTTTGATAAAGGATTCCATAGTTGAAATTGCATCAATGAGCTTATGTTTTATGCATAAATATGCATGTTTATACAAAAAGGAATCACTGATGTTTTACATAACAAAGTGCTTTGAATCATGCACGTTGCCTATCGTGTTTTCAAAATAGTAGTATCAGATAACCTACTGAGTATGAGGAATACTCACCCCTAATATATTATTTTTACAGATTAGTCCAAAAGGAATTAGAATAAACTACAGGACATGTTGGTGTCATGATCAAGTAAATGAAGAAAAGACAAGTATGAATGTAAGTAAACTCTCTACCCCTTTGGACATGTACCTACACTTACTACAGTGGGGCTGTGAGTTGTGGCTGGATAAACCTGGGAAGATATTTATGATTACAATAATTTTCAAAACTACTTTGTTTGTTGTGAAAGCAATTGACACTCGGGGTTTTCAAAATGAATTTAAAACAAAAGATTTTTCGCTGCATTGCATTGTTTTTATAAAATTGTTTTCAAATAAGGATGCATCTCTCATTAGGAATTAGGCTTGCATTTTAAAAATGCATGTGAAAACCAGGGCCGTTACATAAATAATGTCATTCATGGGAATTTATTATTCTCCTAAATTGGGCCAAGGAAATGATATTCCTTATATTGTCCTACTAACTATAGCCCTTACTATCATTAAGTTCATGTCCATAATTTATTGTAAATGTCCATCAATATCTAATTTTCAATTAATTACATTTTTCATGTAATTTGCACAACATGAATATTTAAGCGTAAATAAATAAATTTAACAATTTAGCCTACTAAGCAATTAAAAGAATATTTACAATAGAATATAATAATTTACATTCTCATTTGAATATATCATATTTATCCACTTTAATCCAATGATCATATTTTGATTTCTATTTATTTTTCATCTATTAAGGGTTTCGATCTTGATCTTTCTTTATTATTCAGATCTATCAAATTATCTTAATGTAATATCATCACTAGATATTTATGCATCTCATCATATGATCTAATCCTTCTTGATCCAACCAATCAAGAAGATCTTTAGTCATTTTATCAAAATCAAGGGCATAGATCTCAATCTATCCCAAATTAGCCTCATCAGGTTCATCAATCTATATCATCTTAACTTTAGATCATCATTTAAACTTATTTTCATGGTATAATCATGCTTGATTGCTTAGATTAAGTAAATCCATGACCATTTTTAAGATTTCTCTTCCATTAAGGTTAAATTTCTTAATTTATCTCAAATCAGTCATATCTCTTGATTCCATGTTCCCTCATAATTAGATCACTAATGGATTAGAAATCCAAGGTCTAATCATGCTAGATTTCACTGATCTTGGGAATTAGTATTACTTTTTATAATTTATAAAAATTCACAGCAAATAAAACCTAAATTTTATGATCCTATTAGATTCTACTATTCACCATGGATCCAAAGCCTCTTTTTGATCTTGATTTGGAGTTAAAATGAGCTCTAAATTAAGATTTTAAGTTTTAGATTTGCTTTGATGGACCATATTTGATCTGGACTATCAGAACGCGATAAAACGACCCGACGCGTGTCAGCGGGATGCCGTGCCCGTCATTGCATGACGAAGATCACTTTGCACGCGTGGCACGCGCCAAGACGCACCCATGTGGAGCATCTCTATGTGTGTCGTTTTGGTGTGCTCCGAAGTTAGATCTCCATAGATCTGTTGAGACAGTTGAATCTGGACCGTCAAATTAATAGTGCCCCAAATCAATGTCTAGATCTCACTAAAATTTTACTATGAACCTAGATCTAGGGTTTCAGGGCCCCACAATTCCATCCAACGGCTTAGAATTCTCATCTGAGGCGTTCCTGGATGGTTCCCATCTAGGATTCACCGAATTTGTTTTGCCGGTGAACCAGTCGCTGGTGAAGCAGATTCAATGGTAAATCCTCATGTGTTTGGTCGGAAAACAAAGGGGAAAAAGAGGGAAACCTACATGGATCTGGTTTGAAGCAGAGAAGAGAGCTGGAGATGAGTTTATTTGGCCAGATTCTAATGGGTGCACACCGTTGTCTGTGCTCACCAGTGGATTGTCGCTGTTGGGGCATTTTCCGGAGCCGGAGAAGAAATGATGAGAGGGGAGATGTGTGGAGGAATTTCCAGGCTGGGGGAAAACCCTAGCCAACAGTTCTTCGAGCATGTCGGGCTGGAAGCGAGTTCGGGGATGCGCTAGCCTATGACAGGCTGGTTCCTGTGCCAGGCATGTGTGGGGACTGCCGCTTTGGCTGGGGAGAGAGAGAGAGAGAGAGACTAAGGATCTTGAATTTCATGTGAATAGTAAGAGGGGTATTTATAGGGATGTTTTTGAATTATTTTTATTAAATTTTCTATTATTTCTTAAAAAATAATTTTTATTCTTTTCTTATTAAAATCAAAGAGATTCATCATCATGTTTATTCTTTCATCATTGATATTCCTTGTGCTGGCTATCCCCCAACTCACCTAAATTTTGTGGACCCCATACAAAACTAAAATGACCATTTTACGAATATGGGTAATTATAAATTCACAAAAATTTTAAAAAATAGAGATTTTTCACCCGAGCGGAAATTTCATGTGCTTAGAATCATTCTCACTAATTTTTCAAGTATGATTCCAAATATCTCTATTTCAAGACCTAATTCTTTTTCTAAAAATAATAATATTATATTGAATATAATATTTCACCTCGATTTTCATAAAAATTCTAATTAATTCTAAAAAAATTGGAGTTTTCACAAAGTGGGACTAAACTTTCAAAGGTTTTACAAAATTGTTGTCATAAAAAATTTCACAACTTACGATGGAGAATAAAATATAGTTTTAAATATGATATTAATGTGCACATTGGCACAATAAATGTTCAAAGGTTATTCAAGATTGTACTTTGAAATCCTAAGCATAGTTTCTAATTTCTTTTGGTCGTCGTTTTGGTCCAGACCAAAAAACTAAAATTTCATTACTAATTTGAATATTGACTAAAATTTTGGTAAATTTAACTAATTATTTTTAAATTTTTGTAAAAAAAAGTATAAATTTTTTGCAATTTTTTTTTTTTAAATAGAAACTTGTCACAAACAATGCTGTTGGGGAAGAAGAGTTGGAATATTTTGAATAATATCAACCTTATGCTAAAGATTTTATTTCAGAAAAGTTTTCCATTTTCAATTTGAGCTAAAGGGTTTTACAGTAATAAGGGAGGCTTAAGCAATGACTTTCTAAGAAAATTAAGCAAAGAATGGAATCTGAGAAAAAAACAAGAGAATGAGCTTCTTTTTCTTGCTTGCTGCCATCTCCATTCAAAGATCAAAGAGAATCACACGAGGTTATGATGAACGATGTTCTTCAACGACTAGTTTCTCTTTTTTCTTCAAATCTAGAAGCCTCTAACTCAAACCAATTGAAAATCTCCATTTAGAATCTCGTTTAAAGTTGAAAGGTTGGATTGTTGCAATAAGTTGAAACCATCTTCAAATATTTGGTACTTGATTCTTCTTCTTTCTTGATTATAGTTGAGACCTTAGAGAAAATCCTCTTTCAATTAACGACTTTGAACTTGTTTTGATAGGTTATAATTTACAAAGAAGTCCCTTGTAATAGACATTAAAACTATAGTAAACCATGACATACTTGGAATTTAAAGCTTATAAGTTCATGTATATCATGTATGGATTGACGATTTATTGGTCAAATTAATATATCAAGTCCAAAAAGACACTTGATACAAAATGTAATGGTATGCAATCTCAATGAAACTAATAAAGGCCCTTTCACAAATCATTTTTCTAGTAAAATTGAAATTTGTATGTATCAGCCGATATGAAACAAGATTGATAAGTATGATTCTAAGTGCTTTAAGCCAATATTATAAAGTTTTGGCAGAAAATAAGGTAATTCAAACATGCTATCTGGTGGTCAAACTTTTTATAAAATTACAAAAATGACATTAGCTAAAGAAACTATTTTCTAGACAACCTAAACTTGGAGTTCTTACCAAATTTTTTAGTTTTAGCAATAATATATTATTTTTTAATATTTAAACTCAAAGATGTACTTTAACATTTGACTTTTAGAAATTTAACCCAAACATAAAAAATCCAATTTTCCCATAATGATGGTATAGGTTCCAATGTGAGTTGGGACAGCCTCTATATTTGATTTGTCTCAATTGATCTAAGAGCCACTAGCCACCTTTTCAGCGTGAACCATGCACCTTAAAGAGGATTCCATGTTCTTACTCTACTAAAGATAGGAAAATACCAAAGGCTTTAGAATTATGCCCTCCTCCTGGTCTTATTGTAGCTCTTGAGCAAGGATAGATGTGAACATCACTCTCTTTTTAAGACTGATTCTATGTATTTCTTTGGGTTTGTAGTAATGGAATGCTTTCATTATCTAAAATGTACGAGGAGCGACGAGTTGACCTTTTTTTTCCTCTTAGATTTAAGTCTTGAGATCATTTAGAATTTTTTTTTAAATAGGGCCATTTTCTTATACCCTTTATAGTGCATTGCATGCATTTGTGCTATTTCAGGTGTGTTTTTTACAAAATACTAAGGGGTGTCTTAAGAGGTCCCACAGATACTCATGGATATTGGCTTTCTCATAACTATTCTTTCTTAAGTGTACCTTAAGCATGAAAAAGCAAGAATTATCCTTGGTTAGGAGTTCCATCTTTCTAACTATTCTTTTCTCTCTCCTAATCATCCTATTTCCTAAAGCTAAGGGATTCCCAAGCCTAAAAAATGTCCCAACCTCTCAAGAATCCAACTCTCTTCAAAAGGAAAGAAAGGGAATAAAGAAAGTGGGCCCATCTTTGAGAGTCCCATCTCACTTTCTCTAACTCTTTTATTTTCTCATCTTCATAAAACAAAGGAGAGGCCACACAACCTAAGGGGACACCCCATCACCTTAAAAGCATTATTATTAAGTTGTTTGAAAAGATAAAATGTTAAGAGAGTGGGTCCCACCTCTTTCCAACTTTCTTACCCTCTTTTTCTTTCATTTCTTTCCCTTATATCAAGGGTAGCTCTCAATTCCACAAGGCACCCTATATCTTCAAGTCTCTTCTGAAGAGACAGAAATATTGCACAAGAAATAGGTCTCACCCTTTCAAGGAATTTTCAACTCTGATCATCACAAGTCAAAGTAAAAGCACCCCAATGATGATTTGCAATTACTCATGGGCACTCCATTTATTTAGAATTCCTAAGGAAACCCAATCAAAAGGCCTTGCAACATCAAGAGAATGGAAAATATTGGGCCAAGCAAAGAAGAGCATGTTGCACTATCCATTCTACAAGCCACAAAATGTAGCCTAGTATTGTAGCGACCCGGGTTTTTATAACACATTTTATAATACATTTTGTAAAGATAGGACCCTTAGAGTAAAAAAATTTCGCAAACCAAAGTAGCGGAAATTCTTTTCTTTAGAATTTGTTTTGTAAAACCTAAGTCACCACCTCATAAATAACATAAGTAGAACTTTGTATAAGATAAAATTCCATTGAAGGAATATACTTTTATTAGACTTTAGGATCCATCCAGTGGTTCACAGTACACAGCCCATTGTATCCTTACAATACTTGTCCAAATATACGATCCAAATTACAAAGTTCAAAATTCAATACATGTTGTGATACAATGTTTCAAGGGATATACCCTGATTACTTATTCTTCAATAGTTCTTCAAGTCTTGAGCTCCTAAGTCTCCTTCTCTATATCTGAGATATTGTAAACATTCAAACATTTACAATATCTCAGCAAGCTATGCTTGGTAGGGGATAAGAATGTAAGTTATTGACAGTATAATCTAAATATTCAAGTATCCCATAATTTATTCTATCATAAACACATTCATAGATAACTATTAGTTATAAGGACATCTCATTTCTTTATCATTTGTGTTCACCTTTATACATACATATTGTATAAGGACAAATCCGTTAAAATTGTAAAAATAATCAAGAATCATTTTTATACAAAGCTGATCAACTCCTTTCATTATAAGAGATTTGTATCTCAACTAGTTACTATACAGGGAATTTCTCTTCTTGGGAAAAATATTGGTAATATACAAATACCTGCCATTTCATCATGCCATCCCTTAAGGCATTTCACTATGCCAATTTCATATGCATCATAATGCAAAATAATCAAGGACTACTATGCTTGCAGTCTGATCTGTACAGCACGCCCGGATAACTGTTCAATAATCCACTTATACCATTCTCAGTGGAAATTACAATATCCATGTCCATATGGGAGGACCATGGCTGTCACAGTGGTGGCCTTCCCATAAATGCCCCACCTGACTTTTAGCCTTTCTTAGGCTTGGTATTCAATATCATCAAGTTTTAGAGAGTGGGTGGCCAAACCCTCTTAACTCTCCTAGCATAGCATCCCCAGGTCTATGCCTGTTTAAAACAAAACCACAAGCTTCCAAGCTTGTATATAAAATAATACTTATACATATCAGACTATCTGTCTATTTATCTAAGGCTGGAATATTTTCTACTTTCCTATTCACTTAGGGTTGTTCTCAATTCTCAACTTGACCATTTAATACTTATTTTTCTCATCATTTGGTTGGATCATATTTCAATTTGAGGTATTTACCTTAATATATTGATATCATACATGTCAATACTTCAAAACATAAGATCATGTATCTTCATGTAAATGCATTCTTAATAATCCACCTACCTCAATAAGGTATTCTTATTCCTTGAAATCTGCCATAGTCTCGATCAACATATATCTATTAAATCATATGTATAATGTCATTTTTCTAATCAAGGGTACATACTACATGGTATTTTGATCATCCTTATGTAGGATGATCTGAATCTTTCTTCCTTGAATATCATATATCCATGGGTTTAATATCATCTATACAAATACTATCTATATCATACACAACAATCTAATTTACATTGATGTTTCTTTTTCCTTATTATTTTTTATCATACAAGATCTCATCTTGTTTGATCATCCTTATCATACTTACTATTTTTATTAGGGTTAGATAATTTGCTATCTTTTTATGTTCTTATTATTATTCAACTAGTTAGTGTCTTACATAGTTGAAGATAATTTATTTCTTCCTATCACTAGACAACTCCTCCTTATTTCAGGATGACTAGTACTTACCAGTTAAAGTCTGCTCAAAAAGTGGTTAATACAACCCTCATGTAAGGAGGCGTTTAGACCTTTCTTACGTCAACGGGAGGTGAGGGAAAAGCACTTGGCCTTTGTATACCCCATATAACCACAATGTTCAGAGTCCACTAGAGTGGCACTAGCTCAACCTTTGATAAGATTCCTATAAGCTCTTTACCTTAAGTCCATTCTCTAATTGATTTTAATTAATTTCCATGGATATGCACAATGTCATCCATGGATGTTCATTATTTTCCTACTTTGGGCCAAGGAAATGATAAATCATTCCTTATATTGTCCTACTAACTATAGCCCTTATTAAGTCAAAATCATTCATTCATCTTAGTTGTCCATAAATCTCTATATTTCATTAGTTTACATTTTAGGTGATTTATGCTCCTTATATCTTAACAACTACTTAACAATTGAATAAAATTTGACAAAAAGTAAATCATCAACTTGAAAGCATAAATCAAATATAAGTTTAACAACTATATACTAACATTCTTCTTATGAATGTAACTTAAGCTAGTGAAATAAAACTAACATGATCCTAAGTTATGAAACACATATTCTATCATAATGAAATCATGTTTAAATCCTAATTTACACTAACATGATCCTAAGATAATCAAATCTACTAACAAATTACTCATTTAGGGCATATCATACTAAAATTTAAAGATTACACTATCATGCTTTCTAACTTAGAACATAAATCACATTTACACTTTTATATCCAATAAAAGACAATTAAAACTTAGAACATAAATCACATTTACACTTCTATATCCAATAAAAGACAATTAAACTAATTATATTAAGATTAATATAAACCTTAAAATATGATCCAACCATTAGATCTTAGGTGTTTTCCTTTAGATCAAGGGTTTTAATTACCTTTAGGGCTTTTAATTCATTAAGATTCAAAAATCATATCCACTTGATTTTGTCACATTTAATCCATGATTTAACTAGATTCCATCATAATATCATCCATTTAATCCATCCTAAGGATCTGATCATACATGATCTCATTGATCAAATGGGTCTCTTTGTATTTTTTTTAGGGTTTTTCTACCATAAAAGGTAGATCCCCTAATTTATCCAAGATCTGTCCCAATTAACCATAGATATTACTTTATTACATTATTATATCATCATTAAAATAAATTTCCAAGATATGATCACCTCAGATCTTGAAGATCTTAGAAATTGGACACTGATCTCAATTTGGAGTTCATATGACTCCACAATCTTAAATTGAAGTTTATAGCTGTTCCTAGGGTCCAGATTTGATCTGGGCCCAACAAAACTAATCTCTCTCAATTGAGGGTTCAAACCTTGTTAGATTTTCTTGAAAATTGTACCCTAGGGGTTTTAGACCCTTCTGGATTGATTAGAAAGCTCAGAATTTTCATCTGAGTTCTCTATCACCATAAATTGAAGGCTCTAGTATTTACTTTATTTTTATCATTTTTCATTCAAATTAAATTACAGAAAAATAAAAATTACACTAAACCATAATAAATATGTATGGGAAGTAGTTACACCTACCCGATTGGAGAAAAACAATATAATTGATGCCCAATTTGAGAGAATTACCGATTGATGATAATATAGCCCGATTGTCCACCTTTTTGTGATTTTCTGTTGTTAGAACCGTTGGATCTTGAAATTGATTTGGGGTTTTTGTATATAATGTAGTATAGGATGTTATGGACGGTCAAATTGATGAGATTCTTCCTGGAACGGAGTGCCTAATTGAATTTAGGTCTCTTGTTCCAATTAGAAAGAGGAAAGAGAAATAAGGAAAAGAGAGTTTGGGGAGGGATGAAGGGGAATTTGGGGTTGAAATTCCAGGGAAGATTTGAAAATTTCGTGGTTAAGGTTTTGAAAATTTTTGAAAATTTTTGGGAAATATTTATAGCCAAATTTGAATTTTTTATCATTTCTTTTGATAAGATATTTCATTACTTTAGAATTTTTAATTACTAATGCATTCTCCATTCCCATCCCATTCTCCACTACAATCTCCACTGCCAGTAATAATGTATTGAGCAATTATTGGTGCTTCTAGAACGTTGGCCCACTTTGTGGGCCCCACTTTTATGTGAAAAGACCTTTTTGCCCTTTTAACTCCAAAATTGGAGAATAATAGGCAATATTTTTCTAAACTCGGAATCGAGCATACTTTGTGGCATTGGAATCATATTTTTAAGTACTTCATGAATATTGAGGTCTTATTTCTTGGATATGGGATATGGGTAAAATTACCATTTTACCCCCAAATGGAAAAATTAAGGAATTTTCATTTTAACTCAGAATTGAACGTACTTAATGTTGTTTCAATCAGTTTTCCAAGTACATCTATAATTTCTATGTTTTAATTCATAATATAATCTCTATAAAAAGAAAATTTTCAATAACCTAATATTCCAACCCAGAATTTCTAAAAATTCAAACTTTATTAATTTTCCTTAATAATTTACAAAAATTCGGGGTCATTACAAGTATCCTCTTTAGAATAATCTATGTTGCAACTACATGACCTCAAAAATAGGCATGTGACTGTGAGACCCATAAGCAGGAACACGTGCTCCCTTAAAAAAAATGATGAAAGCATCTAAAAGGATGACGTGCCTATGTTGTAGTAAGAGAGCAATGACTTGTTCATGTGGTCGCCTGACTCAAGGCTATCACATGATATAAAGTCACTCAACTCCATGACTCAAACAGCTAGCACAAAAATAAATATTGCAATCTAATTGGTTGGAACTATAGAAGCCCATATAAAGGAATGCCATCCAAGAGCAAAAGCAAACAAGTTAGGACAAAGGTTTCTTAATTTTTGAAAATCCTTCCAAAAGTTTGCAAAAGCCTAGAAGAAGTTAGAAACACTCTATTTGAGGGTGAAAGAATGATATAGCTAGGAATATTATCCTAAGAAGAGTTATAATTTAAGTTTTTATAAGGAGTCACTCTTGGAGCATTTTTTAGAGTTTGGGATTTCTTTATATCAGTTTTTTGTTTTTCTTATCTTCTAATTTCTACTTCTCTGTCTCGTCAAGTACAATTTATTTCATTTCTCTATTTCTTTTTTGTGTTTCTTGTGTTTCGAATAGTTTTCTGTATAGAGTCCGCTTTTAAGCTCAATTCCTTGTTTTTCTACTTTGTAGAATAACCTTTCAAATATAATAGTCTCCTCCAAAAAGAGGAGCCACATCCCTCCTTTTCTTAGAAACCATCCTAGCTTGGTTAGGAGATTTTGTTATTCCAGTAATACAACATGTCTTCCTAACATAAAGTCAAGAGAGGATTATTCAAGATCAATTGCATAGCCTATCCAAGTGAATTCTCCTACCCTTATGGTAAGAAAGATCTTTGCAAGGTAGCATATTCTATTCATACATCATAGTAGATATTAGTGAAGCATGTTAGCCCAATGTGAAAGGTTGTTTCACTCGTATGGCGAGGAAAGTCCCTATAAGGTAATATAATTTAAAATGTTTTTATTCTAGAAGTTCTTTAAGTAAGCATTAAAAAGTTTCTCACATTTCAATTAGGATAAAATGCATGAAACAGTTAAATAAATTATCTTCTCTTTTTCAACCTAGGATAGCCTATCCATCTTATTCAATAAAGATAAATTTGCATACTAAGTAGGTTTAGTGCTACCTTTCAACCCCATAACAAAGAAACAAACTTGATTTATAGATATATAAGTCCTAAGGCCTTTTTCCTGGGTGGCGACTTTGAGTTTATCAATACAAGATGAACTATGATTGATTCACCTTCACAATTAAAGAACATATGGCCAATGATCTTGAAAAGGAAGAGGCCAATGGCATTTCAAGCCAAAGAGAGGGAACAACCAAGTTTTCAGTGCCCACAATTTCCAATCACCCCAAAACTCTCTATTCACACGTTTTCTCTCTTTTGTCTCCCTTCTTCTTAGACTTCCACTTCTGCCATGACCCTCTCTCTCTCTCTCTCTCTCTCTCTCTCTCTCTCTCTCCCATGCCTACATCTCTCTCCTTTTCTCTATCAAAACCCACAATTTTCTTCTCTCTCCTCTCCCCATCTGTCAGTCACTTGCCCACAAAATATGTAAATATTATAGGAGTAGGGCTCTTCTAATCCTATAGATACCCCCTAACACAATTTAGAAAGACACACACAGAGATGTATATAGAGAAAGGAAGAAAAGCATGATTTCTTTCTTTCTTTCTTTTACCTTCTGAGTGTCCATTCAAAAGGTGATTACCTTCCCTTATCCCTCTTTTGCATCTTCTTTGAAGACAAGGTATTTCTTAAGTCTCATGATAGTCATGCTGCGGAAGGACTTTTTCTTCATTTCTATGATTTAGCATGATCCCCTGTTTCTAGAGTAGTTTCATTATGCACTAGGAAGGTTTTGCAAGAGTCAAAATTTGTTGGGCTTTCCCCTGATGGGGTTAGCATTTACTATGCCCTGGAAAGTTCATTTTGACCAATTCTGGTTCTTTTTTGGGCAGTGCTAGCCATGCCTAAAAGATCTATCTATCTATCTTTAATGGGCACTCTTTTTTTCTTTGTGAATAGTTAAAATCCAAGTCGCCCTGTTAAAAAGAAAGGGCACCCACTCTCTTTTTCTCTTCGAGACCATAAAATGTTCTTAACTAAATGGGTTTCCTATAGCCATAAGACTATTTGAAAAAAACAAAGCATGTGACCATAATACTCCTTGAACAAATCAGAGTCCAATGACCATGAGACTCCTCACATAAACAAAAGTCTTATAATCCATGACTCCTTGCATAAATCAAAGTGCTATGGCCTAAGACTTCTTTAGCAAATTAAAGTCTAGCCTAAGATTCCTAGCATAAATAAAAGTCTTATCATCCAAAACTCCTTGCACAAATCAAAGTCTTAAAAGCCTAATGCTCCTTCCATAAAGTCCTTAAAGCCTAAGACTCCTTGAATAGATCAAAGTCCTTAAGCATGGGAATCCTTGAATAAATCAAAGTTCCTAAGCATAAGAGTCCTTACCTAAATTAAAGTCTAAATGCCTTAGAGTCCCCCCGAATGACTGGAAGTCCTAAGATCTAAGAGTCCTTAAACAATCCAAACCCTGAGGCCTTAGAGTCCCTTGATGACTTGAAATCTTAAGACCCAAGAGTCCGTAAACAAATAAAAATTCTAATGACCTTAGAGTCTTTGGAGGATTAGAATTCGTAAGGCTTAATCATCCTTAAACAAATAAATTCCAAAGTCTTTAGAGTCCTAAGACCTAAGAGTCCTTAAACAACATAAATCCTAAAGACATTAGAGTTCTAGGATCATTAGAAGTCCTGATACCTCAGAGTCTTTAAACAAATCAAATTCTAAAGGCCTTAGAGTCCTTAGATGAATAAAAATTCTAAGCCTGTATAGTGTAGCTGGTAGATATCTTAGCAAAATATAGTTTGGGAACCATAAGTTATGGCTTTTAGAGAGAGTGTGACTAACTAGGCATAAGGGTTACGTCCTAAATTAAGTTATGCAAATAATATATTGACATGAACCATGGTTAACTTAGACTTGAATGGCTGAGGCCTAACTAGTCAATCTCTTAGATAGCTGCATCATGGCTAAGACCAAGGTACATGGTTAACTTAGACTTGAATGGCTGAGGCCTAACTAGTCAATCTCTTAGATAGCTGCATCATGGCTAAGACCAAGGTCCAAGACATGGCTTTGGGGAGCATAGGCACAAAATTGATAACTTGATCCTTAAAGCCAATGCCTAGTTAAGGCTTCAACTAAAGAGCATTGTAACACTCATATCATGTTAAGCCCATCTGATTCTGTTTGATAGGAAGGAAATGAGCGGACTTGGTCAATCTGTTTACAACGACCCATATCATGTCATACCCGCTAACAATCCTCGGAAGGCCCACAATGAAATCCATGGTAATATGATCCCACTTCCACTCAGGAAGATCCAATGTCTGAAGTAGTCTTGATGGTCGCTGATATTCCACCTTGACCTGCTGACAGGTCAAACACCGTGCCACGCACTCTCCAACATCCTTCTTCATCCCGTTCCACCATAAATGTCTCCTAAGGTCCTGATACATCTTTGAACCTCTAGGGTGGATCATATACTGGGACTGGTGTGCCTCCTGGAGTAACTAATGCTTTAAATCATCATTTGCTGGTACTACCAATTTACCCTTGAATCTGACTACTCCATCTGGTCCTCTCATAAAATCTGCCCTATCTGCCAGATCCTATGTCTCTTTATCTTTGCCATGTGCCTCTAAGATCTTGTCGAAGAACTTAGACCGAGTAGACAAATTGGCAATCATTACTCCAGACTTTCTACTCAAGGCATATGCGACAATGTTAGCCTTTCTTAGGTGATACTATATGGTGAAATTGAAGTCCTGGAGATATTCCATCCATCTACGCTGCCTCATGTTCAAATCACTCTGAGTAAAGAAGTACTTAAGGCTCTTATGATCAGTGAATACTTCAAACTTTTCGCCATATAGATAATGTCTCCAGGACTTTAGTGCAAATACCACTGCTGTTAACTCCAGATCATGTATTGGGTAATTTACCTCATATGTCTTAAGTTGTTTTGATGTATAGGCAATTACCTTCCCATACTGCATCAACACCGCTCCTAGTCCTTTACCCGAGGCATCGCAATAAACCACATAACCTCCTGCACCTAATGGTAATGTCAACACTGGGGCAGTAGTAAGTCTCCTCTTGAGCTCTTGGAAGCTCTCCTCGCATGCATCGGTCCAAATGAACTAGGTGTGTTTCCTGGTTAGGGTACTCAAAGGTAACGCAATCTTCGAGAATCCCTATATTAACTGACAATAATATCCTGCTAAACTAAGAAAACTGCATATCTCTATCATTGTCTTCGGCCTCTCCCAATGTAGCACTGCCTCAACCTTCGCCGGTTCTATGATCACTACATCTTTGGATACCACGTGGCCTAAGAACTGCACCTGATCAAACCAAAAATCACACTTACTGAACTTGGCATACAACTAATGTCGACAGAGTGTGTCCAATATTGTGTGAAGATGCCTCCTATGTGTCTCATAACTAGGCGAGTAAATTAAGATATCATCAACAAAGACAAATCATGAACTTATTCAAGTAAGCTCAAAAGACAAGGTTCATTAGGTCCATGAACACTACAGGTGCTTTTGTCAATCCAAATGGCATCACTAAAAACTCACAGTGGCCATAGCGACTCCTGAAAGCAGTCTTGGGGATGCCCTCTTCTCTAACTCTCAACTGATGATATCCTGACCTCAGGTCTATCTTGGAGAATACTCGTGCTAATTGGAGCTGATCAAATAAATCATTTATGCATGGCAAGGGGTATCGGTTCTTTACAATGACACTATTCAGCAACCGATAGTCAATGCATAGTCTCAGTGCTCCATCCTTTTTCTTCACAAAAAGGACTAGTGTTCCCCATGGTGATCCACTCTGTCTAATAAAGCCCTTATCTAATAACTCTTACAATTGTACTTTAAGCTCTCTCAACTTTGCTGGGGCCATTTGTATGGTGCCTTAGAGATAGGCGATGTACCTATCACCAAGTTAATCATGAAGTCAATCTCTCCACTCAGCGGCAATCCTAGCAACTCCTTTGGGAAAACATCTGCAAACTCGCAGACAACATCAATATCGTCAATCGGTGGCTGCCTCCTGTCCTCAATGGTCACATAGGCAAGAACCGCTTTGCACCCTCATGAATAAAATCGTGCCGCTTTTATAGCGGAGATGATGCATGTAATTGCCTGGCTCTTTCTGCCTTGGAACAATATTTCTGATTGCCTAGGTATATGAAAAATGACCCACTTCTTTCGACAGTCTACTGTAGCCCAGTAGTTAGCTAACCAATCCATCCCAAATATAACATCGCAGTTGACCATGTCTAATAAAATGAAGTCTGAGTCCATCCTCACGCCTGATATCTCCACGGGTATCTCCGAGAGATACTAGTAGTCTCTACTGTCTCTCCCACGGATGTCATAATATCCAACCCAAATGCTAATTTATGCACGCATACATCAAGGAAAGATGCAAAAAAGCAGGAAACAAAAGAATGAGTGGACCCTGTGTCAAAGAGGCCCCTGACATGTTAGTTTGAGACTAGAATAGTACCTTTGACGACCTGGTGTGATGTCTGTGCCTGCCCTGATGTGATGGCAAACACTCGTCCCTGACTACGTGGCGTGGTAGCTATCTCTGCACCCATCTCGGCCTGCTTCTCTTTCTATCCCTTAGGACAGTCTTTACTGAAATGGCCCACTTCTCCACAGTTAAAGCACCTTTATGGCTGTCTTTAGAAAGGTGGCTGGTGCTGTCACTGTTGTTGGGGCTGCCTCTAATGCTGTGGCCTATCAAATCTATTACACCCTCTCCCAGGGTGCCAACCCTTGCACCTGTGTGGCTGGTGCTGTCACTATTGTTAGGGCTGCCTCTAATGTTGTGGCTTGTTAGATCTATTACATCCTTTCCAAGGGTGCCAACCCTTGCACCTGCCACATCTCTTTCTCTCTGTGTCTCTCTTAAGCTTGGTCTGCGACTGGTAACCTGGTGCTCCATGTGCTTACATAGCACTAAAAGGTCTCTTGCCCTTAGTGGGCTAGTATGCGCTCCCTCTAATCCTAAGAGAATTCTTCTCCAGCATGGAGGCCATGTCAACTGCATCTTGCACAGTAGTGGATCGTGAAGTAATCACCTGATCTCTCAGCCAAGGTGTCAACCCATCCACGAACCTGTCCGTTGCCTCCTTATCTAAGGCAAGCGCGTTAGGAGCAAACCTCTTCAGTCGAGTAAAACGGTTCAAGTACTGCTGAACCGTCATGTCTCTCTGCTCCAAGGTGTCAAACTCTTTCTTTAGTAATTGCAATGCATGAAGTGAAAAATACTGAGTATCAAAAGCCTGCTTAAAGGTCTCCCACGCCATCGTCTCTGTAGGCTCTAGTCGCATAAGTGTAAAAGTCTGCCACCAAAAGCATACCTCATCCTTCAGTAGGTAGGCAACTACCTTGACTTGATCTTCTAGTGCAATCTTCATCGCTTTAAATGGCCTCTTTGCCTCAAACAACCATCGCTCAGCCTCCTCAATATCGCCATCGCCATAGAAGGGTGATACTATCTTTTGGAATCGTTCTAATAGTTTATATGTCTTCTTAGAATCACTCATAACATCACCCTTAGTGGTCTTAAGTGCTGGTGGTGCCTGCACTTGGTGGGTGGAAGGAACAGACGAATCCATTGGTGCCACTGGAGGTGGTGTCACAAGGTTAGGGTTCACAAGATGAATCGTAGTCCTAATCTGCTGATGTATGAGGGGTATCAGCCCTAGCATCACCCTATTCACCAACTCAGCATTGCGATCCCCTTGATCAGAGGACTCAGCAAGTGGGGCAACTAGCATAGCAGGGGCAGACCTTGTCCTTCTTCGAGGAGCCATCTGTCAAGGATTTAAATATCACTAAGTGTAAGTTCCACTCTTCTAGTTCCTCTTTAAATACAATTTATGGAATGCCACTTACATATGAGTGGACATTTGTAAGGATTATGATGGAATAGACTGGGCTCTGATACCAACTCTGACACCCCGGGTTTTTATAACATTTTTTTAATAATAATAATAATCGGGATACCAAAATAAAAGATTCTGTTAATTATTTTATTAAAACATTTACTGAAAACCTCTGGGTGTTATTTCCTTTTTCCAAAACATCACAACCATGATTTAAAATATAAATATAAATACGCAGTAATACATTTAAGATAATACACATATCAATTCCAACGTCAAATTCATCAACGCCTTTATTTTCAAAACAATAAATATCTAAAAATAATAATGTAGCCCAGGGTCTATCCATCATAACATTCTACTATATTAAAAGCAATGTGCATCATACATATAACTATCATAATCAAATCCATATAATGAAAGTATGCAGTCCATAAAGTAAGTTCAAATTCTAGTTCTTCTAATAACTCACATCGAGCTGTCTATCAATCAAGTAAAGTGATCCCTGCTGCTATCACGGTCTCTCCATGGCCTTGCCCTTCTTGCTTTCGTGCTCGTGATCTGAGGCATTGCAAAACAAAGCAATGCTTCAGTAAGCTATTACTTGTGTAGGTACATAGACATTTAATGTAATAACAATGAAAATAAAATCGAATAATAGTACTGATAAATTGAGGAGATCGATTATCCATGGAAATATAATTATTATAATCAACGCTAATAAAATCTTAGAACATCATATATGAAAAAACATGCATCTCATGGATTTAAAACATGATATAATCTAATATAAATGAGCATGCAATAACAACAAGGCACCTCAAGGTACGTGGGTCCCTCGAGTGTCCCATACACTTGTATAACAGATCATGAGTACTCATATCAAACCTCTGAGTGTTGTGACACCCAGGCATATAATAACATCTCCATGCTCATCATGTAAGCACACATAATAAGAGTATGGATTGTCATGCCGCAGTGGCAACCCCTCTAGGGTCTCAACTACTGCCACTTCCCGTCACACCATAGCGGGAGACTTAACGTCCGTCCCCATGGAAAGGCCCAGACCGGTAGTGTGGACTATCAATGTTACCAAACCCCTACCAAAAGCCATATGTGACCAGGTGTTTATCATATCACAATCGCATCACAATTTTGGAGAGTAGGTGGCCAACCCTATTCCCTCCAAGCATGACATCCACTGGGTGAGAGCACCCGTCATAAATCACAAAACACGAAAATCGTGTATCTCAAAAATCTAAGAGCACTAGTGGCTCACAATCCCCAAGGCACACCCCTCATCCCAGGGTTAGCTTCTCAAAGGACTAGCCACCAAGCCTCCACCGTCATCCTTATGAAAACCCATAAGTTTTAGTGGTGCAATAAAGAAAGACAATTTCGAATTATGCATAAAATACGCGATATCAATCTCATGAAACAATCGATTATAAACCCATTCTATATATTATCGAAATCTAATATCGATGATCGCATAAAACTTTGAGTCTCACAAAATCATAGACTAAATAAATGAGTGCAAATAATTCACAATCAATCATGACGTTATGATTATACAAGGTTTTCAAATCAAAACATAACATTAAATGTCGTGACCTACCTCAATATGAGATCACCCAATTCAAGTGTACAATCCTCTTATCTTGCAAGCTCAAATGTACCTGTCAGTATCACAGTATTATTTTGTATTATTTATTTCATCATAATGGAATCTATGGCGATCCAATCGTTGGATCGTCCTCTAAGATCTCTATTTATGATTTGGTCCTTAGTTCCAACGTTACTTGTTATAATTTTGTCCCATCTCATTTTCATCTGCTTGTTTTTATGTGTATCTAACGTTTATACCTTGATCTGACAGCAGATCATCCTCAGATCAATAAATTTTTCAAGATCTGGTTCAAACCAATGGCCTAGATAAATTTCTACAGTAATCACATCTAATTTGATCGTTAAAAATGTTATTTATTGTCATACATTATCTAGTTATTCAAGTCCTGGGGCCTGATCACCCTTGATCGGCCGGTTCTAAGTTATTGAATAATATTTTATGATTTGACTAATTTAAAAGTGGTCAAATGTAAGTTTTCAAGTTAAATATAGGTCCATGTCATCAAGACATCACAACGGATGTTTCCGATCATGATTTGGACCTCTGTAGCTCCTAAAATCAAGCTTTTTGTGAAAAGACTTTATAAATTAATATATTAATTTATAGAGGTCGGCACATTTGCACCGGTGGACGGGGTTTACACTAGCGTACACCAGCGTCCTTGTAGCGTATTGACGCCAGGACGCCTGGCGAGTTCCGGTCGTCCAGGACCGCATGTGAGCGTCTCGCACACACTTGCGCTGTGCGTGCACGCGACAAAGTGCCTGCGTGCACAGTTTGCGATTGTGCGTCCCAGTGGGCATCTTGGGTGCACCGTCCATCAGGGACAATGAACCCAAGCCCTTCACTTTCTTTTGGCTTGATCGAAGCCCCAGAAGCTTCAATTTTTTATTATCTATTTTCACCATTCCCAGGGTTTTTGGGTCCAAAAATCACAATGAATGGCTCAGATCTACATTTAAGGTGTCTTTAACATAGGTTTAAGGGCAGCCCCGGTGCACGAAGCTCCCGCCTATGAGGGGTCCGGGGAAGGGGCGGGCCACAATGGCCTAAAATAGGCAGCCTTACCTTGTATTTTTGCAAGAGACTGATTCCACGCCTTGAACCCGTGACCTCAAGGTCACATGACGACAACTTTTAAGCATGTTCCTAAATTTCTCATACGTACTATTTTTCTTGATTTTTGAGGTTGACAACCATTAGATCTCCCTAAAATTTAAAGGGTTTGTTCTTGGATTCGTCACACACCACGTGAACATACAGATCGCGGTTTTGACATGATTTCATTAACTTAATCCTATGTCTATAGTAGGGTACACTAGGTTCCCGAGAGAACGACGAACCCTCGTTGTTTTTCGACTTCAATGGATGCAAACACAACGCATATACAGAAATTGGAAGGGGCAAAGAGGGACGAGGCCTACCTTGGTCATTCGGGCAGTCGTTGGTGCTTCCGGAGGGAAGTTTTCCCAGCTTTTTCCGACATAGCGATTCTACTAGAGATCTCTAGGAAAAACTCGATCTCTTGAGGCAAGAGGGCATGGGTGGAGTGATTGAACGGGAAGGATGCGTGTTTTATCACTGGTGATCCGTCTTTCTGGGCAACTGATCGATTTTTCCTGCAAAGTAGTCGGATCTGAGAGGAGAGGGTGCTGTTATAAAAAACAGCCTCTGCATTTTGTCTCTTAAAATTACTAAAATGCCCTTTTATCTTCAACGGTTCATAACTTCTCCATCTAAGCTCCGTTTTCTACATTCTTTATACCGTTCAATTCCTATCGACATGTACTTTCTAGTTTTTGGGTTTTCAAAACCAAATTATGTACAAAAAAATTTAATTTTAATTATTTATTTTATTACTAATTTAAGATTAAAAATTAAGGATGTTACAAGCATAGACTCAAAAGTAGTTATAGCTTGATTCCCTTGGAAGTAAAGACAAGGCTAAACTTAGGCTCGTAATATATATATATATATATATATATATATATATATATATATATATATATATATAAAGGCAGTCCTAGTGCACAAAACTTCAAGCCATGACCTCAAAGGTCACACGACAACAACTTTTACCATTATACCAAGACTCCCCCGTCCATAATATATATAGATAGATAGATAGTACCCATCTAGTTATTTTAAATAGCCAACGATGCTACGTCATTAAATAGAACTACCAACCCCATATTCCATGATAGGTCTAGAGCCATGTTGAAGTCGTGAACTGTTGATTCTCATGGGTATACTTTTTCCTTTAAACAAGGATAAAGAAGAGAACATGCCAATGTTATACTTAATAGTGCACAGAGAAGCTTCAAAGGCCATATGCTCTCATTGATTCCAAATAACACTCTGAAAGACTAGCAGCCAAATCACTTTATAAAACTGATTCAGATAAATTTGGATCTAAGGTCAGAACCACGTATAAAGAACATGGGAGCTGAAAACTTATGTTCGATTAATAGACAAACAACGTATAATCAAGGGTTTTTTTTAATGTGGATTATATTAAAGACAATGTAATTAATGGTCATTACAGTGGAAGAATGCACTCATACAGATTGATATAATGAAATACAATTTAAACCCTTGATCTCTTGGTGAAAATCAGCCCTCATGTTTCCTTTGTGCAATTCCTTGCTCTCGTCGCTCATTTGCAGCAAACACTATTTCTTACACCATGCACCCTCCATTTTCAATCTGGAATTGGATATGGTTCAGCACTGTCAATTACTTCTTTTAGCACGTCTGGTCCTAGATGCATGAACACCTGTGGAGGAAAACAAAATGATGATTAATTCATAAACTCCATCAATCTTCAATGTTGAGGCATTGTTAGAAACACTCACAATAACGTGACAAAAATCGTTCTTTTGTATGAAATATGTATTTACTTAATAGAAGTCACATGAATCTGCCAATACATGGCTGGCATGAGGAATAGGGAACCCATGCCTTGTTGCTACCTAGAACTTGAAGTGGGTACAGGCCTTACCCACTGTATTCAACTGATGAAAACTACTACCAGAGTTTCAGTGTTGGTGGTTAGGAATAACCCTCACCTGGTAAGCCCCATCAAATTACCCTTAGGGCCTCCTTCCTTGTGCACCTCAAGGTACTGTTTGCTAACTCAATTAAATTTTCTGAATTTAAATTGTCCATCTTTACTATGCAACTTTATAATCTTGCCAAAGGCAAAATGAAAGCAGAAACTAATGTAAATTTAGGGACATCCATGACTTGAATTTTCAAAACCATATCCAAGAGTTGAAGCTTCAGTGGAGAATCAGAAAAATTAGATCATAAAATTGGCATTTACCTTGAAGCTGATATGGTTTAATCAACAGATATCTAAAGAGAAATCTAACAAAGTTATCTCCTCTAACTCAAGAAAAAATATCAGCACAGATGCCAACTTTAAAAGGAGGGTAACTTTCCTAATGAAGGGTTATATGGGTTTCCGCTTATCAGTTATCCCACTTGTAAAAATAATTACCTAAAGAACCACAGCAAGACATCTGATACTGTTTGCATCCCCTTTACTACTGGAAGAAACTCTTCCTGCAATAGTTCGATCTGTCAAATTGAAAAGAACACGAGTCCACTGCTAGTAGCTGCTTCTTAGGTAACAGCTTATGCACAACATAAATATTACTTAAGAGGATTATCTTGGGTAAAACTCAGTTGGTTACTTCCAAGAAAAACTACACCATGTGTACTTGTTAGTATCAACGGTTTGGTTTGCATGACTACACCCCATATCCAAGTTCTTCAGCATCATCGCACGAAAGGAAATATAGAGGTTTAGGTCAAAACCTCATTCGCATCCTTGCAAACATCAGATTTATTTTTCTTTGGCCATTGGACTCGCCAGCATCTAGTCCAGAGAAACAGAGTTCTAACAGTTAATAGATTAATTTGGAATAGCTGAAAATACTTGCAGAAACATGTGTTTTCTGAATCACACAAGATAATCTCATAAGAGAAAAAGAAGCAAACCTTTCTTTACCAAGACGGGGTGCGAGTTCTTCTGCTAATGCTTGACCTGGTGGATCGGCATCTGTAGCTAAAATCATGCGAGAAGCCTAACAAAGGCATGCCAAAATTAATGGATTTGCAGTTAAATAATCAATTTACAATTCTAGGTTATCATGAAGACACAAGCAACTCATTTCTTCGTAGCAGATATGTTAGTTCTCACCTTATCCAGATATTCCACAAGTACTGACACATTTTATCCTACGTTTGCAAAATGGGCTAGAGGAATGTTAGATTTCAATTTGAAACTAATGTGCAAGTTCCTGATGCTAATAAATTCAATATGTAGAACAATTAGACAAAGATAACTCATATGCATGTATCAGGCTTGGAATAAAATATACTAGCCAACTGCGACAGATGTGTACAATGCACAAATTTATGGAATATCAAAACACCTACAAAACCAAGCAGATCATAAACTCGCCCACAAACTAGTCATGTGTAGCCCATTTTAAAAATGTTAAAAGCCTTAGGTTCACTGAGGCCTTGGAGGAAAAGGTAAAGAGAAGATAATTTGCCCTTCGAAAGAAGCAAACAACACAAGCATCGACTTGACGTAAGTGAATCAAAGATGAGGTCCGTACCCAAAAGAAAAAAGAAAAGAAAAAAAAACATTTTCAACCTCTAGTAAATGGACTTAGTGAACAAGTTAGCAACCCATATCTAGATGAAATAATGGCAATGTTTCTCCCGTTTGTAATTACCAAAAAAGATCTGAAAACATGCAGTTCTCACATGGAATATATTGACACAACAAAGAAGTTAGTAATAACCATCAAAGATATGAAGTGCTTAAGGAGAGTAACATGACAAATGGGCAGAGCAAACTGAAGAAGATTAGACCACAACCAAACCTGCTGGTTCAAGCTAGTAAATCTAATCAATTCATAGTATTTTGTAATTCACTTGCAATTTTCTATGAAATATTCAGCAAATTAAACAAGTCAACAAGTTTGTAATTTAAATTCCTGAAAACTTTACCATCATTAATCTTATAAATATTGTAAGAGGGCTTTCACAATTTTCAATAATCAGATTCTTATACAAAGGTGAAATATATGTTGGAATTTTTAGGTCCTAGTGGGGATAATTAAGCAGGCAAGTGATGCTGAATTTTGAGCTGCAAAGACTTTGATTTTGCTTTCAAAAAGATTTGTCTAGGCTAAAAATTATAATCAAGGAGATTCTCAAGTGTCTTTCCAAATCAGATTAATTGATTGGTGATTCGCAAGTGTAATGGATGAGATCCAAGACAAACTTAAGGGTCTTTAATTCAATATTTTTTATATACCTCTCGTTCAGGTAAGGACTTGCAAAAGTAAGAGAACAGAAGGGTAAGGACTTAGATCATGTTAGGTGTATTAGAAGCGATGATCAAAGGGTATTAGTCAAAGAAGAGGAGATCAAACAAAGGTGGGAAACATACTTTCAAAAATTATTAAATGATAATGGCTCTGAGAATATAGGGATTGAAAATAATATAAATCTAAATAACATTGGATATTATAGATATGAACGTAGGATTAGAATACCTGAAGTAAAAGAGGCTTTAAAAAAGATGAAATCAGGAAAGGCCGTGGGGCCTGATGGTGTACCAATAGAGGTTTGGAAGCAAATGGGAGATATTGGAGTAGTTTGGTTGACCAAGTTGTTTAACAAGATTATAAAATCAAAGAAAATGCCTGATGAGTGGAGGAAAAGCTTTATTGTACCAATCTATAAGAATAAAGGTGACATTCAGAGCTGCACTAATTATCGAGGGATCAAACTTATGAGTCACACCATGAAACTTTTTGAAAGAGTGATTGAGAAGAGGTTACGACATGAAACAAGTGTATCGGAGAATCAGTTTGGTTTCATGCCTGGGAGGTCTACCATGGAAGCTATTTTCTTACTAAGACAATTAGTAGAGAAATATAGAGAGAGGAGGAAAGACCTACATATGGTCTTTATTGATTTAGAGAAAGCTTATGATAGAGTCCTTAGAGAGTTAATATGGAGGGTGTTGGGTGGTAAGGGGGTTTCTCAGGGGTACATAGATGTAATTAAAGATATGTATGAGGGAACGATAACAAATGTTAAGACCACTAGTGGCGTGACTGGTGATTTTCTTGTCATTGTAGGATTGCACCAAGGATCGGCATTGAGTCCATACCTCTTTACATTAGTTATGGATGAGTTAACAAAACATTTGCACAAAGAGATTCCATGGTGCATGCTATTTGCAGATGATATAGGCTTACTTGATAAGACAAGGGAGGGTGTAAACATAAAGCTTGAGTTATGGAGAGAAGCATTAAAATCTGAAGGATTTAAAATTAGCCGAACTAAGACAGAACATATGGAATATAATTTTAGTAAGGAGAGTAGGAGTGGAACACCAGTCAAGATTGATAACCAAGAAGTCCCCGTGAAAAACCTCTTTTGGTACTTAGGCTCATTGATCCATGAGAGTGGAGAGATTGGGAGGGAGGTTACCCAGAGAATCCAAGCGGATTGGAACAAATGGAGATGTACATCTAGAGTTTTATGTGATCGGCAGGTGCCACTCAAACTAAAAGAAAAGTTCTATAGGATGGCTATAAGGCTGGCCACGCTCTATGGATCAAAGTGTTAGCCAGTTAAGGAACACGATACTCATAGGATGAGCGTCGTAGAAATGAGGATGTTGAGATAGATGAGTGGTAAGACAAGAAAGGACAGAATTAGAAATGAAAATATTAGAGGAAAATTTAGGGGTAGCACCAATAGGTAATAAGATGAGGAAGATTAGACTTAGATGGTTTGGACATGTCCAAAGAAGACCAACAACGGCACCAATTAGGAGTGAGGTAATACAAATAGAAGGTTCTAAAAGGGCAAGGGGAAGGCCCAAAAGAACGTGGATAGAAGTGGGTGAGGAAAGATTTAAAAACTTTGGAACTAAATGAAACCATGGTATTTAATAGAGTGGAATGGAGGAATAAGATTCATGTGGCCGACCCCTAATTGGGATAAGGTCTATATGATGATGATGACCTCTTGTTCAGGTAATGAGGAAGTGGATAGTGTTGACTTTTGTTTTAAAATTAAAGGAACAATAGTGTGCCCCCATATAAGGGCTAGCTTCGATTTGAATATAATAAGAAAATTTGTAGCTGAGTGAGTGAGTACAGATGCAGCCAACAGAAACCCATCATCTGCTATCAATTAATGTAGCTCCTCATTCACCATATTGCACTTCACAATACAATGCATTTTCAAATTTCACCACAATCATTTCCAAGGATCTATAAAAAATAATGACAGAACTATTACTTGTGTTTCAGTGTTGGTGTGATGGGAAAAAGCCTAACCTGGTAAGCCTCATCAAATTACCCTCAGGGCCTCCTTCCTCATGCACCTCAAGGTTCTAGTTGCTATCTAACGAAATCAAAATTTTCAAATTCAAAATGCCCATCTTTACAATGCAACTTCATAATCTTACTAAAGGCAAAATTAAAACAGAAACTAATGCAAAACTTAAGGACATCCATGACTTGAAATTTCAAAATTGAAACCTTATGCAAGAGTTGTAACCTCAGTCGATAATCGGAAAAAGTAGATCATATTGACATGTATATTCGTTCTATACGGTTTTCAACTTTCAGTCAACAGACCTAAGAGTACTTGAACTGTAGATGTCTCCTCCAGTTCAAGAAAAAATATCAGTAGATATGCTAACTTCAAATGGAGTGTAATTCTCTTGAAGAAGGGTCAGATGGGCTTTCCTTTATCGGTTATCCCATTCATAAAATAATTATATAGAGAATCATCGCAAGACATCTGATATGGTTGGCATCCCCATTTACCATTCCAATGAAACTCTTCCTGCAATTGTTTGATCTATCACATTGAGAAGAACACAAGTATACATGGCAAGTAGTAGCTTCTCAGGTACAGGTAGCGCCCAATAACATAAATGTTATTTAAAAGGTTTATATTTGGTAAAGTAGTTTATTCCAAAGAGAAACTTCTACAATCAGGAGATAAGCAGCATGATATAAAACCTATATTCAAGCATCAGATCCAGGGAAGAATACAGAGATCTTGAAAATAAAATTATCAAGTAATCTGAATCATCACTTGTATTTGTTAGCATCAGGAGTTTGGTTTCCATCCATAACACTCCATATCCCAGTTCTTCAGCATTATGCATGAAAGGAAACACAACATAAATCAATACTGCAAATATTCTTAGGTTCAGGTCAAAACCTCAGTTGCATCCTTGTAAACATCAAACTCATTTTTCTTTGGCCATCTGACTCGCCAACATCTAGTTCAGAAAACCAAGTGATAACAGTCAAAACATATAGAATAGCTGACAATTAAGTCTAGAAACATGTCTTTCCTGAATCACACAAGACCAATTTAATAAGAGCAAAGAAGCAAACCTTTCTCGACCTAGACGGCATGCGAGTTCTTCAGCTAATGCTTGACCGGGTGGATCAGCATCTGTGGCTAAAATAATGCGAGATGCCTAAAAGAGACATGCCAAAATTAATGGATATGCAGTTAAAGGCACACTTTAGAATTCACGGTTACCATGAACATGCAAGTAACTCATTTATCTCTAGAAGACATGTAAGTGCTCACCTTATCCAGATACTCCTTGCAGTTCCACAAATACTGATACCTTGTGTCCTTTTACAAAAATGACTACTGGAATGTTAGATTTCAATTTGAAACTAACATGCAAGGTGCAGATGCCAAATCAGTATGTAGAGCAACATGAGAAAGATAATTCATATACATTCATCAGGCTTGGGATCAAAAAGAAACAAGCCAACTGCCAGAGATAAAGTATAATGAACGAATACATGGATAGCTAAAGACCTAGAAGACCGAAAACTTAACTTTGAGAAGATTATAACCCCGTCATAAGAAAAGAGAAGACAGTCATGTGTAGCTGATTTCCAAAATGCTAAAAGCCTTAGGTTCAACGAGGCCCAGGAGAAAAGGGTAAAGAAAAAAATAATTTGGAGTTAGATAGAAGCAAACAGCACAAGCATGTGAATGAACAATAAAACTTGAAGCAATTAAATCAAAGATGAGGTCTGTAAGAAGAAAAAGAAAAAACCATGTGCAAACTGTAATAGGTGTTACTTGGTGAACAAGTTAGTGATGATATTTAGATGAAACAATGGCAATGTTTCTCCAGTTGAATTACCAAAAAGGATCTCTGAAAACGCAGTCCTCACATGGAAGATATTGACGAGATAATGAAGATACTAATAACCATCGAAAATAAGAAGTGCTTAAGGAGATGACATAAAAAATGGACTTTCAGAAAGTTAAAGAAGATTAGGCCATAACCAAATCTGGCAGTTCAAGCTACTAAATCAAATTAGTTCATAGTATTTTGTAATTAATTTGCAATCTTCAGTAGAATTTAGCAGATTAAACAAATTAACAAGTTTGCAATTTAAGTTCCTGAAAACTTGACCGTCATACTCTTAATATAATTGCCACCTCACATAACAACTCTAGTCTCCAAATTAGCACAGAAATGCATTTCTTCTTTTCTCTTTAGTGAAGCAATGACAAGAATCAAAGGAACTAAATCTAAAGCATAACTCAGTTAATTCAGATGTGGACCAAACTAACTTCCAGGAAAGATAGATTATCAGATGGATCAGATAAGGCAAACGATTGTAATCCCTTAAATGGTCTTCTCTTCATAATTAAGGCCACTGATAGAAAGGCCTCAAAAGAAAAAAACATGATAATCAAAGCATGATCACAAAAAGGGGTGGAGAAGATGGTTAGTTCTACCATTAAGCATTTAAGCATGGAGGATTGAATGCTCTCTAAGAAGCGCTACCTAAGACAAAGACACTAGTTCCCTGTTTGGCAACAAGAAGTTCAAAAGATCAGAAAAATATAAACTTAAGTTTTAGATAACCAGCACAGTATTTTTCAAAATCCGGAACTAAGTGCAAGTTAACATCTTAAAGGTTTCTCATCTGGATGGGAACTTTCAAAGTCATTTAAATTAATACCTATTCCAACCATGTGTTTATGAAAAATTATATGGTGTCTGATACCTACAAATCAGGGTCTGTCGTAGATGCCCAAAGTTCATGTGACCTCCAGATATTTGGTGGCTGAAACTATTTGCTGGTCCAATCTTATCTCAAATCTATGTGCTTCAAATATCTCCTCCAGTAGAAACTACTATTTCTCCAATTTGTAACTTTTCCGTAAAGGTACTAATTGTCCAATAGCTCAAACTATATTATAGTTGCTACTGAACTTTTCAGAGTTCCACTGTACACCATAAAAGATTCCAGGTAAGCTCTAAAGCATGTGTAGAGTAGACACCACATTTTTCTCATCCATAATGATAAGTTTTTCGTCGATCTAAGCCATTCATCATGTCAAAATGGCAAAATATAAAATTTCATGCCCACTGGATCCTTGCTTCCTATGGCTTTTTTTAGTTGAATCATGACTAATGATTATTTTCTAGAAATTCAAAGAAGCAAGACAAGTGGTTAGGATCATCCAAATCCATTGAATTTTCATGTGTTCCCTAATTTTTGTATGCCAAACATGATGAATGGCTTAGACCCTCCAAGAAAAAGATTCTAGGGAGGCATCCACTTCTTCACACACTCTACAGCATCTCCTCCTACTGGGACTCCACCATAAAAAAAATGGTGCTTAGAATCATCCAACCAATAAAAGTTTTGTGCAGGGCCTACCTAAGATGGGACCTAGAAGATGAACAGTTTCCCAATATGTAACATTAGATACACCTTCCACTCATTCAAAACTGGGTCACAATCAACATGACAGCATGATTAAAGTATCAAGTACAATCACCCCGTAGACTGTTCTATATGGGTTGTCATTGGCAGCGACAATCCATATGGACCCAAGACTCAAAACTTAGCTCACCAATTTTTGCAGGTAACCAATAATGCAGGTCACCAGAAGCACAAATCTTATAAATATTGCAGAAGGGCTTTTACAATTTTCAGTAATCACAGTCTTATAATTTTACTTCAAAAGAGATACTCAACTAAAGGGACAGGCGACAGGCAGAAAGGGGTAGAACCTTGAAACTGAAACTATGTCACTGTGACATAATGCCATACTAACAGCAGTTCCAATTCCTTTTGATTAATGAAATAGAAAAGGAGTAGTAGTCTCTTATGAACATAATCCTCAATTTTTGGCTTGGTGAAGTTGTGCTTTAATTACTAATGTCTAGGAAATTGAGATGGTTTGGACTTTGGAGAAGTAGAATAATGTTTTGTGTGCAGAGTCCTGACTAAGTCTAAGTCAAGTTAGGTCGGCAGAAGTAGGACAGATAAATGTTGAAACAAAAGCAGATTCCAGAATCTATGCAAAGTTCTTGGAGATTAGGCACCTAGTATTGCTGTTTACCAATTCTGAACAGCTTTCCTCCACTAAGTACAACAACTTACTGCTTTGTCATCTCTTGAAATCTTTTGACTATTTTGTATAAAATAAAAATTCTGATTGCTGCTTTATATAACATTCACTATCATTTTGTATGTTGTTATTGCAGCACTAGTGCATAAATAATCACTCTGGTTTCTGGTAATTGAAACTATATTCACGAAAAATGATAAATCAAGTTTACGTGGCCAAGTTTCAATTCATATTAGACTTGAGCTCTCAATGACTCCAAGCCATGATTTTGCATTTGGCCTTTGGACTACAGACTATTAGATTATAAGAAATCAAAAAATATCCTGATACAAGTACATTATATAGAGAAGCCAACTTAGTTAATGGTAAACACTGATGGAGTGATACATAATTATACTTCCTGAAATATGGATGTCAAACTGAAACAGTAAAAACCTGAAGGGAGAGAGAGAGAGAGGAGAAGACAAAGAGAGAAAGAGTATATTTGCATCCACAAATCAATGCTGATGGAAGTAAGAAGATCCATATCAAATGCCAATTGTCTGGTATCATCTTAAAAGAAGCCTATCTCACCTATAGTAACAAGGCCCAACTCATTTCAACAAAAATGCAGGCTCATATTATTTTCCAAATTAGTACTTGTATCTCTATCCATTTTTAGCAACAAGTCATTCTCAACAAAATAGCAAGTTAATTTCTCTAGATAACAACAAATTTGAACCAATAAAGAGGAGAAAAAATTACCATAAACATGAAATTCAACATGATGACTTTAAAGTTCAAGTTTGACCAAGACCTTTTCTTTAGCTGGTAAAGCTTTATCAGATACCTTTGCAGGTGCACCATCCGGAACACTCACACAATTACGGAAACCAGCTTCTTCCATGGAAAGCTTATCCATTTCACCCTCAACCTATAAGAGGGATTGGGGAAGAAATCAGAAAAGTAAAGAGAAAAAAGAATAGCAATAAAGTACTTAAAGCAAATAAGATTTAGTGGGATGGGTATATTACAATGATAACATCTCCTGCCTGCTTTATATCATCGAGTCCATACAAGATTTTTTCAGCATCCTTTTCCTGAAAGTAGTCACAGATTTTACCATTAAAACTTAAAGAGAACTCAAACATATATTGTTATCTCTTTGAACTAGAACGCACAAAAGATAGTAGGATACTGCTTTAATATGACCACTATTGGCTATTTTAGAACTTCACAGTAGCATGTATCATGTACCTGCCAAAACCTTTTATTGATGTCCCTGTATTTGCAGCTAATAAGTTTCCCATTTCTTCTGTAGGTAAATGCAATAACAATCTATAGACAGAAGTGTCAATACTCAATACTAGCTAGATAAGTATCATAACTAAATGCAGTACTGAAGTTTCCTGAACCTGATCATATTGTGTACGTTGCATGACAGCATTTCTTCTTAACGTTTCCCAAGATATCATTCGCTCAGCAAAGTATGCGATTAGCTGAAGAGGGTAAAAGGCAATAATAAGGTCATCAATATTTCACAAGCACAGTATCCAAAATATTTGAATGTGCTCAGACTCATATGAGACCCAATGAAATAGAATGTAATGCACACTCAAGCTTAAATAAAATAAGGACAAAGAAATCATTTTATTTGCACACGAGAAGATAGTAACAACCTTCATACTCACTATCCATTTTTGTTCTCTCTTTTTGCTGAAAGTAACATTTTTACTCCCTAACAGTTCAGCATCTTCTGAAGATTATATGATGTCCCAGTTAAATTTGACCTGAAAGACAAGGCATACTCAGTATAATATGCTGCTGAGTTTTCTTCCCAAATCATCGCGACAGTATTTATTTTATTTTTTTTAAACATCGCAGCACTAAAGTATTAAACAACTAAAAATTACAATTCCCAAAAAAGGGCAGCCCAGCGCACGAAGCTCTTGCATATGCAAAGTCCTAGGAGGTGGCAGACCACAAAGGGTCTATAGTATGTAGCCTTACCTTGCATTTTTTACAAAAGGCTGTTTCCATGCCTCAAACCCGTGACCTTCAGGTAACACTGCGACAACTCAACAGTTCCCAACATAAAATGTTTAATTTGATCAGATGACTTTAATCAACAATATTGGATAGAAAAAAATTGTCCAAGTAAATCTTTCCTACATTGACCTTAAGTCTTCTAGAGTCCAAGTCTAGACACTGCAGAAATATTTATATGGTTAGGATTCAGTCGTCAATATGGCACTAGCAGTTTGAAGTGATTGTAAGAACCAAAAGAATGAGCGGAGGTTTGGGGGCAGTGACTAAAGGAGATGAAGGAAAAAAGATGTATCAGCATAATCAATGACAATGAATGCTGTTTCAGTAAGAATTAGAAAGAAAAAGGAGAAGGACCAATACAAGAATGGAAGAAAAGAATGAAAGAGCTAGGAATTGAAAGAATATGAGTAAGATGGGGAAAAAACGCACATTGGTGGCACAGAGAAAAATATTCTTCAGTATAATGCTTGATGCTGGTGAGATCATATTCAATTGCCTTGCCTTGGCCCAGACTCCAAAGACCATGCAAGGAAATGAGGGAGAAGAAAGAAATAACAAGCTAGAGCTGGGGATAAAGCCTCACATTCCGCACCTTTCAAACAAACACTTTTCTAGTGTTTTCTTCTCAGAAGACCTCTAATAAATAACCAGTTCACCTTTCCCAAATGGTAGAAACTATGGCCATTATATAGGCAATCACTAGATCATTTCTACTAAATTTAAATGCTTAAACTAATTTATTTCAATTTGGCACCAAGATGTTACCACTTATAGAAACAGATTACAAAAGATCAATTCAAGCTCCAACTTTAAAAACAATATACAAAGTATCAATCAAAGCTTATAAAAATCATGGGACTAAATCATAAACCTAATAAGATCCCTCAAACAGAACTCGGCCCACACACTTCACAAACTGCCAAAGTTGAGAATCAAATAAAAAACAAAAACAAAAGACTTATGGATGTACCTCAGGACACAAAGGCCGTAACTCAAGGCTCTCCTCTGTGATCACCCTATAAGGCTTAACCCTTGAGTTTTGCTTGCCACCACTATATGCCTTGAGATCAAATAGATTCATTAGGCAAAGTGAAAAAACTCTCACTTCGAAAAAGATTGGAAGATTGAGATTGCAAGTTTCTGGTGCTCAAGATCCATTTATAACTATACCCGCATATGACCCCTCCATCCACATTTGGCTCTAAAGCATGACCACATGGCCAAGTCTCTACATTCCAAACAAATACAAAGTGAATTCAAAATAAAAACAGAAAAAGAAATGAGAAAACTCATCATTCCATTTCTTAATACACCTAGAATACCCACGTAACTAGCTTACCCATCCTCGCGAATGAAAAGGGAGAAACTTCTTTCCATCGAGTCCCCACCTTCACACTACAATGGCAAGAAGAAAACGGTCAAATAATGTAAATGTGTGACGTGAATATATCAGAGTGAACATAAACACCCAATGAAACAACTGGCCTCTAGGAGAAACAGTAAGAAGTCGAGATTCAGGAATAAGCTAGCAGAGCAAAATGCAAAAAGTTTAGGAAGCAGTACGGAACATTATGCGAAAAGTTGGAACAAAAGACGCCATTGGGATGTGACCTTAATTTGACGATTATAGATTAACAGATTTGTTTTGACCAGGTAACTTTGAACTTTTCGAAAGACATGTAACTTTGAACTTAATATAAGAAATTCAAGAAAATCTGAATTATCCGGAGGACCGGAACTTCAAAGTTCAATTTGGCAGCTTAAAATGCTGCGACTCTCAAGAAAATTTAAAAATAAATAATAAAAGAAAAACAGCAGCAATTATTCCGAGAATTTTGTAAGATGGTAAAGAAAGAAAGCGAACAATCGAAAACCTCATAAACTGACACAAGATCAGCTAATACTTGACAAAGAAGTAAATAATAAATGCACAAAACTGCCCTTCAAAATAATAAATAATAAATAAATAAATGCACAAAGCAAGACAACGGAAAGTACCACCTCCTAACCAAGCAATGGCACTCATGTTCGAAAATACATATAACCAAATTCCATATGCATTGAGAACTATGTTCAAAAGAAAAAATCAATATAAGAATCATGTAACTATAAAACTAGAGAATATAAATTAAAAGGGCAAAAAAATTTAAAAGAAAATACCTTGGGGCATAGCATATGAGTGTACTGCCCAGGCTTACATGGCCCACACCGAATCCCTTCTCCTTCCAACTTCTTTTTCAACAAAGCAAGTCGCTCTAAAGACTCCATTTCCTCTTCCTTCCTCGGTAATTGAACTTCCAAAAACAAAACCAAGCAAAAATCAATAGAAACTGAGAAAAAAGAGGCGTTTGAAGTGGAAAAATGGAAAGTAAAAGCAAAAAATTACTCGCTCTAGACAACATGACAGGAGCATATGAGCTAAACCCAGATTTTCTCAGGGACAACTGATCAAAACTGCAGATGGGTTTTCCTGGGATTTTCAAAAAAACATATAGATTTGTTTGGAAGAGAAGAGACCGGGAAGAGCATAGGGAAATTGCGCTTGGTGCGCACTTGAGCAGGTTTTTAAAGTTCATCGGGATATTGAGGGCAAGCAGGGATTGGAAAGGGCGGGGAGAGAGAGTGGGCATCTCTTGCTCGATGGTGTTTTCAAGTTTTCATGGCGGAAATGGTGGCTGAGAGAGAGAGAGAGGAAAAGTTTCGGTGCGTGTTTGAAAGAGGTTTGAACGGTGAGGCTGCAAGGGTTTATCGACCAGTATTTCTCTTTGACGACCGAAAGGACCTGATTTGGAGACGCACTTGTGTTGTAATAAGAAAGACTACGATGGCCTTGCCACCACGTATCCAGTTTAAAGTCCAGGTCTGTCAGTCGACCTGGACTGTCCAATAGATCATGTGCTCGATCTGATTAAAGTAGGATTTGGATCATTAGTTGTGACCTATGAATGCATCCGTATCTTAAAATCTGATTGCCATTTGGATCTAATGTGGACATAACCCAATATCCACGAGATCACCACAATCATTCAGATAGGCTTAGAGACAAAATGTCTTGCACATTTATGCTTTTCGCCTATGTTTCTTTTAAGTTGAAAATTGCAACCATCCATGTTTATTAATTTTTTTCAAATACCAAGAAGAAGTGGTTAAGATCGTCTAAATGCGTTGATTTTTAATGAATTACCTATTTTTGGCACACTGAATATGATAAATGGCTTAAATCTACAAAACCATTTTCCCATTTTTCAAAATAATTGTTCTAAGATGTCAAATGCTTAAAGGAGTTCGACTCCTACAATGACTCTTTAGAATTGTGTTGTTAACTAATAGACACTTCTGGCCAAGCGCAATTTAAATCCAGAAGCAATTTTGTTTGACATTTCTTGCCGAGCACCCCTTGCAACTAAAATTTTCAAGTTAAACTTCAATTGGTCCTCCTTAAGGAACTCGGGGGCTTCTGGTTTTGGGGGCCTCTTTTCTAATGATTATGGTCCATCAATGCAAGCATATATTAGGTCCGTTTGCTTATGCAAATTCCGCTGGGACAAAGTGTCAAGCTAGTTTTAATGGATAAAGCTTTGAAAGGACTACTCTTTATAACCTTTGATGGTAGAGTGAGATTAGCTCAACACTAGTGCATAGTATCCGACAAAGCTCCACTTTCTTGGAGATTTGAAGGACTTGTAGAGTCAATAAATGTATTCATGGAGTAGTCAATTGTTTGTACATGTGCAAAGATCTACAAATTCTCAACCAGACACCTTATAGATAGGAGTGATTAGATTGCAACTACTAATTGCACAAAAATTGATACTTTAGCATCATAACTCTTATTTTCTTTTGGTTTTAGTGTGGCTACACACATTCTACTTTTGATTGGTTTCTTTTTGCTTTGATCAACTAAAAAATCATAGTAAAAAATGTTGTTGAGTGGCTACAAAAAATTCAATCCAAATGTTCAATCCATAAAACTTAATAAGCTTCTTGAATCGCACCATTTAAGTAGAATTGTGATATATATCTTTAATCAATTTTCAAGATCAACTTGCATCCATATATCAAGTTGTCCTTAAATACTTCCACCTTAACAATCCTAAAATCCTTCTTTTTACATTTAATATGAAGACACAAAATCTATATTGAAGATTATCTTTAGTCTTATATCTAGTCTAGCTTTTAGAATTATTGTGAAATGGCTCAAATAGATCCCTTCATGATGGAGTATGTAACTTGTTCCTCACAGTTACATAAATCATTATTATTTGATTATTGATCGAAAACTACTGCAATGTATCACCATGAAGTCCTACTTTTCCATTTACATGTGATCATCATATGATCTTTACTTTACTATAGCAGAGCTTCTATTAATATAATTATGTGCTTATCCAACTTGATCAAAAGTCAATTTAAGATTTAGTTCTTGAAATTGTCAAAGATTGTAAATAAATCAATATTTTAGATAGGAAACAATAGTTTTTTAGCTATTTCACAATTGCTGATCAAGTTGGTTAGCAAGAATCCAAAGTTCCTTCAATAATATTAGTGGAAGTTGTCAGCCATATGTTGATTATTGCTAAGTACGATGACCTATTGTTGGAAATATTTTCCATAAATAATATAATACATGCACTATAGTGAATCAATTGAACTAGCTTAGAGGCGTGTGCAGAACAACTTCTTAAAGATGGTAGAAGCCTTCCAATGCAAGGGATTTGATGGCGACTCTACCTCTAAGATTCAAACAAACGATACTCAATCTATTTCTAAACTTAATTGCACTCTTGAATTTACATAAAAATTCCAAAGTTTCAATAAAAAAGTAAAAACAAAGTATCAAAAAGAATCATACTTGACAAAGAATTCCAAGATCAAGTAGCCTCTAAGAAAGATCAAGAACTTCACATGATGAGAAACTCTAGAAATTAGGGCACTAGAAGAGCTATACTCTTAGGTCTCCTCTTAGGATTCTAGATATTATAGAACTTCATAAGTAGACTAACCCTTAAGAAAGAAGGTTGAAACAACCAAGCCCTAAGATAATAGAAAACCAAACACTTTGAGAGCTCTAGGGGCAAAAGGAGGAGAAGGTGCACCAAGAATGCCTAGGGGCGAAGCCTTGTTTAGGAAGCAAGGCACCTGGCTTGGCCCTTAGCTTCTCTAGAAACCACCTTAGGAAAACCCCAGCTTCCTCTATACTCTAGTGAGTCCAGTTAGGCAATATGGGCATGGCAGTCCGACCATTTATGCAACTACAAGCTGACCTCCTAGGCTTCCATTAATGAGCCTACCAATAGACACACACACACACACACACACACACACTTCCTCTGAACTTGGACTTGGACTTGGACATAGACTCATCCAAAACCAAAAGACTTTAGGGCTACTCATAGTGGCTTGTACAAACTACATAGTGTACACAAAGCGCACATCTTGCACTAAGATGCACCATCTCAAGATTAAGCCTTTAAAAAGATAAGAATTGTGGAGATATTGTTTATAAGGAGGGTGCTTTTTTCACTCTTACCATGTGTGGGACAACCTTAGTTTTTAAAACACATTTTCATAAATATTTGCAAAGGTAGGGCCCTGATTTTAAAAAAATTTAAAATTCAAATAGTGAAAACATATTTTCTTTGAAATTGATTTGTCAAAAACCCAAGTGTTACCTCAAATTACTTATCATACATAGATTTTTGTATAAAATATAATTTTCATTGAATATCAATAGAAATACTTTTATTAAAATCAAAACCAATCCAGTGGTTCACATACACAACCCCGGTAGCTATTATATACCTTGTCCAAATATTATAATCTAAATTTCAAAACAATCAATACAATCTTCCTCAAAGTAAATACCCTGAGCAGTAGTTCGGTGATGATTATCCTCAAGTCTTGAGCTTTTAATCTTCCTTAATTGTATCTGAGATATTGTAAACATTCAAACATTTACAATATCTCAGCAAGCTATGCTTGGTAGGGAATTTAAGAAATATAATCAATATATCTCAAAATCAACAGTTCTTTATATCCACAATATAAATCAATTTATACAATTAGATAACCATTTTATCCTTCACTCATCATATGAATTATATGTATATATTACATATAAATAAAACCACTGAAAATCGTGAATATAGTCAATATCATCAATAATATCTCATTTCCAAACTGATTTCAATATTAATACTATGTATTAAATATAATCATACCGTATTGGGAATCATCCTCCAATACAACATTGGTAATAACTTTTACTGGGCATCTCATCATACCTTAGCACAAGGCATCTCATCATGCCATAACATAAGGCATTTCATCATGTCATAATCAATTGCATCATAATGCAAAATAATCTTAAGGACTACCATGCTTGGATAACTGCTCAATACTCCATTGATACCATGATGAAAAATACAGATCCATGTTTGTATAGGGGAAACTATGGCTGTCATAGTGGTGGCCTTCCCATAATTGCCCCATCTGATATTTTGCCTCTCTTTGGGCACGGTATCATCATTATAATCAATTTCAGAGAGCGAGTAAACCCTCATAACTCTCCTAGCATTGGAATCAACAAGCATAAGCTTGTTTAAAAACAAAACCACAAGCCTCCATGCTTGTATGAAAAATAATATTTCATACTTATAAACTGCTTGTCTGGTTATAATAGGATATGCCTATAACTTATTTCCTTAAGATTTGAGGATCTAACTTATATAATTCAAATCTTCTCATTCTACCCATTAAGTAATTTTATAATTACTTAATCCATTACTTTGTATTTATTTTAACATCATTTGTTGCCTTAAGTAATTTCATAATTACTTAAGCAATCACTTTGTATTCATTTTAACATCATTTGTTGATTGATAAATAATTCTAAGGCAATTATAATCAATCTATAGTTATCAGGATAAGATTGTGTGCAAAATACATGTATCTTCCATGTTGAATACATCCTTAAGGTCTACATACCTTTACTTTCAACAATCCATCTTCTTATTAATCTTGATCATCATATCCTTTATCATCATTATCAAGACCTTATCCTTTATGTATCTGTCAAATCGTATATATACAGTCATTCCCCAACTCATTTATACTTCGTAGTTGTTCTTTTGATCATCCTTACATATGGTGATTTGGATCTTTTTCCTTGAATCATATTGATCAATGGTCCAATCTATTGATCTACATTTAAATCTAACATCTATACAAAATCAAACATTTAATCTAAATTATAATTCTGTTTATTGTTCTTGATCATTCAAGATCTCATCGTGAATCTTATTTGATCATCCACATCTTACTCACAATTTTTATTAGGATTAGATAATTTACTATCTTTTATGTTATTATTATTATTATTCAATTAGTTAATGTCTTATTAGTTGAAGATAGTTTATTTCTTTCCTAATACTAGACAACTCCTCCTTATTTCAGAATTGACTAAGGCTTACCAGTTAAAAGCTGCTCACAGAGTAGTTAATTCAATCATTGTGTAAGGAGGTGTTTATACCTCACAAACATCGCTAGAAGGTAGGGGAAGAGCGAGGCTATATTAGAGAACCCCCTTAACCACCATGTTCAGCATTTACTGGAGTGACCTTAGTTCAACCTTTTATAAGGTTCCTATGAGCTTGTATACCCTAAGTTCCATTTCTACTTGATTTTAACTTATGTCTATGAACATAAATAATGTCATTCATGGATGTTTATTATTCTCCTAAATTGGGCCAAGGAAATGATATTTCTTATATTGTCCTACTAACTATAGCGCTTACTATCATTAAGTTCATATTCATAATTTATTGTAAATGTCCATAAATATCTAATTTTCAATTAATTACATTTTCCATGTAATTTACACAACATGAATATTTAAGCATAAATAAATAAATTTAACAATTAAACCTACTAAGCAATTAAAAGAATATTTACAATAGAATATAATAATTTACATGCTCATTTGAATATATCATATTTGTCCATTTTAATTCAATGATCATATTTTGATTTTTATTCATTTTTCATCCCATTAAGGGTTTAGATCTTGGTCTTTCATTTTTATTCAGATCTATCACATAATCTTAATGTGATATCATCACTAGATCATTGATGCATCTCATCATATGATCTGATCCTTCTTGATCCAAACAATCAAGAAGATCTTTAGCCATTTTATCAAAATCAAGGGCGTAGATCTTAATCTATCCCAAATTAGCCTCATCAGGCTCATCAATCTATCTGATCTTAACTTTAGATCATTATTTAAACTTATTTTCATGGTCTGATCATGTTTGATTACTTAGATCAAGTAAATCCATGATCATTTTTAAGATTTCTCTTCTATGAAGGTTAAATTTCTTAATTCATCCTAAATCAGTTACATCTAACTCTTGATTCCATGTTTCCTGATAAATAGATCACTAATGGATCAAAAATCCAAAGTCTGATCATGTCAAATTTGACTGATCTTGAAAATTAGTATTACTTTTTATAATTTATATAAATTTACAGCAAATAAAACCTAAATTTTATGATTCCATTAGATTCTACTATTCACTATAGATATAGAGCTTCTTTCCAATCTTGATTTGGAGTTAAAATGAGTTCTGAATTAAGATTTTAAGTTTCAGACCTGTTTTGACGGTCCATATTTGATCTGGACTGTCAGAACGCAACAAAATGACCCGGCATGCATCACTGTCACCGGGACGGCGCGCGTGTCATCTCACAACAAAGATGGCTCTGCACGCGTGGTGCATGCACGGACACGCACCCACGTGGAGCGCCTATGTGTGTGTCGTTTTGGTGCACCCCAAAGTTAGATATCTGGAGATCTGTTGAGACGGTAGAATTTGGACCATCATATTAATAGTGCCCCGTATGAATGTCCAAATCTCAGTGAAAATTTTACTGTGAACTTAGATCTAGGGGTTTCAGGGTCCCACAATTCCATCCAACAGCTTAGAATTCTCATCTGAGCCGTTCCCATCTAGGGTTCATCGGATTTGTTTCACTGGTAAACCAGCAGCCGGGGAAGCAGATTCAACAGTGAATCCTCACGTGTTTGGTAGGAAAGAACCCCTTGGTACCCATCTAGTTATTTTTAGATAGCCAATGAGGTTACGTCATTAAATCGAACTACCATAACCATGGAATCGATGAAAAATACCCTTGTAATTGCTTGGTGCCAATTAGAAGACTGCATGACCCTAGTTAAGGTTATTTATGTAATCATGTCCAGTAGCATTATCGAATCGTCAACAGGTAAAGATGCACTTGATGTTCTCATTTATTGGGTTCCAATCAGAGTAGGAGTGTCCGATGCTACTAGTGTTGGAATTGTCTTTGGGTCCATTTGAGGGCGTTTAGGCCATGTTTAAGCATCTATAAGCATTTGATTCCACATGGCGTACAACTCTTTCTCCAGGAAGTTCAAGTATATCCGATACCATTGGTGACAGAGTTCCTTATATATTGTCTAATGAGCGTCCAATGCCATTAAGCAAAAAAGATGACCAACGCCACATTCCATGATAAGTCTAGAGCCATGTTGATTCTTATGGGTCTACTTCTTCCTTTAAACAAGGATAAAGAAGAGAACATGCCAATGTTATACTTAATAGTGCACAGAGAAGCTTCAAAGGCCATATGCTCTCATTGATTCCAAATAACACTCTGAAAGACTAGCAGCCAAATCACTTTATAAAACTGATTCAGATAAATTTTGATCTAAGGTCAGAACAAATACGTATAAAGAACATGGGAGCTGAAAACTTATGTTCGATTAATAGACAAACAACCTATAATCAAAGGTTTTTTTTAATGTGGATTATATTAAAGAAAATGTAATTACTGGTCATTGCAGTGGAAGAATGTACTCATACAGATTGATATAATGAAATACAATTTAAACCCTTGATCTCTTGGTGAAAATCAGCCCTCTTGTTTCCTTTGTGCAATTCTTTGCTCTCGTCGCTCATTTGCAGCAAACACTTTCTTACACCATCCACCCTTCATTTTCAATCTGGAATTGGATATGGTTCAGCACTGTCAATTACTAATTTTAGCCCGTCTGGTCCTAGATGCATGAACACCTGTGGAGGAAAACAAAATGATGATTAATTCATAAACGCCATCAATCTTCAATGTTGAGGCATTATTAGAAACACTCACAATAATGTGACAAAAATCACTCTTTTGTATGAAAT
The DNA here is from genome assembly GCA_035236585.1 of Warburgia ugandensis. Lineage (NCBI taxonomy): Eukaryota > Viridiplantae > Streptophyta > Magnoliopsida > Canellales > Canellaceae > Warburgia > Warburgia ugandensis. Next base: position 60,921,591 of record CP141136.1, on the reverse strand, counting down.
ATGTATTTACTTAATAGAAGTCAAGTCACATGAATCTGCCAATACATGTCTGGCATGAGGAATAGGGAACCCTTGCAGTGTTGCTACCTAGAACTTGAAGTGAGTACAGGCCTTACCCACCGTATTCAACTGATGAAAACTACCACCAGAGTTTCAGTGTTGGTGGTTAGGAATAACCCTCACCTGGTAAGCCCCATCAAATTACCCTTAGGGCCTCCTTCCTTGTGCACCTCAAGGTTCTGCTTGCTTTCTAACTCAATTAAATTTTCTGAATTTAAATTATCCATCTTTACTATGCAACTTTATAATCTTGACAAAGGCAAAATGAAAGCAGAAACTAATGTAAATTTAAGGACATCCATGACTTGAATTTTCAAAACCATATCCAAGAGTTGAAGCTTCAGTGGAGAATCAGAAAAATTCAATCATATAATTGGCATTTACCTTGAAGCTGATACGGTTTAATCAACAGATATCTAAAGAGAAATCCAACAAAGTTATCCCCTCTAATTAAAGAAAAAATATCAGCACAGATGCCAACTTTAAAAGGAGGATAACTTTCTTAATGAAGGATTATATGGGTTTCCACTTATCAGTTATCGCATTTGTAAAAATAATTACCTAAAGAACCATAGCAAGACATCTGATACTGTTGGCATCCCCTTTACTACTGGAAGAAACTCTTCCTGCAATAGTTCGATCTATCAAATTGAAAAGAACACGAGTCCACTGCAAGTAGCTGCTTCTTAGGTAACAGCTTATAAGGGCAGCCCCAGTGCATGAAGCTCCCGCCTATGCAGGGTTTGGAGAAGGGGCGGACCACAAGGGCCTGAAGTACACAGCCTTACCTTGCATTTGCAAGAGGCTGTTTACACGCCTTGAACCCATGACCTCAAGGTCACATGACAACAACTTTTACCATTGCGCCAAGGCTCCCCTTCGGGTAACAGCTTATGCACAACATAAATATTACTTAAGGGGATTATCTTGGGTAAAACTCAATTGGTTACTTCCAAGAAAAACTAAACCATGTGTACTTGTTAGCATCATCGGTTTGGTTTGCATGACTACACCTATATCCAAGTTCTTCAGCATCATTGCATGAAATGAAATATATATAGGTTTAGGTCAAAACCTCATTCGCATCCTTGCAAACATCAGATTCATTTTTCTTTGGCCATCGGACTCGCCAGCATCTAGTTCAGAGAAACAGAGTTCTAACAGTTAATAGATTAATTTAGAATAGCTGAAAATACTTGTAGAAACATGTGTTTTCTGAATCACACAAGATAATCTAATAAGAGAAAAAGAAGCAAACCTTTCTTTACCAAGACGGCGTGCGAGTTCTTCTGCTAATGCTTGACCTGGTGGATCGCCATCTGTAGCTAAAATAATGCGAGAAGCCTAACAAAGGCATGCCAAAATTAATGGATTTGCCGTTAAATAATCAATTTACAATTCTAGGTTATCATGAAGACACAAGCAACTCATTTCTTTGTAGAAGATATGTTAGTTCTCACCTTATCCAGATAATCGTTGCAGTTCCACAAGTACTGACACATTTTATCCTACGTTTGCAAAATGGGCTAGAGGAATGTTAGATTTCAATTTGAAACTAATGTGCAAGTTTCTGATGCTAATAAATTCAATATGTAGAAAAATTAGACAAAGATAACTCATATGCATGTATCAGGCTTGGAATAAAAGATACTAGCCAACTGCGACAGATAGTGTACAATGCACAAATTTATGGAATATCAGAACACCTACAAAACCAAGCAGATCATAAACTTGCTCACAAACTAGTCATGTGTAGCCCATTTTCAAAATGTTAAAAGCCTTAGGTTCACTGAGGCCTTGGAGGAAAAGGTAAAGAGAAGATAATTTGCTCTTCGAAAGAAGCAAACAACACAAGCATGGACTTGAAGTAAGTGAATCAAAGATGAGGTCCGTACCCAAAAAGAAAAAAAACAAAAAAAAAAACATTTGCAACCTCTAGTAAATGTACTTAGTGAACAAGTTAGAAACCCATATCTAGATGAAATAATGGCAATGTTTCTCCCGTTGTAATTACCAAAAAAGATCTGAAAACGTGCAGTTCTCACATGGAATATATTGACACAACAAAGAAGTTAGTAATAACCATCAAAGATATGAAGTGCTTAAGGAGAGTAACATGACAAATGGGCAGAGCAAACTGAAGAAGGTTAGACCACAACCAAACCTGCCGGTTCAAGCTAGTAAATCTAATCAATTCATAGTATTTTGTAATTCACTTGCAATTTTCTATGAAATATTCAGCAAATTAAACAAGTTAACAAGTTTGTAATTTAAATTCCTGAAAACTTTACCATCATAAATCTTATAAATATTGTAAGAGGGCTTTCACAATTTTCAATAATCAGAGTCTTATACAAAGGTGAAATATATGTTGGAATTTTTAGGTCCTATTGGGGGATAATTTAAGCAGGCAAGTGATGCTGAATTTTTAGCTGCAAAGACTTTGATTTTGCTTTCAAAAAGATTTGTCTAGGCTAAAAATTATAATCAAGGAGATTCTCAAGTGTCTTGAAGTGTCTTTCCAAATCAGATTAATTGGTTGGTGATTTGCAAGTGTAATGGATGAGATCCAAGACAAACTTAAGGGTCTTTAATTCAATATTTTTTATATACCTCTCGTTCAGGTAATGAGGAAGTGGATAGTGTTGACTTTTGTTTTAAAATTAAAGGGACAATAGTGTGCCCCTATATAAGGGCTTGCTTCTCCTCAATTTGAATATAATAAGAAAATTTGTAGGTGAGTGAGTGATCGTTGCTACATAGGTGGGCAAGCATTACAAGGGCCAACTCACTAATAGGGCTCGCCAGTGTGAAAGGAAAGTGCTACTGTGGTTTTTAGAGACTTGAGGACCAAGCTAGGTGCCTTGTCCACCAAGCAAGGCTGTTTGATGTCCAAGGAAGACTCTCCTATATGAGGTGGTGCCGTAGATCATTCCTTGTGACCATCTTCTCTCTCTCCCCAATGCTTTGTAGTTTTTGGCTTTCTTGTCAAATTGAGATATTCTCTATTCTCTCTCTTCTTTTTAGAGTTTGCTAATTAGTGCATCGTTGTATTCTCTTCTCTACACTGGTTTGTTCTAGAGTTTGCTCATTTTGGCAATGCTCTTCAAGGGTTCTTCTAATTGTGAAGATCACTAGTTCTAGAGTTCAAGTCAGAAAGAGGCGAGACCTACTTGAGTCTAGCACTTTTGTTCTAGATTTTTGAACTTGTGAAATTCTTCTACCTTTGAGTTGCTCTTAAACTTCATATTCTTGATTCATTGTGATATTGTTTCTGAAGTAAATTGAGTTCTAATATTGTTTTTCTTTGAGAAGTTCAATGTGATTTAAGGAGAGATTTCAAAGACTTTATTTTACGTCATTTGTCTTGGAGACATGGACCAATTTTGATCATGCAAATCAATTGAGTTATAAATTGAGTTTGACTTGGTTGAATTTGGAGATAGTGTTGTGATATTCCAGGCATATTTTGTGAGGCTTCAACTACCTTCAAGAAGCTGCTATAGCACACCTCCAAGCTAAAATTCTAGAATTCAGTTTGTTCGAGATTTCTATCAGATATACTAGGCAAGGAGCGAATGCATGTCAAAAGGTTTAAGAATATTGACATCAGAAATTGGAAAGGAATGGACTAATGGGGTGTGGGTGATTAATAGACAGATTCATCTTGTTCTGATGTCATAGAAGATGTACTTATGTGAGTTTCCTCTTTGTTTTGAGACTTTTTAGCTCTTGCAAAATCACATCTGTCTTGGGGATGTTTTCCATTTGCATTTCTACTCTTGGATTTCTCTAGCAGTTGGACCTTTTCCTGGCTCTAAGTTTTCCTTGCTAGGACCCAATGATATTTGTAATTTTTGATATCTGCTTAATCGCTTCATCAATGTATTATCCTAATTTTCAAAAAAAATAAAATCAGAGTCTTATAGTTTTACTTCCAAACAGATCCTAAACTAAAGAGAAAGGAGACAGGCTGAAGGGGTGAACCCTGAATCTGAAACTATATCATCATGACACAATGCTATAACAACAGCAGGTCCATTCCTTTTTCATTTTAATGAATAGATAAGGCGTTGTAGTTTCTTTAGTTTCTATTGAACTTGAGACTCAACTTTTGGTTTGGTGTAGTCGTGTCTTAATTGCTCATGTCTAAGTTAAAAAATGAGATGGTTTGGAATTCGGGGAAGCAGAACAGTAATGTGTGTGGAAAGTCCTGACTAAATCTAAGTCAAGTTAGGTAACCAGAAGTACGCAGATAAATGGTGACACAAAACCAGATTGCAGAATGTATACAAAGTTCTTTGAGACAAATAACTGTTTTAGTTGTTTCCAAATTCTGAAGGGCTCTTCTCCACAAAAGCAGACAAAAAGTTATTTTCTCTAGATAGCAAACAAATTTGAATAAAAAAAGAAGGGAAAAAGCTACCGTCAACAAAAAACAAATGACAGTTTAAACTTATGGACTTCGAAGTTTAAGTTTGAGCAAGACCTTTTCTCTAGCTGGTAACTTTTTATTGGAGACCTTTAGAGGTGCACCATTTGGAACACTCACACAATTACGGAAACCAGCTTCTTCCATGGAAAGCTTATCTATTTCACCCTCAACCTGTGATTGTGATTGGGGAAGAAATCAGAAAACTAAAGGGGTAAACAAAAGAACTCAGGAATAGAAGTCATTAAAGCAAATAAGAGTTAGTGGGGTGGGTATATTACAATGATAACATCTCCTGCCTGCTTTATATCATCGAGCCCATACAGGATTCTTTCAGTATCCTTTTCCTGAGAATAGTCACAGATATTCACATTATTAAAGAGAAATCAGAACAGCTGTTGTTCTCTCTTTCAACTAGAATGAAAATTGGTCTACTGCTTCAAACTTGACCATTATTAGCTGATTTAGAACTTCGACAGTAGATCAGGTACCTGCCAAAACTTTTTGTTGAGGTCCCTGTATTTGCAGTTAACAAGGTTCCCGTTTCTTCTGTATGTAAATGCAACAACCATCTATAGGCACAGTATCAATAGTATGACGATAAGTATCATAGCCAAATACATCTGAAGTTTTCTGATAGCCAAATACATCTGAAGTTTTCTGAACCTGATCATTGTGTCTACGTTGCATGATAGCATTTCTTTGTAGAGTTTCCCCAGATATCATTCGCCCAGCAAAGTATGCAATTAGCTGAAGAAGGTAAAAGGCAATAATAAGATCATCAATGTTTCAGAAGCACAGTACTCAAAATATTTGAGTCCCTGTAGGAGTCGGACACTTTTAAGCATCTGACTTCTCCGGACACTCTCTCTTTGGTGCAGGGTGAAATGGGCTTCTAGATCTAAGCTGTTTATAACCTTTGGCAGACCAGAAATGGGTCATTTCCAAGACATCAATGCATTCAGATCATCTTAACCACTGTCTTCGGCATTAGGCAAAATTAATAAAAATAGATTGGTTATTTACAACCCAAAAAAGAACATCTTAAAAAGCATCAATGGGCATGCTACTTTGTTTCTATCTATCGAAGATATGCTTAACATGATGAACGGCTTAGATCTCCAAACTGATTTCTCAATTGTATTAGAAAAAGGGAGCTGACTTCTTGGGACGCTTAAAAGCATCGACTCCTACCCGCCGGGACTCAATATTGATTATGCTCGTATTCATGTGAGCCCAGTATAATAGAACATAATGTAGGCTTGGGCTCAAATAAAACAAGAGGATAAAGAAATAAGCTTTATTTGCACACAAGAAGATAGTTACAGTTTTCTACTTGCTATCTTTCTTTTCTTCTCTCTTTTTGCTGAAAGTAACATCTGTACTCCCTATCAGTTCAGCATCTACTGAAGATTATATGATGTCCCAGTTAAATCTAATCTGAAAGACTTGGTGTATCTCAGTATAGTATGCCAATGAGTTTTGTTCAGAAAACATCATAACAGTATTTTTTAGAAGAAATGTTACATCACTGCAGTATTAACCAATTACAAATTAGAGTTTCCAACACAAGATGCAGCAATTTGATTTGATCAGAAATTTTTAATAAAATGTATTGGAACACTGCAGGAATGTAATATGGTTAGGATGCAGTTATCAACATTGTCCTTAGGCCTTTGAAATGATTGTAAGAACCAAAAGAAATTGGGTGGCCGGTGACTGGAGGAGATGAAGAAAGAATATGCATCAGCATAATCAATGACAGAGAATGGGGTCAGTGTGAGAAGTGAAAAGAAAGAGAAAAATACCAATACAAGAATCTAGGAAAAGAATGAACGATCTAGGAATTGAAAAGGAGAGAGAAAAATAGAAAAAACCACCTCAGTGGCACAGAGGACAGTATTCTTCAGTATAATGCTTGATGCTGGTAAGATCATATTCGATTTCCTTGTCTTGGCCCAGACTCTAAGAGCCATGTTAAAAAAAGAGGTAGAAGAAAGAAATAAGAAGCAAGACTGGAGAAAGAAGTGACGTCCCAATATCTGTAAAGACTAAACAAGTGAATTCAACCATCCTTTTAGAGAGTTAAGTAGAAGCAAAGTACTGCCAAAGTTCTCACACTTCTCCATGGTGCAAAAGCATTTGTGGGTCATTTTCCCAATCACCGAAAGTAAAGCAGATTCACTGATAGGAGCCAGTAATTTATAAGTAAGGAAAAGAGGTGTTCTTGGATGTTGGCAGGATATCTCCTTCAGTCATGTCCATCAAGAGGCTAATTCCTTAATTGTGGGGAAGAGATGATGAAGTACAGCCATCTGGTTTTCAGTTTCTATTCCTTAATTGTGAATGTTATTTTTTTCTATCGTGTCATTGACACTAGTATAACTACAATAGTATTCTAATATTAGTAGGCATCTCATTCTGAAAATAAGTAAATAGAGACAACATCCTTAACTCTCAGAGTTCCAGCTAAACACACTTTCAAGAGCTCTTCTTGCAACAGGAATCTCCCCCACTCAGTGCTACAAATAGAATACCACCTCTTTTCAGTGTAGTACTCAGTGCCACAAAAGATCAATATTTCAAGCTCCATCCAAAAGGGCAGCCCCGGTGCACAAAGCTCCCGCCCATGTGGGGTCCGGGAAAGGGGCGGGCCACAATGGCCTAAAGTAGGCAGCCTTACCTTGCATTTTTGCAAGAGGCTGATTCCACGCCTTGAACCCGTGACCTTAAGGTCACATGACGACAACTTTTACCGTTTTGCCAAGGCTCCCCTTCTTCAAGCTCCATCCCTAAGAGGAAAAATTCAACATAAATCATTTGAAGCTTATAAAAATCATGGGACCATGTCATAGAGCTATATAAGATCCCCAAACAGAACCCAGTCCAAATCCTCCACTAGCTGCCCAAAGTTGAGAACTGAATAAAGTGGAAACAGAAAAGTTACCAACTTACCTCAGGGCACAATGGCTGTAACTCAAGGCTCTCCTCTGTGATCACCTTATAAGGCTTAGCTTTTGAGTTTTGGTTGGCACCACCACATGCCTTAGGATCGATGGACTCCTGGGATCAAATAAATTCATTATACAAAGTGACAAAGCTCCCACTTTGAACAGATTGGAAAGATGAGATTGCAAGTATTCTGGTGCTCAAGACCCATGTACCTGCTTTTTGCCCGTCCCTCCACATTTAGCTGTGGAGCATGACCAATTGGCCAACTTGCTACAGTGCCAAACACATACACAGTCAATTCCAAATAAAACACAAACAAGGAATAAGAATGAGAGAATCCATCATTCCCTTTCCTAATATACAAATATAGAAAATACATGTAATTAGCTTACCCATCCTCGCGAATGACAAGAGAGAAACTTTTCCCCATGGAATCCCCATCTTCACACTATGGTGTCAAAGGAAGTAGAGTAATTGTGTGAAGTGAATATATATAGAAAAGAACTCAATATTAATTTTAAAAAAAAGCATGACAAATAAAAGAACTCAATAATATGCATCAAGAGCTATGTTTAAAAGAAAATTCAATTTGTGAACCATATAACAATTAAACCAAAGAATTCAAATGAAAAAATGACAATAAAAGGAAAAACAATATCTTGGGTCGTATCATATCAGTATACTCCCCAGTCTTACATGGTCACACCGAATCCGTTCTTCTTCCAACTTCTTTTCCAACAAAGCAAGTCGGTCTAAAGGTTCCATCCTCTTCCTCCCTCCGCAATTGAACTTCCATAAACAAAATAAAAAAAGCATCAATGAAAAAACTAAGAAAAAAAGAGGTTTTTGAAGTGGATGAGTAGAAACTAAATGCAAAAAGTTACTTGTTCCAGAGGCCATAACAAGGTGCATATGAACTAAACCCATATTTTCCCAGGACAAAAATGAAGATGGGTTTTCCTGGGTGTGTCGAAAAAAGACGTAGAAAAGAGGAGGGACGGTGAAGAGGATAATGGTGGCGGTCTTGGCGCACATTTGAGCAGGTTTTTAGAGTTCCGAAGGATGCTGTGGGAAAGGAGGGATCGGAAAGGAGGTGAGAGAGAGAGGGGGAGGCGTTTCTTGCTCGACGGTGGTTTTCATGGTGGAAATGGTGGCGCTTTTGGGGGTGGGGTAGGGGGGGTGGCGGAATGAAAAGTAGAGACTGTTGTATAAGTGCGCCGTTTATTTGTTTCGCGACCCATCCGGCCGTTAATCTCTTTCACAAGTAAGAATTAGAATATTATGCAACCTCCAATAATGTTGGGTTCCTTGATTAAGGAGCAACCGGCAATTTTTGGGCCCACAATACAAAATCTGTGTGGATTGATGCCATTAAACTTGCAGATCAATTAATAGCAAAAGATTCATAATCTTCCCAAGAAAAATAATGGTTTAATTTTTTTTTAACAAAATCTCAAATTTTAAGAGGAGAATAATATCTTTCCACATTATTTGTCAATAGAAACAGTTATTTCTCATTAGTTGGAGTGAAGGAAACTACAATTTTTTTGGAAAAAAGTAAGCTCCACAAAATCCATGAACACTCGTTGAGATAAGTGGCTAGAGATGGTATCCAAATTCTATATGTGCACAAAGTTTTCCCGTATGTCAAGCGCAAAAAAGAGGCAGATCCCATAGGGTCTAGAAGAGTAACTAGATCAATTCAGTCACGTTTTACTATTCCAATTAAACACATTTTATTTTATTTTATTATCATTGAGGGGAAGATTTTTCTAAATTCTTTTACTTCACTTAGAAACTGTTTTCCATCAGGCACTCTAAAGCCAAAGAAGCCTACACGCATTTATCAGCCATCTATATAAGAAGATAATACTTAAACAAGTGTCGCGCTCCCAGATAATAATATCCAGGTCTCTTCTCAGGTTAGCAACTTCGGCTTTTTTCTTGCTTTGTTGAAGCAATTGTGGTGAGTAGTCTTACCTTACATTTTGCAAGAAATTATTTTCATGCTTGAAATTCACGACCTCGACAACAACTTAACCCTTGTAAAGGAGAAACGAACAAAAAAAAAGGAAAAAAAAAAGACAGAGAGAATCAGACTAATAAACAAGCTTACCCTTTTCCCTGATCAAACACTTTCTCCAACACCCTGAGTTGCCAACACCCCTCCACCATATATGTATGCAGAGAGTGAGAGAGACGGCTTGGTGACTAAGTCACTATAAACTTTAAGATTATTATATCTTAGGTGGGTCCCATGGCAAGGGGAAACAGGCTAGTAGTTTCGCTTCAAATGCTACTAGTCTTCGCAGATGTAATTTTGGTGCGGGGCTCATCTTAACACGATCTAGAATATAAACGGTTTGGATCATTGATGAAACTGGGCCCTATCTCGTACCTTTGGATCAAACGGACACCGTAACCACGCAGAAGTTGGCATCTGCACTCAACACCTGGCATGTTTAGCATGGTGGCCAACGATTAACGGCCTACAAACAATCTGGTGGTGCATATGCATTTTATGATCATGCATCCTGGCCAAGGAGGTACACCACCTAGCGGGACCCATGAAGATCTCAGCCGTCTAAACCTACAGTCCTGAACTACACTTGTCCTTAGCCATGTATTCACTCCAATGGTCACGATGAATTTGCTCTTTGACAATTTTTTACATTGGACACTCTAGACTATTATAGTCACTTGTTAGGGGTCTTCGTTCCTAACCGAAAGAGGCTAAAAGCAGTCAATGACAATGATTTATGGTCCAAGTCTAAGTCACTAATGACCAAAAGGTAGGCCGGATGAACCTTCGGAGGAAGGCCTTAACCAATATGGGTCAATAGTACGTTGTCTTACTCGCATGACCTCTAAATTATATGACGACAATTTTATCTATGTGCTAAGATTTTCCTAGGGAACTCGTCTCGATGTAGACCCTTGTCGAATATCTCCATCAACTAGGTCTTTAGCCATCGATCAGGACATCATTCTCGTTCTCTGAACCGTTGGATGTGCGGGTTAATCAAGAACTTGCAGCTTAAGTTTGAAGCTTCTCACCTACATCTACATGGGATTCCAAGAAGGAACCGTGACACGTGGCAGTGAAAATAGGTTAACGGTTGTGCTAACCGCTAATTAAGGTAGTTAATGTTGATACTCATCCACAAAACAAGGGTTAGTTAGCTTGCATTCTCCACTCCACTTGCCACGCCAGTAAATCGACGTAATATCCAATCACGTCACCACCATACACGTGGCATATGTCCTTGGGCGATCCCACCGTTAATCCTTTCGATCTGCCATAGATTGCCATCTTAAATGCTTAATCACAAGATCAAGGACACAAAAAGAATCTGATAATGCCCAAAACCATATAGCACCGTTGATCGTACATTTGACCTAGATAATATGGGATCTCTCCTTGTTAAGAAGGCAATTTTGTGCACAAAGCTCAAGTCCGAAGAAGAAACAAATCAGGAAAGATTTATAGTATGCAATCTTATGTTGCATTTTTACAAGAGACTATTTTCAACCATAAATTCTTGTCCAAGTTATTTAGCCAACCCAAATCATGATTATAATTGGCCCCTTTTGCATCTCAACCGTTTAATGGAACTGATCATAGGCGCCAGCCGCAATGTACATGCAATGGCAGATGATGATAGACCTCCCGAGTGATATTTTCTCGTCCCGTGTTTTCCCAATCCCCCAAAAGTTAGCCATCCAACAGCCAGACCATGGATCTTGTGGACCCACCACTATGGACAACGGCAATCGCCTGTCCAGACTTTACTTGCAAGTAAAGCGACTTGTGGACTGATCTAACGGCTTAGCTGCTGGACCCATACATGGAGGTTAATAAAGATTCAATTCTGACCATCCAAATCAATATTTGGTCATCATTGTCGTGCAATCCATGGAGAAGATTTACAGAGCAAGGAGCTAGAAAATGAAGGAATTGGATCTTCAAATGATCAAAAGGGCCCCACTCGCAAACCGTTGGGGGCCTTCTCTTCTTCCCAACTCGCCCCACCTTCCCTCGTTTTTCGCTCTCTGTAACGGCCACGCCCAACTCTCTCTCTCTCTCTGAAGGCAGACAGGCTTCTAGTTGTTTTCCTGTCTTCTCTTCTACCTCTTCTAGTGTGCAAAGAGCAGAACAGTACCAGTGAAGACGACTCTGAAATGGTGGTAAGTTCCTAGCACCCTTGTACTTAATCTCTCATTTACTATGCATTTCCCAGTTGGGTTTTCAGGTCTGTGTGTGTGTTCAGTAGATGGTTGTGAAATTGGGTCTATTAAAGAAGGATATGAATTGGTTATTGCATTTGAGGTTTTTGTTTATGTTCTTAGTTTCACAACAACTGGGTTCTGGGATGAAATGGGTGGTCTTTCTTACAGTGAAAGACTACTATCATTGATGAATAATGGTTTCTGAAACGTATTGCATGCCCCTTACTATAGTTTTGCCTGCTGAATAAGTGAGGGAAATTTTTTTCTCTGTTCTAGTCAGCCTGCTGCAAGAAAGAAACGAGGATTAGCAACTCTTGCTGCTGATTTTATATGCTACTTCTGTCTCTCTTTCAGATTGTTGACTCGATGGCTTTAAGTTGCTGCTCAAATTGGGAGGTATTCCAGCATCTAAATCAAGGAATGTGTAGCTTTCAGCAATTCCAAGCAGAACTTCCAAATGAATTCTTCTCATTTGGTGACAATTTCAGTGCTCCAGGCACTTCAACTGACCTTTTCTTAGAGCCAGAGGATTTCATGTATGCACAGGAGAATGCCCATTTACTTCCACAGCACATTGCTTCTGATCCTTTAGTCGCTCTTCCACAAGACATTTATCCCATCGACGAAATCGAGGGCTGTCAGTACCCCAAACGGGCCAAATACTACGATGAATTGTATTCGCCAGATTTTACGTTCAATTCTTTTGATGGGCCAGTTTTGCCTTCTTGCTTTGTCCCAGACATCTTGCCGGAGCATGTATTTCAGCCAGTAGAGCTTCACATTCCGATGGGTCTTCGGGTCAATGATGAGAGCTCGAAGAAATCGAATGGAGTGTGTCTATCAGCACAAAGTGTGGCAGCTAGACAGAGGAGGAAGAAGATCAGTGAGAAGACTCAAGAACTTGGCAAGTTGATTCCTGGAGGCAGTAAGATGAACACGGCTGAGATGTTTCAGGCTGCTTACAAGTATGTCAAGTACATGCAGGCCCAAGTTGGAATTCTCGGATTGATGAACTCCATTCAGGTACCTTCCTCGTCTGTGTTGTTTGTCTAGATCATAGACCATTATTCGGTGTATAGTTAATCAGCCACCATCCATTTTCGATCTGAGATAGATTATTACCATGATCTGATATCTACTTTCCTGAACAATTCACAGTGCCCTATATTATATCCATTAGTCCCCTCAAAAGTAAGGGCTTAATTTGCATTCTCTCTCATGTGGGGCCAGATGTTTTATGATCCAAATCGTTCATTCACAGAGCACCTCTTGTACAGGCCTCTGCATGAAAAACTTCCTATGTCACAACCATTGGTTAGGGAACTGTTTTGGTCACTGAATGTGGATCTTTACCCTTATTTTTTCTAATTACTTATTTTTGTTTAATTTTGTTAGATTATTAATATGTAATTTGGGGGTTTTTATGCAGGAAAATAAGGATAGTAGCAATTTGAAAGAGGTTCATGGAGTTCTAGCTTCTCCAAGGATCCAAGAGAAGCTGTATGAAGTAGAGAAGTGCATGGTTCCAAGAGCAGTTGTTGAAGCCTTAGTGAAAGACCAAGAGCTCCAATCAAACCCATCAATCTCCAAAGACCTTACTAACTTTCTCCAGTCCATGGAGTCATGAGGATGAACAAAAACCAGCAGACAGATTTTGGTGTTTATTGTTCTCTGTGATTTTGGTTTCTTTTGTCACGTAAATATTGTTTACAATTCCTTCAAAGTTTCACCATGTTTTGTACATTTTTAGATCATGAACGAGTCTGCTTGGTAGTCTATTTTCCTCTTTGCTCTAAGTTGATGGTTTTGCATTTGAACTGGTGATCTTTAGGCCAAATGTGTCAGACTTGCCCATCAAAATAAACAATCGTTTTAACGCTAAGAAAATAAACAAGCAAATATAGAATGGTTAACAATTATGGGCAATTGGGTCTGCGGAAAAAGTCAATGATTGCAATGGAGGAGGAAGCATACACATTTAAAAAAGAATTTTACATAAAAAGTGGTCATATAAAAACTAATGAAAAGATTGGAAAGAACATAATAAAAAAAAGGGCAGCCCAGGTGCACGAAGCTCCAGCCTATGCGGGGTCGGGGAAGAAGTGAATTACAAGGGTCAATTGTACGCAACCTTGTCTCACATTTTGCTAGAGGCTATTCCCACACCTTGAACCAATGACCTCAAAGTCACACAATGACAACTATACCATTGCACCAAGAATATATGAAAAGAAAAAAAAAAGAAAAAAAAGAAGGAAGAATTTTGTTACCTACAAGCTAAGAGGCATTATTCTTGATTTTATTTTATTTTGTTATATCTTGCACTTTATAAAGAGAATTCTCTCTCTTTTAAATGTGAAATGCATGAGAATCTTCTACTTATATAAGATACAATCTCAACTCTTTCCTTGTCAATCTACTAGATAAAAACCTACAAAATAAGAGAGAGAGGTGGGGGGCTGGGGGGGGGGAGAGAATAATAGAAGAAAGTTGAGAAAAGAGAGATAAAACAGAAAGTATTTAAAAGTTCTTTCTTTTAGAGGATGCCATGCAATGCTTTTGAGAGTGGAAGAGAGTCTATCTCTTAGAGAAACCCTTGCAAAGTGGGAGGAAGAAATTAAATCCTATTGGACTCTTGAAAACAAATCTTATTATATGTGATTTCTTGAAGAGAAAAAGCAGCACATATTTGAATAAAAGTATGCCAGAAAGGACAATAGTATTCAGGTAACTAAAACTATTTCTACTATTTAGTAGCTATGTAGGAGCTGTGGGAAACAATTATGAGAATTGTTCTCTCTCTCTCTCTCTCTCTCTCTCTCTCTCTCTCTCTCTCTCTCTCTCCTTTATATTTGAATGAGAACTAACAATTACTTATTTTCAATGGTATTTGATTGGAGGATATCTATGATTATTGGTTGCATATAATAAAGAGTTTGAGTAGTTTTTAATTTCTACACTTGTCTAAATGAGATCAAAATATCTTCCTTAAAAATTCCAGAGAAAAAATGTTTAGAGCATCAACTTATAGGTAGCCATCTCACATCGTTGGTCGCATACCTCATAGAAACTCTCCTCATTATACTTTGTCAGAGTGCCTCTCCACATTATGCTTGATTAGAGGTTTGAAGTGGCGCCTTTTCCTGTTGGGAGAAGCTAATAAATGATTTTAAGTAGATTTAGTAATTAGAATATGCTTTGATATGTACGAAAAACCCTTACATGCCTAAATGACTAAAATACCCTTATCAAGAGAGTAGAAAAACAGAATTTGCCTATTAGAGCATTGACATGTGTCACAGACTTGCCTAGCAAGGCTCATGACCAATGCCTGCAGATTCTAAAAAAGGCCTACTTAGCTTATGGACTTAACTTAAGAGATAGGTCCATCAATTTGTGGAGGAAGATCCATAATCTAGAAGGCTCGAATTCTAAAAATGTCAAACTTAAGATATTTTATAAGAATGTTCTAGAGGATAATCTCAACCATACACATGTAACAATCTCCACCATTTATTAAGGAGGTGAGCACCTATAAATAGAGTAGCTCCCTCTTTTATAAGACATGAACCAATCAAGTTTTTTACTCTCTTAACATATTTTCTTGTGAGCTTCTGTAAATTTAGGTTGAACTTAGCCTTGTGCTTCGAGGACAGTTTAGAGTCTGAAAGTCTGAGCTTGTGACATACGGCACGTGTGTTTTAAACTCACTCTTTCAAATATTTCTCCTCCTCATTCTATGGTAAAATGAACAGCAAGATCGGTAATATCGTCAATCTCTTGCAGTCTTGCATCGACAAGAAAGCCCATTTACCGGGTAAGATCCTTCATGCCCAAATCCTTAGATATGAGTTTTCTGCCGACATATTTCTCTCTAACAAGCTCATTGAATTCTATGCCAAATGTGGTCATCTTGATCATTCCCGCTCTGTTTTTGATGGAATGCCCGCTAGAAATGTCTATTCATGGAACACTATCGTGGGTCTGTACTCAAAAGCTGGTAATTTGGATGATGCACATCACTTGTTCATCAGAATGCCTGAGAGAACTGCTGTTTCATGGAATACTATAATTGGTGCGTTAACTAAACATGGGTTTGAGGTGAAATCCTTGAATTTCTATTACATGATGATTAGGGAAGGATTTACTCCAACGAATTTCACCTTTGCTAGTGCTTTGAGTGCCTGTAGCGGCTTAAAAGAGTTAGAACATGGTAGGAGGTGTCATGGTCTTGTTATCAAGGTTGGTCTTGATGGTAATTTGTATGTTGAGAATGCTTTGCTTAGTATGTATTCCAAGTGTGGGAGTATTGAGGATGCAATTCAAACCTTTGAGGGGATGTCTCAACCAAATGAGATTTCATGTACAGCAATGATGGGCGGGTTAGCACAGACTGATCATGCTGAAGAAGCCCTGAAATTGTTCAGGAAGATGCACAGGAACAGGATTAAAATCGATTCAGTTGCATTGTCAAGCATTTTAGGTGTTTGTGCCAAAAGTGAAGGGGCAGAATTCGGCAGTTCTGCTGAAGGTTTTGGGTCTTGGGACAATGTATATGGGCGACAAGTACATGCTTTCTCAGTTAGACTTGGGTTTGAATCAGATCTCTATTTGGGTAATTCATTGATTGACATGTATGTGAAATGCGGCAACATGGAAGAAGCAGAGATGGTTTTTTCAACATTGCACAAAGTAAGTGTTGTTTCTTGGAATGTTTTGATAGCAGGGTATGGCCAACAAGGTGACAGTGAGAAAGCAATAGAGATATTTGAACAGATGCAGTCATTGGGCTTTGAACCAGATGATGTTACCTATGTCAGTATGCTCGGTGCATGTGTCAAATCTGGGGATATTGAAACCGCACGGAAAATGTTTAGTAAGATATCGAGACCAAGTGTAATTTCATGGAATGCTATACTTTCTGGATACTGTCAGAAAGAAAAGTACGAGGATGCAGTAGAATTGTTTAGGAATATGCAGTTTGCAAATGTCCAGCAGGATCGAACCACAGCAGCCATTATTCTTAGTTCATGTGCAGGAATAGGGCTACTCGAGTGTGGGAGACAGGTCCATGCCATTTCAATGAAGGCTGAGCTTCATGATGATGTGTTCGTTGCAAGTGGACTGGTGGACATGTACTCCAAGTGTGGAAATGTTGACATAGCAAGGCGGGTTTTTGAAACAATGATGGAAAGGGACGTTGTTTCTTGGAATTCAATGATTACTGGGTTTTCTCTTCATTCTCTAAACCAAGAAGCTTTCATTTTCTTTAGGCAGATGCAGGAAGAAAGCATGCATCCAACACAGTTCACTTACAGTAATGTACTCAGTTCATGTGCTAGATTGGCTTCTTTGTCTCAAGGGAGACAGATACATGCTCAGATTACGAAAAATGGATATATTAATGATGTTTTTGTGGGGAGTGCTCTGATTGATATGTATACAAAATGTGGAAGTGTGGAAGAGGCACGCCACTTTTTTGATGCCATGCCAACGAAGAATATTGTTTCGTGGAATGAGATGATACATGGGTATGCATCTAATGGATGTGGTAAGGAGGCTGTTGAGCTTTTCATGAACATGCTTCGAAGTAAAGAGAAACCTGATACCATAACATTTATTGCTATTCTGACTGCTTGTAGCCATTCGGGGCTGGTTGATGCTGGTATCAAATTCTTCAATTCCATGAAAAAGGAGCATGGGATTCAGCCAGTGGTTGATCACTACACATGCATCATTGACTCGTTAGGCCGTGCAGGTCGTTTCAGTGAAGCAGAAATGCTAGTAGATGAGATGCCCTGCAAGAGCGATCCTATTGTGTGGGAAGTTCTGCTTAGTGCTTGCACAGTCCATGCTAATGTTAGCCTAGGTAAACGAGCAGCAGAGCAGCTTTTTCATCTGGATCCACAAAACTCAGCACCATATGTTCTTCTGTCAAATATATATGCTGCTTTAGGAAGATGGGATGATGCATCTAAAGTCAGGACCCTTATGAATGATAGGGGGGTTGTTAAGGATCCAGGTTATAGCTGGATTGAATTTAAGAAATGGAGTGCAAGCTTTTATGGTTGATGATGATTTGAGGGTGGCAAATGAAGAAATGTATTGAGAGATTCAGAGGGCCACTTTGGGGGCCACATCAAGCATTACCAGGGATGAAAGTTGTGATGCGTTGTGGGGAACCATCTACAACTGGATGCTCTCTGCTTAGCAGAAAATAACATTCCATTCGAATATGATATGCAACCACTCTGTTGGGAAAGCATAATCCAGCATTCGCATGCTAAAATTGCAAATGTATTACAGGATGATCAATGAGCTAGCTGAGATTTGGCTCCTTTTCATGCAAAAATCCACCACATATTGATATTCATTGGCAAGTATTAACCCAATTTAAGACTGAGAACAGCTTCAACTCAAAGCTGTGCAAATCCAGTTAGGTTCAAAATTTCAATCTACAGACTCATATTGGACAGGGAAGTTCCCAAGTATGGGATACCTGGCAGGCTGGTTACATTTGCGTTGGTCTACCAATAGGGATAAATTTTCTAAGTGGCTGACACAGAAACTACTGAAATCTCACAAGTTGGCACCAAGCCAGAAAATGGATCTGCCAAAGAACTAGAGCCAAATGGTTTTCTGTCAATGAATCAGCAATTATCGGCTTGCTCTTCACTAGGCAAGTCAGCACACAAGAAGGTTCTTGCAAAGTGAAGAAAGTGACTACTTTATTTTCAGTCACGAGATCACCACTTTGTTTGTACCGTTGATTGTAGCAGAGTTGGAAATTTTGTCCAAATTGATGGTTAAAGGCTTACAAGGACACAGCAAGTCAAGGAATGGACTACAGTTTACTTAATTGTGAAGTTCTCCAAATTGAGAATGCATGCATGTAGGTTTTTCTTTGACCAGTGCTCCTTGTATGCATTACCAATCGACATGATGATTTGAGTCGCTTGTGGCATGCATTGTTGTCTGATTGTATAATTTAATTCAAAGGCACAAGATCGTGTTTAAAGCTCATTGAGACAGATCATACAGCTTTTAGAGATGCCATTGAACTCTGTTTCTGAGTTTCTGAAGAATACAGATATTTCCTGGATATGTTGAAGAAGCTTTGAGCATGTTGAAAGTGCACAGCCAAGGGCTGCTCGAGACGCTGCTCCACTATGGTTCAAAGGCCTTTGCTCAGCATTGTAAAATTGTTTATGCCTTTAATTATGATTGTTTCTCTTAGGGAAGCCAGGTTCTAACCATTGACCTTAAAGTTGAGACAGAGAACAGCTTCCAATGGAGTCATGGGCTCAAGGCCTATTTTTGAAGCTGTTTAAGTCATGATGCTTTGACTACTAAGTTTTGAAAGTAAGAAAAACCACTGATCACTCTATTATGCGAACACAAGTATGTATTGGTGGCAAAACTAGATTTGCATTCAGAAGGGAGCACTTTATGTAGAATTAGCATCTCTCTTTAAGGGTCGTTTCTAATAATGTAGAGGCTGTAGTCTCCATTGGCTGATCTTACATTTATGTTTTTCTGGATTTTCTTTGGAGATGATATAAAACGGATTTGCATAATACACATGTAACTTGTGAGGGGGTAAAAGTATGAGTAGGGCCAGGCTTTAATGATCCAAACCATCTATTCTGAGGTCCGTGATACCAGTTAACCATGCCCGAGAAATTAATGGTTCAGAGCCATCAAACAATGAATCCATTTTTGCTTTTGCCAGCTCATATTTTCCAGAGGAGTCTTCCAAAAGTGAAAGTATGCGCATTTAAGAACTCCATGGAACTGCCAATGATAAGTACTCGTCTAGTTCCATCAGAAAGAGGATATGGGCTAAAAGATGTAGAAGCCTCATATTTCTGAACCAACCTTTTTCATCCCTCGGCATGTGCAGACATGATGAGAGAAAAAGTTCCTCTGACGGAACTATCCTAAATCTATGAATTTTGCCCTTTAAACAGATGGGCTGAGATGCATCGTTACCTTCCTAAACAAGGCTCAAACACTTTTGAAGGGATAAATCATCTTGGACCCACGAATTAGTAGCAGTGCAGAAGACAGCTTGTTTTCAACCAGTGGGTCTCACCCAAACATGCCTAGTAATTACCATCTACCTAGTAGCCTTCTCTCTCTCTCTCTCTCTCTCTCTCTCTCTCTCTCTCTTTTGAGGCAAGCTGGGTTTTTATTGATAATCCTGAGTGCCTCGAATCTGTGACCCAAGCATTGGGGAGGCCGATCTCGTGAACCTGTGACCCAAGCATTGGGGAGGCCGATCTCGTGAACCTGTGACCTAAGCACTGGGGAGGCTGATCTCGTGCCATTGCTGTAGAAGGTGCTCTCTTATTGGTCTAGTTACAAAGTTCATGGTCGAGAAAAGGGCCACAAGGGAACAGGTGGGTGGGGAAAAAGATGGTAAAGTTCTGATCTCGTGCCATCAAATAACATTGATCGGCTCTTTCATATTTGATACAGAATTTTCGAGCAGGATATTCATTATGATCTTTCAGCTGATTCAATTACAAGAATTTGACGCTGTGCATGAGCTGGACAGGGACAGCTTTCCCTGATCAGGATCCATCATTGTCATCAACTCTGCCGTCGTTGATTTTTTATCCACTAGCCCCTCACTATTGCCAAAGACGGTATAACTTCAGGAGGGCCCTATTTCTAAAGATCCCAATCAGTAACAATGTTAGCCTTCACTTGGATTCTCCATGCTCCCGAGTTTGCATCCACTGGATGATCTTAGCCACTGTTTTCTTAAGTTGTAAGATAAATGGTCAAAAATTGTAGCAAGTTAAAACTGGAGCGTACCCCTTCTCAGTCAAGGCAACGATATAAAAGGCTTAGATCTTCATAAATATGTGCTCACTTAAAAGTTACATCCATCCTACCATTTGGCACGGGGCTAATGAATAAAAAATAGAGAGCTATTATGTCACTTCCCATTGTTCATGTCTTCACCAAAGTTGAATTAATTATACAGGTGCATGGTTTAATCATCGTTATAAGAACTATGCAGTAGCTTTGGCAAAGATGATCACAGAAGAATGACATCAGTGCTAGGATATCGGAGATCTGGATAATTACCCAAGCATCAGCATTCTTAGATTTGTACAGACAGATACATGCGGGGCAACGTCCACCTGTTGAAGACGTTTCTTGCTCCCCTCTCCGGATAAACTCAGCGATCTCATTTATTCTCTATTTGATAATAAAGAACGAATTTAATTAGCATTATAAGGCAGAACTCTCAGATGCTTCAAGCTCCACACGTTTGAGCTAGCTAGCCAGACTCAGATACAGCAAACTCAGTTCAGGCAGGCCAGCCCCGGCATACAAAGCTCCCGCATATGCAGGGTCCAGGAAGAGATGGACCATAAGGGTCAATAGCACACAGCCTTACCTCGCATTTTGCAAGAGGCTATTTCCATGCCTTGAACCCGTGACTTTCAAGTTATAGGACAACTACTCTACAGTTGCACCAAGGCTCAGTTCAGGCAATCCCTCAAAAAGGAAAATCTTCTGGGTGTTAAAGATTACGGCTTCGGCAAAATAGGCTTCTGTGCTTTCAATAGAAAGATTCTTGCTCACTTGTGTCTGCCAAAAACATGATCTGGAGCTGAAATCCATGATTGAAATAAACAAAATATAGTGTATAATCAATCACCTCTACATTGAACCAATCTAAAGAAAAAGAGCATTCTCATCTGAGTTCTTCATTCTCTTCACTCTTCAAGGTTTCAGATTCAGAACCGATTTATAAAGGCAAAGCAACAAGATCTGCCAAAAGCTCCAACGTCAATGTTCCAGTGTGTATATGTATAAACAACGTTTCACTGACTGTCTTTCTGTGCAGCCAAAAATTCTTTCCAATTTGGTTACAAGGTATTTCATGTCCTTTACACATGTATGAGACAATTGTTTAGATCAATTCGATATAATCCCTCTCTGCATCTGACACTAGTAGAGATACGCGTCACACTGTGCACGCAGCTGAATCTCTAGGTTGATAGCTCAAGACGTGGCGACTGGTGTATCAGCTTGTGCACCCCATTCAGTCCACGATCCATCATAGACTGGAACATCAGTCTTACCAGTACGGTGGAGACCCTGAGATGAAAATGCATCACTTTTCCGTTGCTGAAAGATGTTTTTAAGTATGTTGCTGGAAGAGAATAAGAAGAACGAATGAAATTTCAGTGTAAGTTTATCATTGTCTTACAAGGGCAAGTATGCATGCAGTTACACCAGTACCACAAGAGGTAACTACAGGTCGATCCAGAGAGATGCCTGCAATAAAAAGAGCATTTCAGCAGCCAAATTTGAGTTAGATTCTGCACAAGTATGCCTAAAAAAATCAACCGGGAGACTTTCTGAAAAATATCTGCTTGCTATGAAAATTCCACCATGTCCATTGGAAAATGAGAACCAAAGAAGAGAAGGAAAGACAAAACATGAGAACAGCATAAAGAAGCGAAGTTAGATTCTCATCATCATCATCATCAAGACCTTATCCCAATTAGGAGTCGGCCACATGAATCTTATTCCTCCATTCCACTCTATTAAATACCATGTCTTCATTTAGTCCCAAAGTTTTTAAATCTTTCCTCACCACTTCTATCCACGTTCTTTTGGGCCTTCCCCTTGCCCTTTTAAAACTTTCTACTTGTATTGCCTCACTTCTTCTAACCAGTGCCGTTGTTGGTCTCCTTTGAACATGTCTAAACCATCTAAATCTAGTCTCCCTCATCTTATTGTCTATTGGTGCTATCCCTAAATTTCCGCAAATATTTTTATTTCGAATTCTATCTTTTCTTCTCTTACCACTCATCCATCTCAACATCCTCATTTCTGCGACGCTTATCCTATGAGTATAATGTTCCTTAACTGCCTAACATTTTGATCCATAGAGCATGAACAGCCTTATAGCCATCCTATAGAATGTTCCTTCTAGTTTGAGTGGCAGCTGTCGATCACACAAAACTCCAGATGCACATCTCCATTTGTTCCAACCCGCTTGCATTCTCTGGATAACCTCCCTCTCAATCTCTCCACTCTCATGAATTATTGATCCTAAGTACCGAAAGTGGTCTTTGACGGAGACTTCTTGGTTATCAATCTTGACTGGTGTTCTACTCCTACTCTCCTCGCTAAAATTACATTCCATATATTGTCTTAGTTCGACTAATTTTAAATCCTTCAGATTCTAATACTTCTCTTCATAATTCTAGCTTTATGTTTACACCCTCCCTTGTCTCATCAAGTAAGACTATATCATCTGCAAATAACATACACCAGGGAATCTCCTCGTGCAGATGTTTTGTTAGCTCATCCATAACCAATGTGAAAAGGTATGGACTCAATGCCGATCCTTGGTGCAATTCTATAGTGACAGGAAAATCGCCAATCACACCACTAGTGGTCTTAACATTTGTTACTACTCCCTCATACATATCTTTAATTATGTCTATATATCCTTGCGAAGCTCCTTTACCACCCAACACTCTCCATATTAACTCTCTAGGGACTCTATCATAAGCTTTCTCTAAATCGATAAAGACCATGTGGAGGTCTTTCCTCCTCTCCCTATATTTTTCTATTAATTGTCTTAGTAAGAAAATAGCCTCCGTGGTAAACCTCCAAGGCATGAAACCAAACTGATTCTCCGATACACTTGTTTCATGACACAGCCTCTTCTCAATCACTCTTTCAAAAAGTTTCATAGTGTGGCTCATAAGTTTGATCACTCGATAATTAGTGCAGCTCTGTATGTCTCCTTTATTCTTGTAAATTGGTACAATAGAGCTTTTCTTCTACTCATCAGGCATTTTTTTTTATATTTTATAATCTTGTTAAACAACTTGGTCAACCAAGCTACCCCAATGTCTCCCATATGCTTCCAAACCTCTATTGGTATACCATCAGGCCCCATCTTCTGGGAGAACGCCCTAGTGGCCCTTGCCTATTTTCCACTGCACCCGGGATTCGATGCAGCTTGTCGCTTATGGGGAATGCCTTACCTGAGCAAATGTCTGTTTTGATTCATGTCATATTTGGGTTGCCGTATTTCTTAAAAGCTGAATGAAAAAGGAGGGTCCTGTGTCAGGTGCCAGCCGGCAGGGGAGAAGTTAAAAATGATTTTATTATTTCTTTCTTACAAATGAATACGCATTTGTATATTAGTTTGTGAGAAAGAAATGAAAATCATCTCCCCCTTCTTAAATATGGCAACCCTTGCGTCAGGTAGCCAGTCGGCAAGGGTGAAGCTGAAGATGGTTTTGTTATTTCTTTTTTGCTTGCAAATGAATGTATATTAGTTTGTAAGGAATAAATGAAAATCATCTTCAGCTTTTAAGAAATAAGCGAAGTTAGATTCTGATTCTGCTAAATTACATTGAAACAATAAAGAGACATGCTCCTTGAAAAGTGTTGGTCCTCTATAGAAGTTCTCCCAAATGTGCATGCAGCAATTTCGAGCCAAAAAATGGAAAGGGCAAGGATATAACAAGAGCGACAGAATTCTAGCAAATTTTCAATCAAAGCTGAATCATTGCCCGGATATGCATGACATACAAACCCCCCCAGCCTACAAAATGACTAGGTTACAACAGTGCTCCAGAGAAAATGTGACAGATCCTTCAGATCTAAGTTCTCAATTCTGCTCCAGTGGCCTTCCATTTTCCTGCTGAATTGGAAGGTTCCAGTGTTCAGGTTGTTCTCTGGTATTCTGTACCAAGGAAAGAAGCTAAAAGACTCATTCTGATACAAAGCAGCCTTCGTTACTCTTAGATATCTCAAATGAGAGAGTTCTGATCAATTCCATCTAAAGCTCTAGATTCTGAGGGGTGAAAGTACCTACAGACCCACATTTTCAGCTGAAAAACCAAACAAAAGGACTACGTTAACATTGTTCTGTGGAAGCACCATTTCTTGCATTTTTACCCATTCTGGTCAGAACACCCAATATGAAGCAGAATTTTCTGTTCCAGAATTGTCCAGAACTGAATCAGAACATATTGGAACAATTTCTGTGCCAATTTTGTTACAGAGCAGATCATTTTGAAAATCTCCTTCAAAATGGAACAGAATTGATAGCTACTTTAATGATCATCGACACTTTACAAAGTTGGAATGTATAAGCTCAAAAAACTAAAATAAATTTTATTTTTAAGAAATAATGACAATGACATAATTCACCATGTTCTCAAACAATGATGAAAGAAATTATCAATCTAGGCAGTGAAAACAGTCCTCATCCATTCTATGTCACTGGAGAGTCCATTCTTAAGTGTATCTCCAACAATGAAGTGAAAAACTTGGATAAGTTGAAAGAATGACATGCATCAAAATACAAAATTGATCATGTCAAAGTCCGCAGCTGGATCTAATATGGATGGGCAAGTATCTTTACCTTCTTGATCAAACCTTTTTACAAGCTCACTAGCAGGTAAGAGGGTCTGCGATTTATCCAACATCTGCAGAGGAAATAACGTATGTCAATGTGCCATTCATAATGTTATAATTAAAAACTGATCTAGGAATGTGCAAGCAAGAATCTAGTGAATAACAAATGAGCAAAATCTAATAAAGATAATTGCTGGACTTGTCTTTTGTCAATGTTTGTTTGTATCTTTTCTGGTTTTGTTATACATCAAGTATGACAATTTTGTTAAAAGAGAAGTAGAACAACCTTTTGCTAGAGTCAATGGCCTGACTTCCCCAATAATCACTTAGGAATTTGCCTATCAGCATCTAAGTCATGTTAATAGACACAATTAGATTTGATCATGAATTGGTCACAGAAAGTCGTCCAACTAATCTAATTCAAACAGAGTGTTAAGGATCTGCTTTTCGAGCAAATCAGATGTAAACATGCACCTAAAAACTATCCAATGGTCCAAGATCTGTGACATAAGTCTTGAAAAGACTAAATTGCCTTTTAAGTTTTATTCTTAAGCCAGTACATAGACATGGCAAATTTCATCAAAATAATAAAGCTAGTAGAGACCTCTCCCACTGCCAAATCCAGTCAAGAACTCCTCTCCTTCTTCCTCCATAAAACCCTAGCTCTCCCTACAGGGTTTGATCATTGACTTGGATCATTTTTCTTTTTCCATTTTGTTTCCATCTGTTGGATCATTGAATCTCCACCTTTTTTCCCTTTCTTTCTTCTTTTTGTATTAGATTTGAGACAGTCCATGATCTAACCAGAATCCCAGTGCACTAAAATTTAAACATAAATAGCAGGATCCAAATAATTATTCTACCAGGATCCCAACTGATCTAGATCAAAGTGAATCAGAACTGTTGACTTAGGCATATTCAATTCCAGCCTGCCCAGCCGACAGGCCTAATTCATTTGGTTTGACCTGTCTTCCATCAGAATCTACTTACAGTTCACAGTGCATGGTAATAATTTCAACATCCTTTGGTGGCTTGGAGAAAACTCCAGTATTTCTTTAACCTTGCAACTTCTTGATTCTCCAGGGCCATTTCTAACTTAAACTAATTGCTTTTGCTTGCAAGGACAGTAGTTTATTTAGTCCAGTGGTGAAGTCCGCTTTATGCTTGATGGACATTCCCTTTCACTGAATAAAAGGATTGTCTCCCCACTCCTAATAGATAGTTTCTTTCTCATCAACTTATGGTCACTTCCCAACCCTATTTAAGGGATAAATTCAGAATACCTACCTTTTCAGATGCGATTATGCAATTGAACCTCAGGGTTTATCCAGTTTTATTGTTAATTGTTGGATATCTCTAGTTTAACACCATGATTTTGCACAAACCCCTATCTCGATTGACAGCCATCCAAAAAATTCTTTCTACTTGTACTATGCTTCCATCTATGTCCACCCAGTATCTTTCTTCTATCCTAGCTCTATCCTTAAAACCACACGTCTCCTTATGTCATCATATATAAAGCCCTAGAAATGTTAAGATTATTCCAGACATACGAATTATCTCTTTTCATCAACCTAAACTCTCATAGTGACACTTGTCCTGCAAAAAGTTCTGCTCAGCCCATTCCTCATTGCATGTCTGGCAACTGAACTCACCGTTGTCGTAGCTTACAAAACAGTTCTTCTAAATCAAAGAAGTTATTCCGTCTCTTTTCTATTCCAGCTCTATCCTGAATTAAATTTCTCATGTCCTTTGTTTTCTCATGAAGAGATCAAAAGCCCTCTAAATTTCCTTAAATTACACCCTTTTCTGTGTTCCTACTATCCAACTCCCAGTAGAACTGATCCTAGCCACCAACCAACTCACTTATACCTTTTCCTCAACATATCATCCCAACTCCAGTAACATAGTCTAGGACTCTAGGTTAATTTCAGTTACATTATGCATGTGAGATTAATACCCCAGCCTTCTTCCACATGCTCTAAGACCATCCCCATAATCATAAAACAAAGGTTACATAAGAATCAAATGCAAGAGATCATATAGCACCAAGGCCTTCCATCCCTCACATCAACCATGTGAAGTATACCACCTGCTACCCTATAGGACTATTTCCAGCAAACTAAGGACAAATCTTTAATCAATTTGTGTCCTCTCCAAACCCCTCTCTTTAACCTAGGCCCAACGGGTAAGTGGCATGCGCACATGCACTTGAGAGAGAGAGAGAGAGACTAGGGCAGCCCCGGTGCACGAAGCTCCCGCCTACGCGGGGTCCGGGAAAGGGGTGGAACACAAGGGCCTATAGTAGGCAGCCGTACCTTGCATTTTGCAAGAGGCTGATTCCACGCCTTGAACCCGTGACCTCAAGGTCACATGACGACAACTTTTACCATTGCGCCAAAGCTCCCCTTCTAGAGAGAGAGAGAGAGAGACTACCAGGAGTAAATGGGAGCATATGTCAGGTGGAGAAAAAAAAAATGCACAGCGAATTTACTTTTTTGTCCTTTCTCAGAAACCCAAGACGTTCATCTGTTTTGGCCTAAAGAAAATGGTCTAAGGTACCAAAACTCACCTCTAATGAGTCCCTCTAAGACCTTGTTTATTGGTTCCCATGTGGTTGAAAATGCAGTGTGTTCAAGCAGAGAGGTTTTTCCATTTTAGAGTCCATTTTACAACCATGTGGGGCCCTATAAAACTACATCTTAGATGGACTCATTAGAGGAGAGTTTTGGTACCTTAGACCATCTGGTTTAGGGCAAACCAAAGGAACATTTTAGAGCACCGAAAAAGGTCACAAAAGTGGGGCCACTGCACATTTTTCTCTCTGCCTCCCAGGAGCATCATATAGTTCCTTGTAGAATAGAATCATAGATAACAAAGAAAATAGGAAGATCTAGGAAGTAGGAAACTAAAGAAGAGCAGAAATGTAATGAAGTCTTCCCACATCTGCAACTAAGTGGCTAATGAAGCGGTTTTTTGTTTGGATTGTAATGCCTCTTGACTTTATCTTGAAGCTCTTGGAGCATGATGTGTATTGCATTATTGTTCCAAGACTTGGTAGTTTTAGATCTTCTGTTTCTTGTCTTATCCACACAAAAAATGGGGAAGGATGCCCAATATATTCCATTTTTCTGCAACAGAAACTTGCACCCTAGATAACAAGAAAGTCAGTCTCTCTGCCTCCTTAACGGCTTCTTATTCTTCCTCTAGCATTCTTCCTCTCATCTTATTTAAAGAGTGATAAGGCCAACAAAAATGAATTTCAAGAAACCTTTATTTTATTGTAGGTCATACAAAAATTTCAATTTAGAAGGAGAATTTAATATGTTCCGCATTCAAATAATTTTCCTAAGCCTTAAAAGAAATTACCATTATGAAGTAAGAAATCATAAGGTAAGAGACTAAATATATAAACTTGAACATCAAGAGCTGAGGAATGATAAAGTTAATCACATTTCTACCTGACCAAATGGAATACATTTGCTGCCAGGTACATGACCACTTCTTATTCCCTTCCGAGGCTCTGGCGCCACACCATCAAACCTGAAATAAGATCATCACATCTATATCAAATTAGAAAAATACCTATGTGTTAGGATGCATCATGGAAACAAGCACATCATCAATGTCAAATGCAGAAATGGAGGGTAGCAGAAATGCATGAAATCAAGTCCAGGGAACCACACAGATTTTCAATATGACAACACATTAACTAATGTAGAACAATATAAGCAATATACACATACCGATGACATGGCCTACATTACAGATCACATTTTGGGCGAAGGAAACTCAACAACAATTCTTCCAGAGATAGGTGAATTTTTTCTGTTGTACACTTTCATTTACCAATCAGAAGAAACCAAAATGTAAAAGTTGAAACTTTTTGCCTTTTCTCTAAACATAGTAGTTCATAGTTTTGCATGATACAGCAACAGCAACCTTACTTGGCACTTCTGAATTCTATGACCTAGCATACTTTATAAGGTACATTGTTAAATCAGTAGGTTAATGGGCTAAGCCTTCAAACTCCAATTTCCTAAGACAAATTCCTTTCTTGTTGTTTATCTGTAAATACGTAGCATTTATTTCTACTTTGCTTGGTATAACCAGCAATACAAGTGCCATCTTTCTATAAATACAGTAAAATATGATGATCTCTATAATAGATTAGGATCAAGAGAAGGTGAGAAAGATGTATTTAAACTTGCAAAAGTAAGATAGCAGAAGAGGAAGGACTTAGACTATGTTAAGTGCATTAGAAGTGATGACAAAAGGGTAATAGTAAAAGATGACGAGATCAAACAAAGGTGGGAAAGTTACTTTCAAAATTTACTAAATGACAAACTTAGAATATAGGGACTGAAAGTACCGGAAACCCAAATAACATTGAACATTATAAATACAACCGTAGGATTAAAATACTTGAAGTGAAAGAAGCCTTAAAAAGGTTGAAATCAAGAAAGGCCTTAGGGCCTGATGGTATACCAATAGAGGTTTGAAAGTAAGTGAGAGATAATGAAGTAGTTTGGTTGATAAAATTATTTAACAAAATTATAAAACAAAGAAAATTTCGAATGAATGGAGAAAGAGCTCTATTGTACCAATTTATGAGAATAAAGGAGACATATAGAATTGCACTAATTTTCAGGGGATCAAACTTATGAGTCATATCATGAAACTTTTTGAAAGAGTAATTAAGAAGAGGTTACCGCATGAGATGAGCGTATTAGAGAACTAGTTTGGTTTTACGTTTGGGAGATCTACCATAGAAGCTATTTTCTTGCTTAGACAATTGATAGAGGAATATAGTGAGAGAGGAAGGACCTCCACACGATCTTTATTTACTTAGAAAAGGCTTATGATAGGATCCCTAGAGAGTTAATACGGTGGGTGTTGGGTGAAAAAGGGATTTTATGGGATATATAGACATAATTAAGGATATGTATGAGGGAGCAATAACAAACATTAGGCCCACTAACAGAGAGACTGGTGATTTTCCTATCACTATAGGATTGCACCAAGGATCAGCATTGAGCCCGTACTTTTTCACGTTAGTTATGGATGAGTAAACAAAACATCTACCCGAGGAGATTCCATGGTGCATGTTATTTGCAGATGATATAGTTTTGATTGATACAAGGGAGGGTGTAAATACAAATCTAGAGTTACAGAGAGATGCATTAGAATTAAAGGATTTAAAATTAGCCGAACTATGATTAAGTATATGGAATGCAATTTTAGCAATAAGACGAGTGGGACTGGCGCATTGGTAAAGATTGATAACTTAGAAGTCTCCTATAAAACAACTTCTAATCAATAATTCATGAGCAAAGTGATTGAGAGAGAGGTTACCCAGAGAATCCAAGCAGGTTGGAACAAATGGAGATGCGCCTTTGAAGTTTTGAAGTTTTGGGTGATTAGCGAGTGCCACTCAAACTGAAAGAAAAATTCTACAAGATGGTTGTAAAGCCAGTCATGCTCAATGGATTAAAGTGTTTGGCAGTTAAGGAACAACATGTACATAGGATAAGCATCACTGAAATGCTGATGTTAAGATGGATGAGTGGTAAGACAATAAAAGATAGAATTAAACAAAAAAGCATTAGAGGAAACTTAGCAGTAGTACCAATAGGTAACAAGATGAGGGAGAATAAACTTAAAAGGTTTGAACATGTCCAATGGAGACCCAAAATGGCACCGATTAGAAGAAGTGAGACGATCCAAGTCGAAGTTTCTAAAAGAGCAAGAGGAAGGCCCAAAAGAACATGGATAGAAGTGGTAAGAAAAGATTTAAAATCTTTAGGACTAAATGAAGCCATGACACTTAATAGAGGAGGATGAAGGAACAAGATTCATGTGGCCAACCCCAAATTGGGATAAAGTCTTATTGGTAATGATGATAGTAAAATATGGTGGAAAGAGAAGTTCAAGAAAAAAATGCCCATTCTAATCCATCTCATTTATTTGTCGAACAACTTGTGTGCAGTCTATAGGTGTAACAACCCTATATTTCATCATGGTTTAAATTGAAAGTGGAGTGAAGAATAAAATTTTGCTAAAATAAAAATCCTTAAAAAGTAAATTTACAAAAGACTTTGAAGGCTTTTTGAACCTAGTATATCCATTCCTCCACTGCTTCTGGTTCTCCTTTCCTAAAAAATGCTAGAACCATTTTCTGAAATTGTTCTAGAAATTGATTTGTCTTGCACTACCTTTCAAACTACCCTCACCAGTGCTCGATGCAGGAATGTTTGGTACAGACAGTGTCTGAACTTGGGCTTGTTGTTGCTGCATACACTATTTAAAGTTTTGCATCATCTGCGCCATAAACTCTGCCATATGAGCCTCCTATTTTGGGGTATCAGTGGAAGAACCAGCAAACGCTGTAGTCTCTTTTCCATGATACATCTGTTTTACATTTCATAATATATTTCCATATGAGTCACTTTCTTAACTTACATTTAAACAACCACCTCTTACTTGTTAACTGTTTCTAACTCTTAACATGTAGGATTGGCTGTAAAAGGAACAACTGGGCTCTGATAAAACTAGTTTAGTAACTCTTACAACTGTGTTTTCAATTCTGCTAAAGCTATCTGATATGGTGCCTTAGAAATAGGAGCTGTACTTGGCATAATTTCAATGACAAAATCAATCTCTTCAAGGTGGTAATTCTAGAAGTTCTTCAGAAAAAATATCTTGAAATTCTCTAACAACTTCTAACTCCTCAAATTTAGGTAATTCAACATCTATTGCTACTACACTTGCCAAAAAGGCCTGACATCCTTTTGAGATATGTCTTGCTGCCTTCATAGCTGAAATAACACAAACACCATTTGTATTTAGTCTCCCTTTGAATGAAATTACTATATATCCTGGTACACAGAACATGACCTTCTTCCTATGACAGTCCACTGTCGCCCAATTTGTTGCTAGTCAATCCATTCCCAAGATAATGTCAAAATCCATCATGTCAAGTAGAATATGATCAACCTTGAACTGCTTCCACACTATCACAATTGGCACATCCTGGAGAAACTCATGGCTACTAACTGATTCACCTACTAATATAGTTATATTCAAGCCAAATCCCAAATTATGTATAGGTAAACACACAAGATGCAAAAATGGTGAAGATAAATGGATGCGTGAAACCTGATCAAATAAAACTTTAACATATTTGAAATTAAAATAGTACCTTCAATTACTATGTCTGAGGCCCTAGCCTATTCAGAAATGATAGCTAATACTCGACCTTGACTTCGATGCACATTTTTTGTCCTGGGCCCCTAGCCTATTTGACTCTTGGGACACTCATTCATAAAGTGTCCCTATTCACCACATCTATAACATCCATATTGGTGGTCTCTGTTGTCCTAATCTAAAGCAAAATGAACCAGGATGATAACATTTATATCTCGGACACTGTCTTTTTTCCTGCCCTCTGTTTTGTTTGGCAGACTGTGGTCCTTGGTGTATGTATGGCCCCTATGAAGAAAAAGAAGGGTGCTTATCCCTGCCCGAGCGTCCTAGAATAGTACTGTATTTCTCCTTGTCTCACCGCTCTACTTGATTATGAAAGTATTCCTCTTCAAAAATTGTCACACCCCGTCGGGCTCACAGCAACGATATTGTCCCCTGCACACCGAAGTGCCACGGGTTTTGCTCTTCCCCTGCGTCCAGGGGAAAACCGGTCGTTGCAGTTAAGGGACCCCATAGCCCCTTCTAACTCACAGCCCATCACCCCCCCTAACGATGTGGGACTAACTCTCAGTACCTCCCGTCAGAGTCGGGTCTCACCCTCACACGGCACCTCCGCACGGTTCACCTCTCCCCCTTAGGGGACACACGCACTCGTGTGTTACCACAGAGGAACGCATGCGGCTAGCCACCCACACCGGGTCGGGGTTTGGCTCTGATACCATTTGTCACACCCTGTTGGGCCCACAGCAACGATATTGTCTGGTGCGCACCGAAGTGCCATGGGTTTTGCTCTTCCCCTGGACGTAGGGGAAGAGCAAAACCCGTGGCACTTCGGTGCGCACCAGACAATATCGTTGCTGTGGGCCCGACAGGGTGTGACAAAAATAGAAGCCATTTCCACTGCTTTTGCTATAGTAGTAGGCTATGTCCACATAACCTTAGTCCTTAACCTCGAGTGTAAAACCCAAACAAATCTTTCTACAACTTTCTTATCTGAAGTACAAATATTTGGTGAAAGCCTCCTCAATTGTACGAACTTATTACCACACTGTAAGACTGCAAGATCTCCTCCTTGTAAATTCAAAAATTTTCTTTCCATTCTTGCCTAGACATGGGGAGGGAAGTATTTATCATAGAATACCTTTCGAAAATCATCACATAAAGTGTTATTTGGTTGACGAAAATAAGTCCTCTGTGTTGACCTCCACCAGAAAGCAGCCTCTCATGTAAAGATAAAGTGGCAATCTTTACTTTTTTCTCCTGTAATTTTCATAACTTCAAAGGCTTTAAATTTCTCACCATACAAGTGATGTCTTTAGATTTTTAAAGCAAAAACTACTGCCACCAACTCCAAATCGTGAGTGGGGTAATTCTTTTCATGTGTTTTCAATTGTCGAGAAGCATTAGCAATCACTTTATCATATTGCATCAATACACATACTAACCCTTTGTTTGATGCATCACAAAAGACTACAAATCCTCCACTGTCTAAAGGAAGTGCCAAAATGGTGCAAACGTGAGTCTCCTTTTTAATTCCTAGAAATTCACGTCACATTCATCACACCAAATAAACTATCTCCTTTCTAGTCAATGTAGTCAATGGTAAGGTTATACGTGAAAAACATTTGATGAATGTGAAATAATATCCTACCAAACGTAGGAAACTATGGGTTTGTATTACTGACTTAGGTCTTTCCCAATTCATCATTGCCTCTACTTTCGCCAAGTCCATAACAATTCCATTTTTGGAAATAAAATGACCCAAAAAGTTAACCTGCTCTAACCAAAACTCACACTTGCTAAATTTAGCAAATAATTGATGAGTTTGAAGAGTACTTAATACCATGCACAAGTGTTCTATATGTTATACTCGTGGAGTAAATCAAATATCATCTATAAACACTTTGAAGACCCAATTCATGAGGCCCTTAAACATAGTTGGTGCATTTGTTAGTCCAAAAGGAATAACTAAGAATTCGTAGTGACCATAACGAGTTCTAAATGCCATTTTAGAAATATCTTCTTCTCTAATCCTCAACTGATGATATCCTAACCTCAAATCAATCTTAGAAAAAATAGTTGAAGATTGTAGCTGGACTGAAGAGGTCATCAATCCGAGGCAAGGGATACTTGTTCTTTACTGTAATATTATTCAACATTCACTAATCAATACATAGTCGCATGGATCCATCTTTCTTCTTTGCCTCATATTTAGACCTTGTTGAGAGAAAATATATTTGAGGCTTTTATGATGCATCAAACAAAGGGCTAGGATGTTTTTTATGCAACATGATAAAGTGATTGCTTATGCTGCTCGAAAACTAAAAAACACATGAGAAGAATTACCCCACTCACAATTTGGAGTTGGCGGAAGTAGTTTTTGCATTAAAAATCTGGAGACATTACCTGTATAATGAGAAATTTGAAGTTTTCATAGATCATAAAAGCCTTT
Source organism: Warburgia ugandensis (assembly GCA_035236585.1). Lineage (NCBI taxonomy): Eukaryota > Viridiplantae > Streptophyta > Magnoliopsida > Canellales > Canellaceae > Warburgia > Warburgia ugandensis. The sequence continues at coordinate 60,886,843 of CP141136.1, read as the reverse complement.
GAAGTTATGAAAATTCCAGAAGAGAAAAAAGTGAAAATTACTATTTTATCTTCACTAGAGAGGCTGCTTTTTGGTGGAGGACAGCACAGAGAACTTATTTTCGTCAACCAAATAACATTTTATGGGACAATTTTCGAAAGGTATTATGTGATAAATACTTCCCCATATCTAGGCACGAATGAAGAGAGAATTTATGAATATACAACAAGGAGATCTTACAGTCTTACAATACGACAATAAGTTCGTCCAGTAGAAGAGGTTTGCACCAAATATCTGCACTTCAAATAAAAAAGCAATAGAAAGATTTGTTCGGGGTTTACACCCAAGGTTAAGGACTAAGGTTATGAGGACACTGCCTAATACCATAGCAAAAGCAGTGGAAAATGGCTTTTATTTTTGAAGAGGAATACTTTTATAATCAAGCAGAATGGTGAGACAAGGAGAAATATAGTACTGCTCGAGGACACTCGGGCAGGGGTAAGCGCCCTTCTTCTTCTTCGTGGGGGCCAAACAGACTCCAAGGACCACAGGCTGCCAAACAAAGCAGATGGCCTGAAAGGAGACAGTGTCCGAGATATAAAGGTTATCATCCTGGTTCATTTTGCTTTAGAGTAGGACAACAGAGACCACCAATACAATGTTATAGATGTGGTGAATAGGGACACTTTATGAATGAGTGTCCTAAGAGACAAACGGCAATGGGCCCAGGACAAAAAATGTGCCTCGAAGTCAAGGTTGAGTAATTTGCTACACTTCTGAATAGGCCAGAGCCTCAAATGCAACAATTGAATGTACCATTTTAATTTTAGACAAACATGCTAAATTTTTATTTGATCTAGGTTCTACACATTCATTTATCTCCAGCATTTTTGCATCTTGTGTGTTTACCTGTACATAATTTGGGATTTGGCTTGGATATAACTACATCAATAGGTGAATCAATTAGTAGCCATGAATTTCTCCAAGATGTACCTATTGTGATAATGGGGAAGCAGTTCAAGGCCGATCTTATTATACTCGATATAATGGATTTTGACGTTATTTGTGGAATGGATTAACTAGCAACGAATTGGGCGATAGTGGACTATAGTAGGAAGAAGGTCATATTCTGTGTACTAGGACATATAGTAATTTCATTCCAAGGGAGACTAGATACAAATGGTGTTTGTATTATTTCAGCCATGAAAGCAGCAAGACATATCTCAAAAGGATGTCAGGCCTTTTTGGCGAGTGTAGTAGCAATGGATGTCGAACAACCTAAACTTAAGAAGTTAGAAGTTGTTAGAAAATTTTAGGATGTTTTTCTTGAAGAACTTCCATGATTACCACGTAAAGAAATTAATTTTGCTATCAAACTTGTGCTAGGTATAGCTCCTATTTCTAAGCCGCCATATTAAATGACTCCAGTAGAATTGAAAATATAGTTGCAAGAGTTACTAGACAAGAGTTTTATCAAAGCCCAGTTTTTCCTTTTACAGCTAGTCCAACATATCAAGAGTTAGAAACAGTCAACAAGGATCACGTGATTGTTTAGATGTGAGTTAAGAAAGTGACTCATATAAATATATTGTAAAATGTAAAATAGATGCATCTTGGAAAAGAGACTGTGGGGTCTGTTGGTTCTTCCACTGATACCCCAAAAGAAGAGGCTCATATGGCAGAGTTTATAGCACATGATGCAGAACTATAAATAATATATGCAGCAACAACAAGCCCAAGTTCAGACATCGTCCATACTGAACATTTCTGCATCGAGCATTGGTAAGGGTAGTTCGAAAGGTAGTGCTAGCAAGACAGATAAATTGCTAGAACAATTTCAGAGGATGGTTCTAGCATTTTCTGGAAAAGGAAAACCTGAAGCAGCAGAGGAATGGATATACTAGGTTGCAAATATAGAGTTGTTACAATAGGGGCCCACTAATGGCTACTAGAATAGAATATATCGACATCTCTCTATATTAGAGGGCAAAATGCCTTGTGGGTCGGTTATCTATTTTCAATATATTTAAATCTTTGCCATCCTCACAAAGATGATAATAGAATTACTATTTTGCAGCCATTTTAAAGCCTAGGTAAAAGTACAATTTTGCTCATATAATGTAGTCAACATTACTCTCATATAATCTGTCACGCCCATGTCCTAAATAGTGGATTAAACCAAAAAAAAAAAATTAAGAACATTAGAAATCAATGATGAAAAGTCATTCATCAAATTGTGCTTGGAGAGAGCTTTCCAACAACACTAAGAACGCGCGAAACGGAGATCGGGAGTGACAGACGCAGGGATTTTACCACTAAGGCAAAGCGGGTCCAGATTGATAATGGCACCCCCCCCCCTCTAACACGTGTAAGCCAAAGGGTCACGTGGGAGGAACTCTACACGCGGGAGTGGAACTCACCGCGTGGAGCTCAACTTCCACGCGTCTACAACACAGGAAGCAAGGAGGAGGAAGCCAAAGCCAGCAACCCCCTCCCCTTTCACCCCATTTTCCCGGCAACCCTCTCACCCCCTTCCCCTGGATTTCCCTGTTCTTCCGGTCAAGCCGCACCTACATAGGAACCAGGTCGTTCCTAGTTCTCAGGCAAATGGAACCTCCTCGCCCGTGATTCCCTCTTTCCGCCGGACTTCCTCTCCATTGACGACTCACACACCAACGGAGGTTAGGGGTGAGTCTTCTCCTTCACCTCCCTTTTCCCCCTTGTTCCTTTTTCCTCCACATTCCCCGTTCCTCTTCCGTTTTCCGACGAGTTGGGGTGGTGAAAAATTTCGTAGGATTCATGTTATACAGGGAGAGAAACGAGATTGAATTGAAAATCCACCCGTTTAGGTTGTTCCTTAGACGTTTCTAAGTGAAACCCCTTTTGTTTCATGAAGATCCGTCGAGAAACGACACCGGAATCCTCAAAAACCAGCACTTAGGGTAAGTTTAAAAACCCTTGAAAAATCCGGCAAAAAGTGATAGTTTTAGCAAAAATCGAAAGGGGAAAACGTTAGAAAACAAAAATTCAGGAAATTCCGAGCATTCCCATGAATTTTCGTTGAAAAACGACGTCACCTGTGTTGCCGGCAATGACCGGAATCCGGTCATCTTTTCCGGCGACGGTGACATTTTCCAGCGACCCCTAAAAAATGTGAAAAATGAAAATTTTCAGATATGGATGATTCGCATGTGATCTTTTCATCCACGAAGACGGATCGTCGATCAGGAATCGATTGGTCCAAGAAAGTGCTTGTTAATACATAGGGAAATTTTGGAACCTTAACATCCAACCGTTAAAAATGTGATCGGAAGGTAAATTTAGGTCAAATATAACTCCAAGTAACCATTGGTGATGAATTATCATAGAAATGACTGACTAATTACGGATAAATTAATGGGAGATCCTATCTGGCCGTCCAATACTCGATCAATGAATGTCAGAGGTCAGGAAAGGATATCAGACCATGAATTATAGCTAAAAGCATTGAATTGTGAAATAACTTAACTAAAATGTTGGAAATTGAAACTTCTAGAGGTACGTGCTTGATCTAGACCATCGATGTAAGACCAATGGCGCTGATCCAATTGGATAGCGACCAATTAGTGTGCAAATCCTTGATCTAGATATATGAGGTTAGATTAAGAACATGATGAATGTAGAACTAGGAGTGATTATAGAAAATGACATGAAATTCTAAAATTTACTTAGAACTTGTATTTGTTGCAGAGGTTTGAGAGCAATGTGAACGGTTCTAGTAGTAGAACTTTGAGTTGTACTTGGAGAGCAGGTAAGGACCCTGAACCCTTGCATTCTTTAAATTCTTGTTGTTATGTTCTCTTGAAATTGACTTTATGATGTGTAAAATGTATATATTGTCACCTTGGTTCACTGGGTGATAGAAATTGTAATTTCTCATTAAAAAGGTCATGTTATAGTATGATTTACTATGCTTAACTGTTGTGATGATGCAAACTATTATAAAATGGTCAAGCCCAAGATAGTAAGCCCTAAGGGCCGCCCGGTAAGCTATGATGACGCTTTCCAAGATGGTAATTCCCGAGGGAAAGGGCTACCTGGTTGCTTGCAACTAAGGTGAAGCCGCCCAAGACGATAAATCCTGAGGATTGGACTATCTGGTATTGAGCCTCCCAAGACGGTAAACCCTGAGGGAAAGGGCTGCCTGGTTCTTTGGAATCATGGTGGAGCCGCCCAAGATGGTAAACCCTGAGGGATGAGCTGTCAGGCATTGAGCCTCCTAAGATGGTGATTCCTGAGGGAAAGGGTTGCCTGGTCTTTTAGGATCACGGTGGAGCCGCCCAAGATGGTAAACCCTGAGAAATGAGCTGGCATATGGAGTTACCCAAGATGGTAAACCCTGAGGGAAAGGGCTGCCTGATTGATTTTGACTAAGGTGGAGCCACCCAAGATGGTAAATTCTGAGGGAACCTGACTTTGGCGCTGCCCAAGATGGTAAATCCTAAGGGTCTGGCTGCCTTGATGATGACACACATAGTGGGCCGCCGAAGATGGTAATGCTTGAGGGAGATGACTATTGAATCCTGAAGTAATGCTGGGCATGTTTAATATTACTGGAAAAAATTCATTAATGAGTATGCAGCTTTGTTGGATGTAACGCTTATGATTTGCATTTAACTTTAGAACGAGGTCCATGACTTAGTCACTCATCAATTGAATGTCCTGTGGTTGGACACGAATGGAAAATCCTTATGGGGTGTACTTGTTTGCATGCGATGACTGTTGTGTCATATTTGAATTTGGGGAAAAACTGTAATTCTGCTGTAATACCCATAGGCCTTACTTGATAGCACATGCTAACTACATTATATATGACTAGTTAAAAATGGAAAATGCATGCTCATGTTATACTGAATGTGTTTTTAAGCGTAGCAACGAGAATGACTAGATATGCATGGGTTTAGTTCTTTTCCCTTACTGGGCTTCGCAGCTCACCTTATTATTTTGCAGGTACCAGTCAGGCAGAGAAGAAAAAGGTCGTTGAGTGAGTTAAAGAAAGCTTGCTTGAAGATGTTAAATTTTGAGTTGTATATACATACATGTATATATTTGCTAATGCTGTAAACAAGTTATATCTTATTTTGACACTAATCCTTATGCATCATATATGTTTTAGTATGATAGATAGTATAGAGACTGAGTCTCCCTTCAGGAAATTATGATTGCTATATTGTCTATCAGGTGAACCGCATAGCATGCGTTAAATGCATAAGTCCGAAAAACAGGGGAGACTCTGCCGAAATTTCGGTAGGACTCGATTGTTAAAGGAGAAAAATATTTTCCTAGTAAACTGTGACTTGCATAAGACAAGAGCACCTAGCTCTCTCAACACTTCCGCTGTGATATAAATTATGGAAAAAAAAAAGAAGAAGAAGAAGCAAGGCCACGTAGGCCTAGCTCGCCCAATCGTTAGGCTTGATTAAGCCTAATCGCGGCCCTGGGGATTGGGGTTGCGACATAATCCATTAAAGCATTGATAAATTTTTCATTATAGCCCATAACCCTCACAAGCCATTCCCATGCTATCCCTGGTAAAAATGTCCCAACATTTTACATGATCTAGATCGTTGATCTCTTAGGATGTAAAATAGATAAGTTATATTTTACCCAAAAAATAGTAATTTATACACTAAAACCAAATTAAAATGGGATTAACTCTTTACATGATTTAAAACATTGATTTTTTTGGATACGAAATAACCAAAACCAACACCACTTAAAACCTATGATCCTCTACTTTTTGGCCATTCCATCTTTGGTAAGAATATCACTAGTCGGAAAAACAAGACATGCCAACTACTTATATAATATGCACCATTGATCTCTTGACCGTAAAATAGCTTTGGTAAGTGTACAATTTGGCCCATATAACGCAGCAACATACTCTCTAATGAAACCATGTTAAAGCTTTGATAAATTTTCAGTTTATCCCACATCCTGATAGACAATTTCAATGCTATCCCTGGTAAGATTGTCCCAACTACTTTAGGCCATTGTGGCCCACCCCTTCCCCGGACCCCGTATAGGCAGGAGCTTCATGCACCGGGGCTGCCCTTTGAATTTTTGATCTCTTAGACTTGGAACAAATAACTTATACACTAAAACCAAACTAAAATGTTATAACTTTTTACATGATCTTAACCATTGACTTTCAAGAATGCAAAATAAATGAACTGTACAGCAAAACCAACTCCATTTAAAACCTATGATACTCTACTTTCTGGCCGTTCCACAGCCTGATTGACAGTTACAATGTTATCTCTGGTAAGAATGTCCCAACTTTTTTACATTATTTGAAAATTCTTGATAGCTTAGGCTGCAGGATAGATAACTTGAACACTAAAACCAAACTCAAATGGGCTAACTTTTTACATGATCCTAACGATTAATTTTCTAGGATGTAATAACTTAAACACCAAAGCCAAACTAAAATGGCTAACATTTTACACGATCTTAACCATTAATTTTCTAGGATGCAATATAAATGAACTGTACACCAAATCGAACTCCATTTAAAACCTATGATTCTCTACATTCTGGGTATTACATCCTTGATAAGAGTATCACTGGTCAGAAATATAGGTTGGGGGCTTCTTACATGATCTGGACCATTGATCTCTTTGCTGTAAAATTGATAAGGCTATGCACCAAAACTAAACATGTTGTGGAACTGGAGAGAGAGAGAGAGAGAGAATCTCCAATCACTTTAGGAAGATTTAAACCATCGGTAATATTAGACACATCTTTAGATTGCTACGCAACCCCTATTTCAGTCATTCCTTCAAGAGAGAGCGCGATTCCTACTGGCCATACTTATGGAAGGGCTGAACCATCCACAATCATGGCCTTATCTTCAACCCTATATACCAACTCTCATCAACTAGAAGGACAGAGAAAGTCTCTCTTATTAGACCCACTTTTTTGGAAGATCTAAAACACCCAAAATCTTTTACATTTTGTTTTTTGAAACTGTGGCATTGTTAGATAAGTCTCTCACAAACCCTTGAGCAGGTTCGAACTTGTGACCTGACATGATCGAGACTGTTTCTTACGCCACACTCACACACCAGTCTTACATAGGATACATCCCAACCCACCCCGCGCAGCGGGGGTGGGGTGTTGGAGGAGGTGGTTGGGCAGGTTTGAGAGAACCTCCTACTAGGCCCAGTATTTGGAAGATAACCATCTGGGACTGCCCTTAGATGGGTTCTGCACCGAAATAAATAAGTGCTAGCCACAGGTTCAAAAGTAGTAGGTAGAAAGAGAGGGAATTGAAAAAATTTTAGGGAACCCATTTATTCAACCAATAAAGTAGAAGAGAGAGAGAGAGAATGCCTCCTATTAGGCCCACTATTTGGAAGATCTAAACCATCCAAAATCTGGGACTACCCTTAGATGGGTTATGCACCAAAATAAATTATAAGTTCCGGCCACATGTTCAAAACTATTTAGTAGAAAGAGAAAGAATCAAAAAAGTTTTAAGGGCCCACTTATTCAACCAATAAAATAGAAGATTAGAGAGAGAGCGAGAGAGAGAGAGAGATTTTAGGGATCGATTGAGATCTAAGAGTAAAGTATTCAATTAGAATTAGAAGTTGATGATAACTGTGATAGAAATGTTATGTGGCTTAGAAAGATATGTTGTATAAAGCAAATCTTTTAGTTGCCACTGATGCAACTAATGAGATACAATTTTCAAATTTCAAAAATGGATTTGCAGAACTAGAAAGAGGTGAAGGGTTCTAAGTAGACCCTTTTATCTAGGATAGTGATATATGCCCCTTGCTTTTCCTCATGAGCCTCTCTATAAAATGAAACAAACTAGCTATAAGTTCATATGGGGCCAGATTTCTAAAGATCCAAGCCATTCACAATATTTTCCTTGGCTTAGATAGGTCATGCTCTGAAATTCTCATCCATTGGCTGATCCTAGCAATTGCTACAACCAATTATGAAAGGAACGGTGAAACTTTTTATCTTCCATTTTTTAACTCAAGAAAACATAGGCTAAAATGATCCCATCAATAAGAATTTTAGAGCATGACCATCTAAGACAAAGAAGACATTGTCAATGGTTTTGACAATTGTCTATATATATATATATATAGACAGACTGATAGAGAGAGAGAGACAGACGGACAGATATAAGATAAGAAACACAGAAACAAGAAGACTAATCATTCATTGGTAAATTCTGAAATTCATCAGTATGTATAAATTATGATATATTATCCACTTATCCCCTACTAAATCATAATAACCGCAGACCATAACAATATAAATTGTAATAAAAATCATTCGCCACGTCTCAGTTGTCCAAATTTTACATTTTCACAAGACCAAAGAACACAAAAACAAGAAGACACGTCATACATTATTAATTCTGTCATTTGTCAGCACCACATGAGTCATGACATATTAACCATTTATACCTACTTATAATAACTGCAGACAATAACAATATACTTTTTAATCAAAAAATCATTTATACAATGGCAATGGCTTAATTCACTGGTAATTGCTCACTAAATGAGGATGCTTATTAAACACAAACTATAGAACAATGGTTTAATTAGTTCACTTGTTATTTGAATATGCATGAGTATTTTCCGAGAAAAACTAGAAGCAATATATTAATAAAAACAATAGGAAATATTAAATCCAACTGGTGCAAGGTTTGTACTTGGCATGAACAGAAAGGTACAAGCAAAGGAGGTCCTGTGATCAGTACATACTCAAAAAGCATATTTAGATAGATGAAATAAATAAAAAGGGCAGCCCAGGTGCACAAAGCTCCTGCATATGCAGGGTTTGGGGAAGGGGCAGACCACAAGGGTCAATAGTACGTAGCCTTACCTTGCATTTTGCAAGAGGCTGTTTCCTTACCTTGAACCCGTGACCTCAAGGTCACATGGCGACAATTCTACCGTTGTGCCAAGGCTCCCCTTCATGATGCATCACTCTTCGCTGCTAATTCTTTTTCAACATTTCAGAGAAAAGTGAAAGTAGATTGAATCTTTATTGAACTAATTGTAACAACCAGGAAATCATATTAGTCTAGTCAGCGGATGTTGCCAAATGAAATGTAAGCCCTTTCCTTTTGTCTAGATGCATGAGCTAATGTTGTGGGACTAATGGGAGGGGAATAGACAGTTGTAGGTCAGAAATAAAACTACCAAACCGGCCCTCTACTTGGAGTCAAATATAAGAAACCTTACTGCTAATGACAATATTTGAATTTGACCAACTCTTAGGTGACAGATCCCATACACCAGCTGCCCCAAACATACACCACAACTACCCCATCATATCGTAGGAATTAGAAATTGAAGAATAACAAGAAATATAGAGAAACAATCTAGCCTGCAGCTCTCTCAAAATCTTCAATAACAATGCAATTGGTGGTCTCCTCAAGGTCCTTGTCAAGTTCATATGGAACTCAGCTATTTTAATATATTTTCAGAATATATGAGGATAAGCAATAAATGCTTTGATGTCTTGTACTAGGATATACAACCGCAAAGTACCTCCCAGAAGGTTTTCAAGTCCTAACAGCACAAAATGCAATCAGGATGCTCCTTAAATGATATTCTTACTATCACCTATTATTAGGTTTTCCAAGAGTTGAAGGAAAACCTTCAAATCCAACACAAATGGATCCTACACAAAGTTATCACTCTTGGAAAATGAAATCCTTATATAGAACAGAGTTCTCTTCAAAGAAAAAAACACCTCTAGTCTAATTTCTACGAGCATTTCTCACATCTTCCATATCCCACGACTTATTTAGTGGAGATGACCAAAGCACTCTCACTTAAACCTACTTAAATGCACAAATAAAGTTCTTACGAGGGAACTTTTAAAACAGTAAAAGATTTGTGGAACTCCAAATGAAACCCTCCAGTAAACCATGGTTGTGGTGCCTCATGTGGTAATGTTTCCCTCGAAGCTCTTCGAGGTTGCCATGCTTCAAGCATGCGTCAAACACCAGCAGCAAAAATTTTTAGATGATGATTATGTGTTCTAAACAATCATAAACATTTAAAAGAAGACAGAGAGTAACATTTAAACCCAGATTGACCATGGGAACTTACAATTATAAAATCAGATTCTTCATAACAGGATAAATGTTCCTATTATGAAGTTGATTACCAGCAGAGCATTTTCAGGAAAGAACAAACCAAAGGAAGGCGATGGCTCTAGGAAAAAGTTTCGTGATCCCATTAATTCAAATTGTGGGTTAAGCTACCTTCTTAATACCATGGAGAAAAAGGATTTTAATGAGAAAATTCCAGCTTGATCAAGTCACTAGACAAATTATCAATAGAATCATGCAGGGAGAAATAGAAGCATCTTTCAACCTTGGAGAACAAACAACTTGTAAGATGCAGTTAAACTATTGCTGCATCTTAAATCAAGACTTCAAACTTAGACTGGGTCCAAACCCCAAAGAATCAAAGCAGGAATAACTTTTATTTGTCAAATACAACTACTGCAGTAGTTTGCAAAGTAGAGAGCAAATGGAGAATCATTCACCTATTACTAGCCAGTAGCCAAGCATAACCATCCCCAACCATATACCTGATTTCACATTGGAATTGAGGAAAGCTAATTCTGGAGGTTTGTATATGATAGAACCACCAGCATTCAACAAATTCAAGCAAAATTAATCATCAAGGTTCTGATACTTTTTATTATACTAGCCAAAGACCATTACACTCTGAAAGCATTTTCCCCCAAACACTTCCAGTAGACCAGAACTTTTTTTTGTGGGTGCTTTCAATTCCAGAACCTTGTAAGACTAAGAGAAGTTGAACCTGATTTATAAAGGGGCATTTTCTAGAAAGAGGATTTTCACGTATGGATTCCTTTATGTAGGCCCTTGTTAGACCTATAATAGAAAAGCTAATTCTAGATTCCCAAGGAAAACCATTGGATTTCTCAAAAAACCTCAGCCATAGACGAGGAAATTTTGATCAATGAAAGATAACTAGAAGGAATTTTCTCTAGAGTAGCTTTTAACAGTACTATACAGCACGAAAAGAAATATCCTTCTAGCACAACCTGCAGGCCTGGCTTACATATGCACTGCTACCTGGATCCCTCTTTGAGAAACTGGGGGGGGGCTCTCCTTGTGGAAAAGTTCAAGTATTTCAATTACAGGGGTGTGATGTTGGGATGGTTTAGGATTGATGATAAACAAGAAACAATTTCATAATAAACCAATAAAAATCCAAACATGGAGGCTGGCAAAGATCCTTTAAAGAACTATTTCTTCGAGGAAGGTGGTGAACAGGGGTAGGTCAACAACTTGGAGCATGAAGATAGCAGTGTCAACACACTGAAAGTTTAACAGGATAAGGCCACCCCTTCAGCAACACTACCACCACGCAAGAAGCTGGCACGAGAACTCATTTTGAAAAGATCATAGATGTCATCTGCTGCAAGGCCAAAGACTCTGGGAAAGATGGATCCCTTTACACTAGACCCGCTACAGAGGGCAAAAAGCTACATTGGCCCTGTTGATGATGACTGGAAGAAAGACTGTAGAAGTGAACCATGCCATTTGCATTCTTCCCTCTAGGCCAACATCTATTTGTGGAAGAACTTACTTAGCATCAGCCAGTTACAAGTGGTTCCTGAAGAACTAATCGGTTTGATTGAATCAAAGACGAATCAGTAATAATAGTCCTCTCTAAGATCTGATGACCAATAGCAGAGCACTTTGGTCAGAAGTTAAGAAGCACAACCCTTTTCACATGAACTATAATTGACAAGATTAGCCCCATCATTTCCCAACCCCCTCAATAATAATAATCATCATACCATTATCTAGGCCTTATCCCAATTAGGGATCAGCCAATAATCTGGGATGAAAATATTTGGTTTCAGTGGTATAACAAATTATGCCAAGGGTAAAGACCAAAAGTCAACGATGACCAACATGATTTCAGGTTCAAGAATCTTCCAGAAATTCATAAAATGAACTCATGTAGAAGACGTGTGGAATATCTCTACAAAACTGAAACCTGCACCTTTGACCTCATTGCAAAGAAAGCAACTTGAGCTAAGTCTTATACTCCTTCCAGTAGCCATTGTGAGTCCATGCATGAAGATTTCCATTTTCTATTTTGTAACTTCATAAATACCAAAAGTAAGGGTGAATGTCTTGCATAGGTTAACCAACACCGAAAAGAACTAAGACAAGTAAGATAACCCACGTCTGGCTTAAGATGAAGTAAGATTCTTCTGAACCACAACCTTCCATTGCAAAGGCATATGCATCATGAAATGAAAACCTCAGCAGCCAAAATAAGCATCTAGGTATTGCGTACCAAGCATCACTTTTAACCCAGCTTCAACACACAAGGTTCACCTTCCAAAAGAACGGAAATGTGAAACTAACAAGCCACGAATAACATTTATCATTGAGAATCACAAAATTTGACAATCAAGGGGTAGGGTGATTCATGTCTGTTTTGACTTCAATTTTGTTTGGCATTCACCTTGCTAGATCACCTTGATCAGGTATGTATTTTCTACTTCTTCTCCTAATAAATCTTTTGCGCCATTCAAACAATAAAAATATCTACTTAAATTAAGCATGCACACCAAGCTTGAGTGGCAAGATGCGCTTCTTCCCCAACCAAAGGTTGCATATTCAAGTCCACCAAGTTTCAGGAAAAAGAGACGTATACATGTATCTTCCTTCATCTTCCACCACCAAATTGGAGGATATGATTTAATCACTTCTAGCTTCAAAAGTGAACTCCTACTAATGCATCAACCACTTTGATCTGCTTCAAATGTTCTCAAAGACAACATCAAAAGTCAAAACCTGGTTAAGTATTGTTGCTGTTCCTCATTGTAAATTGATAAGAGGTAACACAAATTTATGCCGTCCTAGATAAAGTTAAGTAGACAGGGAGCCTTGGAGCAACAGTAGAGTTGTAGTCATGTGACCTTGTGGTCCACCCCTTCCCCAGACCCCACATACACAGGAGCTTCGTGCACCAGGGCTGCCCAAAGATAAAGTTAAGTCTTTTCATTTACCTCTTCCAAAAACTGGGTCAAAAAGTCCAAAAGCAGAGGCCTTATCATTTCTTATTGGAGATTTACTTGATGGTGATCAGTTTAGTATAAACGGTGGGAGGTTCTTAACAACTGACATCAAATGATCTTTGAGAACAGGTCTGTCTTTGACAAGTAATATTCAGAAGCCAAAACACACACAAGCTGAATAAAAGATTTTCCCCTTTTACTGGCTTAAGTTGATTTTGCAACCCTTGGCACACAAGACCTAAATCATTAATCTGAGATCTGCTTGTTGAATACCTCAATGGGTAAGGCCCAAAAAGGGATACACATAATTTATTCATAAAATTAGTATTTCTCCATATAAGGCACACTCAGATGCGTATAAAATTAGGTTCCATTCTATATCAGAGTCCAGACTAGTAAATGACTCTTGAGTTTAACCAGATCCCACCCAGAAGCAAATAAAATCATTTCACATTTTGGGGATAAAACAAAACAAAAGTGCAGAGGAACTCGACATATAATAGGATCTGACAAAGCAATACACTCCAACACCAAACCTTCAAGAAGATTTTGTACCTGGGCTTTGATCGGGCATCTACATGCTGGTGTTTTTTGTTGTCAATGTTTTGTTTAACCTGAAACACAAAAAAATATCAGCCATGTTAGTGATTTTTATCCAACCCAATTCATAGAATATTCAACTATAATATCTTCATATTTGAAATCCAAATCTAAGAAATTCATGAAAGACCGACATATTTGTTTTCTTCAGACCAGTTTGTACTAAATGTACTTGAGCATTCAGAGACCACCAGCATCAACTCCACATATCCATCTGATGGAGTCTCCAAGGTGCTTTGCAAGAGTAGCTCATCCATTATCTTTAACCTCAACTATCTGCTATCTAGAGGTTCTCATATGCCAAATTTACTAAAACACAAAGGCAGCATTCGTGGGAATTTTACATGCCATGCCACTAAAGCCATTATTGCTTCGCACATTATCATTCTTAACTCCAACCATTCTCAAGCTGGCAAGAAACCTTGATGAAAAAATTGATTGATGCAAAGATTTCCGTGATTATGCTTCTAGGGGAGATAGTGAAGAAGAGGATTCTAAAAGCAGCATCAAGATATATATCCAGTGGATACAAGCAGCCTCTTTTTAGCTAGTATTGGTCTGATTTTATTTTGCTTTCAATTGTTTTCTTCTTCCTCTATCTCAATAAGCTCTCTATTGGGGAGAGAGAGAGAGAGAGAGAGAGAGAGAGAGAGAGAGAGAGAGAGTACTAGAAAAGATGCATATGGATCCACTTTACCATGTGGCATGTTTTGAAAAATAAGATGCCACAAACTTATCATCCAGCATTTCAGTTGGAAGTTAACTCAAACTAATCATCCAGCCCTTAGGTTTGAAGGCAAATTGATTCTATTCATATTGGAACCAGAACTGAGTGAATCCACAATGCACATATCCCCTGATCAGTTGAGAAAGGCAAAGCCTTGCTAACTGTACAAGGACCTCCAGGAACAGTATCACCTGCTGCTCCTCCAAAGTTGAAGGAGACCAAGGAGAATGACCCTTCAATTATGAACCAGAAACCCCTTACTCAAACTGATCTTGTACAAAAAAACAAAAAAAAAACTGAAACCGGACCTGTTTGAACTAATATTTTAATTAATCATGTGCCGAAATGCCAGACATGGTATACACAAGTCTTTTAAGGAGCAAAATATTGAGTTGAAGCAAAAAAGTAGCGACAACGTGTTTCATAGCTACAATGGGCATATCACGACATAAGCCTGTGGGGCTGGAGAGAGACAGGTTTCGATGACCATCCTGAGATCATGAACCTAAAAGGGTGAAACCCCCAACAGAAGCCTTCACAGGATGAACATTAAATTCCATCCATTAATCAAAGGATAATACAACAATGGAGAAGTTGGGAAGACTTGAGGCTTGGACGTTTCCAGAAATGAATAGAAGCTACTAAAGTGTTTTTTCAATTGCAATTGGCACGCTCAGCTCTAATAAGACCGAAGGGCAAGCATGCTTAGTGGGTCTTTGCAAAAGGAAAATCCATTGAGAGTGCTATACATCAATGAGCACAATTTTCATGTCAGCATGGGCTTTTAGATCCAAACAGGCCCTTAGAGATTAGCCCCATCCAACTACCGCAGGCTCTAATTTCTGCTCTTTCAATGGATGATTTGAGAGTAGAAGATAATGCTCTATGTCCAAGAACGAAGCTTCTACAAATTAGACATTCTACAACTGTAAAATTATGGAACGAGTTTGGTGGAAGGCTCCCATAACAAGACCTAGTCAAGCAATGGTTTATATCCTTGAACAAAAGGGTTCTGCTTTGTTTCTATCTGGTGATATTTTTTTTGTGATATTATGTGCTCATCATAAAGCTGCCCAGACATACAATGCAATAATTATCATGAGGCCAGTAGATGCTCACAATCTTCAACAAATTGAATATGAAAAGAAAAGTAAGCCATCAACAAACAGCTAATGAATAAAATATAATATAAAATTTATCATGAGGCAAGCACATAAGTGCAATTCTTCCATCCATTCAAGTTGATAGAGAGAGCAAAAATTGAAAGAAAACTTCATAGATGACTGACTTTGCTATTGTTCAAAACTAAAAAAAAAAACTAACTGATACACTTATTCTATAATTTATGTATATCTGAAATCGATATTATTTAAACAAGCACTGTGGAAAAGAGAAAGAAATCTGACCTGTTCAAGGGTCCAGATAAGATGCGGTTGAAATTTTGCATGGAATGTAATTGGGCCAACCTGTCAAGAGAAAGGGACTCTAAGCATATATTCTCACACAATTATCATTGACGCATCATCAGAACTAACTAATGTTTCAAGAGCTTGATCAATAGTAGTAGTAATGATCCCATTCCAAAGTTGAAGCTCCAAGCCAGCCACACCATAACATCAATGAGAATATAAATCAAAAAATAAAAGAATATCTCTTTCACCGTTATTCTAATGATTCAAAACTTAAACATTCTTCCGTTGCATGGACCAGACTGACCTTGACACACATGGCACCTTTTGACTGAAAGAGCTAACAGTTAAATTTCATAAAAGAAAAAAATGGAGAACCCTTCTACAAATTATAACAGCAGATGGATTATGTACAAAATTGGAGAAATAGAAACTAGGTTCTCATCCTAAAACTCATGACTCAGCTTAAATGAATAACTTTTGGAATCGGATCCTGAAGTAAGAACAAACTCAAACCCTTGCAGATGATTTTTGCTTTTCATTCACTTCAGGATTGAACAACAACAAGGAACTGAGAAAACAGATATATCATAAAAGACGAAGGATAAAAAGAACAGGGGAACCGGCAACCTTTGCCAAAAGGTTATTCAAATAACCCACAATAAATTTCAAGCACAAGTACTACTCCCACCTTCTTGACTTGGTGAGGTGATTTGCAGAATATTCCATACATATGGATATGTGAATAGAAATTGGATCAGCCACCTAGTGCAAGACATGAAGCATCTGATGTGGTAAAGTAAATCTCTTAACTGAAGCCTTCCATAATCTTTCTTCATTTTATTTTATTTTTACTTTTTACAAGTTCCTAAAGATTCAATCCCCAACCTAAATTTTGCACAATAGAAGTCATCTATGAAAAAAAATATCCAATTATCAATCAGAAAGATATTGGGAAGGTAACAAAACTGTTTGCTTTCAACTTCCGATATTTAGCTGTAGGAAGCTAGTACTGTTTCTTTTTTTTCTTTTCTTTTTGCCTAACAATAGAGCAAGACGTTTCAATGATATGAAATGGCTAGGTGGAATAGCATAGAACCAATATTTCCTTGCAGATGATCATCAAATTCATATACACCAGAGACTGGGTACTCATGGTTCATGTCACCAGGTGGGAAATAAACATACATTTTGTCCCTGATAAACTTTTCCAATTGCTTCACTGGCAGCACTAGCTTTTAAAATTGCATCCCCAGAGGCACTAGATTCAACATCAAATCCTGAAGCACGCCAATGTGGCAAGCCTCCATCCAGCACCCAAACTTTATCATGCCCAAACACTCGAAACATCCTTTCCACCAATCAAAGAGGTTAGTAATCAATATCTATTGCTAGATAGTTTTCGTCTATCTGAAATCAGATATAGCAATTCTAACACCAAGATAGCTTACCACCAAACACGAGCTGCACTGAAAATTCCCTTTCCATCATAAACAACCACCCCATCTTTGTTCTCAATGCCAAGAGCCGAAACTGCAGCAGCAAAAGCATCTTCTGATGGCAACATGTGTGGCAACTGGTTCAGATTTACATCAAAACTAGATCATGATCCTCAAACCAAAAGAAAATAACAGCATGGTGGTGAACATGGAAACTCTACAAAAACATTTATCTTTACGATAAAGAAAGCTGTGATCCATATTCAACAAGATTTTTCAAAACATAACTTTTTAAAAGAATACCAAAGAGGATGAACATGCTTAGCTAAGAGATCAGAATTGACTGAAGCATCATTTGGGAATCCCTCAGTTATGCTAAGGTTTATTAGGTGTCTAATGTAATCTTGGTTCATTGGGCAGATGGAGGCTCAAATTTGGGATCCACCTTTTAAACGATGATGAACTAATGCAGTGAGTCAAAGAGGACTTCCACAAGTGACTAAACACTCTCCCTAACCATTCCATCAAAAAACAAAACCATAACATATTTACCCTTTATTCAACTTTGGTCAACCCTACCACAAGGATCCACCATTTGTGCCAAGCATCCATGTCATGTCTGCTTCCACTAGATGTAATCCCATGTTTTACCTTAAGCCAGAATGGCAGGAAGCTTTGTATTTCTCTTAGCTGTGTAATGTCAAGAGTGAAGGTTAGTCTATTAGGAGACACTCCAAAACCACTAGAATCTTTCCAATATTGACATTCTGAAATAAAATGTTCTTTGTTTAGCCTGAAAGCAGACCTGAATAACAGTGTGTAGAAAGACGTCCCATGAGCTAAACATAACTTGGTCATATGGGCTATGGTGGAAGGAAATTGATGAAAGATCAGATGCATCATTAGTACTAATGTCAACTGAAGAGAGGGATTGGGATTAGACCACAGGGCATTTAGCTGTTTAGTGACTGTGAAGGAATTAAGGATTAAAGTTTTAGCCAGGGGAAAGCCAAAGTAAGCTGAGAACTTTTATTTGGACAACACTTCTGAGGAACACAGTTTGGATGAAGATACTAGACTCCTTAGGCAATCAATATGAACAATGAAGCAGAACTCGTAGCAAGGTTATCGCAGATGGCTACCTAATCCATGGTAGAAAGAAATGAAAAAGATAAAGACATTTTATCTAAAAAGAAAATATTCCCAAATTTTAAATCCCATAGGTCTGTCTCCAAATTAATCTACACTTCTAAGTTCCTGAATCTGTCACACTGCAGGAGGTTGGCTTGAGAAACGGAAATGCACATATTATCTAATCCATATTTCAATTTAATTTAGGGGAACCATAATAACTGGTGACATAATAATCTTATACTGCATCATGGACTACGTCCTCAAGGGAAATCAACTAGACAATTCAAAAAATGAGTATCTTGTAAAACATCACAAAGTCTGGGTGGCCTATTTGCATAATGAGACCACATACCATAACCCATTTTGTTCTGATACCACATAGAAACCACTACGGGAACTCCAATTTGCAGAATTCTTCCCCGACCTAGCAAGTTCGATATTCATATCTCATTGCATCCAAAAATGTGGAACTAACAGATTCCTCTTTTATGTTATCTAGTTCAAATATTTAGATCAATTGAGCATAGACTATAAGTGGATGGTCAGATGAGGTTGTGGATGTATGTGTGTGTATGAGAGAGAGAGAGAGAGAGAGAGAGAGAGAGAGAGAGAGAGAGAGAGGCCACATCATCATCATCATCAAGACCTTATCCCAATTAGGGGTCGGCCACATGAATCTTATTCCTCCATTCCACTCTATTAGAGAAAGGCCACATGTTATCCATAAAATCGAAATTCATCAGCTATTAGAAGAAAACAGTTTCAGATGATTAACGAAATCAAATCCCTTCATAAACCTTTTTCTAGCAATTCTATGGATGTAATCGCCAATTTTGCAAAGATCATACCACATGGAAATGGATTTGATACACTACATGAGCTAAATTTGTTTAGAAATCAATTGTGCGTGATAATCAGTTATTTTAAGACCAAAATCTCATACAAAAGTTCATATTGCAATTAAGTGGCCAGGTACATCTCATATGCAATTGAATAAGGACATTAACCTCAGCTGGGGATGTATCGGTAACTGCAAGAGAAAAAGCACATAATATCAAAAAGCTGCTTGAGCTGGAACATGAATCAAACAGCTTATGGTAGTTCTGATGTAACATAGTAAGGACCTCCTAAATTAGGGACCCAAATCACATTTCCAGTGGTTATATATGGTGGTAATCAAGCAGCAATTGACATTGTTCTGATCACATGTGTTTCTTTGAAAAGCAAGCACATAGAGATGTAGAGTCAATCTGTATTCTATTGAACAGTAGGGCTGTAGGTAATTTGTTAGGGAGTACAAAAAAAATCATTACCATAAGGACAGCTAGCAGTATCCTCATTAAGGCGTGCAAAGATTCAAATTTATCTGATTCTGTACAAGATTAGCATAGTAAATATTCAGGCACTTGGTTGAGGAGCATTATACCCGTTTATTCATTCTTATGTCTGAGCCTAGAATTTCACAATTTAAGATAGACATTGGCATATAAGGAGTTGTAGAAAAAATTCTGCAAACTGGTCAAAGAAACTCCAATTTACACCTCAAATTCTATATATTTTCTCCTTTTTCAAATTTTATCCCTCTCAACATGAAATCCTTCAATTGGAGGGTTGAAAATCCTGAGAGTATTTGTAAATAATGGATCATTGTGGGTGTCTTACAAAAAGAACAGTCTCCAATATTGAATACACTGTAGTGGAAAGTATCATGCGTTGAACATGAGCAGCTTCCTTATCTTTTCTTCTATGAATTCCAGCTATAAACGATGCTTGCATCCTAGCTCAGATTTATGTGAGGTTTTCCAGTTTTCTAATGGACATGTGTGCTGTCAGGGATAAGTATGTGATATGTGAAGCACATATGGCCATGTCCATAGATACTAAAGCATGTGGATGTGCTTATACATACATAAAGGTGTCTGGGGCAAAAAGCCCATCTCATTTATATTATTTATATTGCAGCTGTTACTTCACATGTATATCTCTATCATATGGATGTAACTCTTCTTTTTTTTTTTACGGAATCTATCCATGGAGTGTCTGTAATTTGCCTTTCCTGTGTAGTCAGCCTTCTTTTGCTACACTATCAGTCTGACTTCCTCTATTTCCCTTAAGACTGTTTTGTCATATCTGTGTGTCTGCAAGTTGCCATTATTATGTTTGGTCACCCTTTTCTTTTAGATTGTCTATTTTGACTTTCCTTTTGCTTATTTTATACTGTAGTTGTTATGAGTATGCCAGTTGCCTATTTCATGTTTGTGAAATGATATTCACTATCCACCTGTTTACAATATTTCCACCCCTTAGTGTTTTGTCAGGCATTTATGATTTACCTTTCATTTTTGTTTAACCAGTTGTGAAGATCACACCCACTAAATACCCAAAAAGAACAACAAGAGACGGGAGTCTGTTAAGTGGAGAGGGTTGGCATATCATTTCCCTTCATGTTTATACTGCCCTTTCTGTTTATGTTGTCTAATATAACAGTTAACTTTCTTCTTATAAATGCCTCCTCTAGGAAAAATGTTGTTCTAGTGTTCGAAATGATCTTCCTTTTTCCAATCCTCCCTTCTCCTTCTTCTCTCTTCTTTCTTCTTGCTACATCTATAAGTACATGAAGACATCCCTGTTTCTGAATTTTCATGTGTCCATGTTACACTACCAATATATCATACCTATTCTAGAAGAAGAAGGCAGGTACTACAGAGAGAGGGATGTTACACGAGTCTATTGGTAGATGATTGAGGGGAATCAGGTTGTTATATGGATATAACAAGCAGGTGGTTATACGGTTAAGGGGGAGAATTAAAAAGGGGAGAGTGACAAGGAAGAAGAGGGGGGGGGAGAAGAAGGTAGATGGGAAGAAAGGGCTCCAAAGATTGGAGAGTGCAACAGAACTGGGAAGGTCCTATGTTCGTGGCCCTTCTATTTCTAATTTCCTTTGTAATTGTGTTTCTGAATTGAAGGGGAGCCTTGATGCAACGGTAAAAGATGTTGTCATGTGACCTTGAGGTCACGGGTTCAAGGCGTGGAAACGGCCTCTTGCAAAAAATGCAAGGTAAGGCTGCCTACTATAGGCTCTTGTGGTCCACCCCTTCCCCGGACCCCGCATAGGTGGGAGCTTCATGCACCGAGGCTGCCCTTAATTGTGTTTCTGAATTGCATACTGTACTGGAATTCCTCACATAAATGAACACTACCTTCGAATTCTTTCTTTTACTGGGATTGTAGCAGAAATTCAGACCAGTTCTATCAGTCCATGTCTACAGAATCATAGCCCAATAGTAGTGGGGAGACACAGAACAAGCACACAGTCCTGTATTGACAAAGTGACCAAAGACATCTACTAGACACAGCTGCTAACCTAGAACATACCGAGAATGGTTAGAGACTTACAGTGCATCCATCATTTCCATGAGACCCCAACAAACCAAGAATGAGAAGATTATAATGTGATTATAGCAAAATAACATCCACATGTCACTGATGTTAAACAATGGATGAGGAGCATTAAAGAGATGAATTTACAAATGTACCTACATGCAGAAAGGAAATGAACTTAATAAGCTTTTTTCTACTTAGGAATGCCGAAAGATCAATGTGTAAGAATTGTAAGGTGGTACCCCATGAGAGTCTAACCTCACAACATAGGTTAATGGTTATGGATATCTACATTAAAATATGGAAGAAAGGAAATGAACTTAATAAGTATCCAAAAATCAAGTGGTGGAACTTAAAAGAAGAGAAGATAGCATCATTTACCAACAAGTTGATGGTAGAAGAAAATTGGAACAATGAAACAGAAGTAAAACCATATGGACTAATATAGCTAAGTCCATAAGAAAGTGGTGAAAGATTACCTAAGAGTATCTAAAGGTAAAAGGCAACTAACAAAGGAAACTTGATGATAGAGTGAATAAGTGCAAAAAGTTATTAAAGAGAAACAGGTGTGTTTTAAAGCATGGCAAAGGACTAAAATAACGAAAAGTGTGAGCAATATAAGAATGCTAAAAAAGTTGATAAGAGAGTAATAAGTGAGACTAAACTCAAGGAATATGATGATCTCTATAATAGATTAGGATCAAGAGAAGGTGACAAAGATGTGTTTAAACCCGCAAAAGTAAGAGAAAAGAAAAGTAAGGACTTAGACCACGTTAAGTGTATTAGAAGTGATGACCAAAAGGTACTAGTTAAAGACGAAGAAATCAAACAAAGGAGGGAAATTTACTTTCAAAAATTACTAAATGACAATTACCCTGAGAATATGGGTATTTGAAATCCCGTAAACCTAAATAACATTGGACATTATAGATATAACCATAGGATTAGAATACCTGAAGAGAAAGAAGCTTTGAACAAGATGAAATCAGAAAGGTCCTGGGGCCTGAAGTATACTACTACAATTATGGATGTATATGAGAGATATTAGAGTAGTTTGGTTGACAAAGTTGTTTAATAAGATTGTAAAATTAATGAAAATGCCGAATGAATGGGGGAGAACTCTGTTGTACCAATTTATGAAAATAAAGAAGACATGCAGAGTTGCACTAATTATCGAGGGATCAAACTTATAAGCCATACCATGAAACTTTTTGATAGGGTGATTAAGAAGAGGCTACAACATGAGACTAGTGTATCTGAGAACCAATTTGGTTTTATGTCAGGCTACGACATGAGACAAGTGTATCTGAGAACCAATTTAGTTTTATGTCTAAGAGGTCTACCATGGAAGCTATTTTCCTACTTAGACAATCGATAGAGAAATATAGGGAGATGAGGAAGGACCTCCACACGATCTTTATTGACTTAGAAAAAGCTTATTATAAGGTCTCTAGAGAGTTAATATGGTGGCTGTTGGTTTAGAAAGGGGTTACACATGGGTATATAGACATAATTAAGGACATGTATGAAGGAGCACTAACAAACTTTAGGACCATTAGCAGAGAGACTGGTGATTTTCCTATCACTATACGATTGCACCAATGGTAACATTGAGCCCATGCTTTTTCACATTAATTATGGATGAGTTAACAAAAAATCTGTGCAAGGAAATTCCATGGTGCATGTTATTTGCAGATGATATAGTTTTAATTGATACGACAAGGGAGGGCGAAAAAACAAATCTAGAGTTATAAAAGTTGCATTAGAATTTAAAGGATTTAAAATTAGCCAAACTCAAACAGAGTATATGGAACGCAATTTTAGCAAGGAGAGAAACGAAAGTGAAGCACCAATAAAGATTGATAACCAAGAAGCCCCTCCAAAAGAATACTTCCGATACTTGCGATCGATAATTCATGAGAACAAAAAGATTGAGAGGGAGGTTACCTAGAGAATTCTAGTGGGTTGGAATAAATGAAGATGCGCCTCTGGAGTTTCATGTGATCGGCGAGTGCCACTCAAACTAAAAGGAAAATTCTATAGGATGGCTATAAGGTCAGCCATGCTCTATGGATCAAAATGTTGGGTAGTTAAGGAACAATATGTACATAAGATGAGCATCGTGAAAATGTGGATGTTGAGACAGATGAATGGCAAGACAAGAAAGGATAAAATTAGAAATGAAAACATTAGAAGAAACTTAGGTGTAGCACTAATAGGTAACAAGATGAAGTAATTAAACTTAGATGGTTTGGACATGTTCAACAAAGACCAAAAATGGCACCGTTAGAAAGAGTGAGACAATCCAAGTCGAAGGTTCTAAAAGGGCAAGGGGAAGGCTCAAAAGAATGTGGATAGAAGTGGTGAGAAAATATTTAAAAATTTTGGGCCTAAATGAAGTCATAACACTTAATAGAGGGGAATAGAGGAACAAAATTCATGTGACCGACTCCTAATCGGTAAAGGAATGACACAAAGAAAGAAATTAATAAAACTTGAAAGCGTAGACAGACATCACAAATAAAATGATCTCCAGTCATAAAAGTAAAACAGTTGCAAGACAAGACAACAAAAGCAACAAAAGGTCTCGCCTCAAAAGCAGATTTTATATGTATCATGCATCAAACAGCTTTAGTTAATAAGTCCAAAAGCATCATCGAGATAATTATGTCAATGATATTGAAAAGATAAATTTCTTATCACTAACAATATCATATTGGGGAAAAGAAATAAAAGACAGAAATAATCTCACATTGGTAGTACGATCTGATATTCCATCCACGTCAAAGAAAAGTGCTCCAGGAATGTGAGCAACCTACATGAAAATGAAAAGGCCAATACTAACACCGTGAATATTAAATGGGAGAAAGCTACAGATTATGACAAGGACTAGTACCTTCTCATGCAAAAGTTGAAGCTTAAAGACAAAATAAACATGAAGTAGGAAAAAATCGAGGACACTACATTAAGTCGAATTAAATGACTAAAGAAGACCTTATCAAGTTGTAGACTTTTACTTGTGGAAGTCTTTCAGTCTTTCTCTATTTATCCTTTTCATTTTGGAATTGGAGTGGAAATTGAACCCGCAACCTTCTGGTTGGCAATACTGCACCTTAGTACCCAGTAGATACTAGTTAAGCAGCTTTTCTCCATATATTTGAGCAGATAATTACATCGCTATCATTTTTTTTAATCATTCGGGCAAAACTGGTGGAATATTCTGTTTCAGGAAAAAAAATGGAACAGAAAACACCTTCAAAACTTTCCGTTTCAGCCACAATGATATATCACCATTGCGAGAATTTGGTATTTTCTGACACATTGAAGATGTTTTTGAGATTTTGCAGATATTTTTTAAAACAAATTACCAGATTTTCTTCTCTTTTTACTACTTTTCACTTTATATTTGCATTTGTCAGCCCCTTAAATGACAAAAACACCCTAAACAAGCAAGTTATATACAATAAAAATTAATATTTGCACCCCTTTTTGCATTTTTCTCAAAATTTCTTCGGAAAAATTGGTCCAGAGTACAACACCGGAACTGCCGAAACACCTGTATGGTCAGTTCCAGTAGGTAAAATGGAAAACCCAACAGAACAGAATTGTCAGCTTTGGATAATTCTGCTGTTTTTTCAGTTATTAACTTATTATTCTTTTAGGTATGAAGGAATCTCACATAGTACAGATAAGAGGCTCATATGTTGGAGTTTCTTATTCCACCAAAGATGGGAAGCCATGTATTTTTAGAATTCCTGTTTAAGTTTTAATGATTAGGTGGCCCAATATCCCCAAATTACATCTCGGATACAACAAGCAGGGCAATCAGTCATTAACAGCTTGGTTCTCGTGACATCTCAGAGTATGAAACTTAAGGAATTTCTCTTACTGTAAATTAGTCTCTTAGGAGATGTAGTCAAATGGAAGAGAACATTTTAGACTAGCAGCTAAGCTAGATTTGCTAGCAACTCCATCATTTTGACTTCTGATACAAGGAATCTTTAGTTTCCTAACCCGTTTGCTAGAAAGACCATTTTAAAATTTTGCGAAATACCAAATTAACAAATGATCCTGCAAGAGGATGAGATAACAAGGCAGCAGCAATTACTTATAATGCCCTAGTATTTTAAGCCAGTATAAAAAATTAAGAACCAGGACTAACAAAGCAAATCTTTGCATTAGGAGCTAGCTTAAGGACATTACTTCAATAGCTAATTCTTGAGGGACAAATTTGCAATTGTTTTCTAACAATCTATTCCATATTCTAATATGCAAATGCGCCAGAGGTTTTTGTTAAAAAATCCATTAAATACTTACACTTCATAGTACGTAAATATCATAAGGCAAAAATTTAAATGCAATGGACATCAAGTGAGATCTATAGTAGCATTTGTAGACCGCCGTAGGCACCATAAGGTTGTTAGTTCTTTGAGCATTCCAAGCAGTAACAGAACATCAAATATCAAAAATTAAGATCCAGGACTCATGAAACAAATATTTGGACTAAGAGCTAGGTTTAAGGTCGCTACTTCAATAGCTAATTCTTGAAGAAACAACATTATGATTATTTACTGACACTCTGTTCCATATTTAAATATGTAATTGCACCAGAGGAATTGTATATAAATCCACTAAATACAAATACTATTACACTTTCATATAACTAAACATTATCCGGCTGAAATTTAAAAAGCAATGGACATCAAGTGAGACCTTTAACGGAATTTATAGATTGTCATAAGCAAAATATGATCATTAGTTCTTTGAGCATTCTAAGAAGTACAAGAACACCACCTAGTTGGTAATTTGGGTGCATTACAAACATAAGCAGGAAATTCACACAAGTAAAAACAAATATGGGAAACCTGGCAACATCATGGCAAATTCCAAAACAAAAACACAAACAAGAACCTGATACTCTTGAAGTGGATTACGCTGCTCATCTGGCATGTACCAGGAAGCATCCAACACCTAATGAACCAAAGAAATCAAATTGAAAGAAATCAGAAAATGTTGACAATATGTAAATAATTGATGTCTTTTTTAACTGTTTTGTAAAATCCAAAAAAAATTCTTTCGTTTACCAACCATACTAATGCTTAAAATACTAGATATAGATCTTAGCATAACACACAATGTTGAATGTGTTTAGCACTGTACCGGACCTTCAAAAAAATTCATGTGCATACCAAGCACCAGCAGACATATATACACATTTGGGTAGGGCATAATATCTGCGTTCTACCTTGTAATTGTCACACTCTTATCCCACTCTTTGGCAAGCCATCGCTTCAGCTGGGCCCACCTTTTGAAATATATGAATCATTCAAAATCTTATCCACATCCTAGATGAGCTATGTACCGAAAATCTCATCTATGGGTGATCCTAGCCACTGGATCTTTACGTTTTAAAATGGATGGTAAACAGTTTCACAGTCCAATTTTCTACTTAAAGAAGCATATGTTAGAGTTAATCCTTGGATGAGATTTTTGGTGCATAGCTCATCTAGGATACGGACAAGATTGTCGTCTTCCAAAAGGTAGGCCCAGCTTGCGCTATATCTCGCCAAAGAGTGAGATGGGAGCCTATTAAAAAATGGAGTGCAGATATCAGGTGCCTCTGGGTAAATTGGGTGTATTGATCAATATAAGAATATATATCTGCTTTTATTACTTGCACATAGATGCCACAGTGGAGTGGTCACCCATGTATACATAGTTTATGTTCATAATCCACATCTATATCTAGACATTTCTATGAATATATACATATATGTGTATAAAATGGGAGTTTATGGCCCTCATGTAAGCTGCCTCTATCCTATTTTCCCTTATTAGGGCTCCTAAACACCCTTATTAGTATAGTACACTTCCAAATGCACTGCCACTGAAACTCCTTTCTGCTGAGAGGATAACTAGAGATGTCACAACAAGGCCTTCCAAATAGAAAGCTTGATTTGCCACTGTTGAAGCCAAAGGACCAAAGGTGAACAGGAAAGGCAGACAAATCTGACTCAAGACTCGTCAGATTCATAAGTCCATGGGAGGGAAGGCATAACTAGTAAGAAAGCTGACCCTGATAGAGGAATAGATGTACATACATATAAACATAAGTGTCTTTGGTATATGTCTATATGTACAGAGAGATATGATATATATCTATCAATGTGTAAAAATCTGAAAAGATATTCTGCTAACTATATCCTTGCATGTAACTGCATTAACATAGCCTCCCATGCATGTCAGGTACAAAACTCCCAGCACTTCAACTCTTATGCTCATAATGCCAGATCCTTTGGACACTCATGTCAAAAGCAACAAATATATTATGTGATGCTAATTCATCTCAGAAGGCAAAAATGGCATTCTGTGAGTAACCAAGGTTGACTACGGATTCTGTATAAAGAACACAAGTGTCTTCAAATGCAGTAAGGAAGAAAACAAACACATCATGGAACAAGAACACAACATACTTTGGAACTGAAGAAGCAAACAGATATATATCAATTACATAACAATGACAAGTAAGCTCCAACTCTTCACAGCTTGTATCCTACACAGGAAACAAAGAAGAATGCAAGCACCTTCAGATCAGGCTTCCTGAGATTGGCATGCAGCCAATCGACAGAAACTACAGGGTCGTTAGATGCCATCGACAGAGTTGAGAAGGTGGATTTTGACCCACTCGATGAAGCCAATGCACAGCGAATATATGAAGAAGTTGGGGATACCAATGAGGCAGACCCAGCACGATTGTAGAAAGACTTTCCCTGGAAACAGAAGTGTCAGTGTACGAACGAACATCCAGAACCACTGAAGATAGACATTTCAGGCAAAGCAAAATTCACATCATCCCAAGAAATAGTAACTGCATCGTAAACTGGCATTTTATAGTCAACATAGAGTCCGGTAATCATTAAACAGCATCTGGAAACAAAGAATTGCATTAAAAACTAGTCAATCGAGGGCCTGATAATCATTCAAAATGAATAATTTTCTAAACAGAACAATAATCCAGACATGGTAAGCAAAAGAAGAAACCTCGGAACCTATCCAGATCATCTAAGTACATTAATCAGCGACCAAAATGACCGAGAAAATGCAAAAGGAATGAATTATATGCAAAAAATAATAATAATAAAAATATAAGGAACAGAAAAAGATACAAATTGTGTGATTGTGAATGAGATTGGGATTTACCTTTAAGAAAGAAGTGCAGAAGAGAGGCTTGTGAGAGTAATGTACGGAACAGCGAAGCGATTGCAGTCCCGTGAATGTTCTTGTGAGAAGGCCAGTTGCCATTAGGGAAGATTATCTGAGCAGAGAAATTGTTTTCACAACAGTTTTTCCTTCCTTTTTTTTCTCAATCGAGGGCAAGAATTTGTAGCATGGTTGCTGATTGACAGTATTGCTTCTGGGGAGAGTCTGCCTGCAGGTTTTTAGGTGGAGATTGCTAAACCCTTTCTGGGTGGATTATAATTACAGAGAAAATAGGAAATTTTGGGGAGGATGCGAATATTTACGCTGGAAAATAAAAGCGGGCATGACTACATGTGGGTCCCAGTCTTCCTTCGATCGCACCCGTCTATCAGGCAGATCATTCTTTGGATGATCATGCACCAGAATTCTCCAAATTATTTCTGCACCGACCTTTTTGGCCTTCAAAATGCAAAGCCGATCCTCTTCAAAGGAATGGAATCATCCAACGGTGAGTAATTCACCGATTCAGATCCTCAAACCAGGGACCTTCGAGTAGACGTGTCAAACGAGCAAATGGTCACGGGTTGCTAGCTAAGCAGGTACAAGTATAATTATCCGTTTCTTAAACGGGTGATAAAATGCTTACCCAAGATGCAGGCAAAGGGGTATTGTTATTGTCATGGGCTACCTTAGTCACTTTTTGGAACATAAGATTTGCCAAAAAGCCAATAGAGACTAATCCATTATCAAGAAATCTACCATGACCTCTAAGGGTTGGGACTATTTCTAGGACCAAACATGCCTACAGATTTCAAGATGCCCAAAATGGCCTATATGATGGAACCAAAGTACCCTATGACTAGAGGCATCAATTTTGGTTTGATCACTTTCTTATGACCCATGACCCACACTTGTATAACCCTCGTCACGAGTTAGTGGTTCATGATAAATACTCTTGCTCACTTGTTTAATTTAGGAGTGGGTGG
Source organism: Warburgia ugandensis (assembly GCA_035236585.1). Lineage (NCBI taxonomy): Eukaryota > Viridiplantae > Streptophyta > Magnoliopsida > Canellales > Canellaceae > Warburgia > Warburgia ugandensis. The sequence goes on along the minus strand of CP141136.1, from coordinate 60,856,887 downwards.
TGCTATAGCCCCAAGTCCTAGAGCTTAGCCGTTTATAAATTTCAATGTCAAAACCTAGCAAAAGTGCAAAATCCACTACAAAACTTGAACTTACAGAAATGATAAAATGAAAATTTGGGAACTTTAAGCATTCTTTTCCCTTACACTCCAAACTCTCTAATCATCTCTAACATTTTCTCTAGTTATATCAAGATAGAAATTCAAAACAAATCTCTCTCTCTCTCTCAATTACTCGTTTACTTGCAAACTTGTCTATTCTGAATAGGTTAAGTGCAGATAGGCATTTTATCACCCATTTTAGAAATTGGTAATTCTACAAGTGCCCTTTTGACTTGTAACCTACACAGCCTACTCATTTAACACCTGTATCTAAGACCTACGTCACCGTGTATGCCTCTTTCATGTCCTCCTTCAAGTTCAACCATTCACAACAAGGGAACCTCTTTTTTATTGTACCTAATAAAATAGGATTTTTCCTGGCTTATGAACACAGAAAAGGAGAAGGTGAATATCTATGAGAATTTATTGCAACCATTGTCACCAGATTCCATCATCATGCCAATGGTTGTCGCAAGTTTCAACCTTAAGATACTTAAACAATGACTTGATGAATCTTTAGAGACTTCATAGACAAATGGCAATAGAAGATACAAAAACTCAAGATCATACCATTAGAGGAAGAACAAGTTAGCCTCATTGTGTGTCAACAGCGATGATATGGGAATTTTGTGTCATCCTTGATGGAAGTTATTGCTGAATTAACACGATATGGCTAGAAAGTGGATTAAAATATTAATTCAAGAATCTTGATTTCCAAATCCAAGAAGGCTGACCCTAAGCTCAAAAAGAACCCTAGCCCTAAATACACCAATCATGTTCAATATGTCCTCCTTCAGCTAACTTCACTGTAACTCATACAAGCCATTGTTAAGTGTTCAATTTACCCCTAATTTAGTGTTCAATTAGAGCATCTAGGCCATCAATTTCAAGATTTTGCATAAAATATTTCATTTTAGCTTTAATTAGCCATCCAACCGTTGAATTGCAAAATTAACAGTTAGATGATCATCAAAACTAATCAGGGGAAGAAAGAATGGTTTATACGATGCTAATTGGGTTCTGTGCATTGCAAATCAATTGACTCGAGTGTGGACGATCCAGATTAAATCATGAAGATTAGATGAGGATGATGAAGTTTTATAGAAAGATAGGCATTTGAAGACTCTTAGGATAGAACAAAGTGGAAGACAGAGTTCTACCAAGACTGGGATGCTAGTGGAGCCCACCCCTCTCTATCCTCTCTCTTATCACTCTTTTCTCTCATCTCTCTCCTCTCTTTTCTCTTTCTCTCTTATCCCCCTCTCTCCTACACGTCTCTCTCTCCATCTCGTTCACGTCTCTCACTTTCTCATGTTTTTTTCTCTCTCTTTCTTCATATACCCTTCTCTCCATTCTCCACCGAGCTTCACATCCCTGGTTGGGGGGACCTCTTCCCATTTTGCCTTCTTCCTCTTCTCTCCACCCTCCTCTCTCTTCATTCTCTCTTCTCTTCATCCCCCTAGGCTGAACCGAAGGCAGAGCTCCCAGCACCTCGTCTCTCTTCCCCCACGCTCCTGCTCTTCTCTTCTTCCCTCTCCTCTCCAAGCGTTCATCCTTCACCTCTTGGCTAAACCGTAGCAGGCAAACCACGATTCCTCATCTCTTTCCTTCTTCTTCTCTCCCACATTCTCTTCACTCTCAATCTCTCTCTCTGCTTCGTTGGTAGACAGACCGGCAACCCATTTGCCCTCTCCCTCATTCTCTCTTTCCCTTTCTTTGCTTCTTTCTACCAGCCACCCTCCGTATCCCTCTAGTTTTCTGTTCTCTCTGTCACCACCTCCTCTTATAACCATCATTTACTCCCTCTCTCGGACTCTCCCTATCTCTGCTCTCTACGTACCAGGGGCCGCACTGAAACTAACGGCCTAGTACTGTTCTTCATTTTTCCCTTCTCCTCTGTTCCTGAGCTCTCTCTCTCTCTCTCTCTCTCTCTCTCTCTCTCTCTCTCTCTCTCTCTCTCTCTCTCTCTCTCTCTCTCTCTCTCTCTCTCTCTCTCTCTCTCTCTCTCTCTCTCTCTCGTTCCTCTTCTTTCGATTTGTCAGGTTCGGGTTCATACGCCAAGTCACCGGACATCCTAAGGAAGGAAACCCAAGTCGAGTTTCCACTCCCGCGCCTTCCTTTCTCCTCCTTTTCCTCTCTTCTTCCGTCCTTCTTCTTCTTCTTTCTCTCCCTTCTTCCTTCTCCCCCATCTCCTTCTCTAGTTTTCTCCTCAACAGTTTTCCTCTGGTTTTCGTTAAAAACCAGAAATTCGATCAATTTCCGATTCTGCCCTAAAAAATCTGAGTTATGCCACCTCTATCCTTTGTCTTTAATACCATCTGTGTCCTCGACATAATTCCATCTGTGTCCATGAATATCCTGGTTTTACATTATCCATATTTTGACTATCCAGGGACAGTATTATCCATGAATGTTTATTTAGTTTCATTTTATGTTTTTATGAAATAAATAATTTTGTAAATTGCAATGTTTAATAAATCTGGATTTTATTTTATTGTTAGTTTATTTATGGTATATTCTTTATTTTTATTCTTTTATTAATTGAATTTAATGTAAAACTCCATCATTTTAAAGTGAGTCCCTGTGGGACCGACCCGTATTTGCATAGCTATACTATAATAGCCCTTGCACTTGTAGTTAAACAATCAACAAGTTTTTGGCGCTGTTGCCAGGGACTTGCAACGGAGTTTTTATAAAATTTAATTAAAAATCCAAAAAAAATCCAAAAAAAATAAAAATTTTTAGGAATTGCATTTTTAATATTTTAGTCATTTTTAGGTGCATCTTTAAAAAAAAATTAGTGCAGAACCACTTTATTTCCTAAATTTGGTACTAATTATTATTTTTCTTTTTAAGGAAATTAAAGTGGAGCATCATCAGCTAGATAGATTTCTCTTGTTTTCTTATATTAGGAATTTTTTGAGTGAATCTTGTAGTGAGGCCCCTTTGTAATTTGCATTTTTATTTCAGTTTTTAAAGGGTTATAATAATACAGGGCAAGTGTAGGATAAGGTGGCCTACACTTGATCTTCATCAGAAACCTCACTGTAAGTCTTCTCACTCATTTATTTTCTAGATTAGGGTTTGCATTTAGAATAATTTGCATTGTTTGTTAGTGTAACTCATATAGAAAGTATCTGTTATAATTGTTGCATTTTAGGACTTTGCATTAGTTTATTGCTTTCAATTGCATTTTAGGACACTTCTAATGCTTTTTAAGGTGGATTATATATTGATCGAATTGCCATGGTGTGTGAAAATTAATTAGTAAGGGTACCCGACCCCATAAGATCAAGGGTGGATTTCATCACCACTCCTTGGCCCACCTAGGATAATCACCTTAAGCATGTAACCCTACCATTCACATTAAATTAAAATTAATTAGAAGAGACCTGTAGGGTCATCACATGCTCATAGGACCCTCTTAATAGGAGATGATTTACTATCACTCTAGTGGCTTTTGATCACTGTGGTTATTGGGGGTTGTCTAATAGAGCCTCGCTCTTCCCCCACCTCATGTTGACGTTTATGAGGTCTAAATGCCTCATTACACGAGGGTTGTATTAACTTCTTTGGTTAGAACCTAATTGGTAACCAGTAGTCTACTCCTAAAGAGAGTAAGAGCGTTAGATCAAGCTAATTAAAAGCATTGTCCCCATAGAAAATCAAGAAAATCAAAATATCTATGCTTGTTAGCCTTAGGGGATTGTTTGATTATGTCCTTGATTGTGCATCATTCTAGGCATTTAGGTTGCATTATTTAGGATAGTATTTAAAAAAACAAAAAAAAAGAAAGAAAGAAAGAAAAGAAAGAAAAGAGAGAAGTACTCATTCATTATATACAATTCATTTTGTTGTATATAAAGAATGATTACAATGGCTTATCAAGAAGGGATAGATAAAAGATGACTCATACAAGGAATAGGTTATTTGCCTCAAAGCAAGATACTGAGTCATATTCACAACCTCAGTACAACAATTACTATGCTTATCTTGAATCACAATATCCTAATTCTACTTGGCCATATGGCTCTGCATACAATGATTATTATCAGGAGCTAATGGATGCACCTCATGCATTCACTAAACCTAGCAATAATTACTATCTCAAGACAAATTACCAATATTATAATGGATGGGTTAGGCGTCAGGAACAATCATGGTCTCAGGATTATCAACCATCTCAGGAAGAACCAGCATGACCGTACCCTAATCAACCCTACCAGGATTATCACAAAAATCAGGGACAACAATTATGGTTCCAACCTGATCAATCCTTTCTTAGTACTCCAATGACACAGCAGTATATGCCTATTGAGTCGATGCCTCCCTACCATCCACAAAAATCTCCAATACAGATATACTGGAGACAAATCTGAGTCATTGTTATGATTCCGATAAAGAGACATCTATTGAGGGAGATGATGAATTCATAGAAACCTCCAACACAAAACCCCTCAATTCATGTCCTGTCTATTTTTACAAAATTGATAAAGGAACACCTTCAAAGAGGTAAAGGAATTGTTGAAGATTGTGCCACTAATAAAAACTCCTCAATGGTAAGATAGAATAGAACCCCTTATAGAGCCTCAAATTCAAATTGAGCCTTGTGATGTTGAAGACGTACCAGATTGGGACCTACAGACCTTATTTGAACAACCATTAGATGTGAAATTAAGCCCACTTGAAGTATTGCATGTGCCAATAGATAAGGAAAAGAAAGAGTCCATTGATATACTGCCCATACATCAACCAACTATAAGGTATACACTAAAAGATAATTAAGATGTAAGCCAAACCATGCTCCCTCCTCTATCAATACAAGAACAATCTTTTAAGGAAGGGTATAGTCAACTTTCACCTCAATTTCAGGACAATGTAAGGGAAAGGAGGACCATCCACATATATATGGTCCAACAGAATTCAAATTCACAGTACTTCACATTGTTATAGAGATTCCATCACCTAAATATTCAAGGTGGAGAACTTATATTGATTACCGTGAAATTTTGAAGATAGGAGATCATCAGAGTAGTCCTACTCAATTTACATTCATGGTAGCCTACTGTGTCATAATGCTACCATCACCAACAATTTCAGGGTGGATGAAAAATATAGACTATCACAAGATTTTGAAGTGGCGTGAGAAATCTTGTCATTTCATTGTTAGATTTGACAACTCAATACCAATTGGGTATAGATTAGGATATATTAGGATATGTCTGGCTGAAGACATTAAACTTAGTGCTCATTGGGAGGCAACCCAGAGTTTTTCATTTTTGTTGTTTTCTGCATCACCCATATTCATTTTAGGTCATACTTTCTAAACGTCGAGGACAATGTTTCTGTCAGGTTGGTGGGTGTAGAAATCTAGTAAATTTTAGTTTTTTCCTATTTTTTAGGTGATTTCCTTGATTTTTCAAAAAAAATGGAAAAAATTTGAAAATTTGAAAAATTTTAGGTCATTTCCTATATTATGATGAAAATTGGATTTTCTGAAGTATACTCTGGATAACTTTAGCTTATTAATGAAATTGAATATGATTAATTTATCATTTTACTCATTTTTTAAAGTATTCTATGAAGCAAAGTTTCAAATCACATCTGTACACGCAATTGCATATAGATAGTTTAAATTGATAAGTAGCTAACTTAGAAATTCTGAAGAAATTTAGTGGAGACCTATAACCTAAGTGAGTTTTAGAGCCATTCATCCTTCTTGAGAGGTTATAAATGTTCGTAATTTTCTTCAACGTGCTTAAAGAAAATTGATCCCAAACTTTTAAATTTGGCTAATTACCTGAATAATTAGAATACTGCCTTTAAAATTCTAGAAGTTCATTGAATTTGATAGATTATATGAAACCTAAAAAATGATTTAGGCCATCATTGTTATTAACCTAGAGATATAAAGCCTACCCAGAAGTATTTTTATCACTAGTCAGCCAACTTGAGCCTTTCAAAATGAGCCTTTTCTTTTGTCACCCAAATTACCCTTTACCCATATTAACCCAGTATAACTTATCCATTATCCACTTTCTTTGAAAAATGAGTTAGAGATGAATGAAGAAATATCTTTTAGTTGCAATGAAACTAGAAAAGTGGATATCAAGAAAAGAAATATTCTTCAAAGTGTGAAAAGAAAGAAAAGTGTTGAAAGAAAGAAAAAAAAAAAAGAGTTTGAAGAATGCAAAGAAAAGTAGAAAAAGAAATATTTACTTCAGCAAAGAAAAGAAGAATTGTCAAATTTAGTAAAAGGCCTCTATTTATTTTTTTGAAGAAACTTTGAATACCCTTATACCCTTTCTTTAGTACCCTATCCTAAGCCTATGTTTTGTCCTAGTCAAAGACCTATTGATTCTAGGAGAAATATAGTCTTGATGAGGAAATGAATGGATAGAATTAAAAGAGTGGTATTTCTAAATATTTAAAGGTAATGACATCCATTCCAAAGGTATCAAAACAATTAAATTCCTTAGTAACTCCCGTTCTTCATGAGTATAGGTGAGATAAATTTGCTTTATTGACTCTTCTCACACATTTAAAAAGAGAGATATGATTTGAACCCTCTATCTGAGAGATTTTATTTCTGAGCGTATGTCATTAGTAAGGATTGAGGTCAAAACATATTTCAGATAGAGTTCAAAAGTTAGAAGTCTACTTAAAGATTATTCTATGTGTAGACTGTATATGCACATACTCACTCTGAGATCTGAGCTAAAGTGGAATATTTTTAGCATATAGGTAGGGTTTTGAATTCTTCAGCCATCTTTATTAATTTGCTAAAGTTGATAGATTTATTGAAGATATTTTTTGAGAAAAAAATTATAGATGACCTGAAAAATACAATTTTTTGAGTTGATTCTTGCATCTTTTGCTAGGGACTAGCAAAATACTAGCTGGGAGTGTATTAAGTATTCAATTTTGGTCAAAATACCCCTAATTTAGTATTCAATTAGAACATCTAGGCCATCAATTTCAAGATTTTGCATAAAATATTTTATTTTAGCTTTAATTGGCCATCCAACCATTGAATTGCAAAATTAACGGTTAGATGATCATCAAAACTAATCAAGGGAAGAAAGAATGGTTTATACGATGCTAATTGGGTTCTGTGCATTGCAAATCAATTGACTCGAGCGAGGATGATCTAGATCAAATCATGAAGATTAGATGAGGATGATGAAGTTTTATGGAAAGATGGGCATTTGAAGACTCTTAGGACAGAACAAAGTCGACGACAGAGTTCTACCAAGACTGGGATGCTAGTGGAGCCCACCCCTCTCTATCCTCTCTCTTATCACTCTTTTCTCTCATCTCTCATCTCTCTCCTCTCTTTTCTCTTTCTCTCTTATCCCCCTCTCTCCTACACGTCTCTCTCTCCATCTCGTTCACGTCTCTCACTTTCTCATGTTTTTTTCTCTCTCTTTCTTCATATACCCTTCTCTCCATTCTCCACCGGGCTTCACATCCCTGGTTGGGGGGACCTCTTCCCATTTTGCCTTCTTCCTCTTCTCTCCACCCTCCTCTCTCTCTTCTCTTCATCCCCCTAGGCTGAACCAAAGGTAGAGCTCCCAGCACCTCGTCTCTCTTCCCCCACGCTCCTGCTCTTCTCTTCTTCCCTCTCCTCTCCAAGCGTTCATCCTTCACCTCTTTGCTAAACCGTAGCAGGCAAACCATGATTCCTCATCTCTTTCCTTCTTCTTCTCTCCCACGTTCTCTTCACTCTCAATCTCTCTCTCTACTTTGTTGGTAGACAGACCGGCAACCCATTTGCCCTCTCCCTCATTCTCTCTTTCCCTTTCTTTGCTTCTTTCTACCAGCCACCCTTCGTATCCCTCTAGTTTTTTGTTCTCTCTGTCACCACCTCCTCTTATAACCATCATTTACTCCCTCTCTTGGACTCTCCCTATCTCTGCTCTCTACGTACCAGGGGCCGCACTACACCTAACGGCGTAGCACTGTTCTTCATTTTTCCCTTCTCCTCTATTCCCGAGCTCTCTCTCGTTCCTCTTCTTTCGGTTTATCAAGTTCGGGTTCAGACTCTAGGTCACCGGACGTCCTAGGGAAGGAAACCCAAGTCGAGTTTCCACTCCCGTGCCTTCCTTTCTCCTCCTTTTCCTCTCTTCTTCCCTCCTTCTTCTTCTTTCTCTCCCTTCTTCCTTCTTCCCCATCTCCTTCTCTAGTTTTCTCCTCAATAGTTTTCCTTTGGTTTTCGTTAAAAACCAGAAATTCGATCAATTTCCAATTTTGCCCTGGAAAATCTGAGTTATGCCACCTCTATCCTTTGTCTTTAATACCATCTGTGTCCTCGACATAATTCCATCTGTGTCCATGAATATCCTGGTTTTACATTATCCATATTTTGACTATCCAGGGACAGTATTATCCATGAATGTTTATTTAGTTTCATTTTATGTTTTTATGAAATAAATAATTTTGTAAATTGCAATGTTTAATAAATCTGGATTTTATTTTATTGTTAGTTTATTTATGGTATATTCTTTATTTTTATTCTTTTATTAATTGAATTTAATGTAAAACTCCATCATTTTAAAGCGAGTTCCTGTGGGATTGACTCGTATTTGCATAGCTATACTACAATAGCCCGTGCACTTGCGGTTAAATAATCAACAGCCATGTTTATTGTGTATTCTTTATTTTCAACTAAATTACAATAATATTATTTTAATATGATAGTCAACCCAGCACTACCACATGTAGACTTCCTCTTTGATTTTTTATTTATTTACATAAGGCTTCAAAATTCCAAACTGCAAAACAAATAGAAAATAAAGACAAAAACAAAAACAAAAACAAAAACAAAGAGAAAAATAAACATTTATTTTTAGTGACAAATAAACCAACAAAACAAATAAACCAAATGCCTACTAATAGGCCCTTAGATAAAATAACTCTGAAACCTTATAAACATTTGTTCTTGATCTATTAGGAAAAATCATATTTCAAACCCTAAACGTTAGCCATTTTTTAAAAATATTCTCATTTTGTGGAGTTGTTAGCTAGACCTCTGGACTTGCAACTTTTTTTAAAATTATCTTGCGTTAAACCATTCAACGGTATCAACTAACTGCTTACGTGGTCCGCATAACTGACAGCTAACCATCATAGTTAGCTACTAACCTTCCTACTTTACATTCTTTTCCTTCTCCTAGGTCACTAGCCTACATTGATCAAATAGACATAAGACATTTGAACAAACCCCCCATTATCCCCTTTGTAGTCTCTTAGCAAGAAATCCCTTTTTAGTTGGAGTTGCAAATAGAACCCTTGATTTGCCTTCTTCAATAGAGCCAAAGACTCTTATCTTGATTTTACAACTAAAAACAATCATTGGCAGAAGAAGTAGATGGGCATTGATGGACCCTCTAGGCCAAGTATAAGATATATGAGGATGCATCCTTTTTACCCTCTGCATGCTTTTGGCTTTTGTTCTTTGAGCCTAGATGTTATGGTATCTTTGATGAGACAACCTTTTTAAAAAGGATTCATAACCCCCCATTGACATAATTGGGGATTTGTTAGGTTTAGGACTTAATTTGTTGAAGTTTTTAAGCTAAGTGCTATATTGTAATGTATTTGTGCTCCTCCATTGTTTGCAAGAAGATCATTGTTCTTGAAGTTATTTTAGTCATTAAACTTGAATTTAAAAACATGATCATAATATAAAAAAAATAGATGTTGTTTGTTCAATTAATGAGGTAATGTGTTGCTTGATATTGAATTGTGGAAATATTTTTTTTCCATAGTGATTAACTGATGAATAAATTGGTAGGTTTTTTTTTCATTGTGTGATTGATCTGTTATAGAAAAATGGAATGTGTGGCCACTAAGATGGATTTTTCTACCTTCAAGGTTTAAATTATGATTTTTTCTAGTGATTAAATGATGAATAAAATGGTAGGTTTTTAAAATTTTTGACTAATCTGTTATCATGATGTGAGACAAGAATTGAAAATGGTACTCAATAAATATATTATGTATGCTTTGCCCATGTAAGGATGTGTACATAATCTAATGCTTTCTTGGCATTAATTTGGTCTTCAAGTGTACTTTTACTTTTATCAAATATGGAAATGATGCTTTAACCATGTATTAGCACCTTTAGACATTTAAGTAATTCTTTTATGACAAAATGGTAAGCTAAAATTCACTAACTTTCCAGAGTTAAACATTGAAAGTTTTATATTCATGGTTTACTTATTTTATATTTGACATTGTGCACTTAGTTTTGTAGTGCTAATGTAGTTGTTAATGACATGCTTTATTTATTTTTCACAGGTCATTGAACTTACTTTTCTTTTTCCCTTTATGGTAAATGGCAATTCTCAAGCTTTCCAGAGTTAGATATTGAAAGTCTTATATTGATGGTTTACTAATTTTACATTTGATATTATGTGTACTTAGTTTTATAGTGCTAATGTAGTGCATTTGCTTTGATGGCATTCTTTATTTACTTTTTACTAGTATTATACTTAGTTTTCTTTTTTGTTTTTTCAATATGTGTGTGTGTGTGTGTGGAAGATGCATATCACCATTTCTTTTTCATCTTATTAGGACATTTGTGGATAAGATGACCTACAATATGTGGGAGAGTGTGTCAAAATTTGAGAACTATGATAGGGACCAAATTCTAGGCTTGACATCTTGGAATTTGTTGAAAGAGTGGGGTACCAAGAAGAAAGGGTCAATGGAGTGTCCTATAGGCTAACTAGCATGGATATGACAAGTGGAAGAAGGGTACTAGTACATGACAAAGATATTTTAACACACATTTGACATTGTGCTTAATGGTGGATTAGTTTATGCGTATCTAGAATTGAAGATATCGAATCTTGTTGTGTTTGAAGGAAATATCACTGATGAGTAAATGGAAGTAAAAGAAGAAGATATATCTAATGTGTTAGATGAACATTATTGGTCTTCAAGTGTCACAAGGTCTTAAAGTGATCTACATGATGATGCAACAAATGATGAAGAAGTCTTTAAAATTAGGAACAAGGTGAGAGAATTAAAGAAGGCTGAGGGTAAGTAGCCTAAGGAGGATCATGTGAAAGAATTCCTTGTGAGGGTGGGAGTGATTACATGGGATCTACAAATTATGATGCTTTATCTAAAGATGTTAGTTTTCATTTTTTTATTTATAATTTTAATTAAAACCTTTTGATCAATTTCAGTCTAAGCCCTAGCATCTTGGTTATTGAAAATCATATCTCATGTTTTTCTTTTAAGAAATCACTCCCCTTCTTTTAATATCATACCCAGTAAAGATACATTTCTCACTTTATCATCAAATGTAAAATGAAAGTGAAGTGTGGCATGTATTTAATAACAAGACAAATTTGCATAGGCCAAGGTTTGAGTTTGGGATGAGGTTTGTTGAATTGCTGAAAGTATAAGAAGGGCTATCACATTACTTATTCATTTAGAGAGATGTGAGATGTGAAAATAAAAAAAAGTGAAAGGCATAGAATGGAAGTGACATGTGGAAGAGAGGGTACAATTGGAGGTTATATGCTTCCTTTGGGAAAAAAAAAAAGTCAACTACTTTAAGTAAAGTCATATTTTGAAGAAAATACGCGAGAATTCACACAAGAATAAACAAATGCCTTCTAAATGACTTGTAGATAACTATATGGAAAATTAAAAGAATATACTAAATTACAGATTAAGTCATATCCAAAATGAAGTTAGAACGAACCTTGAAGTTGATGAGTAAGTGTCAGAGGGGCAAGAGATGGCTCTAAAGTTTATACATGGGAGCTTGAAGGATTACTATGCTAGACTTTGGGAATATGTGGGTGAGGTCAAAAACAAGAATCCAAATAGAGCAATTTAGTTGAGTACACAAAGGCTAATAGTAAATGGAGATGTTTATTTTGGTAGGCTATAGATATACTTTGATGAGTTGTCATGGAGATAGCAAGAGGGGTGCATTGTAGTCATTGGTTTAGATGGTTGTATTTTTGAAGTGGTTCTAAAAGGGATTTGTTCTATGTGCTATTGGAATGAATGCCAATGAGTAGATTACCCAATAGTAAAGAATAGAGAATGGTCCTAGACTAGATAGAGAATTGTCAAAACTCTTAAAAAAGAGAGAGTAGAGAATGTCTAAGTTAGATAGTCTTTAGAAAGTCAGGAACAAGAGAGCTCTAGGGATAAAGAGGATTTGGTGCAAGTAGAAAAGGCCTAAATATTCTCCTTATATAGAGGTAATGATGCTTGGATACCAAGTAGCCTATATGGTTCTTAGGGCATACTAAAATTTGTCCTCTGCATGCTAAGGAGAGTCCAAAACAACTTTAGTCTTCTATTTCCATCTCTGGTGGGCTATGATATGCTAGATGAGCCTTAAAATGTTGGGCCATCTCTACAGTAATGTGCCAACCATCTTGGACCTGCCTAACCTACTTAACTCACACTCAGCTCATCCCATGGACAATCTATCTTGGTAGGCCTATGTTACATCTCAACCAAAATAAAAGGAAATTAGGGTGGCTTGAAGCAAGTAGCAACCATGCAAATATAAAGTGTGCACTAATGTGCATAAGCACACACTCGCCCGTGCATATGCATGCGACTCAGTGTGTTACACCAAGGTGCACAACTTCAAGAGTGAACTCTTGAAAAACAATGTGAGAAAATGATAGTGTTATTTGGATGAGTCTCGATATGAGCATCATAAGAAGTAGAAACTGGATATTTTCACTCATGATGATTATGTTTTATAGATATAAGCCATACATCGTGTTTGGAATGGTTTAGATAAGCTACAAATCAAATTTCATGACCACTGGTTGCTTTTAGCCTATGTTTCTTTGGGTCAAAAATCAAGACCATCCATTTTTATCTAAAATTTTAAAGACCCAAAACAAGTGGCTAGGATCGTCTAATTAATTATCTGTAACAACCGGAGGGCCCACACCCTGCAATGATATTGTCCGTGCCGGAGTGCCCATACACCCCGCACGGTTTTGTTCTTCCCCAGTTACCCAAGGAAAATGCCTCGTTGCAAGGGAAGTCCTCATCACTCTTATCAAGAGCCCAGTAACTTTCCCCCTAGCAATGTGGGACTAACTCTCAGTCTCTCACCTTGCCTAGAAGCCTACCAGCCCTCATCAGCCCACCCTCATCGGCCAAGGCTTCGCAACCTCTCCCCCTTAGGGGACACGCGTCCCTACATGTCTTACCACACATGAGCGCACATGTGCGGCTAGCCACCCACATCGGGTTGGGGTCTGGCTCTGATACCATTTATAACACCCCGGGGTTCCAACAGTCACAATATTGTCCGCTTTAGGGCGCCCATGCACTCCTCACGGTTTTGTTCTTCCCTAATTTCCTAGGGAAAACACATTATGACCATTAGAGTTCCCCAAACTCTTATAAACAGCCCAATTTCCTCTCTCCAAGCAATGTGGGACTAACTCTCTGTCCCTCACCCCAGCTTAGAAGCCTTCTAGCCTTCTCTTGGATCGCCCTCATCAGCCCAGGGCTTCACATTGTTGTGAAGCCTTGGCCGATGAGGGCAGGCCAAGAGGGCTGGCAGGCTTCTAGGCAAGATGAGAGACTGAGAGTTAGTCCCACATAGCTAGGGGGAAAGTTACTGGGCTCTTGATAAGAGCGATGAGGACTTCCCTTGCAATGAGGCCTTTTCCCTGGGCAACTGGGGAAGAACAAAACTGTGTAGGGTGTATGGGCACTTCGGCACGGACAATATCGTTGTAGGGAGTGGGCCCTCGGGCTGTTGCAATTGGTATCAGAGCCCGAACTACTCACAGCCAAACTTACTAGGAAATCAAATACATCAAATTTAAGAGAACGAGTCTTAAGGACATCTTAATTTAGACAGTTCAAAAATAAAAATAAATAAATAAATTTCTCATAAGTATTATATGTTGAAATACAGATGTCACCTCATCGTAGTAGAACCAATACGTCAGCACTAATAGAAGAGTCTGGTGCTGTTAGAAACCAAGCACATGTACCTGTACCTGCATTTGCACCCATGGAGGTTCGACAAGATGTACCAGAACCATCTATACAGGCACAATGAAGTGTTGGTGCACCTGAGGATTTGGCTAGTGAGGTGTTGCAACTAATATTTCAACAAATGAAACAAAAGCTTCAGGCATCATCAAAAGAGGACTCTGTTGCAGGGGGCAAGAGTGACATTTTGATGGAGCAATTCAAAAAGATTGCTCCAAAGTTTTCTGGAATTGAGGGTGCTGAAGCAACTGAGACCTGGCTCTATGAGGTTGAAAGGCTGTTCAAAGGGATGATGGTGCCAGAAGATAGGCAAGTCACTGTTGCTACATTTGCACTAAGAGGAGGGGCTGCACATTGGTGGCCAACTGCCGAGAGAACGTATTTCTCGGATGCTAGAGTCATCTTGTGGGACAAGTTCAGGAGAGTTTTTGAGCAAAAATATTATCCACCTTATGTTGTGGAGTCTAAGGAAAGGGAATTCAAGAACCTAGTTCAAGGTTCCATGACAGTAAGTGAGTATGAGACTCGCTTCACTAAGCTAAGGAGATTTGCACCAGAAGTTTGCCCCACTAAACTCAGAGCTGCTCAAAAATTTGTTCGTGGATTATGCCCAGGAATTCATAGTCGTATTTTTATGTCGCAGCCTACTCCATTGGCAAAGGCAGTAGAGTTGGCTTCTCTATGTGAGAGAGAGCTAAAGGACATGAGAGCAGAAATAGTTATGCTTGGAGGAAATAAGCCAAATTGGAAAGGAAAGAGGCCGATCATACCTAGACTTCCATCGAAAGCAATAGTTCCACTTCGATCTATACCACCACGGAGGCTAGAGTTCAAAAAGAGGGAAGTGGACTAAAACCTTTGTAGACACTGTGGCAAGAAGCATCTTGGAAAGCCATGTTATGTCTAGGAGAGAAGGTGCTTTGGATGTGGAGAGAAAGGGCATTTCATAAAAAAATTGCCCTAAGGGAAATAACAGAAATCAACCTCAGAAATAAGAGATTTTACCACGTGGTCAGGGACGAGTTTTTGCCCTGACTACCGAGCAAGCTAGAGCTTCAAACGTAGTCGTTGAAGGTACTTTACCCATTATTGGTTAATTTGCTAGAGTTTTGATAGATTTAGGCGCTACACATTCTTTCATATCACAACACCTTGGATTGTACTGTATTACCTTTAGAATTTAACTTAGAGATCAATATACCACATGGAGGACTAGTTATTTCAAACAAATATGTCCGAGATATAGGAATTCAGATGGGAGATAGGGAGTTTTTAGCTAACCTAATCCTATTCGATATGACAGACTTTGATGTCGTATTGGGTATGGATTAGTTGTTAAGGTATGGAGCTACAATTGATTGCCGAAAGAAGAGAGTACAATTCGAGGAGATAGAGGGTAACACATACATATTCCAGGGCTGATTAGACACATCAGGAATACCAATTATATCAGCGATAAAAGCGACAAGACTAATGGCCAAGGGCCATACAGCATACTTAGTGAGTATGGTGACTCAGAAGGAATACATACAGAAAATAGAGGACATAGATGTTGTACAGGACTTTAGAGGAGTGCTTCCTGATGAGTTACCAGGGTTGCCACCCAAGAGAGAGATGGAATTTACTATCGAGATAGTACCAGGTACACCTCCCATCTCAAAGGCGCCCTACCATATGACACCTGCAGAATTGAAAGAACTCAAGGAACAGTTGCATGAATTGTTAGATTTGGGCTTTATTCGGCCAAGCGTGTCACCATGGGGAGCTCCAGTATTATTCGTAAAGAAGAAAGATGGATCTATGCGGCTATGTATTGACTACCGAATGTTGAACGGAGTTACAATTAAAAAATAAGTACCCGTTACCACGTATTGATGACCCCTTTGACCAATTACAGTTTGCAAGAGTATTCTCAAAGATTGACTTGAGGTCAGGTTATCATCAATTGAGGGTACGAGATGAGGATATTCCTAAAATAGCATTTCGGACTCAATATGGACATTATAAGTTTCTAATGATGCCATTCGGACTGACAAATGCTCTAACAACATTAATGGATTTGATGAAGAGCATATTCCAAAAGTATTTAGACCAATTTGTGATAGTGTTCAATGATGACATCCTTATTTATTCGTCAAGTGAGGAAGAACATAGGAAGCATCTCAGGATTGTACTTAGCATACTAGAGAAGCATCAATTATATGCAAAATTCAATAAGTGTGAGTTCTGGTTAGATAAAGTACAATTCCTTGGTCATATTATTTCAAAGGAAGGAGTTTCAGTTGATCCTGCAAAATAGAAGCCATTATGAAGTGGGAGAGACCAAAGACTGTTATGGAGATTAGAAGTTTCTTGGGATTGGCTGGTTATTATCGATGTTTCATCGAAGGGTTTTCCATAATAGCTCAGCCAATGACAAAATTAACTAGGAAGAACACTAAGTTCGAGTGGACAAGCCAGTGTGAACAGAGTTTTCAAGAGTTGAAGAAGAGGCCTACATTGGCTCCTATTTTGGCATTGCCCTCTGGTATGGGAGGCTTTGTAGTATATAGTGATGCTTCAGGAAAAGGCTTGGGGTGTATACTCATGCAACATGAAAGAGTTATTGCATATGTGTTGATTGTTTAACCGCAAGTGCACGGGCTATTGTAGTGTAGCTTATGCAAGTACGGGTCGATCCCACGAGGACTTGATTTAAAATGGAGTTTTCAATAAAATTTAATTATGTAAAATTAAAAAGAAATCATGCAAAATTACTGAAATTATTGAAATGAGAATCAATGTTCAGATTTACTCATATTCTCAAAAATACAGAATTTTCAGTTCTGAAATAAAACAAATAAAATCAAATAATGAGAAAAAAACTACTTCCCTAGCTGAATCTTTATCAAAATCTTCACTTCTGGTATTCTAAAATCTAATCTGCCTTTACAAATATCTTCAACACGCTCTTGATTAGTGATCCACTGGTCGGATTTGACAGATTCTTCAAAATGGTCAAGATCTGGGCTAAATTGTGATTTCAAGATTTGGACGGCTCAGATTGATTCCTGGATTTCAGATTTCAGATCAGAAGCATTGATTATGTCTAGGGATGTCCTAAGAATGAACCTGTAAAATTAATTTGAAATCTAAGAAGAAATTTAAGGAGAAATTGAAGATTTGGTTTTGATTAAGGCAAAACCATTGATGGGTTAGGCCTTAATTGATCTGATTCAGATTGGACAGTTCCTGAATAAGAAAAAGATGGATAAAAGAGAACCAGAATAAAGCAGGACACAGATGTAATTTCTGAAAAAGGACAGAAATGGAATTGAATTTTAAGAGAGAGGAGCAAAACCAGAATTTTGTTAAAATCTGGTTTTTAGTAAAAAACCAGATGAAGAGGGAGAGAAACGAAGGAGGAGTTAGAGGAGAAAGAAGAAGAAAAAGGGAGAAGGGAGAAGAGGAAGAAGAAAAAGAGAAAGAGAAAAGAGGAGAGAAGAAGAGATGGGAGAAAACCCGATATGGGTTTTCTTCCTATGGGACGTCCGACGGCGAGGACAACCTGGGCAGTCCGGTCAGTGCTGGAGCATTGAAAAAAAGGGAGTTCGAGAGAGGGAGAGAAGGAAAGAGAGGTGGGGGTTGGTGGGTGAGATGTAAG